>OX438665.1:22500115-23857693 GCA_949316385.1 Globia sparganii | reverse complement strand
AAATTTTTGTTCTGCTAAAATTCTAATAACCTCGTAGATAGTTAGCCCGCGCCGAGACGCGTCTTTTGACACCTCGCACGCGAGCCTAGCTCACATAGAACTTCAAAAATTTTTTGCATTTGGTATTTTCACTAACAGACGAAATCCACCTAAGGGATAGTACAAAATCATCAAATCGCTATATCTTTGCATCCCGGTGACGCATTTTGAAGCTGTTTTCAGCAAAATTAATCGTTTCTAGGCTCCGTTTAACTTTCCCACTGGTGAAAACTGACGAATCTGCGAAAAACATTTTTCGTATATTGACTTGTAAAATTTTCAGTAAAAAAATTCCTTTGAAAATACTTTATAAATTTTTATCCTCAAAATTCTAATCTAAATCTACGTTTTTTATAGTTTCAATAGTTACTCACCTGCCTTACCTGCACTCCGGCGCGCGTTCAGCGAATTCGAGTCCCGTTTGGCGGTGTTATTCGAGGTTTTTACTCACACTTTGGTCGAAAAACCCGTTTTTTCTGCAAAATTCAAAATTTTTGTTCTGCTAAAATTCTAATAACCTCGTAGATAGTTAGCCCGCGCCGAGACGCGTCTTTTGACACCTCGCACGCGAGCCTAGCTCACATAGAACTTCAAAAATTTTTTGCATTTGGTATTTTCACTAACAGACGAAATCCACCTAAGGGATAGTACAAAATCATCAAATCGCTATATCTTTGCATCCCGGTGACGCATTTTGAAGCTGTTTTCAGCAAAATTAATCGTTTCTAGGCTCCGTTTAACTTTCCCACTGGTGAAAATTGACGAATCTGCGAAAAACATTTTTCGTATATTGACTTGTAAAATTTTCAGTAAAAAAATTCCTTTGAAAATACTTTATAAATTTTTATCCTCAAAATTCTAATCTAAATCTACGTTTTTTATAGTTTCAATAGTTACTCACCTGCCTTACCTGCACTCCGGCGCGCGTTCAGCGAATTCGAGTCCCGTTTGGCGGTGTTATTCGAGGTTTTTACTCACATTTTGGTCGAAAAACCCGTTTTTTCTGCAAAATTCAAAATTTTTGTTCTGCTAAAATTCTAATAACCTCACAGATAGTTAGCCCGCGCCGAGACGCGTCTTTTGACACCTCGCACGCGAGCCTAGCTCACATAGAACTTCAAAAATTTTTTGCATTTGGTATTTTCACTAACAGACGAAATCCACCTAAGGGATAGTACAAAATCATCAAATCGCTATATCTTTGCATCCCGGTGACGCATTTTGAAGCTGTTTTCAGCAAAATTAATCGTTTCTAGGCTCCGTTTAACTTTCCCACTGGTGAAAACTGACGAATCTGCGAAAAACATTTTTCGTATATTGACTTGTAAAATTTTCAGTAAAAAAATTCCTTTGAAAATACTTTATAAATTTTTATCCTCAAAATTCTAATCTAAATCTACGTTTTTTATAGTTTCAATAGTTACTCACCTGCCTTACCTGCACTCCGGCGCGCGTTCAGCGAATTCGAGTCCCGTTTGGCGGTGTTATTCGAGGTTTTTACTCACATTTTGGTCGAAAAACCCGTTTTTTCTGCAAAATTCAAAATTTTTGTTCTGCTAAAATTCTAATAACCTCACAGATAGTTAGCCCGCGCCGAGACGCGTCTTTTGACACCTCGCACGCGAGCCTAGCTCACATAGAACTTCAAAAATTTTTTGCATTTGGTATTTTCACTAACAGACGAAATCCACCTAAGGGATAGTACAAAATCATCAAATCGCTATATCTTTGCATCCCGGTGACGCATTTTGAAGCTGTTTTCAGCAAAATTAATCGTTTCTAGGCTCCGTTTAACTTTCCCACTGGTGAAAACTGACGAATCTGCGAAAAACATTTTTCGTATATTGACTTGTAAAATTTTCAGTAAAAAAATTCCTTTGAAAATACTTTATAAATTTTTATCCTCAAAATTCTAATCTAAATCTACGTTTTTTATAGTTTCAATAGTTACTCACCTGCCTTACCTGCACTCCGGCGCGCGTTCAGCGAATTCGAGTCCCGTTTGGCGGTGTTATTCGAGGTTTTTACTCACATTTTGGTCGAAAAACCCGTTTTTTCTGCAAAATTCAAAATTTTTGTTCTGCTAAAATTCTAATAACCTCACAGATAGTTAGCCCGCGCCGAGACGCGTCTTTTGACACCTCGCACGCGAGCCTAGCTCACATAGAACTTCAAAAATTTTTTGCATTTGGTATTTTCACTAACAGACGAAATCCACCTAAGGGATAGTACAAAATCATCAAATCGCTATATCTTTGCATCCCGGTGACGCATTTTGAAGCTGTTTTCAGCAAAATTAATCGTTTCTAGGCTCCGTTTAACTTTCCCACTGGTGAAAACTGACGAATCTGCGAAAAACATTTTTCGTATATTGACTTGTAAAATTTTCAGTAAAAAAATTCCTTTGAAAATACTTTATAAATTTTTATCCTCAAAATTCTAATCTAAATCTACGTTTTTTATAGTTTCAATAGTTACTCACCTGCCTTACCTGCACTCCGGCGCGCGTTCAGCGAATTCGAGTCCCGTTTGGCGGTGTTATTCGAGGTTTTTACTCACATTTTGGTCGAAAAACCCGTTTTTTCTGCAAAATTCAAAATTTTTGTTCTGCTAAAATTCTAATAACCTCACAGATAGTTAGCCCGCGCCGAGACGCGTCTTTTGACACCTCGCACGCGAGCCTAGCTCACATAGAACTTCAAAAATTTTTTGCATTTGGTATTTTCACTAACAGACGAAATCCACCTAAGGGATAGTACAAAATCATCAAATCGCTATATCTTTGCATCCCGGTGACGCATTTTGAAGCTGTTTTCAGCAAAATTAATCGTTTCTAGGCTCCGTTTAACTTTCCCACTGGTGAAAACTGACGAATCTGCGAAAAACATTTTTCGTATATTGACTTGTAAAATTTTCAGTAAAAAAATTCCTTTGAAAATACTTTATAAATTTTTATCCTCAAAATTCTAATCTAAATCTACGTTTTTTATAGTTTCAATAGTTACTCACCTGCCTTACCTGCACTCCGGCGCGCGTTCAGCGAATTCGAGTCCCGTTTGGCGGTGTTATTCGAGGTTTTTACTCACATTTTGGTCGAAAAACCCGTTTTTTCTGCAAAATTCAAAATTTTTGTTCTGCTAAAATTCTAATAACCTCACAGATAGTTAGCCCGCGCCGAGACGCGTCTTTTGACACCTCGCACGCGAGCCTAGCTCACATAGAACTTCAAAAATTTTTTGCATTTGGTATTTTCACTAACAGACGAAATCCACCTAAGGGATAGTACAAAATCATCAAATCGCTATATCTTTGCATCCCGGTGACGCATTTTGAAGCTGTTTTCAGCAAAATTAATCGTTTCTAGGCTCCGTTTAACTTTCCCACTGGTGAAAACTGACGAATCTGCGAAAAACATTTTTCGTATATTGACTTGTAAAATTTTCAGTAAAAAAATTCCTTTGAAAATACTTTATAAATTTTTATCCTCAAAATTCTAATCTAAATCTACGTTTTTTATAGTTTCAATAGTTACTCACCTGCCTTACCTGCACTCCGGCGCGCGTTCAGCGAATTCGAGTCCCGTTTGGCGGTGTTATTCGAGGTTTTTACTCACATTTTGGTCGAAAAACCCGTTTTTTCTGCAAAATTCAAAATTTTTGTTCTGCTAAAATTCTAATAACCTCACAGATAGTTAGCCCGCGCCGAGACGCGTCTTTTGACACCTCGCACGCGAGCCTAGCTCACATAGAACTTCAAAAATTTTTTGCATTTGGTATTTTCACTAACAGACGAAATCCACCTAAGGGATAGTACAATCCCTCGAAGGAGTCACGAAGGGACAGGGGTGCGTAGCAGCACGGTTCGGAGAGATAGTAGTAGTGGGAGTGTACTTCTCTCCGAGCCGAACTCTCGCCGAGTTCCAGAACTCTTTAACAGAGTTGAGTGTCGTCGTCGCCGGAAACCATCGCTTCCCCGTGCTAGTGCTCGGGGACTTCAACGCCAAGAATTTGGCCTGGGGTTCCCGTCACACGGACGTGCGGGGCAGGATGGTGGAGGACTGGGCTCTGGAAACAGGCCTGGTCGTCCTAAATCGGGGTTCTGTTCCCACGTGTGTGCGGATGCGGGGCGAGTCCGTGGTGGACATTTCGTTCGCCAGCCCCGCTCTGGCACAGAGTGTTATTGACTGGCGCGTCATGGAGGAGGTGGAGACCTACTCCGATCACCGGTATATCCGGTTCGACGTCTCCACCCAGACCTCCAGCGCGCCGGTCCAACAGGCCCCGAGTGGTCCGCGGTGGGCGCTGAAGCAGCTGGACCGGGAGCTCCTCCTGGAAGCCTCGATCGTGCAGGCCTGGGTGTCATCACCGGACAGGCCTGCCGATATCGACGATGAGGCGGAGTGGTTCCGGGAGGCCATGTCCGAGATATGCGACGTGGCAATGCCCCGAGTCCGGCCAGGACGCGCCCGACGTCAGGTGTACTGGTGGTCGCGGGAGGTGGAGTCGCTACGCAAGGCGTGCGTCGACGCGCGACACCTGTACACCAGGCACCGCAGGCTCCGCATCCGCCCTCCGGATGCGGAAGCCACGGAGGCGGAGCTGTACGAGGGGTACAGAGCGGCGAAGACCGCCCTCCGCGAGGCTGTCCAGCGGGCCAAGGATATGGCCCGCGAGGAGATGGTGGAGACTCTGAACAGAGATCCATGGGGGCGCCCTTATAAAATGGTGCGGAATAAACTCCGCACCTGGGCCCCCCCGCTGACGCAGAGTCTCCGCCCCCAGCTGGTGGAGGAGGTGGTGAGCGCTCTGTTCCCTTCACGGGCGGAGCATACTCCCCCGCCCATGGCTCCGCCACTTGCGGTGCCTGAAGCGGACCACGCGGACGACGACGACATCCCTGAAGTGACCGGGGTAGATCTGAGAGTGGCGGTAAATAGGCTGAAGGCCAAAAATACCGCCCCAGGACCCGACGGCTTGCCGGGTAAGGCCTGGGTCCTGGCCTCAGGGGCTCTCGGGCCCCGACTAGAGGCGCTCTTAAGCGCATGCATGGAGAGGGGCCAGTTTCCACTCCGCTGGAAGACGGGGAAGCTGGTCCTCATACAGAAGCCAGGGCGCCCTGCGGACTCTCCGTCCGCATTCCGGCCCATCGTGCTGCTCGACGAGGTCGGCAAGCTCTTTGAGAGAGTGATTGCGGGCCGCCTCGTCGGGCACCTGGTGAGGACGGGGCCGGATCTTGCGGACAGCCAGTTCGGCTTCCGCAAGGGGCGCTCGACGGTGGACGCCATCATGCGCGTGAGGGCCCTCACGACGGGGGACGCGGTGTCCCGGGGTGGGGTGGTCGTGGCGGTGTCACTCGACATCGCCAACGCGTTTAACACCCTGCCCTGGAGTTGCATTGGGGAGGCACTCCGGTATCACCGGGTGCCGACCTACCTCCGTCGAGTAGTCGGGGCGTATCTGACGGACAGAGCCGTCATCTACCCCGGTCGCAACGGGGAATGGAACCGGCGAGAGATGTCGTGCGGTGTCCCACAGGGATCGGTTCTGGGGCCGCTCCTGTGGGACATCGGTTACGACTGGGTGCTGCGGGCCGATCTCCCTGATGGAGTCAGCGTGGTTTGCTACGCTGACGACACGCTAGTCCTGGCGCAGGGGAGGTCGCATCAGGCGGCGGCCGACGCGATGACACGCGGGGTTGCGATAGTCGTGGAGAGGATCCGGCAGTTGGGTCTCGAGGTGGCTTTGCACAAGTCCGAGGCCATGTCTTTTCATGGGCCTCGGAACGGGCCGCCTTCGGGATCCCAAATAACGGCAGGAGGGGTTCACATCGGCGTCGAGGCAACGATGAGATACCTGGGTCTCGTCCTCGACAGCCGGTGGAACTTCGTCGAGCACTTCCGACGTTTGGCTCCCAAGCTGGAACGGGCCGGGGCCGCCTTCAAGCGGCTCTTGCCCAACCTGAGGGGGCCAAACGCCTCCTGCCGGAGGCTTTACGCGGGGGTCGTGCGGTCCATGGCCCTGTACGGGGCCCCGGTGTGGGCGCGTTCACTGCGGCGGCGAGCCGCCCACTATTTGAACGCGCCCCAGAAGGTGGTAGCCGTAAGGCTGATCCGGGGATACCGCACGATCTCGGGCGAGGCGGCAAGCCTCCTTGCCGGACTGCCGCCGTGGGATCTGGAGGCGATAGTCCTCGCGCGCCTGTACGAGTGGCGCGCGGAGGCACTACGCCGGGGGGAAACTCCGCTTCCGCGGCAAATCGCGGCGGAGCGGACTGACCTCCGGCGCGATCTCATGGCGGCATGGAAAGAGCGACTGTCGCAACCCAGCGCAGGGCACGCCGCGATAGCGGCGGTAAGACCCCTCTTTGAGGAGTGGCTAGAGAGGCGCCACGGCGCCCTCACCTACCGCCTGACGCAGGTCCTCACCGGACACGGGTGTTTCGGGAGGTACCTGCACATTATCGGGCGGGAGGATACGCCCGGGTGTCACCACTGCGAGGGTCGCCCGGAGGACACGGTGGAGCATACGGTGGCGGTATGCCCCAATTGGGCGGAGCACCGCCGTGTTCTCGCAGAGGCGATCGGCGGCGGCGGCGACCTCTCGCGCCCGGCCCTGGTTCAAGCCATGGTCCGGGGCGAGAGGGAGTGGGAGGCAGTCACCTCCTTCTGCGAAGCAGTCATGCTAGCGAAGGAGGTGGCGGGACGGCTGAGGGAGAGGGCCTCACGTCCCAGCCGCCGCGGGAGACGCCCCGGGCGTCGGGAGCCGCGAGACGACTCCCGGCCACCGTAGGCGCGGGCCTGCGGGCGGAGAGTAATGGGTAACTCTCCGTCCGATCAGGACCAGGCCCGTGCCGGACGGCGCGTACGTGTTCCACGCGCGCCTCAAAGAGATGTCAGCATAAGGAAGGGGCCCGAAAGGGCCGAAGCCTGCCGGGGCAGCGGGATTGTCCGAAAGGGTTACCGCTACCCCGGAACACAAAGGGCTAAGGAAGGAACACGGGTGGGTTTTAGTCAGTAAGAGTCTGACACTCCCTTCTGCTCCACCCAGAGCGGGAGGGGTCATTGGATGATTTCCCATCCACAAAAAAAAAAAAAAAAAAAAAAAAGGGATAGTACAAAATCATCAAATCGCTATATCTTTGCATCCCGGTGACGCATTTTGAAGCTGTTTTCAGCAAAATTAATCGTTTCTAGGCTCCGTTTAACTTTCCCACTGGTGAAAACTGACGAATCTGCGAAAAACATTTTTCGTATATTGACTTGTAAAATTTTCAGTAAAAAAATTCCTTTGAAAATACTTTATAAATTTTTATCCTCAAAATTCTAATCTAAATCTACGTTTTTTATAGTTTCAATAGTTACTCACCTGCCTTACCTGCACTCCGGCGCGCGTTCAGCGAATTCGAGTCCCGTTTGGCGGTGTTATTCGAGGTTTTTACTCACATTTTGGTCGAAAAACCCGTTTTTTCTGCAAAATTCAAAATTTTTGTTCTGCTAAAATTCTAATAACCTCACAGATAGTTAGCCCGCGCCGAGACGCGTCTTTTGACACCTCGCACGCGAGCCTAGCTCACATAGAACTTCAAAAATTTTTTGCATTTGGTATTTTCACTAACAGACGAAATCCACCTAAGGGATAGTACAAAATCATCAAATCGCTATATCTTTGCATCCCGGTGACGCATTTTGAAGCTGTTTTCAGCAAAATTAATCGTTTCTAGGCTCCGTTTAACTTTCCCACTGGTGAAAACTGACGAATCTGCGAAAAACATTTTTCGTATATTGACTTGTAAAATTTTCAGTAAAAAAAAAATTCCTTTGAAAATACTTTATAAATTTTTATCCTCAAAATTCTAATCTAAATCTACGTTTTTTATAGTTTCAATAGTTACTCACCTGCCTTACCTGCACTCCGGCGCGCGTTCAGCGAATTCGAGTCCCGTTTGGCGGTGTTATTCGAGGTTTTTACTCACATTTTGGTCGAAAAACCCGTTTTTTCTGCAAAATTCAAAATTTTTGTTCTGCTAAAATTCTAATAACCTCACAGATAGTTAGCCCGCGCCGAGACGCGTCTTTTGACACCTCGCACGCGAGCCTAGCTCACATAGAACTTCAAAAATTTTTTGCATTTGGTATTTTCACTAACAGACGAAATCCACCTAAGGGATAGTACAAAATCATCAAATCGCTATATCTTTGCATCCCGGTGACGCATTTTGAAGCTGTTTTCAGCAAAATTAATCGTTTCTAGGCTCCGTTTAACTTTCCCACTGGTGAAAACTGACGAATCTGCGAAAAACATTTTTCGTATATTGACTTGTAAAATTTTCAGTAAAAAAAAAATTCCTTTGAAAATACTTTATAAATTTTTATCCTCAAAATTCTAATCTAAATCTACGTTTTTTATAGTTTCAATAGTTACTCACCTGCCTTACCTGCACTCCGGCGCGCGTTCAGCGAATTCGAGTCCCGTTTGGCGGTGTTATTCGAGGTTTTTACTCACATTTTGGTCGAAAAACCCGTTTTTTCTGCAAAATTCAAAATTTTTGTTCTGCTAAAATTCTAATAACCTCACAGATAGTTAGCCCGCGCCGAGACGCGTCTTTTGACACCTCGCACGCGAGCCTAGCTCACATAGAACTTCAAAAATTTTTTGCATTTGGTATTTTCACTAACAGACGAAATCCACCTAAGGGATAGTACAAAATCATCAAATCGCTATATCTTTGCATCCCGGTGACGCATTTTGAAGCTGTTTTCAGCAAAATTAATCGTTTCTAGGCTCCGTTTAACTTTCCCACTGGTGAAAACTGACGAATCTGCGAAAAACATTTTTCGTATATTGACTTGTAAAATTTTCAGTAAAAAAAAAATTCCTTTGAAAATACTTTATAAATTTTTATCCTCAAAATTCTAATCTAAATCTACGTTTTTTATAGTTTCAATAGTTACTCACCTGCCTTACCTGCACTCCGGCGCGCGTTCAGCGAATTCGAGTCCCGTTTGGCGGTGTTATTCGAGGTTTTTACTCACATTTTGGTCGAAAAACCCGTTTTTTCTGCAAAATTCAAAATTTTTGTTCTGCTAAAATTCTAATAACCTCACAGATAGTTAGCCCGCGCCGAGACGCGTCTTTTGACACCTCGCACGCGAGCCTAGCTCACATAGAACTTCAAAAATTTTTTGCATTTGGTATTTTCACTAACAGACGAAATCCACCTAAGGGATAGTACAAAATCATCAAATCGCTATATCTTTGCATCCCGGTGACGCATTTTGAAGCTGTTTTCAGCAAAATTAATCGTTTCTAGGCTCCGTTTAACTTTCCCACTGGTGAAAACTGACGAATCTGCGAAAAACATTTTTCGTATATTGACTTGTAAAATTTTCAGTAAAAAAAAAATTCCTTTGAAAATACTTTATAAATTTTTATCCTCAAAATTCTAATCTAAATCTACGTTTTTTATAGTTTCAATAGTTACTCACCTGCCTTACCTGCACTCCGGCGCGCGTTCAGCGAATTCGAGTCCCGTTTGGCGGTGTTATTCGAGGTTTTTACTCACATTTTGGTCGAAAAACCCGTTTTTTCTGCAAAATTCAAAATTTTTGTTCTGCTAAAATTCTAATAACCTCACAGATAGTTAGCCCGCGCCGAGACGCGTCTTTTGACACCTCGCACGCGAGCCTAGCTCACATAGAACTTCAAAAATTTTTTGCATTTGGTATTTTCACTAACAGACGAAATCCACCTAAGGGATAGTACAAAATCATCAAATCGCTATATCTTTGCATCCCGGTGACGCATTTTGAAGCTGTTTTCAGCAAAATTAATCGTTTCTAGGCTCCGTTTAACTTTCCCACTGGTGAAAACTGACGAATCTGCGAAAAACATTTTTCGTATATTGACTTGTAAAATTTTCAGTAAAAAAAAAATTCCTTTGAAAATACTTTATAAATTTTTATCCTCAAAATTCTAATCTAAATCTACGTTTTTTATAGTTTCAATAGTTACTCACCTGCCTTACCTGCACTCCGGCGCGCGTTCAGCGAATTCGAGTCCCGTTTGGCGGTGTTATTCGAGGTTTTTACTCACATTTTGGTCGAAAAACCCGTTTTTTCTGCAAAATTCAAAATTTTTGTTCTGCTAAAATTCTAATAACCTCACAGATAGTTAGCCCGCGCCGAGACGCGTCTTTTGACACCTCGCACGCGAGCCTAGCTCACATAGAACTTCAAAAATTTTTTGCATTTGGTATTTTCACTAACAGACGAAATCCACCTAAGGGATAGTACAAAATCATCAAATCGCTATATCTTTGCATCCCGGTGACGCATTTTGAAGCTGTTTTCAGCAAAATTAATCGTTTCTAGGCTCCGTTTAACTTTCCCACTGGTGAAAACTGACGAATCTGCGAAAAACATTTTTCGTATATTGACTTGTAAAATTTTCAGTAAAAAAAAAATTCCTTTGAAAATACTTTATAAATTTTTATCCTCAAAATTCTAATCTAAATCTACGTTTTTTATAGTTTCAATAGTTACTCACCTGCCTTACCTGCACTCCGGCGCGCGTTCAGCGAATTCGAGTCCCGTTTGGCGGTGTTATTCGAGGTTTTTACTCACATTTTGGTCGAAAAACCCGTTTTTTCTGCAAAATTCAAAATTTTTGTTCTGCTAAAATTCTAATAACCTCACAGATAGTTAGCCCGCGCCGAGACGCGTCTTTTGACACCTCGCACGCGAGCCTAGCTCACATAGAACTTCAAAAATTTTTTGCATTTGGTATTTTCACTAACAGACGAAATCCACCTAAGGGATAGTACAAAATCATCAAATCGCTATATCTTTGCATCCCGGTGACGCATTTTGAAGCTGTTTTCAGCAAAATTAATCGTTTCTAGGCTCCGTTTAACTTTCCCACTGGTGAAAACTGACGAATCTGCGAAAAACATTTTTCGTATATTGACTTGTAAAATTTTCAGTAAAAAAATTCCTTTGAAAATACTTTATAAATTTTTATCCTCAAAATTCTAATCTAAATCTACGTTTTTATAGTTTCAATAGTTACTCACCTGCCTTACCTGCACTCCGGCGCGCGTTCAGCGAATTCGAGTCCCGTTTGGCGGTGTTATTCGAGGTTTTTACTCACACTTTGGTCGAAAAACCCGTTTTTTCTGCAAAATTCAAAATTTTTGTTCTGCTAAAATTCTAATAACCTCGTAGATAGTTAGCCCGCGCCGAGACGCGTCTTTTGACACCTCGCACGCGAGCCTAGCTCACATAGAACTTCAAAAATTTTTTGCATTTGGTATTTTCACTAACAGACGAAATCCACCTAAGGGATAGTACAAAATCATCAAATCGCTATATCTTTGCATCCCGGTGACGCATTTTGAAGCTGTTTTCAGCAAAATTAATCGTTTCTAGGCTCCGTTTAACTTTCCCACTGGTGAAAACTGACGAATCTGCGAAAAACATTTTTCGTATATTGACTTGTAAAATTTTCAGTAAAAAAAAAATTCCTTTGAAAATACTTTATAAATTTTTATCCTCAAAATTCTAATCTAAATCTACGTTTTTTATAGTTTCAATAGTTACTCACCTGCCTTACCTGCACTCCGGCGCGCGTTCAGCGAATTCGAGTCCCGTTTGGCGGTGTTATTCGAGGTTTTTACTCACACTTTGGTCGAAAAACCCGTTTTTTCTGCAAAATTCAAAATTTTTGTTCTGCTAAAATTCTAATAACCTCGTAGATAGTTAGCCCGCGCCGAGACGCGTCTTTTGACACCTCGCACGCGAGCCTAGCTCACATAGAACTTCAAAAATTTTTTGCATTTGGTATTTTCACTAACAGACGAAATCCACCTAAGGGATAGTACAAAATCATCAAATCGCTATATCTTTGCATCCCGGTGACGCATTTTGAAGCTGTTTTCAGCAAAATTAATCGTTTCTAGGCTCCGTTTAACTTTCCCACTGGTGAAAATTGACGAATCTGCGAAAAACATTTTTCGTATATTGACTTGTAAAATTTTCAGTAAAAAAATTCCTTTGAAAATACTTTATAAATTTTTATCCTCAAAATTCTAATCTAAATCTACGTTTTTTATAGTTTCAATAGTTACTCACCTGCCTTACCTGCACTCCGGCGCGCGTTCAGCGAATTCGAGTCCCGTTTGGCGGTGTTATTCGAGGTTTTTACTCACATTTTGGTCGAAAAACCCGTTTTTTCTGCAAAATTCAAAATTTTTGTTCTGCTAAAATTCTAATAACCTCACAGATAGTTAGCCCGCGCCGAGACGCGTCTTTTGACACCTCGCACGCGAGCCTAGCTCACATAGAACTTCAAAAATTTTTTGCATTTGGTATTTTCACTAACAGACGAAATCCACCTAAGGGATAGTACAAAATCATCAAATCGCTATATCTTTGCATCCCGGTGACGCATTTTGAAGCTGTTTTCAGCAAAATTAATCGTTTCTAGGCTCCGTTTAACTTTCCCACTGGTGAAAACTGACGAATCTGCGAAAAACATTTTTCGTATATTGACTTGTAAAATTTTCAGTAAAAAAATTCCTTTGAAAATACTTTATAAATTTTTATCCTCAAAATTCTAATCTAAATCTACGTTTTTTATAGTTTCAATAGTTACTCACCTGCCTTACCTGCACTCCGGCGCGCGTTCAGCGAATTCGAGTCCCGTTTGGCGGTGTTATTCGAGGTTTTTACTCACATTTTGGTCGAAAAACCCGTTTTTTCTGCAAAATTCAAAATTTTTGTTCTGCTAAAATTCTAATAACCTCACAGATAGTTAGCCCGCGCCGAGACGCGTCTTTTGACACCTCGCACGCGAGCCTAGCTCACATAGAACTTCAAAAATTTTTTGCATTTGGTATTTTCACTAACAGACGAAATCCACCTAAGGGATAGTACAAAATCATCAAATCGCTATATCTTTGCATCCCGGTGACGCATTTTGAAGCTGTTTTCAGCAAAATTAATCGTTTCTAGGCTCCGTTTAACTTTCCCACTGGTGAAAACTGACGAATCTGCGAAAAACATTTTTCGTATATTGACTTGTAAAATTTTCAGTAAAAAAATTCCTTTGAAAATACTTTATAAATTTTTATCCTCAAAATTCTAATCTAAATCTACGTTTTTTATAGTTTCAATAGTTACTCACCTGCCTTACCTGCACTCCGGCGCGCGTTCAGCGAATTCGAGTCCCGTTTGGCGGTGTTATTCGAGGTTTTTACTCACATTTTGGTCGAAAAACCCGTTTTTTCTGCAAAATTCAAAATTTTTGTTCTGCTAAAATTCTAATAACCTCACAGATAGTTAGCCCGCGCCGAGACGCGTCTTTTGACACCTCGCACGCGAGCCTAGCTCACATAGAACTTCAAAAATTTTTTGCATTTGGTATTTTCACTAACAGACGAAATCCACCTAAGGGATAGTACAAAATCATCAAATCGCTATATCTTTGCATCCCGGTGACGCATTTTGAAGCTGTTTTCAGCAAAATTAATCGTTTCTAGGCTCCGTTTAACTTTCCCACTGGTGAAAACTGACGAATCTGCGAAAAACATTTTTCGTATATTGACTTGTAAAATTTTCAGTAAAAAAATTCCTTTGAAAATACTTTATAAATTTTTATCCTCAAAATTCTAATCTAAATCTACGTTTTTTATAGTTTCAATAGTTACTCACCTGCCTTACCTGCACTCCGGCGCGCGTTCAGCGAATTCGAGTCCCGTTTGGCGGTGTTATTCGAGGTTTTTACTCACATTTTGGTCGAAAAACCCGTTTTTTCTGCAAAATTCAAAATTTTTGTTCTGCTAAAATTCTAATAACCTCACAGATAGTTAGCCCGCGCCGAGACGCGTCTTTTGACACCTCGCACGCGAGCCTAGCTCACATAGAACTTCAAAAATTTTTTGCATTTGGTATTTTCACTAACAGACGAAATCCACCTAAGGGATAGTACAAAATCATCAAATCGCTATATCTTTGCATCCCGGTGACGCATTTTGAAGCTGTTTTCAGCAAAATTAATCGTTTCTAGGCTCCGTTTAACTTTCCCACTGGTGAAAACTGACGAATCTGCGAAAAACATTTTTCGTATATTGACTTGTAAAATTTTCAGTAAAAAAATTCCTTTGAAAATACTTTATAAATTTTTATCCTCAAAATTCTAATCTAAATCTACGTTTTTTATAGTTTCAATAGTTACTCACCTGCCTTACCTGCACTCCGGCGCGCGTTCAGCGAATTCGAGTCCCGTTTGGCGGTGTTATTCGAGGTTTTTACTCACATTTTGGTCGAAAAACCCGTTTTTTCTGCAAAATTCAAAATTTTTGTTCTGCTAAAATTCTAATAACCTCACAGATAGTTAGCCCGCGCCGAGACGCGTCTTTTGACACCTCGCACGCGAGCCTAGCTCACATAGAACTTCAAAAATTTTTTGCATTTGGTATTTTCACTAACAGACGAAATCCACCTAAGGGATAGTACAAAATCATCAAATCGCTATATCTTTGCATCCCGGTGACGCATTTTGAAGCTGTTTTCAGCAAAATTAATCGTTTCTAGGCTCCGTTTAACTTTCCCACTGGTGAAAACTGACGAATCTGCGAAAAACATTTTTCGTATATTGACTTGTAAAATTTTCAGTAAAAAAATTCCTTTGAAAATACTTTATAAATTTTTATCCTCAAAATTCTAATCTAAATCTACGTTTTTTATAGTTTCAATAGTTACTCACCTGCCTTACCTGCACTCCGGCGCGCGTTCAGCGAATTCGAGTCCCGTTTGGCGGTGTTATTCGAGGTTTTTACTCACATTTTGGTCGAAAAACCCGTTTTTTCTGCAAAATTCAAAATTTTTGTTCTGCTAAAATTCTAATAACCTCACAGATAGTTAGCCCGCGCCGAGACGCGTCTTTTGACACCTCGCACGCGAGCCTAGCTCACATAGAACTTCAAAAATTTTTTGCATTTGGTATTTTCACTAACAGACGAAATCCACCTAAGGGATAGTACAAGACTGGCGCGTCATGGAGGAGGTGGAGACCTACTCCGATCACCGGTATATCCGGTTCGACGTCTCCACCCAGACCTCCAGCGCGCCGGTCCAACAGGCCCCGAGTGGTCCGCGGTGGGCGCTGAAGCAGCTGGACCGGGAGCTCCTCCTGGAAGCCTCGATCGTGCAGGCCTGGGTGTCATCACCGGACAGGCCTGCCGATATCGACGATGAGGCGGAGTGGTTCCGGGAGGCCATGTCCGAGATATGCGACGTGGCAATGCCCCGAGTCCGGCCAGGACGCGCCCGACGTCAGGTGTACTGGTGGTCGCGGGAGGTGGAGTCGCTACGCAAGGCGTGCGTCGAAGCGCGACACCTGTACACCAGGCACCGCAGGCTCCGCATCCGCCCTCCGGATGCGGAAGCCACGGAGGCGGAGCTGTACGAGGGGTACAGAGCGGCGAAGACCGCCCTCCGCGAGGCTGTCCAGCGGGCCAAGGATATGGCCCGCGAGGAGATGGTGGAGACTCTGAACAGAGATCCATGGGGGCGCCCTTATAAAATGGTGCGGAATAAACTCCGCACCTGGGCCCCCCCGCTGACGCAGAGTCTCCGCCCCCAGCTGGTGGAGGAGGTGGTGAGCGCTCTGTTCCCTTCACGGGCGGAGCATACTCCCCCGCCCATGGCTCCGCCACTTGCGGTGCCTGAAGCGGACCACGCGGACGACGACGACATCCCTGAAGTGACCGGGGTAGATCTGAGAGTGGCGGTAAATAGGCTGAAGGCCAAAAATACCGCCCCAGGACCCGACGGCTTGCCGGGTAAGGCCTGGGTCCTGGCCTCAGGGGCTCTCGGGCCCCGACTAGAGGCGCTCTTAAGCGCATGCATGGAGAGGGGCCAGTTTCCACTCCGCTGGAAGACGGGGAAGCTGGTCCTCATACAGAAGCCAGGGCGCCCTGCGGACTCTCCGTCCGCATTCCGGCCCATCGTGCTGCTCGACGAGGTCGGCAAGCTCTTTGAGAGAGTGATTGCGGGCCGCCTCGTCGGGCACCTGGTGAGGACGGGGCCGGATCTTGCGGACAGCCAGTTCGGCTTCCGCAAGGGGCGCTCGACGGTGGACGCCATCATGCGCGTGAGGGCCCTCACGACGGGGGACGCGGTGTCCCGGGGTGGGGTGGTCGTGGCGGTGTCACTCGACATCGCCAACGCTTTTAACACCCTGCCCTGGAGTTGCATTGGGGAGGCGCTCCGGTATCACCGGGTGCCGACCTACCTCCGTCGAGTAGTCGGGGCGTATCTGACGGACAGAGCCGTCATCTACCCCGGTCGCAACGGGGAATGGAACCGGCGAGAGATGTCGTGCGGTGTCCCACAGGGATCGGTTCTGGGGCCGCTCCTGTGGGACATCGGTTACGACTGGGTGCTGCGGGCCGATCTCCCTGATGGAGTCAGCGTGGTTTGCTACGCTGACGACACGCTAGTCCTGGCGCAGGGGAGGTCGCATCAGGCGGCGGCCGACGCGATGACACGCGGGGTTGCGATAGTCGTGGAGAGGATCCGGCAGTTGGGTCTCGAGGTGGCATTGCACAAGTCCGAGGCCATGTCTTTTCATGGGCCTCGGAATGGGCCGCCTTCGGGATCCCAACTAACGGTAGGAGGGGTTCACATCGGCGTCGAGACAACGATGAGGTACCTGGGTCTCGTCCTCGACAGCCGGTGGAACTTCGTCGAGCATTTTCGACGTTTGGCTCCCAAATTGGAACGGGCCGGGGCCGCCTTCAAGCGGCTCTTGCCCAACCTGAGGGGGCCAAACGCCTCCTGCCGGAGGCTTTACGCGGGGGTCGTGCGGTCCATGGCCCTATATGGGGCCCCGGTGTGGGCGCGTTCACTGCGGCGGCGAGCCGCCCATTACCTGAACGCGCCCCAGAAGGTGGTAGCCGTAAGGCTAATCCGGGGGTACCGCACGATCTCGGGCGAGGCGGCAAGCCTCCTTGCCGGACTGCCGCCGTGGGATCTGGAGGCGATAGTCCTCGCGCGCCTGTACGAGTGGCGCGCGGAGGCACTACGCCGGGGGGAAACTCCGCTTCCGCGGCAAATCGCAGCGGAGCGGACCGACCTCCGGCGCGATCTCATGGCGGCATGGAAAGAGCGACTGTCGCAACCCAGCGCAGGGCACGCCGCGATAGCGGCGGTAAGACCCCTCTTTGAGGAGTGGCTAGAGAGGCGCCACGGCGCCCTCACCTACCGCCTGACGCAGGTCCTCACCGGACACGGGTGTTTCGGGAGGTACCTGCACATTATCGGGCGGGAGGATACGCCCGGGTGTCACCACTGCGAGGGTCGCCCGGAGGACACGGTGGAGCATACGGTGGCGGTATGCCCCAATTGGGCGGAGCACCGCCGTGTCCTCGCAGAGGCGATCGGCAGCGGCGGCGACCTCTCGCGCCCGGCCCTGGTTCAAGCCATGGTCCGGGGCGAGAGGGAGTGGGAGGCAGTCACCTCCTTCTGCGAAGCAGTCATGCTAGCGAAGGAGGTGGCGGGACGGCTGAGGGAGAGGGCCTCACGTCCCAGCCGCCGCGGGAGACGCCCCGGGCGTCGGGAGCCGCGAGACGACTCCCGGCCACCGTAGGCGCGGGCCTGCGGGCGGAGAGTAATGGGTAACTCTCCGTCCGATCAGGACCAGGCCCGTGCCGGACGGCGCGTACGTGTTCCACGCGCGCCTCAAAGAGATGTCAGCAGCAAGGAAGGGGCCCGAAAGGGCCGAAGCCTGCCGGGGCAGCGGGATTGTCCGAAAGGGTTACCGCTACCCCGGAACACAAAGGGCTAAGGAAGGAACACGGGTGGGTTTTAGTCAGTAAGAGTCTGACACTCCCTTCTGCTCCACCCAGAGCGGGAGGGGTCATTGGATGATTTCCCATCCACAAAAAAAAAAAAAAAAAAAAAAAAAAAAAAAAAAGGGATAGTACAAAATCATCAAATCGCTATATCTTTGCATCCCGGTGACGCATTTTGAAGCTGTTTTCAGCAAAATTAATCGTTTCTAGGCTCCGTTTAACTTTCCCACTGGTGAAAACTGACGAATCTGCGAAAAACATTTTTCGTATATTGACTTGTAAAATTTTCAGTAAAAAAATTCCTTTGAAAATACTTTATAAATTTTTATCCTCAAAATTCTAATCTAAATCTACGTTTTTTATAGTTTCAATAGTTACTCACCTGCCTTACCTGCACTCCGGCGCGCGTTCAGCGAATTCGAGTCCCGTTTGGCGGTGTTATTCGAGGTTTTTACTCACATTTTGGTCGAAAAACCCGTTTTTTCTGCAAAATTCAAAATTTTTGTTCTGCTAAAATTCTAATAACCTCACAGATAGTTAGCCCGCGCCGAGACGCGTCTTTTGACACCTCGCACGCGAGCCTAGCTCACATAGAACTTCAAAAATTTTTTGCATTTGGTATTTTCACTAACAGACGAAATCCACCTAAGGGATAGTACAATCCCTCGAAGGAGTCACGAAGGGACAGGGGTGCGTAGCAGCACGGTTCGGAGAGATAGTAGTAGTGGGAGTGTACTTCTCTCCGAGCCGAACTCTCGCCGAGTTCCAGAACTCTTTAACAGAGTTGAGTGTCGTCGTCGCCGGAAACCATCGCTTCCCCGTGCTAGTGCTCGGGGACTTCAACGCCAAGAATTTGGCCTGGGGTTCCCGTCACACGGACGTGCGGGGCAGGATGGTGGAGGACTGGGCTCTGGAAACAGGCCTGGTCGTCCTAAATCGGGGTTCTGTTCCCACGTGTGTGCGGATGCGGGGCGAGTCCGTGGTGGACATTTCGTTCGCCAGCCCCGCTCTGGCACAGAGTGTTATTGACTGGCGCGTCATGGAGGAGGTGGAGACCTACTCCGATCACCGGTATATCCGGTTCGACGTCTCCACCCAGACCTCCAGCGCGCCGGTCCAACAGGCCCCGAGTGGTCCGCGGTGGGCGCTGAAGCAGCTGGACCGGGAGCTCCTCCTGGAAGCCTCGATCGTGCAGGCCTGGGTGTCATCACCGGACAGGCCTGCCGATATCGACGATGAGGCGGAGTGGTTCCGGGAGGCCATGTCCGAGATATGCGACGTGGCAATGCCCCGAGTCCGGCCAGGACGCGCCCGACGTCAGGTGTACTGGTGGTCGCGGGAGGTGGAGTCGCTACGCAAGGCGTGCGTCGACGCGCGACACCTGTACACCAGGCACCGCAGGCTCCGCATCCGCCCTCCGGATGCGGAAGCCACGGAGGCGGAGCTGTACGAGGGGTACAGAGCGGCGAAGACCGCCCTCCGCGAGGCTGTCCAGCGGGCCAAGGATATGGCCCGCGAGGAGATGGTGGAGACTCTGAACAGAGATCCATGGGGGCGCCCTTATAAAATGGTGCGGAATAAACTCCGCACCTGGGCCCCCCCGCTGACGCAGAGTCTCCGCCCCCAGCTGGTGGAGGAGGTGGTGAGCGCTCTGTTCCCTTCACGGGCGGAGCATACTCCCCCGCCCATGGCTCCGCCACTTGCGGTGCCTGAAGCGGACCACGCGGACGACGACGACATCCCTGAAGTGACCGGGGTAGATCTGAGAGTGGCGGTAAATAGGCTGAAGGCCAAAAATACCGCCCCAGGACCCGACGGCTTGCCGGGTAAGGCCTGGGTCCTGGCCTCAGGGGCTCTCGGGCCCCGACTAGAGGCGCTCTTAAGCGCATGCATGGAGAGGGGCCAGTTTCCACTCCGCTGGAAGACGGGGAAGCTGGTCCTCATACAGAAGCCAGGGCGCCCTGCGGACTCTCCGTCCGCATTCCGGCCCATCGTGCTGCTCGACGAGGTCGGCAAGCTCTTTGAGAGAGTGATTGCGGGCCGCCTCGTCGGGCACCTGGTGAGGACGGGGCCGGATCTTGCGGACAGCCAGTTCGGCTTCCGCAAGGGGCGCTCGACGGTGGACGCCATCATGCGCGTGAGGGCCCTCACGACGGGGGACGCGGTGTCCCGGGGTGGGGTGGTCGTGGCGGTGTCACTCGACATCGCCAACGCGTTTAACACCCTGCCCTGGAGTTGCATTGGGGAGGCACTCCGGTATCACCGGGTGCCGACCTACCTCCGTCGAGTAGTCGGGGCGTATCTGACGGACAGAGCCGTCATCTACCCCGGTCGCAACGGGGAATGGAACCGGCGAGAGATGTCGTGCGGTGTCCCACAGGGATCGGTTCTGGGGCCGCTCCTGTGGGACATCGGTTACGACTGGGTGCTGCGGGCCGATCTCCCTGATGGAGTCAGCGTGGTTTGCTACGCTGACGACACGCTAGTCCTGGCGCAGGGGAGGTCGCATCAGGCGGCGGCCGACGCGATGACACGCGGGGTTGCGATAGTCGTGGAGAGGATCCGGCAGTTGGGTCTCGAGGTGGCTTTGCACAAGTCCGAGGCCATGTCTTTTCATGGGCCTCGGAACGGGCCGCCTTCGGGATCCCAAATAACGGCAGGAGGGGTTCACATCGGCGTCGAGGCAACGATGAGATACCTGGGTCTCGTCCTCGACAGCCGGTGGAACTTCGTCGAGCACTTCCGACGTTTGGCTCCCAAGCTGGAACGGGCCGGGGCCGCCTTCAAGCGGCTCTTGCCCAACCTGAGGGGGCCAAACGCCTCCTGCCGGAGGCTTTACGCGGGGGTCGTGCGGTCCATGGCCCTGTACGGGGCCCCGGTGTGGGCGCGTTCACTGCGGCGGCGAGCCGCCCACTATTTGAACGCGCCCCAGAAGGTGGTAGCCGTAAGGCTGATCCGGGGATACCGCACGATCTCGGGCGAGGCGGCAAGCCTCCTTGCCGGACTGCCGCCGTGGGATCTGGAGGCGATAGTCCTCGCGCGCCTGTACGAGTGGCGCGCGGAGGCACTACGCCGGGGGGAAACTCCGCTTCCGCGGCAAATCGCGGCGGAGCGGACCGACCTCCGGCGCGATCTCATGGCGGCATGGAAAGAGCGACTGTCGCAACCCAGCGCAGGGCACGCCGCGATAGCGGCGGTAAGACCCCTCTTTGAGGAGTGGCTAGAGAGGCGCCACGGCGCCCTCACCTACCGCCTGACGCAGGTCCTCACCGGACACGGGTGTTTCGGGAGGTACCTGCACATTATCGGGCGGGAGGATACGCCCGGGTGTCACCACTGCGAGGGTCGCCCGGAGGACACGGTGGAGCATACGGTGGCGGTATGCCCCAATTGGGCGGAGCACCGCCGTGTTCTCGCAGAGGCGATCGGCGGCGGCGGCGACCTCTCGCGCCCGGCCCTGGTTCAAGCCATGGTCCGGGGCGAGAGGGAGTGGGAGGCAGTCACCTCCTTCTGCGAAGCAGTCATGCTAGCGAAGGAGGTGGCGGGACGGCTGAGGGAGAGGGCCTCACGTCCCAGCCGCCGCGGGAGACGCCCCGGGCGTCGGGAGCCGCGAGACGACTCCCGGCCACCGTAGGCGCGGGCCTGCGGGCGGAGAGTAATGGGTAACTCTCCGTCCGATCAGGACCAGGCCCGTGCCGGACGGCGCGTACGTGTTCCACGCGCGCCTCAAAGAGATGTCAGCATAAGGAAGGGGCCCGAAAGGGCCGAAGCCTGCCGGGGCAGCGGGATTGTCCGAAAGGGTTACCGCTACCCCGGAACACAAAGGGCTAAGGAAGGAACACGGGTGGGTTTTAGTCAGTAAGAGTCTGACACTCCCTTCTGCTCCACCCAGAGCGGGAGGGGTCATTGGATGATTTCCCATCCACAAAAAAAAAAAAAAAAAAAAAAAAGGGATAGTACAAAATCATCAAATCGCTATATCTTTGCATCCCGGTGACGCATTTTGAAGCTGTTTTCAGCAAAATTAATCGTTTCTAGGCTCCGTTTAACTTTCCCACTGGTGAAAACTGACGAATCTGCGAAAAACATTTTTCGTATATTGACTTGTAAAATTTTCAGTAAAAAAAAAATTCCTTTGAAAATACTTTATAAATTTTTATCCTCAAAATTCTAATCTAAATCTACGTTTTTTATAGTTTCAATAGTTACTCACCTGCCTTACCTGCACTCCGGCGCGCGTTCAGCGAATTCGAGTCCCGTTTGGCGGTGTTATTCGAGGTTTTTACTCACATTTTGGTCGAAAAACCCGTTTTTTCTGCAAAATTCAAAATTTTTGTTCTGCTAAAATTCTAATAACCTCACAGATAGTTAGCCCGCGCCGAGACGCGTCTTTTGACACCTCGCACGCGAGCCTAGCTCACATAGAACTTCAAAAATTTTTTGCATTTGGTATTTTCACTAACAGACGAAATCCACCTAAGGGATAGTACAAAATCATCAAATCGCTATATCTTTGCATCCCGGTGACGCATTTTGAAGCTGTTTTCAGCAAAATTAATCGTTTCTAGGCTCCGTTTAACTTTCCCACTGGTGAAAACTGACGAATCTGCGAAAAACATTTTTCGTATATTGACTTGTAAAATTTTCAGTAAAAAAAAAATTCCTTTGAAAATACTTTATAAATTTTTATCCTCAAAATTCTAATCTAAATCTACGTTTTTTATAGTTTCAATAGTTACTCACCTGCCTTACCTGCACTCCGGCGCGCGTTCAGCGAATTCGAGTCCCGTTTGGCGGTGTTATTCGAGGTTTTTACTCACATTTTGGTCGAAAAACCCGTTTTTTCTGCAAAATTCAAAATTTTTGTTCTGCTAAAATTCTAATAACCTCACAGATAGTTAGCCCGCGCCGAGACGCGTCTTTTGACACCTCGCACGCGAGCCTAGCTCACATAGAACTTCAAAAATTTTTTGCATTTGGTATTTTCACTAACAGACGAAATCCACCTAAGGGATAGTACAAAATCATCAAATCGCTATATCTTTGCATCCCGGTGACGCATTTTGAAGCTGTTTTCAGCAAAATTAATCGTTTCTAGGCTCCGTTTAACTTTCCCACTGGTGAAAACTGACGAATCTGCGAAAAACATTTTTCGTATATTGACTTGTAAAATTTTCAGTAAAAAAAAAATTCCTTTGAAAATACTTTATAAATTTTTATCCTCAAAATTCTAATCTAAATCTACGTTTTTTATAGTTTCAATAGTTACTCACCTGCCTTACCTGCACTCCGGCGCGCGTTCAGCGAATTCGAGTCCCGTTTGGCGGTGTTATTCGAGGTTTTTACTCACATTTTGGTCGAAAAACCCGTTTTTTCTGCAAAATTCAAAATTTTTGTTCTGCTAAAATTCTAATAACCTCACAGATAGTTAGCCCGCGCCGAGACGCGTCTTTTGACACCTCGCACGCGAGCCTAGCTCACATAGAACTTCAAAAATTTTTTGCATTTGGTATTTTCACTAACAGACGAAATCCACCTAAGGGATAGTACAAAATCATCAAATCGCTATATCTTTGCATCCCGGTGACGCATTTTGAAGCTGTTTTCAGCAAAATTAATCGTTTCTAGGCTCCGTTTAACTTTCCCACTGGTGAAAACTGACGAATCTGCGAAAAACATTTTTCGTATATTGACTTGTAAAATTTTCAGTAAAAAAAAAATTCCTTTGAAAATACTTTATAAATTTTTATCCTCAAAATTCTAATCTAAATCTACGTTTTTTATAGTTTCAATAGTTACTCACCTGCCTTACCTGCACTCCGGCGCGCGTTCAGCGAATTCGAGTCCCGTTTGGCGGTGTTATTCGAGGTTTTTACTCACATTTTGGTCGAAAAACCCGTTTTTTCTGCAAAATTCAAAATTTTTGTTCTGCTAAAATTCTAATAACCTCACAGATAGTTAGCCCGCGCCGAGACGCGTCTTTTGACACCTCGCACGCGAGCCTAGCTCACATAGAACTTCAAAAATTTTTTGCATTTGGTATTTTCACTAACAGACGAAATCCACCTAAGGGATAGTACAAAATCATCAAATCGCTATATCTTTGCATCCCGGTGACGCATTTTGAAGCTGTTTTCAGCAAAATTAATCGTTTCTAGGCTCCGTTTAACTTTCCCACTGGTGAAAACTGACGAATCTGCGAAAAACATTTTTCGTATATTGACTTGTAAAATTTTCAGTAAAAAAAAAATTCCTTTGAAAATACTTTATAAATTTTTATCCTCAAAATTCTAATCTAAATCTACGTTTTTTATAGTTTCAATAGTTACTCACCTGCCTTACCTGCACTCCGGCGCGCGTTCAGCGAATTCGAGTCCCGTTTGGCGGTGTTATTCGAGGTTTTTACTCACATTTTGGTCGAAAAACCCGTTTTTTCTGCAAAATTCAAAATTTTTGTTCTGCTAAAATTCTAATAACCTCACAGATAGTTAGCCCGCGCCGAGACGCGTCTTTTGACACCTCGCACGCGAGCCTAGCTCACATAGAACTTCAAAAATTTTTTGCATTTGGTATTTTCACTAACAGACGAAATCCACCTAAGGGATAGTACAAAATCATCAAATCGCTATATCTTTGCATCCCGGTGACGCATTTTGAAGCTGTTTTCAGCAAAATTAATCGTTTCTAGGCTCCGTTTAACTTTCCCACTGGTGAAAACTGACGAATCTGCGAAAAACATTTTTCGTATATTGACTTGTAAAATTTTCAGTAAAAAAAAAATTCCTTTGAAAATACTTTATAAATTTTTATCCTCAAAATTCTAATCTAAATCTACGTTTTTTATAGTTTCAATAGTTACTCACCTGCCTTACCTGCACTCCGGCGCGCGTTCAGCGAATTCGAGTCCCGTTTGGCGGTGTTATTCGAGGTTTTTACTCACATTTTGGTCGAAAAACCCGTTTTTTCTGCAAAATTCAAAATTTTTGTTCTGCTAAAATTCTAATAACCTCACAGATAGTTAGCCCGCGCCGAGACGCGTCTTTTGACACCTCGCACGCGAGCCTAGCTCACATAGAACTTCAAAAATTTTTTGCATTTGGTATTTTCACTAACAGACGAAATCCACCTAAGGGATAGTACAAAATCATCAAATCGCTATATCTTTGCATCCCGGTGACGCATTTTGAAGCTGTTTTCAGCAAAATTAATCGTTTCTAGGCTCCGTTTAACTTTCCCACTGGTGAAAACTGACGAATCTGCGAAAAACATTTTTCGTATATTGACTTGTAAAATTTTCAGTAAAAAAAAAATTCCTTTGAAAATACTTTATAAATTTTTATCCTCAAAATTCTAATCTAAATCTACGTTTTTTATAGTTTCAATAGTTACTCACCTGCCTTACCTGCACTCCGGCGCGCGTTCAGCGAATTCGAGTCCCGTTTGGCGGTGTTATTCGAGGTTTTTACTCACATTTTGGTCGAAAAACCCGTTTTTTCTGCAAAATTCAAAATTTTTGTTCTGCTAAAATTCTAATAACCTCACAGATAGTTAGCCCGCGCCGAGACGCGTCTTTTGACACCTCGCACGCGAGCCTAGCTCACATAGAACTTCAAAAATTTTTTGCATTTGGTATTTTCACTAACAGACGAAATCCACCTAAGGGATAGTACAAAATCATCAAATCGCTATATCTTTGCATCCCGGTGACGCATTTTGAAGCTGTTTTCAGCAAAATTAATCGTTTCTAGGCTCCGTTTAACTTTCCCACTGGTGAAAACTGACGAATCTGCGAAAAACATTTTTCGTATATTGACTTGTAAAATTTTCAGTAAAAAAAAAATTCCTTTGAAAATACTTTATAAATTTTTATCCTCAAAATTCTAATCTAAATCTACGTTTTTTATAGTTTCAATAGTTACTCACCTGCCTTACCTGCACTCCGGCGCGCGTTCAGCGAATTCGAGTCCCGTTTGGCGGTGTTATTCGAGGTTTTTACTCACATTTTGGTCGAAAAACCCGTTTTTTCTGCAAAATTCAAAATTTTTGTTCTGCTAAAATTCTAATAACCTCACAGATAGTTAGCCCGCGCCGAGACGCGTCTTTTGACACCTCGCACGCGAGCCTAGCTCACATAGAACTTCAAAAATTTTTTGCATTTGGTATTTTCACTAACAGACGAAATCCACCTAAGGGATAGTACAAAATCATCAAATCGCTATATCTTTGCATCCCGGTGACGCATTTTGAAGCTGTTTTCAGCAAAATTAATCGTTTCTAGGCTCCGTTTAACTTTCCCACTGGTGAAAACTGACGAATCTGCGAAAAACATTTTTCGTATATTGACTTGTAAAATTTTCAGTAAAAAAAAAATTCCTTTGAAAATACTTTATAAATTTTTATCCTCAAAATTCTAATCTAAATCTACGTTTTTTATAGTTTCAATAGTTACTCACCTGCCTTACCTGCACTCCGGCGCGCGTTCAGCGAATTCGAGTCCCGTTTGGCGGTGTTATTCGAGGTTTTTACTCACATTTTGGTCGAAAAACCCGTTTTTTCTGCAAAATTCAAAATTTTTGTTCTGCTAAAATTCTAATAACCTCACAGATAGTTAGCCCGCGCCGAGACGCGTCTTTTGACACCTCGCACGCGAGCCTAGCTCACATAGAACTTCAAAAATTTTTTGCATTTGGTATTTTCACTAACAGACGAAATCCACCTAAGGGATAGTACAAAATCATCAAATCGCTATATCTTTGCATCCCGGTGACGCATTTTGAAGCTGTTTTCAGCAAAATTAATCGTTTCTAGGCTCCGTTTAACTTTCCCACTGGTGAAAACTGACGAATCTGCGAAAAACATTTTTCGTATATTGACTTGTAAAATTTTCAGTAAAAAAAAAATTCCTTTGAAAATACTTTATAAATTTTTATCCTCAAAATTCTAATCTAAATCTACGTTTTTTATAGTTTCAATAGTTACTCACCTGCCTTACCTGCACTCCGGCGCGCGTTCAGCGAATTCGAGTCCCGTTTGGCGGTGTTATTCGAGGTTTTTACTCACATTTTGGTCGAAAAACCCGTTTTTTCTGCAAAATTCAAAATTTTTGTTCTGCTAAAATTCTAATAACCTCACAGATAGTTAGCCCGCGCCGAGACGCGTCTTTTGACACCTCGCACGCGAGCCTAGCTCACATAGAACTTCAAAAATTTTTTGCATTTGGTATTTTCACTAACAGACGAAATCCACCTAAGGGATAGTACAAAATCATCAAATCGCTATATCTTTGCATCCCGGTGACGCATTTTGAAGCTGTTTTCAGCAAAATTAATCGTTTCTAGGCTCCGTTTAACTTTCCCACTGGTGAAAACTGACGAATCTGCGAAAAACATTTTTCGTATATTGACTTGTAAAATTTTCAGTAAAAAAAAAATTCCTTTGAAAATACTTTATAAATTTTTATCCTCAAAATTCTAATCTAAATCTACGTTTTTTATAGTTTCAATAGTTACTCACCTGCCTTACCTGCACTCCGGCGCGCGTTCAGCGAATTCGAGTCCCGTTTGGCGGTGTTATTCGAGGTTTTTACTCACATTTTGGTCGAAAAACCCGTTTTTTCTGCAAAATTCAAAATTTTTGTTCTGCTAAAATTCTAATAACCTCACAGATAGTTAGCCCGCGCCGAGACGCGTCTTTTGACACCTCGCACGCGAGCCTAGCTCACATAGAACTTCAAAAATTTTTTGCATTTGGTATTTTCACTAACAGACGAAATCCACCTAAGGGATAGTACAAAATCATCAAATCGCTATATCTTTGCATCCCGGTGACGCATTTTGAAGCTGTTTTCAGCAAAATTAATCGTTTCTAGGCTCCGTTTAACTTTCCCACTGGTGAAAACTGACGAATCTGCGAAAAACATTTTTCGTATATTGACTTGTAAAATTTTCAGTAAAAAAAAAATTCCTTTGAAAATACTTTATAAATTTTTATCCTCAAAATTCTAATCTAAATCTACGTTTTTTATAGTTTCAATAGTTACTCACCTGCCTTACCTGCACTCCGGCGCGCGTTCAGCGAATTCGAGTCCCGTTTGGCGGTGTTATTCGAGGTTTTTACTCACATTTTGGTCGAAAAACCCGTTTTTTCTGCAAAATTCAAAATTTTTGTTCTGCTAAAATTCTAATAACCTCACAGATAGTTAGCCCGCGCCGAGACGCGTCTTTTGACACCTCGCACGCGAGCCTAGCTCACATAGAACTTCAAAAATTTTTTGCATTTGGTATTTTCACTAACAGACGAAATCCACCTAAGGGATAGTACAAAATCATCAAATCGCTATATCTTTGCATCCCGGTGACGCATTTTGAAGCTGTTTTCAGCAAAATTAATCGTTTCTAGGCTCCGTTTAACTTTCCCACTGGTGAAAACTGACGAATCTGCGAAAAACATTTTTCGTATATTGACTTGTAAAATTTTCAGTAAAAAAAAAATTCCTTTGAAAATACTTTATAAATTTTTATCCTCAAAATTCTAATCTAAATCTACGTTTTTTATAGTTTCAATAGTTACTCACCTGCCTTACCTGCACTCCGGCGCGCGTTCAGCGAATTCGAGTCCCGTTTGGCGGTGTTATTCGAGGTTTTTACTCACATTTTGGTCGAAAAACCCGTTTTTTCTGCAAAATTCAAAATTTTTGTTCTGCTAAAATTCTAATAACCTCACAGATAGTTAGCCCGCGCCGAGACGCGTCTTTTGACACCTCGCACGCGAGCCTAGCTCACATAGAACTTCAAAAATTTTTTGCATTTGGTATTTTCACTAACAGACGAAATCCACCTAAGGGATAGTACAAAATCATCAAATCGCTATATCTTTGCATCCCGGTGACGCATTTTGAAGCTGTTTTCAGCAAAATTAATCGTTTCTAGGCTCCGTTTAACTTTCCCACTGGTGAAAACTGACGAATCTGCGAAAAACATTTTTCGTATATTGACTTGTAAAATTTTCAGTAAAAAAAAAATTCCTTTGAAAATACTTTATAAATTTTTATCCTCAAAATTCTAATCTAAATCTACGTTTTTTATAGTTTCAATAGTTACTCACCTGCCTTACCTGCACTCCGGCGCGCGTTCAGCGAATTCGAGTCCCGTTTGGCGGTGTTATTCGAGGTTTTTACTCACATTTTGGTCGAAAAACCCGTTTTTTCTGCAAAATTCAAAATTTTTGTTCTGCTAAAATTCTAATAACCTCACAGATAGTTAGCCCGCGCCGAGACGCGTCTTTTGACACCTCGCACGCGAGCCTAGCTCACATAGAACTTCAAAAATTTTTTGCATTTGGTATTTTCACTAACAGACGAAATCCACCTAAGGGATAGTACAAAATCATCAAATCGCTATATCTTTGCATCCCGGTGACGCATTTTGAAGCTGTTTTCAGCAAAATTAATCGTTTCTAGGCTCCGTTTAACTTTCCCACTGGTGAAAACTGACGAATCTGCGAAAAACATTTTTCGTATATTGACTTGTAAAATTTTCAGTAAAAAAAAAATTCCTTTGAAAATACTTTATAAATTTTTATCCTCAAAATTCTAATCTAAATCTACGTTTTTTATAGTTTCAATAGTTACTCACCTGCCTTACCTGCACTCCGGCGCGCGTTCAGCGAATTCGAGTCCCGTTTGGCGGTGTTATTCGAGGTTTTTACTCACATTTTGGTCGAAAAACCCGTTTTTTCTGCAAAATTCAAAATTTTTGTTCTGCTAAAATTCTAATAACCTCACAGATAGTTAGCCCGCGCCGAGACGCGTCTTTTGACACCTCGCACGCGAGCCTAGCTCACATAGAACTTCAAAAATTTTTTGCATTTGGTATTTTCACTAACAGACGAAATCCACCTAAGGGATAGTACAAAATCATCAAATCGCTATATCTTTGCATCCCGGTGACGCATTTTGAAGCTGTTTTCAGCAAAATTAATCGTTTCTAGGCTCCGTTTAACTTTCCCACTGGTGAAAACTGACGAATCTGCGAAAAACATTTTTCGTATATTGACTTGTAAAATTTTCAGTAAAAAAAAAATTCCTTTGAAAATACTTTATAAATTTTTATCCTCAAAATTCTAATCTAAATCTACGTTTTTTATAGTTTCAATAGTTACTCACCTGCCTTACCTGCACTCCGGCGCGCGTTCAGCGAATTCGAGTCCCGTTTGGCGGTGTTATTCGAGGTTTTTACTCACATTTTGGTCGAAAAACCCGTTTTTTCTGCAAAATTCAAAATTTTTGTTCTGCTAAAATTCTAATAACCTCACAGATAGTTAGCCCGCGCCGAGACGCGTCTTTTGACACCTCGCACGCGAGCCTAGCTCACATAGAACTTCAAAAATTTTTTGCATTTGGTATTTTCACTAACAGACGAAATCCACCTAAGGGATAGTACAAAATCATCAAATCGCTATATCTTTGCATCCCGGTGACGCATTTTGAAGCTGTTTTCAGCAAAATTAATCGTTTCTAGGCTCCGTTTAACTTTCCCACTGGTGAAAACTGACGAATCTGCGAAAAACATTTTTCGTATATTGACTTGTAAAATTTTCAGTAAAAAAAAAATTCCTTTGAAAATACTTTATAAATTTTTATCCTCAAAATTCTAATCTAAATCTACGTTTTTTATAGTTTCAATAGTTACTCACCTGCCTTACCTGCACTCCGGCGCGCGTTCAGCGAATTCGAGTCCCGTTTGGCGGTGTTATTCGAGGTTTTTACTCACATTTTGGTCGAAAAACCCGTTTTTTCTGCAAAATTCAAAATTTTTGTTCTGCTAAAATTCTAATAACCTCACAGATAGTTAGCCCGCGCCGAGACGCGTCTTTTGACACCTCGCACGCGAGCCTAGCTCACATAGAACTTCAAAAATTTTTTGCATTTGGTATTTTCACTAACAGACGAAATCCACCTAAGGGATAGTACAAAATCATCAAATCGCTATATCTTTGCATCCCGGTGACGCATTTTGAAGCTGTTTTCAGCAAAATTAATCGTTTCTAGGCTCCGTTTAACTTTCCCACTGGTGAAAACTGACGAATCTGCGAAAAACATTTTTCGTATATTGACTTGTAAAATTTTCAGTAAAAAAAAAATTCCTTTGAAAATACTTTATAAATTTTTATCCTCAAAATTCTAATCTAAATCTACGTTTTTTATAGTTTCAATAGTTACTCACCTGCCTTACCTGCACTCCGGCGCGCGTTCAGCGAATTCGAGTCCCGTTTGGCGGTGTTATTCGAGGTTTTTACTCACATTTTGGTCGAAAAACCCGTTTTTTCTGCAAAATTCAAAATTTTTGTTCTGCTAAAATTCTAATAACCTCACAGATAGTTAGCCCGCGCCGAGACGCGTCTTTTGACACCTCGCACGCGAGCCTAGCTCACATAGAACTTCAAAAATTTTTTGCATTTGGTATTTTCACTAACAGACGAAATCCACCTAAGGGATAGTACAAAATCATCAAATCGCTATATCTTTGCATCCCGGTGACGCATTTTGAAGCTGTTTTCAGCAAAATTAATCGTTTCTAGGCTCCGTTTAACTTTCCCACTGGTGAAAACTGACGAATCTGCGAAAAACATTTTTCGTATATTGACTTGTAAAATTTTCAGTAAAAAAAAAATTCCTTTGAAAATACTTTATAAATTTTTATCCTCAAAATTCTAATCTAAATCTACGTTTTTTATAGTTTCAATAGTTACTCACCTGCCTTACCTGCACTCCGGCGCGCGTTCAGCGAATTCGAGTCCCGTTTGGCGGTGTTATTCGAGGTTTTTACTCACATTTTGGTCGAAAAACCCGTTTTTTCTGCAAAATTCAAAATTTTTGTTCTGCTAAAATTCTAATAACCTCACAGATAGTTAGCCCGCGCCGAGACGCGTCTTTTGACACCTCGCACGCGAGCCTAGCTCACATAGAACTTCAAAAATTTTTTGCATTTGGTATTTTCACTAACAGACGAAATCCACCTAAGGGATAGTACAAAATCATCAAATCGCTATATCTTTGCATCCCGGTGACGCATTTTGAAGCTGTTTTCAGCAAAATTAATCGTTTCTAGGCTCCGTTTAACTTTCCCACTGGTGAAAACTGACGAATCTGCGAAAAACATTTTTCGTATATTGACTTGTAAAATTTTCAGTAAAAAAAAAATTCCTTTGAAAATACTTTATAAATTTTTATCCTCAAAATTCTAATCTAAATCTACGTTTTTTATAGTTTCAATAGTTACTCACCTGCCTTACCTGCACTCCGGCGCGCGTTCAGCGAATTCGAGTCCCGTTTGGCGGTGTTATTCGAGGTTTTTACTCACATTTTGGTCGAAAAACCCGTTTTTTCTGCAAAATTCAAAATTTTTGTTCTGCTAAAATTCTAATAACCTCACAGATAGTTAGCCCGCGCCGAGACGCGTCTTTTGACACCTCGCACGCGAGCCTAGCTCACATAGAACTTCAAAAATTTTTTGCATTTGGTATTTTCACTAACAGACGAAATCCACCTAAGGGATAGTACAAAATCATCAAATCGCTATATCTTTGCATCCCGGTGACGCATTTTGAAGCTGTTTTCAGCAAAATTAATCGTTTCTAGGCTCCGTTTAACTTTCCCACTGGTGAAAACTGACGAATCTGCGAAAAACATTTTTCGTATATTGACTTGTAAAATTTTCAGTAAAAAAAAAATTCCTTTGAAAATACTTTATAAATTTTTATCCTCAAAATTCTAATCTAAATCTACGTTTTTTATAGTTTCAATAGTTACTCACCTGCCTTACCTGCACTCCGGCGCGCGTTCAGCGAATTCGAGTCCCGTTTGGCGGTGTTATTCGAGGTTTTTACTCACATTTTGGTCGAAAAACCCGTTTTTTCTGCAAAATTCAAAATTTTTGTTCTGCTAAAATTCTAATAACCTCACAGATAGTTAGCCCGCGCCGAGACGCGTCTTTTGACACCTCGCACGCGAGCCTAGCTCACATAGAACTTCAAAAATTTTTTGCATTTGGTATTTTCACTAACAGACGAAATCCACCTAAGGGATAGTACAAAATCATCAAATCGCTATATCTTTGCATCCCGGTGACGCATTTTGAAGCTGTTTTCAGCAAAATTAATCGTTTCTAGGCTCCGTTTAACTTTCCCACTGGTGAAAACTGACGAATCTGCGAAAAACATTTTTCGTATATTGACTTGTAAAATTTTCAGTAAAAAAAAAATTCCTTTGAAAATACTTTATAAATTTTTATCCTCAAAATTCTAATCTAAATCTACGTTTTTTATAGTTTCAATAGTTACTCACCTGCCTTACCTGCACTCCGGCGCGCGTTCAGCGAATTCGAGTCCCGTTTGGCGGTGTTATTCGAGGTTTTTACTCACATTTTGGTCGAAAAACCCGTTTTTTCTGCAAAATTCAAAATTTTTGTTCTGCTAAAATTCTAATAACCTCACAGATAGTTAGCCCGCGCCGAGACGCGTCTTTTGACACCTCGCACGCGAGCCTAGCTCACATAGAACTTCAAAAATTTTTTGCATTTGGTATTTTCACTAACAGACGAAATCCACCTAAGGGATAGTACAAAATCATCAAATCGCTATATCTTTGCATCCCGGTGACGCATTTTGAAGCTGTTTTCAGCAAAATTAATCGTTTCTAGGCTCCGTTTAACTTTCCCACTGGTGAAAACTGACGAATCTGCGAAAAACATTTTTCGTATATTGACTTGTAAAATTTTCAGTAAAAAAAAAATTCCTTTGAAAATACTTTATAAATTTTTATCCTCAAAATTCTAATCTAAATCTACGTTTTTTATAGTTTCAATAGTTACTCACCTGCCTTACCTGCACTCCGGCGCGCGTTCAGCGAATTCGAGTCCCGTTTGGCGGTGTTATTCGAGGTTTTTACTCACATTTTGGTCGAAAAACCCGTTTTTTCTGCAAAATTCAAAATTTTTGTTCTGCTAAAATTCTAATAACCTCACAGATAGTTAGCCCGCGCCGAGACGCGTCTTTTGACACCTCGCACGCGAGCCTAGCTCACATAGAACTTCAAAAATTTTTTGCATTTGGTATTTTCACTAACAGACGAAATCCACCTAAGGGATAGTACAAAATCATCAAATCGCTATATCTTTGCATCCCGGTGACGCATTTTGAAGCTGTTTTCAGCAAAATTAATCGTTTCTAGGCTCCGTTTAACTTTCCCACTGGTGAAAACTGACGAATCTGCGAAAAACATTTTTCGTATATTGACTTGTAAAATTTTCAGTAAAAAAAAAATTCCTTTGAAAATACTTTATAAATTTTTATCCTCAAAATTCTAATCTAAATCTACGTTTTTTATAGTTTCAATAGTTACTCACCTGCCTTACCTGCACTCCGGCGCGCGTTCAGCGAATTCGAGTCCCGTTTGGCGGTGTTATTCGAGGTTTTTACTCACATTTTGGTCGAAAAACCCGTTTTTTCTGCAAAATTCAAAATTTTTGTTCTGCTAAAATTCTAATAACCTCACAGATAGTTAGCCCGCGCCGAGACGCGTCTTTTGACACCTCGCACGCGAGCCTAGCTCACATAGAACTTCAAAAATTTTTTGCATTTGGTATTTTCACTAACAGACGAAATCCACCTAAGGGATAGTACAAAATCATCAAATCGCTATATCTTTGCATCCCGGTGACGCATTTTGAAGCTGTTTTCAGCAAAATTAATCGTTTCTAGGCTCCGTTTAACTTTCCCACTGGTGAAAACTGACGAATCTGCGAAAAACATTTTTCGTATATTGACTTGTAAAATTTTCAGTAAAAAAAAAATTCCTTTGAAAATACTTTATAAATTTTTATCCTCAAAATTCTAATCTAAATCTACGTTTTTTATAGTTTCAATAGTTACTCACCTGCCTTACCTGCACTCCGGCGCGCGTTCAGCGAATTCGAGTCCCGTTTGGCGGTGTTATTCGAGGTTTTTACTCACATTTTGGTCGAAAAACCCGTTTTTTCTGCAAAATTCAAAATTTTTGTTCTGCTAAAATTCTAATAACCTCACAGATAGTTAGCCCGCGCCGAGACGCGTCTTTTGACACCTCGCACGCGAGCCTAGCTCACATAGAACTTCAAAAATTTTTTGCATTTGGTATTTTCACTAACAGACGAAATCCACCTAAGGGATAGTACAAAATCATCAAATCGCTATATCTTTGCATCCCGGTGACGCATTTTGAAGCTGTTTTCAGCAAAATTAATCGTTTCTAGGCTCCGTTTAACTTTCCCACTGGTGAAAACTGACGAATCTGCGAAAAACATTTTTCGTATATTGACTTGTAAAATTTTCAGTAAAAAAAAAATTCCTTTGAAAATACTTTATAAATTTTTATCCTCAAAATTCTAATCTAAATCTACGTTTTTTATAGTTTCAATAGTTACTCACCTGCCTTACCTGCACTCCGGCGCGCGTTCAGCGAATTCGAGTCCCGTTTGGCGGTGTTATTCGAGGTTTTTACTCACATTTTGGTCGAAAAACCCGTTTTTTCTGCAAAATTCAAAATTTTTGTTCTGCTAAAATTCTAATAACCTCACAGATAGTTAGCCCGCGCCGAGACGCGTCTTTTGACACCTCGCACGCGAGCCTAGCTCACATAGAACTTCAAAAATTTTTTGCATTTGGTATTTTCACTAACAGACGAAATCCACCTAAGGGATAGTACAAAATCATCAAATCGCTATATCTTTGCATCCCGGTGACGCATTTTGAAGCTGTTTTCAGCAAAATTAATCGTTTCTAGGCTCCGTTTAACTTTCCCACTGGTGAAAACTGACGAATCTGCGAAAAACATTTTTCGTATATTGACTTGTAAAATTTTCAGTAAAAAAAAAATTCCTTTGAAAATACTTTATAAATTTTTATCCTCAAAATTCTAATCTAAATCTACGTTTTTTATAGTTTCAATAGTTACTCACCTGCCTTACCTGCACTCCGGCGCGCGTTCAGCGAATTCGAGTCCCGTTTGGCGGTGTTATTCGAGGTTTTTACTCACATTTTGGTCGAAAAACCCGTTTTTTCTGCAAAATTCAAAATTTTTGTTCTGCTAAAATTCTAATAACCTCACAGATAGTTAGCCCGCGCCGAGACGCGTCTTTTGACACCTCGCACGCGAGCCTAGCTCACATAGAACTTCAAAAATTTTTTGCATTTGGTATTTTCACTAACAGACGAAATCCACCTAAGGGATAGTACAAAATCATCAAATCGCTATATCTTTGCATCCCGGTGACGCATTTTGAAGCTGTTTTCAGCAAAATTAATCGTTTCTAGGCTCCGTTTAACTTTCCCACTGGTGAAAACTGACGAATCTGCGAAAAACATTTTTCGTATATTGACTTGTAAAATTTTCAGTAAAAAAAAAATTCCTTTGAAAATACTTTATAAATTTTTATCCTCAAAATTCTAATCTAAATCTACGTTTTTTATAGTTTCAATAGTTACTCACCTGCCTTACCTGCACTCCGGCGCGCGTTCAGCGAATTCGAGTCCCGTTTGGCGGTGTTATTCGAGGTTTTTACTCACATTTTGGTCGAAAAACCCGTTTTTTCTGCAAAATTCAAAATTTTTGTTCTGCTAAAATTCTAATAACCTCACAGATAGTTAGCCCGCGCCGAGACGCGTCTTTTGACACCTCGCACGCGAGCCTAGCTCACATAGAACTTCAAAAATTTTTTGCATTTGGTATTTTCACTAACAGACGAAATCCACCTAAGGGATAGTACAAAATCATCAAATCGCTATATCTTTGCATCCCGGTGACGCATTTTGAAGCTGTTTTCAGCAAAATTAATCGTTTCTAGGCTCCGTTTAACTTTCCCACTGGTGAAAACTGACGAATCTGCGAAAAACATTTTTCGTATATTGACTTGTAAAATTTTCAGTAAAAAAAAAATTCCTTTGAAAATACTTTATAAATTTTTATCCTCAAAATTCTAATCTAAATCTACGTTTTTTATAGTTTCAATAGTTACTCACCTGCCTTACCTGCACTCCGGCGCGCGTTCAGCGAATTCGAGTCCCGTTTGGCGGTGTTATTCGAGGTTTTTACTCACATTTTGGTCGAAAAACCCGTTTTTTCTGCAAAATTCAAAATTTTTGTTCTGCTAAAATTCTAATAACCTCACAGATAGTTAGCCCGCGCCGAGACGCGTCTTTTGACACCTCGCACGCGAGCCTAGCTCACATAGAACTTCAAAAATTTTTTGCATTTGGTATTTTCACTAACAGACGAAATCCACCTAAGGGATAGTACAAAATCATCAAATCGCTATATCTTTGCATCCCGGTGACGCATTTTGAAGCTGTTTTCAGCAAAATTAATCGTTTCTAGGCTCCGTTTAACTTTCCCACTGGTGAAAACTGACGAATCTGCGAAAAACATTTTTCGTATATTGACTTGTAAAATTTTCAGTAAAAAAAAAATTCCTTTGAAAATACTTTATAAATTTTTATCCTCAAAATTCTAATCTAAATCTACGTTTTTTATAGTTTCAATAGTTACTCACCTGCCTTACCTGCACTCCGGCGCGCGTTCAGCGAATTCGAGTCCCGTTTGGCGGTGTTATTCGAGGTTTTTACTCACATTTTGGTCGAAAAACCCGTTTTTTCTGCAAAATTCAAAATTTTTGTTCTGCTAAAATTCTAATAACCTCACAGATAGTTAGCCCGCGCCGAGACGCGTCTTTTGACACCTCGCACGCGAGCCTAGCTCACATAGAACTTCAAAAATTTTTTGCATTTGGTATTTTCACTAACAGACGAAATCCACCTAAGGGATAGTACAAAATCATCAAATCGCTATATCTTTGCATCCCGGTGACGCATTTTGAAGCTGTTTTCAGCAAAATTAATCGTTTCTAGGCTCCGTTTAACTTTCCCACTGGTGAAAACTGACGAATCTGCGAAAAACATTTTTCGTATATTGACTTGTAAAATTTTCAGTAAAAAAAAAATTCCTTTGAAAATACTTTATAAATTTTTATCCTCAAAATTCTAATCTAAATCTACGTTTTTTATAGTTTCAATAGTTACTCACCTGCCTTACCTGCACTCCGGCGCGCGTTCAGCGAATTCGAGTCCCGTTTGGCGGTGTTATTCGAGGTTTTTACTCACATTTTGGTCGAAAAACCCGTTTTTTCTGCAAAATTCAAAATTTTTGTTCTGCTAAAATTCTAATAACCTCACAGATAGTTAGCCCGCGCCGAGACGCGTCTTTTGACACCTCGCACGCGAGCCTAGCTCACATAGAACTTCAAAAATTTTTTGCATTTGGTATTTTCACTAACAGACGAAATCCACCTAAGGGATAGTACAAAATCATCAAATCGCTATATCTTTGCATCCCGGTGACGCATTTTGAAGCTGTTTTCAGCAAAATTAATCGTTTCTAGGCTCCGTTTAACTTTCCCACTGGTGAAAACTGACGAATCTGCGAAAAACATTTTTCGTATATTGACTTGTAAAATTTTCAGTAAAAAAAAAATTCCTTTGAAAATACTTTATAAATTTTTATCCTCAAAATTCTAATCTAAATCTACGTTTTTTATAGTTTCAATAGTTACTCACCTGCCTTACCTGCACTCCGGCGCGCGTTCAGCGAATTCGAGTCCCGTTTGGCGGTGTTATTCGAGGTTTTTACTCACATTTTGGTCGAAAAACCCGTTTTTTCTGCAAAATTCAAAATTTTTGTTCTGCTAAAATTCTAATAACCTCACAGATAGTTAGCCCGCGCCGAGACGCGTCTTTTGACACCTCGCACGCGAGCCTAGCTCACATAGAACTTCAAAAATTTTTTGCATTTGGTATTTTCACTAACAGACGAAATCCACCTAAGGGATAGTACAAAATCATCAAATCGCTATATCTTTGCATCCCGGTGACGCATTTTGAAGCTGTTTTCAGCAAAATTAATCGTTTCTAGGCTCCGTTTAACTTTCCCACTGGTGAAAACTGACGAATCTGCGAAAAACATTTTTCGTATATTGACTTGTAAAATTTTCAGTAAAAAAAAAATTCCTTTGAAAATACTTTATAAATTTTTATCCTCAAAATTCTAATCTAAATCTACGTTTTTTATAGTTTCAATAGTTACTCACCTGCCTTACCTGCACTCCGGCGCGCGTTCAGCGAATTCGAGTCCCGTTTGGCGGTGTTATTCGAGGTTTTTACTCACATTTTGGTCGAAAAACCCGTTTTTTCTGCAAAATTCAAAATTTTTGTTCTGCTAAAATTCTAATAACCTCACAGATAGTTAGCCCGCGCCGAGACGCGTCTTTTGACACCTCGCACGCGAGCCTAGCTCACATAGAACTTCAAAAATTTTTTGCATTTGGTATTTTCACTAACAGACGAAATCCACCTAAGGGATAGTACAAAATCATCAAATCGCTATATCTTTGCATCCCGGTGACGCATTTTGAAGCTGTTTTCAGCAAAATTAATCGTTTCTAGGCTCCGTTTAACTTTCCCACTGGTGAAAACTGACGAATCTGCGAAAAACATTTTTCGTATATTGACTTGTAAAATTTTCAGTAAAAAAAAAATTCCTTTGAAAATACTTTATAAATTTTTATCCTCAAAATTCTAATCTAAATCTACGTTTTTTATAGTTTCAATAGTTACTCACCTGCCTTACCTGCACTCCGGCGCGCGTTCAGCGAATTCGAGTCCCGTTTGGCGGTGTTATTCGAGGTTTTTACTCACATTTTGGTCGAAAAACCCGTTTTTTCTGCAAAATTCAAAATTTTTGTTCTGCTAAAATTCTAATAACCTCACAGATAGTTAGCCCGCGCCGAGACGCGTCTTTTGACACCTCGCACGCGAGCCTAGCTCACATAGAACTTCAAAAATTTTTTGCATTTGGTATTTTCACTAACAGACGAAATCCACCTAAGGGATAGTACAAAATCATCAAATCGCTATATCTTTGCATCCCGGTGACGCATTTTGAAGCTGTTTTCAGCAAAATTAATCGTTTCTAGGCTCCGTTTAACTTTCCCACTGGTGAAAACTGACGAATCTGCGAAAAACATTTTTCGTATATTGACTTGTAAAATTTTCAGTAAAAAAAAAATTCCTTTGAAAATACTTTATAAATTTTTATCCTCAAAATTCTAATCTAAATCTACGTTTTTTATAGTTTCAATAGTTACTCACCTGCCTTACCTGCACTCCGGCGCGCGTTCAGCGAATTCGAGTCCCGTTTGGCGGTGTTATTCGAGGTTTTTACTCACATTTTGGTCGAAAAACCCGTTTTTTCTGCAAAATTCAAAATTTTTGTTCTGCTAAAATTCTAATAACCTCACAGATAGTTAGCCCGCGCCGAGACGCGTCTTTTGACACCTCGCACGCGAGCCTAGCTCACATAGAACTTCAAAAATTTTTTGCATTTGGTATTTTCACTAACAGACGAAATCCACCTAAGGGATAGTACAAAATCATCAAATCGCTATATCTTTGCATCCCGGTGACGCATTTTGAAGCTGTTTTCAGCAAAATTAATCGTTTCTAGGCTCCGTTTAACTTTCCCACTGGTGAAAACTGACGAATCTGCGAAAAACATTTTTCGTATATTGACTTGTAAAATTTTCAGTAAAAAAAAAATTCCTTTGAAAATACTTTATAAATTTTTATCCTCAAAATTCTAATCTAAATCTACGTTTTTTATAGTTTCAATAGTTACTCACCTGCCTTACCTGCACTCCGGCGCGCGTTCAGCGAATTCGAGTCCCGTTTGGCGGTGTTATTCGAGGTTTTTACTCACATTTTGGTCGAAAAACCCGTTTTTTCTGCAAAATTCAAAATTTTTGTTCTGCTAAAATTCTAATAACCTCACAGATAGTTAGCCCGCGCCGAGACGCGTCTTTTGACACCTCGCACGCGAGCCTAGCTCACATAGAACTTCAAAAATTTTTTGCATTTGGTATTTTCACTAACAGACGAAATCCACCTAAGGGATAGTACAAAATCATCAAATCGCTATATCTTTGCATCCCGGTGACGCATTTTGAAGCTGTTTTCAGCAAAATTAATCGTTTCTAGGCTCCGTTTAACTTTCCCACTGGTGAAAACTGACGAATCTGCGAAAAACATTTTTCGTATATTGACTTGTAAAATTTTCAGTAAAAAAAAAATTCCTTTGAAAATACTTTATAAATTTTTATCCTCAAAATTCTAATCTAAATCTACGTTTTTTATAGTTTCAATAGTTACTCACCTGCCTTACCTGCACTCCGGCGCGCGTTCAGCGAATTCGAGTCCCGTTTGGCGGTGTTATTCGAGGTTTTTACTCACATTTTGGTCGAAAAACCCGTTTTTTCTGCAAAATTCAAAATTTTTGTTCTGCTAAAATTCTAATAACCTCACAGATAGTTAGCCCGCGCCGAGACGCGTCTTTTGACACCTCGCACGCGAGCCTAGCTCACATAGAACTTCAAAAATTTTTTGCATTTGGTATTTTCACTAACAGACGAAATCCACCTAAGGGATAGTACAAAATCATCAAATCGCTATATCTTTGCATCCCGGTGACGCATTTTGAAGCTGTTTTCAGCAAAATTAATCGTTTCTAGGCTCCGTTTAACTTTCCCACTGGTGAAAACTGACGAATCTGCGAAAAACATTTTTCGTATATTGACTTGTAAAATTTTCAGTAAAAAAAAAATTCCTTTGAAAATACTTTATAAATTTTTATCCTCAAAATTCTAATCTAAATCTACGTTTTTTATAGTTTCAATAGTTACTCACCTGCCTTACCTGCACTCCGGCGCGCGTTCAGCGAATTCGAGTCCCGTTTGGCGGTGTTATTCGAGGTTTTTACTCACATTTTGGTCGAAAAACCCGTTTTTTCTGCAAAATTCAAAATTTTTGTTCTGCTAAAATTCTAATAACCTCACAGATAGTTAGCCCGCGCCGAGACGCGTCTTTTGACACCTCGCACGCGAGCCTAGCTCACATAGAACTTCAAAAATTTTTTGCATTTGGTATTTTCACTAACAGACGAAATCCACCTAAGGGATAGTACAAAATCATCAAATCGCTATATCTTTGCATCCCGGTGACGCATTTTGAAGCTGTTTTCAGCAAAATTAATCGTTTCTAGGCTCCGTTTAACTTTCCCACTGGTGAAAACTGACGAATCTGCGAAAAACATTTTTCGTATATTGACTTGTAAAATTTTCAGTAAAAAAAAAATTCCTTTGAAAATACTTTATAAATTTTTATCCTCAAAATTCTAATCTAAATCTACGTTTTTTATAGTTTCAATAGTTACTCACCTGCCTTACCTGCACTCCGGCGCGCGTTCAGCGAATTCGAGTCCCGTTTGGCGGTGTTATTCGAGGTTTTTACTCACATTTTGGTCGAAAAACCCGTTTTTTCTGCAAAATTCAAAATTTTTGTTCTGCTAAAATTCTAATAACCTCACAGATAGTTAGCCCGCGCCGAGACGCGTCTTTTGACACCTCGCACGCGAGCCTAGCTCACATAGAACTTCAAAAATTTTTTGCATTTGGTATTTTCACTAACAGACGAAATCCACCTAAGGGATAGTACAAAATCATCAAATCGCTATATCTTTGCATCCCGGTGACGCATTTTGAAGCTGTTTTCAGCAAAATTAATCGTTTCTAGGCTCCGTTTAACTTTCCCACTGGTGAAAACTGACGAATCTGCGAAAAACATTTTTCGTATATTGACTTGTAAAATTTTCAGTAAAAAAAAAATTCCTTTGAAAATACTTTATAAATTTTTATCCTCAAAATTCTAATCTAAATCTACGTTTTTTATAGTTTCAATAGTTACTCACCTGCCTTACCTGCACTCCGGCGCGCGTTCAGCGAATTCGAGTCCCGTTTGGCGGTGTTATTCGAGGTTTTTACTCACATTTTGGTCGAAAAACCCGTTTTTTCTGCAAAATTCAAAATTTTTGTTCTGCTAAAATTCTAATAACCTCACAGATAGTTAGCCCGCGCCGAGACGCGTCTTTTGACACCTCGCACGCGAGCCTAGCTCACATAGAACTTCAAAAATTTTTTGCATTTGGTATTTTCACTAACAGACGAAATCCACCTAAGGGATAGTACAAAATCATCAAATCGCTATATCTTTGCATCCCGGTGACGCATTTTGAAGCTGTTTTCAGCAAAATTAATCGTTTCTAGGCTCCGTTTAACTTTCCCACTGGTGAAAACTGACGAATCTGCGAAAAACATTTTTCGTATATTGACTTGTAAAATTTTCAGTAAAAAAAAAATTCCTTTGAAAATACTTTATAAATTTTTATCCTCAAAATTCTAATCTAAATCTACGTTTTTTATAGTTTCAATAGTTACTCACCTGCCTTACCTGCACTCCGGCGCGCGTTCAGCGAATTCGAGTCCCGTTTGGCGGTGTTATTCGAGGTTTTTACTCACATTTTGGTCGAAAAACCCGTTTTTTCTGCAAAATTCAAAATTTTTGTTCTGCTAAAATTCTAATAACCTCACAGATAGTTAGCCCGCGCCGAGACGCGTCTTTTGACACCTCGCACGCGAGCCTAGCTCACATAGAACTTCAAAAATTTTTTGCATTTGGTATTTTCACTAACAGACGAAATCCACCTAAGGGATAGTACAAAATCATCAAATCGCTATATCTTTGCATCCCGGTGACGCATTTTGAAGCTGTTTTCAGCAAAATTAATCGTTTCTAGGCTCCGTTTAACTTTCCCACTGGTGAAAACTGACGAATCTGCGAAAAACATTTTTCGTATATTGACTTGTAAAATTTTCAGTAAAAAAAAAATTCCTTTGAAAATACTTTATAAATTTTTATCCTCAAAATTCTAATCTAAATCTACGTTTTTTATAGTTTCAATAGTTACTCACCTGCCTTACCTGCACTCCGGCGCGCGTTCAGCGAATTCGAGTCCCGTTTGGCGGTGTTATTCGAGGTTTTTACTCACATTTTGGTCGAAAAACCCGTTTTTTCTGCAAAATTCAAAATTTTTGTTCTGCTAAAATTCTAATAACCTCACAGATAGTTAGCCCGCGCCGAGACGCGTCTTTTGACACCTCGCACGCGAGCCTAGCTCACATAGAACTTCAAAAATTTTTTGCATTTGGTATTTTCACTAACAGACGAAATCCACCTAAGGGATAGTACAAAATCATCAAATCGCTATATCTTTGCATCCCGGTGACGCATTTTGAAGCTGTTTTCAGCAAAATTAATCGTTTCTAGGCTCCGTTTAACTTTCCCACTGGTGAAAACTGACGAATCTGCGAAAAACATTTTTCGTATATTGACTTGTAAAATTTTCAGTAAAAAAAAAATTCCTTTGAAAATACTTTATAAATTTTTATCCTCAAAATTCTAATCTAAATCTACGTTTTTTATAGTTTCAATAGTTACTCACCTGCCTTACCTGCACTCCGGCGCGCGTTCAGCGAATTCGAGTCCCGTTTGGCGGTGTTATTCGAGGTTTTTACTCACATTTTGGTCGAAAAACCCGTTTTTTCTGCAAAATTCAAAATTTTTGTTCTGCTAAAATTCTAATAACCTCACAGATAGTTAGCCCGCGCCGAGACGCGTCTTTTGACACCTCGCACGCGAGCCTAGCTCACATAGAACTTCAAAAATTTTTTGCATTTGGTATTTTCACTAACAGACGAAATCCACCTAAGGGATAGTACAAAATCATCAAATCGCTATATCTTTGCATCCCGGTGACGCATTTTGAAGCTGTTTTCAGCAAAATTAATCGTTTCTAGGCTCCGTTTAACTTTCCCACTGGTGAAAACTGACGAATCTGCGAAAAACATTTTTCGTATATTGACTTGTAAAATTTTCAGTAAAAAAAAAATTCCTTTGAAAATACTTTATAAATTTTTATCCTCAAAATTCTAATCTAAATCTACGTTTTTTATAGTTTCAATAGTTACTCACCTGCCTTACCTGCACTCCGGCGCGCGTTCAGCGAATTCGAGTCCCGTTAAAGACCTCGGAGCAGAGCTCAGACGCGGGGAAGCCTCAATTGGCACAGGCTGGCCCGTCGGTTGGTCATAGCGTTGGGGAGTGGGAGGCTGATAGACTGAGTTCTGGACAGCTTCTCAAAACTCCAACTCCACCGAAGAAGGCCCCGATAACTACTCCCCCGAAGGTAAAGTCCAAAACAGCGACACTCGCACATCAGAGTAAGCTCGATGGACCAAAACTGCCTGCGGGGATCGAACAGAGCTCCCCACGAGACGCACAACCCGTGAGGTACGCAAACAGAACCACGGAGGCAAAGGCGTGTCTCACAAAAGCAAAGATCCAGCTCTTAAGCTCTCGGAACCTGAAAAAGGAGATAAAAGACGAGCTAACAAAAGCGGTCGAAAGATTGTACCAGCTGGTAAAGGAAGCGGAGGTCGAGAGGGTAAATGGAGCTGAGGTGGCAGCTGAACCCGAAAAGGCTCGAAATGACCAAAGGCCAACCGCGGATGAACCGACGGAGCTCATGAAGCAGCTCATGGCAAACCTCCAACAACATAACCAGGCGCTGGAGGAATGCCAGCTGCACACTCGGGCTCTGTCGGAGCATCTGCAACAGGCCCCTCGCTATGTCCCAGGCCAGGGTCCGACCTTCGCGGAAATGGCCGCCGGCCCGAAGAAGCACATCCAACAGCCTCTTCACTCGGTGGTAGTATCATCTGTCAACGAACAGGACACCGGTGAAGAGGTCATTGAGAAGCTCAGGACGGCGGTCGATGCCAAGAACGAAGGCACGAGAGTGGAGCGGCTGCGCAAGGCGAGGGACCAAAAGGTGGTCGTTGGTTTTAAGACCAGAGAGGAGATGACCAAAGCGACAGACAGAATAAGAAAAGTAGGGAACCTGGTGGTAGAGGAAATGAAGAACAAGGACCCACTTATAATTATCTGTGACGTTCTCTCCTGCCACTCGGATGTGGAGATCGCACAGGCTCTGCAACGTCAGAACGCCCACCTGATCGGGGACATACCTGCGGAAGACCTGCGGCTGGGGGTGAAGTACCGTCGTAGGACGAGGAACCCCCACACGTGCCACGTCATCCTGCAGGTGTCCCCTACGGTATGGCAGAGGCTGACTATGGCGGGTCGCGTGCACATCGACCTACAGCGTGTGCGAGTGCAGGATCAGTCGCCACTGGTGCAGTGCACACGCTGTCTGCGTTTCGGTCATAGCCGAAAACTGTGCACGCAGCCCGCTGACCTCTGTATCCACTGCGGCGATCCCCACATGCGCGCTGACTGCCCGTCACGACTGGCGGCGGAGGAGCCAAAGTGTCATAATTGCCTGTTAGCAAAACTGGAAAAGACCAACCATAACGCCTTCGACAGAGAGTGCCCAGTACGAGTGAAATGGGACGCATTGGCGCGCCTGTCGGTGGCGTACTGCTAAGGTAGCACCAGCGTTTCCAGGAAATACAAACACCCAGATCCCAGGCAGTAGGATCCGAACCCACCCTGATGCCCGCTCAAACTACTGGGTGATCCAAGCGAATCTGCAGAGGAAGAACCTTGCGACCCAGGAGCTCATGGTAGCAGCAAGTGAGCGAAAGTTCGCTTTTGCACTGCTCCAGGAGCCATATGTGGGTGCGGTTAAAAGGATGCGAGACTACCGGGGAGCGCGAATCTACCAGAGCGCGGAACAAGGAAATGGAACTGTGAAGGCGGCAATAGTCGTTTTCGATAAAGACCTTGATGTCACACAGTGTCCAAAACTCACCACCAATAACATCACGGTGGTGAGGATCCGAACCAGCGCCTGGGAAATCGCAGTGGTCTCCTTCTATTTTGAACCGGATCAGCCCATACAACCATACCTGGAGCAGCTTCTGCAGATTCGTGAGGAAATGGGCCCTATAAAAATCGTGATGGGAGGTGACGCAAATGCAAAGAGCACCTGGTGGGGCAGTTTAGTTGTGGATAGTAGGGGTGAAGAAATGTCGGGCTCACTGGATGAAATGAACTTGCAGGTACTCAACGTCGGCAACAAGCCAACTTTCGACACCATCAGGGGTGGCAAGCTTTACACCAGCTTTGTTGACCTAACAGCTTGTTCAACGGATATGCTGGACTTGGTGGAGGACTGGAGAGTTGAGGAAGGCGTCACAAGCTCGGACCACAACGGTATCGTATTCAAAATTAATCTTAAAAAAGCAATAGGAACAAATATTAAAAGAACCACCAGAATCTTTAACACAAAGAAAGCAAATTGGAGCCAATTTCATGAGAAATTGGCCCAATTAAAAGCAGAAAATAACATTAACCTAGAAGAAATTAATAAAATTAGAAATAAAGAAGATTTAGAAAATACAGTTAATAATTATATAGGTACAATTACCAAAACAAGTGAAAACATTTTACCTAAACTTAAAAATACCGACATTCTTACGATACCGTGGTGGTCCAACGAGCTTACTCTTATGTTGAATGAAGTCAACACTAAGAGACGCCGCATTCGATGCGCCGCTGCAGTCCGGAGAGCAGGTGTCGTCGATGAGTACCTGCAAGCAAAAGAAAAATATGAGCTCCTAGCAAAAAAGGCACAGACTACCAGCTGGAAGAAATTCTGTGAAAAACAGGATAAGGAGGGAGTTTGGGAGGGCATTTACAGAGTTATAGGACGGACCGCAAAACGACATGAGGACTTACCTTTGCTGAAGAATGGAGTGCCACTCGATGGTGAGGATTCGGCCTTGCTGCTGGCGGAGACCTTCTACCCCGATGACCTGAAAGAGGAAGATAACGATGACCACCGTCGGACGCGAGAAGCGGCCAGTCGTGTAAACGATTGGATGCATGATGAACACCATGATCCACCGTTTACACTTCAGGAGCTGAAAACCGCGGTGGAAAGTTTCAACCCTAAGAAGGCACCGGGGGCGGATGGTCTCACAGCCGACATCTGTGCGCAGGCCATCTTCCGGGACCCGGGGATGTTTCTTGCATTGGCCAACAAGTGCCTCGAGCTGGGCCACTTCCCCGGAGCCTGGAAGGTGGCTACAGTAATTATACTCAGGAAGCCGGGTAAGGATTGTTACACCACCCCAAAATCCTACAGACCGATCGGCCTTTTACCAGTCCTGGGTAAAATGCTAGAGAAAATGTTGGTAGCAAGGCTGAAGTGGCATCTGATCCCGCGGTTGAGTACTCGTCAGTTTGGTTTCATGCCCCAGAAGAGCACCGAGGACTCCCTCTACACCATGATACAACACATCAAAACGAAGCTGAATCAAAAGAAGCTGATCACTGTTGTATCGCTTGATATAGAGGGAGCCTTCGATAGCGCATGGTGGCCAGCTATCAGGACCAGACTGGCTGAGGAAAGGTGCCCGGTGAATCTCAGGCGAATGCTGGACAGCTACCTGACCGATAGGAGTGTTAAAGTAAGGTACGCCGGAGCAGAGTGCCAGAGAAATACCAGTAAAGGTTGTGTCCAAGGGTCGATAGGCGGTCCGATCCTCTGGAACTTGCTGTTGGACCCCCTGCTAAAGGGGCTGGAAGAGCGGGGGGATCACAGCCAGGCTTTCGCTGATGACGTGGTCATGGTCTTTGACGGAGATACAGGGTTGGAAGTCCAGAGACGTGCCAATGCCGCCCTCGAGTACGTTCGGGATTGGGGCATCCGAAATAAGCTGAAGTTTGCGCCACACAAAACCTGCGCGATGGTAGTAACCAGGAAGCTAAAGTACGATGCCCCGATCCTGAACATGGGCGGGGTTGACATTGGCATGTCTAAGGAAATAAAAATACTGGGGCTCACAATAGACCACCAGCTCACTTTCAACACCCACGCCGCAAACGTGTGCAGAAAAGCTGCAAACATTTACAAACAGCTATCGAGAGCGGCCAAAGTGAGCTGGGGTCTGCACCCGGAAGTCATTCGGACCATATACACGGCGGCTGTGGAGCCGGTGATAATGTACGCGGCGAGTGCCTGGGCGCCGGCAACCAAGAAGATAGGAGTGCAGAAAATGCTCAACACGGTCCAGCGAGGATTCGCCCAAAAGCTCTGTAGATCCTACCGCACCGTTTCGCTGAACGCGTCCCTGGTGCTGGCTGGGATACTACCACTCGACCTCCGAATAAAAGAAGCAGCCGCTCTCTATGAGGCAAAGAGGGGGGTACCCCAGCCGGCACTCGCAGGCAGGGAAGTGGAGCGCGTGGTGGCGTTTGCGGAAACACCACATCCGGCAAAACATATGGCCATGGGGTTCGTGAGTCTGGAAGACCAGTCCCTGGTGAACACCCACAACAACCAGGAGGTACGATTTTTCACCGACGGCAGCAGGATAGAGGACAAGGTCGGAGCAGCACTATCACTGTGGGATAGTGAAGCCGAGATCAAGTCCTTGAAGCTTAGCTTGCCGTCGTGCTGCACAGTTTACCAGGCAGAACTCCTGGCCATATGCGTAGCCACGAGGGAAATCCTCAAACGCAGGGAGGGAACCTTCGGAATCTATAGTGACTCAAAGGCTGCACTTCAAACAGTCACAAACCAAGGGTCCCTCCATGCCCTGGCGGTGGAGGCAAGAGCCAACATGGGCGCGGCTTTGTCCCAGAGCAAAGATGTTTCCTTGTTCTGGGTAAAGGCTCACGCTGGGCTGCAAGGAAACGAGCGTGCAGACTATCTTGCAAAAGAGGCTGCACTCAGATCTAAAAAGAGGCCGGACTATGACCGCTGCCCGGTTTCATTCGTCAAGCGACAGATCCGTATGGGGTCGCTTGACGAGTGGAACCGGAGATACAATAACGGCGAAACAGCCTCAGTCACAAAAATGTTCCTCCCGGACGCGATAGACGCCTTCAGGATTGTAAGGGGGGTGGAGCCGACCGGAGTAATGACACAGGTACTGACTGGGCACGGTGGGTTTTCTGAGTACCTGCATCGTTTTAAGCGTAAGGGAAGCCCATCGTGCATCTGTGACCCGGACGCGCTAGAAACAGTCCCACACATTTTGACAGAATGTCCTGCGTTTGGAACACAGCGCTTACATGCGGAGATGAAACTGGAGACAGAAATAAATAGAAATAATATTAGTAAAATCATGAGGAATGGAAAACTTAGAAAAACCTTTTTAGAATACTGTACCACAATAGCCACAAAAGTAATAAAAAGAAATAAGGAAACATAAAACTATGCTTTTAATATATATAAGTGTATATACAGACAAAGCATAGAACAAAAAAGTTAGACTATTAAAAAGAACATAAAATTTTAAATTCTGGACAAATAAATAAAACAGATTAATAACTAAAACTGATAAAACCTTTTTCAAAATTAGTAAAATCAAAACACAAAACGTTAATAATAATTTAAAATAAAATTTAAAAAGGTCTCTGACTATGTCAGGGGGACACTTGAAAGGCAGGAGTGTGGTTTTAGCCGGTAAGAGTCCGGCACTGCCCAGATTGCCTCACCAGTGGGGCAGTCTGGGCGTCCATGAGGATTTCCCACTCCTGCCAAAACAAAAAAAAAAAAAAAAAAAAAAAAAAACCTGAGCGAACCTAACCTGAGCGAACCTAACCTGAGCGAACCTAACCTGAGCGAACCTAACCTGAGCGAACCTAACCTGAGCGAACCTAACCTGAGCGAACCTAACCTGAGCGAACCTAACCTGAGCGAACCTAACCTGAGCGAACCTAACCTGAGCGAACCTTTTTGGTGGCTAGATGAGTTCAATACCCTCTTCCCTATCCTCAAGGTGCAGCGCAGACTATCCGTGACGCACTTTTTAGTCTGTGAAAATAGAACCTATGCAATTATATGCATTAACGCAAACGACGCGCAAAAAGTCCGGCGCACAAAAAAATCCATGTAATTCGGGCAGACCGCGGCGCGCTGCTCCGTACAAAATGTCTGGGAAAAAATCGAACGTTTGCTTCAACGCGCGCTAACGCAGACGGCGCACACTTTAGTCGGCAATCTGCATTTGGGGTGGACGAAACGCACGCGATCTATTATCATGGCGCGATTTATTATCAAAATAATACTTCGTGATCTCTGCACGATTTCCATAGCGTCTACGTCCCTACAGCTCTGCCGACAGGATGATCGAAGATGTGCGTCGTGTGCGTTGAGTCTGTGAAAAATCCGCGGCCGACTTTTTGCGCGCCATGCAGACTTTTTGTGCGCCGCAGTGTGCCGTCTGCGCTGCACCTTATACGATTTTGGGGCTTAGAATAGTCTGTAGACGACTTCCGATTTGTGCTCCGTTACTCAAGCGGCACTGAAAGAAAGTTTAGAAATTAATACACGAACAGAACCCATCGACAAATCTTCGCACATTTTTAGTTAAAATTTTTTTCGTAACAAATAAAAGTCAGAAAACATCAGGCAGGAAACTGAGACGTTTGACTTCCCCCACGACATGTTAGAGGAGCGAGCATGGAATACTACGTGCCGAACACTATGTCTGAAGGGGCGACGGACGTCCCTGAGTCCATCGCTCCTAGACCCATTTAGGGCTGGAAGAGGGCGTTGTCCGCCCTTCGCCGATGCCCCGTGCTCCTGCTGCCCACAGCCTCCGTGTGAGTGGATGAGATCATTCCCTCCCTTTCCACAATAATTTCCTTCTGCGAGGCGACTGTTTCGCAGAAGGAAACTACTACGTCCTAGGACTCTTCGCTGCCGACCCTCGACTCGACTACAGCCGGTAGTGACAGGTCACTGCCTACTACTGAGATGAGCATAAATGATGATGTTTTCGCGCCGTGTCCTCCCAGCAGTCGACGCAGTGGTGACACTGTGTGTCCGGCTACCTCTTAATGCGACACAGGTACTTCTCTAAGCAACCTAAATGGCAGGGAGCCGTTCCTCCTCCCGAGCCATCGCTCGAATACCCGCAGGACCGCCTTAATGGTAACGAGCCTGGCGGTAGAGCATGAAGGGCTCGCGTTTCCATCACCAGGACCTCGCGAAACTCCCGAGTTCCCAGGGCGGGGATCCAACCAGTACACAAGCCGCTTCGTAGATCGTGCAAATAATAATAATCTCCTGACGACTCTGACGGCTATTCTCTATCCTCACAACATTGGACACGCACAATAAAACGTCGCAGTTGTTATTAATATTTCCTTTGCTTTAATTTATTATCACTTCCGTCTTTTCTATGAATAATATAATAAAACCAGATAAAATAGTTGTCATTTTTTTTTTAATGCAAAGAAACGTTCTTATGACTTGGCAGTATGAAGCACATGAGGTAAAAAAACGGTTGCCCTACCAGCTTGTAGTAGTGCAATCGTTTCGCGCGGTTGTATGAAGCTTTGTCTCTGTTCCGTTTTTCTACTCATGTGGTATGAAGTACCAATGTCGAATACTTAACTCATGTTAAAAATTGAAAAGTTTCGTGGCTGGAATTAGCAATTTTCGTCTTCAATTTTGCAACATTTTTGAACAGTGAAAATACTGTTATACTTTATGCCTGTTTCATTTTCTTGCTGACTGTAGATGTAGATACAACATTTTGTTCAAAATCTGTGAATGAGGAATAACAATTTCTCAAAAAAAAAAAGAAGACAGTCTCTTTTTTTGTAACCGTAAGGTACCTACTCTTACCTGTCCAATCACAAAAAATCACTCTCTTCTTATCACTACATAGTATAAAACAAAGTCGCTTTCTCTGTCCCTTTGAACGCTTAGATCTTTATAACTACGCAACGGATTTTGATGCGGTTTTTTTTTTAATAGATAGAGTGATTCAAGAGGAAGGTTTATATAATATATAATACATGCATGCATGTGATGTCGTAAATAAACACATTTTTTGCGCTTACTTTTCAAACGCTGGCTGAACCCTACGAGATAGGTCAAAATAATGTACTACAGTATTGTACACCTTCAAAAGGTCTACAAAAATGTCCGCGATGGTATATGTCTATCTCTTAGGGATAACCCACAATAATCATTTTTATCCTTTACTTTTTACGAGAAATAATGGCTTATTTACGAAGCGATTTTAAGCAATACAGCATTAATCCTTATCCAATTAAGTACCTTAAATACATTGTGCATTTAATATAGATAAATATGGCCCTTTATAGCATGTAATTTAAATGAATATTTTCGAAGATATTACAGATTTAAAATGCAGGGACATAGCGGTTGCTGCGGTACTGGCCGCGGCGGCGTGTGCTGGCATTCTTGAAATACCTGTACTTAGTATCAGTATTGCACCCGTGCGAAGCCGGGGCGGGTCGCTAGTACCTATTAAACCAAAATCACCTATCATAGCACTTACGCCTTTGATGAACACAGATGGGATTTATACAAGTAGGAGGCCGGCTAAATGCTTCAGCTATCGGTTATCAGCAAACACCTTACTGCGTTCTTCTGCCCATTTAACAAAACTAGTCCTACATAATGTATTAATAACTTACAGCTACTCTTCGCAGCAAGAGTGCAGCAAGCCAGCCAAGAAGTCGCGTGTAGAGGTACGCGAACCGGGGAGTTAGAAAATGAAACAAAGTTTAACGAGCGATATTTTATTTAAAACTCGTATTATCACATCAGAAGTTAAAAGCTATCCGGGCGTGTGCGACCGGGTGCGGCGCTAGCCGGACAGGTCGCCGTGGTCGAACAGGTCCTGGTCGTAGAGCGACCGGGTGCGGCGCTAGCCGGACAGGTCGCCGTGGTCGAACAGGTCCTGGTCGTAGAGCGTGGCGCGCACGGTGCGGCCGCCGAAGTAGCGGCCGTGCAGCGCCGCCGCCGCCGCCACCGCCTCTGCGACGCAACAGTTAGTACCGCGGGGCCGAGCCGCTCACGAGCGTCGTCGAATTTCGTGCACACAGACACGACCAGAAAAACCCATAATAATCAAAGGCTTCAATCACACCAACCAATGTTATAAATGCGAAAGTGAGCTTGTTACGCTTTCACTGAAAATTGGCACATGGGTTGTCCACCCATCTGCCAAATTTCATGAGTTAACCTGGGATAGGCCATAGGATATTTTTAATGGAGTTCAAAAAAGGAGGAAGTTCTCAATTCGGGTGTCGTCCTGAAATCGTGAAAAAAAAATCAGCTGTTCCCTACACTTATGTTCGCATAACTCGTCAAAATGCAAGGAACAACTAATTTTTTTTTTCGCGATTTCATGTTTGGTCCCATAGCAAAAGTTGTTCATAATGATGAGTACAATGAGAGGAAAACGTTTGTTTTGAAGTTTCGGGCTGTCAGAACACGATGACAGATGTCACTCGGTTTTGACATTTAATCACATTGCCCATTTTCTTACTGACTGTACATTTTTTTTTTCGAAATCTGTGAATGCAGGTCAAAAGGAGACGTTTCATTTTCGGCCATAAATTGTACGGTACTGAAAAAATAGGAAATAATTCGGACGAATTGTGGAAAAATATGCTTTTCTGAATATTCCCCTAATTACTTCGGCATAAAAATAATAGTTTTTCAAACTATTGCCGTAATCTATTGAACATGGCGTCGTCTTACTTGCATAAGTACTGCTTTCGTCCAGAAATCATGTTATATTATAAGATAATAATATCACGTAGACGTTATTTATTTAGTTATAAAAGGCATGTGTTTTTAAGCTATTAAGGTAAGATATCTATCTTAAACAACTTTTTTGTCTAATTACAAGTGTGACGATTCAGTTCATCGTTAAATTAAAAAAAAATAATCTACTTTTGTGGATTGTAGATTTGTAGGTACTTCTGGACGAAAAATTCTTGAAATTCTTGAAAGGTTTGAATTGTTGAGAATGACATTACATCAGTTTGTCAGTCTCGTTGTGGTCTCGTTCGTTTCGACTTCGTGGCTTTCGGTGTTATTTTGCGTTTCATTTCTTTCTGTTAACTTCTAATGACTTTGGCTTTGTTTAACGGAAAATAACATCACGGTTTTGACAAATTCTAGGCATTGAAGTGGCTGCAAAGTTATCTTTCAAATAGGACTCAATATACAGTGATTACCGTAATAAATCCAAACAAGGAAGAAATAATATGTAAGTCTGACATTAGGTGCAACAATACAGGAGTGCCACAAGGTAGTGTAACTGGGTCGTTATTCTTTTTGTTATATATTAACGACCTACCAAATGTTACGAATCATTTCTACTCACTATATGCGGATGATATTGCGGTGGTTCTTACGGAGAGTAAAATGCTCAATTATAATACGGAAATTAATGAAACTATTAATGCTATCATAAAATGGCTAAATAATAACAATCTAAAAGTGAACATTGCGAAAACCTCCTTTGTTCAATTCTCAATGGAAAATCTGTTTCTGACCTTATGATCACTTATTCTGATCAATGAATTAACGAAGCACATGAAGCTATTTTTCTGGGTATTACAGTGGATAGTGGATGCACATGGAAACCGCACTGCCTTAAGGTCACAAATAAGATAAATCGTTTCGCTTTTGCCTTGTGGAGAATTTGTAAAAATAGCCAACCTGAAAACAGCCCTCTTACCATATTATGGTTACGTAGCTTCTAACATTAGGTACGGAATTGTACTATGGGGGAATTCTGTTCTAATAAATAGAATATTTATAGCCCAAAAACAATGTATCCGTGCTCTTTGTGATATGCCACCATTGACTTCATGTAAACCTCTGTGTAAGGATCTGAAAATATTAACTGTTACCGGTATGTATAGGTATATTTGAATGCTGTAAATGCACTCCGACTTATTTAAACGTCTTGGAGACACTGTTAAATTTAAGACAAGATATCCAGACAGATTAATTATTCCTCCAATGAAAAGCCATTTACTTATATCATAGAAGTTACTTTCCAATGGTTATAAGGATATTTAATAAACTACCAAAATTGTATAGGGGACTGCCAATCAAACGATTTAAAGCAGCGTTATTCAAATGGCTTATAGAAAAATCATTCTATTCCGTGAAGGAGTATTTAGACTTTAAAGAGTCACACTGACATGTTACCATTTTAATTTGACAAATATTACGCATCTAAAGGACATGTCTGGTGGAACAATGGGCGATTGTCTAGGTAGTCAAAGAAAATGTTCAGTAATGATTGTTATATTATTATAATCGTCGTATTTTATAGTTTATCAATTAATAAGTTTCAGGAGTCAGGATCTTGCGAAAACTGGTCAAAATAAAGTTTATATGCTGGGGATTTTTTTTCTTAGTTTTTTAAGTATAACGCCATCTGTGAGCGCATACAGGTACTAATTGGTGGTATGCCTTTGTGGGGTTAATGAAACGTTTAATATTCTGTTAGTCTGAGATCACATTCTTCAGTTTTTTTTTGTATATTTATATTTGTATAACAAAAATGTAAAGCACCTATTGTTTATCTATAAAATACTTACTAAGTGTTACTAAAACATTTTTAGTACTTCCCGTTAAGAATGACAAAGCGGAAGCTACGATTGAGTACTGTTTTTTTTGAGAATTATGTTACGCAAGTAATACTGAATTAATAAATCCATAGTAATTTAGATCTAAAGGAGAATGACAACCAATGGGCCCCTTAGTTTTGGTGCCGTGTCAAGATTATTTACTTCCCAAAAATTAAGTCGTATTTTTACATGTTCAAATTTTTTTTATCAACATTTATTTTACCCTAGCATTGAAAAACATAATTAATATTTATTTTATTGAATTTGTATCAGTTCCGCCATTAAAACTTAACCAGAATGTTGCCAGACGACAGCTATGTCAGTTAAATATTTGTAATCGATTGAAAATATCGATATTTTACTTTTCCGCCGACTAAAATGACCGGTGATAGACTACAAATGCCACATTATAGCTTTTTCCCTGTCGTAATCTAGCTAACACTCTCATGTAACAGATTAGGCGCGAAGGAGATGACGGGCGGGCTCAAATAAAGAAAATAAAAGTAGTAATTAAACTAAAAAAAAACACGAAGGAATTATAATTTGAGGGACTGTATATTCTACCCACAGACATATAATATTATAACTAGGAGATTCTACCGGTCTTGGCTTTGCGGTGCTTGAAGCTAAAGTACGATCCTGAAATGATGTGGAGGTCCTGTGTCCGATAGCGAAAAACTAAGCCGGTAACAGACGCTCCGGTTGCCCTTCTGATTGTCTAATCGGACTGTCGAATCGGATGCACACACGCTCCTGTTTTGCTTTCTGACACTTTTTTGAAGTCTGAAGCGGTCGGAAGACAAGATCTATATTCTGTAAGATCAAATTCGACTATCGAAACGGAGCGTCTGTGCTATGTAGAACAAAATGTATGGCAGCTATGCCTTCCGATATGACAATCGGAAGAGCAACCGGAGCGTCTGTTCTCGCCCATAATCCCACATAATTATCATGTGTTTCATGGTATTTACACACATCAAAAGTGTCTAGGGATCAAGCATTTTTATGCGGATTTCTTGAGATTGAGATGTGGCTTTGTAATAAATTTATGATTTTATAAATTTATATGGATCTTTTTTGGTGCATTTCATAATTTGAATCAGGAACTGTGAATCAAATTCGAGTAAAAGATGAAAATCAGCTGTCAATATTTTCCCTATAAAAACATACAACGCATTGAAGACATTATTAGTGCTACTGTTTCCCTACTACTGATTAAAACCAACGTTATTATGGAGCGGCGACGTCATTTAAGCAGGGAAGAAATGCTCAGAGCCGTGGGAATGATAGAAGCTGGTTCCCGGCAACGTACTGTGGCTTTAGCTCTGAATACAAGTCAGAGTGTTATCAGTCGACTTTGGACACGTTACCGAAGCACTGGTACCGTGGCTGAGCGCCATGGAGGACGGTATCGCTGCACCACACGGAGACAAGACCGATACATTCAAATCTTAACTCGAAGAGCTCCAACAATAACCGCCATGATGTTAGCCGTGAGTCTTCATCACTCTTCAGGGAACTTAATTAGCGACCAAACAGTCAGAAACCGCTTGCTGAAGTGAACCTTCATTCCCGAAGACCGCTACGGGTACCACCTATAGCAATGCACAATCGTAGGATTCGATATCAATGGGCTCTTGAACACAGAAATTGGGCAGAAGAACAATGGCGTTTCGTGTGCTTTTCTGATGAGTCTCGTTTTGGTATGAGACCGGATACAAGACGTATACGACACTGGAGAACCCCTGGACGCCAACAGCGATTAAAATCCTGCCAGGAAGTCCATCCTTATAGTGGTGGAACCATCATGGTATGGGCGGGTATTTGGATCGGCGGAAGAACTGAGTTGATTTGGATCAGAGGCAACCTCAACGCTCAAATTTATGCTGAGACGATTGTATCAGACGTCATCGTTCCTCTACAAGTGCAAATCGGTCCCTTATTTCAGTTAATGCATGATAATGCACGACCGCACACCGCAAGAGTTGTAAGACAGACTCTCGCCGCAGCTAACATCAATGTCCTGCCCTGGCCTGCTCAGTCGCCAGACTTGAACCCGATTGAGCATGCATGGGATATGCTACAGAGAAGAGCTCTGCCGAATATGGAGGGTATCCAGTCGCAAGAAGACCTTTTTTTGTTGTTGCAACGAACATGGGCGGCCATTCCACAGCGTGATTTGGATGAACTCATTTTGAGTATGCCAAACCGATGTTCTTGTGTTGTTAGTGTTCGCGGTAGAAACACGGATTATTAATTGTTTAAGTTACCCAATAAAATTTTAGAGAAAACTGTTATTTCAGTCTTTTTTTCGAACTTTTGTGTTAGTGGTTCAAATGTCAAAAATCCCTTTATTAGGAAAATGGCAAATTTCTTTATTAATGCAAAGGTGACTTGGTTTATCGTTACTGTGACAAACGAAAACACTTTATTTGATGAATCCTTAAAGAAAATTTTAATTAATATCAATCAGGAGAAAAGTTATTGCAAAAATATATGTTGATCCCTAGACACTTTTGATGTGTGTATTTCCTATCGTCAGAAATATTCCGCTACATTCATACCTGATTAGTTTCTTTAGAATGCAATACTAGTTAGTACCATAGACATTCTTTTTTTTAGTAATCAGGTTAGTGCCTCCCTTAAATACTTAAATAGGGTTTATAATTATCTTTTCAATTGTGTAAATAATATTATATAGAACAAATCGATTTATGTAAATAATATTATATAGAACAAATCGAGGTAAATCGATTACCAAAATATTTTTTTTTTACATGGTCACACAAAGACGATCTATCTGTCAAATCAATGCATCGTTTTGTGCCGCTTGTTTTTGACTTTTGTTTGTTTTGTGTCGAGTTGGATTTAGTATTTAGTTCTGTTCGTACAATTTGAAGCGGTCGAGTTGAGCGTTTACGTTCCTCCAGTGGATTTGTTTAGACACCTGTTTTAGTGACATGTGAGCACATTGACTCTATTCAGTTTAAATGAGCTTTGGACTTTTGTTTTAGTGATAAGTGAGCAAATAGACTCTATTTTAGTTTTTGAGTGAGCCTTGGAATCTTGTTTTTCTCCTGAAAAATGTATAGGTCGGATAAACTGCCCTCTCTCTCACCGGTGTCTCAATTGCTATCTACGTTTGGCGCCTTTATTAATCTTCGTAGACGTCAAATCGAAGAATTAGCTAAACCAATGCATATCCTTCTGAGATCCTGAGTAACACCTATACCGGTAAGTATAAAAGTGTCATTTACAAGGCATAAGAGTACACAAACATTTAGGATGCCTATGTTTGGTTAATCAAGGGGTCATAGTCAACTGTAAATCTCTATTCCGCTATAACAGAAATTAACGTTTTAGGCAGTGTAAGGTGATCTGTGAGAAAACCTAGACCATTGCAATGAGCACATGAATAATTCACTGATTTGTTTTTGTTATCTTTTTAGATATCCTCTGATGACATCCTGTGTGTTGAATGTATTGTATTATTACAAAACTGGACATCATCAACCACAACTATCCCTTGTATCTCTTGCTCTTGGACACCTCAACATATGTTTTGCTTGTGGCATGTCAATTGCAAGTCGCAGAACTTGATTAGTCAAGACTGTCCTCAAAGGAATGTTATGCTAAGATGGACACCAGCTCATCACGTAAGTGTTTTAATCGTTGCATTATAACTATGATTGAACTAATTGGTGCCAGGCCGTTGGTGGCGTTAACAAATCCACCGTGGGGTCTGCGCCAGTGACTGATAACCTGGACGATAACATCGCAGATGCTGTGATTATTGTACCCCTCCACTACCACTGCTGGTTCCACTTTCATTTAATTAGAAGACCTAAATATTAGGTCAAAACTATTATCTAGTTAGGGACAGAATTAAATGGAAACATGTGAGTAGCAGGATTTATTACACATCATATTTATTGATAAGTAGAGAGCAACATAGGGCAAATTCTTTAGAGAGTATCATTGCTTATTATTGTAGTTGCTTAGTGGAAAATCATACAGTAGGGTGCTGCGCTCATACTATGACCGTATTGTGGTATTTAAGCTGGATTTTTTAATGATATAAGTGCCTCAGTGCAATTTCTAGACCTTGAAGAATAAATGTTTTACCTACTATTTATTGTTGTTTTTTTTTAAAGTAAGCAGCCGTAGATAGCTTAACTTGAGATGGATCCTTGCGGTTGTTGTAACTTAGCTATAAGCTCCTCTAACCTAAGGCTTTAGTAAGTAGCTATAAGCTCCACTAACCTAAGGCTTTGGTAGGTAAGTATTTATTTTTAACAACACTACCTACTAGTGGTGAGGGCACAGCTTAACGCTGTCTGCTGGTACGGCACGGCAAGGGATATTTTTAAGAGCAAGTACTTAACCTACATAATATCTAGCAAGAGAAGAAGTTATGTAGTGTTTTCTAAATTCAGGAATCAATATTAATACCTAAACAATATTATTATTTTAATTTCAAATATGTTTAAAACAAAAAAAACTTGTTTTACAACCTCAATTTCAGCATCAGAAAAAATAAGATTTCTCTTAAACTAGGGTGAATAATTGAAAATCGATTTCAGGGTATGAAAAGGTAATTCTAGGTCTACAAAACCAAGTTAAAACCACCGTGACATGCGAAGTTTTTTAGGGGCCCAAAACTCCGAACAAAATGGGCATTGTCCTTTTTAAATCTTACTGTAAAACCTTAAATCGGGAAAATTATCGATAACAGAATTACCAGAGGGCAGAAACTGGACATGTCCTTTAATAACTATGATTTAGGTATGTACAAATTTCATTTGCTTAATTTGATTAATTCACATAATCAGTCATTTTGCATACTAGTTCTAGCAAATGTTTTAGAAACTATTAAAAAAACCCGACCATCTGTAATGTACTACAATTCTTGCAAATAAATAAATAAAACAAAAAATAGGTTATGTAAACGTCATCTCTCCAACCTGTCATGGCTGGCTGTCGATGGTCTTATGAAACGTCAAACTTTTTTATTTAGTGCCTCAAGAATATTAATTATTATGAAAAAAAAAAAATCTTTATTGTATTCAGGTTTTCGTTTTCCAGGTTTTCTAAAGTGTACATGTTATGGCCGGAGTCCCATACAAAAATGAAACGTCTCCTTTCCCAAAGAGGTGCGGACACTTCCCTGAGACCATTTTCATGTAGCTTCAGCGTCGAAGGTGCCCCATCTCAAGAATCCACCCTTTATTGTTTCTCTGCACACTATGAAAATATGGCACAGGCAGCATAGTTTTACTACGAAATACACTCACCGTCGGGCTCGTTGAACTGCACGAAGATCTTGACGTCGGCGTGCGCCGGGTCGTCGTCTTCGGACTGGCGCTCGTTGTAGATGACCAGCCGCTCCACCTTGCCCCACTTGGAGCACTCCTCCGTGATCTCGTGGTGCAGCGCCTCGTCCACGTCGGCGGCCGCCACCATGTTGCACAGCAGCAGCGTGCGGGACGCGCGGCGGCGCATGAGGCGCTGCATCACCAGGTGCCGCGCCGACTGCCCCGAGATGGACAGCGACTCCTGCTGCTGCAGCGTGTCGGGCGACGAGTCCAGCAGCTTGCGCTGCAGCGCCGCCTGCTGCCCCGCGCCCGCGTCGGGGCGCGGCGGGCTGGCGGGGCCGGCGGGGCCCGCGGGGCCCGCGGGGCCTGCGGGGCCCGCGGGGGTCGCGCGCGGCGCCGCCGGGATCACCACGCCGGGCGGCGGCAGCGCGGGCGCGGGCAGGCCGGCCAGGCCGGGCAGGCCGGGCAGGCCGGGCAGCGCGGGCAGCCCGGGCAGCGCGGGCAGCGCGGGCAGCGCGGCCGCCAGCGAGGGCAGCGCGGCCGCGGGCGACACGCCCAGCGCGTTGAGCTGCGTGAGGCCCAGCGCGACGGCGTTGCTGGCCACGGCGTCCATGGCCTGTATCTTGGCGGTGGCGGCGGCCGCGGCCACGGCGGCGGCGGTGGGCATGGCGGAGGGCTGCGGGGGGCCCGCCAGCGCGTTGGGCGGCGTGATGGCGCGGCCCACGCGCAGGTACTGGCCGCCCAGGTCGAACAGGTTCATGGACGCGATGGCCTCGAGCGCGGCCGCCAGCGTGGCGTACTCGATGAACCCGTAGCCCTTGTGCTTGTGCGCCGACGCGCCGTACGCCAGCTTGCAGTACGTGATCGGCCCGAACGCCTCGAACACGCTGCGGGCGGTCGGACGAGAACGGTCAGGGATCTTCGAGTGATGTCGCCGAGATGTCGACGCCGAGAGTCAAACATACTCACTTCTTAATGTCGTCTTCGGTCAGCTCCGGGTGGATGGAGGCGACGTAGATTCGGTTGTACTGCTTGGCCTCCTCTTGGATCTCGTCGATGACGGCCTGCGCCTGCGGCATGTTGGAGGGCCGGCCGACTACCTTGATGTTCCGGCCGCCCAGCATGACGCCGTTCATCTGTTCGAGGCTGAGCTGTGCCGCCTCGGGGATCTCGTACTCCACGAAGGCGAACCCTTTGTGCTTCTGCGTGACGGGATCCCACGACATGTTGATCGACTTGATCGGCCCAAAGGGAAGGAATGCCTGTCGTATCGTGTCCTCCTTCAACTCAAATGATATGGAGCCCACATATACTCTGATGAAAAACACACGATATTAAAATGACATGGGCAAAGCGTTTTTGTCCAAATATGTAAACGACCGAACTCAGATCTTTTCAGCATTATAGATCACAGGCTCGACCTGCTCGTGGCGGGAGCCTCCAGCGTATCGCTCTCATCACAGTGTGTGGGGCGTGTGTGTGGTGTGTGTGGCGTGTGTGCGTAGTGTACCTGCACATGAGCGCGAGGGCCTGCTGCCTCTGCACCTGCGTCCGCTGCGAGGCCATCTGCTGCTGCTGGTGCGCCAGCGTCTGCTTCATGAGCACCATCTTGATGCTCTGCTCCATGGCATACTTCTTGGCACGAGCCACCGCCTCCGCTTGCTCCGACGACAGGCGCGGCAGCGAGCCGCCCAGGATGGCCGGCAGCGTGGAGCACTTGGCGCCCGGACCTGCGGACACACACAGGTCACTCTCGGCACGCTCGCAGCGCCGCGCCGCCGGAGGGCTGGAGCCTCACCTGTGAACACATCTCCGACCTGCTGCAAGTCGTAGATCGGCGCCGAGAGGAAGCCACCTGCAAAACCAAATCTGTGTCAGTGAGTGCCGATTGGGTACAGATGCCAAACAGTAGTGGACGCAGGCACTCGCGCTCGCACACACATCGCTGACACTCCGCGGGCGCGCCCGTCCACCCGCCGCGGGCACTGCCGCCCGCCGCGCCTCGCTCTCGCCCGCTCTCGCACTCTATCGCTCTCTCGCTCGCGCGGCGGGCGCGGCGCGGCGGGCGGCCGGGCGCGCTCGCTAGGCGCGGCCACGCGGGGTACAATGCGGTATAATGAAGTAGGTACATTGTGAGACCGGCGAGGAGCAGCCGGCGCCGCAGCCGCAGCCGACGCGTCACCGGCACGCCTAAGCGTATAGCAAAAACCTAACTTATATCTAGTCTGAAACAGAAAGCAGAAACACTGATCACTGAGGACGGTTTCGAAACGAGACAACGAATGTGAAACGGTTTGGCGGCGAAGGGGCGGGCCGGCGCGGCGGAGCGGCGCTGCGACGGCGAGCCGCCCGCCGCCCGCGCCGCACCGCTGCGCTGTGGTACTCACCGGGCACGCCGCCGGGCAGCGCGGGCAGGCCGGCCAGGCCGGCGGGCAGGCCGGCCAGGCCGGCGGGCAGGCCGGCCAGCGGCGCAGCGGGCGGCGCCATGGCGCCCGGCGGCAGCGGCGGCTGCAGCGCCCCCGGCGAGCCGCCCTGCAACTGTCACACCACACATCATCGCTAACATTAACATAATAAAATATGTTTCCACATTGACAGGTTGGTTCCAATATATTATAACTAGCTGCGCCCCGCGGTTTCACCCGCGTAAGTTTTGATCCCGTGGGAATATCGGGATAAAAAGTATCCTATGTGTTATTCTGATGTATAAGCTATATTACTGTAAAGTTTCATCAAAATCCGTTCAGTAGTTTTCGCGTGAAAGAGTAACAAACATCCATACATCCATACATACAAACTTTCGCATTTATAATATTAGTAGGATGTTGCTGGGAAAACTCGTATTTAAGTAATAACAGGCGCACGGGTCAATCAAATGTTAAGTTACGCTTGCCGAGGGGAGTCCTTGGATAGGTAACCATCCATTACATATCGAGACCCCATCATGCTTCGGGAAATTCGTTAAGTCATTGATCCCGGCTGTCATTTGTAGATCTTCATAGTCGTCGAACAACGAAAGCCTGACTGGGTAACTGGGTTGTGGAGATCAGATAGGCAGTAACTTCATGTAAAATGCAGACACGTATGATGACAAAAATAGTCATATGAAAACATCGTGAAACTGGCAGAAGCCAGTTCTTCTCCATAGGAAATGGCCAATTGGAACCATGTATCTAGCTTGACACTTCTTAAGTGCCCGTATATGTTTATACTTACTGCATAAGGAATCTGGGGTATTACACATACTGTTCATTCTATGGTCACTTTAAAACCTTATAAAATTCCATGCAATTTCCTCTACCTTCAGTACATAAACCCTAACTTATCCCATTATACAAGTGTTCAATGCTATTTTAAAAGCAACACTTTTACCAAATAACTAGGTACTTTGGGGCCAAAACTAAACTAAAATAATGGTTGCTGGGCCAGACTTATGAGAAAAATTAAAGCCAACCTTGTAGCACATACACACTCGGAAAATACACACCCTTACATTATAAGACTCTCACACCTCACATACTTAAATCACACCCTTACATTATAAGACTCTCACACCAATCAATTCAAATCAAAATATTTATTTGCTAGAATATGGTACATAGGGTGTTACAGTGAATTTGATTCAGCATATCCTGCCATAATATGGCGAGCAAATGTATTCACAAAAAACTAAAGCCCGACTACTGAAACAGATGAAACAAGAAAGTACCCTCCAGTGGTTGCATGCTACCATGGCTTATATTAGTACAGCAGCATGTGTCCACGTGAAGGTACTTTCTTTCTTCATCCTTTTCAGTAGTCGGGTTTTAGTTTTTAAACTTTTTTTTTCATACTTTTTAGAGTGTGATTTTTCAGTACTTATTTGTGTTTTAGTTTTTGAACAAATTTTTTATTTTAATTATTTTGGGGTTAATTTCGTGATAAAGTATTTGCAGAGCCACTTATTTTTTTTTAAATTTAGGTTTTAATATACCAAACTTACCTTAGATACATAAATATGTTTGGCTCAAATCTGAGGCGTGGTTTTGTAGAAATAATAATTACCGGATGTTTGCAAGCAAAGCATATATTTGGAATGTGCTAATCAAGCCCTTTCATTTGATACCCAACACGGCATGATTAAAAAAATATATTATTTAAAAATGCAAAGAAACGTTTTTATGACTTGGCAGTATGAAGTACCCAAGTCGAATGCCTAAGTCATGTTGAAAATTAAAAAAAAAACTTAAAAGTTTTGTGGCTGGAATTACCTATTCTCTTCTTCAATTTGGTAACATTTTAGAACAGTGAAAATATACAACGTGTAACATTAAATGCGCAAAACCTGAAAATAGTTTGTTCATAATTGACTACTGAATCGATTTCAGTAACTTTTAATATACGTTTTTTTTTCAAAAATTATGTATTTTGCCCTACTATCCGCCGATTGAGCCAAAGAAAATTAAGTCTTATTTTAAGGCAATACGACTCAATTTTGAATGCATGAAGCAATGCTAGGATCAACACGATTTTCTTAATAAAAATAGTAAGCTTTAAAAAAAATAGTTTTCTTCATTGTATTATGCTTTTAACTCAAAGCTCTAATTGGAGTGTATGAGGTTTTGCACATTTAATGTTACATGTTGTGTACTTTATATCTGTTTCATTTTCTTGCAATGGAAGTCAAAAGCAGAGTGTATAACTCGGGCATAAACAAAACATTTACCCCTCAACTTAACTATCCACCCTCGCTTGTGGCTCGGATCAATATAAATGTCTCTGGGTAAAATGGCTTCTTTTATGCACTAGTTGTACAATCTACTATTAAAAAATTGCCAACAGTAGTTTGCTACTGTTGGCAATTTTTTAATAGTCAATCATTTGGAATTTGTTCCAAATGATTGACTATTAAATTGTTGTTAAATTGTTTGTTTTTTTCATTGTGCACTATGCAAAGTGACTGAAGAAAACAAAAATTGGTCATAACTTTTGTACCGTAAAAAATTGTACCAACATTCTCAACATTCGTATAAAAGTTTGGAAATGACCTTGCCTACACTCCTATTCGATTTGATCCATACTTCCAGGGACACCCTGTATAAATCCCACAATGTACTAATGGTTCACTAGCTTTTCATTATGCACTTAGTATTAAAACAGCACACCATGCTTGCCAACAATGTCTATAACACTAACAAGAGATGGAATGACCTAGTATGCATGTCTAACACAACCACAAAACAACCTCAAATAACACAACCTCAAAACATGTCTTTCTACCAGATCCTGTGATAGATTAAATAGAAAACTCAAGTATGTATAAACTAAATTACTGTAGCTGTAAAAAAATATACTTAAATATTTAGTAATCATCGACTATGCACAGACAGAAGACCTAGTTATTGTCTGCAAATAGAACTGCTAACATGCTATTTTATTATTTACCTAAGTTTTAATTTAGTTTTTAGATTACAGTCATTGTTAATTTATTACATTAAGTATTTATGCCCTGAAGCACAGGTTCAACCTAGTTCAGGTAAATTAACAACTGTATGCTATTTCAATTGTTAAGGTATTCATTCTAAGTGTATTCATTCTAAGTAATATTTTATTTTATTATGAGTAAGTATGATTTAAGAAAACTTATGTTCAGAACAAGCCAGACAACAGGTTACTACTTTCTGGGGATTTCAATAGCCTAAGAGTTGGGGTTAACTGAACAGTTTGATGTAAGTAGACATGTACTAGGGCACTTTTGAGTTTTTTTTAATAGTGAAGAGTGCTTGGGTGTGTGGTATGGAGACCACGCTACTCGGACTATAGGCAGAAGCGTCAGCAATGGCAGTCGGTCTACAACTGGCAGATGCTGCTTGTTCAGAACGCTAATAAATTTGTTTGTGAGGAAGTGAAAGGCCAGTACAAGAAACGTATATTCCTTCATATTACAGGTTATGTTATGATTTCCAAAATTTATAGCGAATCGCTGTCGGGTAGTCAGACCAAATAACAATTAAGATAGAATTTATTCTTACCAATTCCATATTTGTTTTAATAGCTGTTATGAGTGACGCAGGCCACAATGAACACTAATTTACAAACATACAATATTAAATAATCATAAAACAAGTATTTGTGTTAGTTTTCTACAAATACCACGCAATGACACACCGCTCAACTCGCATGAAATAACGCTCACTTGCCGTTGCCACTGACACTGACAGGGAGTACAGTGACAGACAGTGATGCTTCAGAGACAACGACTAAATAATAAGTAGAGGACATGAACTAAAAGATACTAAGGCATGCCAAAACAGAAACTAAAATGGCGTAGGCTCCGCCAGCCCACTACCTAGTGCGGTCCTTATCTGCTCATTCGTTGCAATGCTATTGTTAATCGTATTGATTACAAATGGATTAATCGAAATTACATAGTTACATTAAAATAATGTTTTTGATTTTAAGAAGGGATTCGAATCAATGTATGGCTCATTTTGCAAGCCACCACCAAATTTGAAATCTAATTACTTACGCGAAATGAGGCTAAGTAATTTGAAATGAAAATAGTGATGGTTTAACGAGCGACGTATTGAAGTAGGATGTTATTCGATCCCCGTTCTAGGACGTCGCAGTAGGGATTAAGTATAAAAAATCTGATTTTGCGCAATCTGTCCGTATAAAATTAAATATTGCAAAAATCTTCAAACCTAACGATCAAATTGGTGGTTAATTTAAAATTAATTTTGTACTTGATAGTTTTAGCAATAATACTACTGCGCAGTTATTATATGATTAAAAGTTTCTAATGATAACCAAGCTAGAGCAAAATGAAAAAAAAATAAAACTGGAATTATAAGGAAATCAAAACTACACCGATAATTGACAAAATAAAACAACAGAAATCGATAATAATATTTAAAAAATGTGTAATTTTATTTCCATAAAATTTCTGTTAGTATCTTACATAAATGTATTTATTCTTTCTTATGCAAAATATTCAAACGAAATGGTTCATTTGATTTTGGTCTAATCGATGCAAAATCGATTGGTTGTGCAAATCACACAATCACAACACTAGCATGTAAACAATACGTAATAAACAAAACCAAAATAAGGAATTATATCGTTCGAAAGATTATGAAAAGGTAATAATTTAGGACCGAAGAGTAATAAACATGAATTGAGACTAGAAATTGGTATAAACTTATACGCAGGACCTTATACGCATACGCAATTACGCAGGGATATCAGAGGCGCTCTTTTATTCTATTTCGAGCCACAGCCCCTCACGCAACACTTAGACATGGTTGCCTTTAACACACACAGCTTCAATCAAATTTATAGCACTCAAAATGTCCTAAAAAACGAAAAAAATTAATATCAAAAGTACGATAACGCCAAATCTCCAATCTTGTACACTCAGAAGTACTCAGAGAATCAGAAACTAAAATGGCGAACCGGCCGATGGGCTGAGTTTATGTGACGTCATATGTCAGTATTGCAATTTCAGAAAACTGACAAAATATGGTTCTCTTTTTACACTTTCAGAATCAAGTAGGTTAAAAAGAAACATGTATAATATTGTTATTTCTGTATAGAATCGTATGATATTTCTATAATGTTTGATATTTATAGATCACTAGGGCACTTCCTCTCTTCATATTTATTCGTTGTTCAGAGAAAGTTCCGAATTTGTGGAAATCGCTCACAGCACACATCATCTCACATGCATTCCGATTTGAATATTACGATTAAGGTGATTGCGCAATGGTTACCGCGAAATTCAAATTTGTTTACGTTTTTTGCAATTTGCAGGTCTGTTTCAGGTTGTATCTTGATCAAAATTTGATTCGCGTCTATAACAGGTACGTATCTAAAGAATTATAATCATTAGAATCATTATTACATCTTCCTAACTTAGATTTGTACCACAAGAAGAAATCTGTCATGGAAAAGTGTTTGTGGTACAAATCTCACTACACATACATGTGGTACAGATACCGCACCTCACCCCGCACACCCGCGACATTATCGGCGGTTCATTAGCTAGGGGCGCTCATAAAGAACCGCAGCACTGTACTGCTTACACGAACACACAATTTTGCGATTTAAAAGTTTTATCTGAGTTTTAATCACGTTGGTTCGATATTGTGATGCTTTTCCGAATTTGTATTTAAGTACATAAATGTTTGTAAGATATCGCATTTTAATACCATGCGATATAATAACCGATTATTTATAGTTTAAGTAGGTCATTTAAACGAAAATATTTTAGTGTAAACAATATTTAGCTAAGTACCTTATTTGCATGGGTATTTGCTCTGGGATAGCAACATTTAGTGAAGTGGAACTGATGAAGACCACAGATGGCCACCGGGACTACTCAATAATAAGTATTTCACAGGTTGCGATTCGATTACTTTAATATGTTTGCTAAGCACAATTTATGCTCGTCACAATGCGAATGGTGAAATGGAGCTGATGATGGAGTACCAAGAGAACTCCTCAACAATTAACGTCCCTGCATCGGGAAAAGCAATATTTTGTACAAGGCGATGAGCAAGTTGACATTAGGCTATTGTAACTTAGATACTTTATAAACAGACCCACTAAAAAGCGAGAAATAAAAACTTTTTAGCAAAAAAAAACCGACTTCCAAAAAAAAACACTAATTACAAAGTGAAAAATAACTTTAATTTCGTAAGTCGGTGGCAATAAACTAAAATACAGATCCAAAGACACCGACTTCCGAAATTAAAGTTATTGTTAAAAAGTTTTACATTTAATACTTAACTATTATAATATTATTTTTATTTCATTACGAACCCGACTAATTAGATAAACAATCAAACTAGTCCTTTCTAGTCGCGTCGTCGTCGTTCTCGCCATTTTTTTTACGCTCCGCACGACAACCAACCCTACTAGAGTTTACGCACACATTTGCACGTGTACCAACTACCAACGTCATTTATCCATCGACACAGTGTGCAACATCGAGGACACTGTACTCTACCCTCAAGAATTTTTAAACTCTATCTAAATCCATCTGGTCTGCCGCCACACGTACTAAAGTTAAAAGTTGGAATCACCCTAATGATAGAAATTGTGACCCTCCAAGCCTGTTTAATGGCACAAGAGTTTTAATCAAAGAACTTCGAGACAATGTCATTGTAGCCACCATCATCACCGGCCCGCAGCCGGACAGCTCGCACACATTCCGCGTATTCCAGATACCGACGGATTTCCATCATCATTATCATTTAAAAGGCTTTAGTTCCTGGTTAAGGCGATATCAAATGACAGCGACCTTGCGCGAGTGGCAGGAGCTAGCGTCACTCCCCGCGACCCCGTAACTGCACACACGTAGGGCGCGTTCCGAGTTGCGCTGTAATCGATATGAGCGTGCTTTAACGGGTACCGAATTAGCGTGAGCGCGATAACGATGTCCCGTGAATCACCATAAATGACGTCATGACATGCGCCATCTTGCGATAACGCCGACCATGCCTTTTATTAATATCACCGTGAGCGCTGTCAAAAACGACAGTGTGTGCGTGTGTTTGTGACAGTGTGTGTTTTTTTTTAGTTGTATCTTATCTTTAAATTAACGTGGCATTTTTGAAATTGTGCTTCTGGCTGACAGTCGCCACCTAACCAAAGAAGAAGAAGAAATATGGTGTTTAAACAATAAAGAAATACATAGTTATTCGTTTTGACATTGAGTAAGCATTGTGAGCGCGTTCACGAACATTCCGAATTGTTGACAGCTCTCAGCTGTAATAATCGTAATATCTAAATCGGAACGCATGTGAGATGATGTGAGTGCTGTGAGCGATTATAGCTAATTCGGAATGCGGCCGTAATTTCGTAAGGTAACCACACATTTCAGATGGTGAGAATAATCCTACCTGATTTTTTGATCATCCATTTTTATTTCAATGTAGTGTTTTTAAATAAGGTATTTTGAAAATTGATTAAGATTGTAATCATATTATTTTAATAATAATATGTATTGAATAAGTTGGTTTATATATGGTCTATCTATTCATACACGAAATCTCAGCCCCATTGTACTCATCATTACGAACTACTTTTACTATGGCACCAAACCTGAAACCACGAAAAAAAATCAGCTGTTCCCTACATTTTAACGAGCTACGCGAACATAAAATGTAGGGACCTGCTGGTTTTTTTTTTCACGATTTCAGGTTTGGTCTAATATTAAAAGTTGTTCATAATGATGTTTAAAAAGATCACTTATGAGGAAAACGGTGATTAAAATTTCACCATGTATTTACGTAAGTACTTATCAAGTAAATGTGTCCATACATAAATAGGAAATACCTACTAATTAAATATAGACATATCTACTTAAAATAATAACAGAAGATGACGAAAACATAAAACAAAGATGTGTGATTTGTGTGCGTGTATGACCAGATATATGAACGTAAACGAAGTAAATAGAATCGGCTTGTAAGGATCGTAGCAGTTGGTGTCCATGGGAAAAAGGCGTGAGTTTATGTGTATGTTTGTTTATATATAGACGCCAGCACATAAAGCTACTACATTCTGTCAAATTTCTTTAATAGATTTTCAACTTTATCGCTAAAGCATTAGGTTCAAAGTTGATTGGAATAATTTGACAGTTTCGGGTAGCTTGATGTGCTGGCTTCTGTACGAAGATTTAAAATTATCAAATAAAAAAAAAAATATGTGAATTATATAATGAATGTTATTTTAAATTGAATTTAATATTCCTCAAAATTCAGTGTTTTTACAGAATCATTCGTTCGTTTGTATTAGAAAGTGTCTCTTGGTTATTTGTATTGACTTTGCTATTGTCTTCCACCATCATTGTTCGTTTTTTGGTTTGAATTTTTATTCTCTTTCTCCTCTTCTGGTTTTCTTTTGCGTCCCTGTATAGCACTAATTATGTAAGAGGGGCTCCTTATTACCGTGTTCCTTGCATGTCTTGGATCGACCAGTTCATTTTAGTGTCCCAAAATATGTCATCCTTGAAAATAATTTCTATTTTCACAGGAAATTTTTCCCCAGACCAAATACCAAGCATACATTTAGATTTGTCAGATATGTGTAGTTGGTCCTGTATTTGATAGCACCAATTATATGTTCCTTGTTTATTATATTTGATGTTAAAAAATTAACTGTGGACTTTTTCTTGATCAAAAATTAATTAATTATTGATGTTAATTAATTATAATTATTAATTAATTTAAGGGGTGCTTAAGACCATCGAACTGAACAATTTTCACTATGGGAAAAACTCTGAAATCACGAAAAAAAAAACTGCTGTTTCATACATTTTGGTCAAGTAGGTTTTGAAGTTTTGTATTAAGCAGCTGATTTTTTTTTCGTGATTTCAGGGTTGGTTTCACTTTCTATATAATAATTACCATTTGGCATTTTTTATAAAACAATTTTTTTTTCAATAGAATTTCTTTACCTTAGTTTGTAAGAGTAATTGGACATTTATTTCCATAATAGCATTTTCATCAATCAAGCATCAAGCACTGTCTGGTGATGCGCCTAGAAATGGTATTTTTTGATCAAGAAAAAGTCCACATGGTAGGACCATGATTGTGGACTATTTCTTGATCTTAACATTCTCTTGTATTGATAATTAATTGTTCTTTTGCGATATTTTCGTTATCTTGTCCGTGTTTTATAGAGTGGATGTGTCCTATCGACTCTCAAAATATCTTTTACTAAATTGCAGCAACTTACGTCATTGCGTCTTTTCGTCACTATACTAATTTTTATTTATCTTCTAAACGCGTGGACCGATTTAAATGACTCAAACCGGTAAAATGGTTTTAGACCTAGACCTTTAATTTGACACCAAAATCGTTAAGATATCTCAACAAACAAAAAATCACATTTTCAAGTTGCTCTCGTAATTATCTAACTTGTATGAAACGCGTAACCATTCTTTTAAAAATTACTATTTGAAACTTATTTATAACATTACGCATGCGCGAACTCTGCGCGCGAGCGGTGACAACCGACTGGCGGAGTGGCGACGGCACCACGCGAAAGTGTAGACATTTATCGCTGTAGGACAGCCGAGTGAAGGAGGCCTGCCACAACTATGTCAATAATAGCATTAAAGTATTTTTTTAAACTGATCCGGACTGTCCCTACAATGATGCAGTATGGTTATACTACATTACAATAATTAACTCGTATCTGCATTTACGACTTGAGAGTCTTTGTTATTTGATATTCTCCTAGAACAAATAACACAATTATTACAAATAAAATAAAAGTATGTTTACTATTTTTTTATTTAGGTACAGACGCCAGCACATCAAGCTACCCGAAACTGTCAAATTTTGCCAATCAACTTTGAACCTAATGGTTTAGCCATAAAGTTGAAAATCTGTTAAATAAATTTGACAGATTGAGTAGCTTGATGTGCTGGCATCTGAACACTAATTTAAACTTTCGATATAGATTAATGATAATTTTATTTCGATTAAAATACGTTACTTGCCTCAATAATCTATTTTTTGCAAGTATAAAGCGTTTCTTTTTTAGTCATTTACATATTTTGCCAGCCATTTTCAGCACCAAACTCAAAAGCGAATAAAACTATTTTTTTATTGCTCCGAGCGTTAGCGTCCACCCGTGACAGTGGTCAGCGATGCACTGCCGCCCGTCGCCCGCAAGAGTCCCCGCTTCAACGCGCACTAAGTTTATTTGAAAAAAGAACCCACGTTGTTTTATTAAACACAAAACAAATAAAAACCGTATACTAAAATTTAGGAAATTCAATTGTCTTTTAGATGGTGTAAGTTTTATGAAAATACACCCGATAGTGTTTGCGTGATTATCGTTTTTTTGTCCGCGTTAGACATTACTTCACAAATTACTTACACTATGTTAAAAAAATATAATTTCAAATATTCACATATCAAATTACGAAGAAGATTGTCTAGTATAACATTTTTTTTTTTCAAAGAAATTAGTCTGGTCGTTTAGACGTGATGTTGAATTTAAAATCATTAGAAGTCATATGTCTGCGCCTTAAAGTGCTTCTTTACTTTCTTTTATTTACATTTCATGCTTATTTACTTTCTTTTTTACCCGACTGCGGAAAGGTTACTAATTTTATTTAGTTAGGTAAGTATATTTTCCATTTTTGTATCCTCCATTTAATATGTATAAGAAAATGGAACCAAGCTAAGCTAGACACATCTCCCGCATGTCAATAAAGTACACTTTATTGACATGCGGGAGATGTGTCTGATGTAAGTCAATCGCGGTCTTTGTTACATGCCGACAACCTTACAGTACCCTTATCTTTTATTTCAGTACTCACATGCGCAGCTAAATTTAGTTCTCCGCTAGTTTCAATGAATGTGTCCCCGAACATACTCGCATCATTACAAAGATGAGACGTGAACTCACTATCAAAAATCCAGTCGTCTTTAAGTGCATTTACAGCATTACAACCTTCTAAATCTGAAACATTGAAAGTAATTAATGCTTCGTCTATCCACAAGATGTGCTACCACATCCTTTTGTACGTACCTTCTTTTTTTCGGACATTCTGATGCCTTATGTCCTTGCAAGTGACATTTAAAGCATTTATTTTAAATCCTTCATAGCTGGTAGTTGGGATAGTTTTGTTTCCAACTTTCGCGCTTTTGTTCTATTTCTTTATACCTCTTTTTATATGTATACATTACGCCTTCATTCTGAGATCCATTGATCTCTCTAGATTTGTGCTCTTCTAATATTTTAATCTTCAATGCCTCCGGTTTCGGCAACTCATCCCTTGACTCAATAGCACATCTAAAGCTTTCAAATTGTCTAGGCAAACTATATTATAACAAAATTATGGACACCAAACCATCGTTGATATGTATACTCATTTCTGCTAGGTTATCAACAGCGTCAAAAAAACTATTCAAATGATCTTGTACATCACCTGTTTCCGACATTTTGTGAACATCAGTCGCTTCGGTAGTATAGCCTTCTTAGCAGGTACTTTCGAAGCTTAAATATACTCCAATTTTAGGCAAATTTCTCTCGAAGTGTTACAGCCCTTAATATGTCGAAGTTCAGTACCACACATCGACAAAATTAGATTAGCTTTGGCCTTTTCATCCTCAGCTTCCCAATTTTTAGCTTCTCCTGTTTTAGATGGTTTTGGTACCTTTCCACTTGCATACTTTCATCCATGATTTTTTATTAGGATTGCCTGCACTTGTATTCGCCAGCTGCAAGCAATTTTCGTCGTCATCGTCGCTACTTTGCACAAATATTTATTTCACTGCTTGAAACATAAATGCTACTCCTTACTTAACTCTCTAGACGTCTTACTGGAACCACGGTACTCCTATCCACCCCGAGTCTCGTGCTTTGGATATCTGGGTGTCTGGGTGTCTGGGCCCATAACCAATGTAAGATAAAAAAAGGACTTGGAGAAATAATAGGTCGGGGCAAAAATATTTTCGTATTTTGAATCTATTGTTAGTAATTAAACCTCTTTGGCAGTACTGAATGTAACTGGCTGGTTTTAATACTATTAAATGTTGACATTATATAGATGCAATAAATTAAAAAAAAACTAGTTCCCGCCATTTCTCAATTGTTTTTCAAGCAAGCAACATGAACGTATGTGACGAAGAAATTCGGTACATTTAAAATTTTATTACAAAAAAGGTAAAAATGCGACAAACGCCGCGAATAAAATTTGTGCGGTTTACGGACCTAATGCGGTATCAATACGAGTAGCACAAATGTGGTTCAAGCGTTTCAAGTCAGGAAATTTTAGTGTGAAGGATGAAGCTCGCTCTGGACGCCCTGTCACGGATAAAATAATTGCCATTTTTGAAAAAGTGGAGCAAGATCGACATATTAGTAGTTATGATATTGCTGAAGAACTGGATGTAATGGATCACAAAACAGTTTTACGGCATTTAGAAAAGTCTGGGTACAAGAAAAAACTTAATATTTGGGTACCACATGATCTCACTGAGAGAAACTTAATGCAACGTGTTTCCATTTGCGATTCTTTGTTGAAACGTAATAATTCCGACCCATTTCTTAAACGGTTGATTACGGGTGATGAAAAATGGATCACTTACGATAAGAATGTCCGAAAAAGATCGTGGTCGAAGCATGGACAAGCCCCACAGACCGTGGCAAAGCCCGGCCTGACTCGGAACAAAGTGATGCTGTGTGTTTGGTGGGATTGGAAAGGAATCGTCCACTATGAGCTTTTGCCGCCGGGTAAAACTATCGATTCTGACCTCTACTGTCAACAACTGATGAGGTTAAAAGAAGCTATTGAGAAAAACCGGCTGGAGCTGGTGAATAGGAAGGGCGTGGTGTTTCATCACGACAACGCCAGACCGCACTCATCTATAGCCACTCAACAAAAATTGAGAGAGCTTGGCTGGGATGTGTTGATGCATCCTCCGTATAGCCCTGATCTTGCTCCATCAGATTTTCACCTGTTTCGGTCACTTCAGAACTCTTTATGAAGCGTAAAGTTAACCTCGAAAGAACACTGTGAAAACTACCTGTCAGATTTTTTTGATAAAAAATCTCAAAACTTCTACAGCAATGGGATCATGGCATTGCCCACAAGATGGCAACAAGTCATCGATCAAAACGGCATATACATATTATAAATAAATAAAAAATCAATCCTAAAACAATTTTTTTTTTGTATGGAAAATACGAAAATACTTTTGCCCCGACCTAATAGTTCCTAACAAAAATGTATTAAGATAAAATTTATAGAGTAACAGACAGTTTTACTTGACAAAAGTACATTAGAACCATTGACCTCTACTCTAATAAACAATTAGTAGGTACGAGTACTTGTATATACCGGTCAGTGATTAGAACAGATTCATTTATAAATTCAAAATTTACTTCGTAAGCACATCATATACACATAAAGTTTGTAAGTATATCCAATAGATCCTGGCGATGATTTTATGTTACGATCCTGAAAATGATTCTGGCGATTATTTTATGTTACGATCCGTAAGATGATCCTAGCGATTATTTTATGTTACGATCCTGATGATCCTGGCGATTATTTATGTACGTTTGCCCCGCTCGGCCCCGCTGAATTTGCGATTTAGGTGTGCACCAATGCAATGTACTCGCCTCTAGGAGTATATGTACCGGTTTCTTTTTCAATGTACCTCTGTACTTTTGAAGAAATATGCATAAAAAGGGGGCCGTGCCAGCCAAACGTTTTCAGCACGGCCCCCGTGTAACTTGAAAAATATAAAGCGTATTAAAAAGGTTCCTAAACTCAAGGAGTGTACTCTATTAACACGTTATATGTACCGTAACAGATATTGTGAATTCGTAATAACAAATAATATATAGATGTGGAAAGGGGGCCGTGCTGGAAAAAAAAAATATAAGAAAATATCTAAAAAAGACAAAATAACCTTAGCCAAAAACTATTAAAATATAATTGATGTTTGGCAAGTAACATATGTACCGCATTGGTTTCTCATACAACTTGCAAAATTTAAAAAATAAACCAATTTTAGTTTTTTCACCACGGCCCTCTATAGTTGCCTATATCTTTTTAAATATGACATGTTTGTTTACAAAATTCGACTTCCTAAATTATGTATAGGAGTACATTCGTTCCCAATAAATTGCGATTCTGCTGTATTAGTACTTTAAAAGATAAATTGGATCAAAAATATCATATAATACAACAGATAGGGTGACCATGGTTCCATATATTAGGTACATATATTCTAAGGCCGCCCATTGTATGTTTTGTAGTAATAAGTGTTTTTTTTGTTATGTATTTTCTGGTGTACAATAAAGTATATATAAATAAATCACAGATATATTTCCAATAAATCACACGGATTGAACCGTACATTACAATAAAATTACAGATTCATTACATTGGCAAACGTACATGATTATTTTATGTTACGATCCGTAAGATGATCCTGGCGATAATTTTATGTTATGATCCTTATGATGATCCTGGCGATTAGGTAGGTATTTTATATTACGATCTTTATGATGAACCTGCACCCTAATTGGGTAACACACTATTAATCGGAATCTGAATCATTTTGAAGCAAATTGCTAATCCATTGCTTCATCTCATAAGTTCGAAAAAATTGTTTGCTCAACACGTACGGTCTAAATAACGTAATGAATGTTTTTGAACTCTCAAAATGAAACCGATTCCCATTGATAATGTATCACGCAATTGCCCCGCTAGAGATTATTAGACTACACCATTATTATTTTGATCGGTAGCAAAAAACAAACATTTATTTTAAATATTTGCAAGCAATTTAGGTACCTACCAATTTAGCAACTTTAGAAAAATGTTTCATTTCATATTTTGTGCGAATAACGGACAACTATTACGTGACCTTTGTAGTTGGAATCAAAATTTCGAGCCATCAAGTCCTAAGTTGGCTCTAAAGATCTAAAATTCACATGCTGACGTGGGAGCGAGAGCGTCGCCGCGCCGACGCTCGTTCTCGCGCTGTGATCGGGAGTCGGGATCGGAGATTGTTAGGTAGTATCAATAGCTTACAGTAGTGTAGCGCGCGAAGCTTGCGCGGGCGCGTGTGTAGACGGAAAGTGTGAGTGATGTGATGATCGATCGAAGTGAATTGCCTGCTATTTTGATCAGGCGAAATAAATATTGTTACCAAGTTACTGTGCGAACACGAACAAGCTGTGAAAGTGTGAATAGATAATTAATTTGTCTTTATATAAAATAATATATCTGTGACAAACACGAACTTACAAGTCGTCAAATGATAATTGATCTGTGACAAAATACGCACATACAACTAAGGTAAAGTAACTTGAAAGTTTCTGTAGGCTTCAAGTGTTTAGAATGATGTAGGTAGGTAAAAAAACTTTTTTACAAAAAAAAAAAACAACCTACATCCAAAAAACACTACAAAGTAAAAACACTTTAATTTCGGAAGTCGGTGTCGCTGGTTCCGCATTTTTAACCGACTTCAAAAAAGGAGGAGGTTATCAATTCGACGGTAGTATGTTTTTTTTTGTATGTTTGTTACGCGATTACTCCGCCAATTGTGGACCGATTTTCAAAATTATTTTTTTGTTCGAAAGGAGATACTTCTGAAGCGGTCCCATAGTCACCAAGTCAGGATCTGATGATTGGATCCTGGAGAAATCGAGGGCAACCCTCAAATTTTGCTGGCACACCTATAGCGACTTGGGTATTTTTTATAGTAACTCGTGCATTTGCTCTCAGAAAGCACCATTCGGTGAAGTGGAACTGATGATGAAGACCACAGATGGCCATCGGAACTACTCAATAATAAATATTTCACGGTTTGTGATTCGATTACTTACGTACTTTAATGTGGTTGCTAAGCACAATGCGTATCGTGAAGTGGAGCTGATGGTAACTTCTCAATCAGCTCCAGTTCTCCTAGTTTTTACAAGGAGAACTCCTCAACAATTAACGTCCCTGCATCGGGAAAAGCAATATTTTGTAAAAGGTGATGAGCCGTTGACATTAGGCTATTGTAACTTAAGTTACAAACTGGCCCACTAAAAAGTGAAAAATAAAAAACTTTTTTTACATAAAATACAACCGACTTCCAAAAAAACACTACAAAGTTTTTTTTTTATTGTTCAAAAAGTATATCGCAGAGTTTAAATAATTTTATACTAAAAACCACAAAGCCACTGATGGCTTATATATGGCTAGTGAATTGGGAGATATATTGTCTATTAGAGGTACCTACTACAGAGAAACATTTCGACGTTATGTTTGTAAGTTTTACATAAAAAAAAATTAAGTCTTTACTTATTCTATATCATAATAATACCACAATTAGAGATGGTAGTGTCTCAAGCTAGTAAGTGAAAAATAACTTAAATTTCGGAAGTCGGTGTCAATAAAAAAAATGCGGAACCAACGACACCGACTTCCGAAATTTAAGTTATTTTTCACTTTGTAGTGTTTTTTTTGGAAGTCGGTTGTATTTTTTTGTAAAAAAAGTTTTTTTCGTTTTTTGACACCGAATTCCGAAATTAAAGTTATTTTTACCTACCTCATATTAAATTGAATATGGCACCCTCTAGCGGACATAAAGTGAAGACCTAAAAAATATATACTTATATTTTAATCATGCCGTGTTGGGTATCAAATGAAAGTGCTTAATTAGCACATTATAATTATCGGGTATATGCAAGCAAACCCGTGAGCAACAGCTGACAATATAATATTTTTGAAATGTGCTAATTAACCCTTTCGTTTGATACCCAACACGACATGATTAAAATTTTTTTTTATATTATTATTTTATGTCCGCTAGAGGGCACCATATTTAATTTAATGTGACATCACATAGCCTATAACCAGCAGAATTTCAAGACGCTTCCAACGATATCTCATTTGTCAAATCATGACAAGGAGTTTACAAGTTATCAGGGAACAGATGAACATACATACCGGTCGAAATCATAACCCTCCTTTTTGCTTCGCCGTAGTCGAGTAAAAATAATTGCCATTTTCAAAGTTTTACGTGGCCGGTGGCTTCACGTAAGGGTCAGTTCACACCGAGGCGCGACGCGACGCGACGCTGCGCGCACACTTTAAAAGAGTGACTCAAAGTATACTTTATTTTCTACACGAAAAGGTGCACATTGCATTGTGAGAGTTCAGAATACGTTGCGCTGTGCAGCGCTGCGCCTCGTGACACCTAGCGGCGTAGAGCGACGCAGCGGTACTTCGCCGGTACGCGCGGCGCAGCGCGAAATCACTGGCCTCTTCCAGTATCGTCGCATCGCGTCGCGTCTCGGTGTGAACTGACCCTAAGGACTTCACACAGTAAAGGGTACCAAACATACGAAATGTAAGGGCTTCACACAGTAATAAGGGTACCAAACATACGAAATGTAAGGGCTTCACACAGTAATAAGTGTACCAAACATACGAAATGTCTCACACGTGGCCAGAGCGCCTCTGTTAATATAATAAGTGCTAGGTCTGTAGAGAAATGTCGTCATTGTTTCGTGTGCTATTTATTCATACAGCACTCGCGATCAAACTGAGCTGTTCGGGTTCGTACCTGTTCGTGATCTCTCCATCTATGGAATGCATCAAGTACATCTACATCAATACATCATTATGTAAAGGGTGCCCGCGTGATCTGTTATTATGGATACCAATAAGAATAGGGTGCGAATCAACGCATACCTGCCTTGCAGTCGTTCCCATCCATTCGGGGGCAACAGTTCACATAAAAATAAAACCATTCATGAAGGAACCAACTCTGTTATAATGAAATATAAAAAAAAAAATGTATGACATACATTTACATCCCATGTTCACCGTGGCACCGTGCATTTTTTATATGAAACAACAGTTTTTTTTTCACTATTTCAGCTGTAAAAGTTGTTCATATTTATGACGGTAAATGATAGATAGGGGTGGGGGGGGTCCGGGGTTGAAATTGACGTCATTCTTATTTATTTATTTATAGTTTATTGTTCACGTACAAAAAGATTATTTCTAAAAAGAAATTTCTTCCAGCACACCTAATAAGTGAGACTGCAAATGTGAGAGGCGGCTATTATACCCTATTTTTCTCAAATCTACAATGTTTTAATTTTGTCAAACTGGTAATGACGTCAATTTTGGGGGGGGGGGTCATTAAGAAATGACGATAAGTAGGATGATTGTAGGGGGGGGGGGGGTCTAAAATCTGAAAAAATCGATGACGTAATTTATGGACGGCCCCTTTCACCTCCTGATAGGATGTAAATGCGACCAAATTCTAAAGATAATTATGCATTTGGCCCTAACTACATCTACTATCTACATCGATTACTTACATCGGCTACCTACATCGACTAACTACATCGAATACCTACATCGACTACCTACATCGACTACCTGCCTACATCGGCTACCTACATCGACTACCTACATCGACTACCTATATCGACTACCTATATCGACTACCTACATCGACTACCTACATTGACTACCTACGTCGACCACCTACATCGACTACCGACATCAATTACCTATATCGACTACCTATATCGACTACCTATATCGACTACCTACATCGACTACCTACATCGGCTGCCTACATCGCCTACCTACATCGGCTATCTACATCGACTACCTACATCGACTATCTACATCAATTACCTACATCGGCTACCTACATCGACTACCTACATTGACTACCTACATCGGCTACCTACATCGACTACCTATATCGACTACCTACATCGACTACCTACATCGGCTACTGCGTCGACTTTCTACATTGACTACCTACATCGACTACCTACATCGACTACCGACATCGATTACCTACATCGACTACCTACATCGACTATCTACATCAATTACGTACGTCGACTACCTATATCGACTACCTACATCGACTACCTACATCGACTACCTGCGTCGACTACCTACATTGACTACCTACATCGACTACCTATATCGACTACCTACATCGACTACCTACATCGGCTGCCTACATCGCCTACCTACATCGGCTATCTACATCGACTACCTACATCGACTATCTACATCAATTACCTACATCGGCTACCTACATCGACTACCTACATTGACTACCTACATCGGCTACCTACATCGACTACCTATATCGACTACCTACATCGACTACCTACATCGGCTACTGCGTCGACTTTCTACATTGACTACCTACATCGACTACCTACATCGACTACCGACATCGATTACCTACATCGACTACCTACATCGACTATCTACATCAATTACGTACGTCGACTACCTATATCGACTACCTACATCGACTACCTACATCGACTACCTGCGTCGACTACCTATATCGACTACCTACATCGACTACCTACGTCGACTACCTATATCGACTACCTATATAGACTACCTATATCAACTACCTATATCGACTACCTACATAGACTACCCACATCGGCTACCTACATCGACTACCTACATCGACTATCTACATCGATTACCTACATCGGCTACCTACATCGGCTACCTACATCGACTATCTACATCAATTACCTACATCGGCTACCTACATCGACTACCTACATTTACTACCTACATCGGCTACCTACATCGACTACCTATATCGACTACCTACATCAACTACCTACATCGGCTACTGCGTCGACTTCCTACATTGACTACCGACATCGATTACCTACATCGACTAGCTATATCGACTACCTACATCGACTACCTACGTCGACTACCTATATCGCCTACCTACATCGATTACCTACATGGACTACCTATATCGACTACCTACATCGGCTACCTACATCGACTACCTACATAGACTACCTACATCGACTATCTACATCGATTACCTACATCGGCTACCTACATCGACTACCTACATGGACTACCTATATCGACTACTTACATCGCCTACCTACATCGGCTACCTACGTCGACTACCTACATCGGCTACCTAGCACGTTGCCAGCCCCGCACCCTAATTGCATAACGCACTGTGTGTAAATTATTATCTGAATCATTTTGAAGGATATTGCTAATCCATTACTTTATGTGTTCGAAAAATTTGTCTACTCAACAACGTAAATAACGCAATGTTATTGAACTGACAATATTAAAGCCATTGCTACTGATAGTGTGTTACGCACAATTACCCTGCCGGATGTCGAATGTTTTCGAGGCAGGACGAAAAATGCCGTCTGCCGCTCCCCGCCCCGCCCGCCCCGCCAATCCTAAAAAAAAGTGTATAATAATAATTATATTTTTTTTATATACCTACATGGACATGTCCGACATTTTTCAAATTAGGTTATATCAGCCGGTCGATTCTGTATATAAACTCACCGTGAAAACTTAGGTGAAGTGAGCGTGGAAGGAGCTGTCAGTGTCATCTCACCCGATGATAGGGATTGACCAAGCAAAAATTTACAGTCATAATCGAGATTTTAATAATATTTTTTATGCTAATCCTATTGAAAATTTTATGTAATTTCAAAGCTAGTGTTTTAGTTGTCAAAACATTACTGTTTTGTGGGGTTTTACAATAAAATAGCAAAACAGAAACTCAGTCAGAATCTCGTGTTGTTTTTTTTCTTTTTTTTCCTAAAGTAGTCCTATATTCTGAGGCGCGAGCACGTCATGCACGAACAATAAATAAAATAAAACATTCACATTTAAGACAGCTCGACTGATGAAAATACGCATCGACATTGTTTGTTATTATGAGCGATTGTAGATCGAGTTTAGTAAAGACTGCGACGATGTTCAGCGTTGTTATTAACCCAAATCTATTAAATTAGAAGAGATAACCGAGTGTGTCAAGTCATCGAGAGCTAACGGTGTGCCTGGACGGACCATAGAATTTAATCCCACGTAGTTTGTGTGGCGTGATCACTTCCCCCGATTCACGACATTAAATGTCTTGAATCGGGGGAAGTGATAAGATCACGCCGCGCTTGCGCGTTAGTCACTGTCATTATCACATTGGAGATTTGTTTATTACCAAGCGTCACGTATAGTAAGTTATGTTGCCATGGTTACGAGATTCGCGTGGAGTGATATTTTGTAAATTCCGAATTGCACTGTAATCAATGACAGCGTGCTTACACGTTGACCCCAATCCTGTCGATCGATTCTGTAAAAATCTCACCGTGATAACTTAGGTGAAGTGAGTTATCAATAGGGGCGATCCCTAACATCAGGTGGAATGACAGCTCACTTAACCTTAGTTTTCACGGTGAGATTTTTACAGAATCGATCGGCTGTATAGGGCTTGAAATAAATCGTGAGATTATAGCATACTAGCTGCGCCCCGCGGTTTCACCCGCGTAAGTTTTGATCCCGTGGGAATATCGGGATAAAAAGTATCCTATGTGTTATTCTGATGTATCTATACATATAACGTACGTATCGTGTCGTGGTACGTGTCGTGACCGCTATCAAGGAGACATCTGTGCAAGTTTGCTCCGTAAATAAATTGCTATAATTCGTGTTTAATTAGTTGTTCTCTATAGTTGAGTGTATACAATTCACGAAGCTGTGTTGGTGACAATTCTAGTGGTGTAATTAAAATTCAATTCTAACAAGTAACACCTGAGATATAAGCAAATACATTTTAAAATTATTCGTTTACCGTCTTAAACCCTGACCTACGACAACCCGCGCGACGCCCGCTGTTGCAGTGTCATCGCCATTGCGCTCGCTACCAGTCAACGCTGTGTACGGTATTGCAATATCGATCTACTGCGGACCGCACAAGAATGGCATCTAGGAAAGCTCCGTGTGCGGGCTGCCGCTCTGAAGTAAGCGAAGACGGCCCGTATATGAAATGCGCAAAATGTAAGCAGATTTTTGATATTATTTGTGCGAAGTTTTCTACAGATGTATTTAACACTTTGTCGGTGGACTTTAGGAAGTCTTGGATCTGTGTGGAATGTCGTAGTAGGCAACCAAAACGAGATAATTCTAATACTCCAGTGTGTCAACACATTATGCAGGATCCAAATGAGACTTATAGCGATCGCCTCGACATATCAATGCAGACTCCTGATAACGTGACTGTTCGTACTAAGCCTCGATATGCGCAATCTGTTAGCGAAAACACAGGTGAAAATAATTCAGTTAATAATTTGAAGGATTCTATTGTGCGGGAATTAAAAAACTTACAAGTTGATTTAGAAGTGCAGCTAGTCAGCAAAATTAATAAATTACTTATTGAACAATTTTTGACATTTAAAACTGAATTTATGGATAAGATTAATTTGATATTAAATAAGGTTTCACAATTAGAAGAACAATACAAATCAACCATCAATAAGGCTTGCGAGGCACCGCTAATAACCAAAAACTCGACGTCTAGCAGTACCACAACATGTCCAATTCCTGAAAATAAACCAGCTTCAAAAACTAAGCCTCCTAAACAGAAACCTCAACCAAACACAAAGTCTCTCGGAGTTGATACAGACCCATCTGCGTCTTCTGTCCCCAGTGCAGTCTCGCCTGTGGCTCCTGTCCTAGGTGCTCACAAGGTCATACAGGTAGAAACTTCCGCATCGGCCTCTACCAGGAATAGCCATGACTGTGAAGTCACCGATGAAGGAAACTGGGAAGAAGTAAAGCGCAAACGGCCGCGATCTTCGGTTTCCGGGGTACTCAGAGGTACCGCTGCGCCTGGCTCTACGATGTTGCATGCTGCTGAGAGGCGAAGATACTTGCACCTATATTACGTGCGGGAAGGCACCACAGTCGAGCAAGTACGTGAGCATCTCAACTCAATATGTAGCAGTGGCGAATGCACGGTTGAAAAGCTGAAATCTCGTGGACACTACTCGTCTTTTAAGCTGGGAGTTCCATTGAAGCATGCCGAAAATATAATGTCGTCTGAGAACTGGGCTGAAGACATATGTGTTAAGCCATGGCGGCAGAACTTTCGTGCCAAAAACAATAGCTATCAAGTGTCGAACACGATTCCTTGAGATGAAAATGTGCTACCAAAATGTTCGTGGCCTAAGGACGAAGACTAATACATTCCTTAATAATGTTACGCAATGTGAATACGATATAATAGCATTAACAGAGACCTTTCTTACGAGCTCCGTGTGTGACAGTGAACTTTTTCCTCCGGGCTTTCATGTGGTACGTAAAGATAGAGCAGGTGACAGTGGATGGGGAGGAGTTCTGCTTGCGTTTCGGGATTATTATAATGTAAAAATAGTTACGGACATTGTTAGTATGACTGACGACAAAGAATTAATTTTTGTTATCGTGACATATAAAAATGTAAAAATTTTATGTTGTGTCGTGTATTTGCCTCCCAACTATAAGGATGAACAATATTTGAATGTCCTGACATGTATAGAAAATGTGATTTGTACTTACCCTGACATGAATGTTCTAATCCTAGGTGACTTTAATTTGAACTCTTGCAGTGCCAATGTCAAGATTAATTTTGATTTCTTTTGTGACTTTTGCTCGCTAAAGCAATATAACACAGTTTTAAATAATCGCGGTGGTATGTTAGATCTCGTGCTGGGCAATTTTGAACCTGATCAGATAGCGGTATCCCTCGGTGAAGATCCTCTAGTAAATATTGACCAGTACCATCCTATGCTCGATATAATTGTAACATTTCCAAGCACTGGGATATCATCTATAGTGTCATCTCCGCATCAAGTGACACCTCGCTCCGAAAACAGTCCAGATTGGAACTGGCGCAAGGCAGATTTTCAGGGTTTGTATGGGGCATTGACGGAAATAGACTGGTCCGATTTGTTAGCAATAAGCGATATCAACAGTGCTGTTCAGTTGTTCTACGATAAGTTATATGAATGCATAAGTCAGTTTGTACCCTTTAAAAAACAAGTAGTCTATAGTCGGCGCTACGTTTATCCGAAATGGTACAACGTAGAAATAATAAAAAATATACAAAATAAACACTTCCATCACAAGAGATTTAAAGAAGAGGGTAAAGATTTCAACAAGGCAATGTTTATATATTATAGAGGCAGAGCGAAAAAATTTATCGATTGTGAGTATCGGAGATATATGGCATTGCTACAAAAGAATATAATTGACGATCCGGTACAATTTTGGGAATACGTCAAAGACAAGAAAAAGGATAGGAGGTATATGGACACATATACATATCAAAAGACTGAAGTGAAGGATCAAGCGGCAGCCGATGCCTTTGCCAGCTATTTTGCGTCTGTATTCCGTGCAGATAAACCGATGTTGAACCCGGATACGGCTGCTAAAGCTGCACATAATTATCGGGATGCAGCCTCCGTTTCGATCGCTGCAGTTGATGAGATCGATCTGAGTAAAGCAGTGAGGCGCCTTAAGCCGCGATCATCTGGTGGGCCTGATGGCATTCCTGTATTTCTAGCTAAGGATTGTATGTCGGTTCTTGCAGGGCCTCTGCTGTATCTTTACAATCTTTCACTGACTCAGTCGAGATATCCTGAAAGCTGGAAGTTATCCAGAGTCACACCTGTTCCTAAAGGTGAGGGAGGCGTGAATGTTTCTTCCTACAGACCAATTGCAGTCCTATCTGTTTTTGCTAAGATCTTTGAGGCTATTCTAAGCGATCGCATTAATAGCCAAATATGTCACCAGCTAAATAGCAGTCAGCATGGGTTTCGTGGCGCTCGCTCCACCACCACCAACTTGGTCGCGCATGTAGACTATGTCTGCTCGCAAATGGATAGGCGTAAGCAGGTCGATGCAGCGTACTTCGACTTCCAAAAAGCCTTCGATCTGGTGGATAATGATATACTCTTGGAAAAATTAGCGATTATTGGATTTACGCCAAAGCTCCTCAAATTCTTTTCCTGTTACCTAAATAATCGTCGTCAATATGTGCGATTAAAAGGATACGATTCAAGAATCTACTTCACTAGGTCAGGAGTAAGTCAAGGTAGTACGGTGGGACCCTTGCTATTCGTGATATTTATTAATGACTTACCTGATGTTGTTTTGACCGCCGAGTGTCTCCTATATGCCGATGATCTAAAGCTAAGTCTGGGTGTCGTAGCCAAGGCTGACGCGGTGGCATTACAAAGAGATATTGACGCGGTATCTAAATGGAGTCAGGACAACCACCTTCCATTCAATAATCTTAAATGTAAAATTATAACGTTTTCACGAAAATCACAGCCCATGATTATTGATTATAATTTGGCTGACGCTCCTTTGGATAGAGTTTATGAGATTAGGGATTTAGGATTGGAATTGGATTGTAAATTAGACTTCCACACGCACGTTACCAAAATTTGCAAGTCTGCGCACAAAACTTTAGGGTTTGTCATGAGGACTGCATCACAGTTCGATAACATAGCGGTTGCAAAAGTATTATATAATGCTTATGTACGCAGTAAACTTGAGTATGGTGCTGTTATTTGGAATCCTTATGAGGAAAAGTATGCTCTAATGACTGAAAAAATACAACGTAAGTTTGCTAGATGGATATACAAAAAACAGTACGGATACTATCCCTATCTGTATCCTTCTTTATTTGTCTTGGGTATGGTGGACATGGAAACGTTAAAATTTAGAAGGGCCATGTCTCAAGTTGCGCAATATCTGTCGATAATTCGTAACAAAGTCGATAGTCCCCAAATACTAGAGCGAGTCCGTATCTTGGTCCCCGGGAACATACCAATGGACTCGAAGGGTCAGGTAGCGCCGCGCCGCCGCCCGCGACTACTGGAGCCGCCCGCCGCACCGAGCGCGGGCGACGCGCGCCCACCAACCGCGCACTCCGCACTATCGGGGACATACTTGCCCAGCACCACGAACTGGACTTATTTGCCGATGGATTGGAACATTTGTGTAATAAATTTCGAATAATTTTGAATGACATAGTATAGCCATACCTAATAACTGACTTGAATTCAAACTCAAACTCAAACTCAAAGCATTTATTTCAATTAAACCATTTCCAGGCACTTTTGAATTGTCAAAATTAACTAGTCGGTCAGTTAGTCAGAAAGTTGAAGCTAGTTGCCCATTCCAAAACGTAGATCTCTTGGAGAAGAACGGGCAAGAAACTCCAAGGACACTCTTTTAAATTAAGATATTACAAAATCCTGAGTACAGTATTCTTGTTGCTTCTATATGTGAGAACAATGTTATGAAGAAACAATTCAAGATAGTTATAAGATTAAAAAGAAGCCCTGGCAGCTAAGAGATGACCAGTCTCAACTGACAGCGCCCGTTCACGAACATGACGCATGGATCAGCACCATCCAGCTCTACCATTTTGAAGGGAACCGAATGATCCAACACACGCGCCACCATCAGTGAGACATTTAATTGAGCATGACACATTCTCAACTGCCATGCTCTTTCAAGTCAATATAAAAAAATTATAATGAACGGATCCATGGTTCTTACATTTACAAAATTAAATTAAAAAAAAAAAAAATGCTTCTAAATTATACAAAACTATCGTTACCAATTTATTTACGAGATGAATAAAATTTTACTAGAAAGAGGTATAAGATATTAAAGTAACAATTAAAACTTGATTGAATTAAAAATACACATTAAATTCGAATGTCAGGAACACTTAAAAAAAAAAAGAAAAAAAAAAAAAAAAAAAAAAAGGGAAGCATGTCTTCCAAATTAATATTGAAATTTTAACTAGTGAGCCCAAGTGTCTGTGGAGCAGGACCAGCATTTAGCCAAGCATTTTTATCTACGATATAATCATCCAACTTATAGTATGCTTGTCTACATAGTGTGCGTTTAATGCATGTTTTAAATTTCTTCTCATTTAGTTGAAGAATATCGAGTGGTATTTTATTATAACACTCTACACAATAACCCATAAAAGAAGTTTTTACTTTAGACAATCTGAAACGAGGTTGATCTAATTTGTTCCTATTTCTAGTGTTAAAATTATGCCTGTCACATATCTTACTAAAAAGATGTAGATTTTTTCGAACGTACATAATGTTTTCATATATATATTGACAAGGAACCGTCATGATGTTAATTTTTTTAAACAGTTCCCTTAGAGATTCACGTCTGCTGAGGTTGTAGATAGCTCTGATAGCCCTCTTTTGCAGAATGAAGATAGATTCAATATCTGCAGCCCGTCCCCACAACAAAATACCGTAAGACATGATGCTATGAAAGTAACTAAAATAGACCAGTCTCGCGGTATCCACGTCTGTTAATTGACGGATTTTCCAAACAGCGTAAACGGCTGAACTTAGCCGCCCTGCAAGTGATGTTAAGTGAGGACCCCACTGCAGCTTTGAGTCAAGCGTGATCCCCAGGAAAACCGTATTTTCGACGAATTCAAGTATCTCCTTATTCAATACAACGTGACATTCACTACTTCTAACATTCGGTAAAGTGAATCTAATGCATTTAGTTTTTTTTCATTTAATACCAAATTATTTACAGTAAACCAATTATGGACCACAAGCATAGCGTTATTTACGTCGTCAAGCTCCTGTGCACGTCTGCTTACTTTAAAAATCAGTGATGTGTCATCAGCAAATAACACCATTTGTGGTCGGTTTTCCAGTAAATAAGGTAAATCATTTATATATACTAAAAATAAGAACGGCCCCAATATTGAGCCTTGCGGTACACCCATTTTGACTTTTAAACCCAATGAATTTACACCGTTTATTTGAACTTGCTGAAACCTATCATTTAAATATGATTTTATTAAGCTAAGAGCGAGTTTACCCAGTCCGTAATGCTCAAGTTTCAAAAGCAGTGTTTCGTAATTCACGCAATCAAATGCCTTGGATAGGTCGCAGAAGATGCCTATTGCATCTTGTGCCTCTTCCCATGCGTCAAATATGTGTTTTAATAAGGTTACACCGGCGTCGGTTGTACAACGTCCTTTGGTGAAACCATATTGTTGATCGTGTAGGATGTTATTACGATTAAAATGATTGAGCATCTGATTTAACATTACTTTTTCAAACACCTTGCTGAAAACAGGCAAAACCGATACGGGTCTATAATTATTAGTGTTTTTGCTGTCCCCAGATTTGAAAAGTGGAATAACTTTACTGAACTCCATTAAATCCGGGAATACCCCTTGATCAACACACAAATTAAATATTAAAGCTAAATAGGGTGCAATTGTCTCAATAATGGATTGACAAACTTTAGTAGACAAGCCCCACAGATCTTCGGTCATTTTGATCTTAAGTTGCTTAAATGCCTTTATAATTACTGAAGGGTTTACATGTTTAAATTTAAATTCCACAGGACAGGCTGAGACATTCGCTCTTAATTGTATTGATTACTATTAATTGACAATAAACTGACATTTTATTCTACGTATTAATTCATCTTTATAATTTATTTTTATTATTATTTTATTATTATTTATAAACTGAACATTATTGCTATTTTTATAAAATCTATTGTATAAAGTGACGAGCATGTGTAGTATATTAAGCCATAATTTAATTGTATTGTAAGAAAATTAACCGTATGAGCGTTTTGGATGTACAATCTGTTAGCTCGTAAGGCCAATTGAATAAATAAATAAATAAATAAATAATAAAATCGTAGGAAAGTCAAAACTGTACATTGAATATTTTTTAAAAAGAATACTTGGGGCGTGATCTACAATCGATACCGAAGCCAAAAATATAGTTTTTAGAATTTTTGTCTGTTTGTCTGTCCGGGATAAACTCAAAAAGTACTGCATGGATTTACTTCAAATTTTGCATGAATATTACTAAGAGGTCGGGTCAACATATAGGCTACATATTATCACGCTATCACCTACGGGGGAGGAGCTAGAAAAATAAAGATTCACATCTTTATTTTTCTTACGCATTCTGTGACAGCGTGTAATCTAACGACGCATATTTAAATGTTGTTTTTGAGTAAACCATGCTATTATCTAGCTTTACACTATAAAAACTACGCCATTTAAGTAACTTGGGCAGAGAAATATAGTTTAATGAATGTTAGTAATATAAAGACAATTTTAAAACAGCGCCATCTATGAGATTTCATAAAAATCAAATCAAGTTACAAGTTAACATTTTTTTGGAAATTAATAATTTAAATTAGATCATGTTGGCGAGGTAAGTAGTTAGTTATTCTTAAAATTCATAGATGGTGATGTGCATTTTCTTCATAAAAGTTGTATCGTGTAGTTTGTTTTGACAAATTCAAGTTCCAACAAAACCCTCAAAATTTTGAGCAGAGTTGAGGAAGACAATTAAAAAAAAATGCGATGTAAGTATTACAAAAAAGTTATGTTCATTGATGATGATCATTTCATTTCATGGCACCCTCGCGGAGGCTAGCGTCAGTGACAGTCCCAGTCGCATGCGTCATCTATTTGCCGTCATCTTGGTGTTTTGTGGAGTCGCTAACCCGGTAGCTTAGTGGGAGAAGTATCGCCATCATCTGTCTGAAGATTTTCTATGAGCTTTGAGGCGTGCTACTGGAGACGAAGTCGAAGTAACTGATGAACGCGTGCTGAACACCTGTCCCAGTTCACTTCAAGATGTGGTCATTTCTATCGGCGGCAATCCACTGATCGACTATGGGTTACCAGCTCCCCAATCATCACCGTATCAAGACCGTGGAAATCGGGAGTATAACGCTGAGACAAATTACGATCCGGGCGAAATGACCACCATACGAAATGACCATGTCGCTTTGTTCTCTTCAGAGCAAAAACTTTATGACACCGTCCTTGAAAGCGTTGGGCAAAACCAGGGTAAAATGTTTTTCTTGGATGCTCCTGGTGGAACAGGAAAAACATTTGTTACCACTGGCATACTTGCAGAGGTCAGGAGGCAAAGCAAAATTGCTATTGCTGTAGCGTCGTCGGGAATCGCTACCACACTGCTTCCGAGTGGCAAGACAGCACATGCCATGTTTAAAATTCCCATCGATTTAGAGAGCGCCGAATCGCCTGTTTGTGGTGTGTCACGTAACAGCGATAAGGGACACGTGCTCAAGGATTGCTCTCTGATCGTATGGGATGAGTGTACGATGGCCAATAGGAAGGCAGTTGAGGCCGTGGACAGAATCCTGCAGGACATCCGTAGGACAACATTTGATGGGTGTTGTCACAGTTCTGTTCAGTGGTGATTTTCGGCAAACGCTTCCCGTGGTGACGCGGGGCTCGAGGGCTGAGGAGGTGAATGCTTCGTTGAAACGATCTTCGTTGTGGTCACGAGTTTGTACGCTGCGGTTGACCATTAATATGAGAGCTCGGCTCGGCGGCAATGCACGTGCTCAAGAATTCTCCGATGTCCTTCTAAGTCTTGGCGAAGGCACTCTACCAGAAGAGATAGGTGGACAGGTGGTGCTTCCAGAGTCTCTCGGTAGAGTGGTATCCAGCTTAAAAGAACTAATTCGCTGTGTGTACGGGGACAACAGTCGTATACCGTACCAGCAGAATTCTTGGGTGTGTGAGCGGGCCATTTTGACGCCCAAAAATGATCAGGCTGCAGCAATTAACGAATGCATTTTCTCGGAAATTGAGGGGAATGAAGTGGTCTATACCGCGATAAACACTGTTGCCGAGCAAGATGACGCCACACACTATCCCGTGGAATTTCTGAACTCCCTGTCAGCAAGTGGACTTCCAGCGCATACCATCAAGCTGAAGGTCGGTGTTCCGATTATGCTTCTTCGGAACCTATCTCCTCTGAAGTTTTGTTAACCGCCTTTAAGTCATCTCGCTCCACAGACACACCATTGAGGCGGAATTTCTTACGGGTTGTGGCGTCGGCGAAGCAGTATTTATACCACGCATTCCCCTCATACCTCATAACTTCCTGTTCCAGTTCAAGCGCGTACAGTTCCCCGTGAGTGTTTGCTTCGCGATGACCATCAATAAGTCGCAGGGGCAGATACTGAGGGCAGCGGGTGTCGACCTCAGGACGAGTTGCTTCTCACAAGGGCAACTGTACGTCGCTTGCTCCCGCGTCACCAGTCCTGACTCTCTTTACATTTTAGCTCCTGGCAGCGTAACTACCAACGTAGTTTATAGAGAAGTGTTGTAAGGTATGATACCTTTGTACGTATTTTTACTCTTTTGTGTCCTGGAATGTATTCCTGCATTATTTTCTCTATTTCCTTCAGTCACATCTTATGACTGAACTCAGCAGGATTCCCATATAAATCTCTTTACTTGCTTCGCTTGCAAAAAAACTTATATTTTAATGCTATTTTAAAAGTTGTGTACTTATAATGCTATAGCGACACTGGCATCTTAGGTATTTTTGGTGCTGTAGAGCCTTTACGTAGACGACGTCGCGGGCAGCAGCTAGTAAACTATATTACTGTAAAGTTTCATCAAAATCCGTTCTGTAGTTTTTGCGTGAAAGAGTAACAAACATCCATCCATCCATCCTCACAAACTTTCGCATTTATAATATTAGTAGGATAGGATAGTAGGATATTAGTAGGATTAGAATTACAATTTTACACTTTGTTCTGAAAAAACCAATGGCCTTGTCATTCTTAATCTAATGTAGGTACATAATATGTACACACGGCTACACATCAAGCTATGCATTTCCAATTTTAGCTGACCTCGCATGGTATATGTTTTTCGTACAATCAGAAGTTAGCTTATGCTGGTTATCTATAGCTTGAAGTGTAGCCGTGCGTACGTTCCGATTTTTGATTGCCACGATCGCGAGAGAAAAGCTTAAAACTAGTGATGTAACGAATACTACTTTTACGAATACGAATACGAATATCAAACCTACTATTCGGCGAATACGATTACGAATACGAATATCTCGCCATGGTAATAAAAGACTAATTTATTTGATGAAATTTTCCTTTTTCAGTCTGGATGTTCCCAGCCGTTGAAAAAGTCTTTCCGAGGCGACTGTACATGGCTTCATGGATATCTCCTGCGTACCTGGCTAATCTCCGTTGAGATTGGCCACCGTGACCGACATCGGTCGGGGAGGCTATTATTATTACATGGCTTCAGTGAAAAATATTTTTGGGCGAGTTTTTTCAGACTTGGAAAATGTACATCTTCTCGCCAAAAGACCAGTGGATCAGCAGTCGGCGATAAATTTGGGAGCTTTAGATAAGCATCTATCTCATTTTTAGTTTGCGAAGTCACTCTTATATTTCTATTCAACTTCAACTTCTTTCACTTCGCAGCAACCTCAGAAAATAAATAAAACAATACTCTCTTGCTTGAATTGTGCTTTCGACTGACAAATGAAATGAAAGGAATGAATGAATGAATCAATCCATGGTTCGTAATGATAGGGAAACTCCCGGGCCGCGGCACTGTATAAACTATGGCCTGAGAGTCCCCCGTCGCGTCGTCGTTGCGGCCTTGCCACGTCGTATTTTTACGTACCGACGACGCGCGTTTTCCAAGTAATTAGATTTGCGTACAAACATATTAATTTTTAAATATTCGTATTAGTATTCGGCGAATACGAATATTCGGTAAATGTCTACTATTCGGCGAATACGAATATTCGTATTCGTTGCATCACTACTTAAAACCAATTATGACAGTCTAGGATGAACGTAAATTTTAACACTTTGCCTCAGATGAGTTATATTTTTAATTTAAATAGCTACTTAATCGTACAGAAAACTTTTAAGAATTAAGCGTCAAAGCTGCAAAAAATTAAAGGAAATCGTGTCGCCTTTACACTTGTAAGCGTCGGAGAGGGCGTCCGCGCTACACAACCAGCCTATAATGTTCCCACTGCGGGACACAGGCCTCCTCTCTGTGAGAGGGAGTGGGCCATAATGTACCACCCGGGCGCTACCCGCTCATACTATTTCACTACCTAGGCACGCTAATCAGCTAGTGATTAGATTACCTCGTGCGTCTCCGCAGAGAAAGATAATAGGTGCCGCGCGTTTCATTCATCGCTAAGTAGCGGTGCGCTGGGTGGTGCACTTGTCTGTCATGCTTGAATTTGCTGCCCCCTGAAGTAGGCGCCCGGGGCACGGGCCCCGTTTTGACCCCCATAGTTCCTGGGCTGCACGTTGCTGTACTGATAATGGCCTTGCAGCACTAACCAAGTGTCCGAGGTGCAGTCAGCCGGCAAGCAGGTGGTACGTACTATGTACTTGTGGTCGGCCAGGGCTCGTCGTGAGCGCAGGCACTGACTTGCGGTGTTGGTGCTGGCGGTGAGTCCGTCGACCAGCAAGGAGCATGCGGGGCGCGGGCGGCGGCGCCGATCGCCAAATGAAGCTATTTACGTCCCGCGAGCGTGACGCTTGACACGTGCCACGTGCCGCTCTGTTGCTATCTCATTTACGTACTTGTTATTTTCTGGTTTCATGCGATTTCTGGCACAAGTTGGATACCTATAAGAAATCGTCATCATAAAAATGCTTAAGTACCTACCTACAGGTTCACTGGTGGTGTCATTCAGCATAGCTAAGAAAGCGAAATTAAATTGTTTCTGAAAGTAGGGTAAATTCGGGAACCGAGGCAAATACCTATATAAGACGACACCGACCGCGCAGTGGCGCCCTCATCGTTTGTTTGGTTATTTCTTTTATTTTAGAATTAAAATGCAGAAAATAAGCATGGTACGTTGTGCTCCACTAGATTATACGTTAATAATATGTATTATTCATTTGTCAACCGGCTTACTGACAAATGCTCGTTGGATACTAGATATTTTGTGTTTTCCATCGATTTGTTCGATCGTGATTTTCTACTTTATCGACTGCTTTTGCTTTGGGACTCTGAGATTTTTTGTTACTTGTGTCCATCTTGTGTCATGACTGCTTGTCTATGGATTCTGATTATTTTCCTATACGACGACATTTTTCTGTGGCTCTGGATGACGATTCTGCCTGATGCCTTGGATTTTTAACCCCCGACGCAAAAAGAAGGGTGTTATAAGTATGACGTGTCTGTGTGTTCGTGTATCTGTGTGTCTGTCTGTACTGCTAGTGCTGTGTATAGTGTGTTAATTGCATAACACACTATCAGTACTTAACAATGGGTTTCATTTTGTCAGTTTAATAAGATTCATTACTCTATTTACGTTGTTGAGCAGACACATTTTTCGAACATAATGAAGCAATGGATTAGCGACATCCTTCAAAATGATTCAGTTTGAGATTGATAGTGTTTACGCAATTAGGATGCCGGTAACCTTGATAATTTTGCTTAATATATATGTCTGACATAAGTAATCACTTACGCGGTCTAACGACGCGCGACGGTAGCTGATGCTCAATATTATTGAGCTAGTGCAACATGCGTCGTTACACCGCGTTATGTTGCAATAAGTTCAATGGTTACGGTAATGTGTATCGTCATCCTTGCAGTTCAGCTAAAGCAGATTTGTCATGAAGATTATTAAACAGCTTTCTTCTAAGTAAATAATCTTCTTTGTACCTAATTAATCCCCAACAATCATAGATATATCTATACCTAATATACAAACGAAATTTCAAAGAAAAGATACCTAACATTAATCACGTATTTACAAACAAAGTAGGTATATTATACAAGAAGCCCTAAAGGAAAAAAAAAATAATTCAGATCAAAACTCAAAAGGTACGTTGTTGTAGTACCAAACTCTTTAATAATATTTAGGAAAAATGTGATTTAAGTAGTTATCTACCGGAATTAGGATCCGTGAGTATTTTAAAAAGAATTAAATAAAAATAAAATTTAAGAAATTCTTAAGGCTTTGCATCCAGCTTCCAAACACCCTATATAAATATCTGACACATTGATGGAGTCTTTTGGCAAAATATGACGAAAGGACATTGCCCATCTCCCATATATCGTCGGGCCCACAATTTCATGAACCTTAGTTTCAGTTTCATTGACATTTGCATTATCAAGATATATGGGGTCGAATCTAAGGTGAGGTTATTCCCATCCCCATTAGATCAGCCTCTAATTAAAGCAACCTGCGTTAAAATGGGTACATTTATTAGGAGCTATTTGCGATGGCACAGCTAACGACTCCGAGTCCGCACAGCATGTACGAGGATCTGACCTACCCGGGCAAGCAGATGCAAATCGTCCTTGCGCAGTACAATATGACAATGTTCATTAATATTCATTTAATTAATACTCAACCACGAAGTTTGTCTTAGAATTTTTTTATACGATTTTGTTTAAAAAAGTTGTATTTTTTTCCAAGTGTGGGTTAGACTCGCCGCCATAGATATAAGAAAGAAGATTTCTATATTCGCAGCCAATTGCGGCTAGTACGCTAATTGTAATAGATTCATGTCTTAACGATGCATACGTGTAGGCATGTGAGCGGACGTATGCTTGTACTGTTAAATGCAACAGGACACTGACGAGAGCGATCAACACGATCACCACGATGAGAACAAACAGACTGCTGACGAAAATAGAGGCTTCTTACTGCCTGTGTAGCGGTTCCGTATCAACAAGAACGATTTTATTGGAGCGGAGGAGTAGCCAGTTGAGTAGATACGAGGGTGACACTGAAAGTTCTTAGAAAACCAAAAACTGAACAAACTAGCAAGTTATTACTTTTATTATATCTTTTCAAAATAGTGTCCATTTACATCAATACATCGCTGCATCCGCTGGAACCATTGAGAAAAGCACTTTGCCCACTTGTCCTTAGGGATCTCTTCGACGGCATTTTGAAACACAGCCATTGCTTCCTCGGCGTCCATAAAACGTTTTCCTCGAAGTTTTTCTTTTATTTTCGGAAACATATGAAAATCGCAAGGTACGAGGTCGGGGCTATAGGGCGGGTGACTCAGTAATTCCACGTCTGACGTCGCCAACTTGTAGTCGATTGTTTGCTTGGCGGTGTGCGACGAGGCGTTGTCGTGATGAAGGAGGGTCCTACTGCGAGGTCGTTTCTCCCGAACTTTTTCCAAGACAAGTGGCAAACAACTGTTAGTGTACCACTCTGCAGTAACTGTTTTTCGATCCTCTAAAACAATTGTTGCGTAATGACCTGTCCTTCCGAAGAACGAGGCCACTATCTTTTTCCCACGCTTCGACCTCTCTTCACTTTAGTTGGTAACTCCTCGGAAGGAAACACCTAGACAGCAGACTGTCTCTTAGTTTCAGGATCATAACAATAAATCCAGCTTTCGTCGCCCGTAAGTATGTCGAACACAGCATTTGAGTCACCTCCGTTAAATCTTTGAAACATTTCACGACACTAATCAATACGACGGAGCTTTTGGGCTTGTGTGAAATTATGAGGCATCGACCGGGCACAAAGCTTCCTGATCGCTAAATGTTCATGGAGGATTTTGTTAACTTGACTCATACCGATGCCCAAGCTTGTCCGAATCTGCTGATAAGTCACTGCTTTGTCAATCTCTATCATACGCCGCACAACACTGATGTTATCTTCAGTCGTCGCCGTAGAAGGCCGTCCCTCACGCAGATCATCGGTGCGAGCACGTTTAAACTCATTAAACTAGTTGTAAACAGTGGCACAAGATGGGGCTTCATTGTGAAAGGCCAATGGAAGTCTATCATAACTTTCTTGTTGACTTAAATGACATCCAAAGTCATAAAAAATCATTGTACGAAAATTTTCTCGCGTTAAATTCATGCTGACGTGACGCAGACAATTTTGAATTTGCCGCCAAATCGTAAACAAATGACAAATGAATAAAATAAATACACAATAATATTGGCAAAGAGTTCCATTTTCAAAATTTGAACTTATTTTTTTATTATAACGTTTAAAAGTGGCCAGTTCTAAAAACTTTCAGTGTCGCCCTCGTACATGTTTCAAATTGTAAATACACACATCAAAAGTGTCTAGGGATCAACATATATTTTTGCAATAACTTTTCTCCTGATTGATATTAATTAAAATTTTCTTTAAGGATTCATCAAATAAAGTGTTTTCGTTTGTCACAGTAACGATAAACCAAGTCACCTTTGCATTAATAAAGAAATTTGCCATTTTCCTAATAAAGGGATTTTTTACATTTGAACCACTAACACAAAAGTTCGAAAAAAAGACTGAAATAACAGTTTTCTCTAAAATTTTATTGGGTAACTTAAACAATTAATAATCCGTGTTTCTACCGCGAACACTAACAACACAAGAACATCGGTTTGGCATACTCAAAATGAGTTCATCCAAATCACGCTGTGGAATGGCCGCCCATGTTCGTTGCAACAACAAAAAAAGGTCTTCTTGCGACTGGATACCCTCCATATTCGGCAGAGCTCTTCTCTGTAGCATATCCCATGCATGCTCAATCGGGTTCAAGTCTGGCGACTGAGCAGGCCAGGGCAGGACATTGATGTTAGCTGCGGCGAGAGTCTGTCTTACAACTCTTGCGGTGTGCGGTCGTGCATTATCATGCATTAACTGAAATAAGGGACCGATTTGCACTTGTAGAGGAACGATGACGTCTGATACAATCGTCTCAGCATAAATTTGAGCGTTGAGGTTGCCTCTGATCCAAATCAACTCAGTTCTTCCGCCGATCCAAATACCCGCCCATACCATGATGGTTCCACCACTATAAGGATGGACTTCCTGGCAGGATTTTAATCGCTGTTGGCGTCCAGGGGTTCTCCAGTGTCGTATACGTCTTGTATCCGGTCTCATACCAAAACGAGACTCATCAGAAAAGCACACGAAACGCCATTGTTCTTCTGCCCAATTTCTGTGTTCAAGAGCCCATTGATATCGAATCCTACGATTGTGCATTGCTATAGGTGGTACCCGTAGCGGTCTTCGGGAATGAAGGTTCACTTCATGCAAGCGGTTTCTGACTGTTTGGTCGCTAATTAAGTTCCCTGAAGAGTGATGAAGCCTCACGGCTAACATCATGGCGGTTATTGTTGGAGCTCTTCGAGTTAAGATTTGAATGTATCGGTCTTGTCTCCGTGTGGTGCAGCGATACCGTCCTCCATGGCGCTCAGCCACGGTACCAGTGCTTCGGTAACGTGTCCAAAGTCGACTGATAACACTCTGACTTGTATTCAGAGCTAAAGCCACAGTACGTTGCCGGGAACCAGCTTCTATCATTCCCACGGCTCTGAGCATTTCTTCCCTGCTTAAATGACGTCGCCGCTCCATAATAACGTTGGTTTTAATCAGTAGTAGGGAAACAGTAGCACTAATAATGTCTTCAATGCGTTGTATGTTTTTATAGGGAAAATATTGACAGCTGATTTTCATCTTTTACTCGAATTTGATTCACAGTTCCTGATTCAAATTATGAAATGCACCAAAAAGGATCCATATAAATTTATAAAATCATAAATTTATTACAAAGCCACATCTCAATCTCAAGAAATCCGCATAAAAATGCTTGATCCCTAGACACTTTTGATGTGTGTATTTGAACAGAATCAGGATCAAAGGCTTAACGTGCTTTCCGTACCTCGGAAATCACGTTATGCCGTTGGTCCCGGCTGTCATTCGTGGATCTTTGACAGTCGTTACGGGTAGTCAGAAGCCTGAAAGTCTGACAACCAGTCTTACCAAGGAGTATCGTCTTACCCAGTAACTGGGTTGTGGAGGTCACATAGGCAGTCACTCCATGTAAAATCCTGGTATTCAGCTGCATCCGGTTAGACTGGAAGCCGACCCCAACATAGTTGGGAAAAGGCTAGGCAGATGATGATGATGGACTTGACGGCACTCCACCGGTCCACCCTCCTTCACCTGTAAAGGCATAAGCTGGCCTCCAGTCATCGGCATTCCGTTTGAAAACGACACATCAATGGTTAGCACTCGAGAATGGAAATACTTCAGACCTTCGGCTGAAATCTCGTACGCATGCAAGTTCAAGGACTACTGTTTTTGATTATGGACTACGAGTACGTACCGATATTGAGGTGATTGGGAAGGAGATGAGAATTTTTATAGAGATGCATCACCTCAGAACAAGATTGTGTTCTAATACGGTATCATGAGTGCAGTCCATCAGTCGTAGTAAATACTGTAGCGAACGTAAGCGTTCGTGACTGTAGAGCGTACGTGTAGTTGTTAGCGGAAGCAGGTCGGCAGCGAGCGGCGCTCGGCATGTGTGCTGGGGCGGTGCGGGTGGTGCGGGGGTGTCGTGCTGCCGGTGTGCGATATTTAGCTAACCTTTGCGCAGTATTTTGGGCGCGCTATTTGCAGGCCCTCCGATAGTGTCGCCGAAATAGCCGGCACGCGCGTCCGCGCCGCGCACGCATACACACGCGGCGCACGCATACATGCGGAGCGCATCACTACTGCACTGCATGATTGCATACGCCTTTTCGCTCGTACGTATATGTTCTGCTGTGAGTGGGTAAAAAACAAATGACTTCCAAAAAAAAACACTACAAAGTGAAAAATAACTTTAATTTCGGAAGTCGGTGTCGTTGGTTCCGCATTTTCGTTTTTCACACCGACTTCTGAAATTAAAGTAATTTTTCACTTTGTAGTGTTTTTTTTTTGAGGCCGGTTGTTTTTTTTTTTTGTAAAGAAAGGTTTTACTTTTTAACCAAAGGATGAGGTTCTCAATTCAGATGTTTAAATTTTTTTTGCAAAATTCAAATTAAATTTTGTAAAGATCTGATGATGAGTTTTGGAGACAGACATCGGAACTCTTCAATAAATGCCATCAAATAAACCGCGATTACGTAAACAATGCATAAGTACATAATATGCGGTACGGTAGCAGCCTATCGCATAATGTATGCATTGTTTACGCAATCACACAACATAAAATCACACCTGTACCCTCTAAAGGGGTACGCAGATGTGCGTTGAATTCTTTATTAGTGATCGATGGTTCAATAATAGGAATTTGTTGCACTTAGTTTATGCTATTAAAACATCATCAATATAAAAAAGTGGCAAAAATACATATTATTGAAGCTAACTCAAAAACTACCCAAGCAAAATTAATTAAAGTTATATATGGGACCATTTCGGAATAAATTTCTTTCGAACAAAAAAAATAATTTTGCAAATCCGTCTATATCTGAGGGACTTACGCCCGAACATACATGAAAGAAAAAATATATATTATATACAAAGTTGATACGACAGATGGGCTTTCCTTTAAACTGCCTATACTAGGTATCATTATCAAGCTCTCTACCAAAAATCAATTAAATTGAAACAGTAGTTTAGTCGCAAATGATTTTTTAAGTTTTTGCACCGTTTGAACACGATGTATTTTTCCTAACAGCTGATTATGTCTACAGGCATAGGTCATGCACCTTAAAACGATAAATCTACGATACGTTGTTGCCGCTCTTACGCAAGTCATAAACCAATACGTAGTACATAAGAGAGTGACAATCCTATTGGCAAAACATCACGTGCGTAAAAGAAATAGAAATAGGTCAGTGTGTTGCTATTGTATCTTAGATCCTTGCGACACAGAATACCGAGAGTACAGAAGTCTACGCTCGGCGGTCGCGCTATAGTTGTCAACTTTGGCTTATGCACAAAAAACTATCGTGGTAGTGGCACTCGCATCTAGTTGTTTGATTTATTGATGATGATGAGAAACGAAAAAACCAATAATAACTAAAATATTTTAATTTTAATGTTATTGTTACATTACTTTGTCACAAAGTGCTACAAAGTCATGTTCGCTTTTACTTTACGGCGCGGGACTGGGGGCCGGGGCGCTTACCTACCTACCTAACTACTGTGTTACGTTAATACAAAGCATCGAAATACAAGCAAATACCTACTTACCTCTCTGAAACAACTGGTAGATTAAAAAACGACAATTCACCGTTTAATGTTGAATTTAAACAACCGTCCACTGAACAGTTATAATTTTTTTTTATTGCTCCATTTTTGCACTTCATAGACGCATGTCTCAAGCGGATGGCACTTGCGCTCGCACTAGTCCCAACCAGTCCGAGATATCGTGTCCGTGAGCGGTGTCTATGTGTGCGTTGCTCGAGCGCACTTTGTATGTAGATTGACTTCTTTACTCTCTGTATTTTGTGCTTGCGATCAGTAAGTGGGGCCTCCAAAAAACTTGTTTTTTCAGTGCGCCGACGCTACCCTTCCGGAACGTAGGTACGTACGCGGAAGCTCCTGCGCCCTTATTGTTTTGTCGAACTTGTGCGCTGACAATAATTGTGAATTTATTTTGTTATTGTGATAGGACACTAAATAAGTTTAAGACAGTATTCCTTTTTTTATTGTGACAGGACAGGACACGTAACTTGGGATTATTATTATTTAGTGTTAGTGTTTTTTTTTTGTAATTGACTGTTTCTATTGTGATAGTTAAACTTTGGTTGTGTGTGTGTATAATTAAAGTGATCAAAAATACCTCGTGTAACTGACACGGCGTCAGAATACACTGACATGATTTTAATCTACGGCGAATGCCGTGGAAACGCAACGTTAGCTCTACGAACTTACAGAGAAAGGTATTGTGATAGCCGCAATTGCCCTAGGAATGCCCGCACCATACAGTTGGCAGTACAAAGATTACGGGACAATAAACGTATAGTGCTGTAACAGGAGGGAGTGCCACCGCGGTAAATGCCCGCTGCTTGGGACGAAAGAATTTTAGACAATTTTTCCCGCAGCCCGACGAGTCTCCACAGAGCCGCCCGGCAGTTTAGATGTTGCCATAGAACTATCTACAAGGTTCTAAAACGTAAAAAACGCAAACCTTCTAAATATCGGAAGGTGCAAACTTTTTTATCGAGAGACTTGCCGATCAGCAACAGTTACTGCCAATGGCTACTAAATAAAACATCCGAAGACCGTCATTTCTTAACTAATTTAATATGGACCGATGAGAGTACTTTTACTCGGACCGATCTGGAATCGGCAAAATCTCCGGTACTGCAGTTTGGAAAATCCACAGTGTGTTTCGAGTTACTCTGCCCGCGCGCGACGTTGGACGTTGCCACTTTGTATAGTTATCCAAGGTCAGTCACCAGGCCCAAGTTTTTATGAAGTTTGGGTTTCTCCTTTATTTACAAAGGGTGGTTGCGTTTTACTCTGATTTGTAAGCTATTTAGTTTGTTTGAAAAAAAAAAATTCTCATTTATGGCGCTTTTTATTTGTATACCGTATCGAATTAATACTAAACACCTATAGTATACGTAGTGTAATTTAATGCCCCTCGGTCGTATCAACTCTGTATAAACATCCGAATTAAGAACCTCCTTTTTAGAAGTCGGTTAAAAATATTCAAATATGCACTACTTATGACTTGCCAGCATATTTACTGTCCCACCAATGTGTTGTATATTATGAAGTTGCTTTGTGGTTTTAATGGCGTCGTAAACACGACACACCACAGAAATATTATTATATCGATGCGGCACACCATAGGACGAGCGAAAACAAGGCCATGGATTATGGAAGTAACTGATCGTGGGCATTCCCAGAATACCATCAAGAATTAAAAATCGTGCGAAAGATACGCGTTACGACATTCGTGAAATATTCTCCTATTCGATGAATCCTCATTTTGTCAAAACTGGGTGTGTCAATGTGAACTATTTCAGGTTAAAAATCGAAAGGTTTAAATCGATGTTAGGCCGGATCTAGTACCCTTAGTTTTGTGAAAGCTGCCACAAGATATGCCCCTCGTGGTGTCGCGCCGCGCGACCAGCTGTCGTGCCGCGCGACCAGCTGTCGTGCCGCGGTGAGCGCGGGGTTAGAGCGGGCGCAGGAGACGCGCGCGCACGCGACTCTCCCCTCAGCTGGACGTGGGCGTGTGGGCAAGTAAACAAACATTCCGCGTGCTCGTAAGCTCGCATCGCTCGCAACGTGCTATTGATAGCGTGACGGGCGTGTAACAGTCGGTTGTGTGAGCATTATCTTGCGCGGTCAACGTAAATCAAACATTCTGTCGTCCATGACTGCAGTGAGGCCGCTGCGTGTTACGCCGTCAGCACTCGTACCAAATGAGCATCAGCGGCCTGTATCTGCTGATTTGTTATGATGCGTACAGCGTAGGTACACTAACCAGCTGACAGCTCAGGAGACATAGACCCTGCTAACACTAATAAGAGATAATAAAACAACACTGAAATTAAGCCATTAATTATTGAGAGGCGGCTGAGAGTGATGTGCGTTTACGATGATGTACACCTATTAGGCGGCATACGCTTGAGTATCGACTGTCCCGAATTGTAGTGATCGAGAGTCGAGCGTTTATCGTTTAGTTGTTAAGTTGTCACACGCTACGAGCAGTGCTGGGCCCCAGTGGTTGGCCCTCTGGTCGTCAAGTGGTTGTCAACGCCATGACGGGGTTACAGCAAACACATGTAGCGCATGCGACATTACGACTTACGGCGAGCAACCATAATACAGCCGTGCTCCCCTCGACCGTCGTACGTCGATATGTAGACATTTTATAAAATATATACCGTTTTTAATAGTAGGTCAATGTTTTAATCTCGGTAATTGCTGTAATTAGTGTTTTCGATGCTACGTTTATATTATAAACATAACATGTGCCATGTATTATGTGTATCTTTAGTTGGAGATTGTAAAGTAAGAAGTAGGAATAAGCTGTGAACCAACTGTTCCTTACCGTTTTCGTTTGGTTTCGGATGTGCCCCACAGCCCCACAGCCCCACAGCCCCACTCGGAATGTTGACCTGCACCTAACTGCGTAACCCACATCAATCACAATCTGAATCATTTTGAAGGATATCGCCAATCCATTGCTTCAAATTTGTATTATGTTCGGAACATCTACTTATAGTCAAATCAAGTCTGCTCAACAACTTAAATTATTTTTTGTTACGGCTTGATTTTTACAACGCCAGATAACTTTATCGGAGGAATAATATTTAATTTTTGACAGAGTGCTTAATTAGTTAGGTATTAATTGTTATTTATTTAGGTACTTATTATTTTAATTTAAAGAATAAAACAATAGTTAAAAAAAAGAAGTAACAAATGAAGGTTATACAACTTAATTACCGCAATGAATATTGTTGAACTGTCAAAAATGAAAGCCATTGCTACTGACAGTATGTTACGCAATGACCTCGCTGCAAATGTATGAGCTGCAGCAGAAGTACTAGCTAGTGTGATGGTAACAAGTAGTGTGTTGTGTTTCAGGGAGCGCCGGAGTCCGTCCGGCAGTGCGGGCGCCATGTGCGGCGCCACGCTGCTGCTGCTGGCCGCGCTGCCCGCGCTCGCAGGTACGCGCCGCGACCGGCTGCGGCCGAGCCCTCGGGCTCACAGTGCCTCAGGTCACATTGCTCCGCGTGCCATGCCAGTGCCTGCTCTTCAGTGACCTAGTTGACAATGTGATGACAACCAGTCTGTCTAGTGTATACTTTGGTTGGCAGGAGGCAGGAACCGATTATTGCATGTCCTTAGTCTAATATTAATACAAGTCACCATGATGTAGGTTCTCATCTTGCATCTGATGATGATGGGAGAGAGGTGTTTGAACGAGACGAGTAAGATCCGACAACAGTATACCTATATAGGCCCTAATTAGGATGCGCCATAGGTGTCGTTCACTGGTCAGGGCCCTAATTCACTAAGTACGACCACTAAACGATTCCTTACTTCAAAACCACGTCAATTCCTTAGCTAATCATTTCGCCCGGTTTCGTTCATTGTGTCAAAGGCCCCTGTAACATCCTGTAGCTCTGAGTTGCGCTGGGTGCTGCGTTACCCGTTACGCCGCGCTGGTTCGATGATCCCGATACAAAAATAACACAACCTTAACAACATTATGAATTGGCAAACTTCCATAGGTTTAAACGTGCGAGTAGGAGCTTCACAACATTATCTTGTGGAGATGATAGAGGTGCTCGCTAGGTGACGCCACAGTGACGAGCGGCGCCGGGCGCGGTGTGCGTGACGCGGACACTTGGCGAGCTAGCGCCACACATACATCCACTGTACTCATCACTATTATATAATACTAGCTTCTGCCCGCGACTTCGTCCGCGTAAATTTTTTTTGTTTCCCCGACCCACCCCGTTGCAACGTGTCGCCGGCCTGCGCTATTACTTCGTTTTCGCTTGGCGAAAACTTCAGACTTTTTTTCTTTTTGCTCAACTCCTAAGGGTGCTAGCGTCAAATTTAATAAAATATAGCCTTCCTCAAGAACTGGGCTATCAAACGCAAAAATATTTTTATATATGCGACCAATACTTCCAGAGATTCAGAGCTTTCAAACCGTCTTTCAAACAAACAAACTCTTCAGCTTTATTATTAGTATTATTTTAAAACTATGATATCTCCTAAGATATACATTGAAATCAAATGATGTCAGAGGCAATTTTGTTCAAAATTAAATACATGTGATGGATAACGTATTTATTTGGATAAGGATTAATACCATGTTTATAAAAACACCTTCGCAAATAATGCATTATTTTAGAACAAATTTGGTTAGCATAAAAGAGGTTATAGTGAGCTAACCTTAAAAGATAGACATATGCTGTCGCGGACTTTTTTTTAAAGCTTTTAAAGGGAAAAAATTCTGTCATATATGATTTTTGCGAAACTTTAACCGTTTACGCAGCGCACGCAGCGGAAGCTCTCAATAGGAAAAAAATCCCCCGATTTTGAAAGATTCTTCATTGGTGCTCCGCTCCTATTGGTTTTAGCGTGATGATATATAGCCTATAGCCTTCCTCGATGAATGGGCTATCTAACACTGAAAGAGTTTTTCAAATCGGACCAGCAGTTCCTGAGATTAGCGCGTTCAAACAAACAAACAAACTCTTCAGCTTTATAATATTAGTATAGATTACAACTATAATTTTATAAGACTTTACGTAGGTAATTTAAAACCTATTTGATTGGGGATCGATAAAAGTGTATAGCTACCTACGCAGTATTAACCCAGACCACAGTAAATATACAGTAGGTTATCTAAGGCCGCCCGCCGAGTTATTAGCCTACTCTTGCGTTGATACCCAGGGTTGTCACTTTTACTTTTAGTTAATATTTTCGAACAAGCAGCACTTGATCTAAATTTATAAAATAAAAAGCATATTATTTTTCTTTCATGATACCTTACTATAATATCTAACTATCTGATGACGTAGGGTTTTGTGTAGATTCACCTAATAATGTATTACAAATTTGAACTTGAAGGTAGCGTGATGGACTATTTCCCAGGTTTCCCAGTTTTGTATACAAAAGTTGTTATATTTACAAAATGAAACCAAATCTAACAAAAATAACTGTTGCATTTAGTATAATACACATCACACACCTTACAATAATAAACAAAAAGAACATACCTCTTAACACATTTTTTTCATACGATAAGCGAAACAAAAACAAGTGTCAAGTGGCCGACCCGAACGCCGGCCAAAAAAATGCGATGTACACACAAGTATATAAGTCGATCGTCAGACTACCGGAACCATATTTGGATTGAACAACACATCAGACAATAGAAAAAATAATAATTTCAAAAGTAATTCATTTGCAATATTAATTATTGTGAAATTGCCCTTATTACAACTATACCTACGCGAAAAATATGTTTACCTAAACGATGTTTCGTACTCAATCCTCTATTTTATAGTAAAACTAGACTTCTTAAAATAAACTTTAGCTCTAAACATAGTATTCAGAAAAATGCGACTCGGCTACGCTCTTAATAAAGCAAATAAACTGTGAAATAAACAATACAATACCATATTTTCTAATAATATTTAAGTATAAGTAGGTACTTACATTTCTGGTTGAGTAGGAAGTATGAAGAATGATAAGTCCGGGTTTGCGAAATCATTATTGAGGCACCCGAAAACACTACAATATTTTTTTCCCCTTTTTGAAGTCATGATACTCGTAATTTACGACAAGTGTCCGCCGCCCGCGCCGGCGAGAGTTGACGAACGCAAGCGGTCATGTAGCGTACGCGCGTGCTCACAGTCGCGCTGCACAGCCCGCACTGCCGCCACCTTATTCCCCCATATATTATGCTAGCGTGTGCGTGAAATCGCGTGCCGACATGGCGCGCGGCGCGCACGCACACATTCAAACCGAGAGCGGCACGTTTGTATGAAGATGTTTTACTGTATATTTATCTACTGTGCCCAGACCGTATTTCGGCTATGGCGGCCAACCTCAACGGGACGGTTGAGGGAGAGAACCTCACGTCCCAGCTACCGCGGGAGACGCTCCGGGCGTCGGGAGCCGCGTGATGACTCCCGGCCACCGTAGGCGCGGACCTGCGGGCGGAGAGTAATGGGTAACTCTCCGTCCGGTCAGGACCAGGTCCGTGCCGGACGGCGCGTACGTGTTCCACGCGCGCCTCAAAGAGATGTCAGCAATAAGGAAAGGGCCCGTAAGGGCCGGAGCCTGCCGGGGCAGCGGGATTGTCCGACAGGGTTACCGCTGCCCCGGAACATAAAGGGCTAAGGAAGGAACACGGGTGGGTTTTAGTCAGTAAGAGTCTGACACTCCCTTCTGCTCCTCCCAGAGCGGGAGGGGTCATTTGATGATTTCCCATCCATAAAAAAAAACCCTAAGAATAGTAGTCGTTATGCAACCAGGCAAAGCCTGCCATGCTACGCGCTCTAAGTGCACTGAACTCTGTAGTGTAACATTGATTGTTACGTGCTGTACTTACATAAGTTTGTAGTGTTATATGGAAATATTCCAACTGAAGCATTTCATAATATATTTCTTCAGAACTCACCGTTTACTCACTTAAGCATCCGGTCAACATTTTTTTACTTCTTCAGAACTCACCGTTTAGTCACTTAAACATCCGGTCAATATTTATACTTCTTCAGAACTCACCGTTTAGTCACTTAATCATCCGGTTAACATTTACTTCTTTTGAACTCACCGTTTAGCCTTTAAGCATCCGGTCACCATTCAAACTTCTTCAGAACTCACCGTTTAGTCACTTAAGCATCCAGTTAACATTTACTTCGTCAGAACTCACCGTTTAGTCACTTAAGCATCCGGTCAACATTTAACTTCTTCAGAACTCACTGTTTAGTCACTTGAGCATTCGGTCAACCCTCATCCGCAGCAACATTAATGTTCATTGAAAATATTTGAAAACCGGCTCGCATGTTGTGTGTGTCACGTCATTAGTAGCGGCAGTAGCGCCAGGACGGGCGCGGCTCGCAAGGCTGGAAGCGTTCTGCCAGTGGGCTCGCATGTGTGCATTCTACTGAAGATTCCGGCGAAGTTGAGTCATGCGCACGTGGCCTGCGAGCTGGCCATAGTGGCCATAGATATAAGAAAGTGTTTGATCTGTTTTTTTATATTTCTATGGTCCTGGCTGACTGGCTCTACTGTCACGTCAGCTTCACCACTCTTGCACGTGGGAGCGACTGTCGGACACGGATAGTCATTCGGCCGTCCACATGTTACTTCATAAGTAGTCGTGGAGTGAAGCTAGTGTCGATGTTTTGCTAAACCACTCTGATTCATTGCAACCCTGTTCGAAATGTATGAAAATAAACCTTCTTTCTACTAACCTCTGATTTATTCAGTCTAGACAATCAGCACTTTTTGAACGTCAACATTACATGAAAGCCGCACAAGGGCCGCGCTTCCACTTCCAGTGCTTTAGTGTTACACGCGTGACGGCATTACATTGAGCTTATTGAGCAGCACGTCATCATAAGCAAAGCGCACACAGTCGTAACAGCAGGCAGTGCGCAGTTGCACACATGGCGCATCGCCTTTCGCCTGCATCAACTTGTATGTCGTTGTCCGCATAAAAACGAGTAAATGCGAGCGGTCAGAGCGCTGTGGGCCGCTGCCGCTGGCGCCGCGGGGCTAGCTACGTGTAAACATTTTAACCAGCGTCCCTTTCATCTTAACCGTGTCGTCGTCTATTGCCCAAAGAAACAATATTGTACTCATGTCGTGTGCCGATCGTTTGTAGGTCGAGGCAGAACTCTGTCCTATAGCTGTAGCAGAGGTATGTTATGTGAGTAGCTGATTGTCTCTAGTGCTGTCGGACGGGATCGCCCTGTTTTGTTTTGAGTATGTATAAGATGTAACTGCGCACCGCACTGGTGGCGGCGGGCGGGGGTCCCGCACAACTGTGAGACGCCGCATTGTTCACAACCCCTCTGTACTTGCCCCGGGGAATGTCATCATTGTCAAGCAAATTATAAGCACCCAGGTGTCACCCGGACTTCCGGCTTACGGTTCATAGAAAACTTCAGTGTAGCCAGCGAAAACCAATATTTTTCTTTGCAAAAATGCAGCGGTTTTTTATGTTGCATTTATCAATCTGCCTAGACTTTTCTATGTCGGGGTCAGCTTCCAGCCCAACCGAATACTGAATACCAGTATTTGAGATGGAGCCACTGCCTATCTGATCTCCACGCCTACGTACCTACCCCTTGGTAATACAGTTAGCAGATTTATGGGCTTCTCCTGACGAGGGAGTCGCGTTATTTCCGTTACGCGTAACGTCCGTTTATGGCCCTATTGTATTCTTGAAGATGATTTTTCTCGGATCAGTCGTGTTACAGCCATTTTACCTAAAAGAACACTCAACGCCAAAGTGCTTGTGATTAGAAAAAAATAACAGACCAAATTAACATTTTTTGTGAAACTGTTGATGTTTGTCCACGCATTTCTCCGAAACCAAATGAATAAGATTTTTCATATAAACTGTATCGCCGCTTTTCCTCCCACAGGGGTGGAATTTCAAAAAATCGTTTGGAATTTTCGAGTTAACAAGCCACGCAGTAAACTCCGACCCTGTAAAATTAACTACCCCTTTTCTCCCCGTTAGGGGTAGATTTTCGAAAAACCCTGATACACGTTATTCTTTATTTTTGGTCTTAAGTATAAATACTGAGTTTCGAGTTAATCGGACCGCGCGTTAAAATTCTTCCGTACAAATTTTGACACTCCCCAATCCCCTGTTAGGGGGTAGTTTAGAAAAACAAAAAATGCCAAACTTTATAATTTACTTAGATAAGTATTCGTGCCAAGGTTCAAGTTTATTAACCCAAGGAATAAGATTTTTCATACAAACTTTCATCCCCTATTTAACTCCCTTAGGGGTTGAATTTCGAAAATTCCTTCCTTATTCCTCGTCTACATTATAAAAAAATCTCTGTGCAAAATTTCAGCTTTCTAGGTCCAAGGGTTTGGGCTGGGCGTTGATGAGTCAGTCAGTCAGTCAGGACTTCTCTTTTTATTTATATACGGTGACTGATAATTAGTGACCGATACTTAAACACGTGCTTGTACTCATGATAACAAACAACTTTTACTATGGGCCCAAACCTGAATTCGCGAAAAAAAAATCTGCTGTTCAGTACCTACATTTTGACCAGTTAGGCGAACATAAATGACTGAACAGCAGATTTTTTTCGCGAATTTAGGTTTGGTCCCATAGTAAAAGTTGTTTGTTATCATGAGTACAATCACGTGTTTAGGTATCGGTCACTAATTACCAGTCACCCTATATAGGGTGACTGGTAATTAGTGACCGATACCTAACTTTTTTTACCTCACTCGGTCACTAATTACCAGTCACCCTATATATAATATATAATATAGATAGATTCATGCGTGGCTGCCATTTTGAACAGTAATCAAAATGGCGGACAAGTACCTAGGTATACCACGCACATTCAGACAAGTGATTTTATAATTATATACAATATTAATTTTACGAAAAGCGACCGTTCCATACATTACTAATACTAATAATCCCAACCAAAAATGAAATGGGTTTATCTTTTTGAGAATAATGTATGGAAGACATGGAGGCTGTCGCTATTAATCGTGATTAGCCTAAAAAGCAGAAAAAAAGTAGTGGTGTAGCAACGTGGCGCAGCACGAGGTGTGATGTCAGAAACTCGGTAGGTATACTCGTGCTAATACTCAGTAGCTCGCCGCGCCGTTATTTCGGGCGCTTGCTCCACAAACAGAACCGGCAATGTCACAATGCGGTTAATTGCTTCTATTTTGGCGCTCCTTATTAGTCGTAGCTCGTAATCCGTAAGAGTTTAGAAGTATCGCCAGAGTGACAGGCGTTAATGCTAAACGACAATCGTCACTTTCCTACATCATCGCTAACAGTTCCTACATTGTCTCAAATTGTATCGAATATTTTATTTGGTCCCTGACGGTCCAGTGAGTGATGGCGGCCCTGACTCGAGTGTTCGTTGTATTTATAGCGGTGAGTTGTACACGCGCGAGTTGCCGACCGGCCGCCCCGTGGCCCCGCCGTCGTCAGCGGCGACATTCCGCATCTTAGTGCTAGTCAGCTCGTTAGTCGCTTATGACTTGAACCTAGCACCTCCCTCATGAATAAATCCTGATAACAAGGAGCTTCCCGGTGGGCGGCGACGTGGGTGCACGTGCGCGGCCCGCATCCTGCGAGCACATCCGCCTGACTCATGCGCAGCGCGGCAGGAAGCTCCTCGCAGGGCGTCAACACCTCCAACATTACGAGCGCACTGGTCTCGCGCACACAAGGCACATTCTCCGCACTTTTGAGCTTTACTTAGGTGTCATCAGTCTCATTTTACTTTATTAAGGCAGTCGTGATGGCTCAGATGTGCCCAAGCACGAGGTAGTGGATTCGAAACAGATCAAAGAGAATATAACCACGTCTTTGAAACTGATCAAGTACAACAGACAGATCACCATGACCAGACTGACAAAGAATAATATTAGTGTTTGCGGGTACTAAGTTTGTAACAATGCACTTATTGTAAGTAGTTAGGTATTGTGATGTCAGAGTTGTTATTGCCATTATTTTGTATTAGGTTTCGTGAGCTCACGCCACCTCACGCGGAGCAAATTAGTTCAATGTCCATGACGTTGAATCACAGCGGTCGCTAAAATGAATACCGCTGTCGCGTGGATCTGTGCGTGTATTTACAGTAATTCCAAGAATTGCATAGTTTACATTGTTGATGGCGAATAACTGCAGTGAATCAGAGGCGCGTGCCGGGCGCACCGCACCCGCACCGCCCGCACCGCCCGCACCGCACCCGCACCGGACGCCGGACATGCCGTGCGGGAGTACGGTGCGTGACGTCACGCTCCATTCATGCATCGCGGCCTTGCACCCGCGTTCCTCCCCCTGTTCTTGCATGTGTCATTCATTGTACCGTAATTTAATTGTAAATATCTAACTACTAACCACTCTTTAAGAAAGGCAGACTGCAATGGGTTTCAAAATATTGTTGTTACCTTGCGATTCGTCGATCGTGAGAGCCTGCGGCACACGCTGATAATTATTAGTCGAATGTATGATAAAATGTGTGATAGGTGAAGCGGAGATAGATGGGCCTCCTGGCGCGATCAGAAGACGATAGAGGCTCTTAGAACAACCGCTTGGAAAGGCCCAAACGGAAAAAGAAGAAGAGATAGACTAGCAGAACGTTGACAATACGACACGGAGGAATTGTTTGGTCAATTATGGTTGGCGAAAGCAAAAAGAAGAAGAGGTAGACTAGCAGAACGTTGACAATACGACACGGAGGAATTGTTTGGTCAATTATGGTTGGCGAAAGCAAAAAGAAGAAGAGGTAGACTAGCAGAACGTTGACAATACGACACGGACGAATTGTTTGGTCAATTATGGTTGGCGAAAGCAAAAAGAAGAAGAGGTAGACTAGCAGAACGTTGACAATACGACACGGAGGAATTGTTTGGTCAATTATTATTATTATTATTTTTTTATTTCTTCAGGATAACAAACAATTGCGCAATGCTTAATATGTAGGTACAGATATTTTATAAAACACTTAATTAATCACGCAACCAGCATCGTTATCCACAAATTAATCCAATTGTATAAATAGTTTGAGCAAAATCCAAGCAAACTTAGCAAACAATTATTGTCTATCATAGGTTAACTAGGTTCGGAGAAATAACATGTAACAAACTAGATGTGTGAATTTAAAACAACTAAACTATGTGGTACCTATTTGAGAGGATTTTTTATAAAAACTATTTTTAAACTGTGCGAGTGACAATGCGAATATGTCAATATCAGCAAAATTATCGTTGTAACTTATCATTAGTCGACGTAAAGGAGCTCGTTCACCTGCATTGGTTCTGCACCGTTTCGGCGCGAATAGTCTGTGAGTGTAAGTATCACGAATACGTTGGGAATGACTAGGTATGCGAATGTATATTTGGTTTATTAGGTCATTACAATCAAATTTATTGTGACAAATCTTAAATTATGGTTGGCGAAAGCAAAAAGAAGAAGAGGTAGACTAGCAGAACGTTGACAATACGACACGGACGAATTGTTTGGTCAATTATGGTTGGCGAAAGCAAAAAGAAGAAGAGGTAGACTAGCAGAACGTTGACAATACGACACGGACGAATTGTTTGGTCAATTATGGTTGGCGAAAGCAAAAAACAGAAAAGCTGTAAATTACCGGAGGAGGCCTATACCCATCGGGGGGTCCTTCAGTAATTAATTACGAAATTATTTTCAGTGGTGGTCGCGACTGCCAGTTGTAGGTCGTAGGTTCGAACCCTGAAAGCTTTTTTTAATATTTTTATAAATAAAACAGTTACGACTTGATATTTTGTAATCATATTTCAAAATCATAATCGCATACTAAAATTTAGTAAAAGTGATTGAATTTAAATCACAGTTTGATTAGTAATTGAGAACCTGTTAATTTTTAAAATTACGTATGATGTTTCGAACTGTTGTTTTAATCAGTAGTAAATACTTAATTATTATTTGTTAGTAAAGTTTTGTTATGTAGGTACGCCATCGAAATATCAATCAGTTTTAAGTCAGAATGTGTACCTAATGTTTCAACTGTGATTTAAACTAGTTCTCAATTACTAATCAAACTGTGATTTAAATTCAATCACTTTTACTAAATTTTAGTATGCGATTGTGATATTGAAATATGATTACAAAATATCAAGTCGTAACTGTTTTATTTTCATGAAACACTTTTCTACTCGACTGTACATACAAACTTTGAAATTAGCTTGTAGCTAAACATAGTGGTCCGAATCGCCACATTCCTAAGAGCTATTGGTCGATTCACTCCGTGACTCCGCGCGGCGCTCCAAGGACCGCCGCGGCCCGAACCACTCGTGGTGCGAAACACAATTGTATCTGTTCCCCTGGTCGGGGAAGTCCTCCTTATATATTCCCATCCAGAGCAATACATTTTTTTTCGCTTACTTTGGGTTTTTGGCTCAACTTGATATGAAACATGATTGGTCTCATTTGACCCAGTTCCCGGCTTCTGATTGAGCTATTTTGCATGCATATGTAAATTGGATCACAAAGCAATTATTATGACATGGACCTGAGGGGCAATTCTCGTAATTTTTAAGAACGTTCACAGTCTGATCTCAGTCTCAATCTGTCAAAAATACTTCAAATTTCCCTACATTTTGACAAGTTTTTGACATTTGTTTGTCGCCGAGATGAGACTGCGACTAGATTTTGAACGTTTTAAATTAGCAGCATTGGCCTACTGATGTGATGATGGCGGACATGGGAATTCTGTAATAAAACGACGCCACCCCATCGAGTTTGGGCTCGTTTGATTCGTCTTGACAAAGAAAGACTCTGGTCCTAGATGTCCACATCTCAGCAACGTACAGGAATATGGTAAACACTAATGCATGAATAAGCCGGGCTTTGGTTGCTTTGTTTGTGTTGCGATTCTTCCAAACTCTTTTAAGTGTCGTCGCAGTGTGGAGTGTATTGGTACTCGTAAGTAAAACTTCTCAGACGGGGATCTGAAAATTGCTTGCGCTTAGGTACAAACCGCTTCTTTCGAAGCGAATCTTGTTTCTCAGTGTGCTGTTAACGTACTCGTCTTTTTCAATATGATTGCTTCACTGTTTCTTGCAGACTGTCTAAAACGTAGTAAGGTAACTGATTCGGTGATATGTGGTAATTGTTTGGTGGCACGTGGTAACTGTTTCGGTGGTATGTGGTAGCATGGTGGTAGTTGGTTTTCTGGTGACTGTGTGTCACTACGCTCTTTTTAGTCTGTCCATAGCAGGCTTAATTAAGGTCGTACGTCGCTTGATTTCGTCTACGCAGCCACCGTGGCTCAAGATCAGAGCTCCTAGGTAGACGGTACGATGTCGCAGTTCGAAATCTGGGTAATTTTGGGCAAATTATTGTACAGAATTAAGATGAAGATGAAGACCAGCACCCTAATTGCGTACCACACTATTACTCTCAATTTGAATAATTTTGAAGCTTATTGCTAATCCATTGCTCCATTTACGTTCGAAAAGTGTGTCTGCTCAACAACGTTAGTCACGCAATGAATGTTGTAGAACTGTCAAAATGAAACCGATTGCTACTGATAGTGTGTTACGCAATTACCCTGCTGCACGGTCGATAGTCATCATTTTTGTCTTACTTCTGTTTATTCTTAAGGCGAATGCTAAGCTGGCATGTTCCATCTTGGACAACAAGTGTTCCATGTGGCGAATTCTAGTTGCGAATGGCGTAGTATCACGCGCAAAGCATAAATTCGATATTTTTATTCCACCAATTGGTACACCGTCCATCCAATCCTCGAGAGTAATCCGCATTATCATGTGTAAATAAATGTTAAACAAGAGCGGCGATACGATACATCGTTGGCGAACGCCTGCTCTGGGGTGGAAATCATTCGATAGTAAGCCATCTGTTTTCACTGACGCTGTTCCATCCTCATACAGACGCATCAAAAGGTACGCAAGGTGATTGGCTAGGTGTCTCGCTATGGGTACAATAGCGAGAAGAGATCTGGACAGCATAACCGAGTCAAACGCCTTGGAAAGTCAACAAAGCATATTATATATGTCGGTTTATTGAACCCTCGAGCTATCTCAATAATTTAATGCACTGTAAAGATCTGCACTCTGTTGAAGAATGCATACTCCTTATGAGTACTCTATGTTTGTGTTGCCTAGTAATACTTACTGTTGATGAAAGTCATTCGTTTATATACTAAGTTAACAATATACTTTTTTCGTTTCTCTTATTAACTGTTTTCCTTTATCCTCGCCACCACACTTTAATACACTCGAGTATTTTTCCCTTTAACAAACCCAACTTGCTCAGGTGCAACATCTCTGGCCTCAAGTTGGTCTTCAGTCGCTCATTTAACACGTGTAGTGTAGGTCCTGGCGTGTGATATCAGTGCAATCACGGTAGTTGCTGAAATATTCGTACCGGCCTTGATAGTCTCTATTGGTCTCTGCCGATAGCTTTACCATTCTTTAGATGTTTAATGGCACCTTCAATTTCCTCCTTGGGTATACCAACTAGGTTCCATATCTTCATTTTTAGGCTCCATAGGAGTGAAATTTTGGGAAAGATGGTCCTCGTATAATGACTGGCGGTACTCCTTCCATGTCTCAGATATTCCACTTCAGTTACTTCACCACAACAGTTCTCAATAGCCCAAGTTTTAGAAGTGAGAGATTTCGTAATGGAGCATATCTTAAGATGCTTTTGTAGTCTTTTTTTGTCGTTACGACCTAAGCTACGACTATGTCGACATGTCTATTTCTTCGCATATTCTGCTTAAGCTGGCGTTTTGGTCTCGCCTGCAAGCTGCTTGAATTTGAGCAGACTGTTGGTTTAAGATTCTCAGATCAGTCCCGATGCTTTCATCATAGGTTTTTTTTCGACGAGTGCTAGATTAATATCGCTCATTTGCTTTGTTGTTTTCAAATTTCTGTAGGTGGTTTAGAATCTTTAACTGCGCCTTTTATATGCCTTTTTGCTCGTTCTCATGTAACCGCTCATTTTGTTTCTGGAACTTCGCTTCAGGGCTGTCATAAATATAGAGCTGTCGTTCATCACTTCGATTCTTTCGCATATGTCGAGTTTTCTGGCTGCTCCTAAAATAAGATGCAGTTTGGATATTAGCAGTTGGTGGTCTGATTCGCAGTCCGGTCCGGGTAATGTGTAAGCATTTCTGATTAAGGGTTGCCAGCGTCAAGCTGTTATTTTAAAAATATTTTTAATCGGAATAACATTATTTTTAACTTTTTAATAACAACCAACAAAAGCTTATTTCAAAAAACTGTACGAAAGTGTTAATAAATTGTAATGTGCAGGGCGTGCGGGCTGGTGGGCAGACGGCGAGGTAGTGTCAGTCGTGGAAGAAGCGGCAGGCGGAGGGGGAGACGGGCCGGCGTTCGCGGCGCGCCAGCGGACAAGTGTGCTGGCGCCCGTGGGCCACGCCGCTACGCTGGACTGCCGTGTGCTGCGCCTGCGCGACAAATCGGTCAGTGACTCAAAGCATCTTAAATTAATTCAATTATAGGCACTTTGAACTGTCAAGGAGTCGGGTAATTCAGGAAAATGAAGCTAGTTGCTTATTCTAAAGCGTAGTAGGTAGGTTCTTATGGAAAATGGTGGAGCTCTCTCGACTGAACCCACTCTCCCGTTTTAACGCCATAAAACTAGTCGGTGCGCCCTCACGGGGCTGGCGACCTACTCTCTAAGTACGTCAACGATGATATGGGCCCGTCCGAAAGTTGTTTGATAATTCGGAATGAACTCTACTCCCGATTAAAAATATTTTTCAGATGGGCAAATACTACTCATATACGTCAGGCCGAATCTCGAAATCCCGAATCACTTTATCTCGAATGAACGCTATCCCGAATCAATCTATCCCGAATGAACGCTATCCCGAATCGCTCTATCCCGAATGAACGCTATCCCGAATCACGCTATTCCGAATGAACGCTATCCCGAATAACGTGAGTCCGAAATAACGTTATCTCCAACGAACGCTATCCCTAAAACGATATTTAACCCTCAATTAAAGCTATGCATAATATGAAAATGAGTGGAACTAAAGGTAAATTTGTAATTATATAAAATCTAGTGATGATTTATCACCAAATACTATCTGATAAAAGTACGTTACGACACCGAAAAAAAATTTGCCGCTTCGGTAGAATCGTAATAGGCTAATATTATGAATCATATTGAAAATTGTAAAATGGTCACAAAATCACAATTCATAATTTGCGTACAATTTTTGAGATTTAAGTCGGCCATGGTATGTTCTGGTGGAGTGGTGAGGTTTCCAGCAAAGTGTTTGAAAAGATAACACTAGTTTACAAAATTGAACTTTTTTTTTATACCCCCGAATATTTTAGTATACAAATATGTTAATCTACCTTCCTTAAATCTAAAAGTGTTAGCAGAAATATTTTATTACGTCACAATTTCTTCCTACAGTCAAATGTTTTCTTTTTAATTACCTAACGTGGTGACGACAGTTTATTGTTTATTCGTTCGCTTCAAACGACAATTATCTTGTTTCGAGTGATTTAAAATGTCGAGTAGAAAGTGTGAACAAAATTCTGTTCGTTTTTGTTATGTTTGTGGATAGTTTATATTTTCAAAAAAGAGAAGACCCATTGTAGCTGCGTTAAAAAGTGCATATCTTCATTATTCAATGAATTTTGGGATGAAAACATGTTAGCGGATTACTGTTGGTCTATTATAAGGGAAACTGACTCGAATAACTATAAAAAAAGGCAAAAATTAGTAATTTTTTATTTTTTTTAGTGTTAGTACTAAATTATGTATTTCTGTTCAGTTAATAAATATTTCTCAAACCAGACGTGACAGATTTTTTTATTATTTTTTCTGGATAATTCTACTTAAATGAATAATAAAATAAAAACTTTTAGCTGGGGTATGAAAACCGTGTCAACTAGTGTTATGCTTAATCAAATCATTTTAACACGAATAAAATCCTTCACGATCAAAGTAAGTATGGTTTCACCAAAGGACTTTGTACGACCGACGTCAATGTAACCTTATTAAAACACATATTTAATGCGTGGAAAGAGGCCCAAGACGCCATAGGAATCTTTTGTGACCTCTCCAAGGCATTTGATTGCGTCGATCACGAAAATGAATGAAAGGCTTTTGAAATTTGAACATTACGGACTTGGAAAACCTGCGCTCAGTTTAGTTAGTTCATATTTAAATGATAGACAGCAGCAAGTTCAAATAAATGGTGTCAATTCATATGGTTTAACAGTAAAAATGGGTGTACCACGAGGCTCGATAATAATAATAATAATAATAATAAGCCCCCTAAACAACCACAAGTCCTGATTGACCATCTAATCACGTGGGGGGCGGACACACGAATGAGAAATTACTGGCGTGGCTAACGTGGCTCTGGAAACCCACTTAAAAATGGAGACTCGTTCAAAAAGAAAACGTATAGGACCGCTGCCCGGGGGCGATCGCCGTGGCACACTTGGAGCTGACGCTGAGTGTCTCAGCATGCGAACCGTCAGCGGTGAGGAGTTGAACAGACGGGCTCCCACCGACAAAGATGCTACAGCCGAAGTTATTGATGATGGTGATAGACTGACAAACAGGACAGACACCCCTGCAGAACCATATAGTCCAAGTACAGTATCGTACGCACCTTCAAGGGCATCATCACCATCAATACCATCATCACCCCCCATAAATAGTTTTAATACAGTTTCACCTACTCCAGCCTTGAATGTTGCGCGGGAGGTATCTACCTTCTTACCCGCGTCCACCAAGGCTGGGAAAATAAGAGTCCGCATGAGATGGAGCAAAGAAGTTAACCTATTCATCATGCGAACTTATCTATACATAACTACACACATCAAAAGTGTCTAGGGATCAAGCATTTTTATGCGGATTTCTTGAGATTGAGATGTGGCTTTGTAATAAATTTATGATTTTATAAATTTATATGGATCCTTTTTGGTGCATTTCATAATTTGAATCAGGAACTGTGAATCAAATTCGAGTAAAAGATGAAAATCAGCTGTCAATATTTTCCCTATAAAAACATACAACGCATTGAAGACATTATTAGTGCTACTGTTTCCCTACTACTGATTAAAACCAACGTTATTATGGAGCGGCGACGTCATTTAAGCAGGGAAGAAATGCTCAGAGCCGTGGGAATGATAGAAGCTGGTTCCCGGCAACGTACTGTGGCTTTAGCTCTGAATACAAGTCAGAGTGTTATCAGTCGACTTTGGACACGTTACCGAAGCACTGGTACCGTGGCTGAGCGCCATGAAGGACGGTATCGCTGCACCACACGGAGACAAGACCGATACATTCAAATCTTAACTCGAAGAGCTCCAACAATAACCGCCATGATGTTAGCCGTGAGGCTTCATCACTCTTCAGGGAACTTAATTAGCGACCAAACAGTCAGAAACCGCTTGCATGAAGTGAACCTTCATTCCCGAAGACCGCTACGGGTACCACCTATAGCAATGCACAATCGTAGGATTCGATATCAATGGGCTCTTGAACACAGAAATTGGGCAGAAGAACAATGGCGTTTCGTGTGCTTTTCTGATGAGTCTCGTTTTGGTATGAGACCGGATACAAGACGTATACGACACTGGAGAACCCCTGGACGCCAACAGCGATTAAAATCCTGCCAGGAAGTCCATCCTTATAGTGGTGGAACCATCATGGTATGGGCGGGTATTTGGATCGGCGGAAGAACTGAGTTGATTTGGATCAGAGGCAACCTCAACGCTCAAATTTATGCTGAGACGATTGTATCAGACGTCATCGTTCCTCTACAAGTGCAAATCGTTCCCTTATTTCAGTTAATGCATGATAATGCACGACCGCACACCGCAAGAGTTGTAAGACAGACTCTCGCCGCAGCTAACATCAATGTCCTGCCCTGGCCTGCTCAGTCGCCAGACTTGAACCCGATTGAGCATGCATGGGATATGCTACAGAGAAGAGCTCTGCCGAATATGGAGGGTATCCAGTCGCAAGAAGACCTTTTTTTGTTGTTGCAACGAACATGGGCGGCCATTCCACAGCGTGATTTGGATGAACTCATTTTGAGTATGCCAAACCGATGTTCTTGTGTTGTTAGTGTTCGCGGTAGAAACACGGATTATTAATTGTTTAAGTTACCCAATAAAATTTTAGAGAAAACTGTTATTTCAGTCTTTTTTTCGAACTTTTGTGTTAGTGGTTCAAATGTCAAAAATCCCTTTATTAGGAAAATGGCAAATTTCTTTATTAATGCAAAGGTGACTTGGTTTATCGTTACTGTGACAAACGAAAACACTTTATTTGATGAATCCTTAAAGAAAATTTTAATTAATATCAATCAGGAGAAAAGTTATTGCAAAAATACACACATCAAAAGTGTCTAGGGATCAACATATATTTTTGCAATAACTTTTCTCCTGATTGATATTAATTAAAATTTTCTTTAAGGATTCATCAAATAAAGTGTTTTCGTTTGTCACAGTAACGATAAACCAAGTCACCTTTGCATTAATAAAGAAATTTGCCATTTTCCTAATAAAGGGATTTTTGACATTTGAACCACTAACACAAAAGTTCGAAAAAAAGACTGAAATAACAGTTTTCTCTAAAATTTTATTGGGTAACTTAAACAATTAATAATCCGTGTTTCTACCGCGAACAATAACAACACAAGAACATCGGTTTGGCATACTCAAAATGAGTTCATCCAAATCACGCTGTGGAATGGCCGCCCATGTTCGTTGCAACAACAAAAAAAGGTCTTCTTGCGACTGGATACCCTCCATATTCGGCAGAGCTCTTCTCTGTAGCATATCCCATGCATGCTCAATCGGGTTCAAGTCTGGCGACTGAGCAGGCCAGGGCAGGACATTGATGTTAGCTGCGGCGAGAGTCTGTCTTACAACTCTTGCGGTGTGCGGTCGTGCATTATCATGCATTAACTGAAATAAGGGACCGATTTGCACTTGTAGAGGAACGATGACGTCTGATACAATCGTCTCAGCATAAATTTGAGCGTTGAGGTTGCCTCTGATCCAAATCAACTCAGTTCTTCCGCCGATCCAAATACCCGCCCATACCATGATGGTTCCACCACTATAAGGATGGACTTCCTGGCAGGATTTTAATCGCTGTTGGCGTCCAGGGGTTCTCCAGTGTCGTATACGTCTTGTATCCGGTCTCATACCAAAACGAGACTCATCAGAAAAGCACACGAAACGCCATTGTTCTTCTGCCCAATTTCTGTGTTCAAGAGCCCATTGATATCGAATCCTACGATTGTGCATTGCTATAGGTGGTACCCGTAGCGGTCTTCGGGAATGAAGGTTCACTTCATGCAAGCGGTTTCTGACTGTTTGGTCGCTAATTAAGTTCCCTGAAGAGTGATGAAGCCTCACGGCTAACATCATGGCGGTTATTGTTGGAGCTCTTCGAGTTAAGATTTGAATGTATCGGTCTTGTCTCCGTGTGGTGCAGCGATACCGTCCTCCATGGCGCTCAGCCACGGTACCAGTGCTTCGGTAACGTGTCCAAAGTCGACTGATAACACTCTGACTTGTATTCAGAGCTAAAGCCACAGTACGTTGCCGGGAACCAGCTTCTATCATTCCCACGGCTCTGAGCATTTCTTCCCTGCTTAAATGACGTCGCCGCTCTATAATAACGTTGGTTTTAATCAGTAGTAGGGAAACAGTAGCACTAATAATGTCTTCAATGCGTTGTATGTTTTTATAGGGAAAATATTGACAGCTGATTTTCATCTTTTACTCGAATTTGATTCACAGTTCCTGATTCAAATTATGAAATGCACCAAAAAGGATCCATATAAATTTATAAAATCATAAATTTATTACAAAGCCACATCTCAATCTCAAGAAATCCGCATAAAAATGCTTGATCCCTAGACACTTTTGATGTGTGTATATGTTGATCCCTAGACACTTTTGATGTGTGTAAATTAGAGACCGACATGACCACCTACAGACAACAACTGCATGAACGTTTCTTACGTCAATATCCTGAGATTTCAGTTACAGAACAACGGATTTCCGATCAACGAAGAACTATAGTTAGAAATAAACTCTTGTCACAAGTCGAATTAGATCAGCTAAAAGAAGAAGTACGCACACAATTACAACAAGAATCAGAAAACTATGAAGACAATAACACTATCATACTTACACAAAACACAAACGTAAATATTATGCAAGAACAACCACAATCGCTCTCTCAATTGCATTCTAATAGTCAATCTTTAACATACAACCAATCGCAAGCTTACACGCAAACAGCACACACATCCACACAGACCGAATCCTTAACCCTAATGCTCGAAAATGATATCGAGACCTTAGTTGTCACAGATCAAAACCTAACCACAGATACGTATATTCATGAAATACACAACAAATTTAGAACAACAATAACACAATACTCTGGAATGGATCCAGCAGTCCGACCAAAACTACCTAAACTTAAATACACTCCTAGCCTATTTCGTTTAGTAAATTTATTCAATGAAAATATACTCATTCAATTTATAACTGATAACACAAAACTTATAGACATACATTTACTTATATATTGCACTGCGGTAGTTATATCTGAAGAACTCAATTTCAAAATCACGGACCAAACACAAACCACAAGAACAAGTCGTATTGTCAAACCAGCATGGCAACAGAGACTAGAAAAATACATTGAAAAATTAAGAGCGGACTGTGGTAGGCTAACACACTACATCAACGGTATCAGATCAAATAAAGTAATTAAAAGAGTTGAAACAATATTTAAAAATTATTCTAATCACACTAGACACGAAAGTAATAATAGAAAACCTGAGGAGTTTTTAGATACACTAAAACAGAAACTAGCTCTTAAAGTACATAGGCTTAGGAGATACATGAAAGCTCAACAACGCAAAAATGATAATGCAACATTCGCAATGAATGAAAAAGTATTTTACAGAAACATACAGAAAACACACACTGACACAACAATAGAAAACAACACAGATGCACCATCAAAAGAGCACCTAGAAACATTCTGGTCCAGTATATGGGAAGAACAAGTGCAACACAATGATAAAGCAACCTGGATTACAGAAGAAGAAACAAAATGGAGATCGATAGATGAGATGGAATTTAAAGAGATAACAGAGACTGATATTACAAATATAACAGCTAGGTTACATAATTGGAAGTCACCGGGTATAGACAAAATACAAAATTTTTGGTACAAAAAACTAACGACACTGCACAAGACTATAGCAAAAAATTTGACAGCTATTATACTAGGACAACAGAACATACCCGAATTCATTGCAACGGGAATAACATACATGCTGCCTAAAACTACATACACAAAACAACCTTCTCAATACAGACCAATTACATGCCTACCTACTATTTACAAAATATTAACGTCAGCAATCACAACTAAAATCAACTCACACATCGAACATCACAATATAATAGCTGAAGAACAGAAGGGTTGCAGACGGGGCCACATGGGATGTAAAGAACAGTTAATTATAGACTCTACTATTCACAAACATGTCACCACAAAAAATAGAAACCTTCATTGCACATATATAGATTACCAAAAAGCTTTCGACAGTATACCACACTCTTGGTTGATAAAAATTTTAGAGATTTACAAAATTAATTCTAAAATAATAGATTTTCTGCGTATCATAATGCCACACTGGAAAACGACACTACAGCTAAATAACCCCCACACTTCGCTTATAACACGACAGATATCTATTAGGAAGGGTATATATCAGGGAGATTCCCTTAGCCCTCTGTGGTTTTGCCTCGCCCTTAACCCCTTGTCTCAATTGTTGCGCCAATGTCAGGCCGGGTACAACCTTAAACATAACACTGAAGAAACAGTTATCTCTCACCTCATTTATATGGACGACATTAAGTTATATTCAAAAACCGAAAAAGAAATGAAAAAGCTTATAGAAGTCACGACAGAATTTAGCCAAGATATAAATATGAAATTTGGGTTGGATAAGTGTAAGACATTACATATCATAAGAGGTAAAATCAAACCTGGTAGCTATACAGTTAACGACACCGACACAATTACAGCAATGGAACCAACAGATTTATACAAATATTTAGGATACAAACAACTGAAGGGACTCGACCACACATCAATTAAACAGACACTAAATTCAGAATATCGTAGGAGACTTAACGAAGTTTGCAAAACACAACTATCAGGAAAGCATCTAATTAAAGCCTTAAATACTTTTGCCATACCAATATTGACCTACTCATTCGGAGTAATAAAGTGGTCAAAAACCGACATCGAACAGTTAGAGAGAACCACGCGCACAGTACTCTCAAAACACAACAACCTGCATCCTAAATCTGCGATCGAACGACTTACCATCAAAAGACAGAATGGAGGGAGAGGCCTAATTGACATCAATGACCTTTGGCAAAAGCAAATCACTAGGCTAAAAACATTCTTCTTTTCAAAATCTCGCACAAGTGACATACACAAAGCTATTTCTCTAAATGATTTTAACTACACCCCACTTAACTTAAATGAACAAAATATACAAAAATAACCCTGACCCACAGAACCAAAAAATTGAAAACTGGAAGAAGAAAGTCCTTCACGGTAGACATCCTCATGATTTGGAACAATCCCATATTAACATAGTAGCATCTAATAAGTGGCTTAAAATAGGAAACCTGTTCCCTGAAACCGAAGGCTTCATCATAGCTATACAGGATCAAATCATAAACACCAAAAACTACAGGAAATTTATCATTAAAGACCCTACCACTACAAACGATAAATGCCGCAGATGCCACATTCAATCAAAAACCATACAACACATAACTGGAGCATGCACAACCCTCACACAGACAGACTACACTCACAGACACAACCAGGTTGCAAACATAATTCATCAAAAACTAGCACTGAAACACAGTCTCATACAAAACCCTAACACTCCTTACTATAAGTACACACCACAAACTATCCTAGAAAATGATACACACAAAATGTACTACGATCGCGCCATACTTACAGATAGGACTATCCACTATAATAGACCAGACATAACCCTACAGGATAAAATTAGAAAAGTGACTTACCTCATAGACATTGCAGTTCCTAATACCCATAACCTACAAAAAACAATCGCTGAAAAAATAAGTAAATATATGCTGACCTTAAAGAGGAAATCACAAGAATCTGGAGACAAGAAAAAGTATTCGTTATCCCTATAGTTCTCTCCACGACAGGCGTTATCCCCAACCATCTCCTCCATAGCCTGAAAATAATAGATTTAGAAGAATCCGTCTATATTAACCTACAAAAAGCTGCCATCTTAAACACCTGCAGAATAGTTAGGAAGTTCATGCAGTTAGAGGAAGAAAACCCACCCTCATCTTAAATACACACCACACGCTGCATTTACTTGGCTTTGGCCCGTAAATGTAGCTAAACCAGCCTAAGAGCTGAGAAAAAGAACACTCCCGAAATAATAATAATAATCATTTATTTGCTAATAATGTAGGTATACAGATAAGGTGTTATAATTGTTGATTGTCCCAATACATTTTGCCTTACGGCATGCAAAATATTAAGGAGAATATTAAAAAAAGTTAAAAAAGTTAAAAAATTGCCATCTCATTAACTTAATCGATCAACTTAAATGATATGGTCATACAAATTCAATACAATGTCATACAAATTCCAATACATGTCATAAAAAAATCTAATATAATGTCAAAAAAAATAATACAATGTCATGCTCGAAATAATACCATGTCATACAAATAATAAAATGTCATACAGATGATAAAATGCCATCAAATAGAATACAATGTCATATGAAGTGAAATAATAAAATCCTAGCAGGCACCAAGTTTACTTGATTGTCTTGTCATACAGAAATTCTTTGATTGAGTAGTAACACTTATCCAGCAAAAGTTTGGTTAGTTGATTTTTAAACATTCGTAAGGGTAATTCCTTTACATTTCTCGGCAAAGTGTTATAAATAATGGGACCCATGTGTAAAATACTCTTTTTTAATAAAGCAGTTTTATGACCACCGGTATATAGTTGATTTTTATATTGGGCCCTTATTACTCTTAAGTGTTGCCTTATATCACTCATTGGCGTAAATAAGTGCAGATTCTTTTTAACGAATATTGCAACCTCTAGTATATACAACGACGGGAAAGTCAGAATTTTGAGAGATTTGAAAACTGGTCCTGGGATAATGGGTCCTTTCCTCCTTTTAATGTATATTAATGATCTAGTTAATTTATTAAAAAACAACCACAAATGGTGTTATTTGCTGATGACACTTTCTTAATTTTTAAGGTAAACAGACGTGCTACAAATTTTAGACGAGATATACCATAATATGCTTCACATCCGCTGCAATAGATGTTCAGTTTTCCCATAGTCATGTGAAAGCAACCAAGTTTTCACTGTTTGTCTTGTTTCTTGGACTGTTAGTGGGTTTATATTTAGCGTCTTGTTTAACTTATTGTATAAGTAGGTGGCCCGGTAGGCACGCTGTCGTCTAGCAGACTCTGTGTAGCATCGCACAGATAAACAGAGTTCAGGTACAGTTCGTTTATTTTTGTGTTTATCACTGTAGGGTGTGATAGTGTGTTGTTTGACAACAACCTGCAGAATATAAGTTGGCCTTACAGTGAGTACTTTGCACAGGTCATAGAGTGTCGCAGTAGGGAATAAGAAGGGTTTAAATGTCATAACTTTTAACAAGGACCTTTGGGCTCTTTCTAGGTGTATCATGAAAGCTTTACATGCACCACCCCAAACTACAATACAGTAGCTCATGACTGATACTGCCAGTGCATAGTATACCCTACGTAATAATTCAAAGTCATTATTAATTCAAGTCATAATTCACATGTCTCAGCTTTTTGAAAGTCCAAATTAGTTTCCGTGTTCGGGTAGAAGTAATATCAATGTGTTGCCGCCAGCTAAGTTTGTCATCCACCAATATTTGCGTAAAGACAGACATGAGCAGTCGCTATTTATTTGAGGTGAGTTGCATGTACGTTGCTCAATGTTTGTGTCTGGAGGATGGATTTTAGAAAAGTGGAATTGTAGATATGTTTTTTTTGAGATGTTTAGAGTTAGAATGTTAGCTCTAAGCCAGTGTCCGACTTTGTGTAAGCCTGATTCGGCGAGCTGTCAAACCTCGTCCCAAGTGTCTCCATGAAATATTAATGCTGTGTCATCAGCATAGGTGAGAACTTTACAATTTTCAAGAGATAGCTGGTACAAGTCATTCAAACTGAAACTCAAACTCAAAGCATTTATGTCAAATAAACCATTTATAGGCACTTTTGTCAAGGGTCGGTCAGTCAGAAAGATGAAGCTAGTTGCCCATTACAAAGCGTAGGTACCTGTGGAGAAGAACGGGTAAGAAACTCCACGCACACTCTTTTAAATCATAAAATTGTTACAAAAATCTTGGTTACATCATTCATGTTGAAATTATACATGTGAGAACGATGCAGAAAGACGTGCACGTTAAAGGCAACCATACCTACTAAAAAGAACAATAATATTCATAAATGAAAATTAAAATAAGCCGTGGTGACTAAGAGATGACCAGTCCCTACTGACGGCGCCCGTTCACGAACATGACGTATGGATCAGCACCATTCAGCTCAACTATTTTGAAGGGAACCCAATGATCCAACACACACGCCACCATCAGCGAGACATTTGAGTGAGCATGACATACTCTCAGCCGCCAGGGCACATTCAAGTCAATGAAAGACGTACCCAGTAAATGGTAGCTTTATAGTTTAGGTACATAGTGCTCACACATCCTCACACAAATGAGGAAAAGGCTGGGCCCGAGTATACTGCCTTGTGGAACACCGCAGGTGACATTGACATCAGGGCTAGTGTATTCTTTTATTTTAACTTTCTGTGTGCGGTCATAGAGAAAGTCTTTAAATATGTTTAAGGCATTTCCACGAATACCAACACTCTCCAACTTTTCCACAAAAAGGGATTTGAAACGGTATCGAAAGCCTTTGCTAAGTCGAGAAAAACGCCGACGCATTTTTACTTTGCATCAAGTTTTCGCGTGACATGGTCTATCAATTGGCTAATCGCGTCTTCAGTGCTCATGCCCGACCTGAAGCCATATTGAGCGTCTGATAATATTTTTTTGCGTTCTAGGAAACTGATGAGTCTACTGTTTAGTGCCCTATCCAGAATTTTCGACATACTTGTTAAAACCGAAATAAGCCGATAGTTTCGAACATTGTTTTTCACCCCACTCTTGTGGACAGGAGTAATAATGGACTTTTTAAAAACTTGTGGGAATACACATTGGTTAAAACATATCTCGATTAGCTTCGTTATATGGGGGATTTAGGCATGCTTGGTTAATTTAAAGAACTTAGCCTGGAATAGAGTCCCAGCCAACGGCGCAGTCGTTCCTATAAGTATTAAAAATAACCATTCTTATTAAAAGAAATGATCTCTTAATCCCGACTTTGAAAAATACTAGAAACAGGACTACAAGTTTAAGAACTCAATACGAAGACAAGTTATGCATAGGTGGATATAAAAACTGCATTATTGAGAAAGAGTGTTATGTGCATGGCTCCTCTTGTTTATAACTATGTACCAAAAATGACTAAAGAACAACATAGAGGAACATTTAAGAAGTACCTTAAAACACGACTACTTCCAAAATGCTATTTCACTGTATCAGATTTTTTAAATGACAATACTATTTAATTTACAATGTTGAATATTAAGCAATTAAATAGCTTTAAGTAAATATTGAATAATAATATTGTAGTAATTATAAGTTAACTAGCGACCCGCCCCGGCTTCGCACGGGTGCAATACTGATACTAAGTACAGGTATTTCAAGAATGCCAGCACGCGCCGCCGCGGCCGGTACCGCAGCAACCGCTATGTCCCTGCATTTTAAATCTGTAATATCTTCGAAAATATTCATTTAAATTACATGCTGTAAAGGGCCATATTCATCTATATTAAATGCACAATGTATTTAAGGTACTTAATTGGATAAGGATTAATGCTGTATTGCTTAAAATCGCTTCGTAAATAAGCCATTATTTCTCGTAAAAAGTAAAGGATAAAAAATGATTATTGTGGGTTATCCCTAAGAGATAGACATATACCATCGCGGACTTTTTTGTAGACCTTTTTAAGGTGTACAATACTGTAGTACATTATTTTGACCTATCTCGTAGGGTTCAGCCAGCGTTTGAAAAGTAAGCGCAAAAAATGCGTTTATTTACGACATCACATGCATGCATGTATTATATATATAAACCTTCCTCTTGAATCACTCTATCTATTAAAAAAAACCACGCATCAAAATCCGTTGCGTAGTTTTAAAGATCTAAGCGTTCAAAGGGACAGAGAAAGCGACTTTGTTTTATACTATGTAGTGATAAACTTTTTGCATGTCATGAGGCAGAACGCAGAATGTATATGGATTCAAAAATATTGTAAGGCCTGAATTCCTCTTACGCCGACGTCGGTCGCTGTTGTCAGTCGCGTACCGATTTTTAAGGACTTGCGCTCGCTGACCGTCGGTGCTACAGTAAATACGTCCGTTTATCGTCAGCGTCTTGGTACGCGTGTCCGACGGTACGCGACCGACGTCAGCGTAAGAGGAATTCAGGCCTAAAACCTTATTGTATTCTATGCAAATAATCTATCTATCAATATATATAAATAATATTTTATAAATCTATCTATCTATCACAGATTCGAGAAATGGAATACTTAGATTTATTGTACGAGAGCTGAAATTTTTATATATTAAGTTCTGTTTTATGTATGATAGATTACTCTCAAAGGTACACACAGCAACAACATGTGGCGCCGAAGGAGAACTTTACAGCTGTTCGCTGCTGACACATGTCCTCAATATAATACTACCTAAATCGTAAAATGACGGATTACTCACTCAAATCTAAATATTGAAATGAACCATAAAACCCCGAAATGAGAATCGTAAACAATTCTCCTGCGATCCAGAAATATCATCGGGATGAATCGACGACGAATGTGAAATGTGAAACGCATTACAAGATTACACGGTGTGAAGATTGTGGGCACGGACGCGGGCGCGACGCGCGTGGCCCGCGGCGCGGCTCGCGGGTCCGTGGGATCCTCGCGCGACGTCACCGCGCGGCTATAAACAAACACCACTGATCGTGAGCGATTTGAAAAATGCCGGTCAACGACTTGCTCTCCCCCGAACCAGGCGCACGGCACGCCACATATAGCGGCCCGCGGCACGCGCCAGGGCGGCCGCGCACGCGCCGCACGCCCACCGCTCCCGGAAGCGCTTGCTGCCAATACTACACTATAATAACTTTCGCGAAATGTTTGCACCGCGACGTCATCACATTTTTGTATTTACTCATCCACGCCCACAGAGTGAGCAAGCCGGAGTTCATCGAGTTACGATTATTTTTAATGTTGAATGGATACTGGCCAAGTGTATCCTATCCTCTAGTACTGGCACACAGTTGTGTTTGTGTGTTGTTAGATGTATATAAATGGATACTGGTCAAGTGTATCCTATCCTCTAGTACTGGCACACAGTTGTGTTTGTGTGTTGTTAGATGTATATAAATGGATACTGGTCAAGTGTATCCTATCCTCTAGTACTGGCACACAGTTGTGTTGTTAGATGTATATAAATCCCTGATTGCACGTTGCACGGCAGATCTATGAACAGATCTAGGTAACATCAAGGTGTTTTTGAACTGTTATTTACTCGTAGATTAGAATGTGTAAGTATTTAACATATTAAATGCTTTTAGAGTGATATCGGCTATAGATAAATATTACGATGCGTTAAACGGGGAGATAAAAACTCCAAATTATTAGATCGAATCACACACCATGTAGCCTCACCGAAGCGAAGGGAATCCCCTTCGCTTCGGTGAGGCTACATGGTGTGTGGTTCGGCCTTTCAAATAGACTAAACACTCGTTTAGTCTATTTGAAAGGCCGATGTCGGTGGCTTCTCGTCGGTGGGAACTTCGGCGTTAAATAATAGTTACGTGGTGGGTGGTGGTGGGGTACTAATAACCATGAACGGATTGCGTGAAAGATGACATAGTAGAAACGATGACTAGCGAGCGAGATCCCGACTTAGGGCTGATTTGACCAAAGTCAGATATCTTTTATAAAAACTTCTACTATGGAAAATGTCAAAATTTTTAAATTAATTCTCAGTACATGGCTTATTCTATGTAAGCTTGGTGGAAACCGCCCTTAGAGACAAAATGAAGAAGAAGACATATCGTGCCGAGCCCTAAATAAACTTGGGATAAAGAGAATTGGGATCAGTTGGTTATCTATACTAATATTATAAAGAGGTAAATTTTGTTGATTGTATGTAAATTTGTATGTAGGGGGATAATCTCTGGAAATATCGGTCGGATTGAATTATTTTTTTTTTGTATTTGAAGGCTAAATACTATTTAACATCACGCTTCGACCCTCAGGAGCTAAGCAAAAAAAAGGTAAGCGAAAACAAGGTAATAGCGCGGGCGGGCGATGGAAAGCGACGCGGTGGATCGGGAGCTAGTGTCACGCGAACGAAGTCGCAGGCATAAGCTAGTGGTTATACAAGGTTTAACAGAATAAACGCAAGTCCTGAAAGCAGTTCATAATTGACTACTGAATCAATTTCAGTAACTTATCATAGGTATTTTTTCACTAACCGCCGATTGAGCCAAATACATTTAGGGTTGGCCTAGGAAACAAGTTCACAAACATCAGTGCTCTGAGATCGTTTCACGAAGCGCTTGTAAGCAGTCATTTGGAATGCAATGCTGTCGTCTGGTCGCCACATGAAGCCAAGTACAAACTAATGTTAGAACGTATCCAGACAAAGTGAGATTTCTGTACATAAAGCAGTATGGTGTGTATCCAGGGCACGGTAATTATTTATTTATTTTAGGTTAGCCTACAATTGTTTACCCGTTACATTTCATTTGAAAGTACACGATATACATTTACAAGTGCAACAATCATTTACAGGCTAACACCACATGCACTATTTTATCACTGGTATCCACTGTCGTATCCTACTGTATTTGTGCTGGGCATGGTCGGCTATAATAAATTGTCATATTAAACACTATCTTAATAAGTAAGCCTGTGATGATAGTTGAATGTGTTTTAAAATAAAATTAAAATAAAAAATTTAAATCTTATTTCAAGAGATTAAGACTCAATTTTCAGTGCATAAAGTAATGCTAGTGTCAACACGATTTTCTTAATAAAAATAGCAAGCTTTAATAAAAATAAGTTTTGGTCATTGTATAATGCTTTTAACTCAATACTCTAATTGGGGTGTATGAGATCTTTCGTTAAATATGTTACATGTTGTAAAACAGCTGGAGTCGTTGGTCAATGTCGAGGATACACAAATAAACCTGCAGATAATCTATTTTCACAAGGCGTGCATTGTATCTTTCTATTTTAGATTCCTATTTCTATTCGAAGTAGACAAATCCTCACTCACCAGACGATATTTTGATGTATTATTATTTCTACTTTCTGTTCTATTATTACCTTTACTTGAAAGCTACTTGTAAAGACAAATCTAACGAACGCGAACACGCCTTTACACATGTCATGGCGTGAACCGAGTTGCACTATCCAAGTCATGTCATGTTTTAGAGCGAGCTATCATAAATTGAACGCATATACATAATTTCGTACCCGTGTTGTTGATCGTTTAGGAGTTTCCTCGTTGGAGCCAATACTGGGTATCTACAGCCAGATTATGGTGAAGTTTAGGACGGGCGATTAAAATTGAATGCGTATGTAAAATTTAGTGATCTGCTGTTGATCGCTGAGGAGTTTCCTCGTTTGGAGCCAATCCTGGGAACATCAGCCAGGTTACGGTGAAGGGCTGCCCCGCTTGGGTGGATCACCGCCGTGTTCTTATAGAGGCGATCAGCAGCGGCGGCGACCTCTCGCGCCCGGCCCTGGTTCAGGCCATGGTCCGGGGTGAGAGGGAGTGGGGGCAGTCACCTCCTTCTGCGAAGCATTCATGCTAGCGAAGGAGGTGGCGGGACGCTTGAGCAAGAGAATATCACGTCCCAGCCACCGCGGGAGACGATCCGGGCGTCGGGAGCCGCGTGACGACTCCTGGCCACCGCGCACCGTAGGCGCAGGCCTGCGGGCGGAGAGTAATGGGTAACTCACCGTCCGATCAGGACCAGGCCCGTGCCAGAAGGCGCGTACGTGTTCCACGCGCGCCTCAAAGAGATGTCAGCATCATAAGGAAGGGGCCCGTAAGGGCCGTAGCCTGCCGGGGCAGCGGGATTGTCCGAAAGGGTTACTTCTACTCCGGAACATAAAGGGCTAAGGAAGGAACACGGGTGGGTTTTAGTCAGTAAGAGTTTGACACTCCCTTCTGCTCCACCTCGAGTGGGAGGGTTCATTTGATGATTTCCAATCCACAAAAAAAAGCCAGGTTACGGTATACTTTAAAATAGACTAGCATAATTATAATTATACAATGTGTATTTAAAATTTCGTGTCATTACTGTTTGTTGTGATGAAGAGTTTCCTGGTCTGGAGCCAATCCCGGGTGCAGCAGCCAAGCCACGGTGGGTTTTAAAATGGACAGTCGTATTTAAATGCGTGATAAAATGGCGAATATAAACTTTTCCTAAAAAAATAACAGATATGAAATAAAGGCTTCAAATCTTGTTTTTTTAGAGAAATGCAATGGGCTGGGCATACACGCTAAAATAGCATTTTTCGATTTTTGTTGTAATAGATAGTACAAAACGAGGTCCATAACATACATGACGTAACAAATTGTTATTTACATAATAGGTTCCAATGTGTAGATGTTAATGGTGTGAAATCTTCCGGGCTACTAGTTCAGTTAGGTGTACCGCAAGGCTCAATACTGGGTCTATACTGAGTCAATACTGGGTATTCTTGTTCTTAGTATATATCAATGATTTACCATTGTATAAAAAGGGCATCTGTGACGTTGTACTGTTTGCAGATGATACCTCTCTTTATTCTTTTTTTTTAAAGTAGACAGGAATAGACAAGATTTTGACGACGTAAACAGTGCACTCTCTATAGTTACGGATTGGTTTACGTCAAATAACATCGTTCACAATGCCAAGAAAACGAAATGTGTAAAGTTTGTCGTACCAAATGTTATAAATCTAGGACCCAACATCGGCTTAGATAAAGAGATGCTTGAAACTGTGGGCTCGGCAATTTTTCTGGGGATTACATTAGATGCAAAACTTCAGTGAGGACCACATAATATCAAGCCTAGCAGGAAGGCTCAGTTCGGCTGCCTATGCCGTCAGGAAAGTAAGACAATACACTGACGTTGATACAGCTGGTTTAGATTATTTTAGTTATTTTCACAGTGTTATGTCCTACGGTATTCTGCTGTGGGGCTAAGCCACCGATATACAAAATATATTAGTCCTGCAAAAACGAGATGTTCGAGCAATTTAACAGCTGGGTGCCAGAGATTCTCTAAGAGATTTTTATAAAAATATTGGTAATCTCACGGTTGCAACACATTTTATCGTAGCCAACATCTTATATATTAGGCAAAATATACACTTGTAGGTACACTAAAAACAGTGATATTCACAATGTTAACACCAGAAACAAGGACAAACTACGTTTTCCCTTTCACCGGCTTCATAAGGTTCATAACTCATTTGTTGGGATCGGTATAGCCTTTTATAATAAACTACCTTCATCTTTGCTAGAATTGCCTTTTAATGCGTTTAAAGCTCAAGTAAAATCGAACCTTTGTTCAAAGCCATACTATTCCATCAACGACTACTTAAACGATAAGAATAGTTGGTCGCCCTGATTAACTCAAGACAATGTTTTAAATGTTCTTTCTCCAGAATTAGCTTACTGACAGGTTATATTATGTTAATAATTAATTTCGGAAGTTGGTGTCGGCACTTTGGTTTTTGGATACCGACTTCCGAAATTAAAGTTATTTTTGTAGTGTTTTTTTAAGTCGGTTGTTTTTTTAAGTTTTATTTTACACTTTTTAGTTGTACATACGCCACACAACTTGCATTGTAAAAATTAGTTAAAACATCATCAATGTAAACTAAGTGGAAAAAAGTCGCGATAATGAAACTAACTCGAAAACTACCCAAGCAAAGTTAATCAAAATATGGGACCACTCCTGCCTGAGGCATACCTTATCCATTAAAAACAATACTTAGATATACAATTGCTGCCAAGCGGTGCAAGCTAAGGTTCATTGGGGAATAGAAGACACCGACTAGAAGAATCATCAAAAATTCGCATAGAAATGCCGGAGTTGCAGTACATTTATGCATATAGCTTCATACATAAGAATAATTACCTAATGTATTATAAACTAAAACCTTCCTGAAAGTATGAAGATCACGTTAATGAAAGAAACATCAAAATTGGTTCATTAGTTTTTGAGAGAATCGCGGACATATGTACAAACATACATACCTACATGTCGAATACAGAACCTCCTTTTTTGAAGTCGGTTAAAAATAGGCCAGCCCTCTAGTCATGTGAAGAGTCGACCAACCGCTTGGCGCTGTCTCGAAAAACCAATTAGGCACTCGGACCCCATGGCCCTAGTGTTTCAATCCCAAACGACTCAAATATAACATCCAATAAGATTGTAATATTTTCGCCATTTGAAGTTTTTCGCACCTGCAGCAGCCGCCCCAGCACAAATTGCTGAGCAAAAACTTCGCTGTGACCGACGTGAGCACGACAGATGTTGTCATTAATTAATAAAAAAAATACAATCCACCGGTATCGAGAATAGGTCCCAGCTACCGGCGGCCAGGGATCCAGAGAGAGGAACCTCCTAACAATGCGAGCCCTGTCCAGACGAACCGCTCTCGGAATCAAGCCTTTATTACAGGCTGTTGGTCGAGGTTTTGTAATAATTATTATTTATTTTTGACATAAGCATCTCGGTACCCTGGGGACCCGATCCTTTGGAAGACGAACGAGGGACCGAAGTTAAAGTTAGCAGAGGCCCTTAGACAATTTAAAATGGAATGAGGCCTCAATTTATTTTTACATGTCACGTATTGTGTGTTAGTATGCAAAAATAAGTTGACACGTTGTGACTGTGCACAGGTGTCGTGGGTGCGCTCCCGCGACCTGCAGATCCTGTCGCACGCGGGCGCGGTGTTCACGGCGGACGCACGCGTGTCGGCCACGTCGGGCGCGGCGGGCGCGTCTGGCGGGCCGGGCGGGCCGGGCGGGCCGGGCGCGGCGGGCGGGCCGGCCAGTCGCCACACGCTGCGCATCGAGCGCCTGCGCACCGCCGACGCCGGCCGCTACGAGTGCCAGGTCAACACCGAGCCCAAGATGAGTCTCTTCTTTAACCTCACCGTTGTGGGTGAGTACCGATTTCGATAATTAATCTCACTCTATCGTAAAACTAGTCAGCATATCGGTCGATTATCCTATATGCTACTTTCAGCTAGGTACATAATAAATATTTAGTTTCAACATACCCATATCCAATGGACCTATTCACTGGGTACGTTCTCTGCGGGCGGAGCTGTCTACAGCTGTCTGTTGCAGACGAGCCGGTGCCCGCGGTGGTGGTGGCGGTGCTGGGCGAGGCGCGCGTGCGCGGGCGCGCGGGCGGCGCCGCCACGCTGGCGTGCGAGGCGCGCTACGAGCCGCCGCCGCGCGCGCTGCCGCTGCCGCCGCTCGACGTGCGCTGGCAGAAAGGTGACCAGCCCATAAACCTACAGGTAAGCCCCCGTTCGCACGGGCATCCACTGCGATTTTTTATCCGCTTAAGTGTTGAATGAATGCGACAGTATACGAATTAGGCTTGTTAGTGTTACGGGAACGGAGAAGTATACAACCCTTGTTATTGGTTACCTATCAAGTACTTAAGCAGTAATAATGCAGCCACGAGCGTTGACCCTACACAGTTAGCTGTTAATAATGTTATCGCAAAGTAATTGATATTAAGATTTTTTGCTATTGTTGTATCAGCGTTGTTCAATACTTAATGACTTCAAAACCATGATGACATCATAAAAAAAACAACCGACTTCCAAAAAAAACTGCAAAGTGAAAAATAACTTTAATTTCGGAAGTCGGTGTCGTTGGGTTCAAGTGAAGTTATTATTACATCAATATAATCTAAGTGGCCAAAAATACGTATTATTGAAGCTAACTCAAAAACTACCCAAGCAAAGTTAATAAAAATGTATGGGATAACCACAGAGGCTTACCGTAAACATAAAAAAAAAATTAAATCGATTTACAAATTGCCGGAGAAATTTCATCCAAATTCGTTCAGTAGATTTTGCGCGTAGAAGTAACAAACAAACAAAAACACTCACAAACTTTCACTGTTATAATATTAGTGTGATCCTTAAACCAAAACACAACATGCGTTTAACATGCAAACGCATGTTGTGTTTTGGTATTTGGTTAGTCTTTTGAGGAAAGGAGCACACAGACTTGAGTGGAGCTGTCCACTGTCCAGTCAGTGCACACATTTGTCAATGATCGTGCCGCTCAACTCAGCGGCCGCGACTCGACCAACAATACCAAAGAATGGACATTAGATGACTATATTACGTAAAATCTATGTCGAATGACTCCAACAAACTCTACTACTCACTCTACTCTCTCATTTTTTTAAAACAAAATTTGCAAGCTTATTTGAATTGAAGACTCGGAATGCGTCAGTTACAAAATGAGGAATGATTGCATGCTCAATAACGCGTCAAATGTGCACATCGACATCCTAACACATTTTTTGAAAACAAGATGTTTCCTTAAATCACTATACGGCGTCACAAACTGGTGTAATCAGCCTATAATGTCCACAATGCTGGGACACAGGACTCCTCTCTGTTAAAAAGAGTGGGCCATAATCCACCATGCGGGCCCAGTGAGGGCTGGTAAATGTTTTCGAATTTTCGGTTCTAAGAAATATCGGTTTCCTCACGCTGTTTTTCTTCGCCGTTTTGTGAGCAGTGCTGATGAAATAATTTACACAAAGTATAGCGCTTGTCAAGGTTCGAACCTACTGCTCTACACAAATCGGCAACTGAATGTAGGTATTGTTCATCGCACTGCTCGAAAAATGAGTTGGAAGTCAGGTGTGGGACGGGGCTACCGTGTTGCAGAGCTCGCGCGGCGGCGTGGCGCTGGACACGGCGCGCTGGGCGGCGCGCGTGGAGTCGCGCCTGACGCTGGCGGAGCTGCGCGGGCGCGACGCCGGCGCCTACTCCTGCAGCGCCGCCGGCCGCGCCGCCACGCTCACGCTCCTCCTCGACGACGACGGTGAGTCATCTCTCGAGAGTACACCATATTTATTTACGTAATTGGTTCAACACACACTTTTACGCCTCATTTGACATCCAGACATGATCTTGGTCAGGCCATATATGTGGATCATGCAGATAAATGTCTGAGAAGGTCCGTTGAAAAAAAAACCACACAGATTTGAGTGGACCTGTCCAGTCAGTGCAAGCATTTGTCAGCAGTGCCGAGTCTCCTCGAGCACAGCTACGCGACGTTTACACACATCTGCTTGGCATCATATCTATCTATATCTCGGATCATTAAAACATTTTTATCGACGCGACACCCAAGTAAAACGATTCTAGGAAATTCTAAGAGGATTGATCATCGTAGGATGACGTCACAGTATTGTCCAGATGACTGTTGGATTTGTTTCCTACTCTTTAAAGTTTTTGATTGTGTAACATGTAGCTGACTGCGATGACGAGTTGACTAATAGAGAAAACGTAAGAAGAAGACACACTGCGCCTGCCGCGAAGAGAGTGGATTTGGAGCAAGAGAGGGAGGATGAACTAGCTATAGTTGGCATGGCAATAGGAGTCATTGTTTCATCTATCTACACTTATTTACACATTCAATACCAACAAACCTCCATCTGGCCTGTTCCAAAATTTCTGATAAATTACATATTTATTTATTTTTATTTATTAAAACTTTATGCACAAGTAAAAACTGTACAAAGGCGGACTTAATGCCTTGAGCATTTTCTACCAGTCTACCTTAGGGTGATGCAGAGACAATTAGGTGCAATAACAGAAAACAAATTAGAAAATATTTAAGTATAACTGTAACGGACGCCGAGCATTGTACCTATAAGTTAAATTAAACACAGTTATAAATAGGATAAGATAGTTTAACTTTGTTATAATGAGATAGAATAAGTATCACCAAAGTCTGAAATGTAAGTCCGAACTTGTAAACAGGTCGGAACCTGTCGAGAAAGGTTCCTACCTGCACGGGGCATCAGCCACAGAATTTAGTTTTATTGGGCAATTGAGAAATTGTAAAGAGTACCCCCTCCACTACTTGCGCCCTCTACTTTTGTAATAAAAACGAGCGCCTTTCACGGCAAAAATGTAGTCTACCGAAGAAGCTCAAAGAATAAACAAGTCTGAATACCTGCGAACAAGAAGTGTTTTATTTGAAGCGAACATACAGTCCACACAAGTACCAGTACTTTACAGTCTGGTCCTACGGAGCCGGATTCGAGGACGGAAGAACCTGCGAACTGAATTACACTGCAGCCAGCGCCGAACAACTCTGTGAAGTCAGCGTGTATCGTCATCAACGATCGAGATGGTGGTCACAAGAAGCCAGGGCGACCTCGCAGAGTTGGAAGAACAGAAGCGTGTCCAGGAACGAAGGGACGAGGAGCTGTTAGTGGCAGTACGTCGCCGGGAAGCGGAGCGAATAGAACGTGAGAGACTCCGCCGGCTGTTCCTAGACCCACCTGCATTACCACAAATCGAAACGATGATGGGGCCCACTACCATCGCGGACCTAGCGACTGCAGGGCCATCTTCGGAGCGACGTATAGCAAGATCGCCGCCACGTTCGGTGAGATCAACCACCAGCGCCACGACGCGGCTACGAATGGCCGAGCTTGAAGCGGCCGAGAAACTAGCCACTATTCGTCGCAAAGAATTAGAACTCGAAGCAGACTTAATAAGAAAAAGGTTAGCTGCCGAGGTCTCAGTGATCCGAGATGAAGAAAGTGATCACGGAGACCGAATTGACGAACATCATCAGCACCAGAAGGTGGACCAGTGGCTGCGCACCAACCCCGTCAATACACGGGGGGAGGGGGGTGAAGCCACCGAAGAACCGAAGCGAAGAGGAAGATCGCCGACGCCGACGAGAGCCAGGAACAGCATTGATCAATTGGCTGCGACCCTGGAGAAGATGGCTAGACCGCGACTTCGGCATACTGACTTGCCGACTTTCTCTGGTGCCGTCAGTGAGTGGTTGCCGTTCAAGTCATCATACTACGACACGACCAACATGTACAACGTGTCACCGGCAGAGAACCTGCAGCGGCTGAGAAGCTGCCTCAAAGGCGAAGCACGAGAAGCAGTAGCTGCTCTTTTGCATGCAGCAACAGAACCGGACACTGTCATGAAAACGTTAGAACAGTGCTTTGGCCGACCAGAGGTCATAATTGATAAAGCACTAGAAGACTTGAAGAAAATGCCCAAACCAAGTGCCTCCGCCAGTGACCTGAATAGCTTCGCGATCAAGGTCCAAAATACAATATGTGTGCTGAAGACAATGGACAGAAGGGGATACCTCTATAACCCCTTGCTGACACGGGAAGTACTAGAAAAGCTGAGTCCACATCTCCGTTCCCGATGGTGTGACTTCGCAAGTGATAACGAGGGGACAGCAGAACCTGAGATCATAATGCTGTCTCGCTTCTTGATGCGTGAAGCGGACCGGGCGTTGCGATACACTTACGCCCCACCGACGAGCACCGCGACCGCAGCCCAGAAGAAGGAGACTAGGCCTGCCGTAACCCTGAAGAAGAAGTCCGGAACAGTGTACACCACGGTCGAAGGGACCGGAGAAGAAGAACAGTGCCAGTGTTGTAAAGAAAGTCATGTGTTAACTCAGTGCCCAAAATATAAAGTGATGACAGTGAACCAACGGTGGGAACTAGTGAAGGAGCATAAGATATGCTTCAAGTGTGCTCAAAAGAAACACAGGCGTATCACGTGCAAAGCAAAGCCGTGTGGTGTGGACCAGTGCCGTCGGCCCCACCACGCCTCACTGCATCAAGAAAGAAGAGAGTCGCCCGAACCAAAGTCAGCGACTGAAGAACCTGCAAAGGAGGAGGCAGTCATGTCGGTGGCTACCCGAACAGCCACCGGCCCGAAGGCTGTCCTCCTCAAGATGTGCCCTGTAGTCATCACGGGTCCACGGGGGGAGGTGAAGACACATGCGCTCTTTGATGAGGGAGCCACCATCACCCTGATCGACGAGGACCTGGCTGCAAGCATCGGGGCAGAGGGGGTCTCACATCCTCTGCACATCCACGGGGTCAACATGGCCTCGCAACAGCAAGACAGCAAGATCGTCACAGTGCAAGTGAGGGGCATAAGTAAGAGCAGTGCACCCCACAAGCTTCAGGCCAGAACCATGAAGGCCTTGAAGCTCCATCAGCAGGCGATACCTTGTGACCTGCTGGAGTATGAGCACCTACGTGACCTACCAAGAAACGAAGTGTGTTACGATCCGACACGCCCCAAAATCCTTCTGGGGACGGACAATTGGGAGTGCATCGTCTCCAGAGAACTTCGAGTCGGCGGCCCCAACCAGCCGGCTGCATCCCGAACGCAGCTCGGGTGGGTAGTGCATGGGACCGCACCACGAAGCACAATAGTGAATCAAGACAATGTGTTGCATCTATATGAATACGAGAAACGGCAGAACGAGCATCAGCAACTTCATGACCTAGTGGAAGCCCACTTCAGAATCGAAGCTCTTGGCATTGCGCGAGAACCCAGAATAAGTGAAGCCAACCAACGAGCAATGACCATCGTCAAAACCACGACGAAGAAAATAGACGGGGGCTACGAAGTCGGACTGCCATGGAAACACGACAATGTGACCATGCCACCGAGCTACGAAACAGCGTTCCGCCGATTACGGAAGATCGAGCAAAAGATGGACGCCTCGCCTGAATTCGCCGAGCAATATAGTGCGCAAATCAATAACCTGCTGGAGAAAAAGTACGCAGCACCATGCGACAGTTCCGAACAATCAAGCGCCGTCTGCTGGTACCTACCTCACTTCGCCGTGAGCAATCCAAACAAGCCCGGCAAGCAGAGGTTAGTGTTTGACGCAGCGGCACGAAGTCACGGCGTATGCCTGAATGACAGGCTGCTGGAAGACCCAGATCTACTACTGTCGCTCCCGGGAATAATATTCCGTTTCCGGGAAAAGGCGATAGCTGTCACCGCGGATATACAGGAAATGTTTCTGCGAATTAAAATCCGACCAGAAGATCAACCGGCGCAGCAATTTTTATGGAGAGGCAGCGACCGGACGAGTCCCCCGCGCCGCTATAAGATGACTAGTATGATCTTCGGCGCGGCCAGCTCACCATACATGGCCCATCATGTCCGCAACCATAACGCGGACTTACACGGGCAAGAATACACACGAGCATTGGAAGCCATAAAGAATAGCCACTACATGGATGATTATGTGGCGAGCTATGACGACCAAGAAGAAGCCCAGAAGACGGTGGAGGAAATAAGAAAGGTGCACGCAGTCGCCGGGTTCACCTTAAGGGGATGGAGCCCCAACGACGAAGCGGTGCTACGTAACATACCCCGTGAGCTGCGCGCCACCACCTGGGAAGAGATAAGCCTGAAAATAAAATACTCGGGCTTTACTGGAATGCCGAGCAAGACGAACTCGGGTTTAACACAGCCATGGCCCGAGTCCCGGCATCAGTGAGAGAGAGAGCGCGCGCGCCAACCAAGCGCGAAGCACTCAGCGCGGTCATGTCAATATATGACCCCCTGGGGCTGCTGAGTCACTTCACCATACGTGCAAAGATAGTGTTGCAAAGCCTGTGGCGCCTACAGATCGTGTTCGGTCTAAGCAACCGAACACCTGCTAACGCAGCAGTTTGCAATAATCATTGTACTTGTATCTAAGTGACAATTTTATTATACTCTAACATCAGTGCATTACCAGACATCAAACGGACCGGGTGCATTCATAACATTTAACATATAATTTAACATAACATTTTACTTTAAGATATTTGCCATTAACTTGAAGAACATTTAATAAACTCTTTAAATCCAAATCCAATCAGTGATTTAATATTACCTACAACCTCGCATCCCGCACATAAGGGTCCTTCGAGCCGGGTATCGCGCGCGTTTCGAAAAGTAATCGCGAGTGTTGCGTGTACAACAATGTGGTGTGTGAACTAAGGTGGTATTCTGGACTGGTTGGTGACTGGATTACGCTCCTGATCCAAGGAGAACATCAACGGTGGTATAACAGAAGTCACCAAGTAAGATCTTTCCGTTATATTCTCTTGGGAGATTTTACGTCCTTAAACAACGTGCGAAATGGCTGAGCTTTATGATGTCCAATTGGCGCTCGCCATCAACATCGAAAAGATTGGGGTTAATTTGAAGAAGACCGGTCTCCAAAGACGAAGCTTCGAATACTTGAAAAAGTGTTTGAGCAATTTAGAAGAATATTGGAAGGAGTATCAATTTAACCACGATCGCCTTTTAACAGAAGTAAGTAAGTCGCATGTCTACTTTACGAAACATGAGTACGAGAAAACAAGCAAATCGTACCAAGCTGTCAAAACGCTAATCAACCAGATGCATCAACAACTGCTGGAAGCTCCATCTAAAAGTGATGATCAAGGACGACCAGGAGAAGGTACGTTTTTTGGTAAAGAATTCGAGACTGAACAGGATTCAACAGAGGAACAGCAGCCGGGAAAAGATGGTCAACCTTCGCAGTTGGGTCAAGGAGCTCGTCATGCTTGGATGGTAAATCAGGGTACAAACAGCAAACTCGACGAGATGCTTCGCAAGCAGGCAGCTAATTTTAAGGCATTCCGAAGAACGGTCTCTAACATTAACTTGGAACTTATTTCCGACAAATGGGAATTCGAAGACGTCCTCAAAACACTGCAATCTAGGTGGATAGCAGTCGATACTCTGCATTGGGAAATCGATTCTGAATTAAGCGAAGAAAATGGAGAGTATGAAAACACATTCTTAAGTCATGAAAAACAATACAGCAGTCTGAAGAAGGCGATTAATACTAAAATGTGGTCAGTGGCTCATAGAGAAAAAACTACACCTACACTGGAAATACCAGTTTTTAACGGTAACTATAACCAGTGGACGTGCTTCAAAGATTTGTTCCAAGAAGCAATACATAACAATCCGTCGCTTTCGAGTGCCCAAAAAATGCAGTTTTTAAAAGGAAAAGTTAAAGGGGAAGCAGAACGGCTCATCCAACATTTACCAATCAGCGCAGATAACTATTCCATATGCTGGGATATTCTGCAACATCGTTATAACAACAAAAGGGCTATATTCTCTTCTCACATGAACATTCTTCTAGGATTGCCCAACATGCAACAGCAGTCCTTACAACAAATCAAAAACCTGCATGACACAACATTAGAATGTCTGAATGCTGTCCGCAATCTAGACATTGATACAACATCGTGGGATCCTATGGTAGTACACATTCTATCCCAAAAACTAGACTCTGATACGTATACCGATTACATAGAGTCATTAAAAAACTCGCGGGAGCTACCAGTACTTCAAGAATTTCTGGATTTCCTGGAGACAAAATTCATCAGTTTGGAGTCAGCTCGTCGCAAACAAGACCACTCCCAACAAAAAGGGTCTAACAACCAACAACATTCCTCAACAAGTTTCAAGAAATATAACAACAGTGGGAATAATGGAACCTTGAAAAAGACACTACACGTGTCGAAGTATAAATGTCCACATTGCAGTGGCGACCATGGCCTCTACAATTGCAAAACTTTCTTGGAAATGCCCACTGAACAAATGCTTGCAATTACGCAAAAACTGCAGGTGTGCATCAATTGTTTATTTAGCCATAACGGCAACCAGTGTACTTCAACAAAACGATGCCGCAAATGTACAGCTCATCATAGCACGATATTACACGACGCCTTTGCAAAACCGACGGGCTCTCAAGTTTCTAAACATACTGAACCGACGGTCAAAGTTTCTAATGCATCACAGAACGGTAATGCAGAAATTTTGCTTACAACTGCTCTCGTGAAGGTTATGGCAGCCGACGGGACTTATCACAACATGCGTGCTCTTATCGACCAGGGTTCGCAAATATCTTTAATAACCGAAAAAGCCGCTCAGTTGTTGAAGATAAAACGCCATAAGTGCAATGGGGTTATTCTAGGCGTAGGTGCAAAGGAGAACAACTGTAAAGGTTTAGTTCACATAACATGCAAATCCCTAAACAGTGACTACACTTTTACAACAGAGGCCATGATTATGAACAATCTCCTTAAAAATCTCCCCAATCAAACATTTCCGAAGCCTTCAGGGTCATTCACAGAAAACATTACCTTGGCGGATCCAGAGTATTACATTAGTAGGCCAGTTGACTTGCTACTCGGAGCCGAAGTCTACGCTAATATTATCATGGAGGGAGTCATCAAAGGGACTAACACAACACAGCCTATCGCACAACAAACCCACCTAGGGTGGATATTGTGTGGAGGCTCAACAAAAACATTCCAATGTAATGTAGTTCTGCACAACTTGGAAGACATGCATAAATTCTGGGAAACAGAAGAGATAACCGAACAGCCCAGTCTATCTGTCGAGGATCAGGAATGCATTACATTTTACTTAAATACTACAACTAGAAAACAAAATGGACACTACGAAGTCAGGCTACCGATAAAGGAAAACATAGAAAACAAGTTGGGCGCATCAAAACAAATGGCTTTAGCACAATTTCAAAATTTGGAGCGCAAGTTTCAGAAACACGAGACGCTAGCCCTACATTACAAAATGTTCATGGATGAATATTTACAATTAAACCATATGAAGCTCGCTTTGAAAAGTAACATAACACCGGAATTTTACTTACCTCACCACGGTGTGTTACGAGAGGAATCGACTACAACAAAATACAGGGTTGTTTTTAACGCATCTGCGAGGACATCTTCAGGATTCAGCCTCAACGACTTGATGCATAAAGGACCCAACCTTCAACAAGATCTGCAAATATTATTGCTAAAATGGAGGCAATACCAATACGCTTATACAGCAGACATAGAGAAGATGTATAGGCAGATTCAAGTACATGAATTGGATCAACCTTTACAAAAAATAATTTGGCGCAACAATGCTCAATCTCCTATACAATCTTATCAACTCACAACAGTAACATATGGAACAAAAGCGGCTCCATTTTTAGCTCTAATGACGCTGAAGAAATTAGCAGCAGACGAACAGAACAATTATCCTGACGCGGCTCAGGTATTAGACAAAGAATTTTATATGGATGACCTTGTACATGGTTGTCATTCTATTGAACAGGGTAAGAAAATAATATCAGATTTGATTACCTTACTACATTCAGGGGGTTTTAACTTGCGCAAATGGGCCTCCAACGAACCAACATTAATCGAAGACATATCGAATCATCAAAATCCTGACACAAACATTGTATTCAACACGAAATCGGAGTCAACATCGAAAACACTGGGTTTGTGTTGGAACACAAACACGGATACATTTTTCTTTCGTTGCGATTATTCTAAACAGTCTTCAAGGCCAACAAAACGCCACCTATTATCGGAAATATCGAAATTGTTCGATCCTTTAGGCTGGTTAACGCCATTATCAACTAAACTAAAATTACTGTTCCAAAAACTATGGGAAAACAATGTACAGTGGGATGAGGAAGTGTCCGATGACATCTTCAATGATTGGACTAAAATAAAAGCAGACCTAAACAATATACACAGCTGCAAAGTACCAAGGTGGCTGAAGAACAACAGTGATGACATCATCGAAATTCATGGTTTCTGTGACGCATCCATGAAAGCATATGCATGTGTAGCTTATGCGCGCATAAAACACCAATCGGATGTAATACTCATTGCCGCAAAATCTAAACTCGTGCCTCATAAGAAAGCCCTTACGTTGCCAAAACTGGAACTTTGTGGCGCATATCTACTCTCTAAACTAATAAATAAAATACAACAATCCTTAACAAATAGACTAGAAATATTTGGGTGGACGGATTCGAAAGTAGCACTTAGCTGGATTCAGGGTGAGCCCAACCGGTGGAAGACGTTCGTCGCAAATAGGGTTGCGAAACTCACAAAAACAATGCCTCCTGACTGCTGGCGTTATGTAAAAACAACGAACAATCCAGCGGATTGTGCCAGCCGTGGGATGTTAGCGTCGCAGTTAATACAACATACAATGTGGTGGCAAGGCCCCCATTGGCTGAAAACGTGGATTCCGGAAGATGAAACTGAAAAACAAATATTTATCATCCACGAGGAGGTAAAAACAGTCAAAGAACAAGTCAATGTCGTGCAAGATTGCCCAAATATCATCGATCAGTTCTTAGAAAAATACAACAGTACAAAGAAAATAACGCATATATTGGCATGGATATATCGAGCGATAACACCTGCACGTTGCCGTAAACATTACCCAAGCTATCTCACATTACAAGAGTTGCGCATAGCTAAAACAATTATTATAAAACATGTGTAAAATAAAGAATTTGCAACGGAAATAGAAAAAATACGCAAACATGGTAGCGTTGGCTTAAAAAGCCAATTATTAAATTTAGATCCGTTCATTGATCAGAACGGATTGTTACGTGTTGGTGGGCGATTGAAAAACGCTAACATAAGTGAGGAGATGCGGCACCCGATAATCATACCACATAAGTGTCGGCTGGCGGAGATTCTCATCGACGAAGCACATCAACTAACATTTCACGGCGGACCACGTGTAACCCTCGCCAAACTGCGTCATTACTATTGGATAACGAGTGGGAACAATACTACCAAGAAGCAGATACGAAAATGCGTGATTTGCCGAAAACATGAATCAGGAAGACAATATCAACTAATGGGCGATCTTCCCGAGGAGCGGTGCAACCCCGCTCCACCCTTCTATCACACAGGCGTCGATTACACGGGGTTTGTGGATATTAAAACAAACAAAGGACGTGGAGTTAAAACGACTAAAGGATACGTGGCGGTTTTCATTTGCATGGTCACTAAAGCCGTGCACTTGGAGCTAGTCTCGGAATTAACAAGCTCTGCTTTCTTGGCTGCGTTAAAGAGGATGGCAGCTAGACGAGGGGCTCCACGACATCTTTACAGCGACCAAGGAACTAATTTCGTTGGCGCCAACAACATTTTGGAGAATGAATACCAACAATTACAACAAATTTTCAACGATAGCTTCTTGGCAGAAGTGACCGAGATGAAGATCGAATGGCACTTTAACGCACCATCATGGCCGAGTGCGGGAGGCTTATGGGAGAGAGCTGTAAAAAGCCTTAAGTTCCACCTTAAGCGTGTAATAGGTGAACAGAGACTCACATTTGAAGAATACTCGACTATTCTTGCTCAACTTGAGGCTTGCTTGAACACTAGACCTCTGTGCTCCATAACAGAAAACATAGAAGAGCTCGACTTTTTAACACCGGCACACTTTTTAACAGGACGCACAGGATTAACAGTTATTGAAACGGAACGGGATGCCAGGACACGTTGGCATTTAATCCAAAAGCTATCCGAAGACATTTGGAGAAGGTGGAAGTCAGAATATCTCAGTCAACTAACAGCGAGAAGTAAATGGCTGAAACCACAACAAAACTTGAAAACAGGCGATTTGGTCGTCATTCAAGAAAACAACATACCTGCTGGAAAGTGGGCTATGGGAAGAGTGGTCGATGTCCACCCGGGCAGAGACGGACTTGTACGGGTGGTATCCTTAAAAACCAAAAATGGAATCATAAAGAGACCTATCATAAAACTTTCCCTATTACCTATTAATTCACGGGAAATGAGTGAACAAGAATATAAAACAGAAGAAAAACAGACAAAAGACAATCAAGAAGAGAACAAAACAAGAAAGCGTAAACTGCCGTTAAGACTAGGACATGCCAATTTCATTTCTTTGGCCCTAGCATTAACATTATTTATGTCGATCGCAATCAACACTGCACATGGCATGATGTATAACATTACAAAATTAAGGAATAATCAGTCCTTATATTTTGATCCTGTAGCCAAAATGAATCTCATCCGTGACAAATGGGCTTTAGTCGTCTATTACGATATGTCACCTTACTGGGAAGGCATGACAGCGCTAGAAAAACTATTAACTCATTTAGATAACACATGTACTAATATAAACAGCGGCGTTTGTAACATGATAATGCCTCAACTACAGCACGAGTTCCTCGAATTAAGATACTATAACACGCTCTTGATGACACAACAATTCATCGCACACTCCAGACAGCGTCGTGGGCTTATCAATGGGCTAGGTTACGCGGCGAATTACCTCTTCGGTGTATTGGATGAGCGTTTCGCGGAACGATACACTAAGGACATAGAACTCATAAAGCGAAATCAAAATCATTTGGCTAAATTATGGAAAAATCAAACATCTGTTGTAGAATCAGAATACAACATTTTGAAACGAACTGAAAGGATTATCCATAAGCAACATAAAACCATAAATCAACATTTAGTTACATTGGACAAATTAACAAATGGAGTACAACAAGTAATGAGTAACATGAGTGCAGTACAAGGACAGATCATAACTGCATTCACTGCAAATACTTTGCTCCAAACATTAAGGGGGAATCAAGACACTTTACTACACACTTTGACGAACATTCACCATGGTCAGTTCAACATACATTTATTAACACCTAAACAACTACAACAAGAACTCAATGTCATTGCTAGCCAACTTACGGAGGATCTAATGCTACCTGTCGATCAAACTGATGTGAGAAACCTGTATCATCTATTGCAAATAAAAGCACGGACCACTGAAAAATATTTCATATTCCAAATAACATTCCCATTAATCAGCAGAGATCGATACAAATTATTCAAAGTGATACCGATCCCCAAACAATTCGGTAAGGATATGATAAGCATTCTGCCAAAATCAGAATACATGGCAGTGAATCTGGAAAAGGACTCATACATACCGATAAACAACGATGAGCTTTCAACATGTCACACTCAGCAAGAGACGTACATGTGTTTGCTAAAGAACCCTGTTTACCGTCAAGGCAGTGACAACAACAATTACTGTAATCTCAATCATGAGACTAACCAATGTAAAGTGGAACAAACTTTATGTTCAAACATATGGGTACCGTTGAATGAACCTACTGAGTATTTATATCACTGCTGCAACAACTATTCCATTAAAATAATTTGTGGAGAACATATCACAGTCGAACAACTCAACAAAGCAGGAGTAATATACCTCAGACAGGGTTGTGTTATCAAAGGGCAAGATTTTACCTTGCATGCTAACACAAAATTTGACAACAACATAACGGTTCAGTCAAATATTTACGTACCCAAAATTGACCAATTAAACAACATTATCAATGTGAGCATACCGATGGAGAAGACCCACGACAATCCAACTGAGCAGGACGAATTAGATGACGACTTGCTCAAAATCTACAAACAAATCAAGCAAATGAGAAACAGCGATGTAGAACTAGATGAGATGTTGTCACCACATGACATCCATCACTACGTGGTAAGCTACACCCTCGTGCTGGTGGCGGTTGCGGGCACGGCCGTGCTCCTGTGGCGGTGGCGACGACGCCGCATGCGACGCGTGCTTATCTCCCCAGACATCGAGCTACAAAGTGTTAATGACGCGAGTGCTAGTGCTTGTGCGCGACAATGTAACGAGGCTGACCGTCAGCTCAGTGCTCAAAGTGCAGTGCAAGTGTGCGTGGTTAAAAAACAAAATAAAGCGTGTTCGCCAATCTTAAACAAAACTAGAGACATTAAGATTATCTCTTAAGTACTTCTCTAAACGTTATTGTTTCTTATTACCTTAAGAATCACCACTAACATTAGATTACTATCATCTTAGCTAACATAATTGTATTATCATTAACTCATCTCAACTGCATCTTTGCCGCCCCGGAATATGTTCGGTCTAAGCAACCGAACACCTGCTAACGCAGCAGTTTGCAATAATCATTGTACTTGTATCTAAGTGACAATTTTATTATACTCTAACATCAGTGCATTACCAGACATCAAACGGACCGGGTGCATTCATAACATTTAACATATAATTTAACATAACATTTTACTTTAAGATATTTGCCATTAACTTGAAGAACATTTAATAAACTCTTTAAATCCAAATCCAATCAGTGATTTAATATTACCTACAACCTCGCATCCCGCACAGATCGCGTGGGACGAACATATCCCGGACCAAGAGAACGAGATCTTCGCAGACTTACCCAGAAGCTATACTATGAAGAGATACGAGGACATAGAACTACATGTCCTATGTGATGCGAGCGAGCAAGCATACGCAGCCGTGGCCTACTGGAGGATGAAACACTACGACGGAACCGTGAGTGTCGTGCTGGTTGCCGCCAAGGCTAAGGTGGCTCCACGACGGGCCCAAACGATCCCCAGACTAGAGCTACAGGCGGCAGTCATAGGAGCCAGGCTCGCGGACACTATCCGAAAGGAACATCGCATCGAGGTCAGCAGAACCGTGTACTGGACAGACTCATCCACAGTTGTACATTGGATAAGGCACGACATGCGACGTTATACCCCATTCGTCGCACACCGACTGGGTGAGATCGCCGAACACACATCCAAAGAAGAATGGCGATGGCTACCGACAGAGCACAACGTAGCCGACGACGCCACCAGACTTACCAATGCACCGATCAGCGCATCCGATCGCTGGTTCCAGGGGCCTAGCTTCCTGAGCCAACACGAGGAGCAATGGCCCGGGAAGGCGACGACCGACGACGACGACGATCAAGAAGTCCTACACCTCGCCGAGGGTCCACGAGACAGCTGGCTCCCTGACCCTGCCCGCTTCTCAAGATACGAGACCATAGTGAGGGCCACGGCGAGAGCGCTTGCCTTCATTGACATGTGCCGACGCACAGCCGCAAAGTTAGAACTGAGGCACATCGAGCGCGCCGAGAAGGAACTCCTGCGACAAGCGCAGCGGGAGAGTTTCTACAACGATATAAAGAGGATGCAGTCAGCTCGTCCCCTCTCTAAGACGAGCAAGCTGTACAAGTTGGATCCTGTGATAGAAAACGGTCTCCTGCGGGTACGAGGCCGAATCGGAGCATCCACGGCACCGCAAGAGACAAAGCGGCCCATTATTATGGACGGTCGCCACAGATTGACGAAGCTCCTTGTACTGAGGGAGCACTGCGCTGCGGGTCACGCCAACAGAGAGCGCGTGACCAATGATCTGCGTCAGCGGTACTGGGTCATCCACTTGCGGCCCACAGTACGCGCTGTCGAGAAGAACTGCGCACTTTGCAAGAGGCGGCGAGCGACGCCGCAAACACCAGCTACAGGGGACCTGCCACACGCCCGCCTTGACCCGTTCCACCGCCCGTTTACTAACTGCGGGGTGGATTATTTCGGACCAATGATGGTCAAGGTGGGGCGCCGCCGAGAGAAGAGGTGGGGCGCACTGTTCACGTGCCTCACTTCCCGCGCCGTGCATATCGAGCTCGTCGCATCGCTCTCAACGGACTCAGCAATCATGGCGCTGAGAAGGATGGCTGCGCGCAGAGGCTGGCCAAGACTCATGTATTCTGACAACGCGACCAACTTCCGTGGGGCCGACCAGGAGTTACGCAACGCTTACGCTGAATGGATGTCTACGCTGCGAGATGAGGGGCTGCGGCATCGAATGGAATGGCGCTTCATACCACCGGGTGCGCCCAACCAAGGAGGCGCATGGGAGCGTATGGTGCGCTCCGTAAAGACTGCGCTAAGCGTCACCCTGCGGGAGAAGGCGCCAGCTGAAGAGGTACTACGGACGCTACTCACCGAGGCTGAGTTCTCCATCAACGCGAGACCGCTGACTCATGTCAGCGTGAACCCCAGTGACCCCGAGGCCCTGACTCCAACCACTTCCTGTTGGGATCATCGGACGGGCTACCGACGATGGGACCTTGTGACGAAGCCGACAGGCGGATCTGGCGGGTCAGTCAAGCGCTCGCTGATCACTTCTGGCGGCGCTGGCTCCGCGAGTACCTCCCCACCTTGGTACCTCGTGGCGGGCCCCAGAACGACGCGCGACCAGTACAAGCAGGCGACGTGGTCCTCGTGGTCGACAATACGCTACCCCGCAACACATGGCCGATGGGGGTCGTTGAGCGCACGCATCGCGGACCGGACGGGGGCATCAGAGTCGTCGAGGTGCGCACCAGGACCGGCACCTTCCGACGCCCAGTAAGCAAGCTCGTCGTCCTAGTGAAAGAGGAAGAGGCTTCGCGAGCTGCGCCGGGGGGAGGAATGTAACGGACGCCGAGCATTGTACCTATAAGTTAAATTAAACACAGTTATAAATAGGATAAGATAGTTTAACTTTGTTATAATGAGATAGAATAAGTATCACCAAAGTCTGAAATGTAAGTCCGAACTTGTAAACAGGTCGGAACCTGTCGAGAAAGGTTCCTACCTGCACGGGGCATCAGCCACAGAATTTAGTTTTATTGGGCAATTGAGAAATTGTAAAGAGTACCCCCTCCACTACTTGCGCCCTCTACTTTTGTAATAAAAACGAGCGCCTTTCACGGCAAAAATGTAGTCTACCGAAGAAGCTCAAAGAATAAACAAGTCTGAATACCTGCGAACAAGAAGTGTTTTATTTGAAGCGAACATACAGTCCACACAAGTACCAGTACTTTACAATAACTAAAATACATGAATAAATATATATATATACAACAAAATATAAAACAAAAAAAAAAAAGTTATGAGAGATAAACAAGAAAAACTACAACAACTTAATTCTGAGATGAATCTGCCAACTTCATACATATTATACAAATTCTATACAAATTGAGTGCTCTGATACAAACCATCATCTGATATAAATTAAGTGCTTCGATTTGGTTATTTGAATACTTAAACCCACTCAGCCGTCAGGCTCATGCGAGAGATGATTTTCATTTGACAATTGAGGTTAAGGATTGTGTAAGAATTTAACCTGAACAGGTTTTACTTTTACTTTGCCTCAATCTAATGGTCTAGTGGTCGCAAGCGCTACTGCTGGGCACGATGTCTTGGGTTCGATTCCGGGGTCGAGCAGTATTATGGGTTTTTCTATCTAGAATTTCACTGAGAAATTCTAGATAGAAAAACCCATAGCAGCGAAGAGCATGAATTGTGCCCGATTGATATAATTCTGCCCGATTGATATAATTGCAATAAGCTCGCCCCCTATTACTTGGAACTTTAAAATTACAGGTGAGATGTGGGTGTCCCATAGGGGCGAGATGTGGGTGTCCCATAGGGGCGAGACGTGGGTGTACTATAGGGGCGAGATGTGGGTGTACCATAGAGGCGAGATGTGGGTGTACCATAGGGGCGAGATGTGGGTGTACCATAGAGGCGAGATGTGGGTGTACCATAGAGGCGAGATCTGGGTGTACCATAGGGGCGAGATGTGGGTGTACCATACAGGCGAGATGTGGGTGTTTCCAAAACGAGTCATAAGTTGATGTAGCTGGTTGTTGTATGTAGCTGTTGAGACGGTCTAAGGTGAGTGCATTCTGTGGTCTGATACCTTTCCTATATGCATATTTAGAGCCTGCTTGTCAATGATTTCAAATTAATATTTATTTAATTAGGTAGTCAATGCCACTCACCTTTGATAAATATTGTCTGAGTACACGGCGGTCAACTCTCAGGATGTTCAGCGATGTTGAAGGTTAACAAGCACTATCTCTCTAACCCACCACATCGCTGCTGCCACAGAGCATCTATTTGAAGGCCGTACCAGTTTTGGCATACTGGAGGTAGATAAAATGATCTGGTTGTAACGTCCCAATAATGTAGGAATGTTACCGGCCCTCCATCCGGCCCTCCATCCGGCCCTCGCTATCAATCGGTGGTATTGGTGGGTGGTACGGACGGATAGCTATTTGTATGAAAAAGCCAAACAATTCGTCCCTATAACATGTTGACACGTATTTGTAGTTACTTACAGATGGCAAATAGGTCTATAGGCCGACTTGCAGGGATGAACGGATCTACCTAAGCAGTATTGACTAAAAAAAAAACAATAATTTAACAAATAATCATTTAAAACGTCCGATGCAAGTAAAAGCACGTTAAGATTAAGCGACAGTGATTTTGAAATCATAACAGAGTTATCCGATTGGACAAATTATTTTGAAATGATAATCTTCAAATCAAAAGGACATATAACTGCCGCATTGATCATATTAATATGAGTAAATTACGTTGTTATGAATTTACATAGTTTTCGTTAAATTAAATCTGCAGTGAGTTATATACTCACCGAAATAACATTTTAAAGTAACCCAACCAGCACCCTAATCGTACTATCAATCTCAATCATTTTGAAAGATATTGCTATTGCTAATCCAGTTCAAAAATGTGTCTGTTCAACAACGTAAATAACGCAATGAATCTTGTTGAACTGCCAAAATAAAACACATCGCGACTGATAGTGTGTGACGCAATTACCACGCAGGCTTGGTATTTCATAGGCACTGCCCTGTATTAGACGAGTGTTTAATAGAGGTCAGTGTTCATAGGTCAAACTGTTAGCTACGTTTCATTCCTCCTCTTTTATTCGAGCAATAAAATTGACGTTTGACAGTTTTTGCATGAAATAAACTGTCGAATAAAGTTATCAAATGATTGAAAATTCAGCCCTTAATTTGCCCTTATTATAACAAGTTTATCCAGTGTATAGTATCCTCTTTATTAAAGGATGATGCCACGAAATCACCCCACTCAGGGGAATAAATCCTACTAATATTATAAACGCGAAAGTTTGTGAGGACAGATGGATGGATGTGTGTTACTCCTTCACGCAAAAACAACTTAACTGATTTTGATGAAACTTTACAGTAATATAGCTTATACACCAGAATAACACATAGGATACTTTCATTCCGATATTCTCACGGGATGGAAACTTATGCGGATGAAACCGCGGGGCGCAGCTAGTGAATAAAAGACTTCCAATGATCCGTGTCTATTCTTTGCCCGATCAGAGTAATACAGGGTGGAAATTGAGACGAGGCAGTAAGGGAAGCTATTTTGACCGTTGTAGCTATAGAAAAACGCTCATATGAGTTTTTTGAGTAATTGCTAACTACATAATTATATTCAGAGATTTTGTAAAAATGGTACAGTCCGCTAGAAAAAACGTTAATTTTAGGAAACATAATAACAACCTCAATCGGTTTCTATCGTTGTCGTTTACATTTGCCGTACTGAAACACAATCCAATATACTACTTTATTTTGTCTGATTGTTAAGAATTTATTAGTGAGGGAAACAACAATGACTGCTACTGCCATGCTATACGTACCAACTATAGTTTTGTTGATCAGAATGATTTTGTTTGGGAGTGTGCATGTTTGCTGAGTTCGCGTCGTGTGTGAACAGTGGCCGTGTTGTTGCAGAGGACCGCGCGGAGGCGATGCAGCGCGACCAGGCGTCGCGCGCGGGCGCACCGCTCGCCCCCCGCGCGCTCGCGGCTCTCGTGTCGCTCGCCGCTCTCCTGGCACTCGCCCCCTGCGCGGGCGACTCGCTCGCCCATTCGACGCACTAGTCGCGCGCGCGCTACTGGCGAGGCGGTGAAGCTTGCCTCCTCTACATTCTAAGCACATTCTGTATATTTTGAATTTTGTAAATATTGTAAATACATAATTATGGAGAGTTAGCGGCGTTTTTCATATAAGAACAGCTATCACAAATAAAGGTACTATGGTACGTCTACAACGCTACATGAAAAATTACGCATCACACTGTCGTCACGCAAAATACTGCATCGTGCAAGCAAAGTTAACCGCGCGACTAGCATTTACATACAACGTCCCGACAATAATCGTTGGGCAGTCGCCCACCAGACACAACACCCGTCTGGTCGAGTATCCTCCCTTTTCTGTGCAGGATGAGTGAACTTTACACCCTATTCCTCAGACCTCTTTACTGTCCCGTTGCCCTTTGTAAGTGTTAGTGAATACGTCTACAGCAACCGGCGAACCCGTTGTCAGTAATGGCGCGGTGGGTAGCTCAACACAAACAATTGTCTCTAAACATCGCGATAAGTCCAGAGAAAGCTAAAAACATTCTATAGCACCTAAAAAGTGGCAGAAATGTCAGTTAATATCAATCTGTGAGACGACTGCCGACAACACACAACACCGTGTAAGGATAAAGAAGTGGACATTTTGGAGCGTATTTAATACAAACAACGTGGTTAACTTAATTTGATTTCGTTTGTCTGATGTCTCGGTAAGCTATAAACAGATACCTATTTGAGGACAACTCCTCAAATAGACAACAACGTGGTATGCGCGACGGGAGCCCGTCGTGTGGCTGTTAGTTCAACTAACTTAGCTGTCGGAGCGGCCGCGGTGTACAAGTGTGCTGTGTGCCTGGTGGCACAAAACACAGAGAGTACAGAAGGCAATCTACATACAAAGTGCGCTCGAGCAACGCACACATAGACACCGCTCACCTTAGAACATTAAACCAACCGGAGACGCAACGAGCACTAATATCTATGCGAATAAGTCTGTCACTTTCATCGCGGGGGACGAGGCAACGCACACAAATAGTGATAACACACTAATGCATTTTCGATCGCGTTGTTACTCACGAAAACGAAAAAATTATCGAACACAAGCACAAACTATACGCACACATGTACTAACTCACACAGAGACGCCCTGTCAGGATACGGGATGACGTCATTTTTGTGTAAGCGATGAAAGTGCTTGACACTATCGATATTTTGCTGTCGATGAGTTCAGCCAATAGTTGTGATAAAAAAAGGCTCTTCTTTATTTAATTGTTTTTCATATTTACTTATCAAATTGATCTTCAATGCAGATCAATTCTTTTTAAATAGGTAACATAGGATTTAGATTTTAAAGTTAGTCTATAAGGATTCATTGCCACGGTACAAGAACTGCCGGTCGATTCTGTAAAAATCTCACCATGAAAACTTAGGTGAAGTGAGTTGGTTTTATCTAGGAATTGACACTATTGACAGCTCACTCCACGCTCACTTCACCTGAGTTTTATTTATTTATTTATTTATTTAATACTTCAAGCACATACATGTACAGAGGCGGACTTAATGCCATAGGCATTTTCTACCAGTCAACCTTTGGGTGATGCAGAGACAAACAGTAGTAGGTGCAATCATTACAGGAATAAATATTTTAAATATAAAGATACGCAGAACCCTATGTAAACTATAAATATAATATATACCTAATTACATATAAATATAAGCACAAATACATATACATAAATAAATGAATATATTAAAAAGAAATAAGACAAACAATGAGAAAATATTAGCGTTGTGATGATACTGCCAGCTTCTTGCGAAAGTGCTCGCGAACCTTAACTTTAAAGGATAATCGGTTGGTTGCCATCCTGATTTCCTCGGGGAGCGCATTCCACAGAGATATAGACTGAACGAAGAAGGAAGAGTGAATGAAGTCTGTGCGATGAGTGGGACATTGGAGAAGACGATAGACGACGAGTTTTCACGGTAAGATTTTCACAGAATATCATCGCTGCCTCGATAATCTAGTGTTCGCAAGGATGAATGCTGAACACGACGTTCTGAGTTCAATACCCGAGTCGGGCAGTGTTATTGGTTTTCTTATTAGAAATTTCTCAGTAGCAGCACGGAGTCTCTTGATATTAGATTGTATTCTAGAACATGAAGCTTCAAAATGCTGTGAGCAAATTGTACTAGTACGTTTAGGAGTCCACGAAACATGATTTGCTCAAGCCCAAATCCAAACATCCCGAGTCATTGCATCTTTTGGAAATCTGAAAAATTAATAGAATAACACAGGGACTGAATTACCCAAAAATAAAGGTACCTTTAAATTTGGGTATGACGTCATACCGTTAAATAACGATAACCAAAATATAACGATATCGTTATTTTTTAAAGTAGCCGTATTTTAAGGTACGAAATTCATACCGGTATATTTCAGTAGAAGTAACATAACCTTTTTAATAATATCAGTACCAAAACCTTTTTAAATAAGGGTTTCTTTGACACACCGCCTCGCCACTCTGTCTGTTTCTGTCGTTAGCGATTGTTAAATCACTCCATGTCCTTCAGGCGCTAACTGCCTACCACAAGTACAACAAACATAAGGTCAAGTTGCAGCGAGTTGTTGTAGACACTCCCGTGCACCCGCGCCGCGTCGTCACCATGTTTTTCGGTACTGAAATCGTATAACGGTTAAATAACAATTTATCGTAACCTTTATTTATATGGGTACCGGAATAGCTCAACCTCTATTTTCAATCGGTACCGTTATATTTTTGAGGTATCTTCTTAACCTTTAACCGTAACCGCTTTCAGTCCCTGGAATAACATACTCATAAAGTCGATATCGATATTTGTTTCTATGCTGTCACAGCCCTCATTTTGCTACAGTGTGGCCTGTTTTTAAATATAAAACTTGCGTATTTTCGGGATAACTTGACCCGTAAATATTTTATAGTAATGAAGAATCACGATATGAGAAAATTGTAAGAGATTTGTGGAACATAAGTTTGGTATCATTAATATTTGATAATAATTAGCAATTTTTTAAAGGCTTTAGTAAAAAAATCTTATAAAGTAACAAAATAAGTTGTAAACAGTACCTAATAAGAATAACAAATGCGAAATAGAAGTTTGAAATAATTGTCAATATTTATAAATTACAACTTTAAAAATTACACTAAATTAGGTCTTGTACAATTTAGTGGCAACATTCATTGACCGACAATATTTTTTGGTTTTTTGCAAATTGATTGCATTTTATGTTATTATTAGGACAAAATAATACTTATAGATGGAAAGTAAGGTTATCCTTTTGTTTACTAGATGTTTCCGATCTATTTTTACACGAAAAAACACTGCAGTTCGGCATTTTTCTCTTACGTTCGTTCCGCGCTAGTGTGATTTGCTGAATGACGTGGAACGCGCGGCAAGTTTTATATGACTGCTATGACCGGCGGTCTCGTACCTTTGGCAGCGGGGAACGCCTGAGCCTGACAATGGCGTGTCCGGTTGGTTTAATGCTCTAAGCCGCTCACGGACACGATATCTCGGACTGGTTGGGACTTGTGCGAGCGCGAGTGCCATCCGCTTGAGACACGCGTCTGTGAAGTGCAAAATGGAGCAACAAAAAAAATGTTATTAAAACTGTTTAGCTAGACGGTTGTATAAATTCAACATTAAACGGTGAATTGTCGTTTTTTAAACGAGGTACTAGTTGTTTCAGAGAGGTAAGTAGGTATTTGCTTGTATTTCGATGGTTTGTTTTAACGTAACATAGTAGGTAGTTACTTAGTTAGGTAGGTAGTTAAGTGCCCCGGCCCCCGGCCCCGCGCCGCAAAAGCGAACATGACTTTGTGGCACTTACTGAAAAATTTAACAATAACATTAAAATTAAAATATTGGTGCCGAATCTCTTGCTATCATTAAAATTCATTACTTTTGGCTATGAGAATCTTAAAGCTATTCTGCAAAAAAATATCTCTTTTAAAAATAATTTTGCCACAACTAAATCGAATTTGACAATCGCGATTCTACTTGGTAAGTAGGTACTTATTTGCCCTACCCCGTGTTTTTTTTTTGAGCCGAAGATGCGCAGTGGGGCAGCCTCGACGTCTTTTTTACATAACAAAAAAAAAATAAAAAATTATTTTATTATTAATTTTTTTGTTTTTAAATAAATTTTTCATAAAATTATTATCAACGTGTTGACTTTAAGGGGTTAACGGGTTTCCTAAAGGGGGTCGAAATTTTCCTTATTTTTGCATACCGATAGCACACACCGTTTTCGAGATATAAGCAAAAGAAAAGAAAGAAAACAGTACTGTTTTTGCACCTGAAGTCGAGGTGTTGGTGTGAGTTATAGTTCATACCAACCAATTTTATTCCACACCTTTTTAGTCGCGATTAAAAATAGTCAGATTTAGTTAGAAAAGCTAAATTTTAGGTGAAAAACGTCAAAGTCCCATTTTCAGTAAACTAATATCTCAGTGCCATCTTAGTGCTGTCAAACTAAAATATAGTTAAGTTGTGTCACTTTAGTCAATTTCAGAATGGGAAATCGTCGTTTGACAGGAATAAACAAAATTTTGGTGATTTTTAGTTTAGTTAGACGCATTTGTGACAAGAGAATCGGCACCATTTTAGTGAGTGGGGGTAAGTCGGAATGAATTTTTCATTGTTTATACATATGTCGGCGGCGTCACCGATCACGCCATCGACAAGTACGTCACAGAACTTCTCCCACCGCCCCGCTGCTCGACTTGTTTTGCTATCAGTATAAAGGAGCGAACAGCGAACCGGAGGGGGACTTGACCATTGGACATCGTATGGATAACATGTGCTCGGAAACTGTCTCGCGTTACGTATCTGGTTGTGTCATATACTTACAGTGTGTGATTTGCTAGTGTGATTAAATTGTTTGTGAAATTATAATCTGATTTAAACTGCTAAACCGTTTTTCTATTGCGCAATAAATCAAATCAAATCAAAAGTCATTTATTCAAACTAGGCTGAGAATCAGCACTTTTCGAACGTCAATTACAAAAGACAGTCCCCCCAAAACGCCCGCCCTTCACCACTTCCTAGTGCTTTCGCTGGGGAGAAGAAGTGGCGCAACAAACTCCCCAGCAGCACAGCTGTCTGTTCAGTTAGAAAATATTTAATTGTATACAATACTAGATATGCAAAGTTATTGACGTTACAGAACACATTAAATTAAATTATTTGCCATATGTTAGCTTGCCACGCCAATATACCCACAAATACAATAAAAACAATACGTACTCAAGCAAAAATTAAAAATGTAAACAAAAACTTGCTACCTAAATAAAAGCCTCCAGGTATAAAGGGCGTGACAGCTTACATATGTATGCAATACTGGGTTCAGTTCACATAGCTGTGAATGGTAAACTAGGACCATCGAAGTAAAATAAATTTAAAAAAGTTATTAGTAATAACAACAGTAAAACCAAGGTCAGCAAGACGACCAGTCACCACAAGCAGCACCCGTTCACGAGCATAACGCAAAGATCAGCCATTACCCCCCTCGCCATATTTGAGGGAAGGAGGCAACCCGACCCCCGACGCTACCGCAAGCAGTGACATCTAAGGGAGCATGACGAACTTGCTGCCGGTTGCTCAGGCAAGATAAATGTGATCAATCGTAGAGGTCGCTAGCTAACCACATATGTTGCAATCAACTCATTAGAAAACATTGAAATGAGTAGATTATGTCAACAATAAATTAAAATAAAATTAATTGACTTATAAAGTCAACTAAAAACAGAAAAAAAAAAATTATATGAACTCATATAACCTGTCAGTAAGCTAATTCTGGAGAAAGAACATAAACATTGTCTTGAGTTAATCAGGGCGACCAACTATTCTTATCGTTTAAGTAGTCGTTGATGGAATAGTATGCCTTTGAACAAAGGTTAGATTTTACTTGAGCTTTAAACGCATTAAAAGGCAAATCTAGCCAAGAAGAAGGTAGCTTATTATAAAAGGCTATACCAAGCCCAACAAATGAGTTATGAACCTTATGAAGCCGGTGAAAGGGAGCACGTAGTTTGTCCTTGTTTCTGGTGTTAACATTGTGAATATCACTGTTTTTAGTGTACAAGTGTATATTTTGCCTAATATATAAGATGTTGGCTAAGATGATAACCAACACTACCCACAGTTAGCCCACAGTACTTAAAATATGTCTGATAATAACGAGATACACATGTCCTCACCCGACATCAGAAGTGTGATTCGTGTTGGTTCATGCGCAAAATCAGTACGCTAAAAGTGAAAGTGACCGTTGACATTTGAAAAACAAAGTGCAAACATGCGAATGCTTTTTAAATAAGCATGTGGATCTGTGCAAATTGGACCCAGACAACCCAGATACGGATGCGCGATCATGGTGCATGTTGTTTTGGGCATAGGCTGTATGCAGAAATACCTTTGCCAAGGGACGCGCCTGTTGCGACTAGTAAGGCGCACAAAGGAGCAGCATCAACGTGACTATCGTAAATAGCATACCAAGGACGTAGCGTGGAGCTACCAGTAACGTGGAGTGACTTCGCACAAGCGGCCCACAGCCGTCAGCGAAACCCTTCGTGTGCTACAAGTGAGTGAGACCAGGACATGTCGCGGCCCTGCACAAGCAGTGGCAGCCAAGCGGATGGTGGACGACATGCTGGAACAACTACCCACAACAACTACCAACAAATTGTTTCGTTAACGATTCTGGTGCCGAATGCTCGTTAGTAAAAGCAAGTTGTGCAGCCAAATTAAGTGGCATACGTTAACGTTATTGTATTAACTGGTATTGGCCAAACATGTGTATTCAGAACAGAACAGTTCTTATGACGTAGTGTATAGGTTAGTGAGCAAAAATTTAAATTTTATCACATATTCTACCAGACATCTACTTGCAAAGTAATATTATGATAGATCAAAGGTTCAGGAAGTTCAGAGGTCCGTTTAAAGTAGCGGAAGTTTTGAATATCGCTTTATCTTAAAAGCTTTAAAATCTAATCTCATGTGTAAGTACCTACGCTGACGATGGCATACGCAAGATGCCTCTAAGTAGTGTTCCTAAGACTGTGAGAAGAGTTCGGTTACTTAGAGCACATACCATACCATAGCTAGGCCGTACTGTACGCACTTGTCTGTAGTCATAACTGCAACTCATTTGTGAGTTGTTCAGAGAGCGATGGGTTGCTGGTGGTGCAGCGGGGACCAGGGTCCCCAGGTTCTGGCTGCTGCAGTATCAGAGTCATGACAGTTGTCATGACTGTTTGTTTTCTTTTTTTCTTTGTTTGGTCTACTCGTAAGTTGATACAGTTCCTGACCAATTACTAAGGCTTATCTTTTTTTTATTAAATTTTTGTTAAGTAATGTGTTTCGATAACTATGTGGTCAGAATTGGCCGAGTGGAACATGCACTGCTGTTGATTTTTTTGGGTTACAGGTTGACACACAATGACGTATGCGAGCAGAATGACAGTGTTGGACAGCGCTGCACTCTTTGGATCTCCTGTACAAACAATCGCTGATCGGGGACGGTGCTTTTCGAGCAAGCTGTCCAGAGAGATTGACTGCGGTGGCGGCCGAGATGAGAAGCTATCATTAAGCCAGCTACAGATCCATTGTCTACCGAATCTGGTGAGTCGTTTTCATTTTGTTTTGACTCTGGTACTGAGTGCTTCCCTGGTTATACAGCAACAATTTTTAAATATGCTCACAATAGGTTACGAATGATGCCAGTAGGTCATGTACCAGTCGAGTAGATGGTGATCACAATGGTGATGAGCAAGCCTAAGTAGTGGGAGCCACGCGAGTAGGGGTTATCTGTCGCCCGTAGTAAAAAGTGTGTAGTCATAGTCAAATACATGACCACCATTCTTCCGACAGCTGTTTGCTGTCGGGGGCAAGGCAAATCAGGTTATTGAAATGTCATTTTCGATACGATAGCTTGTCTTGTGGTTGTGAATTAAGGTGCTGGTCGGCCGGAGAGCCGTGGCGTTAAAGTGGTTTACTCGTGTGTGGTTTTCTCGGTATCTAAGGCTCTTAGTGTAAAAGATGGTTGTTAATGTGGATAACGATGGTACATGGCTCTGGATGATGATTTTCACTATTATTAGATAATCGAAGTTTTCTTATATTGCTTTAGTTGATAATTTTCACTATGATTGATCAAAGTTTGTTGGCACATGCCAAGGGATCAGATTATTACTAGCGAATTTGAGGAAAGTCAAGTAATAGTCTTGTTAATGAAGCAGAGTAGAGATTGTCTTGTGATAGTGGTGAATCTTAGTTCGGCTGGTCGGAGACCGTACCATAGTATCGTAGCCATAGCCCGTTAGAAATCGGCATTTCTTGCTAGACCCTGGGTACGTGGTACACGGTAGCTCTGGGTAGTATGGTCAGGTCTAGCCTCGAAGCCAAGACCGTAGAGTCAAAGACGACTCGGCATTCCTCCGGGAAGTGCGTATGTGACAAATGTGTGGGACCCTGAATGAGATACTTGCGATTTTATTTTCTTTGATTAACATGGTGTGGAATCTTTGTACGTGGTCTCGCTAAACTCGAAACTAGATAGTTCAAATTATAAGAGTTGCTTAATTTTTGGTTTTTAATTTGAATGCTCATTGCAAATTGATCGTGAAATAAAATAGATTTTAAAGAGTCGAGTCCCTTTTAATTATGTCATCAGTCTTTTTTTGCGAGAAATGCCAGAAAATTGGAGTATAACTGACGGAATTGAGGTTGAGCATAGTAGTAGTAACAATGAGGAGAGTAAGTTTACATGATGATTGGACCGTACCAGAGGTCGTCGTGTAGCCGTAACTCAATAGAAATCGGCGTCTAATACTTTAGTAGTCCATGAGTGCGCGGTAGGCAGTCAACTCTGGCGAAGGTCGAGTTTCAGTGAAAACCATAAAGTCCAGGAGAGACGGCGCTCCCGTGAGGGTTCGCATAAAAGAAAGATGAGTAGCTGGAGATTACTGGGCTATGCGTAGCGAGAGATCACATGCAGAGCTTAAGTATGTTGATTCATTTGGTTTAATTATCTCTTTTGTGAGATAGTGCGGTATATATGTAGTCAGTTGTAGTTTGAATTTCCTGATTATTGTTAGTAATAGGTTTTCTAGTGTAGTTCAAAATTAAATAAAGAGTTCTGTCAAATTTTGACTATAATAAAGTCTGATAAATCAAACTGATTCTTACGGGTTAGTTCAGGAGTGACCGAGCTATGTGATACTTTGCGTTGCGGGTATGTTTGTTTACAGATTAACACACGAGGACGTGTGCGAGCAAGGTGGCCATGTCGGTGTCATTCGTCTAACTATTCGGAACGCCAGCACCCGGCGGCGCTCGACAGAGTCTATCCTGAACTTGCGAGGAGTGGAGAAAAGCGCGCAGCGGTGTAACGAGTCAGTCTTGGCTCTGGCATATCACGGTGGGGTTGCGGAAGCATCGTACGTTCCCGCAACCACCGTCGTGGATGGAATACCGGGGTGGTTTTTGTCGTAAATAAAAGACGGGTTGACCAAGACTGATTTTTATTAAGTACCCACCACCTAATTATTACTATAATGATAAAACACCTGACCTACCCACATAGTATACGACATCTCCATTGTTTTTTTTTTTTTTTTTTTTTTTTTTAACATCTGAGTAGGTAAAATATAATTCTTATTCTAAATACAAAATGTAGTTGTACTTTGGTACTTATGTACTTATACTTTCTGGTGTAGTATAATTTACAAAGTAGGTAACACAGAGACACACACAGATAATTACTATACATACACACAGTCATACTCAATCCTGTTGAATATTGGGTAAGTATAAGTAACTAATAACCTGACATTACATCAAGTACATAATGTACATTCCTTAGGTAGGTAGGATTATTAAATTATTAGTTTTGTAAACAGTTTTCAATTTTTTGTCGTGCTAGTATAGCCGCCGGTCTGCGTATGCGCCGAATTGGTGAGCTTTGTGGTGGAATGGGAGTGATAACGTCATCGCTAGTCCCGGAGCTCTCATCGCTACCACTTTTCGGACTGCTCCAAGTCTCATCATCGCGTAACTGATCATGAGAAGAGCCAGGGGTTATATTGCCATCGGTTGGCAGCTTAACCAGATGCCGCCGGTTCCGCCTATATCATCTACCCGTATTGTCTACGACAAAATAAGAGCGAGGCTGTGCTGCGCGACCTAAGATTCGTGCAGATTTGCGTTTGCCGTCGTCAGTGACGAGTACCGGTTGACCGGCCGATAACATTGGTAGCGGTTTCGTTCGCCTATCATAATACGTCTTATCGGCCTGCTGTTTACGTAACATCTCCTTGTAGTCAATCTCATTATCTCGACTTGGCTTCAACTGTTCAGCGTGTGATGGTAACCTAGTATTCAATCGCCGCCCCATTAATAGTTCCGAAGGCGAACTGATGCCATTACGTGGCGTAGCTCGATAGTTTAAAAGACCTAAGTAGAAGTCTGTCCCCGAGTTTATAGACTTTATCAAAATATTTTTTATTAATTGAACACTCCTTTCACTTTGCCCGTTTGATTGTGCATAGTTAGGCGAACTAGTAGTGTGCTTTATGCCCCATTTAGAACAAAATTTATCGAACTCTTTTGATGCGTAAGCCGGTCCGTTATCAGACACCAACTCCTGTGGGATCCCGTGTCTCGCGAACTGATCTCGCATGGCGGTCACTACCGCCTTCGTTCCTATGTTCGTTAACGGATTCACTTCTATGAAATTGGAAAAGTAATCAACAATTATTAAAAAATACTTTCCTGCATACTGAAATATGTCTGAGCCCACTTTGACCCACGGCAAAGGCGGTATGTAATGCGGCCTGAGCGGCTCCCGCGCGGGACGGTGCGCGCGCTCAGCACATGCGTGACACTGGCGCACCATCTCCTCCACGTCACGTGACATACCCGGCCAGAACATCACCTCGCGAGCGTGACGCTTGCACCTGTCTATGCCCATGTGACCGTCGTGTAACCTACTCAGCATTTCCGACCTAACACTTTTCGGTATATAAACTAAGTTATCTCTAAATATGATTCCATCAATAAAACCAAAGCTATCTCTATACGACCACTGCCCTCTTACTCGTTCGTCGACTGAATATTTATTCAGCGGCCACCCTTCTTGTATGTATTGTATAAGTAATTGACATTCTATGTCCTTCTTCGTGGCGTTTTTTATAAGATTTGTTTTGCTGTCACTGAAACGAATGTTTTCTATCAAAAAACACGATTGTTCTTCTACTTCCTCACCTACTTTTTCCGATGTAAGTTCCGGTAATGCCGCTCGCGATAAGGCGTCTGCCACGTACATGTACTTCCCTGGTTTATATATGACGGTAAAATCATAGCCTTGTACGCGTAGCATCATGCGTTGGAGACGCGCGGGGATAGAATCGAGTGGTTTTTTAAACAGCGCCTCCAACGGCTTATGATCGGATTCCACAGTGACGTCATGACGTCCATAGACGTACTGATGGAACCGTTCGAGAGCGTAGACAATCGCGAGCAGTTCTTTCTCTATCTGCGCATACCTGGTCTGCGTGTCGGTGAGCGTGGCGGAGGCGAACTCGACCGGGCGGCCCGCCTGCAGCAGCACGGCCCCCAATGCGCGCGCGCTCGCGTCCACCGACAGTAGCACGGGCTCGCGCGCCGAGTACAGCGCCAGCACGGGCGCCGCGCACACTGCGCCCTTCAACTTCGCTGCTGCCGCCTCCTGCGCCGAGTCCCATACCCACTCGCTATCTTTTTTCAACAGATTGCGAAGCGGAAGTGCTAACTCTGAGTAATTGGGGATAAATTTGGAAAGGTAGTTTATCATGCCCAAAAATCTCTCAAGCGCTTGCCTATCTTCCGGAGCTGGCATTTCCTCTATCGCTTTTATTTTATTTCTATCTATGGCCATGCCCTCCTCGCTAAAAATGTGGCCTAAGTAACTCACTTGTCTCACTTGAAACTCACATTTATCTTGATTAAATTTTATACCTACCTCTCGCGCCCTGTCTAGCAGTCTCTTCAGACGCTCATCGTGCTGGGCTTTGTTGGAGCCCCAGCAGATGACGTCATCTATGAAAGAGTCGACTCCCTCCAGGTCTTCGAGTATCTGACGGATTTTATGATGGAATACCTCTGAAGCGCAGTTGATTCCATACGGTAAACGCAAAAATTGGTATCTACCAAACGGCGTCCCGAAGGTACAAAGGTCCGCGCTGGCATCGTCTATTTCTACCATCCAGAACCCAGAACGAGCATCTAACTTACTGAAATATTGCGCCCCTTGGAGCTTGGTTGCGATCTCTGTGAGCGTCGGCAGCGGGTAGTGCGCGCGCCGCACGACGCGGTTCAGCGGCCGCGGGTCAAGACACACGCGGATAGTGCCGTCCTTCTTGGCCGCCACTACGATACCGTTCACCCACTGTGTCGGGTGAGCCACCTTACGGATCACTCCCATTTTCTCCATGCGCACCAATTCTTGCGATAATTTGTCGCGAACACCTATGGATATTTTTCTAACTGGACAGACTGACGGCTGGGCGCACTGATCTATTACAATGGTATATTTACCGGGTAATTTACCTAAACCTTGAAATAAATCTGCATAGGGATCTAGGTTGAGAGACAATATACGCTTCACCATTCCCAGCTCTTCACAAGCATATCTACCTAACACACTTTGGCAATCGAAGTCGGCAATGATAAAGCGCAATGTATACTCAACGTTTTTATAAGTATATTTCAGATAACAATAACCAGCTATCGGTATATAATTTCCACAAAATGATTGCGCCCTCGTGTTATCTGAACTTATTATTTCGTTTGGCAGCCCTAGTTTCTGAAATGTACTTAGTGATATTACATTTAAATCTGACCCTGAATCTAACTTAAAACTTTCACTAGCCCCAGTACGTTTAAAAATCAAAGTTTCATACCATTTAAAGTCCTTACGTTCCATCTTCCCCGATAGCGAAGAAACATAGTACAACCCGTCGTCGTCCTCACCGACGCTCACGTCGCCGTCGGGCTCGACACCAGCGTTAATTTGTAACACGCGCCTACGCAATTTCGGACACATGTTTTTAAAATGCCCTCTTTCACTGCACCAGAAGCACATTGCATTTTTAGCCGCACATTTATAACTGTCACAAGTCACAACTGCCTATTCCGCACGCAGCACACAACACTTTTCCAGGCACGCGCTGCTGGGCGGGTGCGCCACCCACTCCGGCCACCGCGCCGCGCCGCGGCTGGCGCGACCCGGCCCCGCCGCCGCCGCGTCCTCGGCCGGCCGACAACGCCGCGCCGGCGCCGCCTCGCGCTGCGCCTCCGCTTGTGCCCGCGCGGTGCGCCCCGCGCGCGCTCATCGCGTCCACTGCTACCACCTGAGTCTTGGTGCCCTCTATCTGCATCTGTTCCTCCATGGACATCTCGTTAGCTTGACAGACTTTTACAGCTTTCGCCAGAGTGAGATCGTCTGCCCTGAGTAGTCGATCTCGCAGCTTGCCATCTCGGACTCCGCACACGATCCTGTCTCGCACCAGGCCCTCTTCTAAATGCTCGAACTCGGATCGCTGCGTGAGAAGCTTTAGTGCCGTTACATAGTCGTCTATAGATTCGCCTTCTTCCTGGTTTCTTGTGAAAAACTTGAATCGAGCCATCGTAGTGTTCTGTTTAGTTCCAAAATGTTCATTGTATTTTAACACGAGCGTATCGAAGCATTCTTTGTTTTCGTCTTTGGTGAATTTGAAAGTTGTATACACATCGTACCCCTCCGATCCGACCAAATTCACCAATAAACTCGCTTTGACATCATTTGTTTCTTTGTGGACACCAGACGCTTTTAGAAACACGTTAAATTGCTTCAGCCATTTTTGCCACGCTTCGGCTCGACTAGCCGGCCCACCTTCCAGAAACAATTCCGCCGGCGGCCGTGCATGTTCCATTGTTTTCAATTGTTTATGATATTTACTATCACTTTTACTGTAGGTATTTTAGAACATAAATCGGGATTATTGGGTGTTAATTTCAATTAATTACTCAGCACCGCTGCCACCATGTCGTAAATAAAAGACGGGTTGACCAAGACTGATTTTTATTAAGTACCCACCACCTAATTATTACTATAATGATAAAACACCTGACCTACCCACATAGTATACGACATTTTAAACTATCGAGCTACGCCACGTAATGGCATCAGTTCGCCTTTGGGGCGGCGATTGAATACTAGGTTACCATCACACGCTGAACAGTTGAAGCCAAGTCGAGATAATGAGATTGACTACAAGGAGATGTTACGTAAACAGCAGGCCGATAAGACGTATTATGATAGGCGAACGAAACCGCTACCAATGTTATCGGCCGGTCAACCGGTACTCGTCACTGACGACGGCAAACGCAAATCTGCACGAATCTTAGGTCGCGCAGCACAGCCTCGCTCTTATTTTGTCGTAGACAATACGGGTAGACGATATAGGCGGAACCGGCGGCATCTGGTTAAGCTGCCAACCGATGGCAATATAACCCCTGGCTCTTCTCATGATCAGTTACGCGATGATGAGACTTGGAGCAGTCCGAAAAGTGGTAGCGATGAGAGCTCCGGGACTAGCGATGACGTTATCACTCCCATTCCACCACAAAGCTCACCAATTCGGCGCATACGCAGACCGGCGGCTATACTAGCACGACAAAAAATTGAAAACTGTTTACAAAACTAATAATTTAATAATCCTACCTACCTAAGGAATGTACATTATGTACTTGATGTAATGTCAGGTTATTAGTTACTTATACTTACCCAATATTCAACAGGATTGAGTATGACTGTGTGTATGTATAGTAATTATCTGTGTGTGTCTCTGTGTTACCTACTTTGTAAATTATACTACACCAGAAAGTATAAGTACATAAGTACCAAAGTACAGCTACATTTTGTATTTAGAATAAGAATTATATTTTACCTACTCAGATGTTAAAAAAAAAAAAAAAAAAAAAAACAATGGAGATGTCGTATACTATGTGGGTAGGTCAGGTGTTTTATCATTATAGTAATAATTAGGTGGTGGGTACTTAATAAAAATCAGTCTTGGTCAACCCGTCTTTTATTTACGACATGGTCCACCAGTCCGAAAGGGCGTGGGTTCGTATCCCACCGCTGTCACCATGTCGTAAATAAAAGACGGATTGACCAAGACTGATTTTTATTAAGTACCCACCACCTAATTATTACTATAATGATAAAACACCTGACCTACCCACATAGTATACGACAGTTTTTAGTCAGTAAGAGTCTGACAGACCCCTCCGCCCGCCCCGGGGCGGAGGACATCCATGACGATTTTCCACCCCGGAAAGCGTGTCACGGGGCAAAAGTGGTACTTTAAGTCTGTTTATTCAGAACCGATTAATATTAACGCGAGCAGATGTCCATAGAACTAACGATGACCATTAAATTGCAATAATCATTGTAGGGTTAAACCGGTTCAATGATAAATCAGCTATAGGGAATAATAATATTCCGGATTAGCCAAAATAAATTCTGAAGGGCTTGGAAAAAAAAAAAAAAATTTGCCGGACCAGAATTTGTTAATCTGAAGGGTTTGCAGCCGGACCAGAACAAGTTAATCTGAAGGGTAAAAAAAAAAGGAAAAAGAATAAAAAAAAAAAAAAAGTGTAGCCGGACCAGAACTTGTTAATCTGAAGGGTTTGCAACCGGACCAGAGCTTAATCTGAAGGGTCAATAAAGACCGGACCAGAATTTGTTAATCTGAAGGGTCAATAAAGACCGGTCCAGAACTTGTTTATCTGAAGGGTCATTGAAGACCGGTCCAGAAGTTTGAAGGGTCAATAGAGACCGGTCCAAAACTTTTAATCTGAAGGGTCATTGAAGACCGGTCCAGAACTAATTCTTACCAGTCTGTAGGGTTTAGATAAACCGGTCCAGATTGTAAAGTACGATTTTTATGGTCAGGATAATCGCACAATTTATGCTTATTACAGACGTATGAATTGTAAGCGCACGAGGACGTCCGCAAGTCAGTATGGCCGTGTCGGCGGCGTCACCGATCACGCCATCGACAAGTACGTCACAGAACTTCTCCCACCGCCCCGCTGCTCGACTTGTTTTGCTATCAGTATAAAGGAGCGAACAGCGAACCGGAGGGGGACTTGACCATTGGACATCGTATGGATAACATGTGCTCGGAAACTGTCTCGCGTTACGTATCTGGTTGTGTCATATACTTACAGTGTGTGATTTGCTAGTGTGATTAAATTGTTTGTGAAATTATAATCTGATTTAAACTGCTAAACCGTTTTTCTATTGCGCAATAACCAACACTACCCACAGTTAGCCCACAGTACTTAAAATATGTCTGATAATAACGAGATACACATGTCCTCACCCGACACATATAATGTTGACAGAAATCATTTTGAAACAATATTTTATGTAAAAAAAGTTTTAAAAATAAAAAAAAAATAGAAAAAACATCTGTAGGGGAAAGATGAAATGCCAAAGGGGTAAGATTGATATAGTGACTAGAATCGTATTTATGGTCATTATGCATGTGCGGTGATCATTAAAACCTGCTCCAATAACCTAAATAGCCTGAAAATCAGTTACATTCAAAAATCGCTTTCTAAATGCAAGAAAAATAATTTAACCAAATAAAATATATTGATCTTAACCCGTTCAAACGGCAGGCAGTCTGAGGTTCTCAAAATGTTTTGATAAGATATAAAAAAAATATAAGTTTTTTATATCTTATCAAATCACGCTCATTACTATCAAATCTTAGTCGGGTCGATAAATAAAACACACGTTTTCATTTATTATCATGTAGCGTACATTATAATTATTATTATAAAAAAACCACACATGCAAAAAATAATTAAACATAAAATATGACTTCAAAGGAAAAACATAAACATAAAAAAAAAATCGTACCTAAACATCACAGTTAAAGAAAAGCAGTCCTATATAAGTACTACTTTAAAAACTAAATAACCTCATATCAAAAGTATATAATTTGGCTTTATCAAATCAGGGATGTTCTAGAGTATTGCTTAGTTATTTTATGTAAGCGATTGTGCCGCGTAGTGACATGTATGCTATAAACTGGGCTGCAGCGTACCTACATGGTCAATTCATTACTTTTCACTCTCTGTTTTGCAATCGCCGATTCTTCAGGACTATAACAAGTTGCCAGTAATGATTTCCTGATATAGTTACGAGGCATGTTGATTCTAAAACAAAAAAAAAAGTTATCTATATGCAAGTTGAAATTGAATATTCAGTTTTCCATATCATGGTTGATTTACTGATCGCAAATCAAGGTATGCTTCTTTGATATGAATAAAAAAGTTACAGATACAATTACACAGCAATCAGCCTAACACACCTGTGTTCACCGGAGGGTAAGGCCTCTGCCTTACTATGTATCTTCTTATCGTGTTGATCAATGACATTAAAATTTTTGCAGAGTACTTGGCCACACAAACCAGAGGTGAGTACACCTTTATTTTGCCAGTCCTATGTAATAGGAGACAAACCGAGCATTAATCCAGATTCCTGGCTCTTACAGAGAGATTTCTAATGAAAAGTTAAGAACACTGCCTGACCTGGACATCGAACCCAAAACCTCAGGTATAGCAGCTGCGCTTGCATCGAGGCAGTCAGATAAAACTCTCGTAAAATAGAACATGTTATTAGGAATATCGTAATAAGAACTTTAACCATGTATTCAGTACACAATGCTAGACACCCCAGCGCAGAAATGTTTCATCTGATTAATAAATCAGCTGTATCATACATTTTGATCGTGTAGGTATTGCACTTATGTACATATAGAACATCTGACTTTTTTTTAAGCCGACAAACGTTTTAAAACGGGAGGGTCTAGAATTAGTACTGATTCCATGTTAAAGGTTTTTGTTAGATTGCGAACCTCTGATCTCTTCTATGTGTTTCGTAAACGGGGTAAGATGGAAAGTTTTATATTATCACCTTACCCCGTTAAATTTTGCAGGAGAAAGTTTGAAAGGCACCATAATTATTAAAATACGTGAAATATACTAATCACCACTTTATAGAGCGTATTAAATTTCAAATATATTTATAACTATAAACAAATAATGTTTGTTACTTACCTGTGTAAGGAGATACAGCAAGCGGGTAAGATTAAAAAACTCAATTTTACGCGGGAAATGTGTCCGTACGGAAAATTGACAAAAAACACAGGCACGCTCTCACTTAGCGACTGACGCAGACTGCGGGGCAGGGCAAGACAAAATGGTGTCTACAACGATATTGCCAGTAAGTATTTTAAAAAAATCCTTGATATTCAGCGTTATTATTTTTTTTATCTTTTCTCCAGTCACCAGTCAAATTCGGATAATCGACGTTAATTAGCTTTTCAGTTAACAGCATAGTCGTTTTACTAAACGGCGCCGTTCAACTAGCGGCCTGAATGATATTCAGTCATTCAATCAAACAGCTAGGCAAATGATCGATAACGTTTAACTACTGTCCTAGCCCAGACATTTCAAATGGCACTGATTACAAGCGGCACTGCACAGCACTTCTTGCGTGTGAAATATCTTGTTCCCGACCCAGCCCGTCGCATCCTGTGGTCGCATCGTATCGTCTGCCCGCGCTATCAGTTCGTCTTCGCTGCGCTTTCTTTCCGACTTTTTTTCTTTTTGGTCAGCTCCTAATAGTGTGATGTTACAAGGCGTATAGCCCTCCTCAAGAACTGGGCTATCAAATACAAAAATAAATTTTTCAAATCCGACTGGTAGTTTCAGAGATTACCACCTACATACAAACTTATAAACAATACAATTTTACATCTTTATAATAATTAGTATACAGGGTGGAATTGAAGTCATGGGCATTATTTTAACCTAAGGCACTACTCACGATACTGGTTGCATTAGGGCTATTAATACGCAAATCAAAAATATTATTAATGCAAGTAAGGAAAACCTTAAAAATGTAGTAAGTCAAATTGCACAAGGCTTATTATTGTAAATAAACACTTAAAGTAATTAAAACAAAATATTTCGTTAACGCCAATAAATGTTGAAGTATCAAAATCTTAAAGCGCAGTACAGCGCAAAGCGAAATGTAAACAAACATCAAATAATAGTAATAACTTCATAGAGCGGCCGACCTGCGCGCGCGCGGGTTTTTCTGTAAAAGTAATAATAACAATGGGCTACAAGACATGCCGTCCGGCGGGATTCCCTGAACTCTCTCCGTCCCGCTCCCTCACTCGCAAAAATACGAATATCACCCCCGCGCGGGGTCTGCTTGCCTCCGAAACACGAACCCGGAACCAGTGTCATAACGACTGCGCAGGTGCATTGACGCGTAGTTGATTTATTGATCCCGTGATGTAATCGCCGTACTCGCCGCTCGCGTCATACGGTGCTTGGATTGCAGTGTATTAAGTGTTAGTGTAGTAATTGTGTGTGTGTTTGTGTACACGATGCCTCGACCGCGTAATGTGCAGGCTAGGTACGCCAACCAACAATACCCACAAATGGTTGTAATTTACGATCGCACAAGAAATTTAGTATGAACTCGTGAAATGTTCCATCGCCGCCGACCCTATTCCTTCACGGGGTCTCATTCCACCAGAACCACTCAGAACCTGTTGGATTTTTCGTCTTTTCACGTGCCAGCACATGCACAAGCTCGTGGAAGAACACCCGTTTACCCTCTGTCACTTTACCGACAAATAAGGTTTTTTCAAAACAATCCACAAGCTAGGTACGTAAATGTTTTTTTTTTTATGTATGTTAGTTGACGTAGTTTTGACCGTCCTAAGCCGGCAAAGTACGAAGGGAAAGTTGGAATTTATTATGAATCAATTCATTGGCAACTTACGAATGTCACGTGAGTCGGGCGGGGTCAAAGAATTCACGCCCAATGACGCGTACGGCGTAGTGTACCTACGCATTTGCTATCGAGAAGCGCAAAGTATTTGATACTTTGTATGACTTACTACATTTTAAGGTTTTCCATACTTGCATTAATAATATTTTTGATTTGCGTAATAGTAGCCCTAATGCAATTAGTATCATGAGTAATGCCTTAGGTTAAAATAATGCCCATGACTTCAATTGCACCCTGTAGATGTATTGCATCATAAAATAACCAGTTCCATAGTGGTGTGTGTGTGTGGCCGAGGTGTTCAAAGGTTAATGTTCCTTTTGATAATAATTTGTTCGCTCATCGTTACAATACGATAAACAATAATAATTACTAATATACCTAAATGAACGATAACGCTGTTATCTTAAAATTCAAATTATTTATTTGTTCGAATACAACAACAAGTAGTGGCTGGTAGTGTACCATTCAGTTCACGCCAGTGCTGTATTAGGTATGATGAATACACAGGCGATGAGTGACCCGTACACGATTCCTATAAGACGTTTTCGGGTTGCGCTACAATGACGTCAATTCAAATGGCATTCTGATTTTTTACAACTACGAGCACAAGGTTGCCCCGACCTAGGACTACTGCATACGTGTGCTTCAAATCAATGCTTTATTGCTGAACACAGTACTTAAGAATACATTGCAAGATATTGAGCATGCAAAATAACAAGTAGCATCGGTTCGTCCAGCAGGCTAGCTACCTGCACACTGGTTCTATGCCGGCACAGACACCATCTCCCAAGTCGCGATGTGTGCAAAGTTTGGAACACATTGGCACTTCGCCATCGCGTCTAACAAAGCCTTCAAGCTTATACTATGTTGATATCTTTGAAGCAATTATTTTGTGGCACCCTTTGCCTGCTGTAGGTATATCTACTCCATTTACAATCATGTTATTAAAGCTTTTTGTGTAAATTATTGAACGTAAAACGTTGCCCGTGAAAGTATACCCTAAAAGTAGTAGCTCAGCGGTATCGGGAACAAGGTCCAAGCTACTGGCGGTCAGGGGCCCCAGAGAGAGAGGAACCTCCTAACGATCAATCGTATTAAGAACCGCTTTCTGATCCAGCTGCCTAACGAGAGCCTCCTTGGGTGTTGGTCTAGGCTGTTGGCTATTCTTCCATTGACTGCCACGACTATCGGCAAAATGATCGCTGAGCCCACATTTCTCGTCACTTGATTTGTTTGTCTTTCCTTACGCCAGTTCTCTTTAGCCAAGAAGATCGGGTGAGGCCCTTGTCCACCGCGACCACATCTCGATGACGTCGGTTTGTAGGAAAAATTCCCTGAGACTGCGCGATCTCGCGACTGTGGAGGGTCTTAGCGTTTAAAAAGCCTCGACCTGCACACTTTTGCGGGATATACAGCTCATTACCGTCAAACGCTCGCCTACTAGAAGCCGTTTGCATGTAGGCGCTCAACGGTTTTCACGATTATATTATTTTGTTGTCGTGTCGAGTGTATTTTTCTTATGAACCAGTGAGTTTCATATTACATTTAGAGGTTAATTAAATTATATAATCTCGTTTTCACCGCACAACCTCCGGCAGGCATTAGTCCACCCGATTATGAGGCTGTCTCTCCCTTTCTGCCTCCTTTGAGCCAGAGTAAAGCACTCAGGTGACGGCGACGGTGGTGGCTATGATGCTTGGCTACGTCGTCATTGTTTTGCTAATTGATTGCCTATAAATATAGGCTGGAAGTGTTCCAATGGCGTTAACAAGAGTTTTTTATTTAGTTGCATCATTTGGCACAAGGATCGCCAATGCAGAGCAAAGTTTCATTATGATGCTCGCTCGCGAGTTAAGTTCCAATGTTTCATTACGATGCTCGCTCGCGAGTTAAGTTCCAATGTTTCATTACGATGCTCGCTCGCGAGTTAAGTTCCAATGTTTCATTACGATGCTCGCTCCTGAGTTAAGTTCCAAAGGATCGACTGCTTGCCTAAACATAAATATAATAAAATCGTAGCGAAGAAAAACTAGTTAGTAGACGTTTCAAAAGGTTAGAATATTACATAAGGTTTCAGATTTAACATTTTAAATGATTATCATTACGTATAGGGGGAATTTTTGAAATGCTAAAACGGTTAAGGAACCAGGGGGCCGATTCTACTAACAAAATTGTTCAAAAATCGCAATGGAACCACAGCTGAATCACGGCTCTACTAATGAACAACGATTCAACTGCGGTTACGTTTTAGTTTAAGCCAACGATCGATCGAAATAATTTCAAAATATATTCTGCTAACAAAATCGAACATGAGCGTGACGTTTAGTCACTTTGTACTGTTATTTTGACACTTGTTAGAATCGAATGGTTTAAATATAATTTTGTATTCGAAAATACTTTCGGTGGAATTTAGGTAACATTTTTAGGTTGAACTTTTTTTTCTGTGGTATTATTAAACATACTATTTGGCATGTTGGTAACACAGGTTATCCGCTGTTACGTTCCCGCTACCATTCAGTTGCGATTCAGCATAGGTTTAGTTTCCAGTTTGCATAGGAAATAGTAGAATGACTTTCTAAGTAACTATCGAACGGCGATCGAAATCGAACTGTTATTAAAACACAATTGAACGTGTAACGTTGCAAATTAGTAGAATCGCCCCCCAGCCCTTATTGCCCAATAAGGGCTGGTTCCTAGATTTTGGCTCAAGCAAAAATGGTCTTAGGAGACTGTCAAAAAACTCATCGGACAATCTGAGGTTTGAGTGCTAGAAAAACCAGAAATTGCAAAAATATTTTCTCATACATTTTGTAAAAAATGAGACAGAGATGAGAGAGAACACATTATACCAGTGTATGACCGCAGTCGAATTATTTCTTTACTTTTGGCTGAATATTTGATTCTCGTCGCCCCTCCCAAAAGGTAGTTTTCGTATGGAGAAGAATGAGCAAGAAACTCTACCGTTACTCTTTTAAAATGTTTTACAAGGTTTTGTTTACATTCATTATACAGTGTGTCAGGTTACACGATAGACATACTTTAAGGGAGTGTAGTACCCATGAAAATGAACAAATTTTACCAAGAGACCAACACTGGAATCGATAAAAAACAGCTGTTCCCTACATTTTGTCTAGTTATGCGAATATAAACGTAGAGAGCGGTTGTTTTTTTTCTCGATTTCGATCGAATTATATATGAAGACGATGCACCTGAAATAAAATTACCCTACCACAAAAGGTAATAAAGCATGACAGCTAAATCAATTACGTGATAGATACATGGTGCTCACATATTTACAAATATTGTAAAGTAGATGATCTTCCTAGAATTATAAAAAAATTTTAAAAATATATGGGATGTGAAAATGTGTGGGATGCTGAGGCCTCTTTTTGCAAGAAGGTGATGCATGCAAAGGAGGAGACGGAGAGGGAGAGAGAGCATGCCTCTCATTCCACCCGCACCAGAAGAGCAGCTGGGCATCGAAGTGCGCTTAACGATCTCCGGCCACCATAAGAAGGGGCCTGCAGGCGGCGAAATTGGGGCCGTGTTGTCGCTCGAGCAGTCAGGTTCAAAGAGGTGGCCCGCAGTATAAAGCCTTAATAGAAGAACGTGCGGTCGTGGGATCGGCCGCACTTGGAGGTGGGGCCCGCTAGGCACGGCGGACTGGTACCAGTCGTGGCTGCGGCGAATGTACAAGTAACTCCCGGGCCTCCAACTCATGGTACTAAAAGGAACAGTATGGTTCTAGTCGGTAGGAGTTGTTTTTTGTTTTGCTTTTGTTTTCCTCATAGAAATTCACCGAGTCACTCTTAATTAGACCGTTTAAAATATGGACTTTGTTCGGTTATAAACAGGTGTCTTCGTATTTCATTATAATGTGTCATCATGACGTTGTAAACAACATGATATGTTATAAAATTGGAATTGGAATTTGCTATTTATATAATATGTCATTGGGTTTTTTTTATGATAATTTTTTGCTGCGAGTTCAGCTTCTTCTTTGGACGATTATTGACAAGTGGTTTAATAAATAATAAAAATAATTGATAGGTAAATATGGGAAGCGGCTTTAGCTCTGCAGCTGGTCTAAAGTAGGCTGGTATAATTTATTATTTTTAGGTGATATCGGTGAAGGAAAACATTGTGCCGAAACCTGGATATATAAGTTAATGTAAGTCTGAGATAAATAACTCGTCTTGAGCAAGCGTGCTGATCAATGCTCGAGCCTTCTCTGTGGGAGAAGTGGCCTGTGCCCTGCAGTGGGATAGTAATAGGCTGGTGTTTTATTATTAATAAGTATGTGGTACATTGGCGTAGAACAGCTGTACCTAGATTAGAACATAGAATCATTATTTCTCCTTCCTAATATTAATTTAGCAGTAGTTGAATTAGATCGAACAGAGTGATAAGCGCGCGGCTAGATAACATCGCAGCGTGTCCGGTACACAGTACGCGGCCGCAGTACTCGGCACACGACGCTCCCTGGCGGCCGCGCGCGCTCGCTGTCTCGACACCGCCAGCATCAACACAGCAGTATCAACACAGCAGTATCAACACAGCAGTATCAACACAGCAGTATCAACACAGCAGTATCAACATGATCACCGCGGCCATCGTGCTCGTCGCCATCGTCGCGCTCTACCTGTACGGCACGCGCACCTTCAGCTACTGGGACAAGAAAGGAGTTAAACATGACAAGCCGACAGTGTTGGTCGGCAATAATTCTCAAGTCTACCTTATGCAGAAGAGCATCACGCAGAAGGCCGCAGAAATGTACTGGAAGTATCCGAAGGAGAAAGTGGTAGGATTCTACAGATCCACGCACCCGGAGCTCGTGATCAGAGATCCTGAGATCGTAAAGCGCATCCTATCAACAGATTTTCAATACTTTTATCCCCGCGGCCTGAACCCGCACAAGACGGTGATCGAGCCTATGATGCGCAACCTGTTCTTCGCGGACGGCGACTTGTGGCGCTTGCTGCGGCAGCGGATGACGCCCGCGTTCACGAGCGGCAAGCTGAAGGCCATGTTCCCGCTGGTCGTGGAGCGCGCGGAGAAGCTGCAGGCGCGCGCACTGGGCGCCGCCGCCGCCGGCCGCCCGCTGGACGCGCGCGACCTCATGGCGCGCTACACCACGGACTTCATCGGCGCCTGCGGGTTCGGCCTCGACGCCGACTCACTCAACGATGAAGACTCTGCCTTCAGGAAGTTAGGAGCCTCAATATTTCAAGTTGAAGTAAAGGAGGTTTTCATTGCTATGTTGAAAGAAATATTCCCAGAATGGTGTAAGCATTTAAAGTATGTCGAAAGAGTGGAACAACCTTTGATCGATCTAGTCTCAGCTATACTAAAACAGAGGAATTATGAACCTTCCGGCAGGAATGATTTCATTGACTTGTTGCTCGAGTGTAAGAAAAAGGGAAAAATTATGGTAGAATCACTGGAAAACTTTAAAGCAGACGGCACTCCGGAGATCGCTACGTTAGAGCTAACGGACGAGCTGATCGCGGCGCAGGTATTCGTATTCTTCGCGGCCGGCTTCGAGACGTCATCTTCGGCCACCAGCTTCACGCTGCACCAGCTCGCCTACCACCCGGAGGTGCAGCGCAAGGTGCAGCAAGAGATCGACGCGGTGCTGGCCGAGCACGGCGGCCGGCTCAGCTACGACGCTGTCAAGGAGATGACGTACCTGGAGTGCGCGTTCAAGGAGGGCATGCGCATGTTCCCGTCACTGGGCTTTCTGATCCGCATGTGCGCGCGTACCTACACCTTCCCCGAGCTGAACGTGACCATCGACCCGGACGTGGGCGTGATCATCCCGCTGCAAGCGCTGCACAACGACCCGCAGTACTTCCCCGAGCCGCACGAGTTCCGTCCGGAACGCTTCCTGCCCGAGCAGCAAAATGACAACACCAAGTTCGTGTACCTGCCCTTCGGTGACGGTCCCCGCGCCTGTATAGGTAATAATTGTTTATTTATTAAGTGTTGTCTTTGTAGGGATATCTGTATTATGAGGCTCGCTCGACACGCATCGCGCCGCCTGTTGACCTCAGTGATTACTCACAGGCGGACCCTAACCGGAATGGTTAAAGTTAAGATAGCTGTGAAGCTGTGGGGACGGCACGTACCTAGTGTACTAAAACCGCTCGTAGCACTTTGGAATAGATTTTTGCTTCCAGGTAGTTTGAATGGTATTAGGAAGTTGAAGTAAGTACTATAAGTTGTAATATATATGTTTGGTGTTTGCAGGTCTGCGCCTGGGCCTGATGCAGTCCCTGGCGGGGCTGGCAGCCGTGCTGTCGCGCTTCACCGTGGCGCCAGCCACCACCACGCTGCGCCACCCCGTCGTCGACCCCAAGTCCGGCATCGTGCAGAGCATCAAGAACGGCCTGCCGCTCGCCTTCATCGAACGCAGCCCTTCTGTGGGCGCGCGGTAAGCGGACGGACTTGTGATTAGTACCACTAGTTTTGTACAGTGTTAAGAAATTAAAATAAGTTATATATAATTATTTTAAGCTACAGTGTATATATTTTGTTGTAAAAATATTAATAAATAACTTACTACACACATCAAAACTGTCTAGGGATCAACATATATTTTTGCAATAACTTTTCTCCTGATTGATATTAATTAAAATTTTCTTTAAGGATTCATCAAATAAAGTGTTTTCGTTTGTCACAGTAACGATAAACCAAGTCACCTTTGCATTAATAAAGAAATTTGCCATATTCCTAATAAAGGGATTTTTGACATTTGAACCACTAACACAAAAGTTCGAAAAAAAGACTGAAATAACAGTTTTCTCTAAAATTTTATTGGGTAACTTAAACAATTAATAATCCGTGTTTCTACCGCGAACACTAACAACACAAGAACATCGGTTTGGCATACTCAAAATGAGTTCATCCAAATCACGCTGTGGAATGGCCGCCCATGTTCGTTGCAACAACAAAAAAAGGTCTTCTTGCGACTGGATACCCTCCATATTCGGCAGAGCTCTTCTCTGTAGCATATCCCATGCATGCTCAATCGGGTTCAAGTCTGGCGACTGAGCAGGCCAGGGCAGGACATTGATGTTAGCTGCGGCGAGAGTCTGTCTTACAACTCTTGCGGTGTGCGGTCGTGCATTATCATGCATTAACTGAAATAAGGGACCGATTTGCACTTGTAGAGGAACGATGACGTCTGATACAATCGTCTCAGCATAAATTTGAGCGTTGAGGTTGCCTCTGATCCAAATCAACTCAGTTCTTCCGCCGATCCAAATACCCGCCCATACCATGATGGTTCCACCACTATAAGGATGGACTTCCTGGCAGGATTTTAATCGCTGTTGGCGTCCAGGGGTTCTCCAGTGTCGTATACGTCTTGTATCCGGTCTCATACCAAAACGAGACTCATCAGAAAAGCACACGAAACGCCATTGTTCTTCTGCCCAATTTCTGTGTTCAAGAGCCCATTGATATCGAATCCTACGATTGTGCATTGCTATAGGTGGTACCCGTAGCGGTCTTCGGGAATGAAGGTTCACTTCATGCAAGCGGTTTCTGACTGTTTGGTCGCTAATTAAGTTCCCTGAAGAGTGATGAAGCCTCACGGCTAACATCATGGCGGTTATTGTTGGAGCTCTTCGAGTTAAGATTTGAATGTATCGGTCTTGTCTCCGTGTGGTGCAGCGATACCGTCCTCCATGGCGCTCAGCCACGGTACCAGTGCTTCGGTAACGTGTCCAAAGTCGACTGATAACACTCTGACTTGTATTCAGAGCTAAAGCCACAGTACGTTGCCGGGAACCAGCTTCTATCATTCCCACGGCTCTGAGCATTTCTTCCCTGCTTAAATGACGTCGCCGCTCCATAATAACGTTGGTTTTAATCAGTAGTAGGGAAACAGTAGCACTAATAATGTCTTCAATGCGTTGTATGTTTTTATAGGGAAAATATTGACAGCTGATTTTCATCTTTTACTCGAATTTGATTCACAGTTCCTGATTCAAATTATGAAATGCACCAAAAAGGATCCATATAAATTTATAAAATCATAAATTTATTACAAAGCCACATCTCAATCTCAAGAAATCCGCATAAAAATGCTTGATCCCTAGACACTTTTGATGTGTGTATTTTAAGTGTGGAACTTACGACAGAAACACGCTTGCACGATACGACTACATATAGAAAGCATGGCTAATAGAAATATCTATTCCTAGACAGCACGTTTTACCGAAAACTTTGTTGATAGAAAACATTGTTTGTATCTCAGTTCATAGGAAGCACTGTTGACAGAGATCTTTGTTCTTATAAACAATTTACGGAAACAAATTGGATAATTATTTTTAATTAAGTTGTATTCCCATTCGCTCGCTCTTGCATCCTATGTCGACGGAGACTCGCTGTGCGGGGCTCCTATTTCTGTTTAATGGTTTTAAAGTAACTTAACCAAACCTAACCTCCGGGTGCCCTTCGCTTGCAATAAAAATATATATATCGCAATATAATCTAAATTAATAGTTTCTTCTTCGAAAGCGCTTTCTGTGAACCAAGGTATCTGGAAACATTGGTTTCTATGAACCGAGAATCTACAAACAATGTTTCTGTCAACAAAGTTTTCGGCAAAACGTGCTGTTTATGAATAGATATTTCTATTAGCCATGCTCTCTGTATGTAGTCGTATCGTACAAGCGCGTTTCTATCTTAGGTTCCACACTGATATTTTAAACCTGAAAGCAAATTGTATTATCGTCTAGTTTTTCCATGCCACGTCTGAATGAAGTAGCACTCCTCAGAATAAGGACGTGCAAACAGACTCAACGTATTTGCAAAAATTATGCACCCCAAGTAGCCTGGGCAAGAATCCATGGGATTAAACAAAAATTTCCCAGAAATTTACGTTAAACATCACTTTTCTAAATTCTCAAATTGAATAACATAATTTTTTCATTAGGTAATTGGCATGATTTATGTTATTAAATACTTAGTTTATGTTATTAAATACTTAGTTAATACTTACGACGTAACCAAGTGTTCTGAAACATCAAACAATTAAAAGTTACAAGAAGTTAATTATTGATTTTCACTGCTAAGAACAACCCCGATTAAGATGAATGCGATGTGGTAGACCGCGAAATTCAAATTTTCTTACGTTTTTTGCAATTTGCAGGTCAGTGTCAGGTTGTATCTTGATCAAAATATGATTCGCGACTATAACAGGTACGTATTTACGGAATTATAATCGAAACATTAGTATCCTGAGCGCTTTCGCCCAGAGATTCGACTGCCAGTACATGTATCACTGTGACATGGTACATGTACGGGCTAAGGTGGAAATATTGTTTTAACTGTTGTGACGTATTATTGTATTTTTATTTTATTGTATTGAAATTGTATTTGTTATTTGTATTTGTATTAGTTTATTTTATAATTGGTCCGTGTTGGCTTTTAATTCAATAAATAATAATAATAATAATAATAATACAACATTCTAAGTGAGATTTGCACCCTAGGAGATTTCTTCTTGTGGTACAAATCTAACTTAGGAAGATGTATTAATGATTCTAATGACTATAATTCTGTAAATACGTACCTGTTATAGACGCGAATCATATTTTGATCAAGATACAACCTGACACTGACCTGCAAATTGCAAAAAAATGTAAGAAAATTTGAATTTCGCGGTCTACCACTGCGCAATCACCTTAAACCAGCTTTCTTATGTACATAAAACTCGCTTTGAAATCGGACCACCTGTTTGATACGATGGCACAGACAGACACACACACAGAACGACAGAGCTGTTCACTATTTACCACGAGAAAAGTATCTAAAGCTAAAGCTCTTTGAAAAGGTTTTTAAATAGCTGTGTACTAATATGACAAAAAAATACTTAAAAACAGTTTTGACTTCGCTACGATTATATTAAATGTATAGATTTAAGTACTTGTGTTTTTTTCTGTTTGTAATATTGCATAATGTGGCTGTTTTTTGTTTCTATTTAATATAAATACTAATTCCTGAAACAAATAATTTATTGCCTAGTGAAAATGTGAGATAGGTAACCAGCGTACACTCAAACTCGCGAGTCTGACTGTGAGCTCCTATAATGTGTTCTGAGTGTTGTAATGATTACGGCGACCTTCAATGTGGCACAGTGACGTCACAAGTGGATCTCGTCATACACGTTCGGCTGTTAAGATAGCTCATAAATAATACATTTAATTGGGGCGTTTATTCTAATTTTAAGAGTGTTGACGCTTACCTGCGTGCCCTCGTGTGCACTCACTCTGGCCAGCCGTCACTTATCCTATTCCCTCCCTTCTCACACACTTCATCTATCTTTACGTGGTATTCCTCTCTCCCTCCGTTCATCAACATAATATCGTTCTCTGAGTCACATGCGTTTCATCTCTCCTCATCTCGCGCGATGCCGATCCGGTGACAAAGTATATGATTCATTTTAACTTTTTGCTACCTACTTTCATTGCTATCAAACTTCTAATAGTAACGTTTTGACGCACATTTATCTCAATAATTTTTCATCTCTGCTTTATGCAATCTTTCAATCTTTCAATCTTTCAATCGTAATTTTTTTACGGCCCAGCATTTCGATCAATATAGAATGGGCTAAAGTAAGAAAAAATTAAAAACACTTTGTGAAACACACAATACAAATAAAACAGTGAAAATAATATTTGAACAACAATAGTCTGCGCCAAAAAGGTTTATTTCAGCGTTCATGCCAGACAGACGTTTTCTGTGTGTGTGACGGGAAATAGTTTCAATATAAGTACATAGTACATATTTTTTATACTTTTATTTAATAAACTAGCTTCTGCCCGCGACTTCGTACGCGGATCCTGTTGATTATGCCAGCGACAACGGGGTCGTCAAAATCGAAGATCTGAAATGTCTGATGTCGAATTCTAAGAGCCCGGGGACGGGAAAACAACGGGATGCGCGAGACGATTCGAGACGTTCCAGATCTTTCATTTTTGTAAGTCAACAGAAAATTCCCATCAGACTAAACAACTTTTGCTAAGACGTCATTCCTATATATGTTGTAGTGTCGCTGGGCTTTGGAGTTCCACAACAGGTGTTCCAGATCTTCAGATTTATTCTCACAGCAGAAAATGCTCTTCACGTGGAATCATTTTTGCTATGGCACCATTTTTATATATATATTTATAGATTCTAAGGCAGATTAAAAACTGTGTACGTAGGGATTTACTTCATGCAACATATTTTGAAGCAGTGAAATCAGACTATTTGTTCAAGTGCGGAAAGTTTTGGTTTCTAATATTTGCCTGATCTTGATAATTGGATACGAAATATATTTGGAGAAATTTGGGGTCATTTTCAGACAATAATGAACCAATAAGGTGGTAAACTTGGCCTTGCACTTTGAATGTTGGCATAAATGGGCCTCTTGAAATCTGTTTCGCACCAAAAGATGTCATTTGAAAGGCATTGTATACAGATGTTGTCCAAGAAATGTTTTGACTGTGGATGGTCACCAATTAGCAGTGATCTTAATATTTCTGGAGGATTTTGTAATATTTCAATATGTACTTTTCCACCCGAGCAACACATACCGTTTGTTTCTTTTTGCCATTTAACAGCTTCACAAAAAGTACAATTTTGAACCACACCTCCGATGGCGGAATACGTGGCGTAGTCAATCAAGTCATTCATAGAGTATACGTAAATGCACTCCGTTCCTTATCAACCCAAGGAAGGTTGCCACGTCTTACGGCTATATCTCTGTCGGATCGGATGTGTCTCTGTCTTGAGACACATCCGATTCTTCAGATGATATCGACATTCTGTTCAGAGAATGTCGAAGTCGATCAGAATTCAAACGTTAGTTGCGCTCTTCTTCTGTCTCTTCATGCCGTACTCCAGCAATTCTTTCTCTCTCACTTTCTAACTGATTATGAATATTTTGTTGTGTGCGTGTTCGGGACAATGTATGATAATCTCGATCACCAGTTACTCGCGCATCACGTTCATCACTCGTTTCAAAAGACCTGTTAGTAGATGTGCGAATACGCTGAGAACGCAGGCGTGCTTCGCGATCCGAAGAGGTTTCCACGGAGCGAGTTGCAGCTTGATGTTTTCGAACAGCATCAAGTCTCTCCTGACGCTCTTCGGTAGATTCTTGGGATCTTATGATCTTTCAGCTCCTTTGGAACATTGGGAAAGATTTGACCTCTTTCTAGGCATGGTTATAGTTTTATTGTGAATATACCTGACCAATTAAAATCTAAGTGACTGCTCCCCTGCGTTACCGGGTAGGCTACCGTGTCACGAAGATAAATGGCAAAGGAAATTAAACACTCAAATAACATAAGCCCGAAGGCATATTTATTGATAAAGTAAAAAAATAAATGGGAGTTTTGACCAGTAGAGTCAACTTTTCAATGATATACCATCGTCACCGAAAATCAGTCCTAAACTGTTACCGCCTTCACCGCGTGGAGGTACTCCCAGCTTATGTTATTTGATAATTATACAGTGAAATTAGTGATAGCTTTGATTTCCACATCAGATGTTTCTGATCTTCGATTTTTATAAGTCAACAGGAAATACCCATCAGATCGAACAACTTTTGCTAAGACGTCATTCCTATATGTGTTTTGGTGTAGCTGGGCTCTCGGAGTTCCACAACAGGTGTTCCAGATCTTCGATTTTTATAAGTCAACAGAGAGTGCTCATCAGATTGAACAACTTTTGCTAAAACGTCATTCCTATATATGTTATAGTGTAGCTGGGCTCTTGGAGTTCCACATCAGCCATGCTATTCTCTAAGGATACAGCCTTGCGGACAGCGCTGTCGCAGCGCTGTCGCGGTGGGTTTGACAGTTGCGACAGCGCTGTCCGCAAGGCTGTATCCTTAGAGAATAGCTCCCCAGGTGTTCCAGATCTTCGATTTTTATAAGTCAACAGAGAATTCTCATCAGATTGAACAACTTTTGCCAAAACGTCATTCCTATAAATGTGTTATGGTGTAGCTGGGCTCTTGGAGTTCCACAACAGGTGTTCCAGATCTTCGATTTTTATAAGTCAACAGAGACTTCTCATCAGATTGAACAACTTTTGCTAAAACGTCATTCCTATATGTGTTATGGTGTAGCTGGGCTCTTGGACTTCCACAAGAGGTGTTCCAGATCTTCGATTTTTATAAGTCAACAGAGAGTTCTCATCAGATTGAACAACTTTTGCTAAAACGTCATTCCTATAAATGTGTTATGGTGTAGCTGGGCTCTTGGAGTTCCACAACAGGTGTTCCAGATCTTCGATTTTTATAAGTCAACAGAGAGTTCTCATCAGATTGAACAACTTTTGCTAAAACGTCATTCCTATATGTGTATGGTGTAGCTGGGCTCTTGGAGTTCCACAACAGGTGTTCCAGATCTTCGATTTTTATAAGTCAACAGAGAGTGCTCATCAGATTGAACAACTTGTGCTAAATCTTCATTCCTGTATATGTTATGGTGTAGCTGGGCTCTTGGAGTTCCACATCAGGTGTTCCAGATCTTCAAATTTATTCTCTCAGCAGAAAATGCTCATCACGTGGAACAATTTTTGCTATGGTACCATTATTGTATCTCTTATACTTTAGCTGGTCTGTTGCGGTTCTGCATCAGGTGTTCCATTTTCCAAAATAAATTACAGCCTATATGTTGCCCAGACTTAATACCTATACAACAAAAAAAAATCATTCAAATCCGTCCAGTAGTTCCGAAGATTAGCGTGTACAAACAAACAGACAAACAGACAGACAAACAGACAATTTTTTTTTTTGGATTCGTGCTCTATTACTGTTTCTAAAGCCCCCTCAAGTATTTTTTTTTAATATATTCAATGTACAGACACAGTTTTTTTACTGTTTTATTATATGTATAGATAAACTAACTTAACCAAATATAATTAAGCGCACAAAAAAAAAAAACAAAAACTGTCTAAGCTTTGGTATAAGCAAAACTTGTTCTTAGAACGATGATCTAGTAGCTACATTGATGCGTGTAGTTGCTGTGACCTCGCCAGTACTTCCTTCTTGAGCTGATACGCTGAGTATCAAGCTCCAGGTGCGCTGCTGGTGGTCCTGACTTAATAAAAGTACTTGATTTCAATGATATGACTGTATTTATTAGGTAGGATACAATTTTATTGAGACAACCGATGTGTGCAAACGCTCAAGGTGTTGGGAGCGAGTAAAGGGCGGGGGGAAGTTCGCGATCGTGGTGTGTTGTGTGGCCCGATGTGACGTCAGGAACACGGAGCCAGGCATCTTGGTCTCCATCACCATCCCCTTGGGTGAGTGACCCGAAATATTGGAGGTCGAAGTAGACCCGTAAGAGCGCTCCGGCGAGAATAACGGACACATAACAAGGCTGACGTTGAGTACGTCATAGTGAAGTGTTCTAATCAAAGGGCTTTACTGTATCTGCTGAGACTGGAAGAATGCGAGAGATAAACAAACAGTAGGAGACACAAGGTCAAGCAGTGGCTTGATGAAGATATCTTTGGATGCAAACTAAAGAGCTAATCTTTTATATTTCGGAGATGCGGGGCGCGCCAATTTCTGACTGATATTGACTTTATTGGTTCTTTTATGATGTAACCAGTTTCTTAGTGTTGTATGTAAAGGTTAATGTTTTTTATGATAATAATTTGTTCACTCATCGTTACAGTACGATTTGTTGCTGCTGGGATTACATTATATTTTTAGCAACGCTCTAGATATTGGATTTTGTGCTCAAATATATAGTTAAACAATAATATGGTGGCTGGGTATGCTGAACACTGTCTACCAAGCGGAGTGTGTGGGCATAATAGCGGCTTATGCCATAGCAGCCAGGAGAGTTACGGATGCCCGTATCCGCATACTCTCCTTCAATCCCTAGGGAAGGAATGCATCACATCGAACCTAATACTAGAATGTCACAATGCGCTTGAACAGGTTACTGTTTTGAACCGCAATATAGTGACGCTACAATGGATAAAAGGACACAGTGGATCGCTAGGTAACGACACAGCTGACGAACTGGCCAGAAGAGCATCCAGTACGTCAGTTTGTGGACCGGAACCTGTCGTGCCCATCCCCTTTAACCAACTACGCAGGTGGCTACAGGAGCACACCCATACACAAGCAGAAAGTTGGTGGACGTCGTCACCAGGCTGCAGGCAGTCCAAGGAAGCTATGCCATCATTAGATGGCAGGCTAACCAGGCGCTTATTGCGACTGAACAGGAAAGGCTTGCGCCTGGTGACGGGGACCATCACGGGACACTGCTCGCTAAATAAACACTTCCACACAATAGGAATAACGGACAGTCCCCTGTGCAGAGTATGCATGCAGGCTGATGAAACTCTTGCGCATGTGCTCTTTGACTGCACAGGCATCACCCAGATTAGATCAGAAACCCTCGGGACACCCAGATCGTACACAGATGTTCTCAAAAAACCAGGAGACCTAATCAGCTTCTGGAGGGAGGTGAACTGGTTGGAATAACCAACGACGGCCGCCATGGCCCACGCACAATGTTCCAACTGAAGGACTAAGTGCGGAAACCAAACCCATAACATAGAACATAATATACCTCGATGAACGATAAACTGTTATCTTAGTGTTATAAGTAACATTCAGTATACGCTAGTGCTGTATTAGGTATAATGAATACACAAACGATGAGTGAAATATCACGAAAGCGTCGTATTTCCCGATAATGACGTCAATTCTATTGGCAACCCTGTCTTTTTACAACTACGAGCACAAGGTCGCCCCGAACTAGGACTACTGCGCGCATGTGCTTCTACTACTACGAGCCCAAAGTCGCCTCGACCTAGGACTACTGCGCGCATGTGCTTTTACTACTACGAGCCCAAGGTCGCCTCGACCTAGGACTACTGCGCGCATGTGCTTCTACTACTACGAGCACAAGGTCGCCCCGACCTAGGACTACTGCGTGCGTGTGCTTCAAATCAAATCTAAATTGCTGAGCACAGTACATATAAATACATTTCAAGATGTTTGGTAAATGCTCAGTTCACTAAGTTCTACCTTAAGGCATGCAAAACTAGCCTTCTGTCCATAATTTGACGCCAGACAATACCTACACAGTCGCGATGTGTGGCACGGGTATTTTCTTGAGCCTGTTTGACAAGTTTGAATTTGAAGGCATGTTTTGCACTTTACCATGGTTCTAACAAAGCCTTCAATCATTACTATGTTCAAATATTTGAAACTATTTCAATCATGATAAAAAAGTTTTTTTATTACAAAACATAATTCGTTTTGTCCCAGCACCGTACTCAGGTAAATAGGTAGCAGTATCTCCCGGGCCCGATTCATGGTACTAGAAGAAACAGTGGGGTTTAAAGAAAAAAGGTACTTAGGTAGTAGGTACCTACACTGAAAGAAATAAGCAGTAAATATTAATGAAAAAACATTGATCTGAACTGCTTAAAACAGTTCCATATGAGCCTAACGTTCAAAACAGTATTTTTTACTGATCCGAAAACAGTTACAACTTCAGGCAAAATGTTACCATAATGACAGTAATCTTTAACGTTTTTGTACGGTCTCATCGCCGTACATTTTTACTCTGTAACCTACCTTAGACCTACGATGCGCGTCATAATTTACCATAATAAAATGACATGACTGATGAATTAAAATATGGTGAACTTATAAGGTGTAGCTATCAAAAACTGAGAGAAATAATCGCCTTCCACTCTAGTAATGTTACTTACTCTTACTTAAATAAACTTATAACTACTTAGTGCATCTCAGTGGAACGTGTCTCTAAACTAACTGAACTTACCCACCTTCAAGACAAATTGGTGTTCGGAGTTAACTACCTACTACAAACCCGTACATTTATTGTCCTTTGAGCCTTCGTGTGTTTGTGTCTGTTGTTACGGTAACGAATCGGTTCAGCTGGTTTCCCGGAAGAGGGTCGTCCAAATAGAACTGAGAAGGCGCAAATACTAGCCAGAGTGCAGGCATATTGAGCACCGAAATTAACTGCAACTACTGGAAAAGCCTTCGATTACTGGAAGAGCCTTCAACTACTGACATTAACTAAAACTACTGGAAGAGCCTTCAACTACTGACATTAACTAAAACTACTGGAAGAGCCTTCAACTACTGACATTAACTAAAACTACTGGAAGAGCCTTCAACTACTGACATTAACTAAAACTACTGGAAGAGCCTTCAACTACTGACATTAACTAAAACTACTGGAAGAGCCTTCAACTACTGACATTAACTAAAACTACTGGAAGAGCCTTCAACTACTGACATTAACTAAAACTACTGGAAGAGCCTTCAACTACTGACATTAACTAAAACTACTGGAAGAGCCTTCAACTACTGACATTAACTAAAACTACTGGAAGAGCCTTCAACTACTGACATTAACTAAAACTACTGGAAGAGCCTTCAACTACTGACATTAACTAAAACTACTGGAAGAGCCTTCAACTACTGACATTAACTAAAACTACTGGAAGAGCCTTCAACTACTGACATTAACTAAAACTACTGGAAGAGCCTTCAACTACTGACATTAACTAAAACTACTGGAAGAGCCTTCAACTACTGACATTAACTAAAACTACTGGAAGAGCCTTCAACTACTGACATTAACTAAAACTACTGGAAGAGCCTTCAACTACTGACATTAACTTAAACTACTGGAAGAGCCTTCAACTACTGACATTAACTAAAACTACTGGAAGAGCCTTCAACTACTGACATTAACTAAAACTACTGGAAGAGCCTTCAACTACTGACATTAACTAAAACTACTGGAAGAGCCTTCAACTACTGACATTAACTAAAACTACTGGAAGAGCCTTCAACTACTGACATTAACTAAAACTACTGGAAGAGCCTTCAACTACTGACATTAACTAAAACTACTGGAAGAGCCTTCAACTACTGACATTAACTAAAACTACTGGAAGAGCCTTCAACTACTGACATTAACTAAAACTACTGGAAGAGCCTTCAACTACTGACATTAACTAAAACTACTGGAAGAGCCTTCAACTACTGACATTAACTAAAACTACTGGAAGAGCCTTCAACTACTGACATTAACTAAAACTACTGGAAGAGCCTTCAACTACTGACATTAACTAAAACTACTGGAAGAGCCTTCAACTACTGACATTAACTAAAACTACTGGAAGAGCCTTCAACTACTGACATTAACTAAAACTACTGGAAGAGCCTTCAACTACTGACATTAACTAAAACTACTGGAAGAGCCTTCAACTACTGACATTAACTAAAACTACTGGAAGAGCCTTCAACTACTGACATTAACTAAAACTACTGGAAGAGCCTTCAACTACTGACATTAACTAAAACTACTGGAAGAGCCTTCAACTACTGACATTAACTAAAACTACTGGAAGAGCCTTCAACTACTGACATTAACTAAAACTACTGGAAGAGCCTTCAACTACTGACATTAACTAAAACTACTGGAAGAGCCTTCAACTACTGACATTAACTAAAACTACTGGAAGAGCCTTCAACTACTGACATTAACTAAAACTACTGGAAGAGCCTTCAACTACTGACATTAACTAAAACTACTGGAAGAGCCTTCAACTACTGACATTAACTAAAACTACTGGAAGAGCCTTCAACTACTGACATTAACTAAAACTACTGGAAGAGCCTTCAACTACTGACATTAACTAAAACTACTGGAAGAGCCTTCAACTACTGACATTAACTAAAACTACTGGAAGAGCCTTCAACTACTGACATTAACTAAAACTACTGGAAGAGCCTTCAACTACTGACATTAACTAAAACTACTGGAAGAGCCTTCAACTACTGACATTAACTTAAACTACTGGAAGAGCCTTCAACTACTGACATTAACTAAAACTACTGGAAGAGCCTTCAACTACTGACATTAACTAAAACTACTGGAAGAGCCTTCAACTACTGACATTAACTAAAACTACTGGAAGAGCCTTCAACTACTGACATTAACTAAAACTACTGGAAGAGCCTTCAACTACTGACATTAACTTAAACTACTGGAAGAGCCTTCAACTACTGACATTAACTAAAACTACTGGAAGAGCCTTCGACTATTGGAAGAGCCTTCGGCTATAAGAAGAGCCTTCGGCTACAAGAAGAGCCTTCGGCTATAAGAAGAGCCTTCGGCTATAAGAAGAGCCTTCGGCTACAAGAAGAGCCTTCGGCTATAAGAAGAGCCTTCGGCTATAAGAAGAGCCTTCGGCTACAAGAAGAGCCTTCGGCTATAAGAAGAGCCTTCGGCTATAAGAAGAGCCTTCGGCTACAAGAAGAGCCTTCGACGATAACTAGACGATTTCTACAGGAGAATCTGATGAGAAAACAAAGACTTTGCTGAATAAACAGGAATGCAACTTCAAGGCCATCGAACGGATAAAAATTGATTTCGAAGGCTTACCTGAAAAATGGGAACTTGATGTTCACTTGTGAATCATGAAGTCGAAGTGGGAAGCTGTGGACAACACTCATTAGCAACTGGAAGCCTTACTGAAAGGTTCGAAACATACATACTATGACAAGTTCAACAGCATGGAAACCAAATATAACGAGACACGGAAATGACTGAAAAGTAAGATGTGGTCCACCGCTCATCAGCAATAGTCAGCACCGAGAATCGAGATCCCAGAGTTGTCAGGACACTACAGCAAATGGATATCATTCAAAGATCTTTTCCTGGAAACCATACACAAAACCCGACATTGAATAAAGCTCAAAAAATGCAGCATCAGGAGACTGAAAGGTGAAGCAGAAAAACTGGTGCAACACTTGCGCATCAGCGCTGATAACTACACTTCGTGTTTCGATATACTGAATCAACGATACAACAACCGTCGACTACAATTCTCATCACATGAACACTTGCCTGCCATACAGAAGCCAGACGCTTACAACTTGAAGAAGCTGCACGACGTAATAACGGAATATCTAAACGGTTTAACAAAAATTGGTTTTATATGCAGTTGGAATCCTATGATTGTCCATCTGATGTCACAAAAACTAGACTGTGGGACCTACAATGAATGCATAAGGAACTTGCATGATAACAGAGACGTGCCAACACTGCAGTAATTTTTGATGTGCTTAGAAAAAACCAGTTTATGGCGTTTGTAACCATGAAGACTTCAAAAACGGACATACAAAGTTCAGAGAAGTCAGCTGGAACTGAAAAACATATACCTCGAAAAAACTTCGACCATAATAAGTGGATTCCAAAAACTTACCACGCTTCATACGGACAGTACCCTCTTTGCAAAAACTTTTAACTTTAACGTTTTTTACAGTAAATGGTATGTTCAATCATTAAACGTTACTGTTGTTTTACTAACATTTATTCTTACCATATAAAGTCAGTAAGTCTTCATGAAATCGCTTTAATGTGGTGTAGTAAGAAATTATTTTTTTCAGTGTACATATAGGTAGATATCATCTGTGAAGAATTAATAATTTCTTACATCTTTGTGTATCAGCACACTGACTACACTATACCCACACTAGAGCAGTGCACGCGGCACCACCACGTGGTGAGTCAGTATTTACTAAAGTAATCTAGCAATTAGGGAAAAGTCTCATTAATTGTCAGATCAACAAACATCATGATTACAGCATCATTTTGTAGTAATAAACATATTATAGAATATAATAGGATGCTCTTTATTGTGTATCATACATACATCATATGGATTACAGGACAACAAGTCGTAGAACTAAAACTTCGAGGACATGTGACATCCACCAAACCCGTACTCGGTCCGCGTGATGCGTTACGGGTACAAATGCGTTCCTCTCACAGAGAGGAGGCCTGTGCTATGCTAAATATATACCACATATGACGGACCTGTCTCGGCAGGTTTACCAACAGTCGTCGGGCAGAGCACCGGACAGGCCAAGATTCTCCGCGAGGCTCGCGGGCTAGCTGGGAGCATCACACGAACATCGACAGATAACAGTATGTTTACTCACTCTAATCTTATCAGTGTACAAGCGATGTAACGTACAAATATGTAACAGGTGTTTTGATCTCTATCTCCAACACGTGTTGTACATACGTACGGTCGCCAGTCGACACTTAGAACGTACGCTCGCCAATTGACTGCACGGCGACGTAGAACGTACGCTCGCTAAACCGAAAACTGAAAACTTCAACTTTTTCGTATACTGAAAATATTAATTGCTGAATGTTCTATTTAATAAGTACTTTCGTATAGAGATGGCCTAAACACAGGTTTAAATAAACCACCAGGCAACGCACTACATTACCCTTAAAGTCCTATTTTTGACAGTAATCTCAAATTTGTCATACCATACTTTATATCCAGATTATTATAATTCTATTATAGCCGACATTAAATATACAAAAAACAAACAAAATATATCTAAACAGAAAATTTTATTTAAAATAATAAACAAACAACAAAATTGCATTAAATAAATAAATACCTACAATTCAAATTAACTTAACCTAAACCTAATCATCAGAATCATCATCAAAATCTTCTGGTGAATCGTCATCATTTTGCGGCAATGTGCGACAATATGATGACGTTTCGGGTCTTGATGCTACTATGGTCGGGCTTACAATTAAGTTTAATACCTCTGCACATATTTTTGTCCGGCTTTTTTTGGGGAATCTCACGAAGGCTATTAATCAAAGGGTCAGATGTTATTATTAACATGGACAGCAAGTCTCTATTCGTGGCAACACGTGAGCACTTGCGGGTGTTGTACTCCCTAAATCTGCGGCAATCTTTGTTACGTGCTTCTTGAGCCTCTTCGGAAAGCTGCCCAATTGGAAGCAATGCCGCTTTGATGACCTCAGTACTGTGTACTAATATTTTATGTACAGTAGCAGGCATATAGTACCACGAATAGAGACTAAGGTAATGTGTTCTAGTTTCAAGACAAAATTTATTAAATTCAACTAAGTTTATTTCGAACCCAGAAGACAATGTCCTCAAAATAACATCAAATTGTTTGATAATAGTAACATCCAACCCTGTGATTTGAGCGCTCATCTCAGCATTCTTAAAAAAGCGACGGGCTGTGTTTCCATCATTGGAAGAACCAAATCCTGGCTTTGGTTTATCTACAATGAGTCCCATTTCGTTCTTGAATTTCAACTTGATTTCTTCGGAACGAACCTTGATATCAGCTTTATCTTCGTCGCTTCTAGCCTGCCATTTCTTAATATTCAACTTATAGCTGATATGTAAAAGGCATTCAAAGCAACGAATCCAAGCATGAAGTGTAGATAAACCAAAGCCAAAATGTTCCTGATTGCTGTTAAACTTCGCGGGGTCATCGTTCATCGTCTTGGGGGTGGCACCACAGATGAAACACTTTTGAGATGAACGAGTTTCCGTTAAGGCGTTACATACCTTTCCGTCTGTCATTGTCAGAAGAAGTTCGTGTTTCACAGAGATTTGAGAATCACCAAAGTTGATAAGTGTTGGAAGAAGAGCATTAATTTCTTCCAACAATCTATTTGTCTCCGCTAACGTGAAGTCGTTCGTTTCCTTAGCAAATATAAATTTGATTGGGCGACAATACATAGTTGATGAAGACCGAGGATTTTGCCAAATAATTTTGGACCCATCATATAACTTAAGGGGAACGAAAGAAAATACGAAAAGAAATTCGTCCGTATCTTCAGTGTTCTCAAATTTCTGTTTGTATGTGCTGTGCCCAGAACTTCCATCACATCCCCATTTACTAACAAGTGTAAACGTTGAACTTGTTGGGAGGACACTGCTGATAACTTGATTCTGTGCTAATACTAGACGTTCCGCTGTTTTATTTAATAAGGCTTGCAAATTTATTTCAGCACGAGTTTCTGTTATAGCAATGTGCTCCTCTGCAGGGTAACAGGCCTGTTTGGATTTTACTACACTAAAATATGACGGAAACACATTATGTCCTGCCATTATGGACCACTTCCTAGTTTGTTTGTAAGCATGTGTTGTTGACTTAGAATCTATATAGTATGCTAAGGCTTCGTCACTACTTAACTGCCTAGGATCACAACTGGTATTTTTTGACTTAATAATATTATCTGGGCTCTCACTAATGTCTCTAATCACATGGGCAACTTTTCTTTGCCCTGCTGAACGCATAGCAATTTCGGCAGCAGTCACTAATTCACTGGCACTTCGAGATTCTACGAGATCCACGACTCGACGTTTCTTCGTCTTAAACGACGTTTCCTCAAAATCTTTGCGAGGTCTTCCTGCAGATGTCACAGCCTCACTCGATGTCGAAGGTTGTGGGGCTAAAGAACTCACAGTAAACTGTATGTCTCCTTCATCCAGCCATGTCTTATTTGTTATTAAAAAACGCTCCTTCGATTTTCCCGAAGCCAACCATTTGGCTCCAATCTTAGTAGAAAAGTTAGATATTTTCAGCTTTATTTCTCTTTGGCTGCTTTCAGTAATGTCACCAAAGTGAAATTTTGAAGAAAGATAGTCATAAATACGCGACCGTTTATCATTCTTTGCGTGTTTCAACCACTCTTCAAAAAAGGCTACCCTTGAAATAGAGTAAACGTGTTCTGAAAAAAAAAGAAAAAAATATGTTGTACTGAAGTGTGCTGAACAATATGTGTAATTTTACAAACTACACAGTTATACCTACAATATATCTAAAAACTAGCCCGAATAGAGGCGAATCAATGTATTTCCTGAACGTTCTAAGTTTTCTTTATGAAAAAAATTACGCTAAAATTTATGCATCAAGTTAAAAAAATGCTAAAAATTCATTTAAATAGATTCTGATAAAAATAATATATTAAGTAATAGTACATACCCTCAGTATTAATATCCATCACAAAAAACTTTCACAATATCACTATAAACCACTATGAGATGTGCACAAATGTGTCGCTAAATTGCAACTGATTGCCGGAACGCTTGCATTAAACTCATTACCTGACTTCTGGACTCTATGACTCATCAGTTAAGTATTTGAAAAACAACTTTTTCTCGGAATTTGGAGTTTGGGGGTGTTGATTGTGTTATGCAATTAAGATTTCCTGGAAATGAAAACTTGAGTTTTGTCCACCTAGCATGTTCTAGGCGAAATACCGTGCGACGGGGTGGGTCGGGGAAACAAAAAAAATTTACGCGGACGAAGTCGCGGACAGAAGCTAGTTGAGTTATATACATATTCGGATTCAGCGAATTTTTCTGCGTCGGCTGAGCCGGGTTTCGTACAATTCTGAGCACTTTTATGGCGCTTAAAACAATGCAATTTTAGTGCATATTTCTCAAACATGATGTATGATCCGACATCAAATTTGCCATATTTTTTTAGTATTTCATTTAAGCTGTACACCAAAACAGAGAATCGGAGCATAAGCCGTTATTCTCGTCCTAAAATTTCAGTTCGATGGCAGATAAATCGTTTTTCGATATAGCTAACTTTAGATGAAAAGTCCCTTCATACATTTTGCTTACGACTACTTACACTATGCAATGTCGCTTCAACCAATTTGCCGTCAGCCAAATTCATTAAGACATGTCGGTTCAACCCTTTTCGCTGCAACTGTTTTGCACTCAGTTTGGAGCTTCAAACAATATTTCTGTTCTCAAAACTGGGTTCCTTAGTCGCTTGAACATTTTGTTAGTATCCACATTTTTTAAATACGTCACTTAAGATAAATCTAATACGAAGTGGCTAGATTAAAATCATTTTTTCCTGTATCATAATATAAATAGTTTGTCTTTTAAACCATCCAATTTTAATACGACAATAACAATCTATGTAATTTAAAACAAATAAATGTTGGCATAGTTTTCGTAAACCGTGGCAGTATTATTACTGTCCCGCCCCGCGCGGGCGCATCAGTAAGTCGTGAGTGTGGCGGGAGACAGGACGCGCGCTGTTGTAGTTTGGGATAAGACCGAATAGAATAAGCTTGTATGATTACTTTAATATTGTGTCTAAAAATTAATAAATTGATTATGTTTTAATGTAAATAGTAGATTGCGAATGTTTGTGTATTGTTTATCGCATGTATTGATACATTATTAACATAGTAAGTACCTGCCGAGGCTGCCGAGCTGCCTGCTGTACTAACTACCTGCCTACTTAATACGTTAATAACGGTTACTGTTTAAATATACGCGGTTACTGAATTATTTGTAATGGTGTACCAATTCTTAAATTTAAAAGTATGCAAGTTACTGGCTATAGAACAACAGGCCAGCTTATACTATACCTGGTCTTGTTATCAATGACTTGCGGCCGATGTTGCTTTATTTATCAGTTCTCTCTTATTAACGCCTATAAGTATAAGTAGTTATGTTATTTATGTTTTCTTAAATTTTTAGCCCACAATGGAGCCAAAAAGACTAAAATATTTGAGAAGCAAGATTGAACGCACAAATGATGAAAATGAAAACAAAAAAAAACGGTTACAGCCCAGTACGAAAAGAAGATCTTCAGTAACACTCTTAGAGAGCTCGTCTTATCATGACCAAAACAAAGATTTACGTATTTTAAATACATTTCATGACAAATGTAACGGTGATCCGGAAAAAATAACAAATTATGAACAGGTTTGTTCAGGTTTTTTATTTAAGTATTATTGCTACACGATTATGTTGACAAACTGTAACCACAATTATTGTCTTTTTAGGAAAAGCAGAACAGCAAAAATAGTGATTCGTGTGATAACAGCATTAATGTCATAACAATCGAGTTTGAAAGGGTAATTAATTATTTATTACTTAGTAGTAACTTTTGTCAGCGTAGACTTTCGTAGGTTTCCGTGAATATTTCGAGAAATCCTTTTTAACCAGGAGCCTAAATTAATTAAGGAATGCCTGTGCTAAATTCAGTCGATAGTTCAACATCTTTACACTTAGATTATCTGCATACACGGTCGAATGGCGACTTCTAAATTCTAATAGAAGGAAATACGTGACACAAACTTTTACCACAGATGCAGTACATGATACTAAACTAAAAGCAATAAAAATGTTCGGAACTTACTATAATAAAATCAGCTGTTCCATTCAAAAGTGCAACACTTACGCGGTCAAAATGTATGGAACAGCTGATTTCCTTTTACGCCCAACAAAAAATGCTATCACTGGCCCGTTTAGAATCATTAACTGAATCTATGGTAGAAGTTTGTGTCATTGATGTTCCTTCTATTAGAAGTAATTTTACTTATTTTATTGCTCTCTGTATTTAATCCGTAACAAATAAAACACACTTACTCTTATTTACCAATGAAACTTTCGATTTGATGCTATGAAACAATTTTTTTTTCAGTATGACGAAGAATTCCAAAAATTTGAAGAAGATAACATAAACCCAATGAATAAACCTACAAAAATATTAGAATTAGAAGAACACGAACAAAACACTAAAAATCCAAATAATGTTGATCAAGTAATCGCAAAACACATGGCCCAAGACACGGTAATTGAAATGAGCGATAAAAATAGAACAGACAGTAATGAAAGCCTTCAACCTACGTTAACAGAAATTATACCGGAAAAAGAAATGGATATATTAAGGAAATCCTTGGAGGACAATAATGCTGAAGAAATTACAACGGAAATACCAAATCAAGCAGAAAACGCTCCTAAAAAAGTAAGAAAAAGCAAGCGTGCCGTGATTCAAAAAAGTTATTTAGATTTTATGAGCGAAGATGAAGACTTTGTCTGGGACTCGACTTCTTGGGAAGGGACGGACGAGTCCTCAAGTGATGAAGATCAACCAATGAAAAAAAAAACAGTAAACGCAGAAGATGGGAAAGTAAGAGAGTCAGGTTTAAAGAAAAAAAAGGAAAATAAGGCAAAGAAACTAAAAGATTCTAGATCAAAAGGTGAATGTTATGTTAAGAAAGATGGTTCTATTAGGAAGGAAAGACAGTTAAAACCAAACCCATGCATAGGGAAAAGCTGTCCTTGGAAGTGTAGTGAAATAGACGAAGAAAAAAGGACAGGAATATTTGATTATTTTTGGGGATTATCCAATCAGAGAAAAAAGGACTGGTTAATTGCTATGTCCTCTAAAGAAGACATAAAAAGAAAGAGATCTAAACATTCCAGCTATAGGACCAATACATTTAAATATTTTATAAATGACGGAGAGGGTCGTCGTCAGGTTTGTTCTAAATTCTTGATCAGCACACTAGACGTTACCGAAAGATTCGTTTACTACACCTTGACAAATGTATCCCAGGGAATATCAAAAGAAGATGGGAGAGGAAGGTGTGTTCCAGCCAACAAAACTCCAGACAATGTAAGGGAATCGGCAAAAACCTTCATTAAAAGCTTACCTGCACTACCATCGCATTATTGCCGCAAGGATAGTACAAGGCTGTACCTCCCAACCGAATTTAAAAACATCAAAAATCTGTATCGTATCTATAAAGAGGATCAAACTAGTAAAGGAGTCGATGTCTTGAGTGAAAAAATCTTTCGACAAATATTTAATACTGATTTTAACGTAGGGTTTCACGTACCTAAGAAGGATAAATGCCTAAAATGTTTGCGTTTTGAAGGCCAGAATCCATCTGAATGTCCCGAACTGCAGGCCCATTTAGAAGAAAAACAAGCATCAAAGCGACGCCAGGAATGTCATAGAGAATTAGGCAAAGAAAACCCTACTATTTTGTGTGCATCTTTTGATCTCCAGAAGGTTCTCAACACTCCCCATGGGAACAGTATGCTGCTTTTTTACTCCCGAAAATATACGGTTTATAATTTATGCTTTTATGAAAGTATAACAAGAAATGGTTTCTGTTTTGTCTGGGGAGAAACAGAAGGAAAGAGAGGGGCTAATGAAATTGGTACAATTTTGCAAAAATACATAGGAGACGTTGATTCGCGAACAACAATAAAAACTTTAATTTTATATTCCGACTCTTGCCCTGGACAAAATAAGAACAAAATTGTCCTTGCTGCCGTCCATAACGCGTTGTTACAATCTAAACATCTAGAAACTATTCAAATGAACTTTCTTCTCCCCGGACACACGGAGATGACAGTAGACAGCATCCACTCGACTATTGAGCACTCCGTGCGAAATACGATAGTGTGGGCTCCTTCTCAGTGGGCAACAGTGTGCCAGCTAGCCCGAAAAGAGCCAGCGCCTTATTATGTCGAAAATCTTACACATACTGACTTCAAAAACTTTGAAGAGTTCTCCGATAAATATTTCAAGGGAAACCTGGTTGGAAAAATTAGCAAAATCCGAACGGCGACATTTAAAAAATCTACTCCAAATGTAATTAAAATTAAGTATACTATGAAGAATGATGCACTGGAAGAAAAGATACCAATACATGCTAAACCTAAGAGTCTCAATCTCAAATATAAAACTTCGTTAGCAATTACCAAATCTAAATACAACGATCTTAAGAAACTATGTGACACTAACGTTATTCCAAAAATATTTCATACTGAGTACTCAAATTTGCAAACCAACAACGCTAAAGACCAACTAGTGGATACTGATATTGAAGATGAGACGGAAGAATTAGATTAGAAAATGGATTTGGTAATAATGCCTACTTATATCCATAATTTATGTTTTATTTTTATTTTTCGGCCATAATTATCTCTATCTTGTAATAAGTAAATATTTTGCTTTCTTTAAAAAAAAAAAAAATTTGTTATGTTTGATTTACTGTGTTGTAATTTTTTATATAAGGAAACTTATGATCTCATTAAGACTGAGTGTTAATTAAGTTAAAGATACGTAATAGAACAATTCTAATTAACAGAACTTTTTTTTTATTCCTGACAGTAATTATTCACCCATTTCAATACTACAACCTCTTAACTGACTATAAATCTGTCATTATTATATTGTATCAACAACCAAGTTATATAAACTCCTTTCAAAACCTGAGACATCAAACAACTCATTAAGAATGTTCATCGTTGCTTAAGCCAACTTGCCTGTATCGTTAATAAAACCCAATTGGTAGTTAAACAAAATAGCCTATTCCTATTATTATAGAGTCACGTCGATTCAATCATTTTGCTTTCTCCTGCATAAGTACTGTAAAGTCACTTAAACCATTTTGCCTGCTGCTGATTAGTGACAATGTTGGAAGTTGAATCATTCTTCTTTACTCTAAAAATAAGGCGATACAGATCATTTTGTATTAAGCGACATTTATCTTGGAACTCGTAACTGTCTTTTTATTGAAAATTATACAAAACCATTAAGCGATTTTTTTGCAATAAAGATTTGCGATCCCCATTAAAGTAAGAGCAGTAGTTTTTTCGTAACAATTTTTTTTCCAAATTTTGAATCTTTCAATGGCTCTCCTGTAAAGTTCGTAAAATGTCGCTTAAAACAAATAGCCTTTCACCCCTCGATATTATTATTTTATTTTATTTGGCACAAGGATTGCCAATACAGGGCATCGTTTCATCGCGATGCTCGCTCGTGAGTCAAGTTCCAAAGTTTACGACTATTGTTGAATTGTTTATAATAATTGTGCTGCCTCATCATCATTTACATCGTGAATATCCGTCTACTGATATCCGATAATCGAAAATTATATAAGTAGAGTATGATTTTAGTAAAAGTAGTTGCAGTGCAGTCGCTCCATGTAAAATATTGGTATTCAGCTGCATCCGGTTAGATTGGAAGCCGATCGCAACATGTTGGGAAAAGGCAGGCAGATGATGATCATGATGATGATTTAAGCACATACTAAAATGTGCTTAAATCATCATCATGATCATCATCTGCAAGAGACTTGCAGCACTATTGCAAGAGACTTGCAGCACTATTGCAAGAGACTTGCAGCACTATTGCAAGAGACTTGCAGCCCTATTGCAAGAGACTTGCAGCACTATTGCAAGAGACTTGCAGCACTATTGCAAGAGACTTGCAGCCCTATTGCAAGAGACTTGCAGCACTATTGCAAGAGACTTACAGCACTATTATCTGTAGTCGTCATTTATTTTCGTTGTTTATATGTATATTTAGTATGTATTTATTTATGAATCTAATAGACAGCTTGTATGTATATATATATTATCTAATATCCTACTAATATTATAAATGCGAAAGTTTGTATGTATGGATGTATGGATGTTTGTTACTCTTTCACGCGAAAACTACTGAACGGATTTTGATGAAACTTTACAGTAATATAGCTTATACATCAGAATAACACATAGGATACTTTTGATCCCGATATTCCCACGGGATCGAAACTTACGCGGGTGAAACCGCGGGGCGCAGCTAGTTATATATAAAATTCTCGTGTCACAGTGTTAGTTACCATACTCCTCCGAAACGGCTGGACCGATTTGTATGAAATTTTGTGTGCATAATCAGTAGGTCTGAGAATCGGCTACTATCTATTTTTTTGTTTTGCAAAACGATGTTTGCGGGGTCTGCTAGTATTATATATGTATCTATTATAAGTAGTATATTGCACCACTGACAACCCCATTTTTATATATCCACGCAATCACTGTCCATTCCAAGGTTGCCTGGAAGAGATCGCAGAAAGCGATAAGGCCGCCCATTGTATGTTTTGTAGTAATATATATATTTTTGGTTATGTGTTTTCTGGTGTAAAATAAAGTATAAATAAATATTCCAAGAGACCTGCAGCACTATTGCAAGAGACTTGCAGCACTATTGCAAGAGACCTGCAGCACTATTGCAAGAGACTTGCAGCACTATTGATTCAAAAACCTTGGACATTTAAAGTAGCACGTCACCTATGCCTGTTTCTATCTTACTTACTTCTTCTGCCTAAAACAAAACAGAAAAAAATATTGTGCCTACAACATTGTAATATTTCAAATACCTTCGTACTGAGGAAATAATTAGAATTGAAGCTACATGCCTGTCTTAGTACAAGGCCAGCCGTGAAGGAACAGCGTTAAAACTGTCTTGAAAGGCAAAGATCAAGTTTGAAAACTGTTTGAATTTATGCGACTCAGTTGTTTGAGAAAATAATAGTGGAGCGAAGAGAGGCGGGGCGGCGTGGAGGCGGGGCGGGGGGAGGGGGGAGGGGGGCTGCGGGCGGGGTCGCACCGACGGACAGAAGTGCTGCAGGCGGTGCAGGCGCCACACTAGTCAGCCGAGTACGGCATCATAGGACAAGATTTGCACGCCTCCTAGTTTCGAAGCGAGAAACTCTTTTCGTATAAATAATGCATAACTAGAACGACGTTGTTATTGATGGCTCACTTCACGTAAGCTTCCTCGAAAAGATTTTTGCAGAATAGTCGGGCTGGTCTCTGCGAGTGCAGCCGCACCCGTCGCGGGCCCGTCCTGACTCCTCGCGGCCGATCGGCCGCTACTTCGTTTATTGCCCAATTATATAAACTGCACTTCGCAGCGTTCTCTCTAAGTTTTCTGAATTAATCCCCTCATATATTTGAAACTTATAGCTGCGGGAGTGCATTAAACTCGGCGACTAGCGATTGGTACCCACTTGCTGAATAGCTGTCGGTGCGCGGGTGAATATTGAGTATGAGCACCCAGTTCACCCGTGCCGGCTCCGACGACTGCAGAGCCGCTAACTTTGCTATATTCTCATCATAGATACTGAAACAATTTGAATTTAAAACACTTCTAGTTCTCGCGCTACATAGTGAGCGTAGGTGTAGAACAGTTCTCATTACTCGGTACAGTCACAGACTCTATCAGCGTTGACTATTTTGGTGTCGGGTTAGATCTTAACCTAGTCAAAAAACTGTCCCCTTCTTTGTACCTACTGACACCCCAGCGAGCAGGCACCTCGCGGTCACAGACGCGATAGTTGTGTGTACCTACTGACACTCCAGCGAGCAGGCAGCTCGCGGTCACAGACGCGATAGTTGTGTGTACCTACTGACACTCCAGCGAGCAGGCAGCTCGCGGTCACAGACGCGATAGTTGTGTGTACCTACTGACACTCCAGCGAGCAGGCAGCTCGCGGTCACAGACGCGATAGTTGTGTGTACCTACTGACACTCCAGCGAGCAGCCAGCTCGCGGTCACAGACGCGATAGTTGTGTGTACCTACTGACACTCCAGCGAGCAGCCAGCTCGCGGTCACAGACGCGATAGTTGTGTGTACCTACTGACACCCCAGCGAGCAGGCAGCTCGCGGTCACAGACGCGATAGTTCTGTGTACATACTGTTACTGTCAGCTGCATCATCGCACAGCTGGGCAAAGGCTTCTCCCCATGACTTCCAGCTCTTTCGATCCAGGGCTCCCTTACTTCTCCGATTACTATACAATTTATGGTACAAACATACATTAGGACTGTTGACAGTTGTTATGTTCTTAAATAAATAAAGGTAGCATAATATAGGTAACTTGTAGTAGTCAAGTGTCAAGTGCAGTACTGATAACCTTAAACCTTCCAAGTCAAGGCCAGTGAGCCGGCAGACTGGCCCGCCACTAAACTATCTTGTCGCCACGCCGGTCACTGGCGATATGACTGGGTCACCGGCGGGGTCACGCACAATACTGACGAGTTCATTATACCAGTAGCGAGCTACTTCTAAACGTCGCATTGATATTCAATCATACATAACATAAATAACGTACATACTAATTATTACCTATTGAAAGAACATTGTTAGTAAATACGGAAGTTATTAACATTTTCAAGGTTTATTTTGAGGTACTTTTACCTACCTAGGCTATTCTTAAATCTGTGACCGTGCGTACCTAGGCTATTCTTAAATCTGTGAAAATGCGCAAACATTTTAAATCGCAGTAGATACGGATTATCTACTGCGATTTAAAATGTTTGCGCATTTATACGTTAATTTACAGCATAATCTTCAAGAAACCTGTTATTTAGCTGAAAAAAACATAAATGTCCCGCCAAAAACATTTTCATGTAAATGATTGCCAAGACGAGACCATAATTATGGCTCGCACTGTCAAAAAGTTATCAGATCTCATGTAAAGCCAAGCTTCTAACTCTAGAAACGGCCAAGCCACATATTTTGACTAAGGTGTAGAGTTTGTGAACTTAGGTCTTGTAGAGTTAGGGCGTGTAGAGTTAGAAGCTTGGCTCTACCTAACTTTTTGACAGTGCGAGCCCTAATTAAGGTATCGTCTTGGCAACATTTAAGATGAAAATATTTTTGGTGGGATTTCACGTCTTTTTGTAAGTTCCTTAATGAAAAAAAAAAGGTTTTTTTTTTGAGTGATTTATTAAAAATCCTAAAATATGTATTTTATTATTTATAACAAGGAGTCCAATATGTGGAAGTCTCAGACAAACTTCCATTCCCTAGTTTAAGGTGTTGGGGGGTAAAACGAAGCGCTTCGAGAAAAGGTAGGTAGTGCCCTTGCGCTTCACTTGGTTCGTCCTGGTGGGGGTACTACCATGCCCCCAGATGGAACCAGATTCTTTCGAAACATACTACCTATAGCAATCAGCAAGATTACAAAAACATCAACGATGTGTTTAGATTCAGAAACCAACATTATTTCCGCAACAATAATCAAAGACATTTAAAGATCATTACTCATTATAACCGCACCGCTCCAGCACAGAAACGGCACCGCCTCGAATAAATCCACCCGCTTGTCTCCAACACACCGTCAGCAAGTCGCCACCGCTGAGGTGGCAGCTTATTGTTTACGTCAACAAGACGGCCGCTCGCGGCTGGCACGCCACCGCTGAGGTGGCAGCTTATTGTTTACGTCAACAAGACGGCCGCTCGCGGCTGGCACGCCACCGCTGAGGTGGCAGCTTATTGTTTACGTCAACAAGACGGCCGCTCGCGGCTGGCACGCCACCGCTGAGGTGGCAGCTTATTGTTTACGTCAACAAGACGGCCGCTCGCGGCTGGCACGCCACCGCTGAGGTGGCAGCTTATTGTTTACGTCAACAAGACGGCCGCTCGCGGCTGGCACGCCACCGCTGAGGTGGCAGCTTATTGTTTACGTCAACAAGACGGCCGCTCGCGGCTGGCACGCCACCGCTGAGGTGGCAGCTTATTGTTTACGTCAACAAGACGGCCGCTCGCGGCTGGCACGCCACCGCTGAGGTGGCAGCTTATTGTTTACGTCAGCAAGACGGCCGCTCGCGGCTGGCACGCCACCGCTGAGGTGGCAGCTTATTGTTTACGCACCACTTACTAGTTGGTAGCTCATCCACGCGCCACAGGCTACATTGACAATTTATCTGCTGGGTCGGAGCGATGATGTTGTGTCTTATACTACATCAACTTCGTGCAACTTATTGCATTAAAGACTTCATCAGGTGTTTTTGAGATGGTGATCTACCCGCTCCGATGTCGCGAAATCTCCAAAAGATCGGTAACAATAGAAAAAGTAACTGTGTCAACAACCTTAACTATACTATAATCTAATCTAATCTATATATAAAATTCTCGTGTCACAGTGTTAGTTACCATACTCCTCCGAAACGGCTGGACCGATTTGTATGGAATGTTGTGTGCATATCGGGTAGGTTTGAGAATTGGCTACTATCTATTTTTTTTTTTGCAAAACGACCTTTGCGGGGTCAGTTAGTAATATTATAAAGAGGTAAAATTTGTTTGATTTGTTCTTTTTTAATTTGTTTACTGTGCGAAAGCTACATTTCTGTTGACTTACTTTGGCTATAAATTATCTGTAGGTCGCCGTCAACTAGTTCAATCAGCCATTCAGATATTTGCCTATAACTAAAAAGCGCCGTTAAACTAGCGGCCTGAATGATATTCAGCCAATGCATCTAATATAACATTTAATGAAGTGGCTGGCTGAAGCTTAGGCCATTTATAATATGGTGAAAATGGGAGGAAAAAATATGGAAATCATTTTAACAAATTTTATTTTATTTTATTTATTCGGAAGAACAAACAATTACACATTATATATTACAAGCTTACGATAAGCCACCATCTATCCTCCATCTTGATAAGCTTTGATATTATTTCGATAGTCTTCAGTTTACCAAATATTATTATCTTAGGCAGACATTCTGTTTTTATTTGATAAAATTTTGGTAACCCATGTAAACAAATTTAAAATATGACTTTCGTTTGATGTGACAGAAATCGTTGACATTGACATATCAGAACCAGTCATGCATTCTTTTGTGGCAACATACAAAGGAGGACTTATTTAAATGTTAATAATAAAATAAAAATTGAGTTTTGGATTTTTTTTTTTTTTCAGATAGTTTTAGTCATGGTCTGGCAGTTTGAGTTATTTATGCGGCCTAGACAATGTCCTTTCTTTAGTATTGTTCGTCGAACCGTTGAGCTCCTTAAGTTTGAGTTGAGCTGCATGATTACTGACAAATGCGTGCACTGACTGGACAGGTCCACTCATTGTGTCAAACTCAAACTCAAACTCAAAGCATTTATTTCAATTAAACCATTTCCAGGCACTTTTGAATTGTCAAAATTAACTAGTTAGTCAGAAAGTTGAAGCTAGTTGCCCATTCCAAAACGTAGATCTCTTGGAGAAGAACGGGCAAGAAACTCCAAGGAAAATTAAGATATTACAAAATCCTGAGTACCTGAGTGTGTGGTTCTTTTCTCAAAATACCATTTCAGACATTAATCTACATGGTCTCCACATGATCTGACCAAGATTATGTCTGAACTATAATAGACTGTGACCTCTGAGTTTGTTTCGGCCTTTCTTCTGAGAGTAGTCAGATAAGAAACGCCGACCTCATCTCGTTTTTAAAAATATGATTGACGTGTAAAAGTGATTTTGCAAACCTACTTACAGAAATAAAATCATTTATCATTATCATTTATCAATAATGCATAATTTTTTTATAAAAAGATGCTTAGTAGTCATTGTTATTGTTTGTTGGCTTCTAAACCAGTCTAGAGGAGGGTTTTACTCTAGTTGAGGGTAAGAAGGGTCGATCGCGACGCAACCGCTACTATGGCGGTACCGCTCAAATCATTTGCCGCTGCAGGTTGAATGCTTACCTGTTGCGTCGCGAGAGCAACTATCCTATGTTGCGAAATCATATTATAGTATCATTTAGAAGATGTTAGCGCACTCACTCTACGAATGCGATGCGTGCGTGGCTGTCATTGAGAGCAGTGCGTACAGTAGCGATATAGTGTTGGAGTGTGCATGTTTGGTTACTTAACTCTTTTGGCGTGTGTACCTGTCAAGAACACACAAACCTATGGGCCCTAAAATGTCCGGATTATATACGGTCACGATCAGATTCGCATAGGCCTAATAAGAGTCAAATTTCCGTGAATCTACCGCGAGCTGCAGGCTCGGTAACTAAATCTGTGTGTGTAAGGCCTGAGTTCGCCAACATTCAAACCTCCGGTTAGGTATTTATACAGTTGGTTTATGTCAAATTTCCTATGGAAATTTTAAATATAGAACTGGTTAAATATTTAATCATAGATTTAAATGTTGGTAAACACAAAGCTTAGTGAGCAACACAGAACGCACACCTCAGTGCGAAAACTGGCTAGCGTCGAACGAAACAAAAAACTTACCGTCGCTTTTACACGCAGAGTATAATAATATTCTGCTAACAAAATTGAACATGCGCGTGACGTTTAGGCACATTCTACTGTTATTTCGACACTTGTTAGAATCGAATCAAAGCTGAACTTCAGCGGTTCACCTGTCAAAATTCGCGGTTGAACATAAGTTGATATAGTGCTACTTTTTTACCGACTTCACAAAAAGGAGGAGGTACTATGTTCGGATGTTTGTATGTTTTTTTTTTTTGTATGTTTGTTCATCGAATACTCAGCCAATTGTCGACGGATTTTCAAAATTCTTTTTTGTTTGAAAGGGTATGCTCCCGAGGTAGTCCCATTGTCACCAAATCGGAATCTGATGAGGGAATCCCATGGAAATTGAGGGAAACCCTAAATTTTTGTAGGCACACCTATAGCGATTTGGGTATTTTTATAGTAACTCGTGCATTTGCTTTCATAAAGCACCATTCGGTGAAGTGGAACTGATGATGAAGACCACGGATGGCCATCGGAACTACTCAATAATAAATATTTCACGGTTTGCGATTGTGGTTTGGTTTAAGCACAATGCGTATCGTGAAGTGGAGCTGATAGTGACTTCTCAATCAGCTCCAGTTCTCCTGGTTCTAACAAGGAGAACTCCTCAACAATTAACGTCCCTGCATCGGGAAAAGCAATATTTTGTAAAAGGTGATGAGCAGTTGACATTAGGCTATTGTAATTTAGATAAGTTACAAATTGGCCCACTAAAAAGTGAAAAAAAAAAAAAACCGACTTTCAAAAAACACTACAAAGTGAAAAATAACTTTAATTTCGGAAGTCGGTGTCAATAAAAGAAAATGCCAACGACACCGACTTCCAAAATTAAAGTTATTTTTCACTTTGTAGTGTTTTTTGGAAGTCAGTATTTTTTTTTGTAAAAAAGTTTTTTCTGCTTCGATTTAAGATTGCTTTCGTTTTCTTCCTTAGAAATATGATGTTTTATATGGATTTCGTTGAACTTGCCCATGAGGTTGCATTTGACATAACCGAAACGTTTCGTTTCAAAGCTTCGGCCAGCAAGGGACGTAGAACGAAACGTTCTTCTGAGTTTTTATTATTTAAAAACTTGAAATGTTGTATGTGTAACAAAAAAATATTCAGTACAAAAGTATAATCATAGTCTAAATATCATTTTGTATTTTTGAAAATACTTTCGGTGACATTCAGAACATGACAGTTCGTTTTTTTTTATTTGGGTGTTGAGTTATTGGCAAAGGCTCACACAGACAGCCTGAATTACCCTGTTGGTACTGTATTCGGATCTCATGGTTTTTGCTGTTAGCAGAAAAAAACCAATGAGCTCTTACATGAGCTCATCGGTATTACCGGGAAACTACTAAGAAATATGTAAATTTAACACAGCAAATACTTATTTATTCAAATTTTTATTTTTTAATTTAGGTTTATATTTACATAGGTTCGGTCGATCGAACAGGTACGCTTGCCGCGGTTGGTCTGTGGATGGGTAACCATCTTTACATAGGTACCGAGATCCCTCCGTGCCTCGGAAAGCACGTTAAGCCGTTGGTCCCGGTTGTCATTCGTGGATCTTTGACAGTCGTTACGGATAGTCTGAAGCCCAAAAGTCAGACAACCAGTCTTACCAAGGGGTATCATCGTATCACCCAGTTACTGGGTTGTGGAGGTCAAATAGGCAGTCGCTCCATGTAAAACACTGGTATTCAGCTGCATCCGGTTAGACTGGAAGCCGACCCCAACACAGTTGGGAAAAGGCTAGGCAGATGATGATTTATTACTAGCTTTGAGCCGATACTTCTCACTGATGAACCTTTCTTCAAAGTGTTTCTGGCATACACATAGTTTTTGAAGTTCTTGTTTGTCTTATCTCATTACAAGGAAAACAATGCATAATAACGTCCTTTCGTTTAGCACCACAATGTTCGATACAACACTTGTACATCTTGCACTACCGATGCAAAATATTACAGTTTAAAATCACTGAGAAGATAGATAAGTACGGAAATTAATCAACACTGACTTCACTCGATCAACAATAAAACTCCAAGGCGGCCCGTACACAGTCAATCTCGATCGCGATCCGCGATCAAAATCAATGATCGCGATCCACGAGCCGTACATTCACGATTCGTACATTATCAATGATCGCGATCCACGAGCCGTACATTCACGATTCGTACATTATCAATGATCGCGATCCACGAGCCGTACATTCACGATTCGTACATTATCAATGATCGCGATCCACGAGCCGTACATTCACGATTCGTACATTATCAATGATCGCGATCCACGAGCCGTACATTCACGATTCGTACATTATCAATGATCGCGATCCACGAGCCGTACATTCACGATTCGTACATTATCAATGATCGCGATCCACGAGCCGTACATTCACGATTCGTACATTATCAATCTGGATCGCGATCATTGATTTTGACCGCGGATCGCGATCGAGATTGACTGTGTACGGGCCGCCTAATGGCGGTAGCGAAAAAGTCGAAAACTTAGTCGACAACCGCCTTAATTTGACAGTGACATTTTGTAAATTGTCAAAATTTTGGCACCGGATGTAAGAGGGGTGAAGAATGATAGAAGGGAGCGAGGAGACCTGTCATGTTCTATTCTTCCAACCATAGAGTATACGGTTGAAATTTTTTGTTCTAAGTTTGCATGCCGTGTTAAAATCACTGAGAGGATAATAGGTAAGTACGGAAATTAATCAACACTGACTGCACTCGATCAACAACAAAACTGTAATGGCGGTAGCGAAAAAATCGAAAACTTATTCGACTACCGCCTTAATTTGACAGTGACATTTGGAAATTGTCTATAGTTTTGGCACCGGGTGTAAGAGGGGTGAAGAAGGATAGAAGGGGGCGAGGAGACCTGTCACGTTCTATACTTTCAACCATAGAGTACACGGTTGAAATTTTTTGTTCTAAGTTTGCATGCCGTGATCTAAGGAAATTCTAAGATTAAGATTTGGATTGTTTTCACCGATCCAAACAAATGTCAAATTTAACGGATAGGTTATTGACACACTCAAACTGTCATTTTCGAACAGAGGTCAATCTGTAGTCTATGATCCGTCCTCTCAAAGATCGATTGGTTGAAAAGATTTCAATTGCAATCCGCGGATCGTTTTTAGCTACACTTTACTATAAATCTGGATTGAATTTTCAATCTTAAATCTAGAGATATTGGATTAGATTGGTTATTAATTTCGGCCGTTAATCAATTTTAGCAATCCTATGAACCCACCAAAGTCATACGTAATTATATATAATTATATTTTGAAATTATTTTGATCGATCGTTGCCTAAACTAAAACGTAACCGCAGTTGAATCGTTGTTCATTAGTAGAATATGAAAACGCTTAACAGCCGTGACTCAGCAGTGGTTCCATTGCGGTTATTGAACAATTTTGTTAGTACTCGTAGAAGCGGCCCCCTGGGTGCGACTCGCACAGACCAAGGCAGCTTGGCACGAAAGGGAGGAGCGTGTTTCACCAGTGCGTCTACTCGCCAGTGGCTGGCTCAAGGTAGGAGCGTGTTCCACCAGTGCGTCTACTCGCCAGTGGCTGGCTCAAGGTAGGAGCGTGTTCCACCAGTGCGTCTACTCGCCAGTGGCTGGCTCAAGGTAGGAGCGTGTTCCACCAGTGCGTCTACTCGCCAGTGGCTGGCTCAAGGTAGGAGCGTGTTCCACCAGTGCGTCTACTCGCCAGTGGCTGGCTCAAGGTAGGAGCGTGTTCCACCAGTGCGTCTACTCGCCAGTGGCTGGCTCAAGGTAGGAGCGTGTTCCACCAGTGCGTCTACTCGCCAGTGGCTGGCTCAAGGTAGGAGCGTGTTCCACCAGTGCGTCTACTCGCCAGTGGCTGGCTCAAGGTAGGAGCGTGTTCCACCAGTGCGTCTACTCGCCAGTGGCTGGCTCAAGGTAGGAGCGTGTTCCACCAGTGCGTCTACTCGCCAGTGGCTGGCTCAAGGTAGGAGCGTGTTCCACCAGTGCGTCTACTCGCCAGTGGCTGGCTCAAGGTAGGAGCGTGTTCCACCAGTGCGTCTACTCGCCAGTGGCTGGCTCAAGGTTGCTAATGATGATTTTTGAAGTCTTCCTACAGTCAAAGCTTAATAAAAAATTAACAATAATTACCTAATAATCGTTGTAAAATGTTGTTCCTAAGTGTGTTTGTAAATGATCTGGCGAATGGTTACTTGTTTTAATGCGATTAGTAATTCATATTTGCACAGTTCACGCATATTTTGAAAAGCCATCATCACAAGATATACCTAATTGAAATCTTTATTGTTATTTTTAATGTTTCTTAAACTAATACCTCAGATTTCAGAATATCACAAGCTCCAGATGTTAAGTTTGCTTTGTATGTTTTATGCTACTAGAACTTGCAGTGAACTCAATTTGTCCGTGGACCAATTAATATTTTTTCCTTGTATCCCAAATGTAAGTGACTATAAAAGACGATTTTCAATCACTATTTCCATACAACATCGTGGTGGTGGTCGCGGCTAGTCAGCCCGCTGCCATCTGCACTACATCTGCACTGAGCACTGATCAATATCAGCTCCAGCGAACGAATGAACTTGTGATTGTAAAAAAAAACAATAGATAATATTATTAAAGTTTAATTTTAACACTTAGAAGTATCTTTGCTATAATAACTAAATACAATAAAGATAATCATTGATTCCCTACATTGAAATACATTCTTCAGTTTTATTCAACAGAGATTAACATTGAGAAACATTTACTTAGTAAAACTATACAAACGAAACACCAAGTACAACAAACACTCCTCAGATCACAGTTACGCGAGATAGTCATCAACTCATCACTCCATATCTTAGCACAAAAGACAGTACTTTTTACAAACTCATCTTCACTCGACTATTTTCGAGGACGTTCGTCAAGATTCGGCCACGACGACGCCGCCACTACAATCTGTGCTCCAAACGAACAGTATCTAAACATTCCCGGAAAGTAACCATGAGTAAAGTCCAACACATTCTCCCTCTACGATGGGTCTGGTTCATAATATCGATAGTCACTACATCGACGGATACAGTCAAGATCTTTGACCGCACGGCCACGGTTTTGCAGCTATCAGCGGCAGATTAGCGCGGGGCGGCGAGCGGTAAATGTATGAATCATGCCACGACGCACCGCTCGCAGCCTAGCAGTTCAGACACCGTGCCGCTTGCAGCGCCGCTAGCCGCTAGTCGTGGCCGGGCGGTGAGGCCAGGCTGCCTGCGTGGCTACAGCGAGCGGCTGGTGTCGGGGGCTGCGCGGGCGGAGGCGTCCCGCGCCCTGAAGATGAGCGGGATGCCGCCCACGATGTTCTGCACGATGCTGCACTTGGGGTCGGACACCAGGTCGCGTCTGGTCTCGGGCGCCGGCGCCACGCTGACCTTGCTCAGCACGGCTGCCAATCCCGCCAGCGACTGCATCTGACCCAGCCGCGCACCTAAACAAACGAATAATATATTGTTCATTATCCATTTAGAAGACATTTTCATTTTTGTCATAAATAAGAAAGAAAGAAAAAGTATTTATTGCGACTCGTACAGGAGGATCACAAACTAAACTCAACACAGTCTAAATTAAAATACCAAAATAAAAACTAAAAAAAAGTAACAAAAAGAAAAATGAAACAGAAAGTCCTACACGAGGCCAAAAGGCCTAAGCTAATAAGGGGAGCGTAATACACTTGATGTATAAAACGCAGAGCATCACTGTAGGTAGGCTCAGAATACAGAACAAACCAGAAACCGCCAACGCGCTTCAGACTGAAGCAACTAAAATGACGTTCCTGCGATTAGTCGCTCTTTTGCGCGTGGCGTGTCGTGACATGACGAGTATCAATTTTAATTTTATAATGCCGTCTTGTGTTGTTCCTACGTTTCAAAATGCGGCTAAAATTACAAAGAAACAGGATGGGATCACATTTCATCTGTAAATAGTGACTTTAAAAGTATATTTATTTAATTATTGAATTTGTTCTAATAATGTGATCGACTTAGAAAATGACGCGTCCATTTTGTGAGTGTTGTCATTTATGCCGAAAATTTTACCCACTTTTTTATTTATTGCGGATACTATTTTCGTCCATTAAAGAACCTTTGTCATTTTAATTTCCCTGCTGACGAACACAGAAAATCGGACTGGATGAAAATTATACAAAGAGCACGGTTAGATGAAACGGATAAAACTCTTCAAATCAGTTCAGTCTAAAAGACAGTAGTATAAAAAGCTAAACCAGCAAAAGGGAACGTAATAAAACCTTTACTTACCTTATTGAGCCTATGTTTTATTTATAGTGCATAGTAGGTGTAACTAACATTGAATACCTATTTAGACATCAGATTATATAGTAACTGCATGAAATGTGTGAATAATAGTTGCTTAGTTGTGTATAACGCTAGTTTACTACCCTATTCCCATATACCCGTATATATTTTTAAGCAAATACCTTTTCTTTACTGTTATAAGATTACCCCAAAAACAAGGAAATTGCTCCAGGGCTAGCAACATTACGCGGGTGGGAAGTGGGGCTGGCGGGGGACAGACGTAATGTTTTTGGACACATTATGGGATATGCAACTATCATTGAATGCGGTTTCTGGTTTGTTCTGTATTCTGAGTAGGTAGGTAAACCCTAAATATTATCACCTAAGTACGTTTCGGAGATGAATAGGTATATATAAGTATTTTCGATGGTTGTTATGACTTATATTAGCTATGTAGCTACAGCTAACCAAAACACTGTATTTTTTCTTGGTGTTAATATTAGTGAGGAGAATCGTAACTTCACCGCTCAGGCGACATAGCTCTAGCTTTCAGTAAGCTTCCACCAGTTTTCAATAGATGGCTCTGTTTATACTTTACAGTAGGGATGTTTTTTTCTATACAATACTAGCTGACCCAGCGTACTTCGTACCACCTTAAAATCAATAAATTTTGCGTTATTCATTAAAAAAAGCCATTCCATACAAAATGTATGAGAAAATTTATTATCTTCATATTTTTTTTCGGGAACTTTTCTCATTTTTTAATAGTTATTCTGCTATTTGGGGCGTAGAAAAATCCAAAAAATCAAAGATCATAAAAATAGGCCCAGCCGTTCTTGACTTATAAATGGTGTTAATGGTGTAACTAACCCGATTTAGTTTTATTTATATAGATATAAATATAAATAACTAGCTTTTGCCCGCGACTTCGTCCGCGTGGGTTTCGTACTTTCCTCAAATAAATTTAACACCCTCTCCACCGGGAGGTCAATAATTTTCGAAATACCTTTCAGGGGGACCTGAAAGGTATTTCGAAAATTATTGATTACGATCTTTATACTTACTTTATTTAAAGAAATAAGTATTCGGGCCAATATTTTAGTTAAACTACCTAAGATGTTTCAAATAAACTATCCTCCCTTTTCATCACGACGGGGCTTGTTTTTTCATTTGGTACGTTTCCATTTTTATGATATAAAGATTATTTATACCCATTTTCGTGTTAATGGAAGTTGAAGTTTCTACTCCATAACTTTATTACCCTTTTCCACCCCGGTAGGAGTCGAATAAGTAAAACCCTAAAACTCATACTTTTTTATTTTAAGTAAGTAAGTAGTAAACCCCTAAAAGTGACAATCTTTATTATTTACTGAGGCAAATGTTGAAAAGTTTCAAGTTTCTTAACCAAAGGAATAAGACCACCTTTTCACCTTCACAGTTTTTATCCCCATAGGAGCGAAATATTGAAAACATGTTTGGGACGTTTCCATATCTTGACTCAAAGATTATTTATACCAATTTCCCATTGAATCAAGCCACGCAATAAAATACTCCTCTGTGATATGGACTACCCCCGTTCACCCCGTTAGGGTTAGATTTTCGAAAAACCCAGTCACACTTTTTTATTTATTTTGGTCTTAAACATACTGAGTTCCCAGTTTATATTATTGGACCGCGCGATAAAATTCTTCCATACAAACTGACACCCTCAATCTCCCTTTAGAGCAGAAAAACATAAAATGACAAACTATAATTTACTTAGATAAGTATTTGTGCCAAGTTTGAAGCTTAAATTTATTCATACCATTTTTTTGGAGTAAATCAAGCTACGCACTATAATACCGGCCTTAAAAAACTAATTACCACTTTTTTACCCGTCAGGGATCTACTTTCGAAAGACCCATTTCTTATTACTTACTTAGGCAAATATTCCTTCCAAGTTTCAAGTTTATTAACCAAATGAATAAGATTTTTCGTATAAAGTTTTTCCCCACTTTTCACCCCATACTGGAGGAATTTTGAAAAATGTTTGTGATGTGTTCATAACTTGACTAAAATATTGTCCAACAATTTTCGAGTTAATCAAGCCACGCAGTAAAATGGAAAATTAACTCAAATCAAATCAAAATATTTTTATTTCACATAAGCCTACAAGGGCACTTATGAAACGTCAGAAGCTAGGTGCACGGTTCCAATTGGTCGTTTCCTATGGAGAAGAACCGGCAAGAAACTCCACGGTTACTCTTTTAAAAATAATTGGCTTTTACAATGTTTTCTAATTACAGTAGGTATGGGAGAACAGCGTAGGCCTGTCAACAAGTGCCAGGTACTTGATAAAATAAAAAATGATCTACAGATCTAAAATCTACAGGGCCTACAAACTACTCCTTTTCACCCGTCAGAGGTAGATTTTCGCAAAACCCTGATACATGTTATTCTTTATTTTTGGTCTTAAGTATAAATACTGAGTTTCGACTTAATCGGAGACCGCACGTTAAAATTCTTCCATACAAATGTTGACACCCCCTAATCGCCCTTTAGGGGGTAGTTTAGAAAAGCAAAAAATGCCAAAATTCATAATTTACTTAGATAAGTATTCATGCAAAGTTTCAAGTATATTAACCAAATGAATAAGATTTTTCATATAAGCTGTATCCCCACTTTTCACCCCCACAGGGATGGAATTTTGAAAAATCGTTTGGAATGAGTTCATTACTTGACTCACAGATTATTTATACAAATTTTCGAGTTAATTAAGCCAGGCAGTAAAATTTGCCCTGTAAAATTAACTACCCCTTTTCTCCCCGTTAGGGGTAGATTTTCGAAAAGCCCTGATAAACGTAATTCTTTATTTTGGATATTTAGTATAAATACTGAGTTTTGAGTTAATCGGACCGCGCGTTAAAATTCTTCCTCACGAATTTTGACACCCCCCAATCCCCTGTTAGGGGTAGTTTAGAAAAACAACAAATGCCAAACTTTATAATTTACTTAGATAAGTATTCGTGCCAAGTTTCAAGTTTATTAACCCAAGGAATAAGATTTTTCATATAAGCTATATCCCCACTTTTCACCCCCACAGGGGTGGAATTTTGAAAAATCGTTTGGAATGTGTTCATTACTTGACTCACAGATTATTTATACCAATTTTCGAGCCAGGCAGTAAAATTTGCCCTGTAAAATTAACTACCCCTTTTCTCCCCGTTAGGGGTAGATTTTCGAAAAACCCTGATACACGTAATTCTTTATTTTTGGTATTAAGTATAAATACTGAGTTTTGAGTTAATCGGACCGTGCATTAAAATACTTCCATACAAATTTTGACACCCCCCATCCCCCTTTAGAAGGTAGTTTAGAAAAACAAAAAAGACCAATTTTCATAATTTACTTAGATAAGTATTCGTGCCAAGTTTCAAGTTTATTAACACAAGGAATAAGAGTTTTCATACAAACTTTCATCCCCTATTTAACTCCCTTAGGGGTTGAATTTCGAAAATTCCTTCCTTATTCCTCGTCTACATTATAATGAAAACCTCTCTGCAAAATTTCAGCTTTCTAGATCCAAGGGTTTAGGCTGGGCGTTGATGAGTCAGTCAGTCAGTCAGTCAGGACTTCTCTTTTTATACAGGGTGCATTTGATATCATGGGCATTATTTTAACCTAAGGTACTACTTATGATACTAATTGCATTAGGGCTACTATTACGCAAATCAAAAATATTATTAATGCAAGTATGGAAAACCTTAAAATGTAGTAAGTCATACAAAGTATCAAATTAGTTGCGCTTCTCGATAGCAAATGCGTAGGTACACTACGCCGTACGCGCGTCATTGGGCGTGAATTCTTTGACCCCGCCCGACTCACGTGACATTCGTAAGTTGCCAATGAATTGATTCATAATAAATTCCAATTTTCCCTTCGTACTTTGCCGGCTTAGGACGGTCAAAACTACGTCAACTAACATACATTAAAAAAAAACATTTACGTACCTAGCTTGTGGATTGTTTTGAAAAAACCTTATTTGTCGGTAAAGTGACAGAGGGTAAACGGGTGCTCTTCCACGAGCTTGTGCATGTGCTGGCACGTGAAAAGACGAAAAATCCAACAGGTTCTGAGTGGTTCTGGTGGAATGAGACCCCGTGAAGGAATAGGGTCGTTCGGGTAGCGCCGATGGAACATTTCACGAGTTCATACTAAATTTCTTGTGCGATCGTAAATTACAACCATTTGTGGGTATTGTTGGTTGGTGTACCTAGCCTGCACATTACGCGGTCGAGGCATCGTGTACACAAACACACACACAACACACAACTACTACACTAACACTTAATACACTGCAATCCAAGCACCGTATGCCGCGAGCGGCGAGTACGGCGATTACGTCACGGGATCAATAAATCAATTACGCGTCAATGCACCTGCGCAGTCGTTATGACACTGGTTCCGGGTTCGTGACTTCGTGTTGCGGCGGGAAGCATACCCCGCGCGGGGGTGATATTCGTATTTTTGCGAGTGAGGGAGTGGGACGGAGAGAGTTCAGGGAATCCCGCCGGACGGAATGTCTTGTAGCCCATTGTTATTATTACTTGTAAGGAAAAACCCGCGCGCGCGCAGGTGATGTTTGTTTACATTTCGCTTTGCGCTGTACTGCGCTTTAAGATTTTGATATTTCAACAATTATTGGCGTTAACGAAGTATTTTGTTTTAATTACTTTAAGTGTTTATTTGCAATAATAAGCCTTGTGCAATTTGACTTACTACATTTTTAAGGTTTTCCTTACTTGCATTAATAATATTTTTGATTTGCGTATTAATAGCCCTAATGCAATCAGTATCGTGAGTAGTGCCTTAGGTTAAAATAATGCCCATGACTTCGATTCCACCCTGTATATATAGATAAGGGCAGTAATAAAAGCTCCGAAAAAAAATTAAAATATGAGCATACTCAAAATATGAAATTCACCGCTATATATACTTACTTACTTATTTTTCGACAACTTACATGCGAATTCAAATAAAGAAACGACCGAATAAAATACAGAAAATTCCGAAATGTCAATACAGCATTTACTGACGTAATATTTTTTCTCCTGCTCTTAAATTGCGTTTTATCGGGAACTACAGTCAGTCATTTTAATCGTAACTCACCTATTATTTTAGAATTAACCTCACACATTTTATAAAGTGTTGCGCTTGTTAAACTATTGTGACATTATAAAAATACTTTTCTATACTCTATTCAGTTTGGCTTGAGACAAAGTGTAAACAATATTTGACTACTCTTAATAAAAGATATTCTATAAAATAACTATATCAAAACATTACTTCCTAACAAAAAAAAAAAAAAAAAATGTGTGATCTTCTTGTGTAACAAAAAGAAGTTGTGTGTGTGTGTGTTTCGAATTTTTCATTATGTAGTTAGTTTCGTATTCACCACAAAAGGATACAGTATGATTTTTTATACTTTGTCTCAAGCCAAACTGAATAGGATATAAGTAATTCCATAGATACTCATAAGATTAATATTAAAATGTGCTTGTAATTAATATCATTCATTACTTACACCTACTGACCTGCCACTCTAATCAATTTAATATATGTAAAGGTATTTAATATATGTAAAGGTATTTAATATATGTAAAGGTATTTGTACTCTCACTCGCTCGCTCTCGCATCCTATGTCAAAGGAGCCCCGCTACGTGGGGCTACTATTTCTGTATAAAGGGTTTAATTTATCCTAACCATTTTTTTTATCATGGAGAAATGCTCATGTATTCTGCACTACTACGGGGAGATAGTGCAGTTATAACCCACTAAAACTCCACGGTGTCCTTCTCTGCCACTTACGGCGTGAACACGGGCACGCGTTAGCACTCCTCCGTGAACCCGCTGCGGCTGTCCGTCACCGGACCCTCCTCTGGGGAGCACTCCCCATCACCGGCGCACCAAGACACATAGCACGCCGTGACTACCCCAGGGACCAAACCAGCACATGGGCGCCAAACGACCCCGTGTCTGGGCACCCTTGGTCCCCTTGCGACGGGTGATGACCGCCTGCCAATTTTCGGCCGCAGACGGCCAACGTCATGCCAACACTCCTCCTCCCCTGCGGCCCCACCGCGTCCGCCATCAGGGGCTGGCGACCCCGCCAAAGCCGCGGAAAGTAGGGAGAGCGGCGCATCACAATACCGGCACTCCTTTCCCGCCGCGGCCTCCAACCCTCAGCCGCGATGCCTCCCATACGACATCGCGGCCCGCCTCAGTTGCGATGTCGCCCATGCGGCACCGCAACCTACTAGTTGGCCGCTACGTCGTCGGCTTACAGGCAAAAGCCCTGACGAACGGCCCCTCCTCGGGTTCCTCTTCGCTTCACCGTGGGTGGCCATGCCACGGCTACTGAGCCCCCCCGCTTCGACAATACTGGAACCCACCGGGGGGGAAAGTAACCTAACCTTCACGATGTTTCTATACGATCTATGTAATAACGCCTGTGATTGTATGGATATTACTGATAGGATTAGCTACGTGGCACCTAGAACAACCATACGCCGTGGGGTGCGCTCGCGACCCCTATTTGCAGTATGTTCTAGTCGTACGAATGCAGGCTTGCGACTTGCGAGCGCCCCTACGTCGTCTTGCTGGTCAATATAATAATCTATTTCAAAACATTGACATCTTCGCTCTTCCAACTAGTAAATCTAGACGCCTTCTTCGTGACACTATTTTGGATATTGCTCCGTATTATTCTTAACTCTTGGACCGTATTTATAATTTCTTGTTTATCTTTTTTTTATTTTATATGCCTATTTAGTTTTTAGTTTTATCATTTACACTTATCTATTTTTTTGTAAGTGTCACATTGTAAGCGCACATCGCATTAGTTTTATTTATAACATGTGGAAAATGGAGTGTCATTCGTGGATCTTTGACAGTCGTTACGGGTAGTCAGTAGCCCGAAAATCTGACAACCAGTCTTAACAAGGGGTATCGTATTACCCATCTGCTCAGCTGCATCCGGTTAGACTGGAAGCCAACCCCAACATAGTTGGGGAAAGGTTAGGCAGATGATGAGTTAGTATTACATTCAACCACAGATCGTTGGAAGTTAATTTGTTTTTCGGAAGCTTTATTACTTTCGCTTTGGGCCGTTCAGACTAAATACCCTATTTCCCAAATAATAAAATTGAAGAGTTTGTTTGAATGCGCTTATCTCTGAAACTACCCGTCGGATTGAAACAAAACTTATAGCATTTGTTAGCCCAATGCTCCAGGAAGGTATTGAACATTACGATACGACCCTTAGGAAGTAGGTGAAAAGAATAAAAGTCAAAAAGAATGATAAGCGAAAATGAAGTATAACTTGAGCGGGCGATGTTGTAGGTCGGGGGAACAAGAACACGCAGACAAAGTTGTTGTAGGTCGGGGGAACAAGAACACGCAGACAAAGTTGTTGTGTGTCGGGGGAACAAGAACACGCAGACAAAGTTGTTGTAGGTCGGGGGAACAAGAACACGCAGACAAAGTTGAGGGCTGAAGCTGGTACGTACATTAATATTTTTGAAAAAATTAATTGAAATTGAAATTGTTTATTGAAATATTTGATTTTAAACATAAATATTTACAAATTAGGGCCTTAAATTGTTACGAGGTGTGGGAACGAAATTGATGCCGAAAATATAGGTTTTGGAATTTTAGTCCGTTTGGCTGTTTATCTAGATGGAAGTGAAGCTGCTTATTATTAGCTTATGCCCTAATAATAATAAATCTGTGGCACTCACCAATACAAGAGCGGGGTCCATCTCCGAAGGGCAGGTACACGAACTTGTGTCTCTTGGCGACCTCTTCGGGGGCGAAGCGTTCGGGGCGGAATTCTTTAGGGTTGTCGAAGTACTGCGGGTCGTTGTGCAATGCCATTAGCGGGATGTTGATCTTTACGCCGGGGTCGATGGTGAGCTCCGTGCCCGGGACGGTGTAGCGGCGCATGCACTGCCGCAGCAGCATCCCGGACGACGGGAACATGCGCATGCCTTCCTGTAGCACCCAGTTCAGGTATGTCATCTCCTTGACGGCGTCGTAGCTGAGTCGGCCGCCGTGCTTGGCGAGTGCGCGGTCGATGTCAGCCTGCGCGCGCGCCTGCACCTCCGGATGGTAGGCGAGCTGGTGCAGCGTGAAGCTGGTGGCTGACGACGACGTCTCAAAACCGGCCGCGAAGAAGATGAAAGCCTGGGCCGCCACCAGCACGTCGTCCATCTCCAGCTCCACCGGCTTGGGGCTGCCATCCTCGTTCGTCTCCTCCAGAGATTCCACCACAATCTTTCCTCTCTGTTGCCATTCCATTAGAAAATCAATGAAGTCATTACGGCCAGAAGGCTTGTAGTCCCTTTGTTTTTGGATCTGATTAACGAGCATCAAAATGTCATCTTCGAGATCCTGACCAAGAAACTTCATGTATTTGGAGAAGTCGGGGAATATGGTTTTGCAGAAAATTACGATGGCGCGTTTGAAGGTAATGTTGAAAATGTTCATGCCGAGCTTTCTGAAGGACGAATTCTCATCGTTAAGCGAGTCGGCGTCGAGACCGAAACCACAAGCACCGATAAAGTCAGTAGTGTAGCGCACCATGAGGTCGCGCGCACAGATCGGGCGGCCGGAGGCGGCGGCGCACAGTGCGCGCGCCTGCAGCTTCTCCGCGCGCTCCACGACCAGCGGGAACATGGCCTTCAGCTTGCCGCTCGTGAACGCGGGCGTCATCCGCTGCCGCAGCAAGCGCCATAGGTCTCCGTCTGCGAAGAACAGGTTGCGCAGCAGCGGCTCGATGACCTTGTGCGCCGGTGATAGGCCTCGCGAGTAGAAATACGCGAAGTCCGTGGTGATTATGCGCTTCACGAGGTCTGGGTCACGGATCACCAGCTCGGGGATGGAGCCGCGGTAGTAGCCCACGAAGCGCTCGCCAGGGTATTTCCAGTAAGTCTCGGCTGACATCTGTGTGACACTTCTTTGCAGAAGGTACCGTTTTGCGTCCGTCCCGAAAAGTGGTAGTGGCTTGTCATGTTTGACTCCTTTGTTCTTCCAATAGTTATGGTTTCTCGTCCCGTAGAAATATAGCGCCACCGCACCGACAACCAACAGTGCTAAGATGATCATGTTGCTGTTACACTGTTCACGAATTAATGCTTCAATAAGAAAGAGTCCGCTGATTAAATACCATTCCTTATCTGGCAAGATAATATTTCGGCCGCCTTTCAAGCACGATTACGACACAAAATCGGTGGAAAATATTTTTAAATGGGTTTTGTAATAACGGTCAAAGACAAAAACGAAGTAAAGTATGATTTAGGAAATACAACTTAAAAATAACTAATATAAGAACGAAACCTACCAACCAACCTTTAAATAATATCTGCTAATGAGTGATTACTGCCCCGATATGTGGCGACAATCAACAAGATGTAATTCAAAGGTAAAATTAGTCACAGCTGTCACTGCGCTGATGAAGTTATCGTACATCTTGTCAAACGACACAAACACCCAGTCGAAAGAAGAAAAAAGTCGAGGAAAAACAATAGATCTAGACTAGTTTGGTAGACAGACCCGGCGCTCTCTGCGATGTTGTCGACGGGTAGAGAATGTAGTGTGACTGTGAGAGTGTAGAACCTGAGCGCCTAGACGAGCGGCAATCGCTTTCAACGCTCGTCGTATTCCTACAACGACTTTCGACAAGATTGCCATAAATTTTTCGGTCAATCCCAAATATTTTTGAGTTTTTCATCATCGTTATCGCTGACAGCATGTCACTTTGTCTAGGCCCTCGTTCCATGCGCAGTAGCTAAATCCAGAAATAGCAGAGCTACTGCTACGTGCACATGCACGACACACACTGTTCACAGTGTTGCGTCACAGTGCTGCGTGCCTGAGGAGAGGACAGTGCTCTCCAGTCTGTGTATCCACAGATGGTCATCGCCATAAGATCGTTGGGGTCGTTCCGGGTCTGGCTACATTACTATGTTTTCTTATTTAACATTACCAATTGATCGTCGACTGATTAGAAAGAAGGAAGGAAAGGTAGAATTATTAAAACTATAGGTGAGTGGTGACGCATACTTACAGCTAAAAAAATACGACAATAACAACTTTAAATAACAGCAAGAGATACAGAATATACGATAGGTACGATGTTGATAGGAACAACTTATTCAGAATTAATTACGTATAGTTTTGGAGTTTTATAAACTTTGACAACCGTGTAGATAGCGAATCAGGATTATGAGTAATGATACTCACGATAGACAATCTGTAGTTGTAACGCACAGCGCCGCGCCGCCGCCGCGCCGCGCCATTCACATCGCAACGAGTTTTCTACTAAGACGTGGTCTTTTTATAGACTTGCTTGTCTAAACAAGGTTAACACATCTTCTGTCAAGACGTGACTCGGAATGATCAAGCGGTATAATATAAGCAGCCTCCATTCTCTTCGCCACAGTCTATACGCACAGAGGATTTTTTTATTGACATTGGAGCTGGTAGCACGTGCGCCATGAGCTGGCCTGGCGTAGTAACCAAGGAGTTCCAATAAAAGTAGAGGCCAGCTTGTACTGGTTTCTTCTACTTATTATTTAAAGTTCTTACACAAAATAAGTATTTATTTATTGATAGAGCTATGATTTATTTAACGTAGGCCATTACGTAAAAATTTCCAAGAAATAGAATTGCTTCTAGACGCCCCTTCAAAAGGTAGTTTCGTAAGGAGAAGAACGGGCAAGAAACTCCTTAATTTATCTTTTTATATCGTTGGGCTGGTCCACGTGTGTATAGCGCAGTGAGCACCTTCTGGGTCCAAGAAGGAAGAAGATCATCCGTAGCAGCTCGTAGACTCCGCGTAGACTGCGCATGCGCTACGAAGGCATTTGTCAACACTACACTCTGTGCATTTAGCGTTTATCATAATTATCGATCAACAGTATTAGGATGAATACAGTATGGCAATAGGCTCGCGCCTATTTATTGGAACAACGTGACACAACAACGTCACCTAACTGGCAACGTGGGTGTACTATTAGGTATACACCAGCTCAGCTGCTGGCTGTACCTGCGGCCGCACTCGTCTGTTGAATGAGTCGCCCCTGACGCGGGTGCTTTGCACTCTTAACCTTGTAGCAGAAGAGACAGACCTTTTTGCTTGTACACGGAGTGAATTCACAAGGATAACATTAAATGTAAGTAATAAGCATTAGAAAATAAGTTGTTATTATTAGGTTTGTTACACTATTGCATTGGGTTGTACCTGTAATAATAGTTGTAAGTGATTATATAAATAACAATAAATAAATAACCTCTGCTTACACCTTCTCGGGTCTTACAGGCGCGATGTTATGTTAAGATTTACGAATACAGTCTTGCCCAAGGTAATATTTACGAATACAGTAACAAGTACCTGCTTAAGGTAACTATTGTAGCTGGGGTTGTCCTTGAGTGCACTTTCATACAGGGATAACCGTCGGCTGGTGCTTCCTTATCACTTGATAGTGTATAAGAGTCCTCTGAGAGTTGGCTTCGGCCCCTGGTACGCCTTCCAAAGGTCCGGGTCCCCAGGGTCCCGAGATATGCAAAAGACATAAGAAATAATAATAATTGTTTATTTATCTAAAGTAATACATAGACACAGATTCAACACAGTGGTAGACATACAATAAAAATTAATGGCTAGACAAAAAATGAAACCCTGCCTCTCAAACTAGGAGACCTGTATCTTGAGAGACAGTGTTCGACAATGTTCGGCAATGTTCGGCAGTGTTACGAACACAGTATAAGTACCTGCCCAAGGTAACATGATATGTTTTGTGCTACATTCATGTTTGTATCGTGCACGTACGCGCCATTCCAAGTATACTTAACTAGTACCTGCAGGTTACTATAATTGTTTCGGGATTGCCCAACAATCAACTAATATTCATAATCTATTTATATTTTTACGATAATTCTACTAATTGCTACTAACAAATCAGATGATAACGAACAAAGTGACTAATGACTCTCACATGTGTTACATTACATTAACTCTTTGTACTTTGCTTGTGATATTGCTAATAACTGATAGCGCAGTACTTCGCCTAACTTATCTGTATAATCTTTCAATCACTGCTTTCCTTATCAGTAATATTAGATCAAATTATAGGTTTAACTATAATTAAAAGATTACAGTATTAGAATAGACGATTACCTACAATTTACTTAAATATTTCCTTGAGTCGCGTCATGTTGGCGACGGCCGGCCGCGGCGCAGTCACAAGTGAAACAGTAAAATAATGAAATCATCATTCATCATTTTAGCCGAAAGGCGTCCCCTGCTGGACACAGGCCTCCCCCAAGCACCTCCACTTCGACCGCTTTTGTGCTTCTCGCATACAACGGGTTCCTGCGGCCTTCACAAGGTCATCGCTACGTCTACGGCTACGTGTTCCGGTACGCGGTCGCCACTCCAGAACCTTACAGCTACATCGGCCATCTGTTCTGCGAGCAAAAGTCCTGTAAGCCATTAATAACATTAAATTAGGAGTTACACGGTAAATAAAAATGAATCTGGAATATTGATTCCTACGAGCTATCAGCGATAAGACCACCATTTTACCCAAAAAATTATCAATATTGTTACATAGTTCATAAACTATGTAATCATTTTGGTATGCAATAAGGTAGGGTAGACCGGGTACAAAAGTACCAGGGTACGGTAGTATCATCGGAAATATCTGAATAACTACGTTCCGCACACCCCATTCCCGATCTCGCGGGGGGCTTCTAGAACGCGTAACCACAAACCGCCAGACAGCCGCGCGCGTCTCATCGCGGACGCTTGTGACGGCGAGCTGACTGGTCAATCTAATATTATTACTCATAGCAGAAAATCTAAGCATAACTTTTCACTCAGTGTCGGTTTAAACATTTCTTTCTATTGTTGGCTTTACATTGTATTTGTATTCGCGTAGTTTCAAGTTCAAAATCATAAGAAATCACGATATTTTTAACTTTATGGATGAAAAGACCTAGTGGAGTCCTCACAAGGTAAATTTTTTGAACAATTGTATCCTTTTTTCGGGGACGATTGTAGCGGTACAACTATCCCTATGCTAGAATTGAGTTAGCGTATCGTATGGGTTCTAGTTCATATATAAATATTTAAGCATAGTCCAGTTTCTAGGTCTAGAACAAAATAAGGAACATTTAATGAAAGAGCAACGCTATAGAACTAAAAAAAACATGAACCCAAAGCCTTGAACGTAAAGCTAAACCTTTTTACCGACTTCAAAAAGGAGGAGGTTATCAATTCGGTTGTAATTTTTTTTAATTTTTATGTTTGTTACCTCAGTACGCCGTCATTTATGAACCGATTTGGATTTTTTTTTTATTTGAAAGGATATGCTTCCAGATTGGTCCCATTCTTGTCAAAATCCAGTTCTGATGATGGGATCCATGACGAATTGAGGGAACTCCTCAAATATTATAGGCGTACATATAGCAATTTTGGTATTTTCATCAACATGTCAAGCATTTGCATTCAAAAAGTATAATTTGGTGAAGTGGAACTGATGAAGGAGACCACAGATAGCCACAGGAACTCTTCAATGATAATAAGTATTTCACGGGTGGCGATAAGATATCTCGGTTAAGATAGTTAAGCGACTTTGACGAAGCAAATTTAAATAAATGGTTCTGACGAAAATGGTACCATCAAACCGATCTGATGATGAAGCTGAAAGGTAGTTACCGGAACTTCGTAATAAAACCATGTATTCTAGCCGTGTTTGGGCTTATTGGAATTGTCATGAGATGCACTCTGACTATAAGAAGTAAAAAATAAAAACTTTTTAACAAAAAAAAACAACCGACTTCAAAAAAAAAACACTACAAAGTGTAAAATAACTTTAATTTTAATTTTGGAAGTCGGTGGCAAAAACGTAAATACAAAACCAATGACACCGACTTCCGAAATTAAAATTAAAGTTATTTTACACTTTGTAGTGTTTTTTTTTTTGAAGTCGGTTGGTTTTTTTTTAACCGACTTCAAAAAGGAGGAGGTTATCAATTCGGTTGTATTTTTTTTATGTTTGTTACCTCAGTACGCCGTCATTTATGAACCGATTTGGATTTTTTTTTATTATTTGAAAGGATATGCTTCCAGATTGGTCCCATTTTTGTCAAAATCTAGTTCTGATGATGGGATCCATGAGGAATTGAGGGAACTCCTCAAATATTATAGGCATACATATAGCAATTTTGGTATTTTCATCAACATGTCAAGCATTTGCATTCAAAAAATATAATTTGGTGAAGTGGAACTGATGAAGGAGACCACAGATAGCCACAGGAACTCTTCAATGATAATAAGTATTTCACGGGTGGCGATAAGATATCTCGATTAAGATAGTTAAGCGACTATGACGAAGCAAATTTAAATAAATGCTTCTGACGAAAATGGTACCATCAAACCGATCTGATGAAGAAGCTGGAAGGTAGGTACCGGAACTTCGTAATAAAACCATGTATTTGCTTATTGGAATTGTCATGAGATGCACTCTGACTATAAAAAGTAAAAAATAAAAACTTTTTAACAAAAAAAACAACCGACTTCAAAAAAAAAAACACTACAAAGTGTAAAATAACTTTAATTTTAATTTTGGAAGTCGGTGGCAAAAACGTAAATACAAAACCAAAGACACCGACTTCCGAAATTAAAATTAAAGTTATTTTACACTTTGTAGTGTTTTTTTTTTTGAAGTCGGTTTTTTTTTTTTTGTTAAAAAGTTTTTTAGGTTTAGGGTTGATGTTTTTCCAACCTAAATATAATCCAAAAACAAAGAAAAATAAGAGTTAAAAAATACTGAAGAAAGTTGCACTCAAGTAGTGAACATGCAGAGTGACATTTGTACCAATTGTCCCGATCTACTGAATGCAACATATTTGTATGTGTTGTTTGCACACATCTAAAGGCCTGCGCAGACGACGGATTTTTGTCTGCGGTATTTTTTGTCCGCTAAAATAGATCGCTTACAACTGTATCGAGTAACGCAAACGAGGTATTAAAAGTACCGCGTAAAAAAAGTCCCCCGAATAACCGAGGACATGCGGGGAGCGGACCAGACAAAAGTATGGGGGAGTCCGCGAAAAAAATAGAACTCGTGTGACTAGGCGAAGCAACGCACATGGCGGACTTTAGTCCGCGTTGTGCGCTCGAGAGTTATGTACGTATGCCCGTATTTCCGAGGAACAAATGATCGCACACCGTGTGCGTTGAGTCCGCGGTAAATCCGCGGCGGACTTTTTATTCGCGGAGCGTACTTTTTTCTCCGCTGCGGAGAAAAGTCCGTCGTCTGCGCAGGCCATAATAAAAGTAATGCTAACTCATAGCCAAGTAACTTAAGTACCTATCAATGAAAATTTGTGCTATTGTCACAATATTAGCATTAAACTCAGAATTTAACATTAACCCCAAAAATTCTATAATGCTACATTTGTCCCCGGTCTCCCATCTATCTACGTGCGATGTAAACATGTCCCCATGCACCCATACTAATGGGGTGATGTGGAAAAGTGCTTCTCTTTGTTGTCTGTCATCGCAACCGGTTTACAAATAAATGATATTCACACACTACCTTAAATATTAAGCACAAGATAATAGGTTCCAAAGTGCAGGTCCGCTCCCTCGACATCATTTCTTAGATCCTATTAGTGCCTTGTGTTGGTATATCTATTCGTTATGTTGGCTGCGAGCTCGTTTTGCATATCATTGTCGGAATGAAATCGTTGAAGTGAAGGCTATGCTATTGTGACGCCACTATTAGTGACACTGCACACTGTTCAGCTGCTCCGCCGCATTCTTGCGCTGTTCACGTTCACAATGACGTCGTTTTATATTTTGGCAGTTTCTGTTAATGCTGAATCACTTCTAGAAAAATAACACAAAATTGCTATCAATTGGGTGATAATGATAGATTGGGTGGTTATCAGACCAACTAGTGCCAGTCATCGCCTATTGTGTATGTTTTGTGATAATTATGATTGAAATTAATGTATTGATACTGTCTACTTTAAATAAAGAGCTCAATATTGTAAATAATTAATTTATTATTTGTTTGTTTTTCTTTTCCTCCGAGATTAATTGTTTGATCATCGCGCGCACCGACCTCACAGCTTGAAGTGCACAATACAGGCTCACTCCTGTAACAGTACACATTTACACACATGTCAATGTTCACTAATTGTCACAGTTGATAATATTGTCCCTCAGTCCTCACACAAATGAGAAATGGTCGACACAAAGCGACTACGGCGCCCTCCGCGCTCACTGCACTGTCCGCTGGTGTACTGGGGAAATATTCTCACTTACATTACACTGTTGATGTCACAGTTCCGCTAACGTTAAACTGGACTCTTTATTAATGCTATTCTTACTTGGCACCTCACCGCAGGCCCCTCTACTCTGTCTGTCATACCAAACGGTAACTTTCCGTACCTAATGAACAGACGGTGTTTTATCAAAGCCAGTATTTAAGTAGACAAACATGTAGAGTAGAATATTATCTAGCTTGCTCGCATATCGTCACTCTTAGAGCATGTTATATTAGTTTTTTCATTAGTTACATTAAAATTCCCGCGCGTCGGCGACAGGAGAGGGGACGCATGCTGCAGCTATTTTAATTACTCATCGCACAAATAAAGTGGATCATCTCTAGAATGTTCCTGCAGTTTTAAGAGCTTGTTAAGACGAAGGTAGGCTATTCAGCTAGCTGAAGGACATCTTTATAATTTATCTTTATTCTTTATATACTCTACATGCATATATCTACAGGCATTCTCAACAAACGTAACTGCCATTTACATGAAGCTACACAATGAATCACCTCAGAGAACTGACTGCTGGAACATCACGTGTATTTAAATCACTTAGATAGGAGGCGGAACTTACTTTACTGTCGTCATCTGCACTCCAGACATCACAACTGTGAAAGTGCGAGCGTTAATATCTGCATTGTAGAAGAAGAGAAAATAAGACGGGAAGGCTATGGGGGCCTTTACCAGCAGTGGGACAGTAAAACCATGAAAGAAAAACTGTTTTTCATATAAATAATTACTACTAAATGTAAATATTAATGTCAAATACATATCTACCTACCTTATACACTCGGCGATAGCTGCCGTATTAGGTATACTCGCTGACTGTGCACAGTTGTGTATCATTTGTACCAGCCCCCACGACAACACAGCTGGGATGCAGTCAGCATACGAACCTAATACTGGAGGTAAGCAACAGCATGAGTGTTCGCAAATCCGAGATTACTTGATAAACAGTAATCTATCACTAAAATATACAGTAATATATCACTTAAATAAACAGTAATATATCAAAAAAATAAACAGTAATCTATCACTAAAATCAGTGCAACACAAAACATAAGGATTCTAACATATGTGACTAATCTGAGTGATTATGTTTTATTATTCTGAGTTCCGATAGTGACGAAATACATCTATATTCTATACAAATATCATCGTCGGGGAAGCCCGCATCTAGCGTGATCTAGCCGCAGTAATGGGCTGGACACGAGGCAAACTCACGACTCAGTTCAGTTGACAGCTCAGTCACTGGTCCTTCACTGAACACGAGGCAAGCTCGCGACTCAGTTCAGTTGACAGCTCAGTCACTGGTCCTTCACTGAACACGAGGCAAGCTCGCGACTCAGTTCAGTTGACAGCTCAGTCACTGGTCCTTCGCTGAACACCAGGCTAGCTCGCGACTCAGTTCAGTTGACAGCTCAGTCACTGGTCCTTCACTGAACACGAGGCAAGCTCGCGACTCAGTTCAGTTGACAGCTCAGTCACTGGTCCTTCGCTGAACACCAGGCTAGCTCGCGACTCAGTTCAGTTGACAGCTCAGTCACTGGTCCTTCACTGAACACGAGGCAAGCTCGCGACTCAGTTCAGTTGACAGCTCAGTCACTGGTCCTTCGCTGAACACCAGGCTAGCTCGCGACTCAGTTCAGTTGACAGCTCAGTCACTGGTCCTTCACTGAACACGAGGCAAGCTCGCGACTCAGTTCATTTGACAGCTCAGTCACTGGTCCTTCACTGAACACGAGGCAAGCTCGTGACTCAGTTCAGTTGACAGCTCAGTCACTGGTCCTTCACTGAACACGAGGCAAGCTCGCGACTCAGTTCAGTTGACAGCTGTCACTGGTCCTTCACTGAACACGAGGCAAGCTCGCGACTCAGTTCAGTTGACAGCTCAATCACAGGTCCTTCACTGAACACGAGGCAAGCTCGCGACTCAGTTCAGTTGACAGCTCAGTCACTGGTCCTTCACTGAACACGAGGCAAGCTCGCGACTCAGTTCAGTTGACAGCTCAGTCACTGGTGCTTCACTGAACACGAGGCAAGCTCGCGACTCAGTTCAGTTGACAGCTCAGTCACAGGTCCTTCACTGAACACGAGGCAAGCTCGCGACTCAGTTCAGTTGACAGCTCAGTCACTGGTGCTTCACTGAACACGAGGCAAGCTCGCGACTCAGTTCAGTTGACAGCTCAGTCACTGGTGCTTCACTGAACACGAGGCAAGCTCGCGACTCAGTTCAGTTGACAGCTCAGTCACAGGTCCTTCACTGAACACGAGGCAAGCTCGCGACTCAGTTCAGTTGACAGCTCAGTCACTGGTGCTTCACTGAACACGAGGCAAGCTCGCGACAGCTCAGTCACTAGTCCTTCACTGGCTTCGTGAGCGAATACATTTGAAGACAGTTTAGTACTGATTATCTTCATGTCATGTCAAGTACGGTAATGTGAACGCAAAAGTGTCGAAATTGTGCCTACCTACGATTTCGACACTTTTGCGTTCACACACATCAACAAAATGTATTGAGCAGTTGATTTTATTTTTGCGATTGCAGTGTTGGTCCCTGGATAAGTACTATTTAAGTATTAGTGGTTCTTAATGATGAGTCCATGACCCCTTTTCGGGTTTAGGGTTAACAACAAGCTAATATGTTGTATTCTGTTGCTTACAAGGATCATAAAAGAACATAATAATATCATACAGTAAAACGCTTAATTTTTGTTGTAAAATAAAGTGAACTTTTACTCTAAACACTAAAAGCTTCAATCATCTGACAGTAAACATTTGATTATTTGTGTTTAGTTCGTGAATACATTGGAGTTTACAAAGTAAATCAAGTAGTACAATATGAGCTTGTGTCGGACAAGGTAAGTACATGCATAGCACGACAGCCTTCGCGGCGTGCGGCGCCCGCGCGCCTCGCTTCAATCTTCTTGGCCAGTAAACAGGAAGTTGCAGAAGGCCAATCACAAGGGATTCAATGAGGATTCCTCAGTCAAATAAGTTATTACTTACTGAAACTTTGAAATTAGAGTTGCGGATTTAAGTATTCAAATAATTAAATCAGAGCACTCATTTTGTGAGCGGTACCTACTGAACATTGATAACACAGTTATAGGTAGTGCAATCCACGAAGACGCGCCCCACTGTTTTTCCTAATGCTTACAAAACAAGTCTGCTAGTGTTTTAGTTTTGTTGATACACACTAATTTTAGTGGGTAATTAATTAGTGTGTATCGAAAAAACTAAAACACTATTGGAATTAACTAGCGATAACCACTAACGATTCGGAAGAAGAGTGGGGCGCGTCTTCGTGTATTGCACTACTTATACATCGACCAATCCATTTGTTTACATTGTTAGCAGGTACTCTTGGAACTGAATATGTGTCGTTTATGTTAGTTATGGCCTGCGCAGACGACGGACTTTTCTCCGCGGCGGAGAAAAAAGTACGCTCCTCGAATAAAAAATCCGCCGCGGACTTACCGCGGACTCAACGCACACGGTGTGCGATCATTTGTTCCGGGCATACGTACTTCACTCTCGAGCGTACAACGCGGACTGTGCGTTGCTTCGCCTAGAAGTTCGAGATCTATTTTTTTCGCGGACTCCCCCGTACTTTTGTCTGGTCCGCTCCCCGGATGTCCTCGGTTATTTGAGGGAATTTTTGTACGCGGCGCTTTTAATCCCTCGTTTGCGTTACTCGATACAGTTGTAAGCGATCTATTTTAGCGGACAAAAAAGTCCGCGGACAAAAATCCGTCGTCTGCGCAGGCCATTAGAGTGAGCCTTCTCTACCGTGTCGGCTGGCAGGGGGCGCGCGGGGCGGGGGTACGTCCGTCCGTCGGCTTGTTGGCGGCTGGCAGGGGGCGCGCGGGGCGGGGGTACGTCCGTCCGTCGGCTTGTTGTCGGCTGGCAGGGGGCGCGCGGGGCGGGGGTACGTCCGTCGTCGGCTTGTTAGCGGTCGCTGATACAACTGAACACGCGGAACCGTTCAATCAGGAAACTTAATAAACCGTGGCATGCACTCGCGGACTGCACGATTTAGATGCAGCGGTTACACCGCGCTTTAAAATGGACACGTACCAAATTGGATTCCGACATACAGGTACTTACATATATAAACTAGCTTCTTTCTTTTTCACGGTGATATTTGAGGAGAATAATGGGTATCTGCATGTTTTAAGGATATCAAGTGTTGGTTTTGTTTTTACAATTTTAGTTTTAGGTAAGTATATTATTCCATTACCGTACTCGTGAAATTACTAGTCGGAATATTAGCAATCTTTGAAAACCAAGGGCATGAGTTGTCTTTGGGATATTCGTAATTGTCGTGGAGTGTATGAGCACTAGCAGCCTTAGTAAATGAATGCCAGGTGAAGCAGTGACTACTAACTACACAAGTTTGTGATACTTACTACTTCTGCACGAGCTTGGTAGTCGCGGCCCGCAGCCGTGCGCACTCGCACACGTTACCAACAGACGCCCATCAGAGACGCACTGCTGGTAATCAACGTTAATAACGCGTTTGAACTTGGAGCACTAGTAGCTTAATAATAACGGCCGCACGGGTCCAAGTTTAAGTTACACTTGCCACGGTCGCTTCGTGGATGGGTAACCGTTAACCAGAAACCAGTGAGTCGTTACGGGCCGTCAGAAGCACAAAAGTCCGACAGTCAGTCTTAACAAGTGGTATCGCACGGGGTATGAACGCGTTTGAACTTGTTATTCATTTATGATGTACAGTCAGAGAAGTTAATTCTTATGCAACTTGACACCCTAGGTCAACGAGCCGTGTTATAAGTAGTCATTTTATATAACTGTCAAAAAATGACAGTTGTGTTTTGAATTTGTGCACAACTAGCAGCGCCCCGTGGTTTCACCCGCGTTAGTTTCGATCCCGTGGGAATATCGGGATAAAAAGTATTCTGTGTGTTAATTCTGGTTATAAACTATCTGTGTGCCAAATTTCACCCAAATCCGTTCAGTGCCTAATTGAGTAACAAACATCCAAAACTCTTCACAAAATGTCACATTTACAGGGTTATTTGAAAAACACCAGCAACCTCTTAAGAGGTCAATACTCATCATCATGAACAACTTTTACTTTGGGACAAACCTGAAATCGCGAAAAAAAATCGGCTGTTCCCTACATTTTGACGAGATAGACGAAGATAAATGTAGGGAACAGCTGATTTTTTGAGTGCTAATATATATCAAATTCGCAAAAGCAAAGTATTTGTACATAACGGATGTAGAAAGACACACCCACAAAAACATTTCATGTTAAATGTTGCCAAGACGAGACCATGTAGCTCGCACTGTCAAAAAGTAATCAGATCTCATGTAGAGCCAAGCTTCTAACTCTACACGCCCTAACTCTACAAGGCCTAACTTCGCAAACTAGACCTTAGTCAAAACATATGGCTTGGCCGTTTCGTTACTACAAGAACCATTGTATAACAGTATGAGAGTTTTTCACCTTACGCTCATGTGAATGTAGCGAAATGGCCAAGCCATATATTTTGACTAAGGTGTAGTTTGTGAAGTAGGGGATGATTTACTAAAAATCCTGAAATACATATCTTATTATTTATAACAAGGACCCCCTATATAAATTTCCAGACCTCTAGCATCAAAATTTACGGAAGTCTCATACAAACTTTCACCCCCTAGTTTAAGGGGTTGGGGAGTAAAAGTTTCAAGTTTTAAGATTTTTTGTTTATTGTGTACTATTACTAGCTTACATACCAAAAGTTTTCTAGGACTTCAGGAAGAACCTTAAGAATATTGATGATCATCAGTGAGTCAGTGATTTAGTGACGAAATTGGGGTATTTTAGATATCAATCAAATTTAAAGTATAAGGGCTATGCAATTGAAACTTCATAGATTTAATAAGTCAACCACTGACGTCATATCCCGAAAATTTTGTTTATCTGGTATAATCCAAATCCAACTTAAGAAGGCTCAAAAATACGACGAAGTGTTTCGAGAAAAGGTAGGTAGTGCCCTTGCGCTCCGCTTGGCTCGTCTTGGCAGGGGCACTCCCGTGCCCCCAGATAACAAAGCCGAGAGTCACTTGTATTCCCCGTCATTATAATCATTATTTTGTTCTGGACCATACCTGGGAACCCTCTGGTTACGGAGATATTGAAGGTCTAAAGTCCAACTTTTAGTGAGGTTTTTTGATGAAAACTAGTTTTTAGCGACTTCACAAAAAGGAGGAGGTACTATGTTCGGATGATTGTGTTTTTTTTTTGTATGTTTGTTCATCGAATACTCCGCCAATTGTTGACGGATTTTCAAAATTCTTTTTTTGTTTGAAAGGGTATGCTCCCGAGGTGGTCTCATTGTCACTAAATGGGAATCTGATGAGGGGATCCCATGGAAATCGAGGGAAACCCTCAAATTTTGTAGGCACACCTATAGCGATTTGGGTATTTTTTATAGTAACTTGTGCATTTGCTCTCAGAAAGCACCATTCGGTGGAGTGGAACTGATGATGAAGACCACAGATGGCCATCGGAACTACTCAATAATAAATATTTCATGGTTTGCGATTCGATTAGGTACTTTAATGTGGTTGCTAAGCACAATGCGTATCGTGAAGTGGAGCTGATAGTGACTACTCAATCAGCTGCAGTTCTCCTGGTTCTTACAAGGAGAACTCCTCAAAAATTAACGTCCCTGCAACGGGAAAAGCAACATTTTGTAAAAGGTGATGAGCAGTTAGCATTAGGCTATTGTAACTTAGATAAGTTACAAACTGGCCCACTAAAAAGTGAACTTTTTAGTGGGCCAGTTTGTAACTTATCTAAGCACAGTTTTCCCGATGTAGGGACGTTAATTGTTGAGGAGTTCTCCTAGGAGAGGTAGGAGTTAGTCGGTTGTTTTTTTTGTGAAAAAGTTTTTAATGTTAAAACACAATTTGAAATACCTCCATAACCCCTGTACTGTTGCATGCACCAATAAGCACAATATTTTGCGTGCGTTACATTGCGCACTACCTCAAACAGCATCATACAAAACAGACATTAAATTTATATTACCTATCTTAAATTTCTTTGACACAAAAGAGTAGAAGTCAATAATAAGTATATATAATATATATAGTCAAGTATATAGTCAAGCCAACAATTATATTGTGCTCAACGTTTGATGTACAAAATGCGTAGTTGACGGCTATGTGATGGGTCTTTTTACACCTAGCATAGCAAAGTTACCATACTGCTTCGAGCAAAAGTTCTCCACATATCGAGCATGTTCCTGGCCGTTCACTTCCAGCAGTACTCACACAGAGCGCTGAAGGACGAGTAGCTCCAGTAGGTCACATGAGACAGGTGGTGAGATCTGCGGCGTACTGGGAGGCGACAGAGACGGATTGTCGCGTGGGGGCCGCAGGAAATTAACCGACACGTTGGGAGCCCGACACCCGGGGCCTCAGGGTCGCGCACCTGCAATTCCGAAGATGTCTTGCACATATCGTTGTAGCGTGACTTACGACTCAACTCGGATGCGACCTGTGCCTTTGTTTTGGTATTCTAAAATGATTATAGACGTTGCGTGAGATATTTTGACATAACATTTATCTACAGAGATTTTAAAATGTAGTGAACAAAATGGTCCCGAGGTGCATTTTCCGTATTTTTAAGAATGGTTGCACAATTTGATTAAAGACGTTTATCATAATCATGGAGTGTGTCCAGAACGATCCGGAAAGACAAGATGTATTTACAAGTTTTTAATAGTACCTATGTGCGAGACTGGGGTATGTAACAGCGTGCTTGCTGCTCCTGCTTCGGAACCAGCCAGGATGCTGTACCGGCTCGTACATATTGTGTTCATCGCAGAGGTAGTGTGTGATCATTTTTAGTTGTGTAGCAGTATGTACAGCTGATTTGTAAAGGTGACGGTGACATAATCTGTTAGATTGTGTTGTATGTTTATGTACAGCTGATTTGTAAAGGTGACGGTGACATAATCTGTTAGATTGTGTTGTATGTTTATGTACAGCTGATTTGTAAAGGTGACGGTGACATAATCTGTTAGATTGTGTTGTATGTTTATGTACAGCTGATTTGTAAAGGTGACGGTGACATAATCTGTTAGATTGTGTTGTATGTTTATGTACAGCTGATTTGTAAAGGTGACGGTGACATAATCTGTTAGATTGTGTTGTATGTTTATGTACAGCTGATTTGTAAAGGTGACGGTGACATAATCTGTTAGATTGTGTTGTATGTTTATGTACAGCTGATTTGTAAAGGTGACGGTGACATAATCTGTTAGATTGTGTTGTATGTTTATGTACAGCTGATTTGTAAAGGTGACGGTGACATAATCTGTTAGTTGTGTAGCAGTATGTACAGCTGATTTGTAAAGGTGACGGTGACATAATCTGTTAGTTGTGTAGCAGTATGTACAGCTGATTTGTAAAGGTGACGGTGACATAATCTGTTAGTTGTGTAGCAGTATGTACAGCTGATTTGTAAAGGTGACGGTGACATAATCTGTTAGATTGTGTTGTATGTTTATGTACAGCTGATTTGTAAAGGTGACGGTGACATAATCTGTTAGATTGTGTTGTATGTTTATGTACAGCTAATTTGTAAAGGTGACGGTGACATAATCTGTTAGATTGTGTTGTATGTTTATGTACAGCTGATTTGTAAAGGTGACGGTGACATAATCTGTTAGATTGTGTTGTATGTTTATGTACAGCTGATTTGTAAAGGTGACGGTGACATAATCTGTTAGTTGTGTAGCAGTATGTACAGCTGATTTGTAAAGGTGACGGTGACATAATCTGTTAGTTGTGTAGCAGTATGTACAGCTGATTTGTAAAGGTGACGGTGACATAATCTGTTAGTTGTGTAGCAGTATGTACAGCTGATTTGTAAAGGTGACGGTGACATAATCTGTTAGATTGTGTTGTATGTTTATGTACAGCTGATTTGTAAAGGTGACGGTGACATAATCTGTTAGATTGTGTTGTATGTTTATGTACAGCTGATTTGTAAAGGTGACGGTGACATAATCTGTTAGTTGTGTAGCAGTATGTACAGCTGATTTGTAAAGGTGACGGTGACATAATCTGTTAGTTGTGTAGCAGTATGTACAGCTGATTTGTAAAGGTGACGGTGACATAATCTGTTAGTTGTGTAGCAGTATGTACAGCTGATTTGTAAAGGTGACGGTGACATAATCTGTTAGTTGTGTAGCAGTATGTACAGCTGATTTGTAAAGGTGACGGTGACATAATCTGTTAGATTGTGTTGTATGTTTATGGATGTTCTGAAAATAAAGTTTATTTTATTTTATTTTTAATCCCTCTTTAAATATATTATAAAGAAAAAAAAGGATGGTTGCATTCTAACCTAAGTCTCAATTTGTCCAAAATAACTCTAATTTACCTTCTTGGCAAGTTTTAACCGACTTCAAAAAAAAAAAAGAAGAGGTTCTCAGTTTGTCAGAATCTTTTATTTTTTATTTTGATTGTCGCCAAGATGAGATTGCGACTACATGCTTTGCTCACACTCAGTCGAAAGTCAGAAGCCTAGACCCCCCCCCCCCCTGCTCGCACCACAGCGGCACAGGGCACACTCATACCCAACTGTAAGTACATATGTTACCGTGTTATTTTGTTTTTAAATTGGTCAGATGTAAGTTTCCTCTATAGTACCTACTTACCTATAAAATGACGGACAAATAAAACAGCTCATGTTTGCTCAAAATTAACTTTATTAAAATTAACATTTACTCATTAATTAGTTGTAAGCCCTATTTTATAAAATTTTGACATTGGCATTACTTTATATTCTGGACACAGTAATGTTTATTAGAAGTAATTTTAATTTATTTTTGCAAATGGCAGATATATTTCCAAGAAGAAGGCGTGATCAAAGTCAGCTCTGTCTGCATAGGAGTAGGACGGCACTTATGCGCAAAAGTGTTTTTTGCATGGCTCCCATTATTTATAATAAGTTACCCAAAAGTTGGAGGGAGCTAAATAATGTACATTTAAAAAATCAAATAAAGTCATATAATATACAATTCAAAATAATATACAAGAATTTATATTATCATTAATTACATAGATTTTAATTCTGCGACCTTTTATTTGTACTTATTAATTAATTTATTTTATTTGTAGGCGTTGAAATTTTATTCAGAGCTATGATGTGAGTATTCTGTGGCAGTAGGTATTGTGATATATTGACTGAATTAAATGATTTTTTTTTGTTCTTGGTTACCACGGCGGCTGTTATTTTAACTTCAATACTTAGAAATAGTTAAATTCAACTTTGTCACAGATTATCTCGGTTTATATTCACTCGTAGCGTATACTCGTTACATCTTATTTTATGTACCTGCAGTCATAAAGAACTAACTTACTTAAGACTTACTATGACCTCTAAAGCCTCTGCTACATAATAGTGAGACTACGATGTAGTGCATCAGTTCGGTGTGACAGCATCCTAAGAGTCGCCGCGCCGAGGCCGGTGCTGTGCGCAGATTTACACGAAAAACTAAGTTCGGACCTCTCCGACCGTGTGCGCTCGCTCTGTCGGATACGGTACGGTATCACAAATGATACTGCAACACGGCTCAGTGCGTGTCATGCAGCAAGAACCCCACCCCGCGAGAGCCTGGGCGGTGTCTAGAGATAGACTGCATATAAAACATCTGTTCTTACCGAATTTGCCAACTGGTTTCTCGACGTACTATCAGCCTAAAGTAAGGTTAACACTAAGGCAAATACATAATACCTAACAGTAAGTCATTAATATTTCATATCAGGCCAATACGAGGAGGACAATACGACGATCATGCCGTAAGTACCGTACTTATAGTTCATAATAGAGTAACGCACGGTGCCATGACGTGGGCATCTGCGCAGTGGAGCCGCGCGCCCGCGGCGCAGTGTCCAACTTATATTGCGTTCAGTATTTATTGCTCTCACCTGTCGCTCGCGACTCTCACCCCCCCCCCCCCCCTCAAGCATCGCAGCATGTAGTGCGCGATAACACTCGCTCTAACTGCAAGAGAACAACTTTGTATAGTTGACTTTAACCTCGATTTCTAGATACACTACTTCTTTTTCAATTTGTGTTTTGCATTTGTGTTCTTTATTGTGAACCAACAGCAGACGCGAATGTATACACATAATAGTACGAAGATGCCATTTGCGCAATTCGATATTGCAACTCTAGAACACAAGTAGATAGTCGTGCTACATTCTGTGATCAGAGGGGCAATTCTCGTAATTTTAAGAACGTTCACAGTCTGACCTCAGTCACAGTCTGTCAAAAATACTTCTAATTTCCCAACATTTTGACAAGTTTTTGACATTTGTTTGTCGCCGAGATGAAACTGCGACTAGATTTTGAACGTTTTAAATTACGAGAATTGGCTTGCCCATCTGAACAAGTGCAACTAACTAAATTGGCCTGCACATCTGAACAAGTGCAACTAACTAAATTGGCCTGCACATCTGAACAAGTGCAACTAACTAAATTGGCCTGCCCATCTGAACAAGTGCAACTAACTAAATTGGCCTGCACATCTGAACAAGTGCAACTAACTAAATTGGCCTGCCCATCTGAACAAGTGCAACTAACTAAATTGGCCTGCCCATCTGAACAAGTGCAACTAACTAAATTGGCCTGCCCATCTGAACAAGTGCAACTAACTAAATTGGCCTGCCCATCTGAACAAGTGCAACTAACTAAATTGGCCTGCCCATCTGAACAAGTGCAACTAACTAAATTGGCCTGCCCATCTGAACAAGTGCAACTAACTAAATTGGCCTGCCCATCTGAACAAGTGCAACTAACTAAATTGGCCTGCCCATCTGAACAAGTGCAACTAACTAAATTGGCCTGCCCATCTGAACAAGTGCAACTAACTAAATTGGCCTGCCCATCTGAACAAGTGCAACTAACTAAATTGGCCTGCCCATCTGAACAAGTGCAACTAACTAAATTGGCCTGCCCATCTGAACAAGTGCAACTAACTAAATTGGCCTGCCCATCTGAACAAGTGCAACTAACTAAATTGGCCTGCCCATCTGAACAAGTGCAACTAACTAAATTGGCCTGCCCATCTGAACAAGTGCAACTAACTAAATTTTAATTGGCCAACTATTGATAAAGCGTATTTACTAAATGGACGAACATTCTCGTAGACGGCACTCTACGGCGTAGCACTCGTAGCACTCGTAGCTCCGCGTATACGCGCGTAGCATCTGGAAGGTCCAAGAAACAACAGATTATAATAATGCTTCTTTGCCCGAATTTTGTTATGGTTTTGTGTTATAAACAAAATAAACACGTTACGGACGGAGAGGTGTTCAACGTTACTGTTAGTGGTCGTTTATTGGACACTAGCAGTGAACCTCTACAAACATCTGGTCGCTCGTACCTCCGAGGACGTGCCAGTCAGCATCTCTCCTATGCGAGTTATCGCGGGCAGATGTTATTGCTCGTAACTTATTAGTTAGGTATCGAGCGGTCTCATAACGTGGCTCATAAGACGCGTTATCTCGACGTGGCGGCGGTAGGCCGGCCACACACTATACAGATGAAGTTGTAAGCGCAACGTCTGACAATGCTTTCAAAGCAAAACTTAAAGGCTGGTTCACTGACCAGGTGTTATATGACCTAAAAGAATGGGTTTAGGTAATTGATTTGATTATGATTTAAGTATTTGTCGGGTTATTTTTTTTGTTTTGAGGAATGATTATTCTATCAAGTATGTTATTGTAATTTTTCTCAATTTTAATCTTTATAATGTATGATAAACTGGTGTTTTACGCTCTGTTTTTGTAAATTTTATGACAAATTTTAATAACATGTAATTTTGATAATCCTACTAACCTACTATATAATATTATAAATGCGAAAGTTTGTGAGGATGGATGGACGGTTCCTTGTCAATATATATATGAAAACATTATGTACGTTCGAAAAAATCTACATCTTTTTAGTAAGATATGTGACAGGCATAATTTTAACACTAGAAATAGGAACAAATTAGATCAACCTCGTTTCAGATTGTCTAAAGTAAAAACTTCTTTTATGGGTTATTGTGTAGAGTGTTATAATAAAATACCACTCGATATTCTTCAACTAAATGAGAAGAAATTTAAAACATGCATTAAACGCACACTATGTAGACAAGCATACTATAAGTTGGATGATTATATCGTAGATAAAAATGCTTGGCTAAATGCTGGTCCTGCTCCACAGACACTTGGGCTCACTAGTTAAAATTTCAATATTAATTTGGAAGACATGCTTCCCTTTTTTTCTTTTCTTTTTTTTTTTAAGTGTTTCTGACATTCGAATTTAATGTGTATTTTTAATTCAATCAAGTTTTAATTGTTACTTTAATATCTTATACCTCTTTCTAGTAAAATTTTATTCATCTCGTAAATAAATTGGTAACGATAGTTTTGTATAATTTAGAAGCATTTTTTTTTTTATTTTAATTTTGTAAATGTAAGAACCATGGATCCGTTCATTATAATTTTTTTATATTGACTTGAAAGAGCATGGCAGTTGAGAATGTGTCATGCTCACTTAAATGTCTCACTGATGGTGGCGCGTGTGTTGGATCATTCGGTTCCCTTCAAAATAGTTGAGCTGGATGGTGCTGATCCATGCGTCATGTTCGTGAACGGGCGCTGTCAGTTGAGACTGGTCATCTCTTAGCTGCCAGGGCTTCTTTTTAATCTTATAACTGTCTTGAATTGTTTCTTCATAACATTGTTCTCACATATAGAAGCAACAAGAATACTGTACTCAGGATTTTGTAATATCTTAATTTAAAAGAGTGTCCTTGGAGTTTCTTGCCCGTTCTTCTCCAAGAGATCTACGTTTTGGAATGGGCAACTAGCTTCAACTTTCTGACTAACTGACCGACTAGTTAATTTTGACAATTCAAAAGTGCCTGGAAATGGTTTAATTGAAATAAATGCTTTGAGTTTGAGTTTGAGTTTTGTTACTCTTTCACGCAAAAACTACTGAACGGATTTTGATGAAACTTTGCAGTAATATAGCTTATACATCAGAATAACACATAGGATGCTTTTTATCCCGATATGCCCACAGGATCGAAACTTACGCGGGTGAAACCGCGGGGCGCAGCTAGTTATTAATATATCAACTAAACTAAACACTATACAAGGTGCAAAAAGACATATATATCCGTCAAAAACGCATTCTGCACATCATCAAACAGCAAATGAGACCAAAAATTCGCAGCGATTATGTACGACCGAGCATGCATTTATTAAACTAAAGGAAGCTAATGAACATTTATTGGAGGTCGTATATATGTATGCACTGGCCTGTGAGAATAATCTCATTTACACATGCCTCTCACCTATTTAAAATAATCATAGTTACGGTTGTTTATGTTCTGTACATTTGTCACTTGTGTGTAAAATATTGACCACGAGTGATTATGGTAACTATCACACCGCTGCTGCTCTTATTATTACTACTGTCTCCTAATAGAACACACCTGTAATGGTTTGTGACTTTTCTAAGCCATTCATTTTCCAGTCTGATGCTTCAGCAGTAGGTCTTGGTTCGGTACTTTCACAAAAGATTGATAACATTAAGTACATAATTGCTACGAATTTTTGGTCTCATTTGCTGTTTGGGGTAGTGCGCAATATAACGCACGCAAAACATTGTGCTTATGGGTGCATGCAACGGTACAGGGGTCATGAGGGTATTTAAAGTTGTGTTATAACATTAAAAACTTAACCTTCAATTAAATTAGTATGTCTAATAATAAAATAAAAACTGTGTGGCAGATAATTAACAAAGAAACTGGAAACACAAAACAGCAACATCAGAATGAGTTGTCCCTAAAAATCGATGATGAAATCATATCAGATAAGTTAAAAGTGGCTGAGACACTAGAAAATTTCTTTACCATCCCAATAGAGGTTACAAAATCACTCCCCTCATCACCTGTATTAGCTGAATCTCTTCTTAAAGAAAACTTTAATAAGGATATTTCAATTTTTGAATTCAAGCCCATTTCTATTGCCACTATTAAAAAAGCATTTAAAAGTCTTAACATAAAAAATACTGAAGACTTATGGGGGATTTCTGTTAGGGTTCTTGGAGATATTATTGACACAATTGCCCCTGCCCTAACAGGCATATTTAATCAATGTCTAGACAGCGGTACGTTTCCTGACTTAATGAAACATAGTAAAGTAGTACCAATTTTCAAATCGGGTAGTAAGTTTGATCCCTCCAATTATAGACCTATATCTGTGTTACCAGCATTGAGCAAAATCTACGAAAAAATCATGCTAGACCAGATGTTGTCACATTTTAACTCAAATGGGGTTTTACATAGTCACCAGTTTGGTTTCACGAAAGGTAGGTCGACGATGGACGCGGGAGTAAAACTCATCAGTCACATTTTGGAATCCTGGGAGAAGTCCCAGGATGCAATTGGCATTTTCTGTGACCTCTCAAAAGCGTTCGACTGCGTTGACCATAATACACTGATCTGTAAATTATACCATTACGGAATTCGTGGACAAGCTGCTGATCTTGTTCTTTCATATCTGTCAAAGAGGCAGCAAAAAGTAAACGTTAACGGGGCGACGTCATCGGGGTCTCTAGTTAAGATGGGCGTGCCTCAAGGCTCAATTCTTGGGCCTTTTCTATTCCTAGTATATATTAATGACCTTCCTTACATGATGGCTAACTTATCGGATATCATTTTATTCGCTGATGACACTTCCCTTATTTTTAAAATAGATAGAAAAGATACGGATGTTTTAAATGTCAACGATAGTCTGGCTGTTTTTTCGAAATGGTTTGCAGCTAATAATCTTTTACTTAATGCGAACAAAACGAAATGTCTTAGGTTCTCATTACCAAATGTACCTCAAGTGGGTCTGAATTTAGAGCTTGATGGCAAAAAACTAGATGTTATTACGGAAACTGTATTTCTGGGAATTACTTTAGATTCAAAATTACAATGGGGCGCACACATTAGAGCTCTTTCAGGTAGATTAAGTTCAGCTGCATATGCAGTAAGGAAAATAAGGCAGTTGACAGATATAGCCACAGCTAGGTTAGTATACTTTGCTTATTTCCACAGTATTATGTCTTATGGTGTTCTGCTGTGGGGATCGGCAGCTGACGTAGATTCAATTTTCATTTTACAAAAGAGGGCAATCCGCGCAATTTATAAAATGAGTCCTCGCGAGTCTCTTAGAAACAAATTCAAAGAAATTGATATACTAACTCTGCCTTCTCTTTATATTTTAGAAAGTATTTTGTATGTTCGCAAAAACTTAGGACTTTTTAAAATAAGAAGCGATTTCCATAATATAAATACCCGTAGTAAAAATGAAATTGTGATACCGAAATTTAGATTAACAAAAACTAGCAAGTCTTTTCATATAAATAGCATCCGTTTTTATAACAAGTTGCCAAAACCGGTTACAGAACTTAGCGATGGAAAGTTCAAAACCCTCATCAAACGTGTCCTTATCAAAAAAAGCATATTATAAGATTAAAGACTACGTTGAAGACAAGGTAGTTTGGCAATAATTGCTTCTGCACATGTGGCTTCCCTGGCATCTCATTAACGGCATAACTACATAAATGTCTATTAACTGCTCTCAAATTACGATTTTTATTTAATTTTTACATACTTCTTTGACATTTCATCTTTTTACTATTTGACATTATATAGAGACAATTCTAATCCTTCAACTCTTTTTAGTGGTTGTAATGGAAATTATGATCACTTGGTTTTAATAGGTTTTTATATTTTATTTATCTTTTTTTGAGTTTTTGATTTTGTCAATGTGAGGACTTTGTAGTCCCTGTAGATTTTAGATCTGTAGATCATTTTTTTATTTTATCAAGTACCTGGCACTTGTTGACAGGCCTACGCTGTTCTCCCATACCTACTGTAATTAGAAAACATTGTAAAAGCCAATTATTTTTAAAAGAGTAACCGTGGAGTTTCTTGCCGGTTCTTCTCCATAGGAAACGACCAATTGGAACCGTGCACCTAGCTTCTGACGTTTCATAAGTGCCCTTGTAGGCTTATGTGAAATAAAATATTTTGATTTGATTTGATTTGATTTGAATATCTCCGGAATTTTGATCTTCAATATCTCCGTAACCAGAAGGTTCCTAGGTATGGTCCAGTAAAAAAAAACATTTAAATGAGGAGGAGTACAAGTAACTCTTGGCTTTGTTAAGTGTATTTTTACACCCGTTATACAGTCGAGACAATGGATTGTTTCGCAAATAGACTGTCACCTTAAGTTGACCATGTATGAAATCTCAACAATCATTATTTTTATCATTCGTATGGAATTTCTTGACATGGTTTTACACAGCGTGTCAATCTGCTAGACAACACATTTCCCTAAGAGGACGCATGTCGGCGCGGTCTGTCAACATTACTCAACATTGGTTGTAACGTTCCGTTTTCCCAAATGTATGTTTAAATGTAGGTTATTAATTACAACATTACATTAGACTTCTTTTAAGCATTATATTTGTTTAGATACATATTAAACACCAAATTGACAACATTCATCATAGAACGCAATACACGTGACCTTGGCTCGCATCAGGAGAATTAAGTACTGTTCATCGAGTCGGTGACTTTGTGTGGTTCTTTCCTCAAAAGGTCATTTCAGTGTTCCTCACAAGGCCATTTTCAGACACGGATGTAGATCCTCATATCTAAGATTATGTCTGGATTTTATAAGAGGTTTTGACCCCTGAGTTTGTTTCGCTATTTATTCTCAGGGGTAGTCAGACTGGAAATGTCGAATCCATCTAGCTTATTTTTAGAGTTTCGTACATCTGAATGGAAAAACGGAACCCTCATAGGATCACTCGTGTCGTGTGTCAGTCTGTCCGTCTGTCACAGCCAATTTGGTTAGAGAGGATACAGAAAATATTTTTATACCATCTTGCCTTTTCTGCTAGATTAGACAAAAAAGTTCCGAGCTACGCAAAACGGCTTGAGAAATGTTTCATGACTTCTCTCGAAAAACGAAGAGATGGCTTGGGTCAATATCAACATTTTTTTCAATTTTGGTGGCGAAATTTTTTCTTCAGTTTTCGTGAAAAATAAAGACCTGGTATAAGAATAGAAAGTCCAAGCTAGAAGGATCTTCAAGAGGTCTGAGAATATCTCTATAACTTTTTAAGATATTTTAGTTCAAAGTCTAGTGTGGCCACCAAAATTGAAAATCGCCCACCAAAATCGAAAGTGCCCACCAAAATTGAAATTCAGTGGTATAGATCTAGTTTTTCTATATAAAATACTTCAAATTAAATTAGACTGCCCCCAGTTGTTAAGTAAGTTAAGGTTTAACCTGCCCCACAATTGTCCACGTCACCCAATCAAACTATTACGTGTGTGCTCTTTGGTTTTTCAATATAACATGTAAAAATTATTCCGATATTCTGCAGAATAAAAAATTTTATTCCATTTGGGAACTCGATTGGTAAATGATCCCCTCTTTCTTCTGCCCTGTCACCCCGCGCCACACCCGCTAGGCTGGACTGGACCCCGAGCGTCGTCGCACAGCCTCGCGGCAAGGCACACCGTCCTGTGCTGCCATGATGGGCACACGTATTCACATCACTCTTCCTTAGCGGTGCGACATTCATACGTGTGTGCTGTCCCTCAGCCACGGCTGTCACCGTTATAACGGCTTTTTATTTTATAATCGACTAAATGCATAGTCATGAGTATATTTTACTCAGTGTAACATATTGGGGTTCAATGTTCCGACTAATCTCCAAAGTTAAGTGAGTTTAATCTGCAATTACCAGTGGCATCCGAACGTTGGGTTCCGGGCCACTCACCTTAGGGCAAATCTATCATCCAGCTCCATACCGGGTACATATTTTACACATGCGGCCACGTCGAGCTCTCCACAGGTCTGGCGAAACCATCCACCGGTCGTCACCATCCCTGGCGTCTGCAGCGTGCCACATCAGCTGTGGTCATCGTCAAACAAGGCTGTGCCAGGAGCGTAGGTACTGTACAACTCTCTAAGGGAACTTGAGGATTTTTGGTGTCCATAAATCTACCTACCCCCTTTCTTTCTTTATAAATATAAAAATATACTTTTAATGTTGATGATTTACGTGGTCTCATGTATCTTCACCACGATAACCTATTCCTTCACATGGCCAAAGTTGACACATATCTTGTCTTCATCTGTATAGCAGAAATTGTTCAAATACACAAGTAGGCTCATTTGTGCAGCTGGTAAATATGATAACGTTATCTTGTTATTTTCAGGACTGTGAAGAACGAATGAGCGGAAATAAAGACGACGAGGTACAACTGAGAGAACCCCGCAGAGTTCCTAGTGCGGTTTCAACCCCTCATGCCATCTCTGCGCTGTGGCAGCTTCACTCGTGGCAGACTTAATCAGTACTTACATGCTGTAACCATTGCTTTTGGCACCATCACCCGCCTAGCCTTTTCCCAACTATGTTGGGGTCAGCTTGCAGTCTAACCGGATGCAGCTGAATACCAGGATTTTACATGGAGCGACTGCCTACCTGACGACTTACATGACTATTCATCCGCAAAATCTTTCAAGCGCGGCGCGGATGACACGTTACCCTTTTAAATTACCACTACAACCTAGTATCTGGGTAACATCATACCCCTTGGTAAGACTGGTTGTTATCCTTTTGCGCTTCTGACTTCTCGTAACGACTGTCAAAGATCTACGAACGACAGCCAAGACCAACAGCTTAACGTGCTTTTCAAGGCACAGAGGGGTCTCGATTTGTAAAGGTCCCTCCTTTCCATCCCCCGTCCCCATCCATGAACCGACTGTGCCAAGCATAGCTCTGAACCTTTGGTCGACCCGTGCGACTGTCACCAATTAGTCACAACCTCCTTATTATTAATTAAAACCTACAATGTATAATGAACCGCGCTCATCATCGAGGCTTTATAATGAAGACTCAGCTAATCACAGCAGACGTCTTTATCGTTTTTTGTTTTTCATCACCGATGTTCAGTAGTTGCTCCTGCACCCCTGCCTCTCCCGTCTCCCGCGCTCCGCTCGTCGCCAATGATTCACGAGTGGAGCATAATGAGCGGCCGCTTACCGCAACTGAAGATAGAAAATTTTCCCAATAAATTAATATTAATCCTACGGAGTTTGGGAGCTCGTTGATTTATCTTATCTGTGGTGTTTGTGAGTTACTTTCTCAATTTACACGGTTCATCGGCTCTTATGGGACGCCGGCAAAAATAACTGGAGGGACACTGGTTAGTTAACTGGGCGCCGCTCGACACTACGGACTATGTGGTGCTTCAAGAGTATTTCATTTTATTTTTCGAAATCTTGCTCTATGCGAGTTTAATGTTTACGTAAGTTCGTAATAAGTAGTCGAATATAGTTTGCCCTAAGAGTAAGTGAAGAGCTTAAGAGAACGAGTTTAGCATATATAATAAATACGAGTAAATACAGAAACACGGCTTGCAATTTTAACAAGATTCAAAGAGATACATCTTACGAGAACTATGCGACCTGTTACTTCACCTTAAATACTTCGCCCTGTGACCCAGTTATTACACAAAAACGTGTTTCAAACTCACGGTCACCGATCCTCTTCAGCGCTGCTCTGTCGTCAGTTGAATACATTCGGCATGTTTATCCGCCGTACATCACGCGAGTGCCGCGCGCCGTAAGTGATAGCTACCCGACACATTTAGATACTGGGGTGGGATACTCAATTTCAAAAATCAAAACACAATCAAAATATCAACACCATTATAATCAACAGTTTAATTTTTCAATGAATTAGAATAACATTACCGGTTCCTAATGTCAACACTTCAGACGAAGTATCTACTATTAGGTATTCTGTGCTTCAGATGAGCAACGAATGTGGGTAACATTGATTTATAACATAAACTAGTTTCTGCCCGCGACTTCCTTCGCGTGAAATTTTATCCCCCCGACCCTCCCCATCGCATCGCATCGCATACTTGCGCTATTACTTCGTTTTGCTTATAGGCACGCGCCGCCGGCCCCCCGGCCGGTACCGCAGCAACCGCTATGTCACTGCATTATAAATTTTTAATATCTTCGAAAATATTCATTTAAATTACATGCTGTAAAGGGCCATATTGATCTATATTAAATTCGCGATGTATTTAAGGTACTTAATTGGATAAGGATGAATTCTGTATTCCTTAAAATCGCTTCGGAAATAAGCTATCTAGCGGACATAATGTCATGACCTAAAAAAAAATTTTTTTTAATCATGCCGTATTGGGTATCAAATGAAAGGGTTTAAGTAGCACATTTTAAAAATATATATATTGTTATCTGTTGCTCACGGATTTGCTTGCATAAACCCAATAGTTAGGAATATTTTCTATGAAATCACGCAACTGATTTGAGTCAAACATATTTATGTATAAGTTTGGTATATTCATGTAAAACAATAAAACTTAAACAAAAATAAAGCGGCTCTGCAAATACTTTAGCACGAAATTAACTCCAAAATAACAAGAAAGTACCTTCCCGAGGTCACATGCCGCTGTACTAACATACAAGCCGCGGCAGCATGCTGCCACGGGGAGGCACTTTCTTGTTTCATCTTTTTCAGTAGTCGGGTTTTAATTTATAACTTATTTTTTTAAATCAATCAAATCATTTATTTGCAACGATACATAAAAATACAGGTGGAGTAGATAGGAGTGAGCCATGTACTTACATTCTGCCTGCAAATAGCCACGCAAAATTTACAAAAATTGTTAAAAAGTTATCAAAAATAAAATGACAAACTAACATGTCACAGACTTATTACAATTATATGTCACAAAACAATTATACACACATTAATAATAAATAATATTTAAAAATGTTAAATAAAAATAAATGTATAATAAGTCCATAGTTATTTTCAAAATAATATTAATTATATTTAATATACTTACCCACTTACCCATTGCTGATTAAAAAGTTTTGTCCATTAAAAAATCATACTTTTAGAGTGTGATTTTTCAGTAGTCGGGTTTTAGTTTTTGAAACTATTTTTTATACTACTAGCTTTTGCCTGCGACTTCGTCCGCGTGGGTTTCGTACTTTCCTCAAATAAATTTAACACCCTCTCCACCTCCGGTAGTTTAACTAAAAAATTGGCCCCAAATAAGTATTCGGGCCAATTTTTTAGTTAACGACCTAAGATGTTTCAAATAAACTGTTCTTCCTTTTCATCACAATCTGGCTTGTTTTTATTAAAAAAGGGTTTGGTACGCTTCCATTTTTTCATTACCCTTTCCGACCCGGTTGGAGTCGATTTTTGAAAAACCTTAAAACACATACTTTTTTATTTAGTACCGAGTTTCGAGTTAATCCGACAGCGGGTTAATTTTTTTTCTTACCTATTAACTTTGTCACCCTCTAAATTCACTGTGAGGTTTTTTAAAAACTAAAAGTGACAATCTTTATTATTTAGTGAGGCAATTGTTGAAAAGTTTCAAGTTTCTTAACCAAAGGAATAAGATTTTTCATAATTATTAACTGTATCCTGCCTTTTCACCTTCACAGTTTTTATCTCCATAGGGGTGAAATTTTGAAAACACGTTTGTGATGTTTCCATAGCTTGACTCAAAGATTATTCATACCAATTTTCCAGTTAATCAAGCCACGCAATAAAATACTCTTCTGTGAAATTGACTACCCCTGTTCACCCCGTTAGAGTTAAATTTTCGAAAAACCCTGTATCACTTTACTATTTATTTTGGTTTTAAGTATACATACTGAGTTTCGAGTTTATATTATTGGACTGCGCGTTAAAATTCTTCTATACAAACATTGACACCCCCAACCTCCCTTTAATGTAGCTTAGAAAAACATAAAATGATAAACTATAATTTACTTAGATAAGTATTTGTGCCAAGTTTTAAGCCTAAATTTATTTATACCATTTTTTTTTGGAGTTATTCAAGCTACGCACTATAATACCGCCCTTAAAAATCGAATTACCACTTTTTTCACCGTCAGGGGTCTATTTTCGAAAGACCCATTACATATTGTTTCTTTTCTGTCAAAAGTATACTGTTAATCGGTCCGGGGATTAAAATTGTCCACACAAACTCTAACACCCCTAAACCTATAATTTGAGGGATACTTTTGAAAAATATAAATTACAAACTTTATTACTTACTCGGGCATGTGTTCCTTCCAAGTTTCAAGTTTATTCAACTAAATGAATAAGATTTTTCATATAAAGTGTTTCCCCTACTTTTCACCCCCATAGAGGAGGAATTTTGAAAAAAATGTTTGGGATGTGTTCATAACTTGTTTATACCAATTTTCGAGTTAATCAAGCCACGCAGTAAAATGTAAAATTAACTACCCCTTCTCATCCCGTCAGGAGTAGATTTTTGCGGAGCTAATGTGACTGACGGGGCAAGGCAGCGGCTGGCTCGATTCCTAGTAGGTTCAGCTCTTAGTGGGATCTTCAATTAAGAGTAAATATAAATGAAATACAACAAGCGTAGCAGTTAGCCATCAGCCATCCACCACTTTAACCAGTATTATTCCCGACCTTGACTCACGATTACTTAACACTATCTTGTAATACGTAAGCAGATTGCATTAATTAGTCATAAATGATTACAGATATTATGATTCACGATCATTTTAAGTACTATTTTTCCTTATTCGGTGAGTAACTGTGGGATCATTATTAGAATGTTCTAATGATAACACACTTTATCAGTTTTTATTAAGAAGCACCGCCCTTTGTTTTTGAAACGGACGTTCGTGGACGGCCGCAGACCAAAGTGGAATATGAAGAATTAAAGGCTATTGTGGAAGCGGATCCATCACAAAGCACTTCAGAGATAGCTGCAGGCTTCGGGGTAAGTGATAAAACTGTATTAATCCACTTGAAGCAAATCGGGAAAGTAAAAAAACTTGAACGATGGGTACCTCATGAATTGAGTGAATCATACTTGCAAACACGCGTCGACTGCTGTGTTACTTTGCTCAACCTACACAATAATGAAGGGATTTTAAATCAAATCATTACTTGTGATGAAAAGTGGATACTATACCATAATCGGAAGCGCTCGTCGCAATGGCTGAACCCTGGAGAACCAGCCAAATCCTGCCCTAAACGAAAATTGACTCAGAAAAAGTTACTTGTGAGTGTTTGGTGGACTAGCGCCGGTGTCGTTCACTACAGTTTTTTTAAAGCTGGCCAAACGATTACGGCAGATATCTATTGTCATCAACTGCAAACTATGAAGGAAGAACTAGCTGATATACAATCGAGATTGGTCAATCGCTCTAGGCCACTGCTGCTTCACGACAACGCAAGACCACACACTGCACAACAAATAACCACTAAGTTAGATGAGCTACAATTGGAATGTCTGCGACATCCACCGTACTCCCCGGGCCTTGCTTCAACAGAATACCATTTTTTCCGGAATTTGGACAACTTCTTACAAGGAAAAAAATTCAACTCCGATGCGGCAGTCCAAACCGCCTTCAAAGAGTTCATTGATTCTCGCCCCCATGGTTTTTTTAGTAAAGGTATCAATGAACTACCTATGAGATGGCAAAAGTGCATAGATAACAACGGTCCATACTTTGATTAATTTAATATATTTTACAAAAAAAAATTGACTTTATATTCCTCCCGTACAAATCGCCAATTTCATATGTAAGGACCTAATAAGAACATTTGTCTGTTAGTAGATTTCGAATCTTATTTTTAAATTGATTTGTTGTCATGGATTTGTATGACTGTGGTATTTTGTTGTAAATTTTCGGGGCCATACAAAAAAAACTTTTACCCATGAGGGCAGTTTTTGCCGCGTGCAAGCAAATTTGACTATTTTCTCGTCTGTTGCGTGGAAAAATATCAGACCGTCGTGGAAAGAGTTGGGAGTTAGACTTTACAAAAGATAAAACTTCAAAAATGTATAACGAAGGTAAAGTTCATATCTCATGTCAAAAAGTAATCAGATCTCATGTAGAGCCAAGCTTCTAACTCTACACGCCCTAACTCTACAAGGCCTAACTTGGTAAACTACACCTTAGTCAAAACATATGGCTTGGCCGTTTCGTTACTACAAGAACCATTGTATAACAGTATGAGAGTTTTTCACCTTACGCTCATGTGAATGTAGCGAAATGGCCAAGCCATATATTTTGACTATTGTACTAAAGATTTTTAACATTCTTAGGCCCATTCCTGTAATAGATTAAATAGAAAACTAAGTATCTATAAACTAAATTACTATAGCTGTAAGAAAATTGTACTTTATGATTTACTAACCATCGAATATGCACAAACAGAAGACCTACTTATTGTCTGCAAATATAACTGCTAACAGGCTATTTTACTTTTATTTACCTAAGTTTTTAATTTAGTTTTTTAAGTTATAATCATTGTTAATTTATTACATTAAGTATTTATGCACTTTCTAGCCTGAAGCACAGGTTCAACCTAGTTCAGGCAAATTAGTAACTGTGCGCTATTTTAATTGTTAAGCTATTCATTGTAAATGTATTCCCTTTTATAAATAAACGATTATTAAACGATTGTAGAGAGAGTTAGTAGCTAGCTACAACGTGACAAACTACACTTATGCATTGTTTGCATGTGCCTGTCTTCATAAATCCTCGTGTATTATTTTATTTTTATTTATTTATAATTGCACTAAAAAACTAACACACACGAATTGTCTGTGGTTTGTTTCGCTGCAAGATGTTACTGTCTTCTATTCGCAGGATACAAGATCTGTAGGTTGAAACCCGTTGAATGACTTGGAAACGTTTAGTTAAGAATAATAAAAATCTAATTAATTTCAGTGTCTCGAGTACATTGTATAGTGTTGTGTGTGTGTCTGTGTGTGTGTGTGTGCACACCCTAAGATGCACGATGTTCTGCCGCCATAACTCAGCGCCAACGACTTCATGTTCTATCTTAAACAATTTATTTAGAGCCCGCCCCCGCGCACTCCACCGCACGCCCCCGCACACCCCTGCACACGCCGGCTCACTCAAATTTTAAATTATCATTTGATTTCACGCGGCCATTGTTCACGAAAAATAACAGAGCAAAGATACGGCGTGGAAGACAAATGCGAAGTGGCTTTGTTTGTGGCGAAATATCATAAAAATATAAGACGATAAAGTGGCGTGATTTATAAGCACCGTGGCCCGCCGCCGCACTGCCGCCGCACCCGCACCGCCGCAGTCCCGCGCCCGCTCCGCTGCCACCACGCTGCCGCACCGCTACCGCGTGTACTCCTGTCCTTTATTGCGCTGCGCTTTGTCTTGAAGGCAACTATTTTGTATAAGTTTAAGTAAAGAAATATGAACGGGCGGCGGCGGGCGCTGGCGCTGGCTGGCAGTAAGCTGAACTAACTACCGCTCGGTGCGCGGAGCGACCGACTAACGCGCACTTGTGGCTGAGTTATGTGCTAGAGACTGGAGAGTAACAGTACGAAATAAACTAAGAGAATAATAGAAATTATGTTAACTTCAAAACAGGTGTTATTTGAACAAATCTTGGAGGTTGTCCACCAAGATTACAGTTTAGTCAGTCAGTATTTATGGCCAACGAATGCGCTTGCATAGCAGAGCGTAGCTTATAGACATGATGGCCGCGTAGCACATTGAGACCTTGCTGCCTTGCTGTGTATCAAACATAATATTGAGAGTACGAACTTTAACCTCCACGTAGAATATGCTTTCTCGTAGATACCAGTGAAAGAGTAACAAGAAAACAAGGTATCTCATTTGCCGAGTCATTATCAAATAGATGAAGTACCTTAATACCTATTCAAACAAGGTTGTGATTGTTGAAACATAAGTTTCTCAAATTAAAGGTAAGTAAACTGGTAGCAAAATAAATTAAAGGTAAGTAAACTGGTAGCAAAATAAATTACTTTTCTCCAAGGCGATCGCAGAGTTTTAAGTTCTAACGAAATAATTACTTACTACTAGAAGCATTGTCGTTTATTATAATTTATTTCGCTGTATCCGTACTTGGCTAAATAAAGTTGGAAAATACGTAAGGAACAGGAGTGATCTACAGTACGCAGCCGTTTTATGTAGCATATAAACTTTTAGAAAAAGTGAAGATTAGTCAACCAAAGTCTGTCACTTATACCTGCTACAGTCTCTCTCTAAAAGCCGATGTAATACACAGTACGTCGCGTCAGCAGCATACATTGCGGCATAGGGTCGCGGTATGAGGTGACAGCGTGAGCGGCTTATTACCGTCATGTTTATAACAGCAGAGGACACCGCGAGGCGGCACGCGGGCGGAGCGCGGCGGCCCCAAACAATTAGTCGCCAATTATCAGCAGCGACACACTGCGTCTGACGCAGCGACACACAGCGTCTGACGCAGCGACACACAGCGTCTGTCGCCGCAGCGACACACTGCACACACTCGTTACTTAGACATTTGTAACGGACACCACGCACACATCCGTGTAGTTTGCCTGCGCTCAACTTAGCGGGGAAGCGAGGGGTCATCAGAAACTGTTTGTAAGCCTTAAGCCTGCGTTCACTCACATTCAAAACCTAAAGTTAAGTATTTCAATAGTTGGTTTAAGTCAAATTTCCTAAGGAAATTATAAATATTATAGAACTGAATAAATATTTAATCAGTTGATTTAAACGTTGGTGAACACAAGGCTTAGTTAAGATAGTTAGTACAGGATCATTTTAAACTTAACGTCTGTAACTTGTACCTACTTTCTGTGCAAATAAAGAACTACTCTATTGACAAGCACAACTTATGTGGAAACGAGCAGCGCTTCTGTGTGGGCGCTACGTGAGGCTCGTGTAGGAAGACAAGTATCAGCCCGGGACAACGACCGAGTGTAGTCAGCGCCTCCACACAACACTCCCTAACATATTATAATAACTTCGCAAAACAGGGATAAAACAATTTCCCCCGGTGAAATTCATTTCGCGGACATTTCATTATGTGCCGAGATTGGATTAAGTTTTTGATGAAATTAAAGCGGGTGTGCGATGCAATTTCGCGAACTACGATCGTGTACACTTTTTAATATTAACAAAGAAAATTGTTTTGTGAACATTTTCACTTTCCATGTTCTGTTAGGTGGCTGTGGCGGGGCGAGGAGGGGTGTGTGCTTCGGTGAATATCGGAAATAGTTTAAGTAGACGAAGGAGTGACGCTTGAGAGAATTGTACCTAGTTGCCTACTCGAACTGGGTGAACTGCATCAAAGGCTAACCGACATGATGTTACCGGTATAGCTATTATGAATAAGTGATTATTGGTGACTGGAGACAATGTTATTACGAATGGCTGCAATATGAATAAAAATGCATTCACCCAAGTCTTATAAAAAAAAACCATATAAGGTGGGCACGGGGGGATGTCAGTTATCCAAATAACTGATAATGCACACCGCCACCAAGAGCACGTTGATGATCTTTGAGCCGGCGAGCTGACGTGGTTGGTGTGTTGATGATCTTAGTATGTAGGTACTGCTGTTGGTTGGTGTGTTGATGATCTTAGTATGTACTGCTGTTGGTTTGTGTGTTGATGATCTTAGTATGTACTACTGCTGGCTCTTTGGGACAACCCACTGACGTTAGTCTCTTAGTTGAACTTCATCGCTGTATGAAGAAGGTGATGAGGCAGGTTACCGCTGTAGGCACCTGCTCTCCACCACCCCCTCCCCTCGCCCCTCGCCCGGTGATTCGTATGCATGGAATATCCACGTAATTTGCGAACTCATTGCGTGGATCAACGTGAGATTTAAAAAAGTCGGTCGGGAAAATAAGAAAAATTCCCGGCTTGGCGCGAGAGCCGACACCCGAGCGCCGAGTGCCGGGCGCCGGGAGCCGAGGAGGCAAGGCAGGGCCTTTATAATGCAAATGATACTGATTGTTCCCATCGCTTCGGATTTCACTAATTTACGACACCTCCACGTGGAACTCCAATTTCCGAAGACGTTTCGTTCGGCTATTCCCGAGGCGGCGATATTTAGAATGCTCTGGATGGAAGTTATCGTAATGTTTCGATCACAGTAAAGCATCGGTAAGGAATATTGTGCGCGCCGCCATTTACCGAGATACATGTGTAGATGTGTGTATGAAAGTCTAGAGTTTGAAACCTAACGAACTCCTCAACAAAAAGTGACTTTGGCTTGAATGTTGCTTACTTGTCAAGGTATTTGTGACTTATTCACATATTTTTCAAGCATCACATAAATATCGTGCTCCCTAAACTACTTTCTGGACTATTTAGAATCCATACGGAATATATGGTTTATCTATGTACTTATACCTATTCGTGTAGTCTGTGTCTGTGAAGGTGGACACTTCAGCTCTTTATCTGCTTATTCACTTGAAAAGCTAAAATTAATAAAATAAAGATGGGAATGAAGCGAATGAATAAGTCAGTGTATAATTTAGTATAATAAGGAATCTGCTAGAGCAGATTTTCAGATCGTGCTAACTTTAAAGCTGGCTCAGAACTTTCTTATAGATAATCTATTCTCGACTAGGTACTGATAAAATAAAAATACTGCTTGCTAATAAGAAATACTGCTTTATACTATAACTGGACTGTCATTACCGCTATTTATAATAATTATGTAATTCACGTAATCATGTATTTAAATGAATTGACATGGATTACAGCAAGTTGCACTAACCGTCCATTAGTGAAAAACTAACGAATAGGCGCGCGGATGAACGGTGCCTGGTTAATACGCGCCTCATTTGTCTGGCGAGCTCGTAATGCGCGTATGAATGAGCGGTGACGACGCGCTGCGCATCTACAACGCACGACGATGCGGACTGAGTTTTTGAGATAATAAAGGTAGAGACAAACTGGCTCCACGTATGCAATGCGTGTAACATTATGAGACCAGCACACTTGATCTTACACAAAAAACTATGCACTAGAAAAATACTTATCGAATGGAACATACATAATTATAGGCGGTTACCTACATAACATTAAACATTGGTAATAGTAATAAGAGTACCTATGTTTTTGACGATAATGACCCCGAGACCAATTCAGGGGCTAACATCTTCAAAATACTTGTTAGCCGACATCAGGCAGAAATTTTTTATCGTAGTAATATACATCATACAAAAGAACGTGGCGCGACTCGCCGTGGCGGGACTCGACGTCAAGGGACTAAATTTTTAATTGGCATTAAAAAAAAACTATCGTTGTGCTGCTTATGATAATGTAAGATGCATGTAAACAGTTGTCATTTTGTACCTACTTGACTGTTCGATATATTTCGATGTATGAAAAAAATACCTTTGTAACAGACAGATAAGAAAGTGATCTTATATTTCCGTGTATATTCAGTAGAATTGATATCGAAATGAAACTTATTATATCCGATGGTGATCCTTAACTCGGGAATATTTAGCAGTGAAAACATATGGGCCACTCGACGTTCTCCACAAGCGTACGTTGCTAATACGCCGCACCGCCCGCGAAATTTATTACGCGATTAAAGGCCACGCACACCGACGACTTGTCGCAAGATTACCGGAATTGATATCATTTATCATTATTGAAAACTATTTCGTATGTATTGGTCTGAATGTAGTGCATTTGCCGTAGGTACCTATATGTTACACATTCGGCTTCCGCGAGCATTGGGGCACTTACGAAAGTAGAAACAAAAGAGTAAAATGATGTATGTAAAACAGCAAATCGAGATGGTAACGGTCCACGAGCTGGAGACGAGCTGGGACCAGAATGGACACAAATAATACAAAATTTATCATAATAAATTTCAATGCTTCAATGCTTCAATGCTTTGCTTTTATTTTTAATGCTTCATAAAGCATTAATAGTGTTTCAAAGCCCTGTATACTTTTGTTCATGGTAAAACTTTGTGAAGGGCCATAGGACCCTTAGCAAAATGTTCTAGGTCTACCTATCTAAAACAGCTGACAAAAAAAGCAATCATTCATATCAAATCAATCTTAGTAGCAGTGTCTGAATGAACATAGGCTGCTTTAATAGAACAGAAACTGTTGACCACATGTTCTAATATTTACACAATTAAGTAGTCCCAACACATAACTCGCAAGAGGAACTAACATGACAGTTGTAAACCGCCAACACATGTAGTGCGACATATTTCTTCAGGCCTGCAATGATAATCACGTAACTGCCTACAGCGCACTTTATTACGAAACTCTCTCGCGACACAACCAGCGGTCGTTTAGTGCGTGGGGCCTGTAGAGTATGCGACAGTGCGTATCGCTGGGGTGCCGTGGTCGCAGGCTGTACTGCACGGAAGCTCGACTCCTCCACCCTGTCGCGAGAGCACGCACACACGCATAAGCGCTCATTACGCTGACCTTGTAACTGGTCTACAGTATACAGCGAGTGAAACCCCGGGAGACTCTCCTGTAAGACAAGGATGTTTATGTGTGCGTGCGTACTCGATGACTATAGGATGTCAACTATTAGGAGTGTTGTTGGTAATGTGTTCCGCGGTGAGGGGAGATGACGCCGCGTGCGCAATTATATGTAAATCTGAGAGGTGCGGGGCGCGGACGGGTTGGGGGAGGGGTGACATTAGCGGATTGTTCGCGTTATGTGTGATAATAGGAGTTTAAGTGTCGCTCACGTGTTCCTACGTAGTCGTAATGACGCGGACAACTAGTGGCGACGCGCGGACCCGCCCGGTGACCACCACATTGGCGGTGTACAGTCGAAAAAAATTAATCGTTAAGCAGATTGAAATATTAAAGAATTGTTGTTATTTTTATAGGATATACTGAAGTTTTAATGAAACTACCTACATAAGTACTTTCCCTCATCTAATCTATTTTGTAAAAGGTGTGATAATATTTGATTGGTTTTGTTTAATCGTTGTACTTTCAACCGTTTATCTTTTACATATCACTAATCGGATAAGTATCGCACCAGGAAGTAAAGTCTACAATACATCCATACCTATTATAAATTAAAATCGCTTTTTCGTTTGTCTGTGTGATTGCGTTTTTAAACTAGGTCACAGATTTGAATACGGTGTTCACCATCATTTAGAGAATTTATTCCGGAAGGTTTATAATACATTAATTTAAAAAGTACAAAATAAAGTACATAATCTTGATGTTTAGTGAAGTTGTAAAAACCGCGTGAAACATGGGCGGGTGTCTAGTGAGGAATAAGAGAAGAAAGCCCCTTCATAGTGAGGAAAGAGTATTGCAGTTACTTACAGTACGATAACTTCGCAGTGGTCGGTAGTGGGCAGTGGTGTCCGCTCATCGCGTTCGTTAGCGTCGTTTCGTTTCTTGGTGGAACCGATTAACATAGGTCTGAACCTGCCATTCGTTCCCATTACAATGTATTAGAATATTTCACCAACAAATCTTATGTGATTGATTGTGTGTTTGTGTGAGTGATGTGTGCATGTGTTAGGTCTCCATACCTTGGTACTAATCACTGAATACAGTCCTAGATCAACTGTTATTAGCAAGAGGTACCTAATTAAGAGTCAAGGTGATAAGGCTTATAATGTTATTGTTGATTAATTAAAATAAATAATTTATTGTTCATATCCTTAATATTTATTTTGATGATGATGTAAAGTGGGCCATATCAGTAGCCTTTGTATTGATTGTTGGTAACAAGAACAAGTCATTAGTGTTAATATCCCTTCATGTAATTAGTTTCCCTCCTAACAAACCAGCACCGCGTCGTCTTCCTTCCTCCGTCTTCTACTCTTACAAGTTGCGTACTCAACCAGCCTATAATGTTCCCACTGCTGGGACACAGCCTCCTCTCCGTGAGAGGCAGTGGGCCGTAATCCACCACGCGGGCAGTGCGGGTTGGTAGATGTCACATGTCTTTGAATTTTTTGTTCTAGGACATGCCGGTTTCCTCACGATGTTTTCCTTCAACGTTTTGAGAGCAGTGGTGATGAAATAATTTACACAAAGTAAAGCGCCTATCTGGGTTCGAACCTACGACCAACAACTCGGTGAGTCGTGGCTCTTACCTAGTGGCAGACCTAGTGGTCTGCTCTAAAACCTAACAGCCTGACACAACACATGTGGTAGATCGCCGCTTCTCATTTCTGAAAGATAATACTTTTTCAAAATATTCTATTTCACATAAACCTCAGAAGGTAGGTGCACGGTTCCAATTGGTCGTTTACTATGGAGAAGAGCCGGAAAGATACGGAAACTCTTTTAAAAATAATTGGCTTTTACAATGTCTTCAAATTGCAGTGTAGGTAAATAGGTATGGGAGGACAGTAGGCCTGTCAACAAGTACCAGGTACTTAATAAAATAGAAAATAGTCTATAAATGTACAGTGTACAAGGCCTACACTTTGTTACTTTCAAATAGAACGTCCTCTGCGGTATGATAATATGTCTCCGTCTTCTTTTTACTTATACTAAATGTAGGTACAGTGTCGACCAAAAGTCCTTAAGCAAACTCACAAAGCAATAGCTTGACGTTTAGTTTGACTTAAGACCTTCTTTTATTGAGTAATTTCTAATATTAAGTCCTTACACATGAAATTGGCGTTTTGTACGGGAGGAATATAAAGTCAATTTTTTTTGTAAAATATATTTAATTAATCAAAGTATGCACCGTTGTTATCTATGCACTTTTGCCATCTCATAGGTAGTTCATTGATCCCTTTACTAAAAAAACCATGGGGGCGAGAATCAATGAACTCTTTGAAGGCAGTTTGGACTGCAGCATCGGAGTTGAATTTTTTTCCTTGTAAGAAGTTGTCCGAATTCCGGAAAAAATGGTAATCTGTTGGAACAAGGTCCGGGGAGTACGGTGGATGTCGCAGACATTCCAATTGTAGCTCATCTAACTTAGTGGTTGTTTGTTGTGCAGTGTGTGGTCTTGCGTTGTCGTGAAGCAGCAGTGGCCTAGAGCGATTGACCAATCTCGGTTGTTTGGCAGCTAGTTCTTCCTTCATGGTTTGCAGTTGATGACAATAGATATCTGCCGTAATCTTTGGCCAGATTTTAGAAAGCTGTAGTGAACGACACCGGCGTTCCTTGTGAGTGTTTGGTGGACTAGCCACCAAACACTCACAAGTAACTTTTTCCAAGTCAATTTTCGTTTAGGGCAGGATCTGACTGGTTCTCCAGGGTTCATCCATTGCGACGAGGGCTTCCGATTATCGTACAGTATCCACTTTTCATCACTCCTGTGCACCTATTCATTGAAATACTTTGGGCAATGAAATGTTTTATCATTATATAATATTGTAATAGAAACGAGATTTACCTCTCAATGAACATTTTATTATTTCAGTAGGCCAATTCTGCTAATTTAAAACGTTCAAAATCTAGTCGCAGTCTCATCTCGGCGACAAACAAATGTCAAAAACTTGTCAAAATGTAGGGAAATTTGAAGTATTTTTGACAGATTGAGACTGAGATCAGTAGGCCAATTCTGCTAATTTAAAACGTTCAAAATCTAGTCGCAGTCTCATCTCGGCGACAAACAAATGTCAAAAACTTGTCAAAATGTAGGGAAATTTTAAGTATTTTTGACAGATTGAGACTGAGATCAGACTGTGAACGTTCTTAAAAATTACGAGAATTGCCCCTCTGACTGTGAACGTTCTTAAAAATTACGATAATTGCCCCTCAGATGTCGACAAAACATTCCAAGAAACGTCAAAAAATACGCTTGTCTGACCAGATGATTAGCTATTATTCTTCGCCGACAAAAGCTATTTATGCTGGTAGATAAAGTAGTTTTTCATATATTGGACACTGTTGTATGGAATACTTATTATTTATACTCAAAATTTGTAATTAGTTCTCACTTTATAGATTTAAGTTCCTTTTTTGTCGACGTAGTGTCGTATTAGGGCAGGGAAACACATGCGCAAGATGACACAACGTCGAGAGACGTCCTCGTCTGTCGACGTAGTGTTGCATTTGGGCAGTGAAACACATGTCCAACATGGAACAACGTCGTGCGTGAAACGTTTGTCATTTAGTATGGAAAATTCTACTGCCGTAATATGGTGTCAGGGTAAGTGCTCACTGTCAGCGAACGTGTTAAGCATTAAAGAAAAGAGGACCGATTAAAAAAAATAAGAATTCGTTTTGATTAACCAATCAAGGTCATACGTAATTACGTACCATGTGTGAAAAAGCGACGGTATATTTTTTGTTTCGTTCGACGCTAGCCAGTGTGCAAAATCTGAGGTGTGCGTTCTGTGTTGATACATTACTTAGGTATACATACAGATGTAGGTACGGCCTGTACCTACGGCGTGTGCACAGCAATACGATCCTTAACGTGCACCTCATACCATATACGCAATGTTGCCGTGCCGTAGCGGGAAGCACAATTAATAGCGTTGCGTCGGAGTGGCGTCGGATTTCCTGCGCCACTAATATAATAGTGTCGGCGGCGTCGGCGCTGGTTGGCTTTACGATGTTTGCATTACGACGCCGCTAATATTTTCACACTTGTTGTGATTTTTCCAGTTTATATGCTGATGACGTTTGCGGTTTGCATTTTACGGAAGGATAAAGTAGGAGTACTGTGTATAATTTCAAAATTAAGTAGCAAAGCAGTCTTGCAGAATTTATCATGTTTTGTGTAAAAGTAATATTTTTTTGTAATATTATGTTGAGAACATGACAGCGGTAAGTACCTACTCACCATTTTGCTCTGAGTACCCGATACAATGAGCTGGTGAGCTCGGTTTAGAGACAACAGTACAGTATTTATGTTAAATTCTTACAAAGAGACATTGGGAAGCGGTTCCGGGTTAATAACTCTCGTGAACTCAGAGAAGGCGTGTTAATAAGGTTAGCGCGTATTATACAATCTGCAGCCGCCCGACGGCCCGACGCAGTCCGACACAGCCCGACACAGCCCGACACAGCCCGACACAGCCCGACAGTGCTCCGATGTAAATAAATACATTACCTAATACACGACTCAATTTACGGTGTTTATCCCCGACCTGGTATTAGGGGGAACGCACACCTTTCCCGCACATAACACAAGCATTTTTAATTACAATGAAGGGCGTTAATTGCTCCGCGATGCGTACTTACAAGTCGGGCGTATGTGCAGGCTTTTGTAAGAATACCAAGAGTGATAACATTTGATGTGTGACGCTCTCGGGGTGATGACAAGTGTATACTTGCCTTTACCTCTCAGTACGTGTATGTGTGTGTCTGTACGCTTCGCCTGTCAAAGCGTAGCGTGACACAGACACGCAGACACAGACACGCGGTCCGGACGGGAGCGGTTGATAATTCAGCAAAATAAGAAACGCTGCCACTAGTGAAGTAGCGATGTTTACACACCCCCCGCACTGTCCCCGCGCAGCCCCCGGCACCGCGCCCCCGACCTATCAGCGGGGAACTAATTTATACGAGCTTGTATAGTTTGTACTGAATTCTAAATTGTCTGCTCATATAAAACATTGAGCAAGAAGTGTGTTTTGTGTCGTATGTGTGTGTTGGTAAGTTTCCATATCAATAACGTTCAACTCAACAACTATATCCGGGTGATATCTACCTACATTTTGGTGAAATAACAAATCTAAGTATCCGGACTCTTAATTCTGAATTCCAACCCGGTGGAGACCTACCCATCAGAGATTAATAAAAATACGACAGGCGCGTCATTTCCACTTGACCAGGTACCAACTGAAACGGAGGAAGTCCAGTCAAATTAGTCGAAAAATGGTGGTTTACTTCACTATTTCTGTTATACTCCACAGTTATACAACCACGGAAAAATGTAGAAAACAATAATTTTGTCTACTCATCATTTGGCAGGGCTTTCCTCCATTCGGTATACTATATTTTTTTTTTTTTTTTTATAAACGGCAGTCAGTTAGTAGATAGGTAGGAAATACAGTAAGATACATTACAGACTTGGTCCCCCCCCCCCGCCGCGCTGCGGTCTGCATCTCAATGTGTATTACATTGTTTAAATTAACTCGTACGTACTTCCGGCTCCTCGCATTGTATCACATTGTAGTCAAGTTATTACAAGTTGCCGCATCACTTTGGAAAGGCGTACACGACTTGTTAACTTCCTCTAAACGGCTATAGCCTTTGTAGCGATAAAACATTGTTGTATCTCATCGTGTTTGGAGATTTGATTGGATACCTCTCACGTATAGAACGCTTAATAAAAGGTGTTAACCATTTAATATAGCCATCTGCAGCAATTTCTTAGTTCTACTTGTTAGACGCGGCCAAAAAATAGGTAACAGTACTTACTTCAGGTAACAGTACTTACTTCACCTACCAAGCCTCTTCCGAAGAATGTTGGGGCCAGCTTTCAGTCTTACCGGATGCAGCTGTATACCAGACAATAGAGCTAAGAACAACAGTTGGCTTGCTATGTTGCTATTTGGCGCCAGGAACTTTCCTCGTCTCCTAAGGCACCAAAAACGGCACAAAACCGCGTGGTTGTACCAAGAACCACAATAGCAATGCCAATGTAACTACAATGGTCACAATACTTCATTCTACTCAAAAACGAGGTCAAAATCGGCATCGGTATCAACATAGTGTGGATACTGAATCCGACCCAGTAGATAGCCCCGGCAGTCTGCCGAGATTTATATCTCTTTTTATTTGGCTTACACCAGCTAATTTATTTCTGTTCAACGGATAATTGGAACTGCCAGATAAGTACTGAGTGCCCAAACACAAGTATACGAGCAAGTACAGAAGTTCAATCAACATTTTAAGAAACTAAAACACGCCTGTTTGGGAATGGACCTATTGTATAATCAGGTAAGAAGCTTCTGCCGCATTATAAACAAACTAGAACGTTGAAGCAGCATGGCAGTCACCTTACGGTTATAATTATCTTTGTACTACTAAGTATTCCTAGAAATAAATGTAGAAATCGTATTTCGTAAATGATTAAGGTGTGCCTTCTGCACCGTACCGCCGTGGTTCAAGTTTCCTGAACGTTTATTCGTCGCATTATAGCCGTAGTTGTAATAAACAGTGGCACGCAGTTAAATACTTCTTCATAACATCGAGTTGTTCCTCGCTCAGCTCACAATCAATTCCGAGACGGAAGTATCGCACTAATGGCTGTTTGGTAAACTCGAAGTTATAGTGATTTATTTGATTCGAATCCAGAAGCTGACGAACGATGTCAAGTTGCAGGAAATATCTAAAGAGATACTCAATTCATTTGTAAGCCTAGGTATATGATAATACCTTTTTACAAAAAAAAAAAAAAAAAAAACACTACAAAGTGATCAATTTCGGAAATCTGTGTCATTGGTTCCACATTTTCGTTTTTTGAAACAAACTTGCCTGTGGTAAAACACCACATGTATGGAACAGAGGTGTGGTGATACTTTTCTTTAAGAAGCGCAACATTGCCCTTCTTAAGAATTGTAGGCCCATCTCAATTCTGAGCCATGTCTACAAGTTGCTTTCAAGAGTCATCACGAACCGTCTCGCACTCAGGTTTGACGATTTCCAGCCTCCTGAACAAGCCGGATTCCATAAAGGCTTTAGCATTGTAGACCATATACATACGCTACGACAGGTTATATAGAAGACCGAAGAGTATAACCTGCCTCTCTGTTTAGCGCTTGTGGACTACGAGAAAGCCTTTGATGCGATCGAGACATGGGCTGTACTGCAGTCTCTTCAACAGAGCCAGATCGACTATCAGTACATCGAGGTGCTGAAGTGTCTGTACGAAAACGCCACTATGTCAATCCGACTCCACCTCCACCTCGAAACCTATTCTTCGGCAGCGAGGTGTGAGGCAGGGATTCGTTATTCTCTGAAATTGTTCACCGCTGCACTGGAGGATGTCTTCAAGGTTCTGAACTGTAAAGGGGCTGGCATTAACATCAATGGCGAGTACATAACTCACCTTCGGTTTGCCGATAGTATCGTAGTCATGGCTAAGACTATGGAGGACCTCAGTACAATGCTCTATGATCTCAGTAGAGCTTCCGACAGAGTGGGTCTTAAAATGAACATGGACAAAACGAAGGTCATGTTAAATGCCCATGTAACACCCACTCTTATAAAGATCGGAGACGCTACACTCGGAGTCGTGGACGAATATGTTAACCTATGAAAAACTGCAGTTGGGTAGGTCCAAATTCGAGAAAGAGGTCAATCGTCGAATCAGACTCGGTTAGGCAGCGTTCAGGAAGCTACGCAATATCTCGTCCCACATACTACAGTACCTCAATACAAAAGTCTTTGACCAGTGCGTGTTGCCAGTATTGACTTAAGGCACTGAAACGTGGTCGCTCACAATGGGCCTTATTAGAAGGCTGAAAGTCACCCAAAGGGCAATGGAGAGGGCTATGCTTGGAGTTTCCCTGCGTGATCGAATCAGAAATGAAGAGACCCACAGGAGAACCAAGGTAACCGACACAGCCCGAAGAACAGAACAGATGGCCGATGAGGCCGAAAGGTTCTGGAGTGGCGACCGCGTACCAGAAGACGTAGCGTTGGAAGGGCTCCCACAAGGTGGACCGACGACCTTGTGAAAGCCGTTAGAAAAAAAAAAAAAAAAAACCGTTAGCCTTCAGGTGTTCGTTGGGTGCGAGAAGAACAAAAGCGGTCGAAGTGGAGGTGCTTGGGGGAGGCCTATGTCCAGCAGTGGACGTCTTTCGGCTGACATGATGATGATGATGATTGTCTTTTTGGAAGTCAGTCTTTTTTTTTAAGTTTTTATTTTTCACTTTTTAGTTGTACCTACCCCACACAAATTCATATAACACTACTTGCTATGTAAATATCAGGGCCAGGAAGTTATTAAAACATCATCAATATAAACTAAGTGGAAAAAATTCGTATTGTTGAAGCTAACTCAAAAACTACCTGAGCAAAGTTAATAAAATTCAACCCCTGAGGCATACCTTACCCATTAAAAATAATTTTGCAAATCGGCTTATAAATAACGGAGTTCTGAGCTAACAAACCTACAAAAAAAATATTCTACCGAATTAAGAACCTCTTCCTTTTTTGAAGTCGGTTAATATAAAACTACCTACCTGTCTACTCCTTTACAGTACAGCTAATGATTTGCTATCAATAATAGACTTGTAATAATTGAAGAGTTCCATTGTCTGTCTCCGAAATTCATCAACAGATTGTTACGAAATTTTAATGGGACCATTTCCGAAAACAAAATGACAAATAAATTAAATCAATTTATTCATACACACAAACAACAAAAAGGTTATGCCCGAATTTACTTGCAAGATTAGAGGTACCCCAATAACAACTTTGACAGAAATGAAGGTGTACCGTGGTATACTGAACACATCTGCGTACCCCTCTAAAGGGTACAGGCATGATGTTATGTTGTGTGATTGCGTAAACTATGCATACATATGCAATCGCGATTGATTTACTGGTATTTATTGAAGAGTTCCTTGTCTCAAATCTGAAGGCCAATTCTCGTAATTTAAAACGTACAAAATCTAGTCGCAGTCTCATTTCGGCGACAAACAAATGTCAAAGACTTGTAAAAAGGTAGGGAGATTAGGGGTATTTTTGACAGATTGAGACTGAGATTAGACTGGAATTATCCCTCAGATCTTTACAAAATTTAAATGGGACCATTTCGGAATAAACCGCTTTCGAAAAAAAAAAAATTTTTGCAAATTCGTCTTTAAATGACGTAGTTATGCCTGAACATATATAAATATGTCACGGCTAATGGCCGAAGTGCGGCTACACCAGTAGGCCAATTCTGCTAATTTAAAACGTTCAAAATCTAGTCGCAGTCTCATCTCGGCGACAAACAAATGTCAAAAACTTGTCAAAATGTAGGGAAATTTGAAGTATTTTTGACAGATTGAGACTGAGATCAGACTGTGAACGTTCTTAAAAATTACGAGAATTGCCCCTCTGGTTTCAGCCGGCCGAGGTGCGGCTACACCTAGTTTTAGCCGGGTACAACTAGGTGCAGCCGGCCACATGCGGTTCGTGTGTACTTCGGGTGCAATCGGTTGCATGGTTGCGGTCAGTCGATAGGCGAAGTAGGATGCAAGAGCGATCGAAGGGCACCCCGAGGTTAGGTTTGGAAAAACTTTAAACCCTTTACACAGAAATAGCTCCATCGACGTAGGATGAACCTAGTTGTACCCGGCTAAAAATAGGTGTAGCCGCACTTCGGCAATTAGCCGTGACATAATATATGACGGAGAAGGTATGAGTTTCTCTTATTATCAGCCGAATTTCAATTACTGTGGGCATACCATGGGTAGTGTTGGTTACTGCGCAATAGAAAAACCATATATAGTTCAAATCAAATTATAATTTCACGAATAAATTAATCACACACTGTAGGTGCACGACACAACTAGATACGGAACGCGAGACAGTTTCTGAGCACATGTTGTCCGTACGATGTCCAATGTCCAATAGAGCCGCTCCACCTCGCTGCTCGCTCTCTTCGACTCCCACGATTCTGTCAGCGGCCAGATGGCGCTCGCGTCCCGATCAGTTAAACACGAATGACGTATTTCCGACACCCTCCAACTTATATAAACATCCAAATTGAGAACCTAGACTCATCCACCACGTCGCGTCGTGTGATAATGCCAAACATCCCACGGATCAGGCTCACAGAGTGCCATGTGGTGTTGAAAATGTTTTAATACAATTACACGGAGGATCTCTGATCTTAAACATTAGAGACTTTCAGGGTTTGAAACTATTTTATTATTTCAATTTTATGAAAATTTTCAGTACTTATCTAATAATTGAAGTGAGACAAAATACATTAAGCTATTATTCGAAGGATATTCGTGCGACAGGTTGGTGACAAACATTGGTCGAACGTGACCAATATCTGGATGTAAACTGGCGACCCGAAGATAAATGAGAATAGTACAAAATGCAAATAGTTACCGAACTGAGGAATCGGAGACTTTAAGTGGCGACCGGCTCCCAGTGGCAACTTTAATTAAACCTAACTTCTGAGATGACGTCCCACTCAAGATAATCCTTACAAACTATATTCGCTATTCACACAGCGAACTTTAAACTCTATTCAGAAGTATTAAGGTTTGGTGTGATTGCAGAGTTAGTTTGGAAAGCTATTAAGCTGTTGCGTCCTGCGGCTGGAGGAGACTAATTCAGAAACAAGATCGTGGAAGTGTTGTAGTTCATTTAATGTGGCCAAGGCTGGCCGGAGCTGGCCGGAGCTGGCCGGAGATGGCCGGAGCTGGCAGAAGCTAGCTGAGCTGGCCGGCCGTAGCGACCGCGCGCGATGTGCACACGTCGAACAATAGAGCATTGCAGCATTCAAGATTGTCAATAATTATGCATTCACACCAATTCTATATTTGTCATCTGTATTGAAACCTACTTATATGCAAGGCAGGGTAGTGTCACAGGCGCGTGTGTTGTAACTAGTAACAGTTCGTGTTCAGTAGTTGTGTACACACCGCGCGATGTATTCGCAGCGAGTTCATTATTTGTGCCGCCGCGCCGCCGCGCAATTATCGGCCTGATTTACATATCGCCCCGCGCTGCACCATACCGCAGCGCGCCGGTCTGCTGCGAACCGCAACGAGAACAGTTGTTGAGCACTTGCTCGTCCGTAATGTTTAATACTTGTTATATAGGATTTATTACAGATGATAAATGTGCCGGTGAGCTGGTAGAAAGTGGAATTTTTACACGTGGATAGTGGTGCAATCTTTGACAGAAACTTCTGAACTTGAGCAATGAACCTCTTCCTGTCTCTTCCATTAGAAATTCTTTTTACAAGAACTGACAAGAGACATCTAGATATCTCCAAGTCGAGGTGACAATGAATGGCTATTTGTTCTCCTCATAATTATCACTTGCGCGAAAAGATAAGGAATGAATCGGTTCTACGCTTTCTTTCATTATCTGATCTTCATACAAACGAGCAACCAATGCTAAGTTATGATAATGAATACGTGAACCTCACAGAAGGAATAGAAAGAGCTACGTTGAACGGAATCAACAGATGAGAGGACCGCACGTGTTCGGACGAATCAAACCGGCGCGATACGATTCAACTGCATAGTGCTGGCCCTCCCTGCCATTACATTAATTGATTTTTTCTACCTCTCAGCCGACGACCCATTAACCCTTCGTTTTTAAATGGCTTCATTAAAAATAGCAATAAAAGTTCGGCTTAAAGTGACCGGGCCGCCGTCGTCCGCGGCCGGCACGGCATTCTACTGTTGTAGGACGTTAACGATGTCAACCTTGAAACAGTCCATTTGATGTGCCTAGTCTGTAAACTTAACCTAGATTGAAATGTAGCGAACGATCCTAAAAAAATAAAGAGGCTTTTACAAAATAAAACTGGCGTGTATTTAATGAAACATTTCACAAACTCTTGTATTTATAATTTAATTCTTGACATCAAAGTGAGACGTAATGAGTGAACGAACGAATAAGGACTAGTACATACGGCCAACTAATTAGGTAAACGAAATCCGTCACGTGACACATTCAATTAACTCGCATTCACCGCGCCGCCAATTAAACGGTAGTATCAATAAGTTCATTAAATAGAGAGTCTACGCCTCGGGGCCCGGCCCGGGATTCCGGGCCCATATCCCGGGATTAAGCGCTGACCCGCGGCCCGGGCTGGGCGCCCCTTATTAGTTCCTCCACTTAAACCTCTGTCGATATTCATTCTATATCTTTAAATCCCTCTTTGCAAAGTGTCCACGGGGCCCCAGTGCCTGCTGACTGGTGAGAGCTTTCACACAGCTATTTTCTCAAACATTTAATTTTAATGCTGCAAGAATTATCGATATTAATTTATTACACTGTTTAAATACAAAGCAATTGAACGGCACATCTCAGGAAAGGAAATTAAGTACCGACTTTCATAATATTTGTTTCTTTTCTAGTCAAGTGTGTGTTCCTGCACAGTTGTCTGTCTCGTACAGTATCGAGCAGCTCGCCAGAGAGGCTACGTCCAGCTACAAGTTGCTCATCCCTAGGATATCGGTTTTGTGTTGTTTACTATTAAAACTATTTCATTAAAAGCTTTTACTAAGCCCGCGATGGACACAAAACGTTCATATTGATATTATTTTCATTTCGACAATTTTATAGAAGCGATGAGTACCTATTATTGGGATTAATTAACAGTTTCTGCAGAATATCAGACAGATTATGAACGCATCATAAACGAGTTACTTACACAAGCTCCAAGTTGCATCAAAGAAAAGCTGCTTCGACGCCAAGTATTTTAGGTTAGCTAAACTAAACTTGAAATATTCACAAATAACTAGGTAAGTATATGTATAAATACGCCTTGGGACGATGGAAAATGACTAGTAATAACGCTGTCTTATATTTGAAACTTAAAAACAAGGTACTTCTTTTTTTCCATTTTATTTGCAATCAGTCGTCGGCCCATAAGCGATTTCGTTCCGTGACAAATGGCGGTGTGGTGGAGCAGCCAGTGCGGCGCCTCCCACTTATAGAAGGTGGTTCCTCTTGAGCCTTTGCACTACCGCGGTCGGGTTTAACAGTTCAGCAACTAGTGGGTTTGGATGCAAGGTTAGGCGTGCCTTGTATTGGTCCTTATACCGCTCGATTTCATAGTTTACCGTTGGCATTTGTAGATAGTCGTGGATTTCGTCGTTCCTAGCAAACCAGGGTGTGTTTACTATGGTTCTTAGGATACCATTTTGAACTCTTTGTAGGCAGAGTAACTATGTTGGTTTTGCTGGCAAGGCCCCACAATTGGATCCCATAGGTCCATAATGGCTTAAGGATCGAGTTGTAGATGAGGAGTTTGTTGGCCACTGAGAGCACAGAGTTTCTTCCCATGAGGCAATTCAGGTTGCGGAACTTGTGGTTTATCTCGTCCCTTTTATTTTGAATGTGATGCTTCCATGTTAGGCTCCTGTCTAAGTGGAAGCCAAGATACTTCACACAACCTGTGTGTGGCAGGGTATCAGGACCAAGCCTGACAGGAGGGGTGTTTCCGTACCTGAGCGCGAAGGTGATGTGGTTAGACTTGGGTGCGTTAGCACGTATCCGCCACTTACAGAACTATTTGTGAGTTTCGTCTAGCTGTTTTTGGAGTGCTGGTCATATGTGGGTTGTCATCAACTGATAAATAGGCAATGTCGTCGGCATATGTTGCTATTGTTATGCCATCCGATGTGGGAAGATCTGTTGTAAATATGTTGTACAGCACTGGGCCAAGAGCAGATCCCTGTGGTACACCAGTTTTCACTTCAAACAATCTTGTTCTGGCTTCGCCCTGTTTTACTTGGAAGCAGTGGTCGGATAAGTATGAAAATGTACTTATTTTGTACGTACTGTTTACTTATTTAACATTAATACTAGGAAACAATGTTAATTTAATAAATCAACATTGATATACCTACACGAATCTGATCAAAATTGCTAGAACATTCCAAGCGGTACACTAGTTTAAGCGAGATGATACATTTTCTTTGTACAAAATCTTATTTTCTCGGAGCTAGGTTACATTAGCGAGTTTCCTCTCCCATCCGGCGCCGGATACGCGCGGCGCTAGTACGTACATTACCGTGTACGAGTGATTCATCACCGGACGAGAACCTGTGCGGTTTACATTATGCAGCGCTTTCAGCGGCGGCCGGCGGCGGCGGCAAGCGGCTGCAGCGCTCTGCAGCGGTGCCAAACACGTGCACCACACATGTGCCCTGGATTACAACGTTAGCTAAATTAAAGCGATAGAGACTAGAATTCATTATTAAAAAACCTGAGGATGACGATGAGTGAAATGATATTTTATGCATCACATTATGTAGGTATGTATATTTTAGTTTTAGACGTCACAAATCAAATTATTTTCTTCTTGTTCTCATCATGATCATTGACTGCCACCGCGGTCACCGGTGACCGCGAACAATAGATTTTCTATTGTGTCTGTTGTCTGGCAGTCAACGTGTTAATATACTTACCCAAAAAATCATTAATTTCATGTTAAATGTTGCCAAGACGAGACCATGTAGCTCGCACTGTCAAAAAGTAATCAGATCTCATGTAGAGCCAAGCTTCTAACTCTACACGCCCTAACTCTACAAGGCCTAACTTCGTAAACTACACCTTAGTCAAAATATATGGCTTGGCCGTTTCGTTATTACAAGAACCATTGTATAACAGTATGAGAGTTTTTCACCTTACGCTCATGTGAATGTAGCGAAATGGCCAAGGCATATATTTTGATTTTGTTTTTTGTTTTTTTTTTTGAGGATTGGAAATCATCAAATGACCAAGGTGTAGTTTGTGAAGTTAGGCCTTGTAGAGTTAGGGCGTGTAGAGTTAGAAGCTTGGCTCTACATGAGATCTGATTACTTTTTGACAGTGCGAGCTACATGGTCTCGTCTTGGCAACATTTAACATGAAATATTTTTGTATTTTTGTGGGATTTCATTACTTTTTGTAAGTTGCTTATGATATTAATTATACGAGTATTTTTCTGTTGTTCATTTTTTCTTGTGTTAATGTGGGATCTTATTATTTATAACAAGGACCCCCTATATAAATTTTCAGACTTCTAGCATCAAAATTTACGGAAGTCTCATACAAACTTTCACCCCCTAGTTTAAGGGGTTGGGGGAGTAAAACTTTCAAGTTTTAAGTTTTTTTTTGTTTATTGTGTACTATTACTAGCTTACACACCAAATTTCAGCTTTCTAGGACTTCAGGAAGAACCTTAAGAATATTGATGATCATCAGTGAGTCAGTGATTCAGTGACGAAATCGGGGTATTTTAGATATCAATAAAATCTAAAGTATAAGAGCTATGCAATTGAAACTTTATAAGTTTAATAAGTCAACCACTGACATCATATCCCGAAAATTTTGTTTATCTGGTATAATCCAAACCCAAGTTAAGAAGGTTCAAAAATACGACGAAGTGCTTCAAGAAAAGGTAGGTAGTGCCCTTGCGCTTCGCTTGGCTCGTCTTGGCGGGGGCACTCCCGTGCCCCCAGATTCTGTTATGAATTATTGCCTTCTCGCATTACTGAAACGGTTGATTGAACCTTTATGTAACGATAATTCCCAAAATTGTTAACTATGTATTTTGTTATATCGAAATTGTTCCTAATTGTATATTAGTTTTAAATGAACTAACGTTTTTCATTTGTAAAATTCTTAGTAGAACATATTCATGATTATTACAAACTAGTTAGTAGTCCGTAAACGTCCTCAGCTGAATATTGTTCATCCAATAACCGTTACAATTATACGTCAATAGAAATAACAGTGGAAGGAGCAGTTACATAATCTAATCAGCAAGCTCGGCAGACGCCACACGGAGTGATGATCTTATCGCTTTTTAAATTGATAGTTGCGGTTTAGATTTGTATAGGAATAAGATACGTATACATTTAAATAATGAACAAAGATAAGCACTGATTATGAAAACACGCCAAACAGTTTTATTTGTTGGGATGTAAATAGACTGTGAGTTTGTTTCGTAAATGAAGACATCCGTGTCCCTAATAGGTACAGTTACATATTACTATTAGTCAACATAAGAGTGTAGCTCTACACGAGACATCCATTGTCGTCTCAGTCTCGGGAAGTAAGTTTGGACAATGTGATGACGTGTATATGTAGTTCATGGAACCAAAGGAACCGATTTGCAGTTCATTAAATATGTACGTCTGACATAATGAGCAGTATTTTGAATATTATGTCAAACTCAAACTCAAACTCAAAGCATTTATTTCAATTAAACCATTTACAGGCACTTTTGAATTGTCAAGAAGTCGGTCAGTCAGGAAAAAATGAAGCTAGTTGCCCATTCCAAAGCGTAGTAGGTACCTATGGAGAAGAATGGGCAAGAAACTCCATGGACACTCTTTTTAAATAATATTTTTACAAATTATTAGTTACATCATATGTTGAATTTATAAATATGTGAGAACGATGTAAAAAATAAATAAAAATCAAGTACGCGTTAAAAGTGTCCAGAGTACAGCAATTAGTAACAAAATAACAATCCAAAAATAAAATAATTAAAAATAAGCCGTGGCAGCTAAAAGATGACCAGCCCCAACTGACGGCGCCCGTTCACGAACATGACGCATGGATCAGCACCATCCAGCTCAACCATTTTGTAGGGAACCGAATGATCCAACACACACGCCACCGTCAGCGAGACACTTGAGCGAGCATGACATACTATCAGCCGCCAGGGCACATTCTAGTCAATGAAAAACATATTACCCGGTAAATGGTAGCTCAATAGTACATAGAACTCACATCTGTGCTATGCAGTTATACAATACAAAGGAAATTGAGTTTATACAATGCAAAGATAGTCTTACAATCTTCAGCAGCTCCAACAGTATTTTCAAGTGTTAATCAATTAGTTGTGGTTGTGGAGCAGGACCAGCATTGAGCCAGGCATTTTTATCAGCGATGTAATCTCCTAACTTATAATATGCCTGCCTACATAGTGTGCGTTTTATACATGACTTGAATTTTGTCTCATTCAGTTGAAGAATGTGGGGAGGTATTTTATTATAACATTTTAAACAGTACCCCATAAAAGATGAGTCTACTTTTGCTAGTCTGAAACCTGGTTGAACTAAAAGGTCCCTATTTCTAGTACTATAATTATGTCTTTCACCTCTTTTGCTAAAAAGATGTAAATTTTTCCTTACATACATGATGTTTTCGTAGATATATTGACAAGGCACCGTCATGATGTTAATATCCTTAAACAGTTCCCTTAGAGAATCGCGCTTGCGGAGATTATATATGGCTCTGATGGCTCTTTTCTGCAGAATAAAAATAGAATCGATGTCTGCTGCCCGTCCCCAAAGTAAAATACCGTAAGACATGATACTATGAAAGTAACTAAAATAGACTAGTCTCGCGGTACCTACATCAGTAAATTGACGGATTTTTCTGACAGCATAAGCTGCCGAACTGAGCCGTCCTGCAAGAGATGTTAAATGAGGACCCCATTGTAGCCTTGAGTCGAGCGTGATCCCTAGGAAAACTGTTTTTTCGACGAATTCAAGTTTCTCCTGATTCAATATTATCTCACAATCACTACTCTTGATATTTGGTAAAGAAAATCTTATGCACTTAGTTTTTTTCCCATTTAATACTAAATTATTAGCAGTGAACCAATTTTGGACCTGCAGTAGGGCGTTATTTACGTCGTCAAAATTTGTAGCACGTCTATTTACCTTAAAAATTAAGGAAGTGTCATCAGCAAATAACACCATTTGTGGTTGATTTTTTAATAAATGGAGTAGATCATTAATATACACTAAAAAGAGGAAAGGACCCAATATCGAGCCTTGTGGCACACCCATTTTTACTGTTAAACCAAGTTAATTGACACCATTTATTTGAACTTGCTGTTGTCTATCATTTAAATAAGAACTAACTAAACTCAGCGCAAGTTTTCCGAGTCCGTAATGTTCAAGTTTCAAAAGCAAGGTTTCGTGATCGACGCAATCAAATGCCTTGGAGAGGTCACAAAAAATTCCTATGGCGTCTTGCGACTCTTCCCATGTGTTAAAAATGTGTTTTAATAAGGTTACACCGGCGTCGGTCGTACAACGTCCTTTGGTGAAACCATACTGTTGATCGTGAAGGATTTTATTCGTGTTAAAATGATTGAGCATTTGATTAAGCATTATCTTTTCAAACACCTTGCTGAACACTGGTAACACGGATACGGGTCTATAATTGTTAGTGTCTTTACTGTCCCCAGATTTGTAAAGTGGTATTACCTTACTGTATTTCATTAAATCGGGGAAGACTCCTTGATCCACACACGAATTAAATACTAAGGCTAAATAAGGCGCAATAGTCTCAATTATGGAGGTACAGACTTTAGTGGACATTCCCCAAAGATCTTCGGTCAATTTGATCTTTATTTGTTTAAAAGCTTTTATTACTGTTACGGGGTTAATATGCCTAAAGTTAAATTCAATCGGGCAGGCTGAAACATTTGCCGTTACTAAATTAAAAGCGAGCGAGGGCGAGGAATTTAAGGTTTCAGTTGTTTTGAGTGGGATACTAGTAAAGAAATTTACAAATTCTTGAGCAACTTCTTTGTAATCGCAAATGAGACCACGTGACGTCTGTAGGGTGTAATCAGAATTATGCTTTTTGTTCCTGTTTGTTTCATTATTGATAATTTTCCAAACCGTCTTTATTTTATTGTCTGCTGATTTAACCTTATTGCTAATGTATAAGGCTTTAGCAGCCTTACAAGCGTTCTTAAATGTTCTAGAGTAAGTAGCAACATACTTATTAAAAGTTTCCGTGTTGATATAAGGCTTAAGGCCATACAGCTCGAAAAGTCTTTCCCTACTTTTCCTAAGTCCTTTAGTTGCCCAGTCACAAAATAAAAACTTAGGGCTGATACTTTTAGTTTTCTTTTTAAAATAATTATTGAATTCGGTTTGGACTACCGAAAATAATTCTTTATACAAAATATTAACATTGTCCATTGTAAGGTTCTTTTTACTTAATTTACAAACTAAAGTGCTATTGATTTTATTTAAATTAGCAGATGTTATTGGTCTGGATTGGATCTGCACTTTTTGAATTGGCATGTTGGACTCAAAAGTTACAGTTTGACCGCTGTGATCAGAAGGGAGATAATTAACAATTGCTTTATCTAAATAGTCGCAGCAACAAAAAACATTATCGATACACGTTGAAGTAGTCGTAGTTATTCGAGTTGGTTCTATAAACACATTTGACAAATTGAATGATTTAAACAAATTTAGAAATCTACTGGTATTTAAATTATTTTCTAAAATATTAATATTAAAATCACCACAGATAATTACTGACTTATTACCAGTTGCAAGTTTTGCCAAAACATCTTCCATTACTGACTCAAATATACAATAATTTTGATAATTTGGGGGTCTGTAAACGCACACTATAAAATGTTTATCTAGCTCAACACAAGACAGTTCAATGCTATGTTCAACCGATAGTTCAACTATGTCTTTACGAGGTTTGAATTTAATACAACTTTTCATTAGGATTAGTGAACCACCACGCAGCATTGATTTTCGATTAAAACAACTGGCCACACTATAATTGTCATAGTTAATTAGCATTTCAGAATCTTTTAACCAATGCTCTGTTATACAAATAATGTCAAACATTGTTTTTTCTAAAAACAACTCAATCTCCAATTGTTTGGAAGAAAAACCTTGAATATTTTGATGAAATAATTTCAAGGATTTCTGCTTAGCCCCTTTTCTACAGTTCACTGTTTTAGTGCTAGAAAATACCTTTTTGTTATTAAGTGTAACTAAACTGCTAGTGGTACCTTCTGTTGTCTTACTAACTAGTTTAAAATATTTGAGCTAACCACCTTAACATTAGTACTATTACTAATTGTGGTGCTAATTATGGATGACTTCGACATACTAATTATGTCTGGGTTAATATTAAGTGCTAATAGCCTAGCTATTTGACGTCTAAAACTAATGGGCAGATACACAGTATCCCTAGTCGACCTTAGCTTATCAACAAAAATGTTGGTATCAAAAAATATTAATTTGTCACTATAGTGACTAACTATGAAATGCATGTAATTATTTAACATGTGAATGTAGTGGTTTTGTCTGTTTGACAAGTGCTCAAAATAAGGAAAAGCACACAAAATTATTTTCTTACAATTTAACTTCAATAGGTTGGTGACACTATAAGAGATATCATCTTTTTTGACATTCAAACTATTACCTATAAATACAGTAATAATGGCATTGGGATCATATTCATTCCTAGTTATTGAAGACATTATTTGTTTGTAGGAAGTCTCAGGCATGCAAAAGTTTTGAGAGGAATGACTCAGGTTGTTGCTAAGTAATTTACCTAACCCTTTTCCAAAACTATCAGAAAACATAATGGAGGAGTAACAAACTTTACTTCTACTGTCACTTAAGAAGTTAGAACTTAATGTTAAGAACTGACCTATCGCAGAAAAAAAAATATTGAATTGGCAATAAATGGAGGTTACATGCTAACGATATCGATTGCGATATGAGCGGCGATAGGCGATGTCAATACTGATTAGCAATCCGTCCGGACTCCGGACACAGACGAACAAACACTCGTAGAGGTGACAACAACAGGGTGTTCACTTCGGAAGATCATACTCGGACTTCATTCTCAGCTTTATCGTATAGCTTTATTTGATGCGGACGAGTACTTCGACACTTAAAGATCGTTTTGTTTTTGTATTAGTTATTTAGTCTTTTAATTTAGTACCTAGTGTAAATAGTTAGTTAAGAGATTATGAAAATAAATATTATTTGATGACACCACAATTAGGTAGGTATCTAATCACAAGATGGTTATGATTGGTCGGAAGTAGGTACCTGCTACAAGTTTCCGTAGAAGTACCTGGTGCTTGACGACAGGCCTACATTGTTTCCTATAGTACCTATTAACAATGTAATTTGAAACATTGTAAAAGACAGTTACTTTGAAAAGAGTAACCGTGTGAGTATCTGGCCGCCTCTTCGATGTATGACGTCACCAACTGGAAGCACGCTGCTAGTTACTGAAGTTTCATAAGTGCCCATGTGTGTACCTATGTGAAAGAAAATATTTTGAATTAATTTGATTTGTTTATTTGTTGTGTCAGATACTCGAAAGGCATTGGGTGCACACCGACGTGAAAACAAATTGTATTTTAAATATTTATGACAACAATGGTTCATGAAACTTGCAAATGAAAATTCGGAAAAAAAAAACATTCGTCTGCCACGCTTTGTGTAAAAACACAAAGAAGAACACACCAGTTGTACGTATCTAACTGTGATCCGTTACAAAAATAGGGAGTCGTTGACCTCTCGGTAACCGAACACTATTCGCGTCAACCGTCTATATAATTTATGTACGAGCACAGGAGGCTACAGGAGGCCTGCACAAACAAATATTTTCAGATAATGTCAACTTGGAAAGGTCAATGTCCCTTTAACTTAATTGATGAGTTTTCTATACATAGAGCTTAGTTGTTCCGGGCGCTACCATCGGGCAGCGCGTACACTTGAAGAACAAAGTGTGGCGAGTGTGTAACCGTGTACCATGCAGTATGTAATAATTATAGAGGTATGAAGAACTTGCGTCAGTTCACTCAGCCTCCATAGAAAAATGAGGATCATCCGACCAGACGGGCGTCGGGAAGGCTACTCGCTGACGAGTGATGGCGGGGTGTTGTATATGTGCAGGTCGCCAGTCATCTTGCGTGACGTCAGTGTGTTGCGTAGTTCGCGTGTGGCGATGTAGATGGCCGCCACATGTACATTATAAGTAGGTATATCATATTTCTAAACTGTACTTGGTAGTTATAATATAACCACTTAGTAAACTTAAATGTCGCCACATCAGTAGATCGACCTCGTGCGAAGCAGAATCGGGGCGCTAGCTAGTATATTATGTCGATGATCGTAACCTAACCGTGTAAGGCTTCACTTACAGGTATAAATTACCTTCGATTAAGATTAGGAATTTCGCAAAATCATTCCAGTGTAGGTAACATAATATTCGTGTAATAAAATATCTCGTCATTAATCAAACGGGTTTATGAGCTAACTTATAAATCAGGTTCACCTTCAAACGGTGCGCGGTGCGGTACGATGCGGTGCGGTGCGGTGCGGTGCGGTGCGGTGCGGTGCGGTGCGGTAAGCTAATTTAATTGTAGCCGTCTATTGTCGCCTGCACGTTGAGCGGGTCGGGTCACTGAATAATCGCGAGCTCACAATAAACCCATACTGAGGCTACACAATTGTTTACCAATTAACCCTCTAATGACTATAACTGTAAATAATTTGTAGTAAATCAGTAAGTTGGCGTCGCGCTGCTTAGCATGATTCATGGCGAGCGCGGGGGTGAGGGTGGGGGGAGCGTGTACAACAGTTGTACGTACACGTGCTAATTGCCTTGTGATCGTTCTAGGACGCCACGCGAGCGCCACATGGGCGCCGACAGAAGTACTACGTCACAGTGATTGCTCGATTGGATTGGACGTCACATAACGTACATAGGACGATGCGCCTACCAGGTGTGGCCAACTCTGCCGTGTAGTAAAGTCCAGCTTCATCAACAAAAATAAAAGCATACAAAGTAATAATAAAAGCTCTGATCTACGTGGTGGATTAAGTCTCAAACGTCTTTTTTTAAACTTCCAGACTTTGTTAGTCTTTCTGTTCGTCCCTGCAGCGTGGTCCACCTCCCCCCACCCCCGTGCCCCGGAGGACGCCCGCGCGGTTTCGCGCTGAAATTGCACTCATTATTAAATTAGTGTGACCTTCCATTTGCCTGGCCTTTCATGTATTATGCTCATTTGGCCGCAGATAATTGTACCTAATCATGAAGACGCTGAGGCCGCGGTGATTACGTCACAGACAGGAGGTCGCGTAAGACATACCTCTGTGAATTTTATAGCGGGCTTTTTTAGAAATATCTATAACAGAATATGGCGTATCTAATGCTTATTAAAATGTTTGATTCTGCTAATGAATGAAGGTGATGAAAAATGCATGGCCTTCCAAGATCATGTCAGATCACGTCTGTATCCACTCAATGAAAAGTTACCAAAACTGGGCACAAGCTTTGCTCTAAATAGTACTCCATAAACTCGCAAGCAAAAACAAATTCTCAAATGAAATTGAGATAACTAGCCGAACTCAAAGTATCTCAGTTCACACAGTACAACAGCGGCGCGGCGCGGCGGCGGTAGTTCGTCGCGCGGTAATGGCGCGGCTGGTCGCCATAACTCGCAAGTCGCGCGACCCGCCGCCATGTTGGCACTTTTTAGTTTGTCACCGACCGAGGCCGAAACGCCGCAAGTTGCGGGTCGTTGCGGGTCCACTGCTGATAATATTGCTGATTTAAGGACGATTGGGAAGTAGAAAGCGATGGGGAAGATGAAATATTGTATTGTTATTAATATACAGGGTGCATTTGATATCATGGGCATTATTTTAACCTAAGGTACTACTTATGATACTAATTGCATTAGGGCTACTATTACGCAAATCAAAAATATTATTAATGCAAGTATGGAAAACCTTAAAATGTAGTAAGTCATACAAAGTATCAAATTAGTTGCGCTTCTCGATAGCAAATGCGTAGGTACACTACGCCGTACGCGCGTCATTGGGCGTGAATTCTTTGACCCCGCCCGACTCACGTGACATTCGTAAGTTGCCAATGAATTGATTCATAATAAATTCCAATTTTCCCTTCGTACTTTGCCGGCTTAGGACGGTCAAAACTACGTCAACTAACATACATTAAAAAAAAACATTTACGTACCTAGCTTGTGGATTCTTTTGAAAAAACCTTATTTGTCGGTAAAGTGACAGAGGGTAAACGGGTGCTCTTCCACGAGCTTGTGCATGTGCTGGCACGTGAAAAGACGAAAAATCCAACAGGTTCTGAGTGGTTCTGGTGGAATGAGACCCCGTGAAGGAATAGGGTCGTTCGGGTAGCGCCGATGGAACATTTCACGAGTTCATACTAAATTTCTTGCGCGATCGTAAATTACAACCATTTGTGGGTATTGTTGGTTGGTGTACCTAGCCTGCACATTACGCGGTCGAGGCATCGTGTACACAAACACACACACAACACACAACTACTACACTAACACTTAATACACTGCAATCCAAGCACCGTATGCCGCGAGCGGCGAGTACGGCGATTACGTCACGGGATCAATAAATCAATTACGCGTCAATGCACCTGCGCAGTCGTTATGACACTGGTTCCGGGTTCGTGACTTCGTGTTGCGGCGGGAAGCATACCCCGCGCGGGGGTGATATTCGTATTTTTGCGAGTGAGGGAGTGGGACGGAGAGAGTTCAGGGAATCCCGCCGGACGGAATGTCTTGTAGCCCATTGTTATTATTACTTGTAAGGAAAAACCCGCGCGCGCGCAGGTGATGTTTGTTTACATTTCGCTTTGCGCTGTACTGCGCTTTAAGATTTTGATATTTCAACAATTATTGGCGTTAACGAAGTATTTTGTTTTAATTACTTTAAGTGTTTATTTGCAATAATAAGCCTTGTGCAATTTGACTTACTACATTTTTAAGGTTTTCCTTACTTGCATTAATAATATTTTTGATTTGCGTATTAATAGCCCTAATGCAATCAGTATCGTGAGTAGTGCCTTAGGTTAAAATAATGCCCATGACTTCGATTCCACCCTGTATATTAAAGTGGCGTTTTCTATTATTGGGTGTGAGTAGGTTGTTGAATAATAATTTTTAGTTTAGAATTTATCACAAGAATTATTGGGTCCATACAGCGGAGAACCCAATTCTTCTTTCTACGTAAGTTTAAGAATACTTACTATTGATAAACGATTAATAATTACTATTGATAAACGATAAATGACATTTATTTCTGTAAATTGGTAAAAAAAACACATTTACTCGTCAAAAATAAATTATGTTTTAAATCTAGAAGTGCTTGAGATAATGACAAACACACAGTTAAAATGCCAATACACACTGAAGTAGCACCTTCATTTAAAATACAATTAAACTAGTATGGCACACTGTAAACGAAACTAATTTAAACTATAGGACATATCAGAGCAGCTCACTCACACAGCCGCGTCTTACTGCGGCTCAGTGGGACCGCGCCGCCGCTGGCGTCAAGCGACGCATTCTACGCCTCCTTTACCTTTTGCTAATTAAAGTGGATCCGTGCGTGACGTACAAAGCCACGGCACACTCCGGCATCCGGCACACACGGCATCGGACGGCACAACGGCAATTAATTGATTGGAGCGCGGCAGTTGTTTGTCCGAGCCTACGTTCCGCTACACGTCGTAATTACCATAATAGAGAGTAGCACGGTCAATGTAGCTCACCGGTGTGCTTTGGGTGCGATGTGAGGTTCGACGAGCATCCAGCGGTACATACCTACGTACTTCATGACTATCAAACCTAAATAAAGTCAGACGGTCGAGTCAGTGTCACTGAGACTACCAACACTGAGTCATCACTGGCGGCACAGATAGCGAGATATATAGATTTAAATAACAACGGTGCCGATTTCTTTATTCACAAACTAAACTAAATTTAAGTTCAGTGCATCTTTTTTTATTTGATCAAGAAAAGGACAGAAGATAAATTTTAGTTTAGTTCTGTCAAATTAATCAGCGCCTGACGTAAATTGACTTAATCTTAGTAGGTAAGTTTTTAATCACGTCTAAACTTGTATGGTGTAGTGTCAGGCGCTGATTAATTTGCCAGAACAAAACTAAAATTTGTCTTCTGTCCTTTTCTTAATAAAATAGAAAGAAAAAGATGCACTGAATATAAATTTGGTTTAGTTTGTGAACAAGGGAATAGGCACCAATGCCAATCATACCACGAGACTTTATTTAATTAAAATGAAGTCGAACTCCAAAGCGATAAAATAAGATCTTTAACATAACATTATTAAGAAAATACGTGTAATAATAGTAAGGACTATAAGAAACAGTTCATTGACTCCTTGCGTATAACTCTTTGAGTACTCATTGTAAACTTGAGTTAATTTTGTTCAGACCTTTTGACCGCCACGGTCGTGTATAGACGACAAATGAAAACGTGCCCAAAACGCCACCGTCGCGTCGGCTAATGCCGACAAGAATACATCATGTTTTAAGTACAAAATAAATAAACTAAATTCAGTTTTCTGTGTTTATACTTAAAATAGAACCGTTTTCCCCCCGAAGGGAAGAAAACGAATATTTAGGTTTCAGCCGTAGCTCGACCCACTGTGAGATTACCCCCTTGAACTTTGCGCGTTTGCAGTGTATCTACCCTCTATTTCCCTCACATTTACGGTGTGGCGGATGCCGAGACGTCATCGCCGGTTGGCTTGTCATGTCAGTACTCTCACAATCACAAGCCGGCAAGAACGGCAAATAGTGGGTCGAGCTACGGCTGAAACCTAAATATTAGTTTTCTTCCCTTCAGGGGGAAAACGGTTCTATTTAGGTGTTCGAGCCTACGCTCGACCCACTGTGAGATGTGTTTATAATCTGCCGGCGATGGCTAGACGTACTGTGGTAAAGTAGGGAAATATTGTACATAATATCTACGTAAGTTAGACTGCAAGAAGTACTAATAATAAAAAAAAAACTTTAATCAAACCAGAAAAAATATCAGTCTTCCATTATTAAATCAGTTTAGCTTAGATTGGAGAAAATGATTGACTTAAACTATCTGAATTCCCTTTTGATTGACTTGGGATTTATTTAAAGTAATGTGTTAAAAAGGTATCCCTTGATCTCCAGTTCCCTCGTTTGATTACTTCATCAAGATTAAGGTTTCTATTGATCCAGTTATCTGAGTTGACTGCTGCCCTACAGCTTCCTGGAGACGCGTTGATTTGTGCAACTTTGAATAGTGTTCGAATCCAACCAGCAATAACTACAGATTTCTGGACAGCTTTACTCCTTGTGGAGGAAATGGATGTATTTCGCTACTTCTTGAAGTTTCGGGTTATCCATTTGATATTTATTATTCAAAGCCCATAACTTCCAGCGGTCCCAGGCGGAACGATAAGTTTTTAATGTTGACTTTCGCCACGACGTTTCCAGAAGTTTTCGGCTCTCGCTTGACCCTGATTCTACTAAAAGAGACCAGCCCGTACCCTCCAGACCTGCAAACACAGGTCCTTTATCTCGGGAGGGGGGCGTCCCGTTCTCAGGTCTACTAGGTTTCTGCGCAAATTCGGAATCTTGAATGCTGGGCCCAGAGCTCGCTTCTTGACCTCGGTTTTCCAAAAGGTTCGCTCCCACTGTGGCGTCACCAGATAGTACGTTCCTGAGCACTTCTTGAGATGCTGTAGAACGCGTGGTATAAGACATGGAGGGGGGAAAATCCACCCCAGCTTGAAATTCCATGGTCGGCTGAATGCATCCACAAATAGGCAATTGGGGTCTCTGGCATCCTCGCTCACATAGTTGTCCATGATTGCTGAGGGGGCGCTTGCAAAGAGGTCGACTGTTGGAGTACCCCACTTCCGGAATACTGACCGAAGGATTGACTTGCTCAGTGTCCACTCCGGTATTGTCTTCGCTCTGGACAGGCTGTCGGACGTCGTATTGTATCGTCCGGGCAGATAACGCGCTAGCAAGACTATCCGATGACGTTTGGCCAACTGTAAGATTTCTTCGGTGATTTCCAAGAGTTTTTGGGACTTGGTTCCGCCTTCCTTGGTGATATAAGCGACTACTGACCGGTTGTCTGACTGAATCATAACGGTTTGATTTTTCAATCGGACTCCGGTCTTTCGGAGCGCCTCCAAGACAGCCCAGAGCTCTTTCCTGTTGCTGTGCCAAGATTTCTGAGAATTGTCCCACCAGCCCTGTAATTTTCGATTGTTGATTGTTGCCCCCCAACCGTTCCGGGCAGCGTCGGTGGTGATGAAGATTGTGGCAGACTTTTGATGAATTGGTGATGACTGTCGAATGTTGCGGAGCCACCATTGAAGTTTCTGAGCAACTATTTTTGGGAGGGGGAATTTTGTGTGTTTGTCTGCTCTTGGAAGACGGTTGGCTTCTATTTGGATGCGGCGACAATGTAGCCTCCCGAGTGGGATGACAAAGGTTGCGAAGTTTAGGTTCCCTAACAAGACTTTGGCTGTCCACCAAGACCACGTTTGATTTCGTAGGGTACCTCGAATCAATTGTATTATTTTTAAAATTTTGGGGTTTGGTAGGCGTTTTGTATTTGCTTTTGTATTCCACAGAATTCCTAGGTATTCGACGTTTTGACAGGGGATCAGAACTGATTTCTGGAAATTTATGCACCAGCCCATTTTTGTGAGGTATTTCTGAACCAGTTTGCTCTGCTGCAGAAGGATGACAGGATCGTGATGCATTATCATGAAATCGTCCAAGTATACTACCACTCTGATTCCTCTTTCCCTGAAAAAGTTTGCAATCCAGTTAGTTATCTTCGCAAATATATACGGGGCTGTTGCAAGGCCAAAAGGTAGACAGGTCATTTGAAATATTGTCCTGTTATAACAGAAGGCTAAAAATCTACGGTGAGATTCTACAATCGGGATGTGAAAGTAGGCCTGCGAAAGGTCTATTTTTGTCATGTAATCTGATTCATCTAAACAGAGTGGAATTTTATGGTGGTTTAATAGGCGAAATTTAGGCGGATTCAGATATTCATTTAACAATTTTAAATTTAATATTGGCCGGTTCGACCCATCCGGTTTCTTTCTTAAAAACATGGGGGATATGAATCCGGAAGCACTTTTACATAATTCAATTGCACCACATTCTAACATTTTTTCTACTTCCAGTGTTAATTCCGTAGAGGATTTAGGCGCTAGCCGAGTACAGATATCGGCATTGAACACTTTTAATAGTGGGGTGCATGAAAATGGAATTCTGTAACCAGATAATATAGATAGTAGATTTTTTGAGGCACCAAGGTCCTTCCAAATTAACAATTTATTCTTCACCTGTCCTGCCATGAAATTAGTATTTTCTTCCTTCAAATTTAGTTTTCTTCGCTTTCGCGGTGGGTGTTGTAGAAGGGCGCTTTCCTGAGAACCTGCCCGAGAATCTTTCTTGTCTAAAATTTGATTTTCTTGCCTCATCTCCGGTTCGTGTCCTCGTCCTGGTTTCCTGATAAGCAACCGGCGGTTCCTGATAAGACCTGGGCTTATAGGAGTTTGTATGGTTTCGTTGTTTTGCAGGAAAAAACTTGTTAGGGCCTCCTTGTTCCTTGATTAATTCCGACAGTTGAGGTTCCGAAAAAAGGTGAGTTGCTGAAGGCGGAATTGAGTGTAATAGTTCGTTTAAAGTCTTGTTGGCCGGCTTATACACACTTCGCCTATGCTGCAGTATCTCCGCTCTTTTTCCGCATGTGTATTGAAGGAGTGCATCAGATGTTTTCCGGAAATGGCATTCTGATCCTAGAAAATTTTTGCTAATCTGAGATTTTACTTCCAGAGAAGCATTTTTAAAAGTTTCCATGAAACATTGCCTCTGTTGAAGGAGGCCGTGGGAGACTGCGGCTAAACATTGATCCATATTTTCTAACAGCGTAATCATCTGCCAGGGAGGTGTTGTGCTTGCGAGAATGCTATTAACCTTTAGGGAAGTAAAGACCGGAGTTGCGGTAAAGTGTTTTTGAACATCTGCATATCGGATTTTCTTCCACTTTTCGCTATTTAGTCTCTGAATTTGAATACCTTGCTTCGCGAGAGACTCGTCTGCGTCACCAATTTTTGCCTCTGATTCTTTGGTTTCAGGGTTAAAGTTGTTGAGGTATTGTTCTTCTACACTATCAGTGGTACTTGCTAGCCCTGCTGTAGTTGTCGTACAAGACGAGAGATTTTGCTGTAGGTCCCTTTCTTCCAATAATGGTGGTGCAGCCCAACTGCCGTCTTCGCTATCGCTTGAAGACTGTGGCTCGTCCGCCAGTGAATTCTCATGAGGATGAGTCTTAATAGAAGTTTGCAGGAACTGCTGTAGAATTTCAGTTTGTTGCTCCATAAGACGTTCCAATCTCTCTATCCTAGGATTTTGGTTCATCTTTTGGCTAAGTGGGCTTTTGCGATAACTCTGTGTGGATGATGAGGGCGAGGCTGATCTTTGAGCCCGGGACTTAAGAAGTTTAGACGCTTCAGTTTGTGAGATTAACTGAGGCTTGATTGTTGGTAGAAATTCGTAAAACCTGTTAAAGGCATCTATTGGGTGGATCATTTTCATTGTCGCAACAGGCGCGTAAATCAGAGCGCGACCTACAGGCCAGTTAATCAGCTTCCTCTTTATTGCCCTGTACTTTCGCTCACTTAATGATGTTGGGGTGCTATCACAGAAAGCGTAGGCAAGCTGAATAGTGGGCATTGCGAAACGAAGTCTACACTCATCATCCGGCGATATCCTGCTTCCGAAGAGGTCTTTGTAGTCGACGCAGTTTACGACCCAGGACCTCCAGTCTTCTGGGTATATCTCGTCAATTTTGCTGATAAATTGGGTGTATACTGTCTCCTCGTCAGGAGGGGGTTCCCAGTTAGCGAGTTCGCCCATGGTAGTGCGTTCCAAGATCTGTGGGCGACAAGATAGATTTAGAATATAGCCCGCTTACTTAGCTGAACGACAGCCGTATCGCAGTAAGATGTCGGCTGCTCAGCCGACATCTCGTAGGCAGCGCAGCCTATGTCTCAAACTAAGTGTCGGCTGTATAGCCGACGTTTCGTGGATAATTTGCTAACTGCGCAGCCGACGTTTTGGCTGGGATGCATTATCCGTCCCTCAAGCTGTGAGGATATGATTGGGGGCTTACCCCATTGCACATAATAGCGAGTCTGCCGTCCTGGGAGCGGGCATTCGCACCGAGTGCACATACTACCGATGATAATTTAAAACACTTCTATCACATTCACTTGATAACAAGAGTATTCTTACCTCGTTTACTTCGTGAAGAGCCATTTTAAATGTAGTTCACTAAAAATATTATTACTCTTTTTAAGCACACTGCTCACTGCAAAGATCAAAGACGTACTGACATGACAAGCTAACCGGCGATGACGTCTCGGCATCCGCCACACCGTAAATGTGAGGGAAATAGAGGGTAGATACACACTGCAAACGCGCAAAGTTCAAGGGGGTAATCTCACAGTGGGTCGAGCGTAGGCTCGAACACCTAAATATGGTGTTTTCTTGTCGGCATTAGCCGACGGTGGCGTTTTGGGCACGTTTTCATTTGTCGTCTATACACGACCGTGGCGGTCAAATGGTTAAAGAATCGAGTGCAGTCCGTCGGATCCAATCTCGTGGCGGCGGCGTATAGATCATTAGCACATTTTGTGTATATTAGCAGCACATTGGAGCAGAATGTAAACTTCATACCTCGACCGAGACTGTACGAGAATCTCAAGTCATAACATAACCAATATTTAACGTACTCTTATTCGTTTTAGAGGGGAATAAATTAGTTCTGTGTGAACTAATTAACTGGAATTTGGTTAAAATTAGTTTTTGTAGTTCAGTTCAAAATTATTATTTTGGTTACAAAGTCAAAAATGATTTTAGTTACTTATCTACGTACTTGAGTACAAGTATCCATTATTATATCAGTACGTATTTGAAAATAGTAGATCAACTCAGTATAATTTACGCTATACTCTTTTCTTAAAGTGTGTATGAGTGCATGTTGTATGTTCGCAACATTATCACAACGCTTCGTCAATAATCCGGCAGTCCATCAATATCTCCATTACAGATGACACACAGATGAAACAGTCTGACATTGTGTACATCGAACTACCATAACGGGATTCCTAATGCCCAATATTGACCCAGACACGTAGCGCGTAGCGATGGCGTAGCGCGTAGCACCGACCCGCTACGAAGCGTAGTCGTAGCGTGTACATTGTATCACCTACCCAGCCTTGCTAATAAGTTAGGTATAGAATGCACTAGGGATTTTAAAATTAAGTTTAAAAAAATGATAATTACGTTGTGTTATATGTAAGGTAATCACTTTTGTTATTTTTTGCCGTGATTTCTACCATACAAAGACTTTTCCATATATTATTTTTGTAACATTTAGTAAGTGCCTAACTAAAGTTGTAAATAAGTTGTTCTCCGTAGCGGACGTCGCTGTAGTTTATTCAGTGTCGACAATAGAGCTCGCATCCACATCAACTGAAACAAAGTTGTGAACGTTACTCATGTTCTATTAACATGCTAATGTGCTTCGAATTAATTATATCACTGTTACTACATTGTAATACTTATACATGTAGTTCTGGGAGTTATATTATGTTACAAAGTAATAAATGGAGGGTGCGGGACCTAACCAACATACTTTTCGGTAAAAGGCTGAATGATAAATGCAAAAATAACTATGTCTGTCTGTTACCTTTTCACAGGTATATAACGACGTTCCCGAGGGATAATTTTCGACCACCACGCGAGAAATGCCACGTGTACAAGCTAGCAGATATGATGATGAGATATGTTACTGTATGTTTAACAACCCCTGTATGTGTATATTTAGTACCAAACTTTTTACCTTTTTTAAATATTCCACACCAGGAAGAGACAGAAAAACCGTAAAATTGCTTTTGGGATGCCTGAAGAAGCCTCCTCGTGTAGCGCAGTTTGTTCGCAACTCAACTGAACCGAGTGCTCGGCGCACCCTGGACAGTCACACCCAACATCTTATTTGACTCGCCAATCCTTCCCTTGCGGTGATAGGACTAACGCGCGCTTGATTTGCGACTGGTTCCCACCAGAGTCCTGCTTCAAGCATCTTCAGGCATCTTCTGGGCGCGTTCGTTTCATCATAGACCTTATCCATCGCTTTCCATCAGGCGTGATCGAGGTCAAGAAAGGGCCTACTCAGTAATAAAAAAAAAATATTGCGGAAACTTCAAGCAACAAGACACACCTCTCAGCACACATCCAGACCCTCATACTGCGACCTCGTGTCGCCTCCTGTGCGCGGCTCTGCTAACAGATCACGCTCCTCCGGAAATAAACCTGTCAATGTTGATGACGATCCTGCAGGCTACACCCCCGGGCTGTGACGTCACAGAGGCCGCTTCACCCGGCGCGGCGGCGGTAAATCAAGCCGTCAGTAATGCTTGCCCACTTGATATTATGTAAATTTGAATCATGGCGATGATAATACAACGACTATTTCATTGTAATTTTAAAAACTTTAATAGAATCTTAACTTCATTTTTTTATCGTTTTTTTATATAATTAATTATGAACATAAATGTTTGCAAGTCACAGTAATATCACAAGTGTTAAGGATCCATAATAATAATATTATAATATGTTAAGACCGATATTGTACAACACTTATCGCAAATAAATTGATTTGATTTGATTTGAACGAATAGTTGGCAATTCTGTTGAAATACGAGTATAACTAAAGTGGAGTACTGTGACAGGTACGAAATTTTTTTACCGGTTTTTTTAAAAATTAACATTGTTGTCATGATGACAGAAAAACATTTTCAGCTGAATATAGACCTCCCAATGAACATGTCTTTTAATGGTGATATTGCCAAAATGGTGACCGCAGTATATATAAATTATATTTACACTACACGACACGACTTGATAAAAAATCGAATTTCTTTGTTAAATATTCGTTTAATATTAATGTATCTTATACATAAACCTTTCGGAATCAATTCTCCAAATGTTGGTGAAAACCGCATCAAATTCTTTTCGTGGTTTAGAAGAACAAGACATGAACATTGTCTTTGGTTAATACTTTTTATAGAATTAGAACAATGCTGGCCCACATTCATTTAATTATCAGTCCGTGCGTTTGACTCGAGTAGATATCGCTTAAAAGCTCATGTATCAGAGCAGCTTATACAGCGTGGCGAGCCCAAGTCGTTATAGTTGGCCGGTCTTAGCACTGACCTCATACCCTACTTATGTACGTAACACGTTCTGACCACTTCTGACTAAGCTTGAGACTTGCCGTTCCCACCTCTTTTATTTGAAATTAGTTTTAGTCAGAAGTGTAATAATTCCTCAATTATAAGTAAGGTAACACCAATCTCCTAAATAGAAAAAATAAAGGACACACCACACACACCTTACACCTTACATACACCTTTATAAAAAATTATAAAGATGTATGTATTTATGGTATTTTTAAGTTATATTATTATTGTATTGTATGTGTTTATATAGGCCCTGATGCCTGAAATAAATAGATAAATAAATACGGGTACTGGCATAAAAACAGAATAACACTTTAAAATCCCGGACTCGGATCACACGCTCGACGATAACTTGCTGAACACAGAGGGTAAAGAAACCCTATTGACTATACTTAGTTGTATGTACATACAGAGGAGCGGGCGGCACTCATTACGTTCAAACTTAGCTCGCATATTCGGCCAGATTAAGAGATTAAGCAACTTTATGGAATCGCTTCCCTCGCTATTGGACGATTGAATTTTTTGCACATTTTAAGTACCTATGGGCAATTAGGTACACGTGGACTTTAGAGGATGACTCGCCTTCTCAAATATACTCGTATTAAAGTGGGAATAAAAGAAATAAAAAAAATTTTTCGTCGAATTAAGAGCTCTTTCATTGGCAGTAAACATTATCCGATATTTTTGGGCACTCGTGGAGACTTTCGCTGTAACTATGTAATTGTGGTCACATCAGCGCAGGGCCGCTCGCTGTGGCGCTGTGCGAGGGAGGGAGGCTGTGGCACTGCAGCTGCAGTGGACGACCTTCGGCTGTATGAGGACGCTTGCTATCAAAGTTTCAGTCACCTCTTGTGGGACCGGCAGCTGAACTCTTGCTTCATCAATGAGTCACTTGTTTCACTAATAAATCTGTTGTTAGTTATAACTAAAACAGTTACTTATTATCAGTTTATTACCGGGCGTTTCATTATATATACTAATGTTCACAACTAAAGGCATCCACTGCAATTAATTATAACTACACATAATTATTATTCGGTAACTAATGGTTCGTATCAATTCATTGAAGTTCTAAATAGAGCGCTATTCCAGTTTAATCAGCAAATGGTCGAAAATTTCTATTGCACTGTAAATACTGATATATTTGTCGAGTCGAACTGAACAACATTTTTTAGGTATGTTTAAATAGCTAGACGCGCTGATATTCGTTCAAATGATACCGATATAAAAGTTTATTGTAAAAAATATATGGCACGTATTTACCTACCTAAAAATCTAAAATATGCCTATCCCTTTAATTGTCAATACTAAGAACTTTCCAATATCATTGTCCGCTTCACCCCAGTGGTCCCCAGTGGTCCCCAGTGGTCACCCGGTCCGCTCGCTACTGATCCCACTTTCAATTACACGCGTGTGAAAGTTTAGCCGCTCACTAATTAATGTTCTTGATTAAAACTTAGTACTGTCGGGCAGTATCGGCTATTGTCGGGCACTGTCGGACACGGCTCCCTGCGTTATTGCAGGACACGTCTTATAAACTGCCAACTACATACACTCTCATAAGATATTGAGGGATACAGCGAGACTAAAGATAGATATGACCAAATGCAAACCTAAAAAATGTGCAATGACGTACAGATAGACATATAGCATCTACGTTTTCAATTCATCTCTGTATGGCGATCGCGACGTAATATTATAGGTATAGAAATTAGTTCTGTTTCAGTAGTACAGTGACGTCACCTTCAACAACGGCAGCATTCAACAGGCTCACCGGCGAGACGCAAGGCGTGAGGCGCGAGGTTCGAGGTGCGAGATGCGAGGCTGTGTGAGGCGTCAACGAGCCGCAGATTAAACTCGTGCTAAGTCGAACAACTTAGATTACTTACCTCCCTCCGTCCCTCCTCCTCCTCACGACCGGAGGTATCGCCTCAAACTTGCGACTAGTTATGTGGACTGGCGTTATGCTACTTTGGGATCAAATGCAACTCTCTATTGAAGAGCTAGCGAAGTTGATAATAAGCGCTCTATGACTAACATTTCCTATTATTCTAGCCAGAACTTTCTCGATAGACTTGTCCGTAACTATGTTCATCAATACACTTAGGACAAGGTGTGAACACACAGAGTCCGGTTGGTCTCGACAAAATTGGATTTGGTAAGTAATTCTAATTATCAATATGTTATTATGATTTAAAAAAAAAATGGGGATAAAAATAATATAAAGGAGATGGCTAAATGACTGCCCCAAGCATGAATAGGAATCTCACATTAACTCGTAATATTTAAAAAATCATTCATGCATTATTTAGTGTTTAATAATTTCCTAGAACTTTCGTAAACAGTTAAACATAAAAAAGTATATTAATTGTTTTTTTGATTAACATGTCAAGTTCAAGGGGAATAACACTACGGCAAGCTAGGGAGGGGGTCATATCGCTTTTCCAGAATGTCAAATGGAACTGTACTTATATCGATTTTTGATAACAGGTATCATAACAATTTATTTTCCGACAATAAGGCGTTTAACTCGGTTTCCTTTAGTTGTTTGTTATTATTATGTTTTCACAGGGTTTTAATTCGGAAAATGGGGCTGTTTTTAAAGTGACAATCGATTTTACTCAATTCCAATGTATTATAATCAAAATCAAACAAATGATAATAACTAAAAGCTTCAGACTGTGCTTGTTCGTTTAATCTTACTACTTACCTATTTTGTGTCGAAAAATAAAAACTGAATAGTGGTCGATAAAACTTATTAATATTCTTTTTTTTTTCTTTCAACCTACTCGATTATTCTGATGATTCGGTTATACTTGAAGATCAATGTCTTCTCTGTGAAAAAACAAACGTCAGATGCTAGTGTATTATCTATGGTCAGATGTTATGACTTATCTATGATCAGATGTTATGCATGTCAGATTGTCAGACAACTGACGCCGTTACGCTCTCCTGTTTTCTTGTTCATTGTGCTATTTTATTTTGGATTTTCATTGACCCTCGCTTGTTTATTGGACTTCTTGTGTGTGCTCGCCTATCTACTGACCTCTCGCTACTCAAGACGGACTTGAAATCATATCATCATGCGATGCATAAACTGTGGTGTGGCCACACAAAGACTGCGGCGGCATATCGGGCGAGACACCAGAACACATTATCAGCTCCGGCTTCATTTTTAAATAATGTTCTTGTAAGAATCACAGAATAAATAAATAAATCGTATTTTTGTTGTTTTATTTCAATATCTTATAAGTCCTTGTCAGTGCCTAAACTAGATAACGTAGTATAAGCACGATTTATCAATAACCTCATACCTACTTACTAAGCGCTATTTCAGACATGCGGGAACCGCGCGTTCACTAATCGCGCGGTTTTTTGTGGTGCTTGATTAACCGCGCGGTTGTCTGAACGATTACTTAATAACTCATACAAATAAGACTCGCGCGATTTCCATGCGATTCTGAAATCGCGCGGTTCCCGCCGTGTCTGAAACTAGCTCCAAGTCCCCCTGGCGCGTTTGTCTGTCAGCCTGTCTGCCTACGGATATATCAACAAACAGATTGATGGGGTTGTCACTAGTAGATTGATTGATTCTTTCGGAAGGTTTACTGTTTAGGCATACTGGTTAAGGCATATAATGAGTTGAAATAAAGACAGTTTTCACAGAAATTATATAAATAGGTGGTTGAAATAATGAACGTATTTGAACACGCACTATTATTTAATACATTATTATTTAAACACGCGGGCGGGAGTGATTTTTGCGCGGATTGTAGAAAGCTCGTAATTACCTCTTTGTAGATATATACTCAAGTACCACCGTGCGAAACTGGGGTGTGTCGCTAATCAAAAATATCGTAAATCGTTGCAGAAATATACAAACGCATAGGTAAAAGTTCATAGCAATATGTCATTTGTTTGCAGTTTTTTATACCTATTGATGTAGGAGTTACACGAATATATTTTCAGGATTGCAAAGATATGAAAAGTTCCTGAAACTTTTTTCATATGAAATACTAATATTCAGCTATTCAGCATTACATATTGCAAGGTTTCATGTTTATTCTTTGCTGGGGCAGTCGTCCATACTTCTGTTTAGCCATCTCCTTTCTATAGACCTATCAGCTTATCGTCAAATATTTACAAAGTCTTCGCAAAAATAATACTCGACAGAATAACTAAGACGTTAGTTGAAAATCAGCCAAGAGAACAGGCAGGATTCAGAAGCGGATACTCGACTTTAGACCACATCTGTTACCAAACAATTATTTGAAAAAAGTAAGGAGTTCAACATCGGTTTAAAGAACTTCACCTTTTGCTGTTTTGTGGATTACAGTAACGCTTTTGACACCATAGAGCATGAAAAGATCTGGCAAGCACTTAAAAACCAAGGGTGTCGAAGACAAATGTAACATTAGAATACTTAAAAACATCTATGATAACAGCAAAGCTAAAATTAAGTTAGAGACAGAAGGAAAAGAATTCTAAACAGAAAGAGGTGTACGCCAGGGCGACCCCCTCTCACCGAAACTTTTTACGGCAGTTCTGGAGGGGGTCTTTTGTAAATTAGATTGGGAAAAAAGTGGGCTGTCCATTAACGGTGAAAACCTATCACATTTAAGATTCGCGGATGATTTGATAATCCTGTCGTCAATGAGTGAGGGCCTGCAGATGATGTTGAATGAACTAGATATAGAAAGCCAAAAAGTAGGATTAGTTATGAACACGCAAAAAACAAAAACTATAACAAATGGGAAGCAAGAACCTATCAGGATCAATAACAATCTGATAGACTATGTTGATGAATACGTATACTTAGGTCAAAAAATAATTTCTCCTCTAGATCTAACTACAAAAGAAATTGATAGACGTATTGGAAATGCTTGGAAACAATATTGGAGTCTGAAGGAAATTATGAAAAACTGAAACCAGGGTAACTATCAAACGGAAACTATTTGATACCTGCATACTTCCGGTATTTACCTATGGTTGCCAAACCTGGGCAATCAGAATAAACAACATTAAGAAACAAACGAGAACAAAGAATGTTATAAGAACAATAAAAAAGCTTAAGTAGAAATGGACAGACCACACAATCAGAGAAAGTGAAAAATGGACAAAATTAGTGATGAATTGGTTCACAAGAGGCAGGAAGAGAAAACGGGGTAGACCTTTTAGACGCTGGGTTGATGATACCAAAGCCATAGCAGGTGGTACATGGACAAGAGCAGCTAACGATAGACAGAAATGGCGACAGTTGGAGAAGGCCTGTGTCAACCAGTGACCATACAGATAGGGAGTCGATGCATATTAAACTTAGTGTTACCGAAAACTGAAATATTTATTATAAACAAGCATGTAAATTTACTGTCTGATTAAAGGCTATTATTATTATATTATGTATACTTCTCCTTAGTATGTTAGAGACTTCGCCCAGCTATCAGCCGGTCGATTCTGTAAAAATCTCACCGTGAAAACTTAGGTGAAGTGAGTTTGTTTTTTCTAGGAATTGACACTATTGACAGCTCACTCCACGCTCACTTCACCTAAGTTTTCACGGTGAAATTTTCACAGAATAGCACTGCAGTTACCCCTACGTTTGTATATTTAGTTCGCTTTGTAGATCTTTGTATCAGTAAAAGCATGCTATCATGACAAAACACTTATCTTCTATAAAACATACCTACGAATACGAAACAACTACTTCTATAATGAATTGCAAACAAATTGCACATAAGTACTTGTATTGCCAACTCTTGAAAAACTCGCTCACTACAGTGTGTTGCCAATTACAAACAGTTAACAACATAACATGACTGCTAACTTGCAATACTGCTGTCCCCAAACTATTCTGCAGTAATGGCTTATTCGTGATTATTACAAGTTAACTTATCAAGTGCTGTTGTTGTAGACTGATGTACTGCATGGAAGGTTGTTGTATTAAATAAACAATACTCTGGAGATTGAAATTAGCTTAGAATTTGGACCTCGGAGCCTTCAAACCGATTTCTGCTAGTTTCTTACGTTCTTGTTTTTCTTTATCTTTGTCTCCGAAATCAATCGTCCAGACACACTCTCGATAAGCCTTACTGGACGCTAACTACTAAAACTTTTTTATTTTTTTCTCTTTTAAAGGAATGTTCCTGTTCCGACACAAAGCATCTGAATACAATTAGTGACGTGTCACAGCATAATGTTGCGAAATGCTGCGGAATTGAGGATACAGCGCGATCGCCTCTTATATTACACCCGCGTGGCGGATTATACACGTTTGATATCTTGCTCCGCGGATATTAGACGCGCTTGATATCTTGCGCCGCAGATATTAGACGCGCTTGATATCTTGCGCCGCGGAAATTAGACGCGTTTGATATCGTGCGCCGCGGATATTCTCACAGTGCGAGTGACCATTTTAGCATTATGTTACGTTCTGATAAATTGAAATAAGGATTGTTATTTATTTATGTACAATAACAATAATATCCTGTACAGACACACAATACTAATGTAGCGTCGATATGAACAGAACAAGATGTGCAGATAGAATAGAATACTGGCAGATCGGGATCTAGTTCCATTGTAAATAAGAAGAAAAAACATTTGTTTATCTAATTCTCAGTACTACAACAAAGACGCGGCGACACGCCGACGTTCCCACGTATCGCCGTGAGACAATTTATAAACGTCCATACAGAGTAATGAGGATGGCTTCCTAAACAAGAGGCCGTTAACGCACTAACTGTGCCGATCTAAGTCGAAATGTCCCGGCATTACAGCCCTCGTAAAAACATATCGTGATGTGCCGAGCGCCGAGCCCGACGCCGCCGCCGACCGACGCCGACGCCGACAGCCGAAGGCCGAGGTTGGCACGGAGCCAGCCAACTGCTGCCAACTCAACTTTTTACCTCGCCGATTAGTTACTCAAAGTGTTACACAAAAACGACTCAACTCGCTAACTTGCGTGCTTTCTTTTTGTGTGACATTTGTGACGTCACTTAAAAGTCCTGTTTTTTTTCGTCATTTATTGTGCACACATTATAGTTACACACTTCACACACATATGTATATGTACGTCGTATTGCAGAGGAAGCTAGTTGTCCAACTGACTTGGGTGCTGGGTTTAAAACTTGACATGAGAATTAAGCTCACAAAAAGCTTGTTTATAGTTAGGATATCCGCGCCGAGAGTATTGTGCGCTGCGATACAGTCACATGACGTCATCATTTATGTGCGTTTACAGTTTGTGCCATTGTGGTACGAGTAATTAAGAGTTTTTGATGTTGGGATATTTCGTTTTGAAGTTTCGAATAAAAAGTTTGACGCTATTTTCTGGTTTCTTTCCTCTTCATTTTCTCTATCAAGTATCGAGGAAAATCCTCTAGGAAAAAAAATATGGATAGGTACAGAAAAGATGCTTCAACTTTCACCTTTTGCACGGAATACAAAGTACCAAACATCTTTAGATTTTAGCTAACAACGAGTTCAGAAAGTGTTATCCGGTTGAAAGCGACTAAAAATTGTGACAGAACACCAGTGAAGCTGAAATAGGAAGATATTTAGCGATAAAATTAATACAATAAGTATTGCAGTGCACCTGCAGTTAGTGCGGGTGACAGACTTTATCAGTCGCAGCGGGGATGTGGCGAGCCGAGTGTGGTGGTGCCGAGTAGTGCCGAGTAGTGCCGAGTAGTGCCGAGTAGTGCCGAGCAGTGCTAGTAGTGACCCACGGCGGTTATAGTGTTTTCATAGGTACGTACCTACTTTTATTGAACGTCTCAAAAAACAAGTTTATAGTTGCTAATAAAAACAGTAGCTGGCTGTAGGCTGTAGGTAGTTTATCGACGAGCGGCGCGGCACGGGACGACATCTGCGACACAGTACGGCACGATGCTAGGCGCTGCGCCCACTGGACACCCGCTCAACATAATACACAGGAACAGTCACACTACTCACGCAACTTTACTTGTAAACTCTATCGAGATATTTTCGACCTTATGAGCTTCTGATAAGGTTGATAGTAAGTGCATAGACAAAGTTGTAAGCTGTTAATCCGCGAGCACGGACTAACTGCTTAATTATGCGGCCGCGGTCCCCGGGGTTATGTTTTTATTTTGCGACTAAAGCATTATAAATTCCTTAGAATATTCTCTTAATGCCAGGCTTTATCTAAACGAGCGCCATTATTCTCCCGCGCCGGCTACACGTCGCCGCGACTGATCTACAAACTAACGTCACAATAAATATTTAAGTCATCGGGACACTAGTTTGAACCGTTTGTTATATAATATACTAGCTGCTGCCCGCGACGTCGTCAGCGTGAAGGCTATAAAGCACCAAAAATACCTAAGATGCCAGTGTCGCTATAGCATTATAAGTACACAACTTTTAAAATAGCATTAAAATATAAGTTTTGTTTGCAAGCGAAGCAAGTGAAGAGAGTTATATGGGAATCCTGCTGAGTTCAGTCATAAGATGTGACTGAAGGAAATAGAGAAAATAATGCAGGAATACATTCCAGGACACAAAAGAGTAAAAATACGTACAAAGGTATCATACCTTACAACACTTCTCTATAAACTACGTTGGTACTTATGCTGCCAGGAGCCAAAATGTAAAGAAAGTCAGGACTGGTGACGCGGGAGCAAGCGACGTACAGTTGCCCTTGTGAGAAGCAACTCGTCCTGAGGTCGACATCCGCTGCCCTCAGTCTCTGCCCCTGCGACTTATTGATGGTCATCGCGAAGCAAACACTCACGGGGAACTGTACGCGCTTGAACTGGAACGGGAAATTATGAGGTATGAGGGGAATGCGTGGTATAAATACTACCTCGCCGACGCCACTACCCGTTAGAATTTCCGCCTCAATGGTGTGTCTGTGGAGCGAGATGACTTTAAGGCGGTTAACACAGCTTCGGAGGAGGTTCCGAAGAAGCATAATCGGAACACCGACCTTCAGCTTGATGGTATGCGCTGGAAGTCCACTTGCTGACAGGGAGCTCAGAAATTCCACGGGATAATGTGTGGCGTCATCTTGCTCGACAACAGTGTTTATCGAGGTGTAGACCACTTTATTCCCCTCAATTTCCGAGAGAATGCATTCGTTAATTGCTGCAGCCTGATCATTTTTGGGCATCAAAATGGTCAAATGCGGTATACGACTGATGTCCCCGTACACACAGCGAATTAGTTCTTCTAAGCTGGATACCACTCTACCGAGAGACTCTGGAAGCACCATCTGTCCAACTATCTCTTCTGGTAGAGTGCCTTCTCCAAGACTTAGAATGACATTGGAGAATTCTTGAGCACGTGCATTGCCGCCGAGCCGAGCTCTCATATTAATGGTCAAGCGCAGCGTACGAACTCGTGACCACAACGAAGATCGTTTCAACGAAGCATTCTCCTCGTCAGCCCTCGAGCCCCGCGTCACCACGGGAAGCGTTTGCCGAAAATCACCACTGAACAGAACTGTGACACCACCCATCAAATGTTCGTTCCTGCGGATGTCCTGCAGGATTCTGTCCACGGCCTCAACTGCCTTCCTATTGGCCATCATAGGCTTATCCCATACGATCAGAGAGCAATCCTTGAGCACGTGTCCCTTATCGCTGTTACGTGACACACCACAAACAGGCGTTTCGGCGCTCTCTAAATCGATGGGAATTTTAAACATGGCATGTGCTGTCTTGCCACTCGGAAGCAGTGTGGTAGGGACTCCCGACGACGCTACAGCAATAGCAATTTTACCTTGCCTCCTGACCCCTGCAAGTATGCCAGTGGTAACAAATGTTTTTCCTGTTCCACCAGGAGCATCCAAGAAAAACATTTTACCCTGGTTTTGCCCAACGCTTTCAAGGACGGTGTCATAAAGTTTTTGCTCTGAAGAGAACAAAGCGACATGGTCATTTCGCCCGGATCGTAATTTGTCTCAGCGTTATTATTATTATTTATTTATTTATTGAAACCACAATTATAACATCTTTACAGAATAATCCAAGGCGATGTTACAAGTCACCATATCCTTTACAAAAATAAAATAAAATAAAATAAAATCACCTGCCATGTATGCAAAATTGCAACAACGTTATAACGCTGTTGCAACCACGCCCACATGCTGCCCGCATACTCCTGGTTTCCACGATCTTGATACGGTGATGATTGGGGAGCTGGTAACCCATATTCGATCAGTGGATTGCCGCCGATAGAAATGACCACATCTTGAAGTGAACTGAGACAGGTGTTCAGCACGCGTTCATCAGTTACTTCGACTCCGTCTCCAGTAGCACGCCTCAAAGCTGGTAGAAAAACTTCAGACAGATGATAGCGATACTTCTCCCACAAAGCTACCGGGTTCGCGACTCCACAAAACACCAAGATGACGGCAAATAGATAGACGGAGAATAGAGACTGTCACTGACGCTAGCCCTCGCGAGGGTGTCATGAAATGAAATGATCATCATCAATGAACATAACTTTTTTGTAATACTTAACACCGCATTTTTTTTAAATTGTCTTCCTCAACTCTGCTCAAGATTTTGAGGGTTTTGTTGGAACTTGAATTTGTCAAAACGAACTATACGATACAACTTTTATAAAGAAAATGCACATCACCATCTATGAATTTTAAGAATAACTAACTACTTACCTCGCCAACATGATCAAATTTAAATTATTAATTTCCAAAAAATGTTAACATGTAACTTGATTTGATTTTTATGAAATCTCATAGATGGCGCTGTTTTAAAATTGTCTTTATACTACTAACATTCATTAAACTAAATTTCTCTGCCCAAGTTACTTAAATGGCGTAGTTTTTATAGTGTAAAGCTAGATAATAGCATGGCTTACTCAAAAACAACATTTAAATATGCGTCGTTAGATTACACGCTGTCACAGAATGCGTAAGAAAAATAAAGATTCACAGCTCCTCCCCCGTAGGTGATAGCGTGATAATATGTAGCCTATATGTTGACCTGACCTCTTAGTAATATTCATGCAAAATTTGAAGTAAATCCATGCAGTACTTTCTGAGTTTATCCCGGACAGACAAACAGACAAACAGACAAACAGACAAAAATTCTAAAAACTATATTTTTGGCTTCGATATCGATTGTAGATCACGCCCCAAGTATTCTTTTTAAAAAATATTCAATGTACAGTTTTGACTTTCCTACGATTTTATTATATGTATAGATGTTTCGGTTGAAGTATTTTTATGTGGCTGTATGGAATAAATATCGAGAGGAAAGTATCGACTTTTATCAATTTTGACAACGGTCTGTTTTTTTATAAGCTAGCTGTTTTTTTGTAGAAAAGAATAGTGCTTAAATTGTACTAAAAAAAAATTCACATATACATAAGAACATGTAGGGGAGACTGAGGACACTTGATCCTTACGGGAGACTAGGTACAGTGGACTTACAGAGCTTCTGTGAACACTACATAATATTAGAGTAGCAACATTTGTAGTCTACGGTAAGTTCTAACTTTATAAAATTGTTAATCCATTCAAATTTGACAGTTGAACAGATGGCGGATGATTATGTGTTTCGTGTTGAAGGAAAATATTTTTCGTAAGTATTTATTTTGATTAAATAATTGGTTATTAAACTTATTTGGGTAAGTATCACTTTTAAACTAGTCACTAATATGTGTTTATACGCCTGTGTCATAGAAAAGTGTTAATAGTAGTAGGTTTTTTTACAAAAGTTTTTTATAACCTCGTCATAGCTAGGGTACACATGGTACACTTTCTTATGGGAGATATGATCCCGCCGGATCAAGTGTCCCCTAATGTTTATTTTTTAATAATTTCAGGATTCAATATGCCTAGAGTATATAAAACAAAAGAAGGTGCAAAAAAAAGAATACCGATCGACAAGGAAATCTTGGGAGTTGGCTGTTACGTCAGAGGATGAAGAATTACCGCCATCGCCAGAATCATTTTTAAGTGCGTTTGATGAATGTGGATATAACATTAAATTCGCTAAAATAATTAATGATAAAATGTTCAAGTGATATTGTTCAATTGCTAAATGTCAAGTAGTGAAAAAACTACCCGTTCCAAAAGTGAAATCATCATATAAGAGAGTCATTAGTTTTGAGTTTCCAAAATTATTAAGAAATTTTAATATTAAGAAATAAAAAGTGAAAAGAGAAAATATAAGAAAAAAAAAATAACTTTAATATTATTTTCACCAAAGGTATTTTGTTTTGTTGTGCTAAACGCAAAATTTATTTTATGATTTCTCGTTAATTTAGTTCAACCAGAAGATTCTGTGATAATAAGAACATTAAGTGATGTTTGCTGAAAACTTAGGTACCTATATGTGATTTACTAAAACAGTGGATACGTTGTTGTTATTTCTAGTTTACCTACTATGCTAATAAATCGATTTAAAAAAAAATAACATAGGTTTTTTCATTTTCTTCTATATTGGTATCATATCACCCTAAATGTGGGAGACTTGTTCCCCCCAGGATCAAGTGTTCCAGAGGGGGGGGATCAAGTCAGACATATATATGGGACACATGATATCATTCCCTATACGAAGTTTTCATGGGCTGGTTACTAAATTTATATAACGATATCATTAGCAATTATACTTAGCATAGCCAATGAAATTCCACGTATTTCAGTACCAAGATATTTCAAATCAAATCTATATTTACGAAATAATGGCAAAAAAACAAAAGGGGGGATCAAGTGTCCTCAGTCTCCCCTAACATTCTGGTGTTGATCAGTGCAAGGGGTGCAGAGTGTCGTTAGGTTCGTCTGAAACAGCGGTGTCGCGGTGTCGCAGTGTCGCGTCGCCGATTTCCATTCGAACGGCATTACGTTGAATGCGCTGCGATCTGCATTTCCTTACCTAGTTAAGTCAGGACCAAAGTGGCTGAAGCTCCATAAATCATGTAGGTAAATGCGGGGTTTTTCCCAACACTCGCGTTGCCTGGCAACCGTCCAACTGCATACCATCGGAAACTTTACGTTGCTCTTCGATTCGATATTATTTTCCTATTCGATTTGATAGTGTTCTATTGGCGTTACAGAATTTTTTATGAATGGGAACAGAAGCAAAAAGAAGAAGATTACTAAATAGCGACAGAAGGACGAGATACGCGTTAGTCCGTAGTAAATATAATAGATGGCGTTACTAAGCACGATTCTCAACTAGTGAGCATTAGTATCGGCAAAATATAATATGAACTTAATGAAAAATTTTGAATTAATATTTACCTTAAAATAGTATCTTTAAAATACTTAGGACATTCATCACGTTCATAATTCCTGAGGGATAACAAACATGAGGAGCTACTACCAGTTATTGCTTCTTTAAGCGCTCCGTACCTTCCATTCACTACACACACGCTGCATGGAGGCGGTGGTGGAAGCTACCGTTTGTACAGACATCAAGCATGACTCCTATATCTATAGTCCGCGATCCCTTCGACTGTCACGCGGACTCATTTAGGACCGCGGAAACACTGTAGACGAACACAAAAGGACCACTCCAAACATGTACCTAACTCCGCTAAAGAGATACTTCAAAAATTATTTACGATGCCTACTTGGCCTTTTACTTGCACTGGCTTTTTACTTTTAAATCGAACATAATAGGTCGGGGCAAAAATATTTTCTTATTTTGAATCTATTGTTAGTAATCAAACCTCTTTGGCAGTACTGAATGTAGCTGGCAGGTTTTAATACTATTAAATGTTGACATTTTAAAGATGCAATAAATTTAAAAAAAACTAGTTCCCGCCATTTCTCAATAGTTTTTCAAGCAAGCAACATGAACATATGTGACGAAGAAATTCGGTACATTTCGGTACAAAAAGGTAAAAATACGACGAACGCCGCGAATAAAATTTGTGCAGTTTACGGACCTAATGCGGTATCAATACGAGTAGCACAAATGTGGTGAAAACGTTTCAAGTCAGGAAATTTTAGTGTGAAGGATGAAGCTCGCTCTGGACGGCCCTGTCACGGATAAAATCAGTGCCATTTTTGAAAAAGTGGAGCAAGATCGACATTTAGTAGTTATGATATTGCTAAAGAACTGGATGTTGATCACAAAACAATTTTACGGCATTTACAAAAGTCTGGGTACAAGAAAAAACTTGATATTTGGGTACCACATGATCTCACTGAGAGAAACTTAATGCAACGTGTTTCCATTTGCGATTCTTTGTTGAAACGTAATAATTCCGACCCATTTCTTAAACGGTTGATTACGGGTGATGAAAAATGGATCACTTACGATAAGAATGTCCGAAAAAGATCGTGGTCGAAGCATGGGAAAGCCCCACAGACCGTGGCAAAGGCCGGCCTGACTCGGAACAAAGTGATGCTGTGTGTTTGGTGGGATTGGAAAGGAATCGTCCACTATGAGCTTTGCCGCCGGGTAAAACTATCGATTCTGACCTCTACTGTCAACAACTGATGAGGTTAACAGAAGCTATTGAGAAAAACCGGCCGGAGCTGGTGAATAGGAAGGGCGTGGTGTTTCATCACGACAACGCCAGACCGCACTCATCTATAGCCACTCAGCAAAAATTGAGAGAGCTTGGCTGGGATGTGTTGATGCATCCTCCGTATACCCCTGATCTTGCTCCATCAGATTTCCACCTGTTTCGGTCACTTCAGAACTCTTTAGGAAACATAAAGTCAACCTCAAAAGTACACTGTGAAAACTACCTGTCAGATTTTTTTGATAAAAAATCTCAAAACTTCTACAGCAATGGGATCATGGCATTGCCCACAAGATGGCAACAAGTCATCGATCAAAACGGCACATACTTAATATAAATAAATAAAAAATTAAACTTAAAAGAAAATATTTTTTTTTGTATGAAAAATACCAAAATACTTTTGCCCCGACCTAATATTTTTAATTATTTTTGTTTGGCGGAAATTTTAAATTCTGTAAACAGTTTTCAAGCATTAAACTTTCATGTTGTACTTTGATTTAGCGAGCTCTTAATTTTCATTCCAGGTGCGGCCATTCAAAATAGATTTCAGTTAGGAGTTTATATATAGTAAATAAAACGCTAAAATAATCTATGAGGTATCATATTAACTTAATATTATAAATGCGAAAGTAAGTTTGTTTGTTACCTTTTCACGCCTAAATCATTGAACCGATCATCCTGAAATTTTGCATACACGTTATCAAGTGTACAGAAACGGACATAGGGTACCTTACTTCCCGAAAAAAAGTGCTGCTCCCGAGGAAAACAACATTAACGTTATTATGATAACAGATGGCGCCACGTGTCTTTCGAGTCATGATTGAATTATATCTGGATCGCAGAGGAAGTCGTGGGCAACAGCTAGTAATTTTAATAAAACTGACTTTCTTAGTTCTCATATATTTGCGTCAGAGTTTCTAAGATTCAATATACCATCAGCCTCTTACAGTCTGTTTGAAAGTGAACAGTTGATTACTTACTCTGTAACAACGTGTTAACTTGCTGAATATCTTATGTAGGCAAGGTTAAGGCTGTCGATACTTAGTGTATGAATCAATAGACAGGTGGCGAGCTCGGCGTGGCTTAGCGGACTGTCCGATAGATTAGCATACAATCAGTTTGCGGAGCACTTTCACGCGTCGCTTGTTAGCGGGTCGTGTGCGGCAGCATGGCGTGTGCGGGGCGGCTGCGTTGACCGTGTGTTTGTCCATCCAGTGAGTTACGTGTCTGCGTCGGGCCGCGTGTTGGTGTTTGCGATTGAGGCGACCTCTGTTTGTGCACTATAAACTACTATGTTATTGCAGATTAGGATTCCAAGATTTACAGGTGTGCTCAGCTGTATGCTGCGTTACACAGCATACATTGTGGCGCTTGTGATAGTTCATTGTTGGAGTTAAGAATGTTTAATAGACGTTGTACCTGCGATATGATGACAACACAGTTAGACTTTATTGATATGATTTGGTTTTCTTACAAAACTTAGCCGTAAAACATGTTTCAAATACTTAGTATCGAAGACCGAAATAACGTTAAAATTATAAAATACTGCACACTGTGAGTGATTGCGTGAGCTTGGACTTGACTTTCTCTTGAATACAATAAATTAGTTCAACTTTAACTTCAAATTGAGTAATAAATTAATCATTAATTTAGTATTTATAAGGTTTTGGGAACGAATAAAAAAAAAAAATTACATTCTAATTTCTGCAGTCTGATTAATCGTAATTACATGTTTCGAAAATAAATGTTTTCATGACATTATTTAGAAATAAGATTAGATAGATTTTATAATTTTCAGAATAAAATTATTTAAATTTGTATATTTTTCGTGAACTCTCAATTTCATATAAATCTGGTAACTGATTCTCCGGTCTAACAGAGTTTCAGTAACATTATGAAGGTACATGTAGTCAGGGCATTCATTGTATTATTTAGCAGATCGTGTTATGACCAATAGTGCGACTGATAAAGAATGACAGTTGTAGTTTGAATATACGGACAATTTAAGTTGTCCGTATATTAAAATCCGTTTTCCTGACGGTTAATTTATGAATTTGAGCTCAATTGAGCTAACAAAGAAGTCAAATGAAAAGAAAACGAGATCATCATGAACAGCTTAGTAGCGCAGCTGCCACACTGACTGTACTGAACTTGCAAAATGCTATTGGAGTTTTGAGCGCCATAATTATTATACACTTATTACCGACTGAAAACCACTTCAAAACGCAAAACAATTCCTAAAAAGTTACATATTTGATAATGGAAAAATCACAATCAACAAACTATCCCAACGCATTGACGCAATACACAGCTGTCAAAATACACTCAAGAGTACCTACCGTTACTCCACGCCAAGCCCGATCTCAATTCCACTTAGTTCCCCAAAATGGACACCCAGTATAAAAACCATTTGCCGTTAGCATCGACCTCAAGAGTACGAATCGTCACAATTCCAATGTCGATCTATCGCAATTAAATTCAAGAGTAAGCACCCTGGACAGACAGCTGTTCTGCTAGGAAGTTTGTTGCGCCACTTCTTCTCCCCAGTGAAAGCACTAGGAAGTGGTGAAGGGCGAGCGTTTTGGGGGGACTGTCTTTTGTGATTTTGATTTCAGAAAAGTGCTGATTCTCAGCCTAGTTAAAATAAATGATTTTTTATTTTGATTATGTGCGCGGTGTGTAGTGACCGCTCGTATTAGTGCCTCAGTGACATCCATGGTGTAACGCACATCAGCACGTGATCTACGCGTGTAGGTCACGCGCGTGTGTCGCCCGCTTATCCGGGGGTTATGACTGTCCGGCCCGCCCGTCCGGTGTCGATGCGCTGACTGAGGTTATGCTTATTAGATTGTATTACGGTATCCATAAGACAACCGCTGTGAGGTTGCAGAAGAGTGGTCAGATTATTTATTGCGGAATTGACTATATTTGCATCTTGCGAAGTTATATCTGCTCAAATCCTCAGAACAACAAAACATTATAAAGAATAGGGGCCGGACACGCTTGATAAATTGAACTACGTACAACTACTGACTTTTAGAAAATCAACAAAAGCTGCAGAAACACCGGAAAAAATATAAAAGCGAACATTTTTATCCGCAACTGAAACACACTTGTTAAAAGCGTGCCGTAACCGTAACGGATATAGCTCTGTTTGAATACAATAATAGTAAATCTAACGTGCGAGTTAGCGCGATCCGTCGCGTCGGTCGGATCGCATCGGTCGGGCGGGTCGCGTCGCGCGCGCATTCCGAGCACACAACACACGGTGCGATTTATCGCCACACTTAATTACCGCGCCAACGCGAACGACAACCCTGCCTGTACGTTTTATATCGCGCGCTTTGTTCCACGCGCTTTTGTTTTGTCTCGCACTTCACTAGCGATGTATTGTGCACCGGCCAGCCGATCGCTTTGTCCGTGTTTCGGAATGTGGCGCAAATAAGTCACATCAGTCTTTGAAACACAATGTAGGTCAGTAACCGTGTGCTGTCCTGTCGCACAGAACAACTTTTTATGAGTTTTGTTTATGGCACTTGTTGGATAATGTTTGTGTCCGCGATACGTGTCGCATCGGAGAAGTTTACCGTTTATATACTGCACTCGATATTTGTGAGTGATACTACTTCATTTGGAGTCGCAAGTTCATTTTGACCGTTCTCATTTTTAGACGCATTTAGTTAACAACACATTAATTAATTTTCAAATAACATGGAGAGGACCGCGAAAAGGGAATTTTGTACTCTAATTTTACTTTAGCAGAACATTATTAACTTACTGTGTCATTGTTGAGAGCTAACTTCATAAGCTACGAGGGCGCGTAGCTCGTAGCAGTACGTAGCGCTTCGTATCGGTAGTAATGACTCCCACATAATCATATCTATGTGAGATCGCTTACGGTATAGCTAAATATAGAAGTTGTGTATACATAGAATAAATTAAAAATGGATATATATTGTAGCTTGTCGCTGTAATGTGATTACAGTAATTATTTCTAGTTTTATTTATTTGAATTATATGACAATTAGCGGCCCACCCCAGCTTCGCACGGGTGCACTTTTTTTCAAATTTCCGTAATTTTATTTCATACAAACCTTGTCCTGGCAATATTCACAATAAAATAATATTGCAATTATAAATTGAGATATAAACTATCCTATCTTTCAAGTTGGATGAAAATACACACACTGTGCAAAATTTTATTAAAATCGGTTCAGTAGTTTAAGAGTACATTGTGGACAAACAACGTGACACGTAATTTATAAATATTAAGATTAGTAGAATCATACAAATCTGTTTATAAATAAAACATTTTTTTTGCGTAGGTAGTGAGTCGCGCAACGCGGCCAAACTTTGTCTATGACGAAATTAACTCACGCTCCCGTTGCCCGCGGGACGAGAAAGTTTTCGGCGAGTCGTTTGGTCGTCCGGCGTCCGGTTCGGCCATCCGATTTGTACGGACAGACACGTGCGATACAACTGTACGTGTACACATTCTTTGTACGGCCAGACACACGTGCGATACAACTGTACGTGTAAACATTGTTTGTACGGACAGACACACGTGCGATGCAACTGTACGTGTACACATTGTTTGTACGGACAGACACACGTGCGATGAAACTATACGTGTACACAATGTTTGTATGGACAGACACACGTGCGATACAACTGTACGTGTACACATTGTTTGTACGGTCAGACACACGTGCGATGCAACTGTACGTGTACACATTGTTTTAGGTTGGTGTAGATGAACAGAATTTTCAATTAGTTATTATTTAAATGATTGGCTTTGCTTTTTAACCGACTTCAAAATGGGAGGAGGTTCTCAATTCGGATGTTTATAATTTTTGTATGTATGTTTGGGCATAACTCCGTCATTTACAAACGGGTTTGCAAAATTATTTTTTAACGGATATATTTTTGATTAACTTTGCTTGGGTAGTTTTTAAGTTAGCTTCAATATTACGATATTTTTCCATTTAGTTTATTTTGATGACTAGCACTTTGCCCGCGACTTCGTCAGCATGTATTTCGTACTTTCCTCTAAAAATTTCAAAAATGTATGTTTGTGATCATTATCGTTTATTTAGATAAATAAGTATTCGGAACAATTTTTAAGTTTATAGATCAAAGGAATCAGATTTTTCAAATAAACTGTATCCCCGCTTTTTACGCCCACAGGGGTAGAATGTTGAAAAATTGTTTGTGATTACTGACTCAAAGATTAATTATCTATACCTGTGATCAGTACCAATTTTCGAGTTAATCAAGTCACACAGTAAAATCCTCCCTTGTAAAATTAACTACCCCTTTTCACCCCGTTAGTGGTAATTCTCAAAAAACCCTGATACACATTATTCTGACAAGTAATACTGAGTTTGGAGTTAATCGGACTGCTCGTTAAAATTCTTCCATACAAATTTTGACAGCCCCCCAATCCCCCTTTAGGGGGTAGTTTAGAGAAACATAAAATGCCAAACTTCACAATTTACTTAGATAAGTATTGGTGCCAAGTTTCAAGTTTATTAATCCAAGGAATAAGATTTTTCATACAAACTAAATCCCCCCTTTTCATCCCCTTAAAGATTGAATTTCCAAAAACTCCTTCTTAGTACTCCCCTACATTATAAAAGGAAGCCGTATGCAACATTTCACATTCCTAGCCCCAGTAGTTTAGGCTGTGCGTTGATATGTTAGTCAATCAGTCAGTTTCTCCTTTTATATTATAGATGTTTTAAGGGCCTATACTAGCTCAAATGGCTTAGCATGATCCTCTGTTATGTCGAAAATACTGCAGCATTAATTTTGAAATAAATATATGGTAAAGTTGAGGATTAATGTTAGGTCTTATGTTAGACGAAAACACGATTTCCTAAAATTTTCTCGATAGAAAATAATTTCAAAGTTACCTCCAAACCGAACAATAAACCGCTGGTATTCAAAAAATACTTCAAATACTAAAGTATAACTAAAACTATATATAAACTTTGTATACTAACCGAACTAACTATAAAGCAGGTCTTATGTTATTTACTTTTTTTTAATTACCATTATTTTCACCGTAAAAAGCAAATACCTAAACTATTGGCGCTGCCTGCCGCCTAGCTCCGCACTCTGTCTCGCTCTCACTCAGTCCGCGAGCAGTATCGTGCGAGCGAGATAAAGAGTGAATTTTAGTTGAGGTAGTGTAGGCTCTTAATAACTTTCTGTCACTAACATTTACATAACAAGTAGTGTTAAATGAATTTGTATGGGGTAGGTACAACTGAAAAAAGAAAAATAAAAACTTAAAAAAAAAGCACCCGACTTCCAAAAATTTAATTTCGGAAGTCGGAGTTAAAATTTACAACACCGACTTCCGAAATTAAAGTTATTTTTCACTTTGCGATGATGAATTGATGTGAGCGTCTTCCACAGGTCTGGTTGAGTCGAAATTTAGCATTTCGTTACTTTAATGATAGTAGAAGAACATTAACCTTGAACTGCTGCTGCAGCATCACCTGGAATTTGCAGGATACCAACTCCCTTAACTTACAGCAGAGGTATCGTGTTTGGGCTCCTTGGAATGGTCAATGAATAGGTTATAGATAGGTAGTGACCAGGGGCTGATGATGCAGTAGGAGATAGAAATAAAGGAGGACTGGACAAAATGGTTCCCACAGCCAATAACAACCAAACAAACAAAAAACAGAGGAATACGTTAGTATGGAATGAACGCCAACGACCTCGAGTAACTAGCTTCACTGTGGTAAAACACGTCCTTACCCACAGCTGCGCAGATTTCGGCGAGTCACATGTCGATCGTAGCATGTTTACCTACTAGTAATATGATATTATAACGTTTAAAAAGCAAGAAATAAAAGTTGAATTCAAAATAAAAAACTAAAATAATAATATGTATTGGCCTTTTAAGTTTATTATAAGTTGTAGGAAATATTTTGATCCAAGCGTCCTCGCGTCGAGGGTTGGCCGGGCGGGGGGGGGGGGGGAGGGGCGGGAACTTAAAGGGCCAATATATATTATTATTTTAGTTTTCAGAGGTTTTTGCTCATGTCGGCTTTTTTTTTAAGTTTTCACAATTCTATTCCTTGATGGTAGTAAAGTAAGCTTATACAGGGTTATTGGAAAAACACCAGCGACCTCTTAAGAGGTCACTGTACTCATCATTTTGAATAACTTTTACTATGGGACCATACCTGAAATCGCGAAAAAAAATCTGCTGTTCCCTACATTAATTATGTTCGTATAGCTCGTCAAAATGTAGGGAACAGCTGATTTTTTTTTCGCGATTTCATGTTTGATCCCATAGTAAAAGTTGTTCATAATGATGAGTACAATGACCTCTTAAGAGGTTGTTGGTGTTTTTCCAATAACCCTGTAAACATTATTTATCATGATCATCATTCCCCTGCCCCTTATATCAAATTATTCGGGGGGGCGCGACATTGTCTTCTTCTTATATACTTCTCTGTTAGTTGTCACCCACTTTATAGCCAAATAAAAATTATGTATCATTGCCTAAAATAGTGACCAGTCCAAGAACCTATGATTTATACGATACATAAAACTTATTTGAAATACTTGTAGGTAGAGTCGAGAGTACGTGGCACAAGTACGTACGTAACACAACGAGGTTGAGCCGACACACGAGAGGATCGTATCGGATTGACTCGCTCTTGTTGTTACTCTGTGACCGCGCTACCTCAGATCCGGGTATTCCGTTCTGTGGCTTCGATCTGAGCTCACTGCGTGAATGGAAGAAAATGCTGCTCTGTGACTTTTGGGATGTTATCTGCATATTTAACTTTGGACGTGTTCCTGGTGGACTAAAACTTGGAGTTTTTTTATTTATTAAAGTGACAGCCAAGTGTTAACTTTGCCAACATACTTTGTCTAGTCTACCGTAGTATAAAATTAATAAAAAAAAAAGAGTTACAGAATAATGCCTACAGCTAAAACATTTTGGTTTTCTTAGAATTAAACACAAGAGCAATTTCCGGAGTTCCTGCACTAGGCTAGGCCCGTCCCGCAGGAAGCTTATAAGATTTTTCCCGAAATAACAATTAATGGAATTTGATGATAATGCTCATATGCTTCGGGGCTTTTTCAACCCGTGTGTAGTCACATGAACACACACTTATTTCATCTCTTTATAGAACATAGCCACGATGGTTAGCCCAGTAAGATATCGCGGCAAGTCCAATCGCCTATTCGGCCTCCGGCCTGGCCCCAATGTGCTCAGGTGGCGGGTCCCGCGGGGCCGGGGCCCGTTGCCTGTCAGCTCGGCCGCTGTCAGCCGCGACCTACGTCAAGCCTGTTATTGGAACATGTCATAACGGCCCACCTCACGCCGATATGTTGGACATTACAAAATGGACAGAAGCTCCACTAGAGGACAAATAGTTTGCACTTATATAAATACGAGTCTAAACAGACTCAGTAGAGAGATGAATTCTTTGATAAAAATTATACCAGATATCTACTTATACCATGATTCCAAAGTCTTTTCACATCACCTAACGTCAAATTATACGTCATGCAAACCTAACCTAAAGCAAGTTATTTAAGCCCTAGACTCTAGCCGGGCATTCACATTGTACTTACTGAATTTCATTATGACCCGCTGGCATTTAATGTGATTTGAATTTGGAACGTCAACTTAGAAAATCGTATGGAAACATTAACAAAAAAAAAAAAGGATTGTGTGGTTTTATGAAACCACGGTAAAAGTGAAACTTTTTTTCATATTATAGACATTTAACTAAAAATTTCACTTTATCCCTACTCCGCGGCCGACCGTCACGCGACATGCAACACACAGACGAAAAAGTTTGAGACGATGTAATAAAAGTTTCACTTTAAAAGTTATTTTTCTATTAATTTATTGGTCGACCATAGTGTTCTCACTTCATAGGTTTTAGTCGCCGTCGACGAACAAAATGATCGGTTGCTGTGCCGCGTATTGCGTTTTTGATGATAATGTATGAGATTAGATTGTAAACATAAAAAACCCGACAATACAGGTACCTATGTTATTTTAGTTGAATCTCAGATTTGATGCCACCAAGTGCATCAGACTGCTTGAAAAGTGAGCTAGTTTTGAATCTTAGTTGCAGTCGGGATTTGATTTTGTCATTTTGTTTTAATCTTTTTAAGTCCTTTATTTTGATATCCCACATAGTAATACTTACTACTAAAACTTTTTTCAAGACCATACTTGTTGCTGTCTAAAATCCGCCATTTTGATTTTATAAAATCAAAATCTAGCCGAGAAACTCCGTGCGACCCAAACGAGTCGATAGACCTCATGTATTAAGCTCCTTCCGGCCGTTAGGATGCTTCGAGGGTATCTATAAGGAATTCCTCCTACCTACAAAGATACACAGTTAAGTACGCATAAAAACATAACCCTCTCCTGTCATGTAGTCGGGTAAATAGTGCATGACACTGCACTTAACTAGGTATTCCCTAATTATTTAACGGTTCCATAAATTACTAATTTGACAGTCAAATTGGATTTGATTACCTCGCAGTAGGTGCGAAAAGTAGAGTATGCTCCGCGGAGATAAAGGTGTCTTCGTCTTGGGCGAATTTTCATTTTAGTGTATTGCCTGTCAGTGAATGAGTTAGATCGATGTAGATTCATGCAACCACATTCTGTACAACACTGATAGATTATTGACAATTTAACGTTAGCGTACCACCGGAGGCCTGTTCCTGCTCCTTCACAACCGGACTCTTTGCTGGCTATTAGAAGACGATTTAGTTAGATTTTGCACTTAAGCCATTACGTAATATTTGAGATCCTTTTCGTAGCCCACAAAGAGAAGATCTTCTGTTCATGCTCATTGTGCGACGGCGTCGTCGACGACACCCGACGCGCGGATTCATTAAATGTGCCGATGTTTTATACGAGGCTCTGCGGCGCGTGTCGCGCGGCGGGACCACACTGTGCTTCACACATAGTTCCGCGGCGAATGGGACTTTTGGTAAATTTTTAATTTAAGATAATATAACTGGAAGGACCTGGAGTGGCTTGGGGGAGGCCTTTGTCCAGCAGTAAAGTAAAGTAAAGTAAATTTTATTTGGGTAGATTGCAGGTACACAAAATAAGATGTTACAATAAGATAGGTCAGCCTTGTACAATATACCTTATAATAAAAGGCATGCAAACATTAATGGAATTGTTCATTAAATTGAAAATAAAATTAAATAATGGAAATAAAATAAAATTACAACATTAAAACATTAGTCGGATAGCAAATCCACAACACATAAATTTGAAAAAATCCACTTAAATACAATTTTGAATAAAAATCGGATAAATTGAGAAAAAACATTAAATTTTTCAATACATAAGTCCATGTCATTTAAAAAGTCATTTACTCAATAATAGCATTTTTCAATCAATAGTAACGTCAGTCTTTTTTTTAACTTTGTATTGTCATTTTTATTTATTTTGGCAAAAAGAAAGAAAGAAAGAAAAAGTATTTATTGCGACTCGTACAGGAGGATCACAAACTAAACTAAACACATTCTAAATTAAAATACCAAAATAAAAACTAAAAAAAAAATAAAAAAGTAACAAAAAGAAAAATGAAACAGAAAGCCAGCGAAGTCAGTGAAGTACTAGGTACTTTATTCACAATTATTGCGCTCATAATAATAAAACTTTTTTTGATCAAAGCAGTATTACATTTCTCAACATTTAGTGTTTATACTTACTGACTTCTTATAGGTCTCTTCCTAGTTTCTGACACTGAAATGAAAAGGTTCATGTTACATTTAATGATGAGTGCGATTTCTTAAATATAAATACTGGGGAACGTTTAAAGTTTTAGGACTTAAACACAGGAACGCAACTATCCGTCACTTTCATGATAAGTATTGCCCTTATGCAACGTTTTTGGGCTTTGAACACCTGTTTTCGTAGAGTACAGTTTCCCCAAAAGATTATTCCATATCTTAAAATGGACGCTACTACTCGTAGACCGTGTTATGTAACTACTGTTGTGGCGATGTTGACCTCTTTTTCAAGATTATGAAGGACATACGCCGATACGCTCAGTTTTTTTTATATACTTCTTCTGCTTGAGGTTTCCAAGTCAACTGGCTATCATTATGAATACCTAAAAATTTGGCAACTTTTACTTGGTCTATTCTACAGTTATTATATTCTATCACTATATTCGGTACCGATGTGCGTTGATAAAAGTGCTTTACGTTAGTTTTTTGCAGGCTGATTACTAAATTATTTTCGTCAAGCCAGTACACAATGTCATTAAGTGTAGTATTTATGTCATGTTCGTATTAATTTATTGATGTCTGTCCATTTAACTAGTGCGGTACTGTCGTCAGCGAATAAGTCCATGGGGAGTTTGATGTGATTTGGCAAGTCATTTATGGATAGCAAGAATAATAGTGAGCTAAGAACTCCACCCTGAGGTACGCCATGTCTTACTATTCTTGCTTCGGATTTATATTTTTCTCACGTCTAGTGTTGGTGCATTATTTACGGTCACTTAGATATGACTTTATAAGATCTAGTACGTTTCCTCTTATTCCGTACATGTATAGCTTATTTAGCTGGGTTTCGTGATGGACACAATCAAAAGCTTTTGTCATATCTGTAAGTATTGCGCAGAATAGTAGTTTTTATCTACATTCCCCATTACAACACTTAGCATGTCGTAGATAGCAATATTCATACTTTTGTTTTTTCTGAAACCTTTCTGTTCCTCATATAAAATATTATATTTATGTTATTGGAACGAAGTTCCTTATCGCGCGTTGTGAAAGGGGGCTAGACGGAAAAAATTCTTACGAAAAGTTGTCACGACACTTTTTGCTATAGTAAGCTATTGTAAGCTGTGCGGCGTCGCATGTTTCTCTGTCTCTCTCTCTCTTATAGAAAGCAAGCCAGATATTTTCATTTCTATTTCGCATTGAATATAATTATTAATATAATTATTTTATACAAGATTCAATACATTACATTATTTATTATTATAACTTAAAAAAAATAAAATTTTATTACAATTCCTTCACTAATTAATCGAAAGGAACTTCGTTCCATCCGGGTGTCCCTTGACACCTCTCAAGTTTTTTATAGATGTCGGTGTATTTGCTCCAACAACAACATTGGTCAACATTGGTCGGTGCAGCAACAGTATACAATATGTATGTGTCCACGGAGTCTCTTGCCCGTTCTTCTTCATAAAAATCAACCGCGCTTTGGAATGGGCAACTAACTTCATATTTCTGACCATAGATTTAATATATACTATACTGACTGACACTAAAAAAGTGCCTGTAAATGAATTTAATAATGCCTTTATATGACTCTATATTTTGATTACCCTGGCTCCTCTAAGATAATACACGGATAAAATTAAATACAATAAAAAACGATTAAAAATACAATCTAAAATACAATTAAAAAATTATAAATCCAACAAGAAATTAAATAAATTTATAAATACAAGGACAATCAAAAAAGCAAACACAACAACATGTAAAACAATTAGTCAAATAACCCGCCCCTAACTGTTCCCGGCGCAAAGGTGCCCAAAACGTTTGCTGCATTGCCACGTTGGATAGCAATGGCTAACCTTTGCACCGAAAACGTGCCGGAGCGGAAGTCACCCGTTTTGTCACAAAGTCTGCGCCCTATCTCACTAATGAGCCTCTTGGCCTCAGTGCCCCAACCACCCATGGTCTCCATGGCAATGGGCACAAAATGGTATCGGTCCACCAACGGTGCGTACTTCACCCTCTTCCTCTCAGTGGTGGCTTCCGCTGCTGATGACGGTGAGAGAACGGTACGACCAAGAGGTGGCTGGCGGCAACAGTGTTGACGCAAGTCGCGTCCCATATTAGGCACTTGCCGTTCCTCCAAGGCACCAGGATCAGCCCGTCCAGCTTCTTACCGTCAGTTCTGCACAGATTCGGAGGCTCCAGCACGTAGGGGACATCTGCCGACACAAATGCCCTCCGAATAACATCATTGAGCGCATGGTGACGCGAGAACCTCCCCGAGCAACGACGACAACTCAAAGCGTGATGGATGACCATCGGCCTCCACCATGGAACCGCAGGTGCATCTGTGGGGTTCACACACCTTGCAGCCCAGGCGGAGGGCCACCGCTACACGAAAAGAGTCATCATCAAGAAATGTGCCCAGGTGAGGCGAAGGAAGCGCGTGCAACCGTGCTCCTGATTCCGGCTACGATATGGCCCTGAGTCTGCTTAAATCAGCCCCCGAGGAACCCACCGACATCTGTTCCTGCATCAGCTTAGACGTGACGTCGTCCCAAGCGCGCTGAACATGTGTGCATGGGGGGCTTGCTGCAGCTTGACGCCAGGAAAGCCGCAGGCCCACATCATGCACGCACCGCACCCCAAGACCCCCGTAACGAACAGGAAGAGTCGCCTGCCTCCACTGAGCATCATTAAAAGACACATTCAGGATCGACTCAACCGTTGATTTTAGAGCACAGTCAAAGGAACGCACCTCCTCAGGACAAAGCCAGGTAGGTGCGGTCCGCAAGAGATACGTAACCTTGGGTAAGACAAAACACATGCACAATAACAAAATCACAACGTGCGCGTTTAATAATTGAAATAAATGCTTTGAGTTTGTGTGAGTGGAACTGCAGTGTCATTCTATCAACATGTCTCGTTTCTTACTGTGAGGATAAATCAACAGTGAGTGTTTAAAGACATCTAAATGCACCATTGACGATTGTTGACGACATCTGAGCTATCAAACATCTACCTACTTATAGCCATGCATGTAACTCAAGCTCTCGTCAACTCAAACATCAAGTATCAGTACGCTAATTACAGCCGCGGGGAACATTACATACAAGTGTTAAATAATATCATCAATTCAACAAAGAGATTGATCCCGCGCGGTTGCTATGCACTGTCGCCCCCCTGGTTGGGCGACGAAGTAGGGATGGGGGATAGAGGTGGTGTATAATTAATTAATTGCCCGAGAGTAAGAAGCCGGTGGAGAGCAACCCGAGCCACTTGTAATGCGACAATCTGCTTCACGTGTTATCGGTTCTATTGCAGATATTTGTACTTAAGCGATATATTTTAAATGATAAATGATTTATTTCTGTAAGCAGGTTTGTACAAACACTTTTACATTTCAATCATATTTTTTTTAGGCTCGATGAGGTCGGCGTTTCCTATATGACTGAGAAAGGCCACATTTTAAACCAAAAATAAAGAAAGACATGTATCAGGGTTTTCCGAAAATCTACCCCTAACGGCGTGAAAAGGGGTAGTTAATTTTACAGTGGAGGATTTTACCGCATGGCTTGATTAACTCGAAAATTGGCATAAATAGTCTTTGAGTCAAGTTATGAACACAACCTTAACGATTTTTCAAAATTCCACCACACTATAAGGGTTCATTTCATATGAAAATTCTTATTCATTTGATTAATAAACTTGAAACTTGGCAAGAATACTTATCTAAGTAAATTATGAAGTTTGTTCTTTTTTTTATTCTAAACTATCCCCTATATACCCCTCAATACCCCTTGTATTGAGGGGTATCAAAAGTTGTATGCAAGAATTTTAACGCGCAGTTCGATTTACTCGAAATTCAGTATTTATACTTAGGACTAAAAATAAAGAATACATGTATCAGGGTTTATACTCTTGACGGGGTGAAAAGGAGTACCTAGTTAATTTTTCATTTTACTGCGTGGCTTGATTAACTCGAATATTAGTATAAACAATCTTTGAGTCAAGTTATGAACAATCCCAAACGTTTTTTTTTTCAAAATTCCTGCTCTGTGGGGGTGGAAAGTAAGGAAACACTTTTAAATATGAAAAATCTTATTCATTTGGTTAATAAACTTGAAACTTGGAAGGAGTACTCGTACTTGCCTGGGTCAGTAATAAAATTTATCATTTATATTTTTCAAAACTATCCCTCAAATTATAGTTTTAGGGGGTGATAAAGTTTGTGTGGAAAATTTAACGCATGGTCCGATTAACTCGATACTCAGTATTAATACTTTTGACAGAAAAGAAACAATAATAAGTAATGGGTCTTTCGAAAATAGACCCCTGACGGGGAAAAAAGTAGTAATTAAATTTTTAAGGGCGGTATTATAGTGCGTAGCTTGATTACCTCCAAAAAATGGTATAAATAAATATAAGCTCAAAACTTGGCACAAATACACACATCAAAAGTGTCTAGGGATCAACATATATTTTTGCAATAACTTTTCTCCTGATTGATATTAATTAAAATTTTCTTTAAGGATTCATCAAATAAAGTGTTTTCGTTTGTCACAGTAACGATAAACCAAGTCACCTTTGCATTAATAAAGAAATTTGCCATTTTCCTAATAAAGGGATTTTTGACATTTGAACCACTAACACAAAAGTTCGAAAAAAAGACTGAAATAACAGTTTTCTCTAAAATTTTATTGGGTAACTTAAACAATTAATAATCCGTGTTTCTACCGCGAACACTAACAACACAAGAACATCGCTTTGGCATACTCAAAATGAGTTCATCCAAATCACGCTGTGGAATGGCCGCCCATGTTCGTTGCAACAACAAAAAAAGGTCTTCTTGCGACTGGATACCCTCCATATTCGGCAGAGCTCTTCTCTGTAGCATATCCCATGCATGCTCAATCGGGTTCAAGTCTGGCGACTGAGCAGGCCAGGGCAGGACATTGATGTTAGCTGCGGCGAGAGTCTGTCTTACAACTCTTGCGGTGTGCGGTCGTGCATTATCATGCATTAACTGAAATAAGGGACCGATTTGCACTTGTAGAGGAACGATGACGTCTGATACAATCGTCTCAGCATAAATTTGAGCGTTGAGGTTGCCTCTGATCCAAATCAACTCAGTTCTTCCGCCGATCCAAATACCCGCCCATACCATGATGGTTCCACCACTATAAGGATGGACTTCCTGGCAGGATTTTAATCGCTGTTGGCGTCCAGGGGTTCTCTAGTGTCGTATACGTCTTGTATCCGGTCTCATACCAAAACGAGACTCATCAGAAAAGCACACGAAACGCCATTGTTCTTCTGCCCAATTTCTGTGTTCAAGAGCCCATTGATATCGAATCCTACGATTGTGCATTGCTATAGGTGGTACCCGTAGCGGTCTTCGGGAATGAAGGTTCACTTCATGCAAGCGGTTTCTGACTGTTTGGTCGCTAATAAACTAAGTTCCCTGAAGAGTGATGAAGCCTCACGGCTAACATCATGGCGGTTATTGTTGGAGCTCTTCGAGTTAAGATTTGAATGTATCGGTCTTGTCTCCGTGTGGTGCAGCGATACCGTCCTCCATGGCGCTCAGCCACGGTACCAGTGCTTTGGTAACGTGTCCAAAGTCGACTGATAACACTCTGACTTGTATTCAGAGCTAAAGCCACAGTACGTTGCCGGGAACCAGCTTCTATCATTCCCACGGCTCTGAGCATTTCTTCCCTGCTTAAATGACGTCGCCGCTCCATAATAACGTTGGTTTTAATCAGTAGTAGGGAAACAGTAGCACTAATAATGTCTTCAATGCGTTGTATGTTTTTATAGGGAAAATATTGACAGCTGATTTTCATCTTTTACTCGAATTTGATTCACAGTTCCTGATTCATATTATGAAATGCACCAAAAAGGATCCATATAAATTTATAAAATCATAAATGTATTACAAAGCCACATCTCAGTCTCAAGAAATCCGCATAAAAATGCTTGATCCCTAGACACTTTTGATGTGTGTACTTGTTATCTATATCTTGTTATCTGTTTTTTTAAACTAGATGAGGTCGGCGTATCCTGACTATTCTGAGAAGAAAGGCCGAAACAAACTCAGAGGTCACAGTCTCTTTTAAAGTCCAGACAAAATCTTGGTCAAATCATGTGAAGACCATGTAGATTGGTGTCTGAAATGGTCTTTTGAGGAAAGAACCACACAGATTGAGCGTACCTGTCCAGTCAGTGCAATAAATGTCCAGTCAGTGCAATAAATGTCCAGTCAGTGCAATAAATGTCCAGTCAGTATAATAGTCAAAAATCGTGCAGCTCAACTCAGAACTTGAGGAGCTCAACGATTCGACGAACAATACCAAAGATTGAACATTTGGGTAGGCCGCGTAGAATACTCAAACTGCCAGATCATAAAACTAACTAAGAAGAAAAACAGAAAAAAGAAAGAAATGACCCACATAGTCCTCACATTCATAATAGTTAATTAAAAAAAAAAAATACTTTACAAAGTAAATATTCGTGTCATTGTATAAAATAAATAAAATTCATCAATGTCAATGTGTATATAAAAATACGAACATAATACTTGAGGACCATGTAGGTTGGTTGCTTATAAAGATCGTAAACATTAATTTTATCAAGGGAAGGTGGAGAGGGTGTTAATTTTATTTGAGGAAACTACGAAACCCACGCGGATGAAGTCGCGGGCAAAAGCTAATAATTTAATAAAAAAATAATACTTTCCAAAGTAAATATCCATTTCATTGTATAAGTAAATATAACATTTATCAATGTCAATGTGTATATAGAAATCCAGATATAAACTTTGAGATTTGAAATGATCTTTTGAGGAAAGCACCATATAGATTGAGCGGACCTGTCCAGTCAGTGCACGCATTTGTCATTAACCGTCAAGCTCTACTCGGAACTTAAGAAGCTCAACGATTCGATGAACAATACCAAAGAAAGGACATTTGGGTAGGCTATATAAACTACTCAAACTGCCAGACCATGATTAAAACGGAAACAATGACCCACATAGTCCTCACATTCACAATAATTAAAATAATATGAGGTCCTTACATATGAAATTGGCGTTTTGTACGGGAGGAATATAAAGTCAATTTTTTTTTGTAAAATATATTTAATTGATCAAAGTATGCACCGTTGTTATCTATGCACTTTTGCCATCTCATAGGTAGTTCATTGATCCCTTTACTAAAAAAACCATGGGGGCGAGAATCAATGAACTCTTTGAAGGCGGTTTGGACTGCCGCATCGGATTTGAATTTTGTTCCTTGTAGGAAGTTTTCCAAATTCCGGAAAAAATGGTAATCTGTTGGAGCAAGGTCCGGAGAGTACGGTGGATGTCGCAGACATTATAATTGTAGCTCATCTAACTTAGTGGTTGTTTGTTGTGCAGTGTGTGGTCTTGCGTTGTCGTGAAGCAGCAGTGGCCTAGAGCGATTGACCAATCTCGGTTGTTTAGCAGCTAGTTCTTCCTTCATGGTTTGCAGTTGATGACAATAGATATCTGCCGTAATCGTTTGGCCAGATTTTAGAAAGCTGTTGTGAACGACACCGGCGCTAGTCCACCAAACATGTGAGTGTTTGGTTAGTAACTTTTTCTGAGTCAATTTTCGTTTAGGGCAGGATTTGGCTGGTTCTCCAGGGTTCATCCATTACGACGAGGGCTTCCGATTATCGTACAGTATCCACTTTTCATCACAAGTAATGATTCGATTTAAAATCCCTTCATTATTGTGTCGGTTGAGCAAAGTAACACAGCAGTCGACGCGTGTTTGCAAGTTCGATTCACTCAATTTATGAGGTACCCATCGTTCAAGTTTATTTACTTTCCCGATTTGCTTCAAGTGGATTAATACAGTTTTATCACTTACCCCGAAGCCTGCAGCTATCTCTGAAGTGCTTTGTGATGGATCCGCTTCCACAATAGCCTTTAATTCTTCATTTTCCACTTTGGTCTCCGGCCGTCCACGGGGTTGGTTTTGCAGGTCGAAATTTCCAGAACGAAAACGTTGAAACCAAAAACCTACCGTGCTTTCTTTTGCAACACCAGCGCCGTACGCATCATTAATCCTTCGAGGTGTTTCTGCAGCACTGGTGCCACGGTAGAACTCGTACTCGTAAATATACCGATATTTCATGTTTTCCATTGTGCGGTAATAGCGCCGCCAAAGAAAAAAATAATGAGGAAAAAACAAATGAATGACTGTTTTCAAAACTCAAATGTACCAGCTAAATGAATTTATAAATTCGAATTTGGAATTCTTAACCAAAGAGGAGATATCAAAGTGGTCAGTACGACAAAACGCTAATTTTATATGTAAGGACCTAATATAATATACTATATACAGACACAATGTTCGACTTGGCTCACAGACACAATGTTTGACTGGGCTCGCAGACACAATGTTCGACTGGGCTCACAGACACAATGTTTGACTGGGCTCGCAGACACAATGTTCGACTGGGCTCACAGACACAATGTTCGAATTGGCTCACAGACACAATGTTCGACTGGGCTCACAGACACAATGTTCGAATTGGCTCACAGACACAATGTTCGACTGGGATCACACACACAATGTTCGACTTGGCTCAAAAACACAATGTTCGACTGGGCTCACAGACACAATGTTTGACTGGGCTCACAGACACAATGTTCGACTGGGCTCGCAGACACAATGTTCGACTTGGCTCACAGACACAATGTTCGACTGGGCTCACAGACACAATGTTCGAATTGGCTCGCAGACACAATGTTCGACTGGGCTCACAGACACAATTTCGTGCTAATTATTTAGGTCCTACTTGTGTTAATCTCAGTATTTTTGAAACCAATTATCGTTCTTCTACATTAATCTTTACTTGATTACAGTGTGATTCATGACAAAATGATGTAAATACCTACTAGTACCTACCCAACAGAATTAACGGGTTCGGAATATTTCCAAAATATCTACATGTGAGCTCCAACACTAGTGTTTACCTTATCAAAAAAGGCTTTTCGCTTTCTCAAACATTAGGTATCAACTTTCGATCACGTCTTTTAAAATGCGCTCCTTTTCAAGATAGCGAAAAAACCGTTCAAAGGGTGAAAAACTCCGGCGAGGATCATTGTACCATTTGTCATGGCGTGGGAGAGGCCCCCAGAGACATGAGGCCTCCAATCATCAATTTTCGAGTACGCGAGGATTCGGCCGGGATCGTTGTGACCCGCTGCGGATCGTTGCGAATGGCTGCGGCATACCGCGGCGCGATATAAATTAGAGGCGAGTTATGCGACGTTTTGTATGATCAGCGTCACGGACCACCTGCGCAGCTTGTATTCGATACATCATTTTTTGGAACAAAACACAACTAATCAAATTCATATGTGATGTGAAAATATATTGTCTTAATTTCGCAACGCGACGTGTTTAGAATTCGCTACAGTGAGTTATTCTGAAACTGTCTATGTAACTGAATATATCAAGCTGAGATACTTTAACGAGAATTTCCCGGAAAAAATACCTAAAATTGAACCAAAACACTTAAATTAAGATTGATTCTGATTAGGTAGGAGTACGAAGCGCCACCTACACCGTTCAATAACTGTATTCAGCGTCAAAGTGCGCAATAAAGTTGTCCTCAATATTGAGACAAGTTCGTATCTGTCGGGCACAAGCGGGGCTCCTAATTCACGGCTTCCACTCCCAAATTAATTAAAAGTCGTTTAATAAAAACAGTAAATTTGCTGTGTATCGTTTTTTCGGCAGCGCACCGGCGCGGCAAAATTATTGGAGAACACGTTTCGATTTAATAAAGCAATTTAGAAAAAGGGCAATTTGCATCGGAATGAGGGAAGGGTTGTCTGGGAGGAAAGAATTGGGAACTAGCAGAGGAGAACGGACAACCGGCAAGCAGCCAAGGGGGGCGCGGGGGCGCGGGGGCGCGGGGGCGCGGGGGACCGGCGAGCGGCGAGCGACTCGGGCCGCGTCGGACGCTCTTAGCCCTACGCATCACACTGAAACTGAGTCTATGATAAATGATTTTTTTTCTATAAGGTTTGTACTGTAATATATTAATTTACTAGTTAGTCCATGGTTCAAGCAATAATGTGAATCATCTGTGGTAAACTCTCTCTCTGTTGTCTCTGCATCCAGGAACGGAAGCAATGTCGTAGCTTGGATAATTAAAATAAAAGTGATTAACATAATAAAGAAGTCCTTTTATTACAACATATTTACATGTACGAACACTTTTACACGTCAACCATATTTTAAGAAGTAGATGAGGTCGGCGTTTCCTATGCGACTACTCTGAGGAGGAACATCTAAACGAACTAGTATATTTGTCAGCACGTGCGGACGTCGATGAAATCAATGCATTACACTGGACTGCCTCTTTGGTCTAGTGGTCGCAAGTGCTACTGCTAAGCATGAGGTCCTGGGTTCGATTCCCTGGTCGGGCAAAGTGTTATTGAGGTTTTCCATCAGAAATTTCTGAGTACCAACCCTGATTCACCTGCCCGCCTGCACTAGATTGTGCCCGGCTGATGGCAGTAGGCTCGCCCCCTATTACGGTAGGTATTACTTTGGAGGCATGTGGGTGTGCTGTAGGTACACCTGTGCCTAGCCCTTCGCGGAGTGCAGGCTGTGATACGAACATCGAGCCCAGCTCTGTGTAAACCGTATTGTATGAAAGAAAACATGGCTTATTGTTGTAAATTAATTGATTGATCGCTTCTTTATACCTGTTTTTGGCAACTCCTTATTTTTCAACCGACTTCCAAAAAGGAGGAGGTTATATGTTCGACTTTATATGTTTTGTTTTTTTGTATGTTCACCGATTTCTCCGCCAATTTTGAAAGGGTATTCTCTCGAGGTGGTCCCATTGTCACCAAGTCGGAATCTGATGAGGGAATCCCATGGAAATCGAGGAAAACCCCCAAATATAGGCACAACTATAGCAATTTGGGTATTTTTTATAGTACCTAACTCGTGCATTTACTCTCGGAAAGCACCATTTAGTGAAGTGGAACTGACGATGAAGACCACAGATGGCCATCGGAACTAGTCAATAATAAGTATTTCACTGGTTGCGACTCGAGTAAGTACTTTAATGTGGTTGTTAAGCAATTTATGATCGTCACAATGCGTATGGTGAAGTAGATCTGAAAGTGACTTCTCAATCAGCTCCAGTTCTCCTGGTTCTTACTGCATTGGGAAAAACAATATTTCGTAAAAGGTGATGAACAGTTGACATTAGACTATTGTAACTTAGATAAGTTACAAACTGGCCCACTAAAAAGTGAAAAATAAAAAACATTTTTACAGAAAAAAACAACCGAATTCCGAAAAAACACTACAAAGTGAAAAATAACTTTAATTTCGGAAGTCGGTGTCAATAAAGGAAAATGCGGAAGCAGCGACACCGACTTCCGAAACTAAAGTTATTTTTCACTTTGTAGTGTTTTTTTTGGAAGTCGGTTGTTTTTTTTTTTTTGGAAAAGTTTTTATAGAAACTAACTGTTCACTTTATAGCCTTTTCATGACTGGGTCAAGTAAAAGTAAGAAGGTAGCAGGGAAGAGTTTGTAGAAGTTAACGACTCGTTATTTAATACGTAGGTAGGTACCTGGGGTTCTACCGCAGAACTTCTCGAGAAGGCACTCGACAAATTCGCCGGTAGAATCCAGTATAGATAAAGTATTTGTTTAAAAAAAAGTACATTAGAATAGCAACAAGATAATCAATTCGTCTTTTATGAGTTATTTATCCTACGGAATTTTTATTATTTAAATTATACAAATTAACAGATCCATGATAGCCTTCTAGGTACTGTAAGACTTGAAGGATAGCTGGTAGGTACTAGGCGTCGAGTTTTTGCTATTACTAGAAGTAGTGATCATCGTCATCATCATCAGCCGCAAGACGTCCACTGCTGATCAAAGGCCTCCCCCTCAGGCCACCACGCCGAACGACAATTCGCCACTTGCATCCATCGGTTACCCGCGACTCTCACGATGTCGTCGGTCCACCTAGCGGGAGGCCTGCCTACGCTGCGTCTTCCGGTTCGTGGTCTCCACTCAAGAACTTTTCTTCCCTATCGGGTATCAAAGTAGGAGTAGTATCAAAACATACCTATTACACAAAATACACAGTCACAGAGTCGTCTATGAACCCGTACCGAGCAAGCTAAAGGCGTGTCCACACTGTCCGCTACGTCGCGCGTCCCTAATGCGGTGCTTCGCATGCCGCCCGCCCGGGCGCCGCACTATCATAGCCGAAGGAAAAATCGCCCGATACCGTACAATAATCGTCGACATTGAATAACAATCGCGTCGCCGGCTCGCAGCGCCTCTAATAATAAATTCTATTACGTATTACGGAGTGACACGGCCGGGAACGAGGGGAACTGTCGTCTATGATTTTCGTTTTCGTTTAGCTGCGCATTTTATTTGCTGTTGATATCTTTAGGTCCCATCTGTTATGCTTATGATGTAAGTGTTAGGGAATAGCCTGTGCTTATAATAAAACTATATTTTATAATGAACGGTTAACATTATTATCTGTGTAGGTGCCTACCTTAAAACTTTCCGGAGATAGCAACACAACGAAAAGAATGGATTTTTTTACTAAGTATTTCGTCAAAATGTGCCTTCTTGTTCAATTGTTGCTAATATGGCAGTTGCAATTAATAAACTTACCATTTGAGGAATCTTCAGACGTAGGGAATACCGACATATACATAAATACCGGCTAATTTCAATCTGAGATGCTACATCACCGTCTGATCTCTATCTGATCCGTCTGATCGAATTACTGGTTAATGTGGCACATTTCATGTGATTACTGCTACCTAAGTACATTTGGCCTCTCTTTATGTAATTCGGTTACTGAGGTTCACTCTGAGGTTGTTAGTCAAGCCGTGCTCAGTGCCAGTTCTGATTGACCAATATTTATTTTTCTGCCATAGGTATACTTTGCGATAGTAGCAGGTTAAGCTCTAAAAAAAGCTTAATTTGGCTACACTAGAAGAACATCTACTTGAACATAGCTGTTGCAATAAAAGTCGTTCATTTTCCATCCATCTATCATTAGGGTTCTCTAAACATTTCAGCTGAATGGCTTTTCTCCGCAATCTGCAGTCATCGCTCATCAGAGCCCTCTGAACGCACGGGACGTTATCCTGAGGCCAACCTAAGTGTTAGTACTTCTATGATAACATACTCTTGTCGTGTCCCTTAGATCCTACTTGGTTCTTGCTGGTGTTATTTCTGTGAACTGCGACGGGGGTTGGCAGGGGGAGGAGGGGGGTAGCGTGTCATTTCCGTCTGCCTGGTAGCTCAAGGGCTGTCATTGTCTCTAATACTCTCCCAGTGACCTCGACCACGTGTTCACATCAGTTGCTTCTGTTAAAACAAAAAAACTGATGAATCAAGTTATAAATTTTATCATTTCAGAAATAAAAAAAAACTTTTTTACAACAAAAAAAATAACCGACATCCAAAACAGACACTACTACAAAGTGACTTTAATTTCGGAAGTCGGTGTCGTTGGGTTCGCATTTTCGTTGTTTGCCACCGACTTCCGAAATTAAAGTTATTTTTACCCGAATACGGCGAAGCAAAAAAGAGGGTTATAATTTTGAACGTTATGTATGTTCATCTGTTCCCTCATAACTTCTAAACTACTTATCGTAATTTGACAAATGAGGTATCTTTGGTAGCGTCTTGGTCGGATCTGCATATAATTTATCACGAAATTATAACCCCAAAATAATTTAAATATAAAATAAGTTCAAAAACTAAAAGCTGACTACTGAAAAATCTTGCTCTGAAAAGTATGAAAAAAAAAATAAGTTTAAAAACTAAAACCCGACTACTGAAAAGGATGAAACAAGAAAATATCTTCCCGTGGTCGCATGCCGCTGTACTAACATACTTATAAGCCATGGAAGCATGCGACCACGGGAAGGTACTATTTTTTACTTATTTACCCCACACAAATTCGTATAACACACTACTTGCTATGTAAATATCAGTGACAGGAAGTCACTATAAACATCATCAATATAAAGTAAGGGGCAAAAATACGTATTATTGAAGCTAACTCAAAAACTACCCAAGCAAAGTTAATAAAATTTATATGGGACCATCCCTGATCCATACCCTATCCATTAAAAAAAGAATTTTTGAAATCGATTCACAATTACTGGAGACTTCTTTATTTTCATGTTCTTCCTTATTTTTACAATTCAAATGTTGTTAGTAGATTTACTTAAGACTATGCCGACCGCACAGTGGCGCCCTCATCGTTTGTTTGGTTATTTCATACAATTTAGAATGAAAATGCAGAAAATAAGCACGTTAAATTGAGCATCACAAGATTATACGTTAATGTTATTAGAAGCGGTAGTTTTATATTGTTTAGTTTTATTGTAATCCTTAAAACGGATAACAGTGGCCACTATATTCCGTTTTAAGGATTATTTTCATTCTAAATTGTATGAAATAACCAAACAAACGATGAGGGCGCCACTGTGCGGTCGGCATAGTCTTAAACTAATTATTGTTAGTACAGTTATTTTTTACAGTGATATGAATCTCGTTTTGAGTAAAGGCCTCCTCCAGCTGCTTCCATAGTTCTTTGTCTTCGGTTTTTTTTTTAACTCATCCAGTTTTTTTCCTGCATTGTTTAATATATCATCAGCCCATCGTTTATTAGGTCTTTCAACTTTTCTCTGACCAAGTATTGGTCCTCGCCAGCGAGTAGGCCGTTTAGTTCATCTGTTGTCTGTGTAACGTGACACGTGTCCTGCCCATTTCCATTTAAACCTTAGCGCTTGCGTAAGCGCATCTGTTATTTTTGTTTTTGTCTTATTACGACATTTCTGATCTTCTGTGTTATATGGATCTTTATCACGCTCCTTTCTATGACTCTCTGTTTTACATTTATTTTCTGTTTTATTTTGTTTGTGTAAGTGCATGTTTCGTAGGCGTAAATATAGATAACTAGACAAGCAGCAGTTTTCTTTAAATTCATACAGTATTTTCCTTTTAGAATTTATTTTAGGGACCAAAACTTCTCCCATGTACTTAATGTTTTTCTTCTGTATATTTCATCGCCGTTGTTGGTTTTTAACCGACTTCTAAAAAGGAGAAGTTTCTCAATTCAACTATTGTGAATGTGAGGACTATGTGGGTCATTTCTTTTTTTCTGTTTTTTCTTCTTATTTAGTTTTAATCATGATCTGGCAATTTGAGTAATTTACGCAGCCTATACAAATGTCCAATCTTTGATATTGTTCGTCGAATCGTTGAGCTCCTCAAGTTCTGAGTTGAGCTGCACGATTTTTGACAAATGCGTGCACTGATTGGACAGGTCCGCTCCATATGTGTGGTTTTTTCCTCAAAAGACCATTTCAGACACCAGTCTCTAATCGGTCATCACATGATCTGACCAGATTTTGTCGGATCGATCAGCCGATTCTAATAAAATCTGCCTGTTGTCTCTTAGCATCCTCTTAGCAGTACTCTGGTGGTATTTAACGTTGACAGCTACAAATCAATTGCTTACAAACCTCTTAGCGCTAAATAGCGTTTATGAATAAGAATTTTGTTAATCAGCTTAGCAATTGATTTAAATTTAAGACACGTTTATAAATAAGCCTGTAAAAGAGACTGTGACCTCTGAGTTTGTTTCGGCCTTTTTTCTCAGAATAGTCAGATAGACACCGACCACATCTAGTTTTAAAAATATGATTTACTTAAAAAAGTGTTTGTACTCGTACAAACCTACTTACAGAAATAAATAATTTATCATTTATCATGTAGGCTTCAGGTGAGACGGTACTTTTAGGGTTCTGTAAGGCTGCTGATGGGACCCTATTACTAAGGCTAATCTGTCCCTCCGTCCGCCTGTCACAGGGTTGAATCTTTTTAACCGTAATAGGTAGGCTCTTGAAATTTATAGAGAGCGTTTTTAGGATTGCGTACCAAAATGGTAAAACGGAACCTTTATGGTGAGACTCAGTCTGTCTGTCTGTCACAGCTAGATATCTCAACAACTAATAATGCTATCAACTCCAAATTTGGAATAGTTTTAGATGACGTTGGCCCAACTATTTTGAAAATTAGAAAGAAATACCAATATATATTTTTTTCCAACAGGGACTGAAAGGGGGTCTGAAAAATTCGAAGTGGGGCTACTAGGGCATGTGGGGTATCATAGGAAAGAGCGCAGTTTGCACATTCTCAAACATTTTTTTTTCTTTAGGCCGCATAATTTTAAAAATGAAAATAATACCGTTCCCCCCTTATCTCCGAAGTTCGCATAAAAGTTATGTAAAGATTACAGGTAAAATAAAACGATGTCTCTAATTAGCACACTTTTTCAGAAATCATATAAAATTACATTAGGTTTAATGAGTACAAAAGGCTTGAATTTTATTTTAAAACGGTAAATATGAAACGGTTAATACAAAACCTATATCTAATATCGCCAGTCGTCAAAGTAAATACATAACACAACAATGATTAAATCTACGAAAGCGTAAATACTTAGGTATTTTATTAATTTCATTTCCTAATAAAAATATAGAAAATATAAGTTTTGCTTATAATTTTTTAATAGAAAAAATTAATTAGTAATGAAACGCAACAATTTGTAATTAATGAAATGAACGCACAACTTGATCACAATGCGAACATTCCAGAGGAGTCGCCGGTCGGCTGGATTACTAAAATCAATTTACATGAACACTATTTAATTACTAAATGCCTAACGGAGATACAAATAACTTCGTATCATTAATCTTATTCCTTGAGTTTGTTGTAAGACGTTTAATTTGGAAATAATTCAATAATCTTTAAAGGACATGGAATTTTTGTGGCCTAGGTAGTACCTACAGACAAAAAGTTAATAATATTTAAAAAATAACTGATCATATTTGAAATCCCATCACAGCTTTCGTTGCTTGGTAAATCTTTGCAAAAAATATTTCAATTTAAAAGATAATTATTTTGAATCAAGTATTCGGGGAGGTTTTTATGCTGCCAGTTTTGGAATACATGCTTATTGTAAGAATTAATATGATTTCATGAGTAGTTTTAGAATATAGAACTGTATCAAAATGCGCAGGTATTCAAAGAACATAAGACGCTACTAAGAACCTAAGGTTTCATCTATGTGAAAATAAGTTGTCTGGCGGCTCTGAAATCTTACTATAATACGTAATTAGTAGCCTGTATGTAAAAGCGACGGTATGTTTTTTGTTTCGTTCGACGCTAGCCAGTGGTGGAAATCTGAGGTGTGCGTTCTGTGTTGATCACTTACACACACAGATGTAGGTATATAGGTACGGGCCTGTGGGCGCGGCAGCGTGTTCACAGCAGTACGACTTTTAATTTTGCTTAAGAAATTCTGATGTATACTGTACTTAGTACGAATATCCGGAATTAATTACTTAATTATTCCCTCGTTTTCTATAGAATCTTTTGCGATAAATTTTATGAAAAATACAAAGTTTTAACACCTACAAATTGGAACCGCAAATGAGTTTAATTTGTAGACAGCCTTTGACGGCCGCCTTTGGTTCAAACAAGAACTCATTACAAGAGCGCAACGTCGCGCACCGCCACGAAACGAAGCAGAAAAACTAATTATAGCTAAATTATTTGCGATATTAAAAATGAATTGGACTCCTTCTACTTAAAAGGTCTTTTACCCTTTATCTTTCATGGAGGGTACATTCAATCTCCTGCAGTCCTGACCACCTCTACAGATGAATTCCCATCATTTTTAGGTTTCCGAAGTCAACAAGGAACCCTTATAGTTTCACCATGTCCGTCTGTCTGTCTGTCCGCGGTTTAGCTCAAAAATTATTGGTACTGAAAGTTGTAATTTGGCATGAGTATACACGATAATGACGCCGAAAAAGTGGTAAAATAAAATTTTGAAAAAAAAAACAATTATTTTGGGTATCTCCCCTACATGTAAAGTGGGGATGATAATTTTTTTTCGTCCTTCCCATAGTGTAGGATATCGTTGGATAAGTCTTTCCAAAATATTAGGGGTTTGGGAAGACCGTTTTTTGATTAAGTAAACCGTTCGTGACTTATCAAGCTTTAAAATACCAATTTTCGTTAGAGTCAAGTGTCCTCCCCTCTACCAACTAAACGGTTGTAGTTAGAAATTCAAATGTTACGGCAGTAGTACCTAAAGGAAAACTATCACACTTAAGAGTCCCTATCAATTTCGCGGGGTGAAAACAGAAAATTAGTTTTTTTTAGCACAATTTTCTCAACAACCTTAAGTTATCTACATTCTTTTTTTAAATACACAGTTATTTATCACCTATTTATCTAGTAAGTCTAAGAATTTCAATTTTAGTAAACGAACGATCGAATTTAAGTTTATAAGGCATCATTTAGATATTTTACTACAATTAAATAAGTAGTCAAAATAAAAATATAAACATTGATTTTGGTAGATAAATACCTTAAATTTTAAAATATTTAACACTTATTATTATTTTCAATAAATTCTTACGCGTAGACAAGGGTTTTGCACATGATTTAATTTGGTTTTTTCAGCGTGATTAACATTTTTTTACAAGTACTAAATCATTAAACTTTAAAAAACAAAATTGTACACTTACTAATATAATATATGCCCAGTATTTATATTTTTTATTTTAGATTGTTATTTGATGCCAATAAGTTATAAAAGTAATTGAAAAACATGGTGTTTCGTGCTTACGTAAAAACATGTGTTAGATTTTTATTTTTTGTAATTTATATTAAGTAGTTATCAAAATTTAAAATTATACACTTACTAGATAAATAGTTGATAATTAACTGCGTATTTTAAAAAAAACTAGTTTACCTAGGGTTATTGAGAAATTTGCGCTGAAAAAACTTGAATTTTCTGTTTTTAGACCGCGAAATTGATAGGGAACCTTAAGTGGGCTTTACAAGTTTACGAGTAATAGTCGACCAATTGTATTTGACTCGAAAATTGTCAGATCAGTTGAGGATTTGTATAGGACGTCAAATTAGGTAGGTAGTCATGTTTGGCTTTCAGTTAGAGCATGGTACGAAACTATCAGTTAGCGAATACCACCCGCACTTGGCTGTTATAAAAAAATACGGAAACCTACACTGCACGTGGCTCGACACGCACTTGACCGGTTTTAATATTAGTCTTTCCCTTGCAGAGTTCTGCATTAACTCCACTGTGTCTTCTGTACTATATCGTGAGTAAAGGTTTGTTACTCATATTATTGTTTACCACCTGTCAGCTCATAATTATTTCACCTAGGGATGTTCCTAGAAAATATATAGAATCGCTGGGAGCATTCAAAGTTGTGTCTAGTGGGAGCAGAAGTCAAACAATATAAAAGAGCTGTAGTACGAAGTAGTGCAAACTGCGCAGTGCTCCGAGTTGGAGGCTCAGCTGTCACACAACGTGTAGCTACACATGTACGTGTGAGTTTATTCTAAAAGTTTATTTATTTGAGTGGATGACGGACAGGAGGCATACTCCTATATACAACGTGGCGCCACAATGGTGACATTAATTTAACAAACATATACGTTTTCACATTTTCGTTTAATTTAGAAATTATATTTCTATTAAACGTTATTATTTACGGATTTATTTTAAATTTTAGAAAATGGCATCTTAGAGCAACCTGTATTTAAAGAACTGTCGCGCAGCGGTCATTTGCCGGGGTCACGGATCATAACATCGCATCAATGAAATTAGAACGAATAAGCAATACTATTAGGATGAAACAAATGCAAAGAGTACCCAATTGAAGGAAAGAGATAGCCCTTTGTTGGCGAGCGGCGCAGGCGACGCGCGCCCTCCCTTCCACCCGCCGCCGCACCGAACTCGAATTCTTTTTTTGCATTTCTAGTGATAGCCGAACCCGTGTCCTTGATACACTTCTTCACACTACGGTGTCTAATATTTTTTGCTTTATTTATTTATTTTTGTGTAATTAGATACTGCGATAAAGACGCTTTGCTTTGTTTTCGTTTCGTAATCTAGTAGGTACGTTTCCATCTCTTGCGATACGGACGCTTTTATTTGTGTTATTTTATTAATGCTTGTGTAAACTTGTGATCGTGATGGCAAATACACATCCGAACTACACAGCAGCTGAATATGCGGACATGATCCTAATTTTCAAGTCCATCACAGAGCCGTCCATAGGATATTAAAGCGCGAAAAGTGGCACCCATTCAAATTTAGAAAAGTGCATACTCCGTTAGACACTAAGCACCTCCGCTGTAGGTACCACTTGCGTCGCTCGGTTTCTTTGATAAGCCGTCAAAGAATCGGACCGATCACGAGTAGGTACATACAAGACGCGTTGCGCGATTGTTAGCGCGCGAAACGACGCGTTGCCGCTCCGAGTTAACGTAAGCCAGCAGCTATACACCTTTTTTACAGCTTATTCAACCGATTTTGACTTCTATTCCGTAGGAATAAGGATGGCATTAAAAGCAAAAAAAGTGCTTACAATAACAACTGTTTGCTGCTTTTAATGCCATCCTTATGCCTACGAAATAGAAGTCAAAATCGATTGAACCCACGGTAAAAAAGGTTTGTTTAAATTTCTAATCTTATTGTAAATGGAGTATAGGTAAGTGATTTCATGAATGAATTTTTGCAAGGGTGATCCCAATTTTAGTTACTTTTTTATTATTTAGTTTGTTTGAAAACATTTTTTTTTCAATTTACGAATTATTTTAACCTATCAAAATTTATATGATTAATAGGCACTAGCTCTACTCGTGTGTTAAATTAATGTCGCCATTGTAGCGCCACGTTGTATAACTGGAGCACTTCGTTCGTTATAATAAGACCGTGACTAGGTAATTATATTACTTTATTATGTGCAAGGTGAAGGAAGCTTCCCTAACATAAGTAATGTCAATGCAGATGTAAAATGTCAAATTTAAACTTAAATACAGTAAATTTCAGTGAATGCTCAACGGGATGAATCTAATTAAAAATGCAAGTTGTCCGAATCAAACCACGTCTAATTGAACACTAAAAAATATACATACTTTTAGAACAATGCAATATGTCAGAGTCAATGCACTGTCAAATGTAGGTCGCGTCCAAAGTGCAAATACGCGAGCCTACTGGCTAACATAGTGTAGTAAATATATTTTAAAACCCATGTACGTGCAGTCGTGCACGGTGCACAGTACACAAGGGTTATAGCAAAGTAGTACTTTGTATTTTAATCAAACCGCAATTTATTTATATTATATAATAAAGTTGACTAGATGAATCTGTTACTAAAAAAAAAATAGTACATTACCTACGCTATCCGTTCATGGGCTGCGATGAGATGCGTCCCGGCGCGGTGCGGTGCGACCGCGCGGTCATCGCGGCGCGCGGCGGCACGCTCTACTGGATGTGACGCCGACATGACGCGCGTGTCACTACGCTGTCCATATCCGGCACAATGAGGTGAATTCGATTAATAAAGCTTGTTGCACTCGTTAAAATTATAATTTTGTGTGTTGTAACAATACGGCACGTCACTCCGTCCGTCCGCATGCGGTGAGGTGCGACCCGGTGCGGTCCAGTGTACGGTGTGCGGTCAGCTGCGCTCGTGCGCTTACTAGACATGACGTGGACACGACGCGCCTGTTATTGTGCTGTCTATATCATCGGAAACTCTGAGGTGAGCTAAATAATTAATTTGCGGAGTTCATCGATGTCATGTTAGATGTCGACGCTAGGTATTCAGAAGTATGTTGTGATATTAATGAGTAAATACGGAATAATAATAATAAATAATAAATCCTTTTATTGCAGACTAATTACATGTCCATAGTTGTTAGTAACAAAGGTCTTAAAACTATGTCAGTCAATACTAAAAATCAAAAACAAAACATTTTTCAGACTCTCAATCAAATCATAAAACCACTCATGTCAAAAAATAAAACTCCTAGTCAGTAATAGTGCCATTTTGACACATAAGGCTGGATGAATCTCCCCAGCACTGCAGAGACCGGCCTCTTAGAAACCATCCTTAGGATTCCGTTGGCGCTCTTTCGAATTCAGCGCAGCAGTGAAGCTGTTTTCTTACGCGTAATGGCATAAAAGTTATCGACTCTTGCGTTAGCAAACATGCCCGATGCGCTGCAGAATCGAGGGAGCCTCACTAGAATCCTAAAGGCGTTATTGTATTGTACACGAAGAGCATTGTAGGGTAGTTGAGCCATAAAGCGCTGAAGTTTTGGCAGTAGGCTCTGAGCAGTGTCACTTTTAGGTCTACTTAATAATACCTTGCGAATCTATGTAATAACAATCGCGTTAGCTCGCACCGACTACGCATTTTTTTCCGCTCTATATCCGCATCGTCTTTCAGGGTCTCTGTCATAATGTGCCCTGGGTGCTTAAACTGGGCGATACATTCTAAAGGCGTTCCGTTCAGATAGATAGGTGGTATATGGTGGGTTTATTGCTACCTCTAATGACCATACACACACTTCTTCTCTCCTTATACCTCAGACCGTGAGCCACAGTATATGACTCACAAATATCGAGCAGTTTTCTTAATCCACTGAGCGACGGATTCAGTAAAACCATGTTGTCGACGTAGGTAACTGATGTTATTAACATACACAGACGTTATCTACATGACAACCCACATAGCAGTTACTGAGCCCATCGATCAGCCGATTAACATATAAGTTAAATAGTCTTAGAGAGCACAGGCCTCCCTGTCTCACACCACACTCGTCCGACAAAACGTTTCTCCACTTTACGAAATTATTCTGGTTTTTGTACCAAAAGGACAAGATGTTAATGAGTTCAGTGTGAGCTCCAAGCTTGGCCCAAAGCCTTTTGTAGTCCATTAAGTCAAAGGCCTTCGATATGTCGAGTAAGCATAAACAGGTGTTTTATCTGTTTATGAAATAGTTGACAGTATGTTTCAATGTCAAGATAGCACTTTCAGTCGAGAGTGTCTGCGCGTCATTAAGATCAATGTGCTTGCTGAGTTGAGCGTCAAGTACACCAGCAAAGTTTGCAGTTGCTAGTGAGATAGACCAATAGTTGTTTTTTTCTGTGACGTCCTCAGTGACATTTTTCGGTATCGGTACGACAATAGTTTCTAACAGTTTTGCGGGTAGCTAAAGGTGGATGTGAATAGCATGGCCGTGACTCTAAATATATGCTTGTTTGCAAACTGCAAGTGCTCAATACTGGGCACCCCAATGCAAGAGGAAAGTGGTGATATTACTTTAAAATTATCCATAAAGAAGTTGGCTATATCCTTCGCTACATCCCTCCACAGTTACTGTCACGCTAACCTTACCCTTCATTTTCATATTTCCCTTCCAGAATGCCAGACACTTTTTACCGGAGATATGCTTTGCTAAAATGACCATTTCAAGCTAGTTTTTATGGTAGGTATTGACAGAATTTTAGCCTCGACTTAAAAGTTTTGCTTAAACATGTCATCATATAAAGGACAATTGTCTGGCTTGCCATACGACACATACCTACTAAAAGCCTGCCGTGCGCTCCTCGTGATGTGCTCCCTCACATGCTACTTCCACCCCACTACACTCTTACCTTTTTTGTGCTTTCTGACTTGTCTTCTTTGTACAGAGGTTTTGTCTTACTTGTTCGGAATTAAGCGGTTAACCTATGTAGCATATACAATTAATAAAGCTAATTGAAAACATAATTATTTTTAAAATGATTCAATTTGCCTCAAAATAAAAAAAAATGAAAATAAACAATCAACTTCAAACAGTAGTATTACAATTGGAAATAGCATCGATGCGTGATTGCTAACGCATTAATTGTCTGCGGCCGTCTGGTACGCTCCGGACCGGTCCGGTCATTACAGCGTCAATTTGCGCCCATTGAGCCGCGCACGCACCGAGGGCCAGGGCCGCGGGGGAGCAGCGCCCAATTGCATCTATTATAAACGTCGCACTCGCGGCAGGATTACTGTCAATTATGTGTTATGTCAATTGACAGCCGAAAGGGGTTTTTCAATCATCAGGTGATTTTCACCTTTAGATTCGCTGCTTAGATTGACGACGATAGAGGCAACGATAATTAGGTTAGTCCTCTTTATTGGCACTGTCATTTTCATAATGCATTGCGCATTAATTTAGTATTTACGATAAGATATGAAATCAATTCATATTTCTAAAGCTGCGTACTTGTGACGTAACGTTTCCAAGAACACACTATCTCTTGTTTTAAGAATTTCTTGAGTTGTAGGTAAGTACATTGTGTTCTACGGTGCAGTTTTAAATTAATGTGCATTTTCACCATCATAACTTGTCAAGGTAGCATATAAGCAGAGTCCGCACACTGAGTTTTGAAGGTGGCTTCTGATTGGTCGTTAAACTCCCGTAGTAGACTTTGTCTACAATATCGACCAATATTACTCAGATCCAGACACGCGTTTTGACCGTCGACCTAGGATGCAAGAGCGAGTGAGGTTCACCCCGAGGTTAGGTTTGGTTAGGTTACTTTGGCGCGTAGTGTTCCACGCGCGTCTCTCTTAGGTGTCGCAAGGGGAGTCAAACACCTCACTACCCCCCCTGACCCCAGGAGGCCCGCAGTGACGCGCCGGCACCAGCCGTGAGTTGCGGAAGGATCGTACATTCCCGCAACCCTCGACGTAGGTGTGAGATGGAACACCGGGGAAGTTTTTAGTAAGAAGAGTCTGACAGACCCCGCCGTCCACCCAGGGCGGCGGACATCCAAGAGGATTTTCCACCCCGGAAACAAAAAAAAATGGTTAGATTACTTTAAACCCTTTACAGAGAAATACCGTCAACATATGTAAACTATATATATGCTTAGATCACTAACTATTAACTGAAACAACTTTATAGTTTAACCATATAATATTTTCACACAATAAAATAAGACAAAGGATATTTAAAATATGAATCGACTGACGACTGCCTCTTACAAAGGTCTTCGGTAAAGTCCCCTATAAAGTCTTAATATAACAATGGTCGCAACGCTGCTCTTGTTTATATTCCCATGCTGAATTTGGACCCTATCTTATCGATGTTTACGTCCGGCGGCTCGGGAAACAGCAGCGCACGCATCTCGCCTCTCCGTGAACCACCATGCCGCTCCGGTGAGGTCACTCTTAACTTTGTAAAGAGAGCGCGGCGATGGCGCCAACACATAGGATGCAAAAGCGAGCGAGTGGGAATACAATTTACTTAAAAATAATTATCTAATTGGTTTCCGTAAATTGATATTAATTTATTGACATGGTTATAATTACATGAATTAATGGTATTTTAGTGGCTGTAAGTACTCACGATTGACTCGTTGTCGACGGTAGGCGAAAGGTTGTATCCAAGCGGAATAAAGTAACACTGGCAGGTTATGCTAATATAGTTCTTTAATGTTCCACACACTACACACCACAAAGTCTTTAGCGAACGGCAGAAGGAGAAGCACAAGAAAATAGGTAATGGCGCAAGCGACTTAAGCAAGCTAACATTCACGGCGTTAACAAATATGGAAGTGTATGGATAGCGAGTGACGCGGGCTTCGCAAGCAAAGGCGGTGTCTCGACTGGCCGGTGGGCGCGCGGCTGCGTGCGCGCCGGGCTCGCGCGAACCTGTTTTGTACAGACGTCACTACTCGTTAGCCGTGGTATGTGTCCACGGGACGACGTGCAAATTCACAACGCTTGATTCTGTTTTTCTTTGATGGGCGTGTATTGAGTGTGAATGAGTTCTAAACAACTTGCTTCTTTTGAGCAATGCAACAATATCTTGAACTGTTCTGCCAATAATTTGGCAATTAATGACATTGATTTTCATTTAAATTAGAAATTAAGACAATAGAGGCAACCTCTTGCAAAAATGTAAGGAAGGCAAATAATAGATCAAACAAAAGTGTAAAAGAAGTAAATAGTATCAACCTGGTGCATCAAAATATTCAAGGGTTTTTGAACAAAGATTTAGAAGTGGAATTATTCCTGAATTATAACAATATAGATATTCTTTGCATAACAGAACATTGGCTCAAAAGCCACCAATTCATGTTCAATTTTAGCAATCACCAGATTGGTAGTTCGTTCAGCAGAGTAAATGCTATACACGGTGGTTCATTAATTTTAGTAAATAGCCAGCTTAAATTTAAAGACCGAAAGGATATTGTGAACCTCTCTGTTGAGCGGACAATTGAAATAGCTTGTATAGAATTGGAGCAGTTCATTATATTAAGTGTGTACAGACCTCCTTCAGGATTGTATGATTGTTTTGAAAAGGTTATGGATGAAGTTTTGCATAAAATTTGTAATTCGAACAAGTCTATCATCACTTGTGGTGATTTTAATATTAATTTGTTAGATAACTCTGGGTTAAGTTCAAAAATTATAAGTTTGTTTCAGTCATACAATCTTGATAACCAATTTTTGGAGCCCACTAGAATAACTCCCACTAGTGCCACATGCTTAGATAACATCTATACAGATGTTATACCATCCCACAAAGAAATTATTAATTTAATAGACTCGGACCACTGCGGACAATTGATCACTATTCCAAATTTAAACAAAAAGGCAACTAAAAAAGATATCACTGTAAACCCAAAAACTACTAAACGCTTGGAAACATTTAAGACTAAACTTCTTAGTAATTTACCACTTTTGTCATCTAATGTTGTCCCTAATCAACAATATAATGATTTTTTTAATATGTATTGTACGCAATTTGATAACACTTTCACACCAAAGACATTCTCGGTTAATAGTAATGCTTCTTTCAGTGACTGGGCCACCATTGGTATTCATAAAAGTAGAAAACGACTTTATGAGTTGTATGATGAACGGATTTGTATAAATACTGCTGAATTTAATTTATATGTTAAAAATTACTCAAAATTATTTAAAAAAGTTTGTTGTATGGCCAAGTCACGTTACTTGAGTTCAAAAATTAAAAATAGTAGTAATGTAATTAAAATGACATGGAATGTCATTAATAGCGAAACGGGAAGGTCATGCAACCGAGGTAGTGAGTACAGCCTTGCTATTGATGACAATATAATTAAATCAGATTCTCAAGTCGCCGCGGCCTTTGAAAATTTCTTTGCTGAGATTCCCGTATCGACGACTAAATCCCTCAACTCATCACCCTCCGCTGCAGAGTCTTTACTTAAAGAAAACGTTCCAGTTTGTGATTCTGATTTTTCTTTTCAATATGTCACTTGTAAAGATATAATTAAAACCTTTCACACGTTAAATGTTAAAAAGACCCCGGATCTATGGGGTAATTCTGTGGACGTTGCGAAGACGATTATAAACATTGTTGCACCTACTCTAGCTGTTATTTTTAATAATTGTATTGACTGTGGTGAGTTTCCTGATCTTATGAAATACAGTAAAATAATACCTTTGTTTAAATCGGGTAGTACATCAGACCCTACTAATTATAGACCAATTTCAGTGCTACCTACCTTTAGCAAAATTTTTGAAAAACTTATTTTAGATCAAATGCAAAGATTTTTTAATAAACATAAATTACTACATAACAAACAGTTCGGTTTCACAAGGGGTCGTTCGACTACTGATGCCGGTGTTGAACTTTTAGAACATGTTTATAATGCATGGGAGGATAAATGCGATGCTTTGGGCATCTTTTGCGACTTGTCCAAGGCATTCGATTGCGTTTTTCATGAAACATTAATCAGGAAACTGCACCACTACGGAGTCCGGAATGCCGCATTAGATCTTCTTACTTCATACTTAGGTAATAGGATTCAGAGAGTTGATGTTAACGGGAAAAGATCACCCGGATCAATTGTAACAATGGGGGTCCCCCAGGGGTCAATTCTTGGTCCTTTTTTGTTTCTTATTTATATTAACGACTTGCCTTACCTCATAAAGGATAATCATGATATAGTGTTGTTTGCAGATGACACTTCACTTCTATTTAAACTCAAACGTCAGCAGCTGGTTACTGACAATATAAATAGCGCCCTCGATAAAGTAGTTAACTGGTTTAATGTTAATAACCTACTTCTTAACGAGAAAAAAACTAAATGTATTAAGTTTACCATACCTCACGTTAGACAAGTAAAAACTAGTGTGCTTATAAAGGATGAAGTGTTGAATCCCGAAGATACCACCGTATTCTTGGGCATAACTTTAGATGCCAAGCTTCAATGGGGCCCCCATATAGATAAATTATCAAAAAAGCTTAGCTCCGCAGCATACGCCGTTAGAAAAATTCGTGACTTAACTGATTTAGAGACAGCCCGTTTAGTATACTTTAGTTATTTTCATAGTGTGATGTCGTACGGTATTCTGTTGTGGGGAAATGCCGCCGATATTCAGATAATATTTGTCTTACAAAAAAGGGCAGTTCGTTCAATTTATAAATTAAGTCCCAGACACTCCCTCAGACACAAATTTAAAGAGATTAATATAATGACTGTGCCTTCTCAGTATATTTATGAAAATCTTTTGTACGCACATAAAAATATTAATCTGTTTAAAAAATACAGTGATATCCATAATATAAATACTAGGAACAAACACAAATTCGTTGTTCCTACAACCAGGCTTAAGAAAATAAGTGGCTCGTTTAGATGCCAATGTATACGTTTTTATAATAAACTTCCTAGCCACATTCAAGATCTAAGCCTTAATAAATTCAAATCTTCTATAAAGCGGAAACTATTCCAGAAAGCCTTTTATTCTGTTAAAGACTATATTGAGGATAAACATGCTTGGGATTGAGCTGCTCCAATAAATTTACACAGTGAATCTTGTTTGGTTTTTTTTGCTTATTATTTATTTTATTTTCTCTCTTTATAGACGTGAATATTTACTTTGTAAAGTATAATATTATTTTAATTGTCGTGAAAGTGAGGACTATGTGGGTCTTTTCTATCTTTTTTTTTATGTCTTCCTTCTTAGTTAGTTTTATTCATGATCTGGCAGTTTGAGTAATTTACGCGGCCTACCTAAATGTCCATTCTTTGGTATTGTTTGTCGAATCGTTGAGCTCCTCAAGTTCTGAGTTGAGCTGCACATTTTTTTTGACAAATGGGAGCACTGACTGGACAGGTCCCCTCAATCTGTGTGGTTCTTTCCTCAAAAGACCATTTCAGACACCAATCTACATGGTCCTCAAAATGATCTGACCAAGACTATTTCTGGATTTTTATATACACATTGACATTGATAAATTTTACATATACAGTGACATGAATATTTACTTTGTAAAGTATTATGTTATTTTTAATGACTGTGAATGTGAAGACTATGTGGGTTAATTTTAGTTTACCTTTGTTTTTTTCTCAGATAGTTTTAGTCATGGTCTGGCAGTTTGAGTAATTTATGCGACCTACCCAAATGTCCTTTCTTTGGTATTGCTTGTCGAATCGTTGAGCTCCTCAAGTTCTGAGTTGAGCTGCACATTTTTTTGACAAATGCATGCACTGACTGGACGGGTCCACTCAATCTGTGTGGTTCTTTCCTCAAAAGACCATTTCAGACACCAATCTACATGGTCTCCACATGATCTCACCAAGATTATGTCTGGACTTTAAAAGAGACTGTGACCTCTGAGTTTGTTTCGGCCTTTCTTCTCAGAGTAGTCAGATAGGAAACGCCGACCTCATCTCGTTTTAAAAAAAAATATGATTGACGTGTAAAAGTGTTTGTACAAACCTACTTACAGAAATAAAATCATTTATCATTTATCATTTATTAATGTTTTGTATAAATGTGTGTGGATGAATGTAAAGACATGGTGTGGGAGTAGCCCACATCACTCCCCCACAGAGCCCTGGTTAAGGGTGAAAATAATCTAGAAATCGGACTTGTCGACCACTGCGTGTTGTTTTGGGAACAGTGGTCGATGGATGCGGGGTTGATGGTTCCGGGGATGGATTGCCAAGCGGTATTGGTGTGGTTGCTGTTGGTTGGTAGGTTGGGTGTGGTGGTAAGTTGGGTAGATCTGTTGGTCTTGTATCTGTCGCGACACGGTCTTTGTCTGGCTCTTTAGTTAGCGTAAAAGCGGGTTTTAATCGATCTATTGTGACTGTCACTATTTTCCCTTTGATCATCAGTTTATAGACCTTGTCGTCTTTTTCTATCACCTTGTGTGGGCCTGTGTAGGCTGGTTGGAAAGGGGCGCGTGAAGCGTCTTCACGTAGGAAGACGTGTTCTGCAGTGGCTAGGTCTTTGAATACAAATACTTTGTGTTTGACGTGGCGGGATGCCGGGACAGGTTTCAGCTTCTCAGCGAATGATCGCAAGCGCGCCGTAAATTCTGTCAGATCTGATGTTCCTACGGCGCTGGGATCGAAGAATTCGCCGGGTAGCCTTAGTGGTTCACCATACAGCAATTCCGCCGAACTGGTTTGTAGGTCCTCCTTGAATGCACTACGAATGCCTAGTAACACTAGTGGTAGTACCTCTGCCCAGTTGTTATCTGCGTGGCATGTAATGGCCCCTTTCAGCTGCCTATGGAAGCGTTCGACCAATCCATTGCAGGCCGGGTGATAGGCAGTTGTGCGTTTGTGTTGGAATCCTGTGTTTTTTGCCAGATACTGGAACAGAGCGGACTCAAACTGACGGCCGCGATCTGTAACAATATCCGTTGGCACACCAAATCTGGATATCCAGCCTGATATTAGTGCTTTTGCTACCGTTTCTGCTGTTATGTCTGGGATTGGCATGACTTCCGGCCACCGTGTGAAGCGGTCTATGGCTGTTAGGCAGTACCTGTTTCCGTGTGACAATGGTAGTGGGCCTATTAGGTCGATATGTACGTACCTGAAGCGGGCGCGGGGTAAATCGAAAGTGCCTAATGGTGCTGACACATGTCGACTAACCTTCGCACGTTGACACGACAAGCATGTTCTGGCCCACTTTCTGCAGTCTTTCCGTATGCCAGGCCAAACAAACCTTTCCGCTACCAGCTTGGCGGTTGCGGCTGGGCCTGGGTGGCTTAAGGAGTGGAGACTCGTGAATACCTGCTGCCGGAATGCTTTCGTCACGAAAGGCCTGGGTACTGTTGTGCTGACGTCGCAATATATAGATTTTCGACTCCCTGGGCAGTCCTTTTTTATTAGGCGAAGAGATGTGTCCCCTGCTAGGTACTGAGCCAGTTCTTGGTCGTTGTCTTGGGCTGTACTGAGGTCAGTCAGGCAAATTGGTAAACTCAGTTCCTCTACGCGGGATAAGGTGTCAGCCACGACGTTATGTTTGCCAGAAATATGCTTAATGTCTGTCGTGAACTGGGCAATATAGTCCAGATGCCGGAATTGCCTGGGTGAGCAGCTATGCTTCCGCTCATGGAAGGCATAACTGATCGGTTTGTGGTCCGTGTAGACCGTGAAGTGCCGGGCCTCGAGCATGTGCCGAAAGTATTTTATTGCTTCGTAGATCGCGAGTAGCTCACGATCGTACGGTGAGTACTTGGTCTGGCACGGACTCAGCTTCCTGGAAAAAAATGCAAGCGGTTCCCAGCCGCCATTGTTTTGCTGTTGTAATACTGCTCCAATAGCCGTGTCTGATGCGACGGTCACCAATGCCAGTTTGGCTTGGCAGTTTGGGTGAGCCAGAAGAGCTGCCTTGGTGAGGCTCTCTTTGGTTTCCTGGAATGCCTTTAGAGCATCGCCGGTAAGGTTGATGAGTGTAGATCCTTTGGCTGCCCCTGTGAGTAGAGCGTTCAGTGGTGCTTGAGTTTGCGCTGCATTGGGCAGGAATCGTCTGTAAAAGTTGGCCATGCCTAGAAATCGCCTGAGTGCCCTGACGTCCTTGGGTGGAGGAAAGTTACGTATGGCTTGTACTTTCTCGTCCAGTGGCTTGGTTCCGCTCTCTGAGATTCGATAACCCAAGAAAGTCACCTCGGGTGCCCCGAACACGCACTTAGACACATTAATCACCATGCCAAAGTCCCGGAGTCTGGTGAATACCTGGCGTAGGTGGTCCTCGTGTTGTTTTTCGTCTCTGCTATAAATTAAAAAATCATCTAAATAACAGTACCTAGACGAAGTCTAGTCCGCGCATCATTTCGTCCACGAATCGTTGGAACGTTTGTCCAGCGTTTCGTAGACCAAATGTCATAAATGGGAATTTGTACATACCGAAGGGCGTAGTGATGGCCGTCTTGGGTATGTCCTCCTTGCATAACGGTATTTGATTGTAGGCTTTTATTAAATCGATTGTACTGTATACGCGACAGCCAGTTATGTTGTATGTAAAATCATGTATGTGTCGTATTGGGTACATATCTGGAACGGTGCGGGAGTTGAGTTTCCTGTAATCGCCACATGGGCGCCACCCGTTGTCTTTCTTTAGGGCGAGATGCAATGGGGATGACCATGGACTGTCGGAAGGTCTAGCAGTGCCGTTAGCTAGCATTGCCTCAAATTCGGCTCGAGCTATTTTTAGCTTATCGGGGGCTAGTCTTCTAGGTGCGCATGAGACAGGCGGACCCGGTGTAGTGCGGATGTGGTGTTGTGTGTTGTGAGGTATCAAGCGTTGTGTACCTGCGGGTCGCGTAATTTCGGGGAAGTCCCGCATAAGCATGAGATGGTAATGTGTATCACCTGAAAGAACCTTGACTGAATGAATACTACTCACGTTGGAAGCCCGTGTCGCTGGTGCTGTTAGTGAAGTTGTGTTGTCTATTAGGTTTTGGTTTTTACAGTCCACTATCAAATTGTAATAACACAAAAAATCTACACCAATGATAGGTTTAGTAACGTCCGCTACCACAAATCGCCACGGGTAACTTCGTCGGAGTCCGAGGTTCAAGTTGAGATGCGCGTAGCCGTATGTGCTGATAGTAGTCCCGTTGGCCGCAGTTAGTTGGTAGCTCGTTGGTGCTCGGCGCTCTCGTAGCTGAGTTCGAGGTTACACGCAAAGGTCACTCCCTGTGTCGACCAAAAATTGGATTTTCGTGCTGCGGTCCGTCACGAAGAGGCGACCGGGTGTGGAAGGGCAATCGTCTGTCGCCATTACTGATGATTGCCCGCGGTGTTTCCCGACTCCTTGTAGTCGCATGGTTTCTGACACTTGCGTGCTCTGGATCCGAATATGTCGTGGTACCAGCAGATGGGGTGGGTCCGGTAGCTCGATGCTGATCGGGTTGAACTGCGCGATGCTGACCGGCGGCGCTGTAGGTCACGACGTTCCCTGCGGCGTGGCTGGCGGGTGTGCTCTTCTAGCTTGATGGCTAGTCGTTCCACCATCCGTTTTAGCTCAGCGATCTCGCTAGTGGTGCTGCTGCTGGGTCCTGGCACGCTGGTAGGCACAGAAGTGGCCGCGACAGCCGGCGGTACTGATATCTCCTGAATACGGTCAGCGAGTTCTGCTAACTGTTCCAGCGTTAGGGAGGGCTGGGAGGCCAGCACGGTCTGTATGTTGTGTGGGAGGCGATTACTCCAGATGGTCTGCAAGAACTCCTCTGGAACACTCGGCCCTGCCAGGTCTCTCAGATGGCGTAGAAACTGTGTCGGTTTCCTGTCCCCCAGTTCCTCATGGGTGAGTAGTTGACGGACTTTCTTTTCATGAGAAGCGGTCAGTCGCTTGATCAGCTCACTCTTGATTTTGCCGTATCTATTATGAGTGGGAGGGTTTAGGACTATATCTTTTACGGACTTGGCGTGAACGATGTCTAGGTTCGCAATGACACTGTTAAATTTTATTGCATCTTCGGTGATTCCGTAATTCTCAAATTGTCCTTCCACCAGCGCGAACCATATCTCTGGGTCGTCCGGTGAGAATGGTGGCACTTTGATATTTAATTTCCGTAAATATTCGGCCGAGTTTCGGTCCATAACAATGGAAACGCACTTTTTTTTGGGGCGCCTCCTGGTTATGTTTTGCTGTGAGGTCGCGGTCTTTGCTGAATCGCTACTATCGCTTCCTGCGTTATTACTCATTCTGGTGTTCTGTACGGGGTCACCAATTTAGTGGCTGTAAGTACTCACGATTGACTCGTTGTCGACGGTAGGCGAAAGGTTGTATCCAAGCGGAATAAAGTAACACTGGCAGGTTATGCTAATATAGTTCTTTAATGTTCCACACACTACACACCACAAAGTCTTTAGCGAACGGCAGAAGGAGAAGCACAAGAAAATAGGTAATGGCGCAAGCGACTTAAGCAAGCTAACATTCACGGCGTTAACAAATATGGAAGTGTATGGATAGCGAGTGACGCGGGCTTCGCAAGCAAAGGCGGTGTCTCGACTGGCCGGTGGGCGCGCGGCTGCGTGCGCGCCGGGCTCGCGCGAACCTGTTTTGTACAGACGTCACTACTCGTTAGCCGTGGTATGTGTCCACGGGACGACGTGCAAATTCACAACGCTTGATTCTGTTTTTCTTTGATGGGCGTGTATTGAGTGTGAATGTTTTGTATAAATGTGTGTGGATGAATGTAAAGACATGGTGTGGGAGTAGCCCACAGTATGAATACTATGTAACGTAGTTATTTCAAACTCAATTGGTGAATTTTGTAGACAAAGTCTACTAAGGGAGTTTAACGACCAATCAGAAGCCACATTCAAAACTCAGTTGTGGGACTCTGCTTATATGCGTCAAGGTATCTACTCTTTTCAAAGATTTTCTACTGCATGCAGTGGAAAAGTATCAATGAGCTTGATGTGGCCGTAGGCTAAAGTATTCTGAGAATGACCGTAAGCTGCTACATAACGCTACATGCGGCACTTGTCAGATTCTGAGTGACCTATCCGGCGCCGGATATCGTTTGCCGAGGTCCGGATTGTAATCAGCATGACGTCAGAACTAAAACTTGCCTGGGTCGTGAATTGAGAACACAATAGCAACCAAAAGGTGCAATAAATTATAATGGTTTCAACGGGAATATACTTGGTGTCTCACTCTCAGCCAAAACAAAAAGACGGTAAATTAATGAGCAACCTTTGTTTTATAAGACAGGAGTGTTTTCAGCAAGCTTGTAAGTCAGAGATGCGAACCTAAATAAAATAATATTAAATACATACAGTACTGAGTCTCATGTTCATAATGTCTACACGTAAATCATTCGAGAGTCTCATAATACGAACGTTGTAGTATTAAGAGTTATCAATTCAGAAGTAAATTATATTTATCGGTAGCTCTGAGTCATATTAATTTACGTTCGTAAATTGATGCTGGTTTTTTGATATTCCCTTTTGCTGCACCCTGCAGGGCCATAATGATCCATATTATATAGCTACCACCTGAGTACACATTATGGTAAAGCAATAAAGATATTGAGTATTGTATTGAGTATTCTGTTGGAATAGTAAAGATGATGAATTAATATAATAGAAGTTGTTCTATAACTAATAACTCGTTGCCTGGATACAAAAAAATATCTTAGGTTGCAGGTGCTAAAGAACACTTTTTTTTGTGCTGCACTATATAAAAATACTCGAAAAATAATAAACTGTTTAATAATGATGTGCGTGCCTCTAGATACTAAGGGACCTACAGCTGGGTGATTTATCAAGAAATCTAGTATTACAACCATATTGCTATTAACTTTATTTTTGTACTCGACAGTCACCTTCAACTAAGCAATCAATCATCTTGTGAAACTTTATATTGCTTTAGAAAAGCATTTGAATTTTTTAATTAAAACAATAACGTTGATTGATCTTGAACAAAACAAGCATTTGTATGAAACTAGGCACCTCATTAACTCCTCTGTCATTACTCCTGAGCAAGTACATTGAAATGATTGTGGAAAACTATTCTCTCATTGGGTTGAACAAAGTACATGAACAAAGTTACCAACATACATGTTATTAAGATATGTAGATTTGACAAATTCACATATCGGAATACTAAATGCTTGGAATCTCTGACAGAATTGTTTTTATTTCCTTTGATCTAAAAATTGGTAATATTGAAAACCAAAAGCACAGTTTAAGTGATTCGATACTTATCGTATGCGGGATATGAGAAACTGTCTTCAGGGACAACCTTAGCCAACACTGTCACAATCACTCGTCTAAGCATTTCAACAAAACTATAAAATTTCCCTCTCTGTACCTAGATCCGTTCAGCTGTTTTAACATTTTGTATTTGTGGTATATTATGGGGAGGCCATCTGTCGCGTCATTTGGTGCCATTCAGATAGCGCCGCGGTGCCTAAGCACGGCTTCGTCTGAGCGATACGAATATCCCAATAGTTGTTACTGTTCAGTAGGACAGAGCAGCTGCCTTTGATCAGCTTGAAGGCTTGTTTGGCGTTAGTGTTGACCGTGAATATTGTTTCAAATATTGCTTCTCTTCTCCTGTGGCACGTACTGTTGAATAACTTTCAGTGCTTGGCCAGACTGGCAGCGTGGGCGCATGGCAAACTCGACGTGGCGTACTCAGACATAAGAACTTCATTTGAGTGTCCATAGAGGGCAGGCGGGCGCGGTGAGCGGCGGCGGCGCGGGCGCCGTGGCCGCCGTGGATGCGGAGCGGCCCGCGTGGGAACCGGCGTTTACAAACCAGTTCGAGTTTTTTTGTAGTAAAAATAAGTCTTCTTCATTCATATTATATTTTGACATAAACTGGACACATCAACACGCAAAACGCAGCCGCGCTCGACTGCGGACAGGCAGATCGGGCGCGTTCCCGCACCCGCGCCGCTCCCCGCCCCGCGCTGTCGGTCTGGCCAAGCACTTACAGTATATACTTTAAATATAAACTTAGTAAGGTGAAAAGGATGGGTATCCATAATGTCTGTGAGCAGATGTTAGTCTTCTGAACATCCTTTCACCATTAAATTTTTTTAAAGAGACACTGAAATCCAAATCATTGTTAAAACCTATAAACCATCAAACTTTGACCTGAACACTTGTACAAAAAGGCACAGACAATACTCAGAGTCCACTAAACAAATGGGCTCGGCTTGGAGTTGAGAACAAGTGCAGTAGTAATCCGATAGAGGCACGACGCCGCGGAGCAAACATCTTAGAGGCACGGTGTAGGAACGTCTTAGAGGCACGTTGTAGGGAACAAAACATTAATTCAGTGGCGAGTCAACACTCGGCTCTGGAGCGCGAGGCTCGACAATGCACAGGGACATGTAGAAGTATCACTTGCATCAGAAGACGAGGTACGGCCAGCAACGTGTAGGTAAGGCCTTATACCCCACGATTCAAGATACAACTAGTCTTCATTACTTGTATTAAATGTAAATTTTAAACAAAACAGTAGACACAATATGCAGAATACGTGTTATACACCGTGTTGTAAACGCGGGGTTAAAGAAATTGTGGGTCAACATAATTATACTTCGTTATTTAGTACTGAAACATAGAAAAAGGAATTAGGAGTATCGGTGTCAAGAAAGAAGCGACACCGATTCTCACTAAACATTAATGCAGGTAGTTACATCTGTATGGCCTTTAAATACCCGAGCTTCATCTCAATAAAGTGGTACTTCTGTCTCCATCTAAGATATCTTGCGGAGGGCGCTAATCGAACGGGATTGGTTTCATCGGCGCTCACGCTGATTTACAGCCCACCTGACCTGCGGGGTGCGGGTGCGGTGCGAGGCTGGGGGGAGGGGGGGGGTTGGGGGCGTCGGACGGAATACCCACCGCTGACACAGAGCGGTTTCTTTAAGTCAGATTGCCAAGTGTAATGTACAGCAGTGTTTTCAGTTTGAAGTGAGGGGGTTAACTCGGTATGTGGTAGCCTATATTATTATATTGATCGTGCGTTTTGAAAATTACGCACGTGGAATATATAGGAAATTGGAGCCATTGAGGCTTCTAGTTGCAATCAGACATGTACCTATACTATTCGCAAGAATTAAATAGGACTAGTAATGGACTGTCGGCTGAAGTGTGGGTTACAAGTCCAACACATACACAAACTTACACGTACACAAACTTACGCCTTCTTCCCATGGGTAAATATAATTCCATAATATATATTGTACGTACGTGCTGAATCTGATATATTGAAAGTTAATAAAACAGTTCAATGCACTTGTACAGCAGATGATTGACAAAGATGTACCGTATATAAATACATAAGTGAGCATATTTACCATATCCTATTTACCATATCATGTTTGTAGTATACTCATACCGTCAAAGCATCACAACGTATTTGCTGAAGATATTTGTCCAGACGCAAATTGAATTCTTTTCCAATCACAGCGTCGCCTAGAGAAATCATTTCGTTTGCTAGATTGATCGCTGACTCACTTAAATGTGTTGGATCACAAAATGTTCTATGTTATCGGCTTACTATTGCTTTCACGAGGTTTCTTGTAGGTTCCTTCCTTACATGGTTTTGTCAGATATTGAAAGTAGGCACTTTTTATGTAGGTATTCTATTTTGCACAATATTAATAAAAAAAAAACAGTAAAATACCGCTTCTTGTTCTTCATATTTTGATGGCTCTCCAATTATTAAAGGTTGGCCATCAAATCCGAATATTTCTCGCTGTCCTCCAAAGATACTTAAACTGAAACGTAGTTAGACACTTCATTTTGGAACATTTCAACTCCATATGTGAAAATGATTAAGTTCCTATCTATCGAATCATAGAAACCATATTTTTTACAGACAAACATTGATTTAACGGACATTACACAATTTCGAAAGTAAAAATAAATGCAAGTTTTTGAGTATTACGTCAAATGTAAATGAGCGGCTAGGGTTGGCACCGGCGACCAACTAAATGAGTTATTTTCCGTGTAGGGTGTGGGGTTGAACAATGTACACGAAAGGATAGAAGGCTCACTGTCATGATACACGGATCTATAATTGCATTGGCATAAGATCACTTAGCACATCAGAGCCAGCTCATTGTCCAACCAAAACGACCGAAACAAGGTATAGATTGCAGTATATCTAACCAATTGCATCATCACAGTTGCAAGAAATAACGAGGCATGTCTCGTTACCATTCTTTATTTACTTTAAGACTCACGAGCCACACTAGCGCATGTTACTCGCGTCTGAGTGGACATTCACCATGATGTTTACAGTCAACCTTTTGGATGTGCCTATGTGGTGTCGAGGGTTTTTGCTTGCGGCGCTATCAGGATTTACGTCCCCGGCCGGGGCCTATTATACCCGCTATCATAATTACGGGGCTGATCGCACACCCGCACTGGTACACCCACACAGCTGTACAAGCACGTGGTACACTCGCGGTACACCTGTTTCGACGTTCTGTCGCACTCGTCGTAAATGTTTTACAACAATTACATCGTCGTTATAAGTCGTACCTAGTTCAAATGTAACCATCTCCTTATTGCAAGAACAAGCGGTTCTTTTCAATTATACAGAGTGCCGATTAGGTTATCACATTAAACAGTACAGCGGTTAAAATAATAAAATAAATAATTTAACTAAAAAATTTATATATACCTATATAAACATCCGAATTGAGAACCTCCTCCTTTTTTGAAGTCGGTTAAAAACAGAAAAATAAAATTTTCAAAAAAAATAAATAGCTTGAAACTGGCCCTAAATAAACTACCCTTGATAATAAGGTTCTAGACACGCACGCGCGGGTCGATGGTTTCAACAATTTAACATAAACTTTATGGTATTGTTACCAAGTAATCACAAATTAAGTTTAAGTAATGTTATTAAATACTAAAACGAAAAAAAAAGGTCGGCTAGATATTATTTGTGTACTTATGTATAAAATACGTAATTTTTAATACGTGATTTCAAATAATGCGATAACGTAATCGCTATGCTGTATAGAACAGAGCGTAATTTTTACATAATTTGTTGTTTGCAATCTTTATTTGATACATGGGAATGTTGGATTTAAAATGGCATAGCATTATTTTGTTAAATTGATCCTGAACACCACCTAGTGTAATAGCACGTCTTGTGAAGACAAATCTAATGAAATCACACACGACGGGGCTGAGCCACCTTCTGGCTTCATCATCAGACCCTACACACCACCTAGTGTAATAGCACTTATCAAGAAAAACCCAACGAGTCCAACCACGATGGGGCTATCTTGTTTGGTTGCCGAGTTCCTATGGCCACCTTCCAGCTCCATCATGAGACCCTGCATACAACTTAGGGCTATAGTACTTGTCAAGATAAACCCAACGAATCCAAACACGATGGTGGTGTCTTGTTTGATTTAGGTGTTCCTATGGCCACCTTCCGGCTTCATCATCAAGCTAATAGTTTGTAAAAAGAAATACTAATGAGAGGCTCCGGTGTATTATTTTCAATTAATTCAGTAACGTATGGTGATGTTAGTTATGAGTCATATTAGCACTACCTACTACCATTGATGACATAAAACATTTAATTTCTTTTGACTGTACTTACCCGTCAAAACGAGTAACCTAGATAATGTGGATAAGACACGAGTCTAAAACAGAAGAAGATCTAGCGGGGTATGCAAGGGGGGGGATGGAGGGGGGGCTTAGGGGATCAGACCGGAATAAATCGTAATAACTAATAACGGACGGCAGTCGCGCTGAGACGGGCAGTCAGCTGTCATAATATTATGTGATGGCTGTGGACTGAGGCGGGCAGTCCGCTGTCATCATATTATGTGACGGTGTGGACTGAGGCGGGCAGTCAGCTGTCATAATATTATGTGATGGCTGTGGACTGAGGCGGGCAGTCCGCTGTCATCATATTATGTGACGGCTGTGGACTGAGGCGGGCAGCCAGCTGTCATCATATTATGTGACGGCTGTGAACTGAGACGGGCAGTCAGCTGTCATCATAATTATGTGACAGCTGTGGACTGAGGCGGGCAGTCAGCTGTCATCATATTATGTGACGCCTGTGGACTGAGGCGGGCAGTCAGCTGTCATCATATTATGTGACGGCTGTGGACTGAGACGGGCAGTCAGCTGTCATCATATTATGTGACAGCTGTGGACTGAGGCGGGCAGTCCGCTGTCATCATATTATGTGACGGCTGTGGACTGAGTCGGGCAGCCAGCTGTCATCATATTATGTAACGGCTGTGGACTGAGGCGGGCAGTCAGCTGTCATCATATTATGTGACGGCTGTGGACTGAGACGGGCAGTCAGCTGTCATCATAATTATGTGACAGCTGTGGACTGAGGCGGGCAGTCAGCTGTCATCATATTATGTGACGGCTGTGGACTGAGACGGGCAGTCAGCTGTCATCATATTATGTGACGGCTGTGGACTGAGACGGGCAGTCAGCTGTCATCATATTATGTGACGGCTGTGGACTGAGACGGGCAGTCAGCTGTCATCATATTATGTGACGGCTGTGGACTGAGACGGGCAGTCAGCTGTCATCATAATTATGTGACGGCTGTGGACTGCGACTTGGGATTGATGGAACTGTGAGTACATACAGTTACTTTGCTTGTGGACCAGTAGTTTTAGTAGTAAAGAAATGATCACCATCCTTTCTTTATCGAGGCCGAAAAACGGCTAGAGATTCAAGTCAAGAAGAAATACAGCAGCATCTGTATCAAGTTCAAATTATTTTTTTACATAATCCACACATGGGCACTTAAATGACTTATCCGAAGTTGGGTGCACGTTTCCAAGTGGTCGTTTCTTATATAGAAGAGCCGACAATAAACTCCAAATTGATTTACTATCAAATGCATATGCAGCGATATAAAGATGAAGTAGCGAGGCGGGGCTACACACTCTTCTAATTAGTAAAACTAAATACCTCGGGCCAAACTTTTTCTTAAAATAAAACAGTTTGCTTACATTATAAAATAAGCATCTTCAAGCAAAACACTCAGTACTTTATAATAACCGTTTGTTCTCAACAAACACAAGGAACACTACAGCGAGCCCCGCTGCCTGCTCCTCATCACAATGATCGCGGGAACGACTTCACGAATTAAGGAATGTGTTTGTGCAGGTGCCTGAAGGTTCCGTGTGCTCGTGGAGGTACTTACAAGTTAGTTCTTCCCTGAGTACTTGGCATTGGAAGCAAGCTTGTAATACCGCAGAGTTAGAAGGACATCTGCTGCGGCTGTGGTTTACTGAGGTTGACGGTACGTGTACTGTATGTTAATGTCTGAAGGAAACTGAAATAAGCTACAAACAGAAATGAAGATGCAGGCTAACTTGTTGCTACCTTTCATTTATATTTCAACTGACCGTTTTTAAGCGATCACACTGACAATACGATACAACATTACAGGATGTGTAAGTATATGTACATTTTGTACGTGTCACCTTGTGTACGGTACAATATATGGGACGGCTAGAAGTATACAAATGCGTACACACATAATCCATTTAATTAAATAGGTGCACGCAATGAATGGTAAAACGCGCGTCAATCTAATAGTATCACGCGGTGTTACATCTAAGTGCTCTATAATGTTCAGTTCGGCACAAACATTGCTCACAGCAGCGTTCCCGTGTCACAATAATTTTATTACTAAAATCGAAAACCGAATTATACAGAGCTAATTTGCCGTAGATCTCATTATCAGATAGGTGGATTTATGGAAACGGCCCGAATGAGCGCGCTTGCTAATTGCTTTACAATGTTTGCGATATTCCAGTTTTGTTATAACAGTATTTTGGTATTTATCGTCGGGTTTGTGGCGCATCCAGATAATAGTTTATTTCCTGGACATTCACAGGAGTTTGATTCAAACTCCTGTTTTGTTACTATGTGTTATTTGTAGGTATGTCGTCTTTGTCTACTCCCGAATAATTATTTATTTATTTTATTTCTTTAATACTTCAAGCACATACATGTACAGAGGCGGACTTAATGCCATAGGCATTTTCTACCAGTCAACCTTTGGGTGATGCAGAGACAAACAGTAGTAGGTGCAATCATTACAGGAATAAATATTTTAAATATAAAGATACGCAGAAACCTATTTAAACTATAAATATAATATATACCTAATTACATATAAATATAAACACAAATAAATAAACATAAATAAATTAATATATTAAAAAGATTTATCTTATAATATAATTATCTTCATTAGGTACCCACATAGAAACAAGTCTAATTAAGATAATGTTTTGCAATTATGTAAAATTCATGATACTACGAGGAAATGTTACCTTTATTGTGTTATATGAAGTAAGTAGTCTAAATGAAATAATTATGTATTTAAATCCCATTCAAATATTTAATTTAGACTAAAACCTGAAAGTATACAATACAATCCACTCGCCTGAGACATTCCACAGATAAAGGGTTAACCCTTCATCTGTGGTGGTAGGTACAGCTGACGTCATGCGTCATCGCTCGCCCTTTACCGTGCACCGTGGATGAAATCCAAGCGAAGAATTACAATAAAATAGCGCGTTCAAATCAAATGCACACAGCGTGCAGCGCGCAGGGCTGGGGAGATACGAACCGCGCTCACAATCACAACAAACTGATACAGCACATGAGGTTGCTTTTATTCAGCGAAACAAATCTGTAAAGGCTCATTTTCAGTGGTCGCTAGGGCGTGCGGGAGATCTCTGTAATGCATGCCATAAGAAAGCACGCTGCAAACATGCAAGATTTTAAAAAAATATAATACAGATGCCCCCCCCCCCCCCCCCACATGAATTCAATTAAATAAACTTTTTTCAAAAAAAAAAACCAATCGACATCCAAAAAAAAACACTCGGTTGTTTTTTTGGATTTTTTTTTATTTTTCTAGTTTTAGTTGTAGGTACCTACCCCACACAAATTTGTATAACACTACTTGCTATGTAAATATCAGTGACAGGAAGTTATTAAAACATCATCAATAATTATAAACTATGTAGAAAAAATAGTATTATTGAAGGTAACTCAAAAACTACCCAAGCAATGTTAATAAAATGTATATGGGACCACCCACCATCTATTAAAAAGAATTTGGCAAATCTGTCTATTATATGACGGAGTTATGCCTGAACATTTATAAAAAAAACATCCAAATTGAAGCCTCCTCCTTTTTTGAAGTCAGTTAAAAAGCGTTCCACGCTTTTAGAATTCAATTTAAGTTGATTCATGAATTTATAATTTTTTGCGAATGATTTGTTTTTTAAACAATTTTATTTTTCAGGTCATTGTCTTGTATCTGGGCGCGTGGCAGTGCTCCCGCCAAGACGGGCGAAGCGAAGCGCAACGGCACTACCTACCTTTTCTCAAAGCGCTTCGTCGTTTTTTTGAACCTTCATAATTTGGGTTTGGATTATACCAGCTAAAGAAAATTATTGGGATTGAATAGTAGACTTATTAAAATACTCGTATAAAGTTTCAATTGCATAGCTTAAACTTTAGATTTTATTGGTAAGTATCTAAAAACCCCGATTTCGTCACTAACTTACTGATGATCATCACAATTCTTAGGGTCCTTCCTGAAGGCCTAGAAAGCTGAAATTTGGTACGTAAGCTAGTGTTAGTACACAAACAACAAAAACATTATAAAACTTGGAACTTTTACCCCCCAATCCCCTAAACTAGGGGATGGAAGTTTGTATGAGACTTCCGCAAATTTTGATGCTACAGATCTGAAAATTGATATAGGGACTCCTTGCTATAAACAATAAAATACGTATTTCAGGATTTTTAGTAAATCATCCCCAAAAAAATTTTTTTTTTTGTCACAAACAAAAAGAAGTAATAATAATAGCCTCCCCGACCGATTTCGGTCACGGTGGCCAATCTCAACGGAGATTAGCCAGGTACGCAGGAGATATTATAGTGCACAAGTGTGCGCGCAGACACAGGTGCACTCCCTCTTCCCTCACTCTCATAGTCCGATGGGACGGCAATCCGACACGACCGGAGAGAGATCAGGCGCAACTCCGAAAACAACGCAACGCAACTTCGAAACTCCGGACTGTTACTAAGAAATTCCTAATGGGAAAACTCAATAACACTTTGTCCGACCCGGGAATCGAACCCAGGACCCCACGCTCAGCAGTCGCGCTTGCAACCACGAGACCAACGGGGCAGTCACAAACAAAAAGAAGTAAAATCCCTCCTAAAACATTTTCATGTAAAATGTTGCCAAGACGAGACCATATGGCTCGCACTGTCAAAAAGTTATCAGATCTCATGTAGAGCCAAGCTTCTAACTCTACACGCCCTAACTCTACACGCCTTAACTTCACAAACTCTACACCTTAGTCAAAATATTGTGGTGTGGTTTGGTCTTGGTAACGTTTTACATGAAAATGTTTTTGGTGGGTCCTAAGTATATTCTTAAGAATATAAACGTCTTTTCATGTCTGTTAAAAGTTTGTAAGTAGTCATAGTTAGACGGACACCGAACATTATTCAACTATCACAAGTATAAAGCTTTTCGTCTATTTAGAAAACATTAACTAGAATGTAACACTTGACACACGGCCCGCGCACCCTATAGCCACCAGTATGTAACACTTGACACACGGCCCGCGCACCTTATAGCCGCAAGTATGTAACACTTGACACACGGCCCGCGCACTTTATAGCCACCAGTATGTAACACTTGACACACGGCCCGCGCACCTTATAGCCACAAGTATGTAACACTTGACACACGGACCGCGCACCTTATAGCCACAAGTATGTAACACTTGACACACGGCCCGTGCACCTTATAGCCACAAGTATGTAACACTTGACACAAGGCCCGCGCACCTTATAGCCACAAGTATGTAACACTTGACACACGGACCGCGCACCTTATAGCCACAAGTATGTAACACTTGACACACGGCCCGCGCACCTTATAGCCACAAGTATGTTACACTTGACACACGGACCGCGCACCTTATAGCCACAAGTATGTAACACTTGACACACGGACCGCGCACCTTATAGCTACAAGTATGTAACACTTGACTAACGGCCCGCGCACCTTACAGCCACAAGTATGTAACACTTGACACACGGCCCGCGCACCTTATAGCCACAAGTATGTAACACTTGACACACGGACCGCGCACCTTATAGCCACAAGTATGTAACACTTGACACACGGACCGCGCACCTTATAGCCACAAGTATGTAACACTTGACACACGGCCCGCGCACCTTATAGCCACAAGTATGTAACACTTGACTAACGGCCCGCGCACCTTATAGCCACAAGTATGTAACACTTGACACACGGCCCGCGCACCTTATAGCCACAAGTATGTAACACTTGACACACGGCCCGCGCACCTTATAGCCACAAGTATGTAACATTTGACACACGGCCCGCGCACCTTATAGCCACAAGTATGTAACACTTGACACACGGCCCGCGCACCTTATAGCCACAAGTATGTAACACTTGACACACGGCCCGCGCACCTTATAGCCACAAGTATGTAACATTTGACACACGGCCCGCGCACCTTATAGCCACAAGTATGTAACACTTGACACACGGACCGCGCACCTTATAGCAACAAGTATGTAACACTTAACACACGGACCGCGCACCTTATAGCCACAAGTATGTAACACTTGACACACGGACCGCGCACCTTATAGCCACAAGTATGTAACACTTGACACACGGCCCGCGCACCTTATAGCCACAAGTATGTAACACTTGACACACGGACCGCGCACCTTATAGCCACAAGTATGTAACACTTGACACACGGCCCGCGCACCTTATAGCCACAAGTATGTAACAGTTCACACACGGCCCGCGCGCCTTATAGCCACAAGTATGTAACACTTCACACACGGCCCTCGCGCCTTATAGCCACAAGTATGTAACACTTCACACACGGCCCACGCGGCTTATAGCCACAAGTATGTAACACTTCACACACGGCCCGCGCGCCTTATAGCCACTAGTATGTACTCTTGCCGTTATTTGAATATCTAAAATAAACCCCGGAATATTATTCACATGCAAATTAATTAATTTTCATCTGTAACACGCGTGTTTAATTATTGTACAAAATTGATGAGAAAATGAGAAAGTGCAGCAATGAAATACGAGTAATTAGAACATTTCAATGTGTGGTAATCATTAACACGAGCTAAACAAAACACTGCTCCACTCTTAATTACATTACATGCAGAATAATAATTATGAATGTGATTATTATTTAGTAACGAACTAGGGGATTGTGAACTTAATAATAATTAATGATGTTACATATAAAACTCAAATAAAATAGTGTAAAGGGCATAACAGAGGTCACGTCACGATTGGTAGGAAGAGCTTGTACGTTGTGAATACAATATAAAACATCTAAAGAGGTTTTCTGAATGTAAAGGCCAGTTAAGCTGATGCGATTACAGACGATTATTGCCAACCCTCGCCTAACGTCGTCCTTCGAAACAACAAGCACCGAGCGCTGCCAAATGGTTGAACAATAACAATTTCCACTTATCTATTCATTCTCGGCAAGCTTTGCACCAAAAAAAAAATCCGCTTTCATATAAAAAATATCATTTTCCTTCACGTCAGGGGGGATTCCGACGACGGCGACATACTATATATGGATAATGTCACATGAAAATGACGAAAACGACACTTGAGCGATGCCACAATATGTACATACTTCGCGTAAGCCCTATCGCTGTTTGGATAAAGTTAATAATTGCTTGAGGTAGTTTAAAATGTGCTTGGTGGTTTGAGTAATGTCAGGGCAAATGTAGCGAGCGTAGTTTTCGGTCAAGTCCGTTGATCCTATTACGATAGCGGAGAGGCTCACAGTGCTGTCGCGGCGGAGACAATGGCGGCGATGTGTTATGTGCACGAGTAGAGGATGTGTTCATTTTCATGAAAAATGTGCCGGTGGGGGCGTGAGGGTGTGTGGCGTACAGATAGTGCAATCCACGAAAACGCGCCCCACTCTTTTTCCTAATGCTTACAGCACAAGTGAGCAACATTCCGCTAGTGTTTTAGTTTTGTCGATACACACTAATTATTATTAGTGGCTAATTAGTGTGTATCGAAAAAATAAAACACAAGCGAAATTTACTAGCGATAACCGCTAACGATTAGGAAGAAGAGTGGGGCACGTCTTCGTGGATTGCACTATCTATAGTTGTGACGTGATTGTTGCAGTGCATATATATAGGTGGATACGGTGATAGATTATTTTGTTCTAAGAAGCGCTTAGAAGACGTTCACGTGGATTTGACTTGAACCTCAGAAACTCATTCTGCACCTGAAATGACTTCAGTGGTGTCCCTGAATACGTTGATAGGTGGCAATTTTTTAATTAATGTTTAAGCAAATTCAATAAACCCGTACCTAATTCTAAGGCGGTTTCAAACGGCTAATAAAAACTCTTTTTACAAAAAAAAAAAACAACCGACTTCCAAATAAGACACTACAAAGTGAAAAATAACTTTAATTTCGGTTGTCGGTGTGTCGTTGGGTTCGCATTTTCGTTTTTTGCCACCGACTTACGAAATTAAAGTTATTTTTCACTTTGTAGTGTCTTATTTGATTGTAGTGTTTTTATAAAACAGTTTTTATTTTTCACTTTTAAGTTGTACTTACCCCACACAAATGTGTATAACACTACTTACTATGTAATTATCAGTGACGGGAAGTTCAATATAAAGTAAGTGGCAAGAATAGGTACTATTGAAGCTAACTCTAAAAATACACAAGCAAAGTTAATAAAATTCATATAAGACCAACCCTGAGGTTATACCCTGTCCATAAAAAAATAAATCGATTTACACGTGCCGGATATATCGCGTAACAAACATATAAAAAAAACATACAGTCGAACTGAGAGCCTCCTCTTTTTGAAGTCGGTTAAAAGATCAGGAAATTTAGTTACCTCAATGAAGTTCTGAGGTCTTAACTTACGTTAGATAAATGAGATAATGAATGGAAACCATTAAAGCGAATTTGGAAACATTTTTATGAGTTGATAGCAACTGGGCGTGACAGTCCTTATCCGCTCATTGGTTCAATTAACTCCGCAATTGACTTATAAGTTGTAGCGACGGCTTCAGACGAGTCTTCAGGAATTCTGTTCGAATCTATTTAGAACAAGAAGCTTCATCTCTCATTGCGTTTGGAGGAAGAGCAGTGATGTACTTATAAGTTTTTATAACTTGTGTACTTAACTAACTAATATCTGATTATCTTTAAGTATGTTTAAAAACATATTGTGCTTATATAAAGAAAAATAACTAACTATTTACACTAGGTATTAAGTTAAATGACTTACTAACATACTAATATCTAGAGATGTCAACAGATGTCAAAAGATGTTAATCGAATAGTTACTATTCGGATAACTTGACTAAAATCGACAACTCGCACAGAACACTAGAGGGCGTTCTTTCATTCAACATTATTTTTAACCGACTTCAAAAAAAGGAGGAGGTTCTCAGTTCGTCGGAATCTTTTTTTTAATGTATGTTCCCCGATTACTCAAAGACGGCTGGACTGATTTGAAAAATTCTTTGTTTGAAAGGGTATACTTTCCAGGTAGTCTCATTGTCATCAGGTCAGGTTCTGATGATGGGATCCTGGAGAAATCGAAGGAACTCTTCAAATATTATAGGCACACCTGGGTATTTTTTATAGTAACCCCTGCATTTGTGAAATACTACAAAGTGAAAAATAACTTTGATTTCGGGAGTCGGTGTCAAAAAACTAGAATACAGATCCAAAGACACTGACTTCCGAAATTATTTTTACTTTATTTTTCACTTTGTAGTGTTTTTTTTGGAAGTTGGTTTTTAATAAATCAAGCAAGCAAAGCTTCCTCTGCAACTACGATTCTAAACAACAACAGTTATCTATCGCATTTACAGCTAATCTTAGCTGTAAATGCGATAGATAACTGTTGTTGATAACTTTTGAGCTATTCGTGAATTAAACAAAGGAAATCCCTTGTTCATTATCATTATCATCATTTATTGGTTCATTTCACTAATAGCTCAAAAGTTATCCGCTGCATTAACCTCCCCATTAGAAAAACACAAGTTCGGTTCCACAGCACACCGCGAGCACAATGAAGCCATCTCAACAATAGACACAATGACTTAATGCTAGTGTGTGCACAACATAAACATTAATCACGACCGGGAATCGAACGCGGACCGTCGCGCCCGCCGCCCGCACAAAGGAATCGTAGGTACTTGAGTTGCCATGGCGCTACGAATACTAATCGTATGGAGCTGCTTAGCTACATGACGAGCAGATTTTTCCGTATTTGTTACTGCCGTAGTGATTATTGTTACATCGCGCCGTATGATCATATTCGAATGTTTACAAAAAGGGTATTTGTCGGAGTATGGTATAACGAATTCAAAGTATCACTTTTCCGCGTTGCAACTAGCTACGCGGAAAAGTGAAAATGTATTCACGCAGCACATCGTTAATAATAATAAATATCCGAGCAGAATTATAATAAATACAGACAATACAATATACTATTTGAAAGTTTATTGTACCTACCTACCTTTATGGTACTTAAGTGTTATTGTAGGTAGTATGTGCGGAGAGAAATGAAAGTTTGTACACTGTGACCCCGACGTGATGTCATCATCATCACTCCCGTAAGCTTTAGCGGCGAGTCACCCAGCCAGCCAGCACTCACGGCTTCAACGGGTATCCCATGACCACCAGCATGCAGCAACCGCGCATACCTGATCATCACCCTGTTCCTCATACCTGTATAGTACCTAATCAGAAACCGTTACGTTGTTACGTTGAAATAACATGGAGTTTTTCATTACTTTGCAAGTGCTGAAAAACCAAACGGAAGTGTCAAAGCATGACCACCGTAGTAACAAAAGAAACGAGGTACAAGTGCCAGATTGTAGAAACATTTCCATGGTGTGATGTCTATTCCTTAAACATCACACCATGAAGTGTAAAATGAAGAAAACGAATGTCACAAATGTACTTAGTATTATAGCTTACTTGTCTTTTTATAACCGACTTCTAAAAAAGGAGGAGGTTCTCAATTCGGATGATTATGTTTTTTTTTGTGTATGTTCGGACATAACTCCGTCATCTATAGACGGATTTATAAAATTCATTTTTTGCTCGAAAGATGTGTATTTCGAAGTGGTCCCATTTAAATTTTGTAAAGATCTGATGATAAGTTTCGGAGACAGACAATGGAACTCTTCAATAAATGTCAGCAAATCAACCGCGATTGCTGCTATCGCACATAATGCATTGTTTACGCAATTACACAACATAACATTACGCCTGTACCCTCTGAAGGGGTACGTAGATGTTTTCAATAATAGGATTTTTTTCCACTTAGTTTATATTGATGATGTTTAAATAGCTTCCTGTCACTGATATTTACATAGCAAGTAGCAAACAACGAAAATGCGAACCCAATGACACCGACTTCCGAAATTAAAGTTATTTTTCACTTTGTAGTATCTTTTTTGGAAGTCGGTTAATTTTTTTGTAAAAAAGTTTTTATATGCACGTGTTTTTATAACCAAATAAATTTAAGAAAAAAAATCTTTGTATAAAAAGAGATACTAGTAGTACTTAATAATTCCATTGAATAGACTGCTATTCAATGGAATTATTAAGTACTACTAGTACTATTTCGTAGAGCAGAGGGAGAGGTCGCGTGAGGCGCTCCGGTGTAAGGTGTGTTCTTATTTCGTGGCTCCTCGGACGGGACGCGTGGACAAAAAATAAATGAGCGTGAGCGTTCGGCCGGGCTTGATTTACGCGCCGCCATTCCAAACCGCACCTTGCTTTTTGTCGCCAACCTGTGTTACACCGACTATTGCCCGTTACACCGACCCAACGTCGCACTTCTTAACCTTCTATGAGATGCTTAACTCCAATTTGATGACCCTTAAATCCAGCATCTTTTGCAACAATTAATGTATAGACGACACAGTTAGCGCAGTGGCTGAACGACCGACTGCTGCGCTGCGTGTCGCGGGGTAGATTCCCACACGGAACAAATATTTGTATGGCCTACAGGTAGTTGTTCCGGGTCTAGTTGTTTGTGTATATGAGTTTAAATGTTTCAAAACGCACCCACGATACAGGAGTAATTCCTAGTCTGGGGCAAAGTTTAAAAAAAAAATCGTCATGGAAACCTAACCTTTAAGCATTTTTAGACATTTAAACCCTAGACCACGCTAGTGTTTACATTCTTTAATTATTTTGAGAAATTTAAGGAATTAATATTGTACTGAATTTTATTATGACCCGCTGGTCATTAATGTTGTTTGATTTTGGAACGTCAATTGAGAAAATCTTATAAACAAAAAAAAAAAAAGTTTTTTTCTATTAATTTACAGGTCGACCAAAGAGTTCTCATTTCATAGGTTTTAGTCGCCGTCGACGAACAAAATGATCGGTTGCTGTGCCGCGTATACCCCCGCGTTAGAATGTTGGATTTGGGCTGACGCTTCAGTGACGATATTATTGATTGTGTTTTTGATGAAAATGCATGAGACTAGATTGAAAAAATTTAAAAAAATCCCGACATGGAGAACCTCAGTCAGATTAATCTCAGATTTGATGCCACCAACTGCATCAGAGTGCTAGAAAACTGAGCTAGTTTTGAATCTTAGTTGCAATCGCGTTTTTATTTTATCATTGTATTTAATTTTTTAGCCTTATTTTTTAAATCGTCTTCTCAAGCTCTTTATTTGAATACCCCACATAGTAATAGTACAACAGTTTTTTCCAAGACCTTACTTTTGTCGTCTAAAATCCACCATTTTTATTTTATAAAATCAAAACCCGCCTATAACCTTTGAGCGACCCCAACGAGTCGATAGACACCTCATGTATTAAGCTCCTTCCGGCCGCTAGGATGCTTCGAGGGTACCTATAAGGAATTCCTCATACTTACAAAGATACATAGTTAAGTGCGCATACCTATAACATAACCCTGTCCTGTCATGTAGTCGGGTACATAGTGCATGACACTGCACATAACTAGTGATTTGAAGATGGGAATAGACCAGACGGAATAACCATAATTCCTTTGAAGGTAGGTAGGCCTTTGGTGTGGGTTGCAACGTGTGTCGACACCCTGGCGCGATCCTATCTTCCAAGCACGGTGAGCTGTGCTGGGGTGACTGCTGCAGCTGCGGAAAACCTCAAACTCCAATCTCTTTGGAACTTATATGTTTAAGCCGTTTGGGGTTGCAACACTAGGGCCATGAGGCCCGAGTGCCCATTTAGCATTTCGAGACATCTCGATGCGGTTGGTCGACTCTTCACGTGACCAGAGGGCTGGCCTATTTTTTGGCCAAAGAATCAGCATCGCCATACAACGTGGCAATGCTGCCCCAGGCTTTTAGGCACGTTTCCTGTTGACAGCGATGCGGTCGAATTTTTTGATGCCCTTTTGATTATTTCTACTCCTTTTTATATACTTGTACATATTATTATTTTATTCCTGTTGTGTGTCCTCCTCCTCCATGTTTTACCCTTTGTTATGTATTTTTTTTTTCATCTTTTACTATATTGTTGCCCGGACTGCGTGTCATTAGTTGTTTGGTTTAAATTTTTAGAATAATAACGTAACCGGCAGGTGGACTTGGTTAACCTTTTTTAGTTAGGATTTTGTTTTTCTATATTTTTAATTGATTATTTCATTATATTAGTTACAATTTATGTCAGTGATAGTAATAGTTTTTCACGATCTGGCCCGTATATGCGACTGGAGCAAGAGGTATGGACTTATGGTCAACCCCATAAAGAGGCAGGAGGTTGGCAGTTCTAGCACGGTCTCAAGGATTGGCTGGACGAGTTTTCCCCAAGTTTCTTTTGACAACTCTATTATTCCCTTCAGCGAAAACGGTAAAAACTTGGAGATTTTCATTGAAAAGAACTTCTCTTGGACTACCCAGCTACAGGAACTTTAGCCGAAAGCTCCGCTACATCTTTGAAGAGACTGCGTAATTTTCAACCAACTGCCACCAAGATGGCGCTTGCACAATTACATCTTCTACTCATTCTTGATTATGCTGACGCCAGCTATCTTGACCTTATCCAAGATCAACTCGAATACTTGAGAGGCTTCAAAATGTCTGTATAAGGTTCATATTTGGTTTTCGCAAATATGACCATGTTTCCAAATTTCGTGTGAAGTTCAAGTGGTTACCAAGTCGCCATCACCGGAATGCTCATATTCTTTCCCTATTGTATAATGTGCTCCACTATCATAAACACGTTTTCAGTATCTTTGCGACTCCCACACGATATTTTTGAGATCATCGGGTAATTTAATGCTTAAAATGCCAATGCATTCCACAACATTTTTCGACAAATCCTTTTTTGTTCAGGCCGCACGTTTATAGAATGCATTGCCAGTTCAAATAAAACGCTCACAATCGTTAGCCGTATTTAAGAGACTCGTGAAAGAACATTACTTGTTATTGTGATCTTGTTTTCGTAGCTGCAATAATTTGTAGTCGACATTTATTTTCGTTGGTTATATGTATATTTATGTGTATGTATTTATTTATATCTATGTATCTATTATAGTATATAATTTTGCACCACTGACAACCCAATTTTTAATATCCACGCAATCACTGTCCATTCCAAGGTTACCTGGAAGAGATCGCAGAAAACGATATGGCCGCCCATTGTATGTTTTGTTTTAATAATCGTAGTTTTTGTATTTTCTGATGTCAAAGTCAAAGTCTAATCATTTATTTCAAATAGGCACTTTTGAACGTCAAAATTAAAAATTAAAAAATAGAATTGATTCTAGTCGCCCATCGATGTATAATAAAATATATAAATAACTAGGTTTCCGGGTTATTTAACAGTTTCATAAATTGCTAATTCGATACTCAAATTGGTTTTGATTACCTCGCAATAGGTGCGAAAAGTAGAGTATTCTCCTCGGGATATAAAGGTGTCGTCTTGGGAGAACTTGATTCCCTCACTGCACTCAGGATTCAAAATAGCGCCCGCGACAGTAAGACTTGTTAGATATGTTAATATTTATTTAGGGGCGGATTAAGTTCAATAAAAACAAAGGAAGATCTGAGGGGCAATTCTCGTAATTTTAAGAACGTTCACAGTCTGATCTCAGTCTCAATCTGTCAAAAAATACTTCTATTTTGCCTACATTTTGACAAGTTTTTGACATTTGTTTGTCGCCGAGATGAGACTGCGACTAGATTTTGAACGTTTTAAATTACGAGAATTGGCCTTCTGGTCATTTGCTGAAACAAATTAACTATTAAAACAAGTTCATAGCAAACAAGGGTGTTAACAGGGGATTAAGCCAAAATATTGTGTACCAATATTTCAGGCACATTGTTTTAAAATTAAAAAGTGTCTTCAATATTATATGAACATTGAAAATCGATGGAACTCATCAACTTACAGAGTCAATATTCACTTCAGTTCTAATTACAAACCCTGGAAATATGTAGAGCTCGAAGTGTGGAGCTGTGAAGTACAGGCAGGACAGTACAGCGCGTTTCGAGGAAAAAATCAACGATGAAACAAAAGTTAATATCGGGTTAGAATGCACAAAATATCCGGAGCGAGCGAGGAGGCGAGTATTTGGCAGGTATTTCACATAACCGGTATTATTGGGCGTTACGCCGTAATCTCTTTATACCGAGCGCGGCGCCAGCCTTTTTACATTTTAATCCAGAGCTCGGCCGGCCCGCTCGCGGATATAGCAACTGGCTGCCTAATGAGCCAAATTAGCTCATTACTTAAAACGAACACACCTAATTCAAATTCAACGAATTATTTCTACTTATTTAAAGTGTGATGAGAATTTATTGTTATTAGGGATTGCTGTGAGTCGGGGATAAGTGACCACGGATCGACTCATCTTAATCCGGATTCTAATTAGTATGGATCAGCATCTGAGAGGATGGACCACCTCTCGGCAAAATGAGTATTATCTGCGTCGTGGTGACGTGTTGACGAAGTGTGTGATATTGCGTGTCATTAATAGGCGTCGTGTTCGCGCCGGTAACCGAACTCCGACTTATGAAGAGTAATGGCTGACTCACCAACACCGTCTTTGTAAAAACTGTGTACATCATAGATGGGACTGGATGAGAGGTGGGGCTTATGGTGTAAGGGGTGAAGTTTTAGTATCTTCTTTACCTAGGACTAGGTGAGCTGTAAGTGGTTTTGATAAATGTTTGATGCTATTTTAGACTGGCAAGACATGCCTCACTATCATAGTGAACAAGAAGTGATTAAATTGTTAAATGGAAGACCAAACAGACCGTTTTAAATTAAATTCAAATACCTATGTTGAAACAAAGACACAAATAGTCGTTAACACAATTAACGCTGAACGTTCCGAACTATCAGTAAAGTGGTCACATACATACGTAAGGCGAATGTTTAGAGAGTCGTGCAACTAAGTTAGTCAAGTACCTGCGCGTATTATGAACGTTCTGCGGAACTTGCACGTACGTGTGGGTGACGCTGTCGTGGTTAGGTAGCGGACATAGAGGCGCGGGGCGTGGCGGGAGCGGTTAGAACATTAAAAAAGTACTGCAACTACCAATATTCTAGAAAGAAAGAATAACTTTTTTTGCAACTAAACTGTTCATATAATTCAAAAATAAAAGTGAAATATTGTAACACCAACAGTGCGCCAGTTAAGTGATCATCGACGTGGTCGACACTTATTTTCTTGATTACACGTATCGAGCACAGTTTGGAGACAGAGTGAGGACCTACCGAGCGCTGTGTCTCATTAAGTACTTCGTGCAAGTAATGAAGATAAGAGATCACAAATGGGTATATGTTCATTGTTACGCAACACTGCAAGGTTACTTCTGCATCCGCTTTTGAGTTAACCAACCTACCATAGTTAAGGAGACTGATAAGTTCAGTTCTTAAAGTTTTCTCTCTTCTACCATTTCGCTGTGCCCGACAGGGTCCATAATGATGTCATTAACATTTAAGTTACACTTAAATACACTTAGTACACTTTGTTGAATGCAATAAATGATTGAGTAACCACGTCGGTGCCACTCTTAAAGTTACCAGCCATATGTTTGTAAGATTCACTCGGCAATGGACCGCACGCTGCGTGGCCGACCAACAGTGGGTGCCGCTGCTACAAGCCATATGACTGCAGCAACACCAATATACACTGTTGTTGTTACAATATTCTAAAATCTGTCGAAGCTGCAGTCACATTTGTGACTACAACGGACTGTAATAGACGTGAACGTAACGAATACGCGTGACTAAAACGAATGTAAGACAGTTACGACGATCGCATTTTGTCAAATCTCCGACCACATTTGATTAGTAGGTACCGTCACTTTATACGGAGTTCTGTCCGTAGAAATGTCACAAGTTGGACCCAGCTGAGGTCACACCTTCTGTTCTTGTCGCTAACAACAGTCCTCCCTGTTGAGTCCCAGAGTTGAGGAAACACTTCTTCTGCGACTTGTATATTTTAAACATCGTAATAGGACGCGTTCGCCGTGTGTTATCAATGTCGAGTTTGCCGCGGACTTCCGATTTAATTCCGCAAGTGGTATGAAAGTATGCTTGAGGTGTTTTTATAATTTAATTAATAAGTTGAGGTTTAGATCTCGTGGCGGTAAACTGTAATAGTTATTGTGAAAGTGTTTGTGTTCAATGAATAAGTAGATAAATAATAACCCAGCGCAGGGCACGCCTCGATAGTGGCGATAAGACCCCTCTTTGAGGAGTGGCTAGAGAGGCGCCACGGCGTTCTCACCTACCGCCTGACGCAGGTCCTCACCGGACACGGATGTTTCGGGAGGTTTCTGCACATCATCAGGCGGCAGGAAACGCCCGGGTGTCACCACTGCAAGGATCGCCCAGAGGACACGGTGGAGTATACGGTGGAGGTCTGCCCCGCTTGGGCGGAGCACCGCCGTGTTCTCGTAGAGGCGATCGGCAGCGGCAGCGACCTCTCGCGCCCGGCCCTGGTTCAAGCCATGGTCCGGGGCGAGAGGAAGTGGGAGGCAGTCACCTCGTTTTGCGAAGCAGTCATGCTAGCGAAGGAGGTGGCGGGACGGCTGAGGGAAAGAGCCCCACGTCCCAGCCGCCGCGGGAGACGCTCCGGGCGTCGGGAGCTGCGTGACGACTCCCAGCCACCGTAGGCGCGGGCCTGCGGGCGGAGAGTAATGGGTAACTCTCCGTCCGATCAGGACCAGGCCCGTGCCGGACGGTGCGTATGTGTTCCACGCGCGCCTCAAAGAGATGTCAGCAATAAGGAAGGGGCCCGTAAGGGCCGAAGCCTGCCGGGGCAGCGGGATTGTCCGAAAGGGTTACCGATACCCCGGAACATAAAGGGCTAAGGAAGGAACACGGATGGGTTTTAATCAGTAAGAGCTTGACACTCCCTTCTGCTCCACCCAGAGCGGGCGGGGTCACTTGATGATTTCCCACCCTCAAAAAAAAAAAAAAAAAAACAAAAAAAGTACATAAATAAAAAAAAATCTTTGTCCGTCTCTGTCGCTTGCAAGGCAGTTAAGTGAAGTTAAGTGACAGTGACGGACAAAGACTTTTCTTAAAATTAGGTTTCTTCAAAACTTTTTATACAAAAAACGTACTAGTTAAATCGAATTCCCTGGTTTTCATTGGATTCTACCGTATACATCTGGTTACGAAAAAGACAAGGCGTGATAATGACACTCACTTACTATAACTATTCCGTCACGATCGAAGTGGATCCGTCCCCCTGAATTTCCCTTTGATGGGTGTTAAAGTGCCGCCAAGGAAATTTAATCGTTGCTCACACAGTTACAAGACATGACGTCATTATGGCACAGATTGCCGCCAGTAACGCCGTCACTGATTGAATATCCTCCCCTCCTCCACTGATGCACTATCGTGGATTTATTTTATTACTGGGTAATCTGATTGCTGAGCCCAACGGTATTTATGTAGAAGTAAACAAAAGTAAAGCTTATTATAACGATTTTTAAGAACGTTCCAAAAGCTTCTGAGTAAAATGCTTTCGTTATGGATTTTGCCGTTTAGATAGCTTTCATTGCTGAAGTGTTTTTGGGTAATATTTTTATGACACACTGTTGTTACCATAATATTACTGAAATACGTTACAGCATGACTATTAATTTTAAACACATTATATATATTTTTTTAAATACAGCTCCTTGTTGATTCCCCAAAAAGGCTAAAAAATCATAAGCTGCGTAGAAGCAGACAATAAGACCGGTTGTGTCGTCACATCACGTGCGGGCTCGCACATAAAACCAAATGACTAATCCAATTACCGGGCGAAAGGCCAATCTGCCTTCTCATGACCATAATTATACTAACCTTAGCTTTTTGAGCTGCTAATAAAGGCCCCCGTATTCTGTGTGTAAAATAAAACCGGTGGGCCTTTATTAGTGATTCCTCGTGTGTTCTCATTGTAAGTAGGTTCAGAGGTTCGGCTATTTTCGGAAGTTGCTCCGAGTTTAATTAGAAAGAGGATTTAACTGAATTTTGGGACATGTTGGTTATAAATTAGTACTTTTGTCGTCGCCTGCCTCGTCCCGTTAGCCGTACGGCGACTGATGGGAATGTAGCCAGGTTGATGAAGCTTTCTGTTCATTCATGTGAATCTGAATTTTTCAGAGGTCATTGTTATATACTGAGATATACCAAATTTATATAAAAGTATAATTTGTAGTGAAAATGTTTGTGTTATAGTATCTTTGTTATGGCTTCGCATAGATATTTATATAATGGGTTTCTTGAACTAAGCTTAGTTCTCACATTAGGAAGTCTACACAGTGATGGATGATGGTTGAACTTAAGACTTTAGTGTTTTCCAAGAAGCTCTAGAAGCAGTGGTTTGTTATGATTATGACCAAAATCAGAATATTTAAAAAAAAAAAATTAAAAATAATTCACAGAATGTAACAACAAACAACAAATTCAAGTTCTTACTTTACCTAAGTATTTACCTATAGCGCTGCTAGGTAGATATTTCTCTAATGGTTCTGACGAATCGTCAATGAAAAATAAGAGATTTACATAAGAGATAACTGAATAATTTATATTTAAATTTCCTAAAGTTAAGAGTTTTAAAACAATCTGGTAATTTATAATAATCTTTGGTGTCCATACAAAACACATTTTTAGAAAAAAGTTTATTATTAATTTTTCAAACAATTATACACGAATTTTATGGTATTGTTACCAAATAATCAATTTAACAAATTAATATATGGATAACGTTGTGAGCAGTGTATTTGTTATCTCTATTATTAAGTTCTAACCTCTGTTTACTTATCACACTGCTGTTTGCTGTCCCAAAATAAATAAATTAAGTTTACCTATGTTCTCAAAAGTAATTGAATACTATATCTATAATCAACTTAGTTCTTATTTAGAAGCCAACAATATACTCTGTAACGAACAAAAAGGATTTAGGAAAAAGAAAACAATAAATATGGCAGTTTATGACTTTTTGCACTCGATTATGTTAAATGTGGATAAAAATACTCCAGTCTGTGCCATATTTTGTGACATGACGCAGGCATTTGATTATGTCCAACATGATATTTTGTTAAAAAAACTTGATGCCTATGGAGTTAGAGGTAATGTTCTGGAATTATTTAAATCATATTTGCACGATAGAAAACAAATAACCGAAATAAGTAGACTAAACACTAAAACCAAACAAGAAGAAAATATTCTATCGGAGGAACGAACCGTTACTTACGGAGTTCCCCAAGGAAGTGTTTTAGGACCTCCACTTTTTACACTTTACATAAATGACTTTCCAAAGGCAATTGACCATCCTGTAACACTTTTCGCGGACGACAGTACTATAACTATACCCTGTAATAATAAAGACGTATATAAATATGACATTAATAATACACTCATCAATACTATACAATGGTTAGACAATAATAATTTGAAAATTAATCTAAGTAAGACAGTAATTATGCATTTTAGCCAGCGTTTATTGACATTTTCCAATCTTGACATAACATATAATAACATAGCAATTGACACGGTTAATACAACTAAGTTTCTGGGACTAATTATTGACCGACATTTAAATTGGAAGGATCATATAGATGGTCTGAGTAAGAGAATTAGTAGTAGTGCCTATGCATTGTACTTACTGTCACGAAATGTCAACAGGGAGGCGTTATTAACAGCTTACTACGGTCTAGTTGAATCCGTACTCAGGTATGGTGTTATCTTTTGGGGTAACTCGACTAATAGAGAAATAGCATTTAAAGCACAGAAGAGATGCCTTAGAGCAATGTTTCATTTGAAAACCACGGACAGCTGCAAACCCTACTTTATAATGCATAAAATTTTAACATTGCCATCCTTATATATTCTTGAAACTGTTATGTTTGTCAGGAACAATCCTAAATTATTTCCGCGCAGAGCAGATCAATTTCCCAGGAACAGGCGTGATCAAACCCAATTATGTGTACCTCCCTGTAGGACTGCACTTATGCGCAAAAGTGTTTTTCATATGGCTCCAACTGTTTACAATAAGTTGCCTAAAAGTTGGAAGGAGCTTAATAATGTACACTTGAAGAGTAAACTTAAGACATATTTAGTGAATAAAGCATTCTATAACATTAACGAGTTCCTAGAGGAAAGATTTGTACTGACATAGTGGCTTATTTGATTTGATTGTTATTTTTTGTGTTTATTAATTTACAATGGAATAGTTTTATTATTTTTTATTGTTGACATGATTATTGTATTTCAGTCTTAATAACTTATTTATGTTTGTAATTTTCTTGTTATTTTAAATTTATTGCCATATTATTATTATTCATTAATTTTTAATTTATAGTTATTTTATGAGAATGTTTTAATTAATAATATTTCTGGACATTTGCACGTCACATCATGTGGCAAACATGGCGTACCTAATAATGTTGTTTTACCATCTTGCATGCATGTATTTTCTTGTATGTATTACACATGTTTAGCAAATAAATATTATCTTATCTTATCTTATCTTTAATGTTGTTAAATATCCAAACGAAAAAAAAAACACCATGGCTAGAATGTTATAAATTATTTTAATGGTGTATGCTTAAAATACGTTATGTAGAGTACGCGGTTGCATTTAATGTGATAACCTGAAAATGGCCACACTGTATGTAGGTCTATCGAACTATTAGTGATCATAATGACTTTCAGATACCTACGAGACACACATAAATAAATCCACGAGAGTGAAGACAATATATATTTTTTAGGATGCATGAAGAAGCCTCCTCGTGTATCGCAGTTTGTTCCTTCAGTTACTGAACCGAGTGCTCGGTGCATCCTGGACAGTCACACCCAACACCTTATTTGACTCGCCAATTCTTCCTTTCCGGTGGTAGGGCTAACGCCCGCCCGCGGTTTGCGACCACCCTCCCACCGGAGTCAAGCGGCCTGCTGTGTTTCATCGATGCGGGGGAGTTCCAGTACTTTAAGCATCTTCTGGGCACGCTCGTTCCATCATAGACCTCATCCATCGCTTTCCATCAGGCGTGATCAAGGTCAAGAGCGGGCCCATTCAGCAATAAAAAAAAATGGTGTAACTAACCCGACTTCGTTTTATTTATATAGATTACCAATCTATACTAATATTATAAAGCTGAAGAGTTTGTTTGTTTGTTTGAACGCGCTAATCTCAGGAACTACTGGTCCGATTTGAAAAAATCTTTCAGTGTTAGATAGCCCATTCATCGAGAAAGGCTATAGGCTATATATCATCACGCTAAAACCAATAGGAGCGGAGCACCAATGAAGAATGTTTCAAAATCGGGGGATTTTTTTCCTATTGAGAGCTTCCGCTGCGTGCGCTGCGTAAACGGTTAAAGTTTCGCAAAAATCATATATGACAGAATTGTTCCCCTTTAAAAGCTTAAAAAAAAAAGTCCGCGACAGCATATGTCTATCTTTTAAGGTTAGCTCACTATAACCTCTTTTATGCTAACCAAATTTGTTCTAAAATAATGCATTATTTGCGAAGGTGTTTCTATAAACATGGTATTAATCCTTATCCAAATAAATACGTTATTCATCACATGTATTTAATTTTGAACAAAATTGCCTCTGACATCATTTGATTTCAATGTATATCTTAGGAGATATCATAGTTTTAAAATAATACTAATAATAAAGCTGAAGAGTTTGTTTGTTTGAAACACGGTTTGAAAGCTCTAAATCTCTGGAAGTATTGGTCACATATATAAAAATATTTTTGCGTTTGATAGCCCAGTTCTTGAGAAAGGGCTATATTCTATTAAACTTGACGCTAAGACCCTTAGGAGTTGAGCAAAAAGAAAAAAAGTCTGAAGTTTTCGCCAAGCGAAAACGAAGTAATAGCGCAGGCCGGCGACACGTTGCGACGGGGTGGATCGGGGAAACAAAAAAAATTTACGCGGACGAAGTCGCGGACAGAAGCTAGTTTTTTGATAAAGCTGCCTTAATTAACTGCTTTACACCGTCAATTCATCAGCAAGAAGCTGTATCCGTAAGTAGTAAGCCGATGAGATGCATAATAGGATCAAATTAATAATTTACACCTTACAATTTAACAGCAGTTCAAAGCAGGATTATCATTCCAATCCACCGCAAGTACACAATCTACCCTCAACAACACTCGACACCTCTAGTTTGTCCAATTACCCGACTTGAACCAACAAGAGGGAGGTTCCAGTGTACCTCCACGTTTATCTACGATTCAATGCATTACCCGCTAATACGACTGTTCTTTCCGAATGAATTAAGTCCCTCCGGATTTCCCTTTGATGATGTCTTGAGGGTTGAGAACGCACTTTAATCGCTGCTCACCCGCTTATTATTAGAGGGACGATATTATGCTCTGGCACGGCTTGCCTCCAGTAATGACTTTAGTGATTTAATTTCCTTTTCCCATACAAAGTTACCGTTCACATAACAAGCTAAATTCAACTCTATGACTTTGTAATAAATGCTATGAAGTCTAAGTGAGGAAGGCTTATTATGGAAACATATTATTATTGAATCGCTATTGACGGCATCATAGTAATGTAGGAATGTTACTTGACATTAAGATGGAACTCGGACCCGGAACAATAATTTGTGCTCAATGTTCAGCCGGAAGTCAAATGTTACTGTTAAAATTACCTGCCAGATCCCGACCACTGCCTAGCGCTCCTATGGACTCGGCGTCAGGTCCGGTCTCCTGAATCCTGCTAAACTTCACTACATATTTTTTCCACAGGTGCAGGTTAATGTTATTGTTCGTATCTTGAGAGGATTGTAGCACAAACTCACAGAAGGGCCATTTCTTATTAGAAAAAGTTTATGGCGCGCGTATTACGGCACATTGTATACGTTGAGACGATTCTTAGCGAACAGTCGACAATCCGACTGGCAACTCATTTAAATCAACACCCTTTTCATTACACATAAAAGCTTAATTACCTGTTGCGGGGGAAAGACTATCCAAAAATCCCTTATATTGAATGCGGCAGGTAATACCTACCTTATAAGAGAACGGTACGTAACACAGGCAGTTTAATTATCTTCACGCTAACAAGCTCATCAGTATGAGCAGAGGCGAAGATATACTGGTCTTAATGTTTTATTGTAAGTAGGTTAATTACACACCCACTTTTCAGTGCCTGTTTTTCGATAGTTATTGATGGCTGGTCTTGTAAACTAAATCTAGACATACTTTCTATGTATTTGTAAATATAGGTAATTTTAAAAAGATCAAGTTTTAAAAGCTTTAATTTTTTCCCTATAAATTCCTGTAACTAGACATAAGCTAATCATGCAAAATGCCGCAAAACTGTGCAACAAATAAAGCTGTTTGATTGTGTTCATCTCCAGCTTAAAACGAAAACAACTCAATATTGATATGAATTGTGTAATCAGTCGCGATCACACTGGCCAGCACACATGACTGTCAACCACAATAATCACTCACTGTTTTAGTAAGTCTTCACTTAAACCTGTACTGGGGAGTACAATGGAACGTAGACTACCCGGTTATTATGATTTTGCATAATTGTCGAATTTTAATTCGGCTTTTAGTGTCTTCTCTGTTACCGATAGGCGTGTGGCAGCCTCGTTCCAAAGTGTCGTGTTAACACCCGGGTGCTGTAATTTTTTTACGCAGACCTCCATAAGACGTCATATTTACTGACACAGACGAGACTATCGACAACAAAATAAACACCTGAAATATCAAGACAATTATCATCCTCCTGCCATCCCAATAAACCCGGGGTCGGCACAGCATGTTCCCTCTTATACATCGTCGTGAATTCGTAATCTCATTACCACCTTTTCTAGCTACTTAAGAGTATCATCTTTACAATCCATTTATAGTTTCTTTGAGCTTCGCCGACCCTTATGCCATCCACATTCATTCACTCTTGATGACTGAATAATAATGTTGTCTTGAAGCGTTCTACCAAACGAGTGTTGCCATCTGGCTGCATAGGTAATGAGCGACTATTTAGCGGCGGTGTGTTGTGGCAACATTGCGACGTTGCCTGCTCGCTAGGAAGTACCGCTGTACTGCCACTGAATTGACATGGTTCACTCAATTATTTTGTTGTTTGTTTTTGGCGCAATGTGCACAGATAGACACAGGCTATGCGAAGCCTAAACTTATGAGCACACTGTTAGGGCGCAGCAAGTAGTAATACAGCTATGTTATACTTAAAATAAAACATTGCATTCTAGATAATATTACAGCATACATTATTATTTATTACAAATTGATTCTCTTACAAACAATTTATTTTTTCAAAGCTAGATAATTTTATCCGAGGAATAATTTTGGATTTTTGACAATTCTTCCATACATTTACATACGTCAATTTTATTCCACGAATAAAAATTATCTGTCGATAGCAAAATCAGCCCTTATAATATTAATTAAAGAAACACTTTAAAATAAATACTTCAATATTTGTGCTTTATTTTAATTTCTTGTTGTTTTTACCGACTTCACAAAAAGGAGGAGGTACTATGTTCGGATGTTTGTATGTTTTTTTTGGATGTTTGTTCATCGAATACTCCGCCAATTGTCGACGGATTTTCAAAATCCTTTTTTTGTTCGAAAGTAAATAGTTCTGAGGTGGTCCCATTGTCACCAAGTTAGGATCTGATGATGGAATCTTAGAGAAATCGAGGGCAACCCTCAAATTTTATAGGCTCACTTATTGTTTTTCGCATATTTTATGAATTATCTTGTGTATTTGCGTATGGTTGTCACCATTTCAGGTAGCTGAGCTGATGATGGAAGGTACAACTCCTTAACAGTAAGAAGTTACTCGAACAGACAAGGACAGTTTTAGTAAATTGTTTTGATGTTTGATAGGGCATTTGCCACATTTGGTCTCATGATCATCAAGTCATGACCTGATGCTGCAGTCAGGATAGTCTGCAGAGTACCTAACTCCTCGACAACTAACAGCAGATATATCGTGTTTAGGCTCATTGAAAAGGGCTCGATGTGTGGATAAACGTACTGTTAATCTAATCTCTTCACCACCCTTGGTTGACTGGTAGAGAATGCCTAAGGCATTAAGTCCGCCTTTGTACCTTTTTGTGCGAAAAGTTTAAATAAATAAATAAACACCGAAGTACCTACACAGAGACTTGATGCTGATGCCAGGAGCATCAGAAAAAGTACAAACCTTGAAATTACAGCACCGTAGTCGTGTTTGGGCTCATTTTAAACAGGATTAAATTTTAAGTTCAATGCAATGTTAACATAAGTCTGGCCTGATGCTGCCAGGATTATCAGCGGGATCCTGGAGAAATCGAAGGAACTCTTCAAATATTATAGGCACACCTATAGCGATTCGGGTATTATTTATACTAACTCGTGCATTTGCTTTCGGAAAGCAAAATTTAGTGAAGTAAAACTGATGATGAAGACCACAGATGGCCACCGGGACTACTCAATAATAAGTATTTCACAGGTTGCGATTCGATTACTTTAATATGGTTGCTAAGCAATTTATGCTCGTCACAATGCGAATGGTGAAATGAAGCTGATGGTGGAGTACCAGGAGAACTCCTCAACAATTAACGTCCCTGTATCGAGAAAAGTAATATTTTGTAAAAGGCGATGAGCTTGATGCATTATAAACAGTCCCACTAAAAAGCGTGAAATAAAAACTTTTTAACAAAAAAAAAAACCGACTTCCATAAAAAACACTACAAAGTGAAAAATAACTTTGATTTCAGAAGTCGGTGGCAATAAACTAAAATACAGATCCAAAGACACCGACTTCCGAAATCAAAGTTATTTTTCACTTTGTAGTGTTTTTTATGGAAGTCGGCTTTTTTTTTTTGTTAATTCAGTTTATTATTTTAAAGCTACTTCCAGTTATGGGCAGGTCAATTAACTATAATATGAATAAGTGGGTACACATCGGGATGCTTGGCTTGATCTGCGAAGTAAATAAATAAAGGTAAAGTAAGTTTTCGTGTAACTCGCCTTGCAAAGTTTGGAAACGTGTGTATCTTACATAATTATCTGTACTTATATTATAAAGCTGAAGAGTTTGTTTGTTTGGTTGAACGCGCAAATCTCAGGAACTGTTGGTTCGAATTCAAAAATTGTTTTTTGTGTTGGATGGTTCATTTATCGAGGAAGGCTATATAACATCACGCTACAACCAATAGGAGCGGAGGATCGATGAAAAAGGTTGCAAAAAACGGGAAACATTATTCCTTTTGAGAGCATCCGTTGCGTACCTACGCTGTGTAAACGGTTAAAGTTATGCAAAAATCATGTATCACAGAATAGTTCCCCTTTAAAAGTTCTAAAAAAAGTTCGCGACATCATAAAGGTTGACTCACTACCTTTTTGATGGTAATCAACTGTTCTAAAATAATGCATTATTTGCGAAGAAGTTTTTATAAACATGATATTAATCTTTATCAAAATAAATACGTTACTCATCACAAGTGTTTAGTTTTGAACAAAATTGCCCTGATATCATTTGATTTCAATAAATATCTTAGGAGATATCATAGTTTTAAAATAATACTAATAATAAAGCTGAAAAGTTTGTTTGAAAGCTCTAATATCTGAAAGTATCGGTCGAATTTATAAAATTCTTTTAGCATTTCATAGCAAAATTCTTGAGGAGGGCTATAGGCTATTACACATCATGCTAGGACTCTTAGGAAATGCGCAAAAAGAAATAAAAGTCAGAAGTTTTCACTAAGCGAAAACGAAGTAATAGCGCAGACAGGCGATGAGACGATGCAGAAGCTAGTTACATATAAGGTAAGGACCGGCTCGTAATGACGTCACTGATAAAACCATTCAAAACTTTTGACCCGTGAGTCTCAATAAGCTTCGATGCCAGAAAACCGATTCGCAATAATGTCACATACGAATATCTCAATAATATCGTCACTACATCACCTCCAACGGACACCGCGGGGGTGAGGTCAATGTGCGGGCAGAGGGGAGGAAAAGGCGAAAACCCACCGCTCTGAAATGCGTATTCATAGTGGATTAACGACCGACGATAGTGGGCCTTTCACGCCATTAAAAGTGTTAAAAAGCGACTGGTTCGATACTGGAGTGCGGTGCTACTTATGGCGTGCGTGTGATACTCCGCCTTTACAAACTTCTTGAGTATACCGTGTCTTTTTACTTAATTGTGACCGTGTGTTTTCTTTCTGATCTGCTGAAAGATATTTTTTGGTTCATTGAGCGTGTTTTCAGAATATTTACATACTCTCGATTGTTGTTTTGTAGTGATAATATCTAAGTACTTTTCAACCTTTCTACCATCTATTTAACGCAGCCAACTAGCTTAATTAGCCATTCAGTTAACTGCTTAGCTTTATAAATGACAAATGCTTTTATTTTTGTAAGTAGGTTTGCACAAGCACTTTTAGACGTCAATCATATTAAAAAAAAATAGATGAGGTCTGCCTTTCCTATCTGACTACTCTGAGAAGAAAGACGGAAACAAACTCATTGTGTCTGGATTTTGGCTTATTGACGTCATATTGACAGATTGGGTTCCAGCGCCAGGTGGTAGAAAATAGAACTAAATTTAAAGTCTTGGCTAGGCAAGAAGCTAAACGTCATCGATCCAAGTAATTTGCCTAGCTGTTTGATTGAATGGCTGAATATCTTTATTTACTATGCCTGGACGGGGTCTGGTGACGGGGACCATCACGGGACACTGCTCGCTAAATAAACACTTCCACACAATAGGAATAACGGACAGTCCCCTGTGCAGAGCATGCATGGAGGCTGATGAAACCGTTGCGCATGTGCTATTTGAGTGCACAGGCGTCACCCAGATTAGATCAGAAACCCTCGGGACACCCAGATCGTACACAGTTGTTCTCAATAGGCCAGCAGACCTAATTAAGTTCTGGAGGGAGGTGGGCTGGTTGGAATAACCACCGACGGCCGCCATGGCCCACGCACAATGGTCCACTTGAACGACTAAGTGCGGAAACCAAACCCATAACATAGAACATAGATGAATGAATATCATTCAGGCCGTAAAACATTGGCCATTAAAATACACACATCAAAAGTGTCTAGGGATCAAGCATTTTTATGCGGATTTCTTGAGATTGAGATGTGGCTTTGTAATAAATTTATGATTTTATAAATTTATATGGATCCTTTTTGGTGCATTTCATAATTTGAATCAGGAACTGTGAATCAAATTCGAGTAAAAGATGAAAATCAGCTGTCAATATTTTCCCTATAAAAACATACAACGCATTGAAGACATTATTAGTGCTACTGTTTCCCTACTACTGATTAAAACCAACGTTATTATGGAGCGGCGACGTCATTTAAGCAGGGAAGAAATGCTCAGAGCCGTGGGAATGATAGAAGCTGGTTCCCGGCAACGTACTGTGGCTTTAGCTCTGAATACAAGTCAGAGTGTTATCAGTCGACTTTGGACACGTTACCGAAGCACTGGTACCGTGGCTGAGCGCCATGGAGGACGGTATCGCTGCACCACACGGAGACAAGACCGATACATTCAAATCTTAACTCGAAGAGCTCCAACAATAACCGCCATGATGTTAGCCGTGAGGCTTCATCACTCTTCAGGGAACTTAATTAGCGACCAAACAGTCAGAAACCGCTTGCATGAAGTGAACCTTCATTCCCGAAGACCGCTACGGGTACCACCTATAGCAATGCACAATCGTAGGATTCGATATCAATGGGCTCTTGAACACAGAAATTGGGCAGAAGAACAATGGCGTTTCGTGTGCTTTTCTGATGAGTCTCGTTTTGGTATGAGACCGGATACAAGACGTATACGACACTGGAGAACCCCTGGACGCCAACAGCGATTAAAATCCTGCCAGGAAGTCCATCCTTATAGTGGTGGAACCATCATGGTATGGGCGGGTATTTGGATCGGCGGAAGAACGTAGTTGATTTGGATCAGAGGCAACCTCAACGCTCAAATTTATGCTGAGACGATTGTATCAGACGTCATCGTTCCTCTACAAGTGCAAATCGGTCCCTTATTTCAGTTAATGCATGATAATGCACGACCGCACACCGCAAGAGTTGTAAGACAGACTCTCGCCACAGCTAACATCAATGTCCTGCCCTGGCCTGCTCAGTCGCCAGACTTGAACCCGATTGAGCATGCATGGGATATGCTACAGAGAAGAGCTCTGCCGAATATGGAGGGTATCCAGTCGCAAGAAGACCTTTTTTTGTTGTTGCAACAAACATGGGCGGCCATTCCACAGCGTGATTTGGATGAACTCATTTTGAGTATGCCAAACCGATGTTCTTGTGTTGTTAGTGTTCGCGGTAGAAACACGGATTATTAATTGTTTAAGTTACCCAATAAAATTTTAGAGAAAACTGTTATTTCAGTCTTTTTTTCGAACTTTTGTGTTAGTGGTTCAAATGTCAAAAATCCCTTTATTAGGAAAATGGCAAATTTCTTTATTAATGCAAAGGTGACTTGGTTTATCGTTACTGTGACAAACGAAAACACTTTATTTGATGAATCCTTAAAGAAAATTTTAATTAATATCAATCAGGAGAAAAGTTATTGCAAAAATATATGTTGATCCCTAGACACTTTTGATGTGTGTATTTATGTATGTTGTGTGTGTTTTTTAAGGTTCCGTACTTCATAAGGAAAAAACGGAACCCTTATAGGATCACTTCCTTGTCCGTCCGTCCGTCCGTCTGTCAAGACAGTTTTTCTCAGGAACGCGTAGAGGTATCAAACTGCAAATATCTAATACTCAAGTTCCTTGGAGCTGTGAAAAAATCAAACTTCTAAGCCAAACCAATCAAAAGATACAGCCGTTTATGCCGCAAATTTCCGCAAATTTTCGAAACTCGCACGGGAATCAAAACTTACAGGGTACTCCCCGTAAACTTAGAATCTTGAAATTTGGTACGAAATAACGTCTTTATAGTACAGATAAAGGAAAAATCGCGAAAACCGTAAATTTTTAGTTATATCATATAATAAAAAATATTATTGAAAATTTTAAAGTTACTACTTCTTTTCTCATGAACGCGTAGAGTTATTAAATTTAAATTCATATCAAATACTCAGGTCTATAATACCTTTAAGCTGTAACAAAATCAAACTTTTATGTCAACACAGTCAAAAGAAATAGCAATTTAAGCCGCATATTTTCAAAGTCAAAGTCAAAGTCAAATCATTTATTTCAAATAGGCACTTAAAAGGCACTTTTGAACGTCAAAATTTAAAATGAAAAAATAGAATTGATTCTAGTCGCCCATTCCAAAATGTAGTTTTCGTGTGGAGAAGAATGGGCAAGAAACTCCACCGTTACTCTTTTAAAATGTTTTACAAGTTTTTGTATACATTGTTTATATAATTATATGTGAAGACGATGCACCTAAAATAAAATTTAGTCTACCAAAAATGGTAAAAGAATTAAAAATATAACAGACTGGTAAATCAATTATGTGATAGATACATGGTGTCCACATATTTACAAAGATTGAAAAATTTTACTAGTATGTTAAAAAGTGTGTGAGTTACATTTGTCAAAGAATGTAAAAAAAAAATGTGTATGTATAAATTAAATTAGCAACCAGTTTGATTTTGTCTAGACTCTAGATTGTCCTATGGAGCAGGACCAGCATGTTTCCAAACATTGTTATCTTGGATATAATCCTCCAATTTGTAATATCCTTGTTTACAAAGTGTACTTTTTATATGAGTTTTAAATTTTCTTTCATTTAATTGTAATATATCAAAAGGTATTTTGTTGTAGCATTTAACACAGTACCCCATAAAAGATGTTTGCACTTTAGATAATCTGAAAAAAGGTTGATCTAATTTATCTTTATTTCTAGTATTAAAATTATGTCTATCACTTATTTTATTAAAAAGATGTTGATTTTTTCTTACATACATAATATTTTCATAAATGTATTGGCAAGGTACCGTCATAATATTAACCTTTTTAAATAGTTCCCTAAGAGATTCACGACGACGTAGATTGTAAATGGCTCTGACAGCTCTCTTTTGCAAAATAAAAATGGATTCAATATCAGCAGCCCGACCCCACAGTAAAATGCCATATGACATAATACTGTGGAAGTAACTAAAATAGACCAAACGCGCGGTTTCTACATCTGTTAACTGTCTTATCTTTCTAACAGCATAAGCGGCCGAGCTTAGCCGCCCCGCAATAGATGTTATATGAGGCCCCCATTGTAATTTCTCGTCTAGCGTGATTCCTAGGAAAACTGTCTGATCAATAAACTCTAGTTTTTGGCCATTGAATATGATGTCACATTCGCTGCTTCTAACATTAGGCAATTTAAATTTAATGCATTTGGTTTTTTTTTCATTAAGTGCTAAATTATTTACCGTAAACCAATCTTGGACCTGAAGAATAGAGTTATTCACGTCGTCAAGATTTTGTGACCGTCGGTCTATTTTAAAGATCAATGATGTATCATCTGCAAATAACACCATCTTTGGTTGATTTTGAAGTAATTGGGGTAAATCGTTAATATAAACTAAAAAGAGGAATGGACCCAATATCGAACCTTGAGGAACGCCCATTGTCATTTCAGACCCTAATGAGTTTATGCCGTTTACTTGAACTTTAACCTTTCTATCTTTCAGGTACGATCTTAGCAAATCAAGTGCTTTTTTTCTAATCCCATAGTGCTCCAGTTTCATCAGAAGTGTCTCATGGTTTACGCAATCGAACGCCTTAGAGAGGTCGCAAAAGATTCCAATGGCATCTTGTGCTTCTTCCCAGGCGTTAAAAAAATTTTTTATTAGGGTAACACCGGCGTCAGTAGTACAACGCCCTTTGGTGAAACCATACTGGTGTTCATGAAAGATGGAATTTTTATTAAAGTGACGTAACATTTGATTGAGCATAAGCTTTTCAAACACCTTACTGAGAACTGGCAGAATCGACACAGGCCTATAATTGTTGGGTTCTTTACTGTCACCGGATTTGAATAATGGAACTACTTTACTATGTTTCATAAGATCCGGAAAAACTCCTTGATCAACACTGGTGTTAAATATGAAAGCTAAATAAGGCGCAATAGTTTCTATGAGAGATCTACATACTTTTACAGACATTCCCCAGAGATCTTCTGTTGATTTAATTTTAAGATCTTTAAAAGCTTTTATAACAGCCTGGGGATTTGTATGCTGAAACCTAAACTCCAAAGGGCATGGCTTTACATTCTTTTTAAGCAAGGCAGCAGAAAGTGTGGGGGATGAATTTAAAGCTTCAGTAGTTTTAAAGGGAATATTCGCAAAAAAATTTTCAAATTCCTGAGCTATTTCTACATCTGAGTTGATGGGGCCATGTGCAGTCTCTAAATTAAATTCAGTATTACGCTGTTTTTTCCTACCTGTTTCATTATTTATTATTTGCCAGGTAGTCTTTATTTTATCATCAGCTGATTTTATTTTATTGCTAATATAAAGAGCTTTAGCTATTTGGCACACACTTTTAAAAGTTTTTGAATATTTTGCAACATACCGATGAAAGTTTTCATTTTTCAAATGTTGCTTTAAGCCATAAAGTTCAAAAAGTTTTTCCCTGCTTTTACGAATACCTGGAGTCGCCCAGTCACTAAATAAAAACTTTGTGTAAATGCTTTTAGTTTTTAGTGGAAAAGTGTTATTAAACTGGTCGTTTAACAGTGAAAAGAACTCGGCATAGAACTCATTTGGGTCACCTATATTATTAAAATTCTGGTCACATAATTTACTGGCCAAAGAATTATTTAATTTTTCCAAATTTTTACATGTAATTGTCCTAAACCTTATTTAAATTTTTTGTAACGGCATGTAGGAGCTAAATGTAATTGTTTGTCCACTGTGATCAGACGGCAACTTATTTACAATTTGTTTGTGTAAGTAATCACAATTACAAAAAACAAAACAAAAAATATTATCTATACAAGTGGCAGAGGAAGCTGTCACTCGGGTTGGTTCAATAAAAACATTTGACAAATCAAATGACCTAAAAAGGCTTAACAATCTGACAGTATTCAAGTTATTTTCCAATAAATTAATATTAAAATCTCCACATACGATTATTGATTTACTACTAGTACTAAGTTTCTTTAACACATCTTCCATTACAGAATCAAATACAGATAGATTCTGGTAACTGGGAGGTCTGTATACGCATACTATAACATGCTTATCAAGCTCAGCACAGGACAATTCAATGGTGTGTTCAACAGACAGCCCGACGATGTCTTTTCGTTCTTTCGATTTAATAGAATTTTTAAGTAATATTAATGACCCGCCATGTATCATACGTTTTCGGCTGAAATGGCTAACTACACAATAATTTTCATAATTAATTGACATTACTTGATAATCTTTCAGCCAATGCTCTGTTAAACAAATTACATCAAACTCGCAACTACTCGCGAGGGAATCAAAACCTAAATGGTACTTCCGGTCGATCTAGAATCTTGAAATTTGGCAGGAAGCAATGTTTAATAGCACATATAAAGGAAAAATTCCGAAAACCTTAAATTTTTAGTTACATCACATATTTTTTTTTTCAAATAATTGTAAATGGAATTTCCACATAATTTTCATCCATAAACATATTGTTTCCGTTAATAAACACTAGCACTACACAAAGTACCACAACTATAGATAATGTTTTTTCGAACTTCAATGTTCAATGTGTCATAGCGTTTTCAGTCACCATTTACAGATTTGGTTCAAATTTAATTCATAATTAACATGTTTGTACCAGATTTTTAAATAGTGATTAAAAAAATTTGTAAATAAATAACTTTGATAAAAAAGCTTGCCCTCATTCGTCAGCAGACTTTTGCAAGGCTGCTGCAAGGCTAGTGTAGGTATTTCAGTTATATTATAAAATAAATCATATGTGTTAACATAAAAATAAAGGATTACTGAAACGATAAAGAGACCTTTGTCATTAATTTATGCTCCTCCAGCTTTCCATATTGTAATGTTATATATTTCATTTTGCAATAAAAATACCATAACTATGACTCGATTGTCGTGATGGGTGAACTTTTACTTATATACCTACAGGTTTGTACGGAACCCTCGGTGCGCGAGTCCGACTCGCACTTGGCCGGTTTTTTTATGTATGTGTTTATTTTATGTGTGTATGTATTTATGTATTTTTTGTGGTCATTTAAATATTTTTTAGAAATTAATATAATCTATCGATTTCGCTATTTATTCCTGCGCGATAATCTTGATGAGGCTATTGAGGCTCGGCTCTTAAATGTAACCAAAAGTCCCATAAATTCACAAACCCTGTATTCCTCGCCACCACTGGCACCCCACAAAACAAGCCACTATATTTTTTCCATAGGCACAATATATTACACGATCACTATACAGTATAAAGGCTTTAGAAATGTGCCGGTTAACGTTCAGAGGGAACACAGATCGCCTCTCGGTACCCTGCTACCTCCATACTGCAATAACAATGTTAATAGCCTTCGTTCCGTGTCGACTTCTAACTTACTGCTTTGACTTCGAGCTTTTATAGCTTTGCGAATTTAAGGTGTTTTTGTAGATACCAGCCATAGTCTAAAGTTCAACTCAATATGAGGAGTGTTTCTTGGCTTGGCGCGCACAGCTGGGTGAGCATTGTCCATAAAGGGATTCTCACTATTAAATGAAATCTAATAGCAACGTCAAAAAAAAAACCCTGGGAATTCTCATGGATATGGTTATATTATTATAATTATATATTATATCCCGGCAATAATTCTTATGTAGGTACCTAAAACAAACAGAATCGTAGCACGTGAACACCTGTGGTTACCTTCATGGGAAGCGCTTGTTAAGTTTATTGTAAAAGTTTCCTCCAATGAACTTTAACAAGAGATCGTCGCATCATTTTAATTCCGTCAAAGGAAGCGAGCCGCTGCCGGTTCCCCCTCAAACAGAGTTGTGTGCACAGCGCGGAATCTATCATCATCTATCAGCGCCGTTTGTACGTCCGCCGCCGCCCGCCGCCGCCCGGCCGCACAGTGTTCGTAATTATTACATTACGAGCTACTTTAGGTATAAATATCATGGCAATATAAATTGAAATTTGCATGTGATTAGAGTACATTATTAGTTGTACAACTCGTTTCTACGCCTAATTGCCCGATTCCGGGACATCTTCACCGCTCAGCACTGCACTAACCCCACGCGATAACAATACCGGTCAGTCGCTTTTGTTAGCCGCTAATGATCGTACATGTTGACGCTCTGTTCGTACAAGTATTTTTGAGTTTTATTATAAAATTTTTGGTTCATCATGGGATCCACATCCACAGGTAAGATATACACCAATTTGTTAATCATATTTGTATTAGAATTATGAGAAAATAAATAAAATATGAATTGAAAAAAATAACCAAATTTGCAAAAAAGAGTAAACGTAAATAGAGTCCAACTTTTTCCCAGCCAATTCCAGCCGTCCATATTTTTTTATGCAACTCGAGTATTTATCTAGCTTTCGAATGAATCTAGTCTCAATATTCGACTCACCTCGACTTTTGAGTGATGTAATTTTTTCGTTCAACAGGTGTTAACAGAGGAATAACACGCCTTTACCTTTTCGAGCTTTTATGTCGTGATAAACTGGTAAATCAAGCAAATAAGGGATCCTCTATTGCTCGGATGGTTCAGAAATTCCAGGACTTCCAATAGAAGTTATTAAAAATAAAATAAAGGTGTTTTCTGCTGTGCTAACTAAGAAATGGAATGCTATTAGGAACAAAGAGAAGTTTGTTTTAAAATGCAACGACTGGCTGCAAGGAGAGCTTTGGTCAGTACAAAATCAAGATGTTGGACAACCTGTCCCACCTGGTCAACCTGAATGTTCACCTGCTCGATCTGCTGTAGCTCGAAGGATGGATTTCGTTGGGCTAAGTGCATCAGCAAAGAAAAAGCGGAGGAAGAGGTTGGTGGCGGGCTATTCTCCGGAGGAGCTTGCCTATATCAAACAACTTTCACAAAAACTGGTAAACGTAATATGGCTACCGTTATTTAGTTATTTACTTTGGCGCCAGAAGTATTGCAGTTATTGAAAGCTCCTGAAGCACCTGAAAGAACACACTCATCGGATGAAGAGGCAAACGGCGAGTAGACATTGGATCATCGTGCTCAGTCACTCACATTGGATCAAGGCCTTTTTCAGGGCCGCTTATTTAGAAAATTCTTAAAGTAAACGTATTTTTATTTTATTTTATTTGTAGACTATAATAAAGAAAGATATAAAAATATGTGAGCACTATATGAATACAACATATACTTAGTAATATATGTGTTTTTCTTGTATAAGTCCACAAACATGTACCTACCTACATTTAAATTAAAAATTTCGTATTAAAATCAAAGTAGCTCGTAATTTAATGATTGCGAACACTGTGGGCCGGCCGCAGGGGAACCGAATAAAAAAGTGCAGAAGGCTTATAGATAAAAAATATTTCAAAAGTAGCTTTTGCCCGGTGGCTTCGCTTGTTCGTCCCAAGAACGTACTACCAAGTTGAACAGTATTTTATGTCCTAACCAGGTAATGAAAAAGTAACAGGCAGAGAGTTACTTTTGTATTAATTAATAATAATAAAGTATGGATGTATATCGGTCGTTTCAAATTGTATATCAGTGATGATGAAGATACAGTGTCACCAGCCCATTTTCAATTCTAGATGCTCCTAGTATTATAACCTTGGTACTATGGTGGTGGTATTCATTACTGGCAGTAAGAGGCTTACTAAGAGGCTTTCCAGTTGGCTGCTCTAATTACGTTATAGTAGCTCGTATTGGAAGGGTTTCTCGTAGGCATTTGATATCATTTGGACACGATGTTAGTCTTGAACACAAGAACCATACCAGTACAGTGTAGTTCTTCTTCTGTCGGCTCCTGGTGTCGTGCATCACTTGGAATGGAACTACTGGTCACATAATCTGGTGTGATCCAGCCACTCGCCACTGTTTGTAACGATACTAAGTGACGACTGTTTTGTGAGAGTCGGCTATGATGACGTCATCATAATCCTTTGTACACAAGCTGGTTATTTGAAAAGTTATATGCTGCTTCGGAAACTTACGATAGAAGAGAGTTTCATCTGAAGAAAAGGTGATTAATAAAATAATAGCACAGGCCAAGAAATGTTATCTACTACTATGTTATCGCTTTTGGTAACAATAATCTGCTCATAATTATTTCTAACACCGATGCGGATCCGCAAGGAATGTTAAGGCCAGGAGTCTCAGAATCGACCTATTTTGATTCAACATTAAACAATCAAATATTCTTTGTTTTGATCTGATAAAAATATATGTTGTAGTTCAATAAACATTCTTGATTATTCTATGGTTCAAAACACGATATTTACAACTTCACTCGATCATAAAAAATCGCAAACAAATCGAAAATAGGGAAGTTTTTTATCGTTTTTCAAGTCGTACTTGAAGTAGACCAAAGTTTTACTCTAAAAAAATATGTCAAAAAATAGGCAATGATGTTTAGAAGAATATTCTATGGCTATTTTTTTTCAAAACAGTTTTTTATTGTTTTGACAAGATATAATATAACAAAGCGGCCCGCGCGCTTCGCTTTAGTAGCCGGCTAGGCGTCTCCGAGGCAGGACCTGTGTCGCTTTTACTGGCTCGCCGCGTTCCTCCGCTAATCGATCGAAATATACGTTATATTATTGTTATTTTCCGTGTTTGTATATTAGTTTTAAAAATAAGCCTGTAAATATTGTTTTTAAGTTCTAGTATTAATAATTAAACAAGATGTTAGTTTATGTTGTAAAATATAGTGGTATTTAAGATTAAATTATGGGGAATAAAAACAGAAGAAAGAAAAAATATCCAGGATTGAACTGCGGAAGCTTAAAAAAAAAAAGGTAAGATTGATTATTATTTTTCTATAGCTAGCAATATTGTAGTTGTATAGGTAATTATGTACTTACCTACTTGCTTTCGTCACAGTACTAGCAGACAGTAGCAGGTAGGTAACTAGGTACCATAAATTTACAATTATACTAATATCAAAGTAAATATAAACTACTACTCCATTCACAATAAGATTACACATTTAAACAAACCTTTTTTTACAGCTTGTTCAAACGATTTTGACTTCTATTAAGTAGGCATAAGGATGGCATTAAAAGCAAAAAAGTGCTTACAATAATAACTGTTTACTGCTTTTAATGACATCCTTATGCCTACGGAATAGAAGTCAAAATCGATTGAACAGACGGTAAAAAAGGTTTGTTGAAATGTCTTATCTTATTGTAAATGGAGTATAGTTGATATTTTAGTTTTTATGGACAAAACAGTAGCACAACTACAACAAAGATAATTTTTGCTAATAAAACTTTTTATCTTTGCAGTTCATCGATACCAAGATGTAAAGGCGTATTTACAAAAAAAATGCACAGGCGAACAGTAAGTACCTAATCTACAATTCGATTTTTTACCCGACTTTCAAAAAGGAGGAGGTTATTATGTTCGACTTTATGTATGTTTTTTTTTATGTATGTTCTGTTCACTGATTCTCCGTCAACTGTGGACCGATTTTCAAAATTCTTTTTTTATTTGAAAGAGTATGCTCCCGAGTTGGTCCCATTGTCACCAAATCGGAATCTGATGAGGGAATCCTATGGAAATCGAGGGAAACCCTCAAATTTTGTAGGCACACCTATAGCGATTTGGGTAGGTATTTTTTATAGTAGCTCGTGCATTTGCTTTCAGAAAGCACCATTAGGTGAAGTGGAACTGATGATGAAGACCACAGATGGCCATCGGAATTACTCGATAGTAAATATTTCACGGGTTGCGATTCGATTAGGTACTTTAATGTGGTTGTTAAGCACAATGGAGCTGATGGTGACTTCTCAATCAGCTCCAGTTCTTATAAGGAGAACTCCTCAACAATTAACGTTCCTGCATCGGGAAAAGCAATATTTTGTAAAAGGTGATGAGCAGTTGACATTAGGCTATTATAACTTAGATTAGTTACAAACTGGACTACTAAAAAATGAAAAATAAAAACTTTTTTACAAAAACAACCGACTTCCAACAAAACACTACAAAATGAAAAATAACTTTAATTTCGGAAGTCGGTCTCAATAAAAGAAAATGCGGAACCAACGTCACCGACTTTTTATTCAGTATTTGCTTCTCGCTCAGGCGCAATAGGTAGGTAGACATGTACTTACCTAATGCATCAACTCAAGTCTACTCTACAAATTATAATAATGCAAGGTTGTTGATGTTGTTGTACTTTTATACAAAATAGTGACTAGAATGTATGTAGATATCTGTTACCTCCTGACTTACCACTCGACTTACCGACTGACTTAACGACTTTGGTTAGTTTTAGTTTTGATTGTAATATCTTGAGTCAAATAAAAAGCAACTTTTTTCTTTTTATTGTTTCAGTGACAGTCATGATTCATATGATTTTACTGTTGAAGTGGAAAACAAGGAAGATGACTTTCAACCCGTTTCAGGACGCAGAATTGTCGACATAAATTTTATTTTGCGAAAACTGCAAGAAAAAGTAAGCAAGACAAGGAAAATGAGCAACCAGATAAATGCGCATCCAGTACACACGCTCTGCCTCAACCAGCACCCTGATTGCGAAACACACTATCGATCTCAATTTGAATAATTTTGAAGCATATTGCTAATCCATTGCTTCATATGTTCGAAAAATGTGTCTGCTCAACAATGTAAAACACGCAATGAACGTTGTTGATCTGTCAAAATGAAACCCATTGCTACTAATAGTGTGTTACGCAATTACCCCGCTGATTTGCAGCAACCAGGTCCAAGCACGCTCGCGATTAATATTTATGATTTTTTATTATTTTTTGAGTAAATTATTAAGTTATTATTATATATTTTAAAAAGTATTTCTTATTTCTAATAAATAATTTATTGTCCTGTGTATTATATTGTAATGAGTTTTATCAGAATTTATTTAATCCAAAGTAAGTAAGTAAGTATGTAACTAATAATAAATAACTAGCTTATGCCCGCGACTTCGTACGCGTGGATTATAAATTAGTTATAAAACATACATGTGGTAGGTGAAAACTAAAGCTACGGAATATAAACTCCTGTCAAAATCCTTCTAGTAGTTTATTATCAGACAAACATTCTAAAAACTGGATCGTAAGGAAGCGCTGTAACAGTCATGAAAGAAAAGAGGTAACAATTAAAAAAGAAACAATTGTTGGTAGGTAATAAAGTGATTTATGTTGATAAGTATACTTATATTTCCCTAAAAACTAAACACTCGAAATATTAACATGAATTCCGTAAAACAAAGTTAACTGTTCCTACTGTTACAATTTTAAACTGTGACGCAAAATTTTTGAACAGCGGGGTCAGCGAGTTCATTTGAACTACGCGTTCGCGGGACTTGCCACGCGAGGAGGGGGGTAACGCTAAATGCCTACTGCGCTCGAATATCCTGGCCTTAAACATCTGAAACACAAATGTTCGTATCAATTTTAAACTACCAACAGAACACCTTTCCTATTGGTTCCGTGTTCCACCATGTGAAAAGAACGTTGGTGTTTACCTGCGCACTGAGCATTTGACGATCAAACTGGTTTTATGAAGGGAGCGCGACGCTAGTAAAGTAAATATTATGATTCCACAATAAAACAATTATACTTTATACAGGGTTATTGGAAAAGCATTAACAACCTCTTAAGAAGTCATTGTACTCATCATTATGAACAACTTTTACTATGGGACCAACCCTGAAATCGCGAAAAAAAAAACAGCTGTTCCCTACATTTATATTCGCATAACTCGTCAAAATGTAGGGAACAGCTGGTTTTTTTTCGCGATTGCTGCATGGGCCCTTAGTAAAAGTTGTTCATAATGATGAGTACAAAGACCTCTTAAGAGGTTGTTGCTATTTTTCCAATAACCCTGTATTTAAAACAATAGCCTAGTACTTTAGGACAAGACTGTGCTCGTGCGCAGACGCACCCACCCCCTCTACTGTCGCTCAGCGTTCATTTTACGTGACGCCAGCTGTACATCCGTGATCGTACAAGTGTGAAAATTTCCCTAAATACTTGAAGTACGTTTCCTATTACGTCTGTAAAACGACCCGTCTGTGCAGCTACTCGACTCGCTTCATATAATATGCATTCAAATACGAGCGGCACCGCGCGGCACGAGGCTGCGGCATCGCTACAGGAATACAGGATACATTGGAATAACAATACTGTTCACTTGTACATGTGGGACATAGGAAGGTGTACTGGCAGAGTTGTGTAGCACAAGTATACTGTGAGATGGCCTTTTGCTTCTGAGGGAATATTTCTCACTATAATAATATGGTATTATAGTATAACACGCGGAATTAGTGTCATCCTCACTACATTATCACCTTCCGTTGTTTTATTGACCCTTCCACCGTATGGTACCGGCGTTATGTTCCTACTAGCTGCACCCTGACGGAGTCATGTAGTCATAAGGTTACCCTAACATTAGGCAATAAATAAATAAATACAAGTGCCAGAGAAGTGTATCATCTTCTCAATTTGGACGTTATGGGATGTTGAAAATATTGGATCAGGATCGCTCTTAATAGCGCTATCAAAGAAAGAGGAATTAATCTGACAAGGTCAATATTGGGACTGTAGATTAGATTTCAAGTTCATATTTCATGAATTAATTTACACACTATTATATATTAATTATGTTATATTTTGCTTAATCAATATTAATATTTTATGTTGTTTGTCTGAGGCTGATTCTTCAATCTAGAGATCATTTTTATTCCTGGAATAAAATTGACGACTGACAGTTTTTGTATGGAAGGACTGTCAAAAATTAAAAATTTTCCTCCGATAACATTATCTGGCGTTAGAATAATCAGCCCTTAGTTGAATAAGAATCGTAGGCTAGCTATTATACGTTATTACTTGAGTACTAATAATATGTACAAAATTGTGTCTACCTATCTAAAATTAAGATTCCTTTGAAGAAGACTTGACTGATGTTTCCCAAAATATCAAATTTGTTAAATATGGGCTCCTGTGCTTAAAGCTCACCTTATAAGTAAACATCTCAAAACGTTATTCCTTACTTAATAATAAAGGTTGAACATGTTACTCACATAATATGTTATAACGACAAGCTCTATGGTAATGAATAACAGCGGCATGTGATTAGAACCAAAGAAAATTGTTTATTATGATCTTATTTAGATTTGACATTTGTAGGAGACAGTTTGCGATAACGAAGCAGCAAGCTTAAGTTACTCCACATTCTACTTATTACGAACATCGACACAAACATTCCTTTGTGTATCTTACAAATATCATGTTGTACTTATTGATACAGAGCAAAACGTTAAGCTCAACTTTCCTACGAAGTCCTTGGAAAGAGTTCTCAACAAAACACATTCAATTTTATAGACATTCAAATTGTAATTGGTATTTGTATATAGTTGTTGTATTTGTTTCCGCAAGTGTTCGAGGGAGGCTCGCGAACTTCGCAACTAAAAAGAAACTTGAATTAAACAATGAATATTACAACAAATCACGACGCGTTAACAACGGTACCTTTACTTAACAAAATATGTTTATTTGTGTTTGTACACAACTCGTAGGTGCGCGGGTTGAGAACTTACTAACACCACTAACAACCTTTCCCATTCACCCGTACAAAGCCAATTTCTATCCTATGCCACTTGTTATAAGATCGACGATAAGTGTATTAGTGAAAGTTGTTGTTCGTAAGTCGTAAAGCCCACTACCACAATAAATAAATAGTTGTAGGTCTAAAGTTGCCTGAACAAACTTGGGCACGTCTTCTCAATTTTTCCCTCCGCTCGTGAATTATTTACCTTTTCCCTTGTTCCAATACAATAGTTGGCAACTCGCGCTTTCGAAACAATAATATCATTGGGAAATATTTCCCATAAATATTTATGTATTTTATGGACGTAAACGTCCCTGACTTTTTAGACGTATTATATGTAGCCGACCCATAGCTCTGAGCGGTTGGTTTCCTTATTTTTTTCAATGAAGGGTTTTTAGAGCTGTCTTGAGGCACGATCACGATCAAAACGAAACAAGAAGGTATTTTGAATAAACGAGCTTTCTTTCCTTCAGAATCACCACCTCACCTCACCTGCAATACGTTCATAACCGACCAATTGAAAAGGCAAGTATTTCAGCAGCTCAATCAATGGAAATGTATAAGCAACCGTTCCAAACTGCATCTTTTCGAGCCGGTGTGTGGCGGTTGACGTTGCTAGCATAAATAACTCGCACGAACACCCAGGCGCAGCGCAAATATTTGTACAGCTCACAGTTTTTGTGACGATGCTGGAATCAAATCCACGACCCGCGCAAAAAGAAGACTCTACTGTGCGGCATGGCGTTATGTGCATTATGGCGCTATGTAAACGGGAATCGTTGCGCGGGGAAGCTCTGTTTTTAACCTCCGACAAAAACAAAGGGGTTTTGCATCTGTGTATTTGTGTGTCTGTCAGTGCCATCGTAGCTCCCAAACGGCAGAACCGATTTTAATTATTTTTTTTTTTTGTTTTGTTTGAAAGGTGACTTGATCGAGAGTGTTTTTAGCTATGATTCAAGAAAACCGATTCAGCCGTTTGAAGATTATCAGCTCTCCGACTTATTGATCATTCATGTTTTTAAAATAAATGTTTAAATGGTAAACCCTCATATTGGTGCCCAAGATACAGGCTTGCCTAGTTTGGGGCCAATGTAATCTTTTGAGCAATAAAGTTTTATTTTTGTTCGAAACATCAAAAATACGAATTCCGATTATTATAGTACCGATTAATTAAAATTTCGAAAAAAAACGCCTTGTAAAACTGAATAGCAAGTGTATTGGTACTTATTTAAAACTATGATTCTTTACTTTTGAATAAAAATATTTCCTATCGCTGGTCACAGTTCTAACCTTAATTAATCCAAATGATTCACCAACAATAGAGGGGATCTGGCGCTCGGCGGCCGCTACCGCGGCACATTCGCTTCGCACGCTCACCTTTGTAACCGCCTATAAAATACGAACTTTTGAAAATCGGAACATCAAAATTCGGATGGGTGGTGTTCCCAAACCAAACATGTATGCCATGAGATAGGCATTTTAATAAAGAGCAATAACTATTATGGCGGTTTTATCAAATTACTGTGTGAACAAAGTTATGGCGATGTACCGTAGGACGGACCTGGACGGTAGATGTGACGGTATACTTGAATAAGATTTGCACTAGAAAAAAAATATATATTTAGGCCAAAATATTTGGACTAATATCATTATCCAGGGAGAAAACAGAGAAATACGTTAGTATGAAATGAACGCCAACGACCACGAGTAACTAGCTTCACTGTGGTGAAATACGTAGGTACCTACAGCTGCGTAGATTCCTGTGAGTCACATGTCGATCGTAGCATGTTTACTAGTAATATAATATTATAAAGTTTAAAAAGCAAGAAATAAAACTTAATTTTTTTTTTTTAAAACCCCGACACTAACAAAAACCTCTAAAAACTAAAATAATAATATATATATTAGCCCTTTAAGTTGAATATAAGTTATAGGAAATGTTTTGATCCAAGCGTCCTCGCGTCGAGGGACGGCCAATAAAAACGCCAAACAGATGAGGCTTAAACCCAGCAATAATGAATGTACTATTGTAGGTAGCTGCTGTTGTGAACTTCCAATTTTCACTAGCTGTCCGCAATCAATATCGAGCAAAAACGAGCAAAAAAATCACGTTTGTTGTATGGGAGCCCCCTTAAATATTTATTTTATTCTGTTTTTTAGTATTTGTTGTTATAGCGGCAACAGAAATACATTATCTGTGAAAATTTCAACTGTCTAACTATCGCAGTTCATGGGATACAGCCTGGTGACAGACGGACAGACAGACGGACGGACAGCGGAGTCTTAGTAATAGGGTCCCGTTTTACCATTTGGGTGCGCAACCCTAAAAAAGATTGATCATAATGTCTGAAGGATGATAACACTGCCTTATTACGTAGGAAGGTACCTACCAATAAGGTATAATTTGCATATCTTTCTCAATTTCCACAAAATACTCAAGACTGTCAAGAAGCTAATACACTTTCTACTTTACTTCAAATTGGTAGATTATTATCTTTCAAATAAGCTAACGATGTTGGAAATTCAATGCGTCGGATTTTCCACCGCACACCGGCTGATTCCCTTCGGATCGAACAAATCGCTTGTACCTCGGATAAGGGAAGGTATTTTAATGAAAGCTGCTAGTTTATTACTTGGTTCTAATTGCAACTGATCCTTTGTTTGTTGTATTGTTAATGAGACAATAGTGCATAACCATAGTGTCTGGTTACCTGACCGCACTGATTTTAGAAAAACATCAGCCACAGTCTATTTTAAAAAATCTGTGGATGATTACTGAATACGAAGATATTTAAATTAGATTGGAATATTGAATCCTTGAATATGATGTATTTAGTGAGTATTAAAATGTACAGTCGATGGCACGTCGGTGGTAACACTTTGACCTTGAGCTAGCCTCGCGTAGTGCGGAGTTTCAATAGCATGAGGCCAGCTGATACTGGTTTGGTTACCACTGACGTGCGGCCTACTGTTCACACAAATACGCCAACGTGCAACACCTCAATTAATTTACTATTGACATGTCCATTCAGGAATTCAAGTTATACGTCCTAAACAAACAAAGTGATTTTCAATTTGTTAATTTGATTAATACAAATCTCTGTGGCGTTAGTTTGTTCCGAGTGATTCAGGAATTGCTTTTCGACTGATGTTCGATTACTGCAGTACTATTAGATAACATGCAATCCGATGTTGATGATATTAATAGCAATCTCCTGGCTCCCCACACGCCGCTACAATCAGGCTCCCCGCGCCCGCCGGGAGCCGCTCGAATAAATATCCAAAACATGTTTACGGCCAGTCCTCAAGGCGTTCACAATGTAATTTTCTTCAGCAATCTGTTCGGGAATATTACCGGCGGTATTTATTCCCGGGCTCATTACAGTCGCGGGATCCAATCGCGGGATAAGATTCCCGACGCCGGGATCGCATTGGTCGCGCACTCCCTAGAGTAAAGTTGAGATTTGAGTCACCAGTTTTACTCGAGCTGTTCTTCTTACACTATCTAAGAAGCTTTCTTCTAGTTGAAGGGTCTTGTTCGACTGGTCGTGGGGTTATGATTCGATAAAGCGGTTATTGGGGGCGTCGAGGATACTCCCGTGTGATCGAGGTGTCGCAAAATAGTTTTTCCGGTTCGTTTTGCAGTCTTGTCGTGTTTACTTCGGATATGTCTCGGTTCTGTCCTGTATATATGTAGCCTGTCACGTGATTACTTACCTGAGCATATAAATAGATTATGTTCGGAGAAGTTCATGAGGAAATTGACGAAGAAATAATTATTACATTGGGCGAGAAAACATGTTGGAGGAGGCATTTAAATTCATGATATTGCCTGAAGATACGGTGTCACCAAAGCCTAATGGAAAAAAGTCGTTAGTGGAAACTACTATCATTCTTTGATAACGTAAGTTCCTCACAAGAAATGCTGCTGTAGGCTGCTGTACAATATGTCTATACAATATTGTAGGTACGTATCTATCCTACCTACTTATAGAAATATACAATACAATACAATACAATATTTCTATAGAAAGACTACAGAAAGGTTTCTATAGTCTTTCTTCATCTATATACGAAAATACCGACGGATCCTTAACAAGTCCTTTTATAAACTAATTTGAATACGTTGCATGTCTGAAGGGAACCTAACAACCAAACTTTTGCAGTTTGCATTATCTTACATACTTTCGCCGACTTTTTATATAAACTTTGATTTTTCACCTTTCTGACAGGGATGGAAGTTTCGCGACGATCTATAAAAATAAACTGCTTTGAGCTGGAGAAGTTGGTAAAGTCACGAGCTTACCAGCTCGGGGCCGCTCGGCAACGCTCGGCGCGACTCGACACGGGTCGGGAGCGGCACGGATGTGGTCCGCGCACGTGTCTGGGCGCCCGTGACCGCCATGCCGGATGACTCGTTCCCTGATTCCCTAATGTTGCACCTGACGACATTATTTGTTTAATTAAAATTTAAACGCTGTTTTGTATAATAAATGAACTGTTTATGTTATAAGACACGTATTCGAGAAGTTTTTGGGTGAAGTTTTGACTTTATGCCTCCGGACGTGCCGAGAGGTTTCCGTAATATACAGAAATAAGTTTTATGAGGCAGGTACATTTTGAAGAGAAGTTTTATATTGTTGTTCATTATCGGAACGACGATGACGGGTTCAAATAATTGAATAACTTCTTTAAAAATTGACATTATTTTCCTAAGAAGGCTGAGGTGCATATGGGTGATTTCAACCAACATTGCGCAGACTTAAGCCCTAAGAAATCATATGATCTTAGTACTAGCGATTAATTTGTGTAGGCTCACTGTAGTCGATGCATAATACAAATATGATAATACCTAACAATACAAAACGAATATAAAAGACTATCAAAATAAACTACTCGTTTGAGAGAAAATAGTCCAGAAATACTTTTATGAGGTACTCTAGAGGCGGGCCAGGTCTGCCCGAATAATGCTGTCACGGCCCAAGAGGTAATCTCCAGCAAAAGTATGGAAACTGCCGTCTGTACTGTTGTGGAACTTTCACCGGGGGCGCGCTGCGCACTCGATGGGGAAAACGCTGCGGATTTTCGTCGCTTTTTTTTTATGTGTTGTTTTTTTTTATGTTTTGTTTTTGCGCTGTATTGACTGGTTTTTACTTGCTGCCTTGTCCGTCTCTTTGGTCTTTTAGTCGCAAGTCTGGCCCCGGGTTCGACACCGTGGTTGAGTAATGTGTTATTGGGTTTGTGGTAAAGGACGCGTAACGGACACAATGCGTGAAGTTATACTAAATGATAATGATATGGTGGTGTGATGATGAAGGTCTGAGGACTTTTGAGGAAATAACCGAACCGATTTGAGTGGACCTGTCCAGTCAGTGTAAGCATTTGTCATTAATCGTATTGCTCAACTCAAAACTTAAGGAGCTCAACGACTCGCCGAATAATACCAAAGAAAGGATATTTGGGTAGCCCGCAGGTGATGGATAAAAGGAGATCTAGTTAACGTAGCTACAAAGAATAGCCATAAGATACACATGGAACAAGTGAGCAAAAAGCTCAATCCTCGGGAATCAGTGGCAGGGCGTAACTATGTTTGTGTCAGTATTCTTGCTTTTACAAATATTAATGTTGAGACCCTTTTAATTTCCTTGTGCTTAGAGATTTATGTAATTACAAAGTATTGTTTAATTTTATGTGGTGGGATTGGTATACTGACTTTGGATATTATGTAGCCGAGATGTGGATTGCCAGTCCAAAGTCAACTTTTGTTCGAAGCATATCTAGTTGGAAGTTGTTAACAGAAATATTCACCAACCGCGGCGCGCAGCCAGCCTACTGCGGTCCACTGACCGCAACTCCGAACTTGTGTTGTGTGTACGTGAGCGGCATGACTCCCGCGTTAAATATAACCGTTTTAAACGGCGCTCTCAGGCTCCGCCCACTTCTTAATTTGTTTGCTGGCCACCTCCCGGCATCATTTGACTAATTGTACAGGTAAATCTTTGCCTCTCTCTTCCTTGTTTTTTTCGGCCCTTAAGCGTTTTTGTTAAGAAAGCTTGGTGTATAGAAATTGTAATTATTGTAATTATTTAAAAGCTCACTTCAGTTTTTTGAATTCTGAAATGGCTTCATTTTAGCAACATGGAGGTAAAAAATTACCTGGTAAAGAGTACGGGACTCCGCGGGAAGCTTAGAACCAGGCTTCGTGGTGAAGCGAGCTCTATGTCTAGCATGCATGGAGCGGCTGAATTAAGATGTTGATGAAGTTTAAACGGTTTGTTTTAGAAGTGTGAGGTTTTTAACTGTTGTGCGTTTCGTTTAGAAGAAGATATGACAATGATCTATTGTCTATTTACATAAATATCAGATAATTTACTAGAGCAAATTTTTTTATAATAGAATACTACTCATTTCAGTGATCATTCATCTTTCCAGATGATAGTAACAATAGTTCGGTAAAGCTAGCGAATATGAACGAACGTTAGTGAACCCTATGAAACCTTCAGCAAAGGTCGCGATATATCTTTCAGCGCTTCTTGAATATTTCGCCGCGTTTCTCCTGAATTTATAAAGTGCTGAAATCCCCAACATGCTGAAATAAACGGTTTAACACCGTTACTGCACTACTTATTTCGCTTTACACGTTTATTATAACTTTGAACTGGAGTCTTTGTATCGTTAGGTCTTTGGGTTTGGTCTTTGGGTCGTTAGTGATAGTCATCAATCATAGCATTTTAAAGTAATGTTATTCTTTGAACTTGTAGGTATAACGAGGCTGTGTTTAAAGATACAAATCTAAAACATACAGTCACCCGAACTATGAACAAACCCTAGTAGCAAAAGAAGAAATATTGGTTCGTTGGTCTCTCTTTTGCCTGAACAGGCGTTTTACTGGTTTATGTGCGTCCCTGTACACAATTAAGCACAGCGACACATCCACACAAAGAAATTAGCACGTAACTCTGTCATCAGCAGTCACTGGCACCTGTACACTAAACTGTAAAGTACATAGTATCGCTGTGTGCACTAAACTTTATGTCGCATCTCGTGTCGTGTCTTGTCGCATTTGCGGCACAATGACATCTCATGTTATTTCGTCATGTAAGCTTTTGTACGCCAGTGAGTTGGCGACATTGAAGGTAGTGTCATAGATTTTATTTATAATATAAATAAAATCTATGTATGTAACAACAACGTATATAGAAACATGCTGTACTCACCGGAGGGTGCGCAAATGTATACGACACTAACATTTCGCCAGTTGTCTTTAAGGCCCAACCGGGCATAAATTCAGACTGCAGATACCACAGACTAAGAAATTTGGAATGAAAATCCCAATAATAGTCGACCGGACCTGGAGATAGAATCCAAGACCCCACTATGAGTTAGGTCGGTATCGATCCTCACTGTTGCGAGCACTCATCCAACAGGTTAACAACAGAGTAATACAATACTAACAGAACTTCTCGATAACATGAACTTTCTGTTGTAAGGAAGGTGTATTTGGTTCTGGTGTGAGGGAACTAGGCCAATCTCCGTCGACTCGGAGGTGCCATCTACTAACGACCCACGAGCCGTGTTTATTGCCGAGACGAGGATAGTACCAGAGACATTCTAATTGACTCCAGACAGCATTACGTGCAAAGCAGCAGTATTTTGAATAGGTATCATCTGATTAGATTTCTAACTAATAAATAATCTGACCCAGTATTACTAGCCCGTGACTTCGTTGGCGTAGTCCCCGCGCCCCACCGCGTCACATCGCATCGCGTGTCCGCGCTATTACTTCGTATTGGCGTATCGTTCTTTTTGACTTTTTTTCTTTTTCCTCGGATCCTAAAGGTCCTAACGTAATGTTAAGTAGTCTTTCTCAAGAATCGGTCTATTAAATTATTAATTGGTCTATTAAATTAAAAAATATTTTTAAAATCCGACGGGTAGTTCCAGAGATTAGCACGTTCAAACCAACAAACAAACTCTTCGGCTGATATTAGTATAGATTTCCGCAAACAATTCTTCTATGAACGATTAGTTATTAAACTTACATTATCATCTCATCATCTTTCGTTTCTTGAACATAGAGCGTCAGTTTAGGCCTACACAGTTGGGTAAGATCCACACATTTTAATGTCCATTTACCAGTACATAATATTGGTAATTTATATCAGCATCACGGGCCCACGAAGCGCCCGATAGCGGCACTATCGAGATAGCGTAATGTCTGTGTCACTGGCGATAAATGGCGTGCGCTGTGGCCTCGGCGAATAAGTCATGTTGTACGATAACACTATTATGGTCACACTAATTAATATCAATTGTGTCCATTTACGTAGCTCCAATGCGTTTCAGGTGATTACTTTCAACTTAATTGCAGTCTTGATGGCTCTATTCTCATTTATCCTCTGTTGAAACAATCAATAATTATATTTGTGAACTTTGTATTTGTGTTTAAGTGCTCCAATAACTAAAAGTTCGAAATCTTCAAAGCTACATCTTATCCCCATGTAACATATACATAATTATGTACCTAAGCACCAGTTTCCGAAGAGTCTCCTAACTGTAAGTTGTACGAGAACAACTCGAATCCTTCTCACCTGTCACAGTGCGAGCCAGGGCTTGTGAACGCGCGGGCTTCAGCGCATATTATGGTATAATCGTGTGTCGCGGCCGCGGCGCGCCGTCAGTCCGAGCGGATTAATCTAAACAATCTTAACTAAGTTCAGGGCGACTCTGGGGAGCATGCCGACGGACACCGGTACAAGTGAGCAACGAACAGCGATAAAAAAACGGATATATTTTCAAGATATATTTACTTATCTCTACTATAGTCTTCGTGTCTTTAGCTTCTGTATCTTAGCTTATCCTTGGACATTAAATGATAATGCTCGTACAGTAGAAAGATAATCGAAAGTTTCTTGTGCAGGCATTGAATGCAGCACGTTGTATGCTGACCTTCAAGAATTAGTTTGTATCAGATTACGCTTGTATCAAAAATAAGTATTTAATTTTTTTTATCGTGTTTTCAAATTAATAAATGCAGCAAATAACCTCACATTTGAGCCTATCCGCTTCCGCACATAACTCAGGGTGCGTGTGAAGCCGTTGTTGCGGGAACCGGTTGAGCGCACCTGCTCGGCAGTCGGGAACTAGTGTTAAACAACTATCAAGGGGCGGCGCGCCCGCGTGGTTGTGCACCTCTGCCCTACCTAACTTACGGCTGCAAAAAATCTGCATTTATTTAATTTATTTAGATACTAGCTGCGCCCCGCGGTTTCACCCGCGTAAGTTTTGATTCCGTGGGAATATCGGGATTAAAAGTATCCTATGTGTTATTCTGATGTATAAACTATATTACTGTACAGTTTCATCAAAATCCGTTTGGTAGTTTTTGCGTGAAAAAGTAACAAACATCCATCCATCCATCCTCACAAACTTTCGAATTTATAATATTATTATTATATTATTTAATTATTATTTATTATTTATATTATAGTAGGATAGGAAATATTAGTAGGAAGTAGGATAGAAACAATAACAGATTATTATGAAAAAAAAATGCAATTGGACGAGCAGAGCGGGTTAGGAAAATTGTTAATAAAAAACGTTTCTAGATAGTTACGTTCATATAGAAAGTTACTAATGAATCTTAGAAATTAATGGACATTGTTGTGTATGCGCATTGTATAGACGAACCAGTAAATTCAGGAGATGGCTTTTTTTCTATTTTTTATGAAAGCCCTAATTACTTATGTTAGTATTAAAGCATGATATAGATAGATAACTATTATCAATATATCACGTTTTATTTTTTTATTAAACAACATAATATTTAATAGAAGACATGTAACAATGAGTGACGTGGCGCAACAGGGCATAAACCTAATAACGCAGGCGTCTAGACGCTGCCTCGCTGCCTCACTGCCTCGCCGTCTCCGCCTCGCCTCGCCGCCTCGCCTCGCCGGGACGTAAGAACGCGAGCCGCTGCGCACATGTAACAAAGAAGATGACACAGACTCCTTACCGGTCTATTCTGTAAAAATCTCACTGTGAAAACTTAGGTGAAGTGAGCTGTCAATATTGTTAATTCCTAGAATGTCAACTCAATTCACCTAAGTTTTCACGGTGCGATTTTTACAAAATACCACTGTTGTTTAACGCATACACACATACACGATCTATCTTTGTTCGTGGAATAGTGGGGAATAAGGCGGTTTTATTATATTGTTTATTTCTATTCCAAACACATGTGTGATAGTGTGTGGCGTGCGTGTAACTGCGCCGTTGTTGTAGTGATTGTAAACGCAACTGTTCAGCGGTACTGGATTGATTTTGCGGATCGGGCAAGTGTTATTGGGTAATTGGGAATTTCAAAAGCAGGGCCACCTACATATTATATTTATTTGATTTACACGGCTTAGGAAACCAATTACATAAATGAAAGTATTTTATGTACACAAGAATAAGTACATAACCAACATAAAACATAAACTAATAATAACAACGATTAAATACTATTTTCTCACAAATGAATTTACTAGCGAACAGGGTTGGCCTCCTCGAGCTCATGTAGTACGGTCAACACGCGCGGTACGGGAGACGCAGCAAAAATTGTTTTTGTTGTATAGTCTATTTATCGAGGAAGGCTATATAATATCACGCTATGAGCAATAGGAGCAGTGCATCAATGAAAAATGTTGCAAAAACGAGAAAAAATATTCCTTTTGAGAGCTTCCGTTGCGTACGCTGCATAAACGGTTAAAAGTTCTAAAAAAAAGTACGCGACAGCATATGTGACCTATCTTTTAAGGTTGACTCACTATAACCATTTTTATGGTAATCAAATTTGTTCTAAAATAATGCGTTATTTGCGAAGGTGTATTTATAAACATGATATTAATCCTTATCCAAATAAATACGTCATTCATCACAAGTATAAATTAATTTTGAATAAAATTGCCCTTGACATCATTTGATTTCAATGAATATCTTAGGAAATATCATAGTTTTAAAAAACTCCACAAGGCGGCCGGTCATGAGTACAAGTAATAATCTTAAGATGGAATATAATATTTTAGAAGATTTTTTCCTCCAATTACCGCGGGGCACAGCTAGTAAAATAATAAAAATGGTTTATTGGTAAAATCAGTATAGGTATGAATAATTTTTTTATTGGGTCCTCCTTTTAGGCAGATAGGGCCTATGTTAGGAGAGTCTGCTCTTCCATAGCAAGACGTGTTATACAAAAACCCAAACGTATAATTTTTATGCTAAAACTACATAAATTAACATTAATCTAAATGAAATCAAGTACGTGTATGAGTATATTTGAGCGAGAGTGTTACCCTGTAGGTGAGACTGAGAGTACATGTGTGTGACGGTGTTTACATATGTGTCAAGTTTTCAGAAGTGTTTCGCAATCATTGTAGGTAAGCATTTGTATCTATTCCATTATTATTTTATTACTGTCATAGTAGTTTTTGGGATAAATGTAAATGTATTTAATGATTTTTTTATATACCGCAACACATCGTTTGCTAAATTGCATACTGATAAACAGTTATTGTCCTAGGGATATTTAATATCATGTCTCTCCTTCTCTCCGTCAATATGCCAGCATCATAGGAAAGAGATTTATTTATGTTTTTTCAATATAATTTGTGTAATATAAAGTTTCCTGACTGAGAGCAAGTTACTAAGTCGAAATAGGTCTTCAGTAAGATAACTATCCCTTTTTTTTAAGTAGCTACATGCACTTGATAAGAGCGCGTTGTGCCCTTTCCACTGTTAGAAATTTTGTTTTCGCTGCACCACCCCATACAGGTAAGTACCTATACAATAGGAAATACTGACTGGACTAGCGCAACATAAATCATCTTAAGGAAATCCTTTTGATGGCCTGAATGATTACCGGCAGTCTTGGGAACGACGTATGAACATCCAGCTTAATTTCCTGACTCTATTGGCATCCTGCTCAATGTATGGGTCTCTGGTCCACGATAACACCTAGGTACTTAATACGAGGCACTTTGTTGATCGTTGAGCAGCCACAACTATTGCGATTACCGTTATTGCAAGTAGGTATGAATTGTTACATTAAAATCTTACTATGTTTGTGTACGTTGGCAGACACTGAAACAAAAGTAATTTGTTTTTGTGATATTTAATGTAAGCAAATTAATTGTTAACCACTTGGCGATTTCAGCCAAGCCTGTCTCAGTACTAAGTTTATCATTCTGCCAATATGACCTGTGAAGACTATAGCAGTATCATCCGCGTAAGAGGACTTGTGCGTTTGCAATATTAATCTTACAAAGTTCATTGACGTAAATTAGGAACAATGTAGGTCCCAATACGCTTCCTTGAGGGACGCCGTATAATGTGTTTGCGTTATTACTAGTATACTGACCCACTCAAACCTTCTGCTTCCTGTTTCTGAGATAATTCTTGAAAAGGCTAAGAGGCACTCCGCGAACTCCAATATATTCCAGCTTTCTTACAAGGATTGGGACAGAGACGGTGTCAAAGGTTTTTTAGATCTGCGACACCGTCTCTGGCCCAATATTTATTTCATGTAATTCTGTAGCATTGTAAACTCAAAATAAAGTTAGCACAACTTGATTTTAATTTAAGTCATTAATAGCTTAGAGCTACTCAGTCTGAGAAATTTTTCTTGTGGCGCTGTGATACACTTCTCTCATCTAGAACCGTCTCCACTAATATTAAGGTTAATAAAGCTATACAGTACGTAATGACCGGTCCAGGGCAGTTGTCGGGCGCCGCAATGAGACGCGCCCTATATCACCGCCAGCAATTTAAACGTCGGCTCTCCTACTCGCCGGAATAAATTCAGCAAAGTGTCAAACAAGCGGACAACTTTCGCACCTGGGCTCACGGCCGCGCACCGGCTGCGGTGGCGCAACACACGAGCGGGAGCGGAAGCGACCAGTCGATGGGGCGATGTCAACTGTAGAACAAATAGGGCCATACAAGTGCTACAAGGATCTTTTGGCGCCTGGTGCCGAATTATGGCGTTTTAATGCAATCATGTTTCCCGTGTAAGAGAGAGACGGAGCTATACTGTATGACTGATAGCAATATCCCTTTTTTGCTATGGAATCATGATGGCATTAATACCTCGCAATACCTGAATGATATTGATAGGCATTGTTGGTTAATATTTGAGTAATTGTTATTGGCATTGAGTATTGCATGACAATCATGGAAGAGTCAGTTCAGATTAAGGCCACGCACCAAAGTATTGTCGTTTTGAATAAATGACAAAAATGTTCAATAAACATTCAACAACAATTATTTGAAAGTTTTGATTGCCTACTAATAGTATCTTTTTGAGTTCAGAAAATATTGTCTGTGTGTTTAAATATAATATCCATTAAAAAGCAAAGCGCACTATTATTAAGAAAGAAAATTGTTTCATTGACACAGAAACTCGTGCCTAGAAAAAGATTAGAAAGTATATTTTTATAATTTGACAATTTAAAGTATTGAAATGCATCAATGTTATTTTGGTTTAGTCTGTTTTTTTTTTATTTATTTAATGTTTACAATTTGTGTTTTGGGTACGATGTAAAAATTAATTTGACTTTATTATTGAATGTAATTTGAACGCTTGCCTGTAGGCAGAATAAAATAACGTTTAGGCTTTAAGATCTTCCCTTGTTGAACAATGTATTTTCTGGTAAATAAATATTTTGAATTTGACAAGTTTTACTCGAAATAAATTTTACTGAATCCGTAATACAAAAATACAATTAAACCTACCTATTAATTCTAACTAATACAGAAATAAAATTAAATATCCTTTGTCTATTAAGGATGGCCTCTTTTCATGTCAAGATTCGCTTCATGTTTTGACTTGCAGCAGCGGTCAGCCATTCAAAAACACCTTAGTTGGAAGCCATCTACAAAAAATAGCTCCCAAGCGACACACCGACTGTTTTTAAGAAAACTACCTCCAAATTAAACTCCGGACCACAGTTGTAAGTTAATTACATTAAAAATTGGTTTCCGGGAAGAAATCGCATGACGTGTAAGTTCGTTATTTGTTTAAAAGAAGTCAAACATTAGCTATTATATAATGTCTGGTATTTTTATCTATTATTAATATTTTTTATCAAAAGCGATATGAAGTTTTGAAAACAAAACTATTTTGCCTATTTCGCTCTATTATTAATGCCATTCATGATGAGGGGCCCGTGACTAAATAATAACAGCCGCACAGGTCGATCGATCAGGTTAAGCTACATTTGCCAAGTCTGTGGATGGGTGACCATCTTTACATACCGAGACCCCTCCGTGCCTCGGAAAGCACGTTAAGCCGTTGGTCCCGCCTGTCATTTGCAGATCTTTGACAGTCGTTACGATAGAAGCCCGAAAGTCTGACAACCAGTCTTACCAAGGGGTGTCGTATTACCCAGAAACTGGGTTATGGAGGTCAGATAGCCAGTCGCTCTATGTAAAATATTGGTATTCAGCTGCATCCGGTTAGACTGGAAGCCGACCCCAACATAGTTGGGAAAAGGCTGGGCAGATGATGATGATGATCACAGACATTAATGAGCATTACTAACGTCATGAGCCGCACACATCGCTGGTATGGGTTGGAGGCGAAAGTAGAAACTGCCAGACAGATTATTTTATTCATTGAAGCTTTTAAATTGGGAATGAAGGATTTTTTTCATATTTTGTTCGTACAGAACCGAAAGTCATGAAAACAATTTTTGTCCCATGCCATAATCGAACCCAGAAACTAACGTCCAGAAGTATTACATTCGTCGTAATAAATGTAAGCCTTCAGCAAGATTTTAAAAACTTCACCGTAGTCTTCAACCATCGTTTTCCATCAAGCGAAATTTTCAAGAGAAGGCCCATACCGTAATAAAAAAGCCAGTTATATTTCCAGTCCCATGTAAGTGTAAGGGGTGAGCCTATTATCATTCACACAGAAATCCCTGACGGAAAAACCTAATAACACTTTGCCCGATTGGGGGAGCCCAAGAAGTCATGCTCAGCAGTAGCGCTTACCACCACAACACCAACAAGGCAGTAGCAGATAATTTCTAAATTTAATCAACCGGATGTCGAGTCTATTGATAAACGAACCAATAGCTCACCTAATCAATCAACCAGGATATCGAGTCTAATGATACACGAACCAATAGCTTGCCTGATCAATCAACCGGAATATTGATTCTATTGATACACGAACCAATAGCTCACCTGATCATAATCCGAATTCTCAACTAATTATGATCGGCAACTGTTGGCAATTAAACTGCGTCGGAGAGTGTTCTTTGCGTTATTAATGATTTATAGCCGCGGCCTGCGCGCGCCCGATAGCGATATCCGACGAATTAATAACTAAATACTTATGTTTCGGCTGACCAGGAACTGGGGACTGGGGACGGGGACTGGGAACTTGTGCCCAGCCGTTCACTGCGACGTGCGGGAGTTCGTGCTTTGTGTTTGAGTTCGGCGAGCATTTAGATTGCGGCAGAGATAGTGGAAGTGAAACAGCTAGGCGAGTTTTTTAAAAATATGAAAATGAGAAGCATTTGGTGTATCCTAGGATATAGTACCTACGAATCATATTTTGCACGTCACGTTCATCACGTTGACTGCCAGGGAACAGACACAATAGGAAAATCTATTGTTCGCGGTAACCGGTGACCGCGGTGACAGTCAATGACTTAAGAGAAAAAACCGAATTATATTTTTCTTAAATGGAAATTCTCAGCGACTCTAGACTGTATGGTTTCCAAAACTAACTAACTAAACATCTTAAACAGCGACATGAAGTGTATAAGACAGTTGTTAATAGTGTAGAAAATAATGATTTAAAGCTTGAGGCTTATCTTAAAGTGTAAGAAGCAAATTAACGCCTCAACCTTTTAAGAAAATAGTAAAGTCCTATGTTAACGTAAGTTGCATTTAGTACTTTTGAGTTCATTAAAAGCTTGTTTTTACTTAAATTTTATTTTTATTTTTTAGTATTAGAATTTGTTTAAATATCTGTTTCCTAGTCTGGAACTGTAGCGGTATCAACGACTCATTGGAACCTCAGCTGACCTGGCAAGCATCGCAAGATACAAGACTCAGCCCACCATCGACCTCCGGTCACCGGAGGGGAGTGATGTAGCGGTACCTAGTATAACGCCACATGAACAACGTGTCATACTGACGTCACGAAATCCTGGATCTCGCAAGCAGAGTTTACCGCGCTACTAGCGTTTTTACAACGGCTCAACATGAGGGATTGGGCAGTTGCCCGCCAGACATAACACCCGTCTGGTCGGAGGATCCTCCTTTTTCAATGGAGGTTGAGTGAACTTTACACCCTGTTCCTCATACCTCTATAGAACCATTCCTGGGTGCAGCAGCCAGGTCATGATTGACTTTTGAACGTACTATCATAATTAAACGCGTATGTACAGACGTCAGCACATCAAGCTACTACAATCTGTCATTTTTTAAAATAGATTTTTAACTTTATCGCTAAAGCCTATGGTTCAAAGTTGATTGGGAAAATTTTACAGTTTCGGGTAGCTTGATGTGCTGACGTCTGTACAATATCGTTTCTTTACTGTTGACCGATGTGGAGCTCCCTCGACTGGAGCCAATCCTGGGAGCAGCAGTCAGATCATGATGGTTTTAGAACGGACTGTCATAATTTAATGTAACGCTGTAACATTAACTGCATGCATCATAAAAATGCACTATCTTCGAAAAATAATCAACATGTCAAATCTTAACTCCGTAGGATTAGAGGAACGACGAAGTAGGTTTTTTTATTGCAGAATGGAACCGCTCTTAACCTCGATCACGCGATGGGTGAGGTCTATGATGGAACAAGCATGCTCAGAAAATGCCTAAGGCACTCCCACGCATCGACGAAATAGAGCAGGCTGCTTGACGCTGGACTCTGGCGGGAGGGTGATCGCAAACCAGGCGGGCCGTTAGCCCTACCGCCGCAAAGGAAGAATTGGCCAGTTAAATAAGGTGTTGGGTGTGACTGTCCAGGATGCGCCGAGCGCTCGGTTCAGTTGAGTAAATGCCGGAACAAACCGTGCTACACGAGGTGGCATCTTCATGCTTCTTCTTTACGCATGTTTAATTCGACTTGCAAGATTTGACCAATACATACCTACTAACTTATTAAACAAAGCAAGTAAAATAAAAAAAAAATAAGTACATCCATCATAAATAAGTTTATCCTCACGACTAAAACGCATCTTATTTAGTGTATCCTCTTTGAAGTAGATTAAATGTCTATGAAATTAATTTCGTTCCCCTGTTTCTGGCTCGGGGCAATTTTGAAATTACTGCACCCCGCGCAGCGCTTAATCAGGCATTATTTAAATTCGTATTATATTTTGGGGCTGTTTCTAACAGATATTGCCTATAGACACGCATATTGCTTTGCGATAGGATCGTTGATAGAGTTAAGGGGTTATTTACATTGTTTTACAATGGGGGCAATCATCTCCCAGTTATTTTGATCGCTGAATTAAGTGAAGGAATTATATTGTTTGAGCCAAACCGCCAGCCGAGAGAGTGTCTAACAAGCCGAAATGAACATAGTTTTCTCTTTGCGTTAAGACAGTGATGTTAACTTAAGCAGTTGATCGGTCGATTGGTTTATATAATTCTATAAAACCAAACGACCGAACAAACTAACATAAGTTAATAGATTTTTCTTAAGACTGGGACGTACGCCTACAATAACACTTGTGCAATACTTTTATTGTGCAATAATACTGAATCACCCCTAGCACTCGAACGATCGCACCATTGTTGATGTGATATTATCGCACCATTGTCGGCTCGTAAGCGTCAATGTTTCCACATGAGCGTGACTTGCCTACAGATAGTGCAATCCACGAAGACGCGCCCACTCTTTTTCCTAATGCTTACAGCACAAGTGAGCAACATTCCGCTAGTGTTTTAATTTTGTCCATACACACTCATTATTATTAGTAGTTAATTAGTGTGTATCGAAAAAAATAAAACACTAGTGAAATTTACTAGCGATAACCGCTAACGATTAGGAAGAAGAGTGAGGCGCGTCTTCGTGGATTGCACTATCTATAGTGTTCTGTGAGCATGTCAGACAAAGATTTGGCTGCAGCTTCATCATCTTGCCATTTCTGGCTAAACGTTAAAACTTTTGGATAAGAAAAGGCTCAAATGTATTCATAACTAGCTGCGCCCCGCGGTTTCACCCGCGTAAGTTTCGATCCCGTGGGAATATCGGGATAAAAAGTATCCTATGTGTTATTCTGATGTATAAACTATATTACTGTAAAGTTTCATCAAAATCCGTTCAGTAGTTTTCGCGTGAAAGAGTAACAAACATCCATACATCCATACATACAAACTTTCGCATTTATAATATTAGTAGGATAAACATCTTTTAAAATACTTGGCTTTGACTTTTTTATAACATTGGATTTGACAAAGTTTTTATAGTTAAGAGATTTGGTAACACTATTGATTGAGAAACAAATATGAGACAAACATTACGGTATCTAGCGACTGGAAATACTCTCGAAGATTTAATTTAATTTATTTAAGATTTTATTGTATTTTCATAGTTCTATTTCCTCACAATGCCTTTCCTTAATAATTATGGATGCCCGCGATGCCATTTTTACGCGTGTGAAGTCCTTGTCAAAGCTAAAAATAGACTAAAGAATGTTGCGCAATACTGATCGATGCAATGAAAAAATATAGTGCAGTAAAAATTAAACTCGCTCAAACTTTTGTTCAATCATACGTAAGTAATCAAACGGTCAAAAATATTGCGCAATTTCTGATATTGTGCAATTGATCGTTTAGGGCCCGCGTGTGCATCGTGAGACCCACTAGTGTGAGACCAAAATAGAGATCCAATAAAGACCAACAAAAACTTTTTACAAAAAAAAAAAACAACCGACTTCCAAAAAACACTACAAAGTGAAAAATAACTTTAATTTCGGAAGTTGTGATGAAGCGTTATGTTCGGAAATTGGTGTCGTTGGTTTCGCGTTTTCTTTTATTGACACCGACTTCCGAAATTAAAGTTATTTTTCACTTTGTAGTGTTTTTTTGGAAGTCGGTTGTTTTTTTTGTAAAAAAGTTTTTTATTTTTCACTTTTTAGTGGGCTTGTTTGTAACTTATCTAAGTTACAATAGCTTAATGTCAACTGCTCATCACCTTTTACAAAATATTGCTTTTCTCGATGCAGGGACGTTAATTGATGAGGTTTCTCCTTGTAAGAACCAGAAGAACTGGAGCTGATTGAGAAGTCACCATCAGTTCCACTTCACGATACGCATTGTGCTTAGCAACCACATTAAAGTACCTAATCGAATCGCAACCCGTGAAATATTTATTATTGAGTAGTTCCGATGGCCATCTGTGGTCTTCATCATCAGTTCCACTTCACTTTTTGAGAGCAAATGCACGAGTTACTATGAAAAAACCTAAATCGCTATAGGTGTGCCTACAAAATTTGAGGGTTTCCCTCGATTTCCATGGGAGTCCCTCATCAGATTCCGATTTGGTGACAATGGGACCACTTCGGTTCCCTTTCAAATAAAAAAAAGAATTTTGAATATCGGTCCACAATTGACGGAGAAATCAGTGAACATACATATAAAAAAAAACATACATAAAGTCGAACATATAACCTCCTCCTTTTTGGAAGTCGGTTAAAAACATATTTGGAACTTATAACACTCATCTACTACAGTCCAGTCAGTTCCTTTCACAGTTAGTTTACCTCTGATATTGCATCACTGTCAAAATTAAAGTGATCTTTATCTTCGTTACAAGAAGGTTGCTGTTGGCTTACTGCTGTCAGAGTTAAAATAACTGTATATTAAACTCATCTTCTTTTAATCTCAGTATTTGTTATGAGCCTAGCTGTCACTACATTCACTGCCATCCCGCCATGCATCAGACTGCATCACGAGGGGAAGCAGACAGGGGGTTCTCCCAAATGTGATAACACTCTCGTTGTCGAAGAAATTGAACACTTCACTACGTACTGCGGCGAAAAAATTAATCTGTTGGGGAGGCCATGTGTGAGCTGAAGGACTCATGCTCAATATTAAATTGTGAGGTAAATATTGCAAAGTGCATTTTTTGCGTAGCGCTGAAATTGGATAGAGTTGTATATTTTTTTTAAATAAAAAAGCGGTCTTGGACTTTTATTTATTAAGCTTGTAGAAGGTTGGCCGCTCAGTTCAATGTTGTGGCTCGGTTTGGGAACAACATTCAGACAATGCACCACTGCAACCCTACTGGAGCATTTTCACTGGACTCTGCGGCATACGGTTTTGGAACTTTCCACTGGTCGGCATATATCACAAGATGGTCGATTCGTCCAGCTAGCGACCTTCGGTCTCAAAAGGTGTAATGTAAGTGGTTACATCACACCTTTAAGGCAGCAAGCTACATGCTACGCAACCACTCAGAGAACTACACATGTCAGACCCGTAATGTAATACATCCTCTAAAATCATTTTCTGTTTAATTTACCACGAGTGATCTTGAATCATTTTCACGCATCGCAGAAAGTCCGTTAGTTCCCGTCTTCTTGGATGTTATTCAAGAGGCACCCAGGGCAACCTGCCCTCATCAGCAATTGTTAAACACCATCTCAACTTGTCTTAAAACTTATAACTTCAAATTTCACAGACAACAGAACACCAGCGAGGTCTATTTAAAAGCAGCTAATCCAACAATAATGGCTTCGTTTATAAATAATTCCACAAGTATTATCGATTCAGAGCTAATTAATAAACGTATCTTAGTAAGTCGGAACCGGGCCGGAGCCAGGAATAAAACCGGGATTAGCGAGGAAGCGACGGCGCGGGATTAAGCAGTAGTTATTAAATAAGTTGGGCAGGTTCACAGCCGACCAGACAGACTATATTATATATACATACACTAGTTATTAGGTTTAATCTACTTTTCTAGCACTTTTAATTATTTTGGCTTTTATTAAACTAGACATTTATGTAGGTATCTGAATCATGTTTTAGAGTTTAGACACCTACTTTTTAACAGATACAAATTAAAATTGTAATACAAAAGTATTTATACCTACAGACAGTTTTTCGGATAAGTGATCACAATTTAAAACGGAGTTCACGAGCTAACACTCTGTAACCTTTTATCACTCGCTCACAACAGCCAGCGGCTAAAACAAATCGAAAGTGCTCAGTATAATTTATATCTGTGTTTACATCTTAATAATATCATTTTGTATTCGGGCTAAAAGATAATTACCATTTGTAATGTATTTATCTTACTTAAAAGCGAGTAATGTTAGTAATTTCTTTATTTAAGTACGCCCGGGGGAGGAATTACGATGTACTGCGAAATGAGGCCTGCCTCAGACGAGACAGTACTGTTACTAACTATAATACTTACCTAGAATCAAATAAAAGTTTTACACTCGAATAGCAAAATTAATGATAAAAATAAAAACATTTTTACAAATAAAAAACTACCGACTTCCAAAAAAGACACTACAAAGTGAAAAATAATTTCGGAATTCGTTGTCGTTTGGCTCGCATTTTCGTTGTTTGCCACCGACTTCCGAAATTAAAGTTATTTTTCACTTTGTAGTGTCTTTTTTGGAAGACGATTGTTTTTTTTTGTGTAAAAATGGTTTTATTTTTCACTTTTAAGTTTTACTTACCCACAAAAATTTGTATAACACTATGACACTATGTAAATAGCAGTGACAGGAAGTCATTATATATAACATCATCAATATAAACTAAGTGGCAAAAATACGTATTATTGAAGCTAACTCAAAAATTACGCAAGCAAAATTACAAAAATGTATTTGGGACCACCCTGAGGCATACCCTATCCATTATAAGAAGAATTTTTGAAATCGATTGAAAAAATTTCCGGAGATATCTTGTAACATACAAAAAAAAAACAACATACAGTCAAATTGAGAACCTCCTCCTTTTTGAAGTCGGTTAAAAAGAAATAATATTCCAGTTCTATTTCATCATAAAAAACCTATAACTATTATGCTTTGCCTACTCTGATTTCAAATCATTTACTATTCTTTCATTCATTCTTCGCTTAGGCTTAGTGCACACACGCGATGCTTCCTCAAGGAGCAATACGAACAAAATATAAATCCGATTATGATTAATTCCTTAGCGCTCGGCGGACAGAGCGGCTTACAGACGTAGACAGCGCTTTAAAGCGCTGCGTTGCAAAACAGATCAAGCAGAAGGTCGATGTCAAAATTGAAAGTGGTTGTATTAAAAAGAAACGTTATACATGCAACATCACGGTTAGTTAGGTGTTTTTCAGTTTTCCTGGAAAATCGGACAGAAGCAAAGAAAAGAAAAATTTGTTCATTGTCACAGAAAAATATGCATAAAAAATGTAAAGCTGAGTCAGATGGCTATTAACACTTCGTATTTATTACACTTAGTATTAAATTCTTTAAAAAGCAATTAATTTTACTTTTTAATACTTGTCTTATTAATTGTGAGGATTGGTTCTTCGGAACTCCTCATTATTGTGTCTCTACAGTACACAGTTTTACGAGGCGACAATTGCGCTTTAATTTGATCGAATCGCTTGAGAGTCGCCCCTTGTTTATTGGGCACGACTGATGCAAGCTCGCCAATTGTACTCCAAGGCCTTATCACGATGAGAATGGTTCGTGATTTTTCGAAATCCTTCGTTACTGCACTGTTCTTTTGTTTCGTGTTCTTTCGAAGGCAGAGGGCAAATAGAATGTTGTTTTCGTAGCAATAAATTGTCTGCTCTTTTTATACTTCCAATTAATGCGTGGGTTCCACGACCGGGCTTTATTTACACAATTAATCTACTAGATATTACTTGATTAATTTGAAAATAAACCTGTGTGTATTAATGTGTGTACCCGTGTATGTAATTTTGGGTCCCTTCGCACCTTTAATGCACCTCACACAACTCAACTCATTTCGCCCTAAATGCTTTGGGGATAAAAGGTAACCATCATCGTGTTAAATTATCCAAGATTAAACTATAGCCTCATAATGCTGACTCAGCAATTACAAGTACTCTCGATGACCTTATCGGCTTAGAGCGATATCATGTAGACACAATCACTTTGAACGGACACTCACTAAAGTAATGGATTCCCAAAGAGTAACCCGCTGTTCTAGTTATTGGAGTGCTTTGATTTTAGATTAAATACTTTAGCTTCTATTTACGGTGTTATATTGTTAGTTGTTCTTGGAAAAACACTCTGTTTGGAAATTTAATTAATTTGCTGGCAAACAAACGACGAGTGCACTAAAAGCTACGGTTTTAAAACGAAACGAAACGCTACGAGTATATACAGGGTTACTTGTGATTCGACGTATATCCGTCAGGAGCTGATAGGGGGCCAAAGTTCAATAAATTGAACCCCATACATGGTCGAAATTCAATAGTTTTCGAGATATTTGAATTTTAAGGGTTTTTCGATATAATTCGAAATAAAAACTCAAACTCAAAGCATTTATTTCAATTAAACCATTTACAGGCACTTTTGAATTGTCAAAAAGTCGTGAGTCAGAAAAAATTAAGCTAGTTGTCCATTCCAAAGCGTACTAGGTACCTATGGAGGAGAACAGGCAAGAAACTCCATGAACACTCTTTTCAAATTATATTTTTACAAAATTATTAGTTACGTTATGACGGCACCCGTTCACAAACATGACGCATAGGTCAGCTATATGCATCATTAGTTTAAAAAATCTCGAAAACTATTGAATTTCGCCTATACATATGAGGGGTTCAATTTGTTGCGAAATATTTTTGAAGCGTAAAATGAAAATATTGGTAAGATATTATTCTTAAACCGCTCATAATTTTAATTATTTTGTTGAATTAAGTACTTTTAATTATGTTCATAGCTTAATTGAAATGCCAGCTATAATATCTTTTTTTAATGATACCAATTCAATATGCAGTTGTTTGTGTATTTGGAATAATATCGAAAAACCCTTAAAATTCAAATATCTCGAAAACTATTGAACTTCGGCCATACATATAATTCAACTAATGTATGGTTTAATTGTTGAGATCCAATTAATTGCATTTTGGCCCCCTATTAGCTCCTGACGGATATGCGTCGAATTATAAGTAACCCTGTATAATTATAATAATATGTGAGCTCACTCTTGCCAGCATGTGCATTTTTTCGCGTGACTAAATACGGTGAGGGCAAATTTAGCGATTAAGTCTTTGGCAAGCGGTGTTAGTTTTTACGGTGTCAAAAACGTTCGCTATGAAAACACACCAACTTACTTTCATATATAAGTTTCAGTGACGTCATTCACCGGTCAATTGCGGACGTGGGCGGTTAACGCTTGTCTAGGAAACCATAGCTATTGCACGTTCGATAGTCTCTTTGGTCTAGTGATCACAGCCGCGACTGTTAGGATAGGGTTCTTGAATTGAATCCCCAAGTCAACCAAAGTGTTAACAGAAACACAACAGCAGCCCGGAGTTTGGAACTGTGTCTTGTTAAAAGCGACATGTTCATCCCCTGTATAATATAATAAGCATAGTAGGCCAAATGTGGGCCTACCATAGATACAGCTCTGCCTAACTCGTCGTGGAATACATGTGAGATGTTTCCTTGTTATAACCCTATAACAGAAACTACAGGTATATTAATTTTTGCCAGGATCTGAACTAAATAAGTGCCAAGTAAAACAACAAGTAGAATAATAATAACAGCTCGTCATCATCCTCGCCGCTAATATACTTTGAGTAAAGTTCACCCTTTGTCCGGTAGGGGCCGTAATTGTGTGACGAATAAACATGCAAACACACTTCCACTTTCTTATTGTAGAATAATCGTGAACATGTCGATTTGTCTCGAGCGGTCTCTACGAGGCGGTTACCATATAACTGGTGATACATTTTAAGAGAGAGAGGGGCTCGTGGCTAAGTAATAATAGCCGCATATGTCGATCGATCAGGGTAAGCTACGCTTGCTGAGGACGGTCCGTGGTCGAGTGACCACCCATTATATATCAAAACCCTCTATGCCTCGGAAGGGACGTAAAACCATTGGTCCCGGCTGTCATTCGTGGATATTTAAGAGTCGTTATGGGTCGTCAGAAGCGCGAAAGTCTGATAACCAATCTTACCAAAGATATTACTCAGTAACTGGGTTATAGATATCAAACAGGCAGTCGCTCTATGTAAAATACTGGTGTTCAGCTAACGGTTAGATTGGAGGCCGATTTGGGAAAAGTTTAGGCAGATAGACTGATCTGAAAAGTATTACCGCAATTAGGTACATTTAAAATCTTTATAATTATGTCTTTATGTGAGTTATAATTGCTTAAAAATCACCTTTAGTACCCACGTATTTTAATTTTACCAAGCATGACCTTCGCTACCTTGCTTCTGTGAGTCAGCAATAGCGTGAGTCATCCACAATAATGTTGATCATCCACAATAGCGTGGGTCATCCACAATAGCGTGGATCATCCACAGTAGCGTGGATCATCCACAATAGCGTGGATCATCCATAATAGCGTGGATAATCCACAATAGCGTGGATCATCCACAATAGCGTGGGTCTTCCACAATAGCGTGGGTCATCCACTATAGCGTGGGTCATCCACAATAGCGTTGATCATCCACAATAGCGTAGATCATCTACAATAGCGTGGATCGTCCACAATAGCGTGAATTATTCACAATAGCGTGGATCATCCACAATAGCGTGGGTCATCCACAATAGCGTTGATCATCCACAATAGAGTTATCATCTACAATTGCGTGGATCATTCACAATAGCGTGGATCATCCACAATAGCGTGGATCATCCACAATAGCGTGGATCATCCACAATAGCGTGGGTCATCTAAAATTCATTTTTTATGGCCAGTCTCTTTCTTACCACTTAGCTTGTAAACACTAAACACACCCGGGGATATAAGATCAAGATTCATTCGCAAGTAAATGCCGGGGCCATCTATTTTAATATTATGACTAAAAATTTACGCGTGAATGTGTCTAAAAAAATAACTTACAAAAATAAACATCATTTATTTTTTAATTTTGTTTATAGATAATAATATTATTATGCTCCATGCATAATAGAGAACAGACTGGTCTAACAACTTAATAACTTCATTGTTTACGAAACAATATCGCAAATAAAAACTCTTTCAACCTGTTTATAAATTGTTTGTTAAACAATTTAATTAAGTATGAATGATTTCGTCGCCATAGCGACCGGTATTCAATGGTCAGAGAGTTATTAAATAAGTTTGGAGAAGTTTCCTCCGTTCGCGAGTACTTTACAAGTTTTCATTTATTTATTGCCGATTTATACAGCAGCGAGACGTAATGTGGGACCTGGGATGTACTCGTGGACCTAGGAACTTCATGTAAACGGGACTGGCTGATGTTGTGTTGTTATTATATTATAGACGAGGTGAAACTTTAACTTTGCTTTTGGTTTAGATGTGGCTACGGGTAATTTTTTTTTAATCATGTGTTAGTGTTATCGATGAATAGGGCTTTGATAGTTTTATGTGGATCTTGGGGCTCTACCTTTATCGCCAATGTTTCATTATGAAAAAAATATCTACGTAGAGCACCAACTTGACGGTATACTTTCTAAATAAAAAAAAAATATAAGGTATACATAGTAACAACAGCCTCTTACGAGCAGACGATGTATCTACACTGTCACTGTAATGTCCAGTTGGTACTAATATTGTCTCTGCTGATTTTCCCAGAATAAGCGGTGTGATGGTAATCCGAAGTGTCGTATTCTTCGATTATCCTGCTTAGTATTTTCTATAGGAGTATTATATTGAGATAGACTCCTTGGAAAAAAACATGATCAGAGGGCCTCTAGATATTAATTCGCCTAGACAAAACAAACGTCAGGAATAAAATTTGTACCTATTCATACAGTTTTATGTAAGTATACGTCATTGTTTCATATTATGCTAATAACTCATTTATATTTTTAACTCGACTCGATTATAAAGTACCTACCTCAGTTTAACGAACTTCAATATTATTTGAACTCAACGTCGTGAACTATGCAAGTGGCGCCATCTGTGGGCCGCCATCAAAATGCCACTTATTGAAGTTTCCAACAAATATGTAGATTGGTTCCGACGGACGGCGAAAAAGACAAAGACAGTTAATATAATTTGAATACTTGGAAGTTGATCCTTCGTGTGGGTAGGTAGGTAGGTACCGGTTGGGACAAGTTCGGTACCTACTTGAAAAGATTGATGGAACAGGTTGCAGAAAATTAGGAGTGAATGTTTAGGTAAGGGGAGGGGTTTTTATACTGGTATTGTTTATAAACTGCTATTGTTTTTATACTGGTATTGTTTTTTGCTTTATTTACCTGGCTAGGTATTTAGGAATTGTATTTACTTGCTTTAAAACTACACAGTTACGTTATTGGCCTTTGATAATATTAATCTTTTAATATATTTTATTTATCAAACTTTAATTAAATATCTAGGCAGAAATAAAGAAATAAAAAATAATAAAGATATTATCAATATTCCATTAAATTTTTAATATCTAATGTAAATCAGGATTTGCAATTTCGGATGTTGATTATGGCCACAAGCGTAAAATATATAATTATTAGTATGGTACCTTCTGTGACGTCTCACATGTGTGCACCCCACAACTCGATGTCCCTTATATATTGATAACCTTATCTTTTCCATTTCGTGCTTCATAAATCTGCCATCCTTTCCGGAAGTTTGCAATTTCTACCACATAAGTGTATTATAAAACTCCAAGATCATAGCAGCATAGGATTCAAATAAGGTATTTTAAAAAGCGCAGTCAAATGAAAATCATAGTAATACAATTCGTAAGTAGGTATCTTAATTTGTTACTGAGTCTTTCATATTTTGGAAAGTACAATTTTTTCCCAAACGCATATTTGTTCTACTTAAATAAAATGACAAACCTCTACATAAGTTTATTACATTGGCATATCCATCTTACTGCAATCTTAGTGCAACTCTCCATAAGTGATGCATCATGAGGGTATACCCATAACCTTACCAAAAACTGTGTCAACACAAGTGTTTGTTGTTCCTATTCATTTCAAACTTATATAGGAGTGGGTTACAAAAATATCCAACGGATACAATAATCTTGGGATAGAATGGTCCTGAGGACCTAGACAAGTGACAATCACTTTCAAAGCGTTTCGTGTTTCTCCAATTACTTTCAACAGAAATGACTTACCTAGGCTATTCAGTAGCTTAAGTAAGTTTAATATTATAGTATTGGGTTTGAATATTCTTTATATATTCTAAAAGAACATACATTGTTCACTTAGCGAATAAATACATAATGAATATAATGATTATTATTATAACTAAGGTTAGTGTTATCCAGTATCTAACAGTTTTTTTTTAATGTAGTTAGGTACAATGTCGCATTTTGTGTGCAAGACTAGCTATGTGGTTCACTTAATAGTTTTGTGTTGTTAGTGACGTTGCTTGAGTTTAGCTTTAAATATGTTAAAAGAGGATGTGCTCTTGATATCTGTCGGTAGATTATTATAAAGTTGTACACGTTCGTAATTGATATTTTTCCTGTCATATTGCGTCCGCGGGGGGTTCGTCTGTATTTGGTTGGGGTTTCTTAGGTTGTATTTAGATGACTTTTCCATCATCGTTATCGCTGAGACAGAATGCTTCTGATAGCTGCTGGATCGACAATTACCCCGATTCTGTTGTTCACAAACTAAACTAAATTTAAGTTCAGTGCATCTTTTTCTTTCTATTTCATTATGAAAAGGACAGAAGATAAATATTAATTTAGTCCTGTCAAATTAGTCAGCGCCTGACGTAAATTGACGTATTTTTAGTAGCCAATTTTTTAATCACGTCTAAACTTGCCTATGGATTATCTAATTTGACAGGACTAAACTAATATTTATCTTCTGTCCTTTTCATAATGAAATAGAAAGAAAAAGATTCACTGAACTTAAATTTAATTTAGTTTGTGAACATCAGAATCGGGGCCAATAGCGTACTTAGTCCTTAGTTCTAGAATAGATTAACGTACGTACTTCCACGTATCCTACCTAAGTATAAAAAACAGGTAATATCAAGCTCTGTATGGCACTAAAAAAATCTTAACATAATCCACAAATCGGCTCGTTACAGCCATACGACCCCACCTGGCAGTATTCTCCCCGCGTGGCTTCGGACGGATTCAATTAAGGCGGTGTCACACCGCGCACGCCCGCGCCGCGGCGTTGCACGCTCCTTTTTACACTCGCACGCTTAACCCGCTTAGTGTTAATTAATTGCTTGACTATTGTAGTCTCGGTGGATAGGATCGGTTATGTTGATGCATTTTTTTAAATAAAAATATACGTTGGTAAGTCGTGTTTAGATCGAGTTGATTTAGCTTTCTGTTGCATTTAAAATACATACAGATGTTTTGAACCATGTTTTATAATACGAACATACCTGCTACAATAATTATATTTCCTGGTGTTAGATATGAAAGTCGCACACAGTAGCTGTAACAAAAGACATATTATTCTGAAAATGATCCAAACCTCATCACCCACATTCCTCAGTACTCACGCGGCCAAGAATACACATAACATTTGTTAGGTATTAGCTTTTATTAAGATGTAACTATTAAAATGTGACTAAAATTGTCATCAGTTTACAAACTAAACAGAATTCAGTAAAACGAACAGGGGTAACACAGAACAGTCTACTTATAACTACATTAATCCGGCTACAACTGGTTCAAACTGGATATGATAGTTAATTACAGCTCGAACTAGTATTTACCAGTACAGACAGACGAACCTACTTCATTGCATAATGTTGCCATGATTGTAGAGAGAAACTGCTGGAGAACTTTTAATTGGCATCGAGCAGACCGAAACAATATTGTATACACAACATTATAATAGTCATTCATTAATGTATAATCGAAAACGGGTTTTATAAAAATGAATAATTTGTTATTTTTATTTGCTCCTTTGATCGTCGGTGTCGTGTATGAATGCAGAAGACATTTTAGATTTATATCATATTTGTATCTTTGGTCCAATTAGTGTCATATTTCATTTTAAGCCCTGTGGTTATACTTGGTCCGTAAGTACGATAAGTCTTTGCTTACAATACCTAGAATTGACGTAAGGGATTTAGCGTAGTAAAGTGGTTTCTATATAATAGTTTTATTGTTAAAAAGCACACTGGGTATCTCGATAATTCGTGATACTAGAGCTACATACACACATATGTGGCTGGTCTATTGTTAGCAGTGTTCAAGTGTAAGACGAAGGTTCGCGTCAATTCCGTCGAGGGGTATCATTTAATTTGGGCTCCACAAATACTTGGAATTACGTATTATCTGTGGCGAATACTGTAGGTACGTACCGGCCTTTTAATTAAAGGTAATAGACGATATGATCAGTAACACTATTAGTAGAACTCTTCGCGAAAGATGTATGAGGAATTAAGTTTTTAATATAATACCACTGATACCTTATCCTTATTATCTACCTTATTTTATTACCTTACTAGCTTCTGCCCGCGACTTCGGCCGCGTAATATTTCTTGCTGCCCCGACCCAGCCCGTTGTACCACATAGCCGCCCCATATCACTTCATTCTCGCTAAGCGTTGCTCATTTCCTAAGGGTCTTAGAGTGATGCTAAGTAGCCTATAACCTTCCTCAAGAATTGGGCTATCTAATGCAAAATTATTTCATTCAAATCCGACTGGTAGTTCCAGAGACTGGCACGTTCAAACAAACAAACGCACTCTTCAGCTTTATCTTAGTAAAGATCTAGATGATATCTTATCTTAACGATTTCCGCGCATGTTCTTTTATGTAGACGTCATGTTCTCTTAGAATAATACTATAATAACTTTATACCAGAGAACAGAACATCCATATTTGTGTTAGTCAATACTTAAACACTAAGTTAGTAAACCACAAAAAGACAAAACAGATCAAACGAAATTAAATAGACACGTGGAGTGCGATCCAGTGTCTAAGAAAGGACTGTCTAAATGGTCCGCTATTGCTTTCAGAACGCTGTTGGAGTTTGCTCGGATACGGTACAATATGGAGGCCGCTCATTTTCTCGTGATGATGAAAACCATCAATCCAAGCCTCCATAAACATACCAGACGCAGTACAGCATCTCGGCAGCTCCAACAACATCCTAAAAGCATTATAATATTGTACACGAAGGGCATTGAGTCTCCGCTGAGTGTAGCTAATATAATAATAATATTCCACAACTATCACACAACGCCATCTAGTCCCAAGCTAAGCAGAACTTGTGTTATAGGTACTAGACAACTGATAAACATACTTATATATTTCTAAATACATAAATATTATAGATAAATTACACCCAGACACAGAACAAATGATCGTGCTCATTACACAAACATTTGTCCTGGGTGGGAATCGAACCCACGACCTCCGGCATAGCAGTCAGGGTCACTAACAACTAGACCAATAGCTGTAGGGTACACGAAAAAAACGATTGGCAGTAAGCCCTGAACATTGTGCACTTTACCTCATTAGGGCACCGTTTACGGTGTCCACCGTTTACCGAGCCAGCATGTTCCCGCGGACCGCCAATGCCCTTCGTACCCTCTCAACTTCCACGTCATCAGCAAGGTCCTCCGTGACCCAGTGACCCTCTGACACTCTGACCTGTGACACTCTGTTAAGTGGTACACTATTTAGTGTTACAGCTGGGACGATGTACCTAAGCCCATGGGCCACGGCGTACTCTTTACATCTCCTATTCCGCAAGACACTATATGAAGGACTCAGCAACACCATATCATCAGCATAGCTTAAGTTGTATATATTGGAGCCATCAATCATACAGCCGACTGCAGTGCTACTGAGACCCTCAATCAACTCATTGATGTACAGGCTGAAGAGTCGAGGGGATGGGAAACCACCACACTCCAACCTGTACTCATCGGACACAACGTTCGCCCACCCTTACAACATTGACTTGATTGTCATACCAGTAATCAGGAACATTTATGATCTCCTCGGGTATTGAGGTCACTCGAGTTATGTAGACGTCATGCTCTTTTAAGCTAGGCAGTTGCTAGTCGGTCAATTCAGTATAAGTGATTAAAGAGCATTGAGCCTGTTCTATCGATCACTAATTCGATCAAGAATACACTAGACACAGTATCGTCAAACTCAACTGGCCGCGCTTACTGTACCATTATATTCTTAACTAGCTATGCCCGTGTAGTTTAAACTCGTAATGTATCTACATAAAATTCAAAGTCCTGACTGCCTGATATATCAACGCACAGCCTAAACTGCTGGTCCTAAAGACATGAAAATTGGCGAGTGTATTCTTTGTGAAGAATAGGTTACCACTAAAAAAGGACTTTTCGAAATTCCTCCCCGAAGAGGGTGAAATTTCATGCGGATGAAGTCGCGGGCAGAAGCTATTTTATTATAATATTATTTAAAGAGTTCTCGAGAGTAGAAGTAGCTTTGATGCTCATGCTGAACAACTTTAAAGATAAAACTTGATTTAATGTGTATCTCTGCAATACATCAAAAGCATCTTCGCTTATTCAAGTTCTAAGAATCTCAAATCCTGAACTCGCAATCTGTTACCACGTTTACTAAAAGAACTTTCATAAAATAGCGCAGCTCAAATTTACGTTGAAGGAGCTTCTCAAGTTTTGCAGTAAGGTACAGCATCCTCTTATATGTTGTGCAAAAAATATGCCATAGACATTTCCGCATTAAAAATTCACATAAAAAATTCTATAGATACGACTTTCCAATTTGTGGTACTACGTGACAATCTTCCTTCACACGCACTTCTAATATTTCCCTCGTAATAAATATTGACTTCGATTGGCTCCGAAGACCCTCTCCGGTTGCTATGGCGACGATGACAACAGCCACACATTTTTCACGTAAAAATTATAAGTCGCACATGAATGGTGATCACTAGGTAACAGACAACTCAAGCAAATACATAGGGTATCAATATCATGTCTTATGACGTACATGATCGAAAATAAGTCATCGATTTGTAAAGAAATGTTCCGCTCCAAGCGACAAATTGCAACGTTATTATTTTTATTACGACAGATATTGAAATGTGTTTTCCTATTACTAAACCGCGCTTAAGTCCTTCGACAGTTGTTTGTTGTTAGATCGCGACATACAGAAAGCGAAATACCTTAAAACCAAAACAAGACAAATGCACATTCAAAACTTAAGGTTCCTATTTGACTATCAATGCCTATGTACTTTAAGTATTACGTACTTTTCTGTTTCAGGTTTCTAATATGACTCAATCTGCGTGTCGGCGCATCACATATGCGCGTGATAGACAGTGGGGAAAATGCGGGATGCCGGGGGGCCGAACCCGGACGCGACGGCCGCTGCGCGCCCTCCACACCACTCAGCTCACAGACGCGTGACACCACGGGTATTTTTGCATTATTTTTTTCTATGATCACTTTCAAATAAAAACCACCTAGCGAGGCCCAGGACCGCCTGCTACTTACTAACTCACCAGGCAGGACAGCGGTAAAGGCTATAAGGGAAGGCAGGCTCCCAACAGCCACAATACATAACTATAAGAAGAATTAGCATAACATAACATTATAGTGACGCACGTTACAAGTTTTCCTATTTATAAAACCGGAAAATCTCCAGAAGAAAAGCTTGAAAACATAAATTTTAAGCCTTTTAGTTTCCACTACCTACAGAGACGTCATCTTTATCATAATACTCATAATAATTAAAAGACTACGGAAATTAGCAGAAAAGAAAGTCAGAAAGAAAGCGCGCTCCGCGTGTATTATCAAAAAGATAAGTTTCTTTGTTTCAAAATGCTGGGAAAATAATGTACATTCTACGCCAGAGCGCTACGAACAACTTCTTAGATATAAGTTGATTTTATTTTTATTATTTTAGTACAACCGGGAGTACAGGCAAAATGGACTGCTCTTTTTGCCCGTCGGCTGAGAGAGCCCTCTCTCGCATATATAAGTTATTAATATTTAAGCTGAAGGATTCTACTGCAACAAAAGGATCAACAATCCAATCGATATACAAATTGTGATTACGGCAACTTAGAATTATTTATCCTGATCCTTGTCCTTGTTATAATAGGAGTATCTGACTAATGTAATGATAAATACTTAAAAGTTTTTATATTACAGTCATTCTGTGAGAAATCCCAAATCCGGCAGTGTACGTTTAGGTAAAAACTAACGCAAAATCAAAGTAAACCCCGAACAATAATTGATCACGTACCATCTATCTATTCAATACAGTAATAAAAAGTCGTTAAAACGGACGACACCACTTCACCAGAGACAATTAAAAATAATTGAACCAAACCATTCCTAGTTCACATAACCGCACGAACTCCGAATAGAAACTCCTATTCACAATTTCAGACATTGAATTCGGCCCGTCGGATGTAAAGTACGATGTCAGTGGTACACTGGCACACCAAAGTCCATTTAGAAGTTTAACTAAGCCTAAAGTTGTGTCTCAAAGTGTACTATCTTAAGATAGGAGAGTACATTTTATGTTATTAGTTGGTATTGGATCGCTCCCAAAATATACTGTTTTAGTTTCAACTTCGATTATGAAGTGTTGTAAATTTTCTGTTTCATGACTTCCTGGTTGAAAGTTTGAGCTGTTATGTTGAAGGTCGTGGACGCAGTAAACAAGCAAATTAAATTAAATAGTAAGCGGGTCACTGTTAAAATTATTTAACTATTCAACTTTACCAAAGTTGTATTTCATTAAAGTGTGTACTTATAATATATCCATATATATCTATATTACGCTCGCCCCTAGTACGCACGGCTACACATCAAGCTATAAATAACCAGTATAAGCTGACTTCTGATTGTACGAAAAACTTATACAATGCGAGGTCAGCTAAAACTGGATATTTATAGCTTTATGTGTAGCCGTGTGTACATACATAGCTTAAACATAACCGGTGAAATGTGGGTGTACTACAGGTGCACCTCTGCCTGCCTTCGAGGAATACAGGCGCGATATTATGGTATGTTTAATTTTGAATAATTATATATTAGATACATGTGATTTGTGTTTATAGTTTAACAATTCCTAGTTCTAAATTGAACGACCTTCATATTTCATACCCGACAAACCTACAAAATATAAAAAATACGCACATAACCCCATTCCAGGCAAGTTCTGCACAAACAAGTCACCGTACTAACTTGATAATAACGGCCACGTTCCTCCGGCTGATGCTATCAGACAACAGTACGTAAAATAAACTAAATTAACAATTTACTTCCAATAGGCCACGCGTGACGATAAAAGCAACTGCGTCGATGAGACAACACGACTGTGACGACGACGCGGCCATTATACCGAGCCTTATACTGATCATAGATAGTGAGTCTGTAAAAAAGAATGGTCTGGAAAAGAATTTTAAAGAACACACATTTGGGCCCTCGAAATAGTTCATTATGTTACTACACTGCCCCTTTGGTCTCGTGGTCGCAAGCGCGACTGCTGAGCGTGGGGTCCTGGGTTCGATTCCCGGGTCGGGCAAAGTGTTATTGAGTTTTTCCATTAGGAATTTCTTAGTAACAGCCCGGAGTTTGGGAGTTGGTGGTGTGATACCGCCGTGCCTCGGAAAGCACGTTAAGCCGTTGGTCCTGCGCCTAATTTCTCTCCGGTCGTGTCGGATTGCCGTCCCATCGGACTATGAGAATGAGGGAAGAGGGAGTGCACCTGTATCTGTGCGCACATTTGTGCACTACAATATCTCCTGCGTACCTGGCTAATCTCCGATGAGATTGGCAAACGTGACCGAAATCGGTCGGGGAGGCTATTATTATTATTATTTATGTTACTACATAGACAGAGCAGTGGTAGCTCAGTGGTAACAGTCGTGACTTACGAATTGTAGGCCGTGGGTTCGAAACCAAGCAGGCACATTACTTTGTGTACATTATTTAATCACCACTGCTCTCGAAACGGTGAAGGAAAACATCCTGGGGAAACCGGCATGTCCTAAAACCAAAAATTCGAAGACATGTGACATCTGCCAACCCGCTCTCATAGAGAGGAGGCCTTGTGTCCCAGTAGTGGGGAGCCTCCCAATACATTACACAACATCGCATGGCAGTCGCCCACCATACACAACACCCGGAGGATCCTCCCTTTTCTATGGAGGATGAGTGAACTTTACATCCTGTTCCTCATACTACTATATGTGCGAGATAGTTTAAGCTTATCTGTTAATTAGATACAATACTAGTATGTCGTACACATTTAACCCTCCAGTAACAGTTTCATTGATCAGTGGCTAAGAGAAATTGACAACGATCTCTCAGCCGTAGCTCAATGTAACTATACCATACCAGTTTGCACGCTACAACTACCACAATCAGACACTTGAGCATTGGTTTGTGTGGTGTCGCACGTTCAAATTTACTTCACGCGATTACAGTTCTTATTAGTAAACCAGAATAATTAATAGCTGTGATATTATCCAAGAAAGTGGTTTAGGGGATTGTTTCGTCCGTTCATTATGTTTTGAGGTTTGTAGCTATATGTCCCAATGGAAGTATACGCAACTAAATATGTCTTGGAAAAAATACGTTACTCTTGGTCTGAATAGGATGTGTGAAATCTGTACCTTCAAATGTCCCCGTAATACAGACTGAAAGTCCTTTGTCGGGAACTAATATTATTGTTGCTGTTGGCTAGCTCTTATCTGGAAGGGAGACGTTTCTAACTAGCGACAGTAGGTATTAGATAGTGCCAAACTTGAGATCATAAAATATTTTTGTAACATAATATTTCCTCCTAGATAAACACGAGGCAATTTGTCTAAATTAAGTACACTGAGCGACATACAGAAACAGAAACTAATATTTTAAGTAAATTATATAAAAATATCATATTTATCGAAACAAATAGTCAATCTTTCATAATGTTTACATTTAGTACTTCTCATTAGTATATCTTATGGGAAGTACTAATTTTGGACATTATTAAATGTAACAATATTCATCAAATAAAAATTAAGGGTGCCACAATAAAATGGTAATGGGGTGTTTGTTTCCGGTCGAAGTGTTGCGATGGTTCAAAGGGCTTGTGGCGATAATTAGTAATGCGCCGGTTATGTTAATGTTTATTGTTTATTGTTATTTATTGGCAGTAGTGCTCACGGAAATTAATTGTTGCTGTAGCTAGTCGGCAACAGCGTCATTATAAAATATACACCTAAGCAATATTCAATGTACAAGTATTTCATTATTCCTATTCTAAAACAAACAATATTTACAGATCGTTCCCATTCGTGTCATCGAATTATTTGCTCAGCATTTCGAACAGTAAATATTGTATGACAATCCAAATTAAATTTGTCAAAATATTCGTAGCTTTCCTCCACAACAACAAGGCGGTTGTCAGTGAGTCGTGCAAATCAATTCGACTCGTCTCTAAGCCTTCGCTCAAATCGCTCGCGAAAACGTAAACACAGTATAAAGTATTCATTCAGTTGAGCTCTGTACTTAACGCGACGGAGCCGAAAAACAAATCCGTTCGCACAATAGACACGACCCCACAATAAAACCTATAAAATTTATATCTAACCTCGATATCAGTAGAGAGAATACGTAATGAACATTACGAACAAAGGCGTGTGAAAAGAGCCGATACCGAATAGTGTAGGTGAGAAATTGATACCATTTATACGACACACGAAATGCTACGCTAAACACTTGGTAATAAAGTTCAGTTTTAATCGTACGAATGTGCAACAGAATCAAACAATGTAACCAACGAAATATATTGGACTTAAGTAAACAGGAAAATAGAGTCTATTTTGGTTTACGGGACGTGCATTTAGAAAAAGCAAGAATCGAAGATAAGTGAGGTGGCGCGGCTCTCGCTCTGAAATATTAGTGTTCTGAAGGTTTTCTTTGAAATCGCGTGTTGGTGCAGCGAACTCTTTTGTAAATTCCCGTTTGAACATATATATCAGCTACGGCGTAGCACGCTACGGGCTACGACACGTAGCTTTCGTAGTAGGCGGCTATTTCACTAAGAATCATTTATCTATAATTATGAGAACTTCTTCGCAGGTATACAAATACTCTATCGTTTTTATGTGGTCACTTTTTTGGCAATGAGTAGTGGTGCGATGATTATTTATAATAATTAGTTACGAGTACCTAGCAAGATAAATCTGTAGGTATACTATGAATATCGAAATGATAATCTTTGTTTAATTTTATTTTGTCAATTTTTCTTATACATAACATGGCATAGATTCTCAGCACAGACCAAATATTTGTATGATCTAGATATTTATGTGTGTGCGTGTAATTCGTGTCTGTAATGGCGGCCACATTACGATCAGTACTAGGAGCCCATGAATTTGAAGCGTTTATTTATTTATGACTAACATTGTACGGTATCCCCCGTATCAATTTCGATATTGCTTACATACATTTTTATGTTTCTGAAGATTGTTGCTTGAATAAATGTCTAAAGTATTTTTGTGGTGTTGTAATTACCTACAAGTAAATGAACAACTTAATCGAATATTATTTATTTCTCTCATTTTTCTTGTTTAAATTAATATAGACGTAAACAATAACCATTTACATGCATTACAGAATACCAATACTGTGGTTTTTGTGGTCTTATTAAATATTTTTGTTTATAATGAAGAAGTATTGTGCATTTTACCACTCATTTAATTTTATAAACAACTCGAATGTGTACTGTAATAATATTTTGCGCCACGATTTTTCGCGAACTTTTACGGTTGTTTAATTTCCACTATATATTTATGGATTGAAAAACGATCCAATTCTTTTCAATAAATCAGTACGAGTAACTAATCCCGTTTTGATCACAGAGGATTTGTTAATAAGCAAATGTTCACTATAGTGGAGAAAAGTACCTATTTGACTACCTACGTAGGTTCCTTAAGTTCTATTTGTCTGTATTATAGTAAATGAATACTAACATTCTCTAAACTGAAATCACCTGAAAATGAACTTTAGTCGCCGAAACAATAATAATATTTAACTGTACGCTGAAGTGGCAGTACACAATGGGCTGGTCATATATATCGGAACCGACGAGTCCTGGAGTGAAAACCGCGAATCTTCAAGCAAAGTGTGGGGAGCCTCACAGCTGGATGGCGCGACGTCGCTTAAAAGGTGATTGGGACTGACTGGATACGAAATTCATCCAGCAGTGGAAAAACGTTTCCTAGATCCTTTCACTGTTAAGTTGGCGATCTTTTGCTGTAGGTACATTTTTAACAAGTTAGCCATAGTTAGTTAATATTTTGAAATGGAGTATAAAATTATATCAATATACTGAATAATACCATGGGCATTGGATTATCATATTTCGCATTGAATTTTCTGAACGCCAATCCATTTATCTTATTAATCACAGTATCACAGTACCGATTATACGCATAATAAAATACTACATGTAAATACTTAAATATGCACAATACAAAACAAATTCCCAGATTTATCGAATGGTTCCGTAGCACTCACAGACTTTGGGAATATTAAATATTTACCAATCCCCTGCCTCAACAAAGTTCTAAGAATAGTCGTCGAGAGAATAGATTTGTCAATCTTTCCGATCGAGAGTCACTTGTTTGATTTGTAATCGCCGGAGAGCGGGAAGGGACAACTCCCCTATACAATTATTTTGAAAACGGCTCTCCACAAAGTAATGCTTGATTCAATAAATTATTAGCCCATTCTTTTCTTAGTCGGCTATAATGGCCCGCTCAGTAATAATCTGTTAAGTTATTTTTTGTTTCAAGATCAAAGGAATAAAACTGTCCGGCGGATAATTATGTGGGTCGCCACTCCCATTTATGGATTTGGGGTAGATGTACGGATAGAGAAAAGTATTTACCGATTTTTTCAGATAAAGTCAATGACTGAGAGGCACGCGGCACAGAACAACGACCTCGGAGTTACAGACTATCGTATTTGTGATTGTAGGACCTAGGGCACCACCATCATCCAATTCTCTAATTTAGGAACTAGACGGAGCTATCACCAATCTGCCAACTGTAGTGATTAGGTATAGATATAGGCACAAAAAATTCATTAATTGAACTTTTTACAAAACGTTTCAACCTAAAAGTAAGCAGAGAACTTTACTATAACTAGTACTATTATGTGCAATCATTCTATTTAACCGAGTAATATTTAGAACAAACGATAATACTCACACGTAGCGATCCTTTACTATTTAGAATATGAATTGTGATGCTCTTTTCCTATCGGATGAGAATCCCCCGAGGCTTCGGTGGAGCTGCGCTATACCGCGAGATACGTATCAATACATATCATATATGGCCATATCATAGGATTATGTTATCGGCTCGCTAGACCCGTTGTTCTGGCTATTTTGTTGAGTACATAATATAATATTTTATATGATTACAAGCCGTGTCACATGATAAGCGGGACGGACAAATGAAGCAAAATATAGTTACTCATTGGTACCGAAGAAACGGCCAAAGAACTCTTTCTTTGTTCGTTTGGGGACCACTTGATAACTATTAATTTTCTGTGTGTCTCTCTGGCAGACTACAGAAAAGTTGGAAAGGTGTTATCAGGCAGCTCGCTGGAACGCTGGAGCAATGGAAAAAGCTTTATTTTATACATTACAAAAGACACTTCATTTTTATTTATTTGGATGTCTATGTATGTATGCATAGATTTAATTAAGGCTTCATAGTTTAATCAAAGTGTTTTAAAATCAATTAATAATGTCTATAGTCCCAATAACAATCAGGCTGATAAGTTCTAGAGATTTCAAACTAATAGCGAAGGTCAAAACAAATAGTTTGATAGGTACTCTAATCATTCAATTAGCTCAGTCTATTGCAATCTGTCTGCTGAATTATTGTTTAAGGATCGATGTGAAATGTTCTCTTAATATCAGCCTGGCTTGTGCGAGGCACCTAGTTGCTACGACCTTGAGTTAGTAAGAATCTAAATATAGTGGCCGATGTTGGCTACTAATATAGCAGCCGATGTTAGCTACTAATATAGCAGCCGGTGTTGGCTACTAATCGCCTTGTAAGTATGCCAATCATGGTATAGCGGGTATTAAGCTTTCAGTGACACTTGGAACAGTAATTAGATTTGAGAGGAGAGTGCACATTTTAGAGGCTAATTTGTGCGGCCGAGGCATTCGTATTCGACTGATAATCTAAAAGTAGCATAAACTACCCAAAACCTGAAAATAGAGCACCGAATGTCTTTCAGAGATCTAATCTGAAACAAGGTTTATAAAGCATAAAATAGTAATTGTGGACTTCGCTATTTATAAAAAAATGGTAATTCTGTTCAGGATTACTAATATTTTTATAATTCTAAATATGACAATAGTTATAATGGCACGCTCCGTGTATGCATCAGTGGCTCGCTTCACCTTCACACAATAGTTGAGCGGCAGTGCCCCGCGAGTGCCCCGCGAGTGCCCCGCGAGTGCCCCGCGAGTGCCCCGAGCGCGACGCGCAACATCTAACTGACGTCTTGTTGGCTGACTTTCGTTCGAGCACATAACTAGCACCTCGACGGCAACGGGTGAATATTCAATAACTAAAACGAAGAGTCAGTTGTTCAGAGTTCGGCCAGAACGGTGTTTAGAATTTTTGAAAGAACCTAAGGATCATTGAACGATTTTCAACAATATACCGTATACAAAAATGTTGACAAAGTAATTTTATTTGGTTTCTTGGTCCTGCTACCTAGAACACTATCATTTATGTTAAGATCACAAGTAACGAAGTATAATATGTAAATAAAAGAATACATGGTAATAAGTTCCATAAACGGTGGGAGGAAAAATAATGTATGAAAATAAGCAAAAACGCTTTGAGCCCGCTTCGTTTGATGTTCGAGTGTACTGGAACGTCGCAAAAAAGCAAATTTTTATCTACTCTCAAGTTGGAAATAGAATCTACATAAGCGTTTATATCTAAACAGCCCTGCACGCGCTCATCATAAATTATTGCAAAAGAATCATTAGAGGACGATAAAAGTAGGATAACTAATAACTGAACGAGCAGCACTTAAGTCCTGAGGGTGGGAAAACGACCATTGAAGCTCACTGACAGAGAAAGGTTTCTTTCTGATGTGATTTTTTTTGTGTGCCGAATTGCAGCAGGGTGTGTAAGGGGGTGTGGGCGCGCGCAAGGAGGGGGGATGGCCGGGCTCAGGCGTGCGCACCCGGCAGTGTCTAGCCGGTCGGCAGAGCGCACGCACGTCCGCGCTGTGCCTCATTTGGCTCGGTCCCACGTTGGGCGCCATCAATCTATACCGCGATGTCGGCGTGTTATCGCCGCGTGTCAAATTAAACCTTATCACGTGTGCCACTGTGAGGCCTGTGCTCAGTGACGGATCTACTATAATTAAAAGTTCAAGTGATTTGTGTTTACATAACAAAGATTTAAGAGAAAAAGTTCAAACGAAAAATTTTGAAGGCCATTAATTGATTAAAACAAACAAAATAGTGAAAACAAAAATAACAGTGTTCATGTTATAAAGTAAGTAACAATACAAGTGAAGTGGCACGTGATAGTTTCCCTCTCGATCGGAACTTCACAGAATAGGTAAGTACTTTCTCAGTAAGTAAGTTTACGATACATTGCGGATGATTGATAGAGCAAACTTACTGGGCCAGTGGGCCGAACAAATGTTTATTATCAATAAACAAACTTCTGGCTATTCTGAAAAAGGATCGCGCGGCGGCTGAAATAAAATAAATACAAACATGTCGTCAGTAACAGATGACATTAGGTTGTATTTGATCAACGTTTAATGAACCGTTGCGCAACTGGCATCAGTCTCAGATAAAAAAAATAGGTCAAGTCCTATGTTCAAATTCTCCCTCTTGTATCTGCAGAGACCAGGCGAGATCTTCAAATTGTTTTAGAGCATTGAGTTCAATTGAAAAGGCGCCAGCCACTGAGGTAATTATGTGAACAGTAAACTTGGGAACAAATTATAAGTAGAGTCGAGTGTCCCCCGAGCTCTGCCAGCATTATTTGCTTCCGAACTTAACAAACTTTTTTTTTTCATATTCTCCAAGGAATTAATTAAGTAAGGATCACTTTGCGAACAAAGAGATTCGTATTTCTTCGGTTCATTATCTCTATTTTAGAAAATAGCTTGTAATTTAATATTCTTTTTTGCGACAATACTTAGGGGACCTTCGTTAAAATGGCATTGCTTTAAAAAGATTTTCAGATTATGAGGTCAACAGTACTGATTCTTTTTTTCAATTTACTTGAATCAGGTCTAGAAGCTCTTGCTTGTTTCTAATTATACCTTTCTCAGCTTTGTCTGCAACGTCTTCATCTTGTCTGTTCTCTCTCGGAATACTGCACAATCAGCGTCAATTCATCAAAATCTCTTGAAATATACTTGTCATGAGTATTATTAAAGAAACAAAAAGCAATTTTCGGCGTTATGCGAAGCAATCTGTCACCGCGCGCGAAGAGGAATAAGTCAACAAAACAAAAAGTTACCACTCCAGGATCCGGGGCTCCGATACAATATTCTGTATTAATATTAAATATCGTTAGTACGCGCGATGGCGGGATCGAGACTTCGAGAGCGCTTTGTTTATGCACGCATCACGCATTGGTAGATGGGTCATTTCAGTTCGTATTATTGTAGGAAAAATATCATATGAAAGGGTACGGAAAACAGTGACATATTCATTCAGAGGTCCTCGATGAGATTGACGAAGCAGATAAGGGTTTGTTATGCTTTTGTGGGTTTATTGTGCTCGTTTGATTTATTTGAATAAGGGCGCTATGAACCATTGAAGAGTATTGTTATCGAATAGGATTCAAACGGTGATAGTATCAATGTAGGAAGTCTTAATTCGGATATTGTAAGCACTTGGTGTATCTGAATGGTATTATAAGTAGCTCTTACGTCATGTTGCTCATTCGCCGCCGATAACTGTTCATTACTGAGTATCATCCCCGCACTGTGTGCGAACAGGGAACGGTTCACGAGGGCCAAAGCAGATTGGGAGTTAAAATAATACTGCATTAAGCGTTAACGTTAGCGCAGTATTATTGTTAAGATATTATAATCTTATGCGAGACTTACCTCATTAGCGGCGTAATACTGACATTAATTCATGCACTTAATTGCTTCTGTTAGTTGATGTCAGCGGAGATGGCTTTATCTACGATAACACTAAGAGTGGTTCTGCAATACATCCGATCCGAATCCGAATTAAAGATCCGGCTTCAATCCGAATTAAGAATGTTCTAAATTCGGACGGATAGGATTCGGATCTAGTGCGCAACCCCTCATGCAAATAGGACTATGGCCACTTCGGACCGGCATTTCTAGGATTCAGACCGGATGTAGTGTAGAACCGCTATAAGAATATTATCTTGCTGATTATTATTTTTTCTTTCTTATACAGCACGTCCCAATGTCAAAGAAGATGCAAGTAGTAAGACGTTTATCGCTGTTGAATATAATTATTAAGTATAATTTATTTTATTTGGTAGGAGTCTGAGGGTTAGTTAGTAATAACGTTGACTTTCTTGAATATTCCGGTCGTCAGGCACCAATATTGACACAAAATAAATTGTTTCTCGAGAGTCGAGAGCGAATGTGATCAACAAAAACACGATCGTGACAACGCCGGTAACAATTAACAATTGAATCTTTTATCTTATCTTAAAGGGAAACAAAACACCCTCGATCGAGTTGTTGGGATATAAGGAAACTCATACATCAATATTCGAGCGGCGCTCAAAGACAAAGGATCAATAAATAAAGAGAAACATGTTCGTTGCTCGAAGCTGATTTCTATAGATTCTCGGGAAAGTGAGTACAACAAAGGCTGCCTTAATTCTATCTTTCATCTCAGCTAGAAACTGAAGAATATATTGAAATAAAGAAAAGGATAAACCGAATTCCTTTGAAGTGGTGAACAGAACGACGGCCGCGCAATGATTCGCGATCCAAAACTTTGCGCCGAGAATTTCGACAACTAATTTCAAGAAGAACCCTTATAGGATGAGTCTGCTTTGTAACCATCTTTGTTCTCTCTTATTTAATTTTGTACTCAAAGCAAAGTCGAAGAGATGTGCACGTTTGTGGTCCGGTAAGCGATATCGAAACCGATCGCGGTCCACGCCGGGACCTCCACTCATGAACAAGCGTATCTCAGGCAACTCGAAAAGGACCCTTTTCAATACGAGTAGGCTTTCTGTAACTACGAGAGATTATTTGACGTTTTATATAAATGAGCCTATGCCCAGGATAAAGTATCTATTGTGAAATCTAACAGTGATCGGAGCGGAGCTGATTTGGAAAAAAGTAATTTATCTCAGGCCAAGTTTTACAATTCGCTACGAGGAGGTCAATATCTGGAGAGAGAATAGAATTTAAACAATGGCCGCGCCGAATATTGTGATGCAAAACTGGTTTTATTTGTTGAGCTCGATGCGATTGTATGCAAACTGTTGTACTGGTAAATATTTATTTCAGTAATAAAAGAAAAAATCTAAAACGTGGAATGGTGCGTTACTAAGTTTATTTTGCACTGGACGAGAAGACATGTTTCTTTATTAAAACAAAAACTTAATCAGATTTGTGACCAAAAACGGAGGGTGAAGTAATAAATAATGTGAAACAGTGAGCAAAGTTACTATGAAATAAATATGAGCCGCTATGGAGCCGAGGAATGTGTGGAAAATGAGGAGGCAATAGAGAGACGATATATTGAGAGACAACGAACTGCGGATGGCAAGCGCGTCATTAGTACAGAGGGAAGGGATCACGGGATTGCTATAATTGATCTTTTTTGTTTGTGGAGAGATACAATCAATTAATCAATAATTTATTTTGTTAAACATAGATATGGTTACAGATAGTATATTATCTAAAAATGTGTGAATAAAAGTATTGTTTAAAATTGTGAGAAGGTAGTACAGTTTTTGTATTCTTGGCACTCTGTACACAAGATGTTTTTTGCGTACAAAGATATTATCTAAGAACTTTCAAAGAGTACCTCGAAGACATAGAATCAAATAAAGTGAATGGTTCCAGTGTGATTGGCACCCTGTGATACGAGTAAGGCGCAAGTCTAGCGTACTTTATCGGACACAGACACACAGTTCTTATCCTCGGCCACAACGAGTATTTTCAGGAACATTTACCTAAATCTGAATTATCCAGCCGATAGCCTCTCGAAGTGATTCTTGTTACCACTTGACTGATAAAATAAAACTAAATCTCTGAAAATATGTTGTTGTTCAGTCTATACACAATGAATGTTTCGAACACAATGATATTTTTTTCACTCTGAAAACACGTGAAAAATATGACCAGATGGCAGATGATTATATGATAATGATTTTATATGAAACTAGCTTCTGCCCGCGACTTCGTCCGCGTAAATTTTTTTTGTTTCCCCGACCCACCCCGTCGCAACGTATCGCCGGCCTGCACTATTACTTCGTTTTCGCTTGGCGAAAACTTCAGACTTTTTTTCTTTTTGCTCAACTCCTAAGGGTGCTAGCGTCAAGTTTAATAAAATATAGCCTTACTCAAGAACTGGGCTATCAAACGCAAAAATATTTTTATATATGCGACCAATACTTCCAGAGATTCAGAGCTTTCAAACCGTCTTTCAAACAAACAAATTCTTCAGCTTTATTATTAGTAAAACTATGATATCTCCTAAGATATACATTGAAATCAAATGATGTCAGAGGCAATTTTGTTCAAAATTAAATACATGTGATGGATAACGTATTTATTTGGATAAGGATTAATACCAGGTTTATAAAAACACCTTCGCAAATAATGCATTATTTTAGAACGAATTTGGTTAGCATAAAAGAGGTTATAGTGAGCTAACCTTAAAAGATAGACATATGCTGTCGCGGACTTTTTTTTAAAGCTTTTATAGGGGAAAAATTCTGTCATATATGATTTTTGCGAAACTTTAACCGTTTACGCAGCGTACGCAGCGGAAGCTCTCAATAGGAAAAAAAATCCCCCGATTTTGAAACATTCTTCATTGGTGCTCCGCTCCTATTGGTTTTAGTGATGCCTATAGCCTTCCTCGATGAATGGGCTATCTAAAACTGAAAGAGTTTTTCAAATCGGACCAGTAGTTCCTGAGATTAGCGCGTTCAAACAAACAAACAAACAAACAAACTCTTCAGCTTTATAATATTAGTATAGATTATTATCTATACTTAGAATATTCCTGGCTTGAATAAAGATTATCAAAATCTTACGTTTTAGATCGTAATCGTATAAATTTACATAAAATTAAACTAAATGGAAGATGTAGTCGTCTGCTGGCGGTGCGGGGCGTGTCTCGGCGGCGCGGTGGCTCGGTGTCCATGACGGCTTAGATTCAGGCGAGCAGCAGTCAGGCCGCCCTCACTGGCCGCCGCAATTTATTGGATCGCTTGAGAACTGACCGGCTATGAAATATGGCGGCCGTGTGCACACTGATTTATCACCACCGACACTGTGAAAAATGACACGCTCCCATTGAAAACGTTGAAACTATCGCGGCCAACCCCGACCTCTTTTAAGACGCTTTTAATTATCTCCGCAGCGAATTTTATGAAAACATCTTTCTTTCTGCTTAGCGATTCTTTTTTGTTCGCGAGCAGTGCTTTTGTCGTTTCCTTTAGAAATGAGACGGGATTGTTATCGTAGTTTATTTTGTAATTACTTACTACTAACACTTAACCTGAAAAATAATATCAAGAGACTTGAACTTCTTTTGGCAATATCATCTTAGCCTTAGAAGTTATAAGTGAAATAGTTTGGTGCGTTAGCATTCGTACGATGTACTAAACTATTTTTAGATCAATAAAAATAGACCTAACAAATCTTTTTACTCTATTCTTACTTGTACGTAATATTACATTGCAAGCAAATCTAACCATTTCAACAAAACCATACTAAAATTCATCAGTCAAACTTTTAAATATCTTCTACTCCGCAATAAACGAATCAGCCGCTTGTCAGCTGGATATGGATCCTTTCGACAGGGAGGCATACTGCAGTGTGGTCACGTGGCCCTGTCGATATTCTATCGAGCGGCCCTCGGGTAATTTACTGAGCCGAGCATGCCTTGATAAGTTATGGCCTCCGACGGCCTCGCCCTCGCGCCCTCCAGTTATGTTTATAGAGAGGAAAAAATTAAAAAGTCTCAATTGAGCGGTCAAATAGCCACCCTTATTGAATAGCTTCACGAACCTCCAGCCGATCGAGGTCAAACAGGTTCAGTAAGTAAACCAACAGACAAGGAGGATTATAGGTGAGTTCGCTATATCGTTTCATCTTTTAATTACGCCATCAGCACTTAACTGTTGTTTCGGGCTGAAGATTTTGTCGAATAATATTATGGCTTAGTACCTAATTGGATAAGATCGTATAATCCTTACAATAACGAAGTAATCGTCTTAACGTCTGTAGTAAATAACTAAGCTTCAGAACATGATTAAAAGGTTTGAATAGAGTTTTTGCTGTGAAGTTGTTTTTTTTTTTGTCTGAAGCTAAAAACTTCTCACTCTTTTATCAAAAACATAGGTATAGGTAAACATAGGTATGGGTAGTCATAGGTATTTACCTGAAACGCCTTGACATAAAGTACGTACTTATGTTACATATTTGATGAATAGCTGTTTCATACTCAAATTCTGGTTTCTAATTGATTATATTTCCACTTAAAAAAGTATTGACTTTATACAGGATGGACAATTCGGAAGTATACAAAAAATTTGGATTATTTTTATTACAAACGAAAATTGCCGGATATTTTTCTATAATTATAATTCAGGCTTGGTGTTTTTACGGTACGATCTGCCTAATCTTCTCCTTTTGATAAAATTAAATTTTCGCATATTTTTATAAGTATCCCATTAACAAACTCACAAAATATATTCTGCTTTATAACCGATTTCACAAAGGAGGAGAAATATCTCCGGAAATTGTGGATCGATTTCGAAAATTCTTATTTTAATGATTATGCCAAGGGTGGCCCATTTATACCAACATATTATATTTTTTTAACTTTGCTTGTGTAGTTTTTGAGTTAGCTTCAATACTTAGTACGTATTTTTTCCACATAGGCTCGTTTTACAGAACGTCAAGACTCAAGCATTACTTAAAACTACTTTAAACAAATCAAATGGCTCTAAATTAGTTATAAATAATGCTTGTATAAATTGATGATGTTATAACTTGATATATAAATAGCAAGTAGTATTGTACGAATTTGTGTGGGGTAAGTACAACTATAAAGTAAAAACTTTTTTACAAAAACAATAACAACCGATTTCCAAAAAAAAAAAGACTACGAAGTGAAAAATAACTTTATTTTCGACGAAAATGCGGAACCAACGACACCGACTTCCGAAATTAAAGTTTTTTTTACCCGACTACGGCGAAGCAAAAAGGAGGGTTATAATTTTGACCAGTGTGTTCATCTGTTCACTCATAACTTCTAAACTACTTGTCGTTTTTTTTTTTGTAAAAAAGTTTTTTTCGAATACAAGATAGACCGTAAACTGTCTAAGGGGCGTACCTGAAGGGTGCCCTTTAGATAACCCCGCACAAGTATAGTCAAGAATTGTCGCGAAAACCCCAGTGATCAAAATGGTAGGTATTCGTTCTTGATGATTTGTTTGAAAAAAATTGGGTCGTTTTTAAACTCATTTAAGAACTTCAGGATACAATTACTAAAAGTATTGCGGTAGTCATGGTCTGTGCGTAACAAGTTGACCGTATTTTAACTAAATAATAGACATCAAATAACTGAAAAACTGCACCCTGTGTTTGTGTAAATTAAGTTGAATTCAGAATGAAATGTTTGAAGTTGTGTGGGAATTAAGATTATTTTTACAAAAATATATAATTTGTTTATCTGTTTGTAAACTAAAGTGCGAACGCAGTATAGAATTACTCACCTTTAGCATATAATGCGAAGCACTACGCCTACATTAGTTAGATTAACAGCTTGATTAGCGAAACTAACTAACTACTCTACCAGCAGAATACCTTCACATTCGCTCTTACCGTTAATGACTACACTGTTCTGCAGTAACGTTATCCACAATATAACTAACGAGACTGTTAAACATCAAAGAGCAGCGAGTTGACCTCTAGACATTAATTAGGGACCCACCGGCCCGCTGCGGCCCGATGCGGCCTCAACCCGCCCCACTACGGCCCTGTCCAGCCCGAATCGAATTAGTGGCGAGCCCATTTATAATATCGAAAATCAGTTAGCAACAAAGTTTTGCTAGTTAAACCTATTTACACATCAGAGGAGGGATGCGAGTTTATCTTATTTATTTCGTGGTGTGAGGCTGTCATTATAAATGAAGTAACATAATTATCATATTGTGGTGCTGTCTGTAATGTGATGTTTAAATGTAAATTAGTTCATTAGGAGCCGTGCTTCTGCGAATCGGTAACTGATGTTTGTGAGCGATGAGTATCGTAGGCAGTTTCTATAGGTAAGTGTTGTTACTAATATTTTCTCTTACAAAACATTTCCAACGAGTCTAGTCGTTGTTATTTATTTGGTCTACAACTGGAATATAGCTTTTATTTCATAACTTCTACTTTCGGACAATCGTGACCAACATCCGTCTTTATTTTTAACCGACTTCCAAAAAGGAGGAGGTTATATGTTCGACTTTATGTATGTTTATTTTTTTTATGTATGTTTACCGATTTCTCCGTTAATTGTGGACCGATTTTCAAAATTCTTTTTTTATTTAAAAGTGTATGCTCCCGAGGTGGTCCCATTGTCACCAAATTGGAATCTGATGAGGGAATCCCATGGTAATCGAGGGAAACCCTCAAATTTTGTAGGCACACCTATAGCGATTTGGGTTTTTTCATAGTAACTCGTGCATTTGCTCTCAAAAAGTGAAGTGGAACTGATGATGAAGACCACAGATGGCCATCGGAACTACTCAATAATAAATATTTCACGGGTTGCGATTCGATTAGGTACTTTAATGTGGTTGCTAAGCACAATGCGTATCGTGAAGTGGAGCTGATGGTGACTTCTCAATCAGCTCCAGTTCTCCTGGTTCTTACAAGGATAACTCCTCAACCTTTAACGTCCCTGCATCGGGAAAAGCAGTATATTTTTTAAAGGTGATGATAGACCAGTTACAAACCGCCCACTAAAAAGTGAAAAATAAGAAACTTTTTTACAAAAAAAAAACAACTGACTTCCAAAAAAACACTACAAAGTGAAAAGTAACTTTAATTTCGGAAGTCGGTGTCAATAAACGAAAATGCGGAACCAACGACACCGACTTCCGAAATTAAAGTTACTTTTCACTTTGCAGTGTTTTTTTTGGAAGTCGGTTGTTTTTTTGTACAAAAGTTTTTTTTAATCTTAAGTCTGTACTAGCACAATATAAATGAAATCTTTTACGATTCGAGATTGATAAGAACGAGTTGAAGCATTTATGTTATTCCTGAAATCGTTGTAAAAATCGGTATGGAGTGTTTGCTTCGTAACAGAATCGAACGGGACCGCACAAATAAGTCGTTGAGTCGATCATCTGATCGTTTGCTTTGCTCTTCAGATTTAAATTCAACACTCCACATAAAAACGGACATAGAATTTTGTTCAGCTAGGAATATCTAAATGTATTGATTTTATTTCGCGGTACTTGTTGTTATTTTATTTCGTGTTACTTGTTGTTATTTTTGTGTTAATTTACCTTGAGCTGAACAAAGGTGTTTACAGAAACATTCGGTGTTTGAGTACAATTTATAATTTAATTCTAAAGATTTATGCCTTTCATCACGCTAGCTTCATTGTTTTTAAAAACAAAATATTACAGTGTTTACATTACATTTTATGGAACGAAATACTTACATACATTCCGCTTCATAAACTAAGAATTTTAGTCAAAATCCACCTTTAAAAATACGAATTCTCTCAAGTCGAGCAATATTTCAAGCATACATTATACATTTAAATTTCAACTATGTACCCAACATTACAACTACTGAATTTTCTTAACCCATATACCGTGATCGGAATAAGTCCCACAACAAAATACAGCTCTGAAATACTTCTTGAGCAACATTAATTAAATAAATTCATACATTATAGTAAGTTGGCGCAAGTAGTGGGTGCGCGCGCTCGTAAGCCCGTGTTATCGTTAGTTCCACTTCGATCCGGTCGTTTGTAACTTGTGATTTGCTTTCATACTGCATTAGTGGGATAAAAGCTATGTTTCAGTGGCACATATATTAGAATAAAGTGCTGTTCGGCTAATAAAGTGGTGTTCGGCTAATAAAGTTGTGTTCGGCTAATAAAGTGGTGTTCGGCTAATAAAGTGGTGTTCGGCTAATAAAGTGGTGTTCGGCTAGTAAAGTTGTGTTCGGCTAATAAAGTGGTGTTCGGGTAATAAAGTGGTGTTCGGCTAATTTGAGCCGGTTTATGTCTAGTTTGTTGCCGATGAGAGTACTTTTATATTTTATTTATTTTTAATTTAGACTTTGTTTGATCTACGAAAAAATACCTGTACTGTCATTGTTTGGTTAGTTATCCTGCCAAATATCTATTAAATACGCACTTTGTGTGTAAATAAGAGATTACAAATTGAATGTATATAATTATTAAGTTTATACAGAGTCAAATTAAATTAGCTAGCGAAACTCCACAGACGTGATGGGTATCGATATCTAAACATAATAAAATAAAAAAGAAATGAATCTAATGATTTTTTGTGGGGTCCTCGACCGCCGTTAGTGTTTCACTTGAAATATTGGTTCAAACAATCAGTTTTTTTTTTTAAAGTTCATAGACGTGTTTAGTATCGATATCTAAATACGATTAAATATATTCTTTCAGCTTCAAGTAACAACACTACCATCGGTCGTAACCCCTAAAAAAAGCATTTAATCTTTTTTATTTTTATTTGATCCTGTTTAGATATCGATATCCATTGCGTCTGCAAAGTTTCACTAGCTAATTTAATTTGACCCTGTATAGGTCATCATCTGTCTAGCCTTTTCTCAACTATGTTGGGGTCGGCTTCCAGTCTAACCGAATGCAGCTGAATATCAGTATTTTATATGGAGCGACTGCCTATCTGACCCCCACAACCCAGTTACTGGGTAATACGATACCCCTTGGTAAGACTGGTTGTCAGACTTTCGGGCTTCTGACTACCCGTAATGGCTGTCAAAGATCCACGAATGACAGACGCACAGTGTGGTATTTTGCCTTAGTTGCGGACATGCTCGTTTTATGTGTTTTTAGGAAAGCTTAAAACCAAACAAAACTCTTAATAAAACTCCGCCGGCTCTAACTACAGGTAGTTTAAGAGAAATAAATAAAATCGAGAAAAATTCTTAAAAACCATAAAAACACCATATCTCGTTTTTTCATTTGATTTTTACACGAAATGTTTGAAGGTCTTGTAGAAATTCACTACCAAAACCATTTTTTTCTTAAAAACTTTAAAAATCTTGCTCACACAAGTGGGAATTTTTTTTTCTATGATTTTGAAAAATATTTTTTTCCGGCTATTCTTTTCACGGTCGCGTTTTTTTTAAGCTTGTAGGTATGTTGACCACTATAATAATCATCACCACAAAAAAAAAATCAGTTGCAACAAGCCAAGGATTTCGGAAATATTGAATTTTAAAATTTCCGGTTGCATTAGAGTCATCTGATCCATATATATCCTCATTAACACTTAGTACACGTCATAAACACAAAAAAACCTTTGCCATTATCGAAATCAGTGATTCAACTCCTATGCGTCACAACAGATAATGTTCACTATAATCATTTAGAATCCGAAGAAAATAATATTATACTGACGACTGACGAAATCATAATTTTCAATCCGATAGCGAGGATATATCATAAATAAGCGTTTACAACATTGGCTAGCATAATTGGTTTAGTCGATTGAACTAATCAATTTAAAAATTTACTACTTTGTGACAACCCTATTTCCATAGAAATTTAATAAAAACTTAGAAACGCAATATTTCCGAGATCTCGCTAGATACATATTTAGAATTTTCTCCAGTTGAAGGTACTTCACGTAAGTATATTATGAAAATAAAAAAAAACGCGACCTGTAAATAGCTAATTTTATATATTTTTTTTTCGTTTATTGTTAAAATATTTTTTTATTCTCGATCCTGTTACGTTAGAGACTTGCAAATTTTTCAATTTATACATTTCAAACCAACAATTAAGTGGTAGTTTATAAGTCACTGAAATTTGCTTTATTCAAGAAATACAGACGAAACTTTTTCAAGATAGGTCGGTGACATTTCACTAAAATATTTGTATCTCCTAAATGAAGTGAAATTTCAAAACGGGGTTTTTTAGAATGGTTTATTAAGGTTAAATCTATAAAGAAAAAAAATAAAACTAGCATGTCCGCAACTAAGGCAAAATAATACACTGTGAGACGGGACCAACGGCTTAACGTGCTTTCCGAGGCACGGAGGGGTCTTGGTATGTAAAGATGGTCACCCATCCACAGACCAACCGCAGCAAGTGTAGCTTAACCTGCTCGATCCACCTGTGCGGCTATTATTTTTTAGCCACAGGCCTCTCTTGATCCTGTATAGGTACAGCGGAGTAATTACGTAACACACTAACAGTGGCCCCGATTCTGTTGTTCACAAACTAAACTAAATTTAAGTTCAGTGCATCTTTTTCTTTCTATTTCATTATGAAAAGGACAGAAGATAAATATTAATTTAGTCCTGTCAAATTAGTCAGCACCTGACGTAAATTGACTTATTTTTAGTAGCCAATTTTTTAATCACGTCTAAACTTGTCTATGGATTATTTATCTAATTTGAAAGGACTAAACTAATATTTATCTTCTGTCCTTTTCATAATGAAATAGAAAAAAAGATGCACTGAACTTAAATTTAATTTAGTTTGTTAACAACAGAATCGGGACCAGTAGCAATCGTTCATCAACATTGATTGGGTTATTTACGTTCTTAAGCAGACATTTATGAAACAATATGCTTCAAAATGATTTAGGTTGTAATTGATTGTGTGTTGCGCAAGTGGCGTGCAGGTTAGTGCTATTTATGTGTAAAATTAAAGATCAAGGACCAACTGTTTATTCTATAACAGTAATACACAAACTTACCTATCCACTTAATCTCATAAATCAAACACAGAACACCACTCGGTGACCTAGACAATGTCCAAAATGTAGCAACATAGCCCAGTATGACATCGAGTTCGACACAGAACAATAGCTCGGAATAAAATGGTAGCGCCAACCGGCAGGTAGCCTCCAAATTCCATAAATTCTTACTCGCAAAATTGGATTTAAAAGTGCTGAAAAGTTGAAATTCGACGGCTAGCAGGCGACGGGCAGGGAGCAGTGAGCAGTGGGAAGTGAGCACGGGGCCCTTCATTGGAAATTTGTTAGCACTTCCATCACGAAGTGCCTGGATTGTTTTCTTTGATGTTCGAGTGATCATCATGAAGTCGCTTGTGTAGGTTTTGGTACAAACTCTTTACGTAGATATTATATATCTTGTCCTTAATTGCGATAATGTGCTAGGTATATTGATAATGTCCTAAAGGCGATGCTAGTTAGACTTTATCCATTTCTCACTCAAAATGTTTTAATATTTCCCTTAACACCTACCCTTAACCCAAGCCTTTTATTTAATGTCAGTCTCACAGTATTATTTAAAATATCTGTATACTTTATAGTAGATTGTACAACTAGTGCATAAAATGGCTCGTTTATGCCCGAGTTATACACTCTGCTTTTCACTTCGCACACATAAAGTTTAAAACAGTATTTTCAAAGTTCAAAAATGTTGCAAAATTGAAGAAGAGATTAGCTAATTCCCGCCACGAAATATTTTAATATTTTTTTTAAATTTTCAACATGATTCAAACTCAAACTCAAAACATGTATTTCAATTAAACCATATATAGGCACTTTAGGAAAAAATTAAGCTAGTTGCCCATTCCAAAGCGTACTAGGTACCTATGAAGAAGAACGGGCAAGAAACTCCATGGACATTCTTTTTAATTTATATTTTTACAAAATTATTAGTTACATCATATGTTGAATTTATAATAATAATATGAGAGCACTGTAAAAAAAAGACGCGTTAAAAGCGTCCAGAGTACAGCAAATAGTAACAAAACAACAATAAAAAAATAAAACAATTAAAAATAAGCCGAGGCAGCTAAAGATGACCAGCCCCAACTAACGGCGCCCGTTCACGAACATGACGCATATATCAGCACCATTTAATTCATACTGCCAAGTACTTAATAAAAACGTTTCATGCTCTATAAGTTCGTCTTTAAGTTGTACGTAGGCGGCATAAAACCGCTTTTCATGCTCTAGTGCATAAAGTATTTTTTTTCTAAGACTAATATAATCAGGCCGAACAGCCACACACACAATAAAACGCCGCAGATTAAAGTCGTTATTTTATTTAATTTACTTTAATTTATTATTACTTCCGTCGTTTCTATCGTTAATTTAATAAAACCAGATAAAATATTATAGTTGTCAATAACGGACAGTCCCCTGTGCAGAGCATGCATGGAGGCTGATGATACTGTTGCGCATGTGCTCTTTGAGTGCACAGGCGTCACCCAGATTAGATCAGAAACCCTCGGGACACCCAGATCGTACACAGATGTTCTAAACAAACCAGGAGACCTAATCAGCTTCTGGAGGGAGGTGGGCTGGTTGGAATAACCACCGACGGCCGCCATGGCCCACGCACAATGGTCCAACTGAAGGACTAAGTGCGGAAACCAAACCTATAATATAACATAACATAATAGTTGTGATTTATTATTTAAAAACGCAACTCGGGCATAAACGAGCCATTTTACTCCGAGACGTTTATATCGATAGTTAAGTCGGGGGCTTCTTTTATGCACTAGTTGTACAATCTATCTACTATTAAGCCACTATTGGAAAGTGCTTTCTCTGAAAATTTGGATTTTATTTTAATTTTAAATCAGCAGGCGTAAATTAATTTACGTTGGACGTTCCGTCAGAGCTGTTAAAATTAATTTATGGGTGATAAAAAGCATGAGTGTGAAATAAAAATACATGTGACATAGGGGTAAAGGGGTAGGAACATTTTGCAAAGGTTGTGCATACAAAATAGAGAAATTGAGATCATATGTTTTATTGAAAAACGGGGTGGGAATAAAGTCTTATCGTAATGTTGTGTAAGTTGCTACTTCTCTACGTATCTCGATAAATAATTATTTGTGTCGGTATATAGTAAAACTCGAGTAACATCTTTATATGTCACAAGACTAAAATAAAGCCAACTTTTGGAACAATAATTAAATAAATATACGCAATGCGACAGGTGAGTTATCTAAGAAAACAAAACGAACATAAACAAGATCCAAAGAGTTTGGATGGCGGAGTAGATCGGGTCGAATGAGCTCGAATGCGCTCGAGTTTCAAACACTCTAATATTATCATTATGATTAGGAACTCTTTGAGTTGAGGTAAAGCTAAGAATACACGTGCAAAGAATGCGAAGATATAATATAATACACAGATTAAACATTTGGAAAATTTGCAAGAATAAATTATTATTATTTAAATCATTCTAAATACGGCAATATTACAACAAAATCGCTATTTATGTAGCAGCATGTAGTCATGGTGTGATGAAAACCATAACTACAGATGTAGTCATACAAGGTGAACCATTAAAATAACCGCCGCCGCCTCTGTACATTTATGTGCTTGAAGTATTTAGTTTAATAATAATAATTTATTGGCATAAAAAACTGTACAAAAAAAGTGAAACTATGACTCCTGCGCTAGGTAACAACACCAGTATTAATTAAATAAATAATATAGAATATATCGTTCTAGCAGCAATACATAAACCCAAGTCTGCTAAAAAACGATGAGGCGCTTACTAAAATAGTAACAACATAGAGGGTGGCACTGGTGACCACACCTAACCGGCCTACCTAACCCACGATGTATCTGTATGTCCAAATATGATACAGGGTGTAACCAGCAGTTAGCTTACCATAAAATATTGAAAGAAAAATCGCAAAAGATCATTCATCATATTTATAAGCCGGAAGACATCCATTATTGAGCGTTAGCTTTTGCTATAGAATGTCGAGACTAATGAGGAGAAACGGTTTTTATGGCATGTGTGCCAAATATTAAAGTGTTGGAGTTGGCACCGTACTGTGACCGCTGCCATCTACTTATAAAATCTAAATAGGATGTAATATTAATGAGATATTTAAACTGTTCTTCGAATTATTTAAGTTGTAAGTAAGACAATAAAAACTTATAGCTAGTTTGTTATCTGCATTGTTCTCAGGCCTATCATAACCAAGACTTTAAATGTGGATGTGACCTCTGAGTTTGATTCGGTCTTTCTTTTAAGGGTATTTAGTCAGTTAGGAAACACCGTCATATTCATCTAATTAAAATAAAAAAAAAAAAGATTACTTAATTTTGACATGTTTTTTTTAACCAATTCACAGAAATAAATATCATTTATCATCTAAACTTACATTATAATAAAGAGAAAAATATTTGATTTTTTGTATGTATATTTATTACGCTTTCACGCTAAAACGGCTTAACGAATTTGGATGAAATTTGGCACATAGGTAGTAGGGTACTTGAATTAGGACAAAGAATAATTTTCATCCCGATTTTCCTACGGGATCATGACTTATGCGGGTGGAACCGAGGGGCGAAGCTAGTTTATTTACGTTTCATTTTATTTCCCAATAAAAGTTTATGGTTTTAAGCGGATCTACAGTCAGCAAAGGAGATAAGTATGCAGGGTCTTCGAATATAGTTTAAGTTTACTAAGAAACCGATTAATGTTTTTGAATGAAATTTAATTTAATAAATTGACTGTTTGTTTTCCATTAATTAAATTAAATTTTATTCGAAAACATCAATCGATTTTTTACTAAACTTCTACTGTATTCGACGACCCTGCATACTTATCTCCTTTGCTGACTGTACACAGATTCAAAGTAGTGTATTTTCTGTAAAACGGTAATAAATCCACGCTAATGCCGTTTTGTTATTCTTTGAATTGTTCTGTTTTAACCCCCTTACTAATAAACGTTGTATAGCGTCTGTATAGTGACACAACACTTTTTTTTCTTTCGAAAGTCAAATTACTAACGATTGAAAAAGAGAAATCGGTGTGTAATTATTCATCTGATATAATATGTTTATTAGTAAGGGGGTCAATGTTTTGAGAGACAACATGACTAGTACGTATGTCCATTCAATCAGCGCATGTATACCCAGCTTAAAATAGTCGACACACGGCCTTATGAGTATGCGGAACTCGTTACAAAAACGTTTTCAACTATACGATAACAAACTCTCTCGTTAACCATTTGCTTTAGAAATGTTAATAAACTTGTGTTTTCTTGCGAAACTCATAATACGGTTATAAAGTATATGATAATTCTGTTTATATAGCACTAAAAAAATATTCCCCTGCGTCAACAGTTACAGGTAAATTCGGCAATGGCGGCCGTTGGCGCATTCTAGCTTATATTTCCTTTTTATTATCTTTTTATATAAGTGTGCGCGGGTTATTGTGTAATATGCTAGCTTCTGTTAGCAGCGGTGAATCAATGTCAGAAGTACTCGGTGCTCATCTGTCAAATACAGTGTTCGGCCTGTATCGTAATGTTTCCGTTGTTACATAATATTACCTTTTTTATACTAAGGATTACGTAATTTCATAGCGATTATAAATGTTGCAGGATTTGTATACTTCCCCTGTTATTTATTCAATTGTAACCATTTGCGTCCCAATTGGTGTTTCCACCTCATAGGCTTACTGTTACTGTCAGCCGGCATCATCCCACAGCTGGGCAAAGGCCTCTCCCCGTGACTTCCAGCTCTTTCGATCCAGGGCTAAAGTAGACCACTGGTTGTTTGTTTTCTCCAGCTCATCCCGCCATTATCTACGGGGACACCACAGCGACAACCACTACATGGAGCTCTGACATAGCCAGATGGTGTCGCGCCAGACCCCGTAAAAGATGGCATGGCGGGACAAGCTTGTGACGGAAAAAGTGTTTGAGTGCTTATTGTTCTAATACTTGATGGTACAGTATAATCAAAACCAAAATAGTTTTCTAACGTGTCCGCACTGTGGACGTACCGTCACAGCCAAGATAGACCACATAACCTCATAAGAGCACACGCTCGTAGCCCATAGCCGACAAAAACAGAAATAGTCACCGTAGCCGAAATCAGCATGGGATTAAATAATATTTAAATAATCAAAACAGTGTTTGTACTTATACTCATATTAGGTTCGCTCATAAAATACTTGGTACGTGTTGTGTGCTAGAACAGTTTAGTGGATGTGTTGCGGTTTGGCAGCGAAGCGCGCTTTAATCCTATCACAGCGAGAACACTCACGATTGTAAGGACAGACAGCAAAATAGATTATAAATGGACACTTTAAAAAAAAACTGTCAATTACAATGCCGTATTGGCCCCGATGTAGTCCATCACCACTGCTCTCAAAACGGTGAAAAAATTACCCACCAACCCGCACTTGGCCCACGTAGTGGAGGCCTGTGCTTCAGGAGTGGTAACTTATAGGTTGTAACATATAAATCATGATAAAATAGAGATGTTTTTAAATAATAGTGTCGATGCTGAAATGGTATTAAAACATCACACTAATTTTAAAGGCGAAATTTTGTGAGTGTGTGTGTGTATGTTTGTCTCTTCTTCACGCTCAAACGGCTCTGTCAATTTTGATAAAATTTTGTATGGAGGTAGCTGATACCCTGGATTAAAATATAGGCTACTTTTAGGATAAAAAGTTATTAGATATTTTAATCCAGGGTATCAGCTACCTCCATACAAAATTTTATCAAAATTGACAGAGCCGTTTGAGCGTGAAGAAGAGACAAACATACACACACACACTCACAAAATTTCGCCTTTAAAATTAGTGTGATGTTTTAATACCATTTCAGCATCGACACTATTATTTAAAAACATCTCTATTTTATCATGATTTATATGTTACAACCTATAAGTTACCACTCCTGAAGCACAGGCCTCCACTACGTGGGCCAAGTGCGGGTTGGTGGGTAATTTTTTCACCGTTTTGAGAGCAGTGGTGATGGACTACATCGGGGCCAATACGGCATTGTAATTGACAGTTTTTTTTTAAAGTGTCCATTTATAATCTATTTTGCTGTCTGTCTAGATCTACGGGATCGAAACTTATGCGGGTGAAACCGCGGGGCACAGCTAGTTTTAAATATTTATCACAGAATTGTGACGCAAACTGTACATACCAGAAATTATATTAATAAGATTAACCACCAGTGGCGGAGGGTGAATTTATGACAGAGGAAAGCCGGAGAAAAAAAAATGTCAATAAACCGTTTCATTATACTTCAATCATGAATTGACTATAGAGTGGTTGTGTTCTGAATTTCGAAGGGAAGCCGGCGGGAATCGAGTTGTATGGTACCTTCGCCACTGTTATCTACTATCATGACTCTGTTGGTAGGTAGTTAGCTGAGACAGTGATTGAGGGCGCGGCAGACCACGTAGGGGATGGCGGGACGCGGACGAGCTAGATAGGATCCGACAAACTGGAAGGAGGACGCGCGGGCTCGCGGGAGATGGAAGGACTGGAGGGAGGGCTTTGCCCAGGAGTGGGACAGCGCAGGCTAGGTTATTTAGAAAATTAACTTCTATTAATTATTCATATAAAAAGTAAATTAAATTCACAACTGCAACATTTACACTCCTCCCAAATAATTACTGAAAAATTTTTCCTATAAGATACACAGGAGCATCATTTTATTACAAGCCTCCGGAAGGCGCCTTTTTCAGGACTCAGGTGGCCTTTGAACATTCGCATCGTTGCGACGTGTGACGGACAAGCCATTTGATTAGGAGCGAGCTCCTGTCTTTCCTGGTGCTTTGGTAGCTAAGACAAGGCTGCATGGTGACTTGACGGTTATTTGCTATAACTAACATTTCTTTGGGCTGTGTTTGTTGTTTATTTATGACGCGTAGACCGATTCTAATAAGAAGGTTTAAAGATATGGATAATATTTTTTACAACTGTTATTTAAACATGGAAGGTTATTATGATCAGTTGAAAATAATAACGGACAAAGTAATTTTAATAATAAAAAAAAAAATGTAGGTTATTTCATCCTACAATGTCAGTTCAAAAAATAATAATGTACCTAATGTCAATGACCAGTAAAAATGTTGGAATGGGCAGTTAGGTGAATAGTTCTTGACTAAAACTGTGTCCAAACACGCGCGAGCCGAGCGAGCGCTACTGGATATAGCGCTCGTTCAGCTAGCGCGTGGTTAGATTTTTGCCGACTAATTCCGATTGGTCAATTGCTTTATAACTATTTAATTATCCATTTTAATATTTGCGTTTTTCGTTTGTATTTAGATCACTGTTTAGCTTTTACTGCTGAACTTGCCAATAAACACGCATTTTGTCATTTTTGATTGACCAAATCTACAATAATCAACTGCCGTTTTAAATCAGTGTCAGTTCTTATCATTTCTTGCGCCCTGGTAACTAAGCCCTAAAAATAGGCTTCACTGTTTTTTGAATGTGAAACGATACTTACTTTATTATGCTATTCCATTTTATAATCCATCAAATTATTTATTTCATTATGCATAATTAATATAATTATATAACAGACTTAAAATAATAATAATATCTACAAGTATATAAAAAGAAGGGGAAATAATCAAAGGGCATCAAAAAATTCGTCCGCATCGCTGTCAACAGGAAACGTGCCCAAAAGGCTGGCAGCATTGCCACGTTGTATGGCAATGCTGATTCTTTGGCCAAAAAATAGGCCAGCCCTCTGGTCACGTGAAGAGTCGACCAACCGCTTTGCGATGTCTCGAAATAATAAGTGGGCACTCGGGCCCCATGGCCCTAGTGTTTCTACCCCAAACGGCTCAAACAAATAAGTTCCAAATAGATTGGAGTATTTGCGCCGTTTGAGGTTTTCCGCACCTGCAGCAGCCGCCCCAGCACAGCTCACCGTACATGGAAGATGGGATGGCGCAAGGGTGTCGACACATGTTGCATCCCACACCAAAGGCCTACCCATCTTCCAAGGCAATATGGTCATTCCGTCTGGTCTCTTTCCATCGTCGCGTGCCAAGCCATTGGGTTCTAAAACAGCTGGCACCCCGGCGGTGACAAGAGCACGACGGATGATGTCATTGATGCTGGCATGCCGTGCTATTCGGCCTGCGCTTTTACTGCAGGATAAGCCATGGTGTCCGAGGCAGTCGACACCTTCACCACAATGGCAGCGATGCGGAGCCACGCAAGGGGCGCCCAGACGCAGACAAGTAGCGAGCCGGAAGGTGGTGTCACCCATCAAAGTGCCTATGTTGGGTGACGGTAGCGCCTGAAGCCAGAGGCCCGACTCCCACTCACCCACAGCCAGTAGGCGGGCACGCTCAGCAGTGTTGGTGGACGTATTAATAAGATTATTCCGTACCAAACTGCAGAGCGGCTCATCCCACTGCCTCTGAGAAGATGGGTTCGCGGGCCGATCTGTATCCGGGCAAGCCATTTTCCAGGCGTTCACCGCGTCGGCCAAGCACGGCACTTCAGAGTCAACCAGGGAGGGGGCTAAAATCTTCCCGGTTAACTTTTCGGTACTGTGGACAGAGGACAGGAACGCCGGTAAGCTAATACTAGTAATTTTGCGGACGCCGAGGCCACCAAGACGGATGGGTAGTGTGGCTTGCAACCACGCTCGGTCGTCCAAGGCCACATTTAGAATGGATGTTAGAGTGCTGCGAATAATTTGGTCAATTTTGTCCAAGAGGTGTGGCTGCTTCCATAAAGGGGAAGAGCGTAAAAAATATATAAAATTTGGGCCAAAACAACAGTATCTGATCAGGGTGAATGCCGAATGTAAATTAATTTTGGAAAGTCTATCCGAAATGTCGTTGAACTCTTTGATTTTATCTTCAATGAATGGTGAAAAACTATCTTCCAAAATTGGGGAACCTAGGAGGTGTAGTGATCTTTTTTCTAAAATTTTTATTTGTGGGGCTATTGCATTAAATTTTTCTAAGGTCAATAGTCTGTCGGTAATGTCAGAAAGGTAAATTTCGCATTTTGAGGGGTTAAGGTCCAAGCCAATAGATTTAAATTCGTGTTTGAGAAGTTGTAGGTCTTTCAAAACGGTGTCTACATCACCTCCTAGCGTTCCATCATCTAAATACCAAACGTTGAATTTTGAATTTAGCTTCTGGATAATAGGATGAATGACCAAACTGAAAATGACAGGCCCGAGAGGGTCACCTTGTTGGCATCCTACTGCAGATTCCAAAACATTGTCCTTATATAATAATTTGGAAGGGTGTCTGTAACACTGCCACATGAAACCATAAATTTCGGGTAATTCCTTTTTGACTTCAGCCAACAAAGTGTCCCTGTTAACAGAATTAAAGGCGTTCTTCACGTCAACCTTGAGGATGACCTCACCTTTGTTCGAGTTTAAGAATGTGGAAAGGGCATGAACGGCGGCCTCACAGCCCCCTTTCGAGCCAAAACCAAGCTGCAGGGGCTGAAACTTAGCTGTAAGCGATTCGCTATAATGCTTACAGCATATTTTGGCCGCCGTACGCCTGTAAGTGCAACCAACGGCGATGGGACGAATGCCGCCGTCACTCTTGCGCAGGGCACATAGGTTGGCCCCGTACAAGACATCGACGACGGCCTCGTTCACACCGCCGGTGAGCATGAGGTTAATAAGGGCCGCAACCTCCTTCAAAAGCGACTCACCGGCTTCCCCAGCGCTTGAACTCAGTAAATCTTTGAGATGTTGTGGAGTCAGGCCGTCGAGGCCGCCGGCGGAACCATTTCTGAAAGAGCTCACGGCTGCAATTAACTGGGGGGCCGAAACATTTAGAAAAGTTGAATTTAGGTCGGTAGGGTCGGGGGGGTCGGGAAAGGTGAGTCCATCCGCAGGCGCTGGGTGTTTACTCTCGAGAGCTGATAGCGTTTCTGGAGAGTAAGGCGCCACCACATCGCTGCTGAATAGTATCCTAGCCGCTCCCTTGATGTCACCTTCACTTAATTTTGATTCTACATGTGAACACAAGCCTTTTTGTGATTGGTTGTTAAATGCAGGTAATTTTGGATCTAAAATTAGGTTCGAATGATTGCAGTTGTCTTTTTTTTTTTTTTCTTTTCTTTTTGTCTATTTTATAAAAAGTTTTTTTGGGATATTCAGTTTCCTATAGCTTCTCACGAAGTAAATAAAACCTATTGAATTCATTCATTATAATAAACCTATTTCCCTTTGTATTGAGTGTGGTTGTGAAATGTTAAACTATTGTACTTATTTCCTCTTAGCCGAGTGGATTTCCTTTGGCTCTTCGTAGAAGGGCGTCGTACAGGAAAATCGAGTTATTGTCGTTTTTGATACAGTTTTGAGCAGGAATATATCCTTATGATTGTATTTCCGTAGGGTGAAAATGAAACAACAGAAAAGATTTTAAACAGAAACGTGTGCGGTCGGGGGACCCCCATTGGGGACGAAGTTCCGCATGCACACCACACACTCGTATATAATAGAAAGACATAGAGAGACGGAGGGAGAGTAAGTCACATGGAGCGGGTATAACGAATTTTCCTCAAGTGCCTATTTCTACCAATCAACTCCTACCGCAAGCAGAGATAAGAAGCTTCGTTTAAAAAAATAAACAATCGTTTGTTGTAGTCGTTGAAAGTTTATTTTTTGGATTTTAGTCAGGACGTGGTTAAAAACGTTTGGGTTCAGTCGTCGCTAAGAGATTAGCGGAGAAAAAATGGTAGACATTATTATGTATTTGAAATAAAATTGAACTGCGTGGGATAATTCGAAGGAATTTGCTGCCGGCAGTAATAATCCCGGCTGTTGCCAAGGTCTACCATAAAAGCTACGATAAACTCAAATCTGCCCACAAAATGTATACATATCTGTACAGTAACAAGGTTCTCGTAACACTAAAATTGTTAGGTGTAGGTTGTTAGGTGTGTGTAGGCTACCTACAACACAAAACCAAATGTTCCAATTTATTTGTTCAGACCTTCCTAAATTCTATAAATCTAGTGTTCTGAAAAAGCGGCAACCAAATCTGAAGATCTTTACAGCCGACTTTTTCGTGTGCGACAGTCCCATGGTCCTAGCGGGTGAGGAGGGACGTGAATAAAAACAAAAGACGCGCGCCCTCCCGCGCAAAGTATTGTACTCTCAAAGAATTGTGTTACATTTCAAATCTTAGTGTAAAGGCACTCCCTCACTGGGACAATTCGCCTGTAATGTAACAATCCAAGATTCCATTGTAATTTGTTAAAGCTTTGCACGAAGACTGCGCAGGCTGTCAACTGCTAGCTAGTGTAGAGGGCTTCGTCCGTGCTCTCAACAACACGAAACGATAAAAACGTACAGTCAGAATGAAAAACATTTAGACGAATTAAAAATACTTTAATCACCATGCTTAAATGACAAGTTTGAGGGTTATTGTGATGTTTCTGTTTATATTTTGTTTTGTTCATTATTTAATAAACAAAAAAAAAGGTTGATACACATACAGGGATTGGAAAAACACTAACAACCTCTTAAGAGGTCATTGTACTCATCATTATGAACAACTTTTACTATGAGACCAAACCTGAAATCGCAAAAAAAAATCAGCTGTTCCCTACATTTATGTTCGCATAATTCGTCAAAGTGTAGGGAACAGCTGATTTTTTTTTTGCGATTTCAGGTTTGGTCCCATAGTAAAAGTTGTTCATAATGATGAGTACAATGACCTCTTAAGAGGTTGTTAATGTTTTCCAATAACCCTGTATAATAATAAAAATAAGTTGAAATAACACGGCCAGGCGGCGGGTTAAGGCGAATGCTACCGGTGAGAGAGCGCCATTAAAAACATGTAATTTCATTTACAAATGTTATCTATACAAAATGAACTCTGTCTCTGACTGTTTCTAAAATATGAATATTAAATAAATAATAAAAAAAACTATGCTTCGTGTGTTTTTATTTACACGAGAGCAAAAACAAAAATCACCAATCTGCTTCAATTCGACATTTAGTTTTTATTTAGTTCTTTTGTAATGCTGTAGGTACTGGTTGGTTATTTTTATGTTCAGATGAGCATGGATTTTCTGTTCAATTTCTATTTAACTACGTCACCAACGAAAAAAAAATTAAAATGAAAATGTCGGCCTACAAATCTGTACATTTATATAGGAAAATTAATTTTGCCAGTTAAGTATAGCCAGTACCAATGTATCTTGTTTTTAAAATATATTTCTTACAGAAAATATTCCCAACTTTTTAAGTCTGATAAAGTAAAAATCAAAGAAAATCTCGGGCAGTTAGTTGCGAATTTAGCGACAAGTTGCAAGAGTCAACTGAAGAAATAGGTCAGCGTAGAGCGCTTCAATTGGCTGCAACCGCGCGTAAATTGATGGCGGCGAATCTTTACAAACGCTGTCTATTAGTACCCACCAGCCGTAGTTGGCAACGCTTACCAACTGCGCAGGCAACCTGCTAATATTTTATATTAAGACTTCTGATTCCATTAACAATAGTTAATGAATTCAAAAGTTCAATAGAGCTTTAAAGTGATTTCCGGACAAACAAAGTAATATAAAGGTCAACTTATTGTTTACCGTAATTATTCACAGACGCCAGCACATCAAGCTACCCTAAACTGTATTTCCCCAGCTAACTTTGAACCTTATGCTTTAGCGATAAAGTAGAAAATCTATTAAATAAATTTGACAGATTGTTGCTAGCTTGATATGCTGGCGTCTGTACCTAATCATAATAAACTGTGTGTTTTGACTAAAATTGGGACACAAAGATCAAAAATGTCAATGCGCACAAAAGATGACAGAGATCAAAAAGAGTGACCCCCTAATCAGTAATTACATTTCTCAGCACCCCATATATACAACTATCGATTACCACCCAGAACTCGATCCTTTGCGAGTATTCGATTACTCGATACTCATCACTGGCACGGTAATATGTCACTGGGGCGGGCCAGTGTAACTCCACTCATAATCGGAGAGCGCGTCAATCGACTCATCTCGGATGTCAAACGGAACGGGAGCGACATGAGAGCGAACTGATACGTAATATAGTGGAGGTTACAGTCTCGAGTTACTGAACCAAAGTAATAAAAATTAAAATAGGAGTGAATGATAGCGTGACGGTTGACAGAGGAGCATGGAAGTATAAAACGAGTTGCGACGATTACAAGTAATATGAGACAAGTGCAGAAATGTTATGTGTTGGCACTCACGAGCCACTGCCGTGGGTATGTAAGACCATCTCAGTCAAACTTGGTCAGCACTGATTTACTCTTCGGAAAACATTGTAAGGAAATGATAATCTTTTCTCCTGGGATACTATTTACATTGGCATATTACAAAAATAAAATAAGGAAATATTTGGTTGTCAACCCGTTCTAAAGGGGCAATAAGAGGTATTTATATTTAAATTAGAAACAAAATTAACACACACATGCCCCTTGACCAGTCGGCAAAACTTCAGTGTTTGGGCTGCAACAAACCATTTGCCCTAACTTTGCAACATTTGCGTGCGAGTTTGTAATATTAAAACAATAGCAACGGTTCATTTTCCTAGAAATACTGAAACATCCCTTTTTTGGTTAGTAAATATACCTTTGTAGCGAAGTAGAAGTCAACTGTTAGGTTCCTTCAAGATATGTACACAATTTCATAAATGTTTACTTGTTATGGTGACTTATTACGAGTAGTTCATAGAAAAACTTAATTTTAGCTGTTATAACTAAAGGTCAGACCGAGCATAAATTATTTAATATAGTCCTAAAATATAATGGCTAATTAATTTTGATATAAATAGGTACGTACCTACTTGTGAACACTATGCGTGACTTCTAGGACTTATAATAAAGGCTACGGTTTGCTTTTTATTTTACTCCTAATGACTCCAATATAAAAAATAAAAATCATAACTATAAGTAAATGCGTGCCCGTGGCTCGCAATAAAAACAAGACTGACTCGACGTAATTGGTTCAATTCCTGAAAATGTTCAAAATGTAACTTTGTTTACCTACAAACGATAAGTATACATAAACTGTCATATGTATTGAACATTAACGATGTCTTTCGACGAGTTCTTGTCACCGTCGGCGGTCCAGCTGTATTAGAACCCAATGGCTTGGCACCTGACGATGGCAAGAGACCGGATGGCATGACTTTAGTTATATGGAAGGTAGGAAGGCCTTTAGAACATGTGGGACGCAACGTGTGTCGATATTTTTGAGCCATTCCATCTTCCTGGCTCGGCGTTCTGCTGTGCTGACGATGCTGCTGCGGCTGCAGAAAATCTCAAGCGGCGAAAATATAATAAACCTTATCGTAATTATATTTTTAAGACGTTAGGGGTTGAAACCCTTGGTACAACTACTCATGGTTTGTTCAACGAAATCTCCAAACGGCTGGTCAACGCTTCCCGTGACCCAAGGGCTGGCTTTTACCTTGACCAGAGGATCAGCATTTCCATACAACGTCGTAATGCCGCCAGTCTCTTGGGTACATTACCAGTCGACAGCGATGCGGTGGAATTTTTCGATGTCATATTTTAAATCGTTATTAGTTTTAGTTAGGTAGGCTAAGATGACATTTTTATTTTAGTAGTTTGTTAGTAAATCCTACTAATAGGTAATAAGTAATATGGGCTGGTGTCCGCAACTCCACGGCCGTACGGAAAAAATGAAATAATAAATAAATAAATAAATCCTACTAATACTATAAATATGAAAGTTTATGAAGATGTTTGGATGTTTGTTACTCAATCACGCACAAACGGCGGAACGGATTTTGGCACACAGATTGTTTATAACCAGGAATAATACATAGGATACTTTTTATTCCAATATTCCCACGGAATCGAAACTAACGCGGGTGAAACCGCGGGGTCCTGCTAGTGTAGTATAAGAACTGTATGTAATATTTTTATCATGTTAATAAATTTCTAAATAATATATCATTATACCTACAAAGGTAACCGTAAACGAAAATATAATTATTATCTTCTAATTTATAAAATTCTCGTGTCACAGTGTTAGTTACCATACTCCTCCGAAACGGCTGGATCGATTTGTATGAAATTTTGTGTGCATATCGAGTAGGTCTGAGAATCGGTCAACATCTATTTTTCATACCCCTTTTTTCCAAAACGACGTTTGCGGGGTCAGCTAGTAATCTATAATTTCACCTACTGTCCATTCGCAGTTATTTTACCTCTGATTTGGAACCACTATCAGTGATCTTTAATCTCGTGACGATATGGTTGCTGATGGGTTGCTGCAACGTCAAGTCTGTCAAAATCACAGTTACCTTTATTGTTGTCGTTATAAGGTTGCTTTTGGGTTATAGCAGTCACTTCAGAGGTAAAATAACTATGAAAGGACTGTTTATAACTCATTTCTACTCAGTTTTGATTGATCATGTAACAAACAACTTTTTTCTACACGCATTATGAAACAAAGAGTCATCTGCCTAGCCTTTTCCCAACTATGTTGGGGTTGGCTTCCAGTCTAACCAGATGCAGCTGAATACCAGTACATGGAGCGACTGCCTGTCTGACCTCCACAACCCAGTTACTGGGTAATACGATACCCCTTGGTAAGACTGGTTGTCAGACTTTCGGGCTTCTGACTACCCGTAACGACTGTCGAAGATCCACGAATGATAGCCGGGACCAACGGCTTAACGTGCTTTCCGAGACACAGAAGGGTCTCGCTATGTAACGATAGTCACCCATCCACAGACCAACCGCGGCAAGCGTAGCTTAACCTGATCGATCGACCTGTGTGGCTGTTATTATGTAGCCACGGGCCCCTATAAAACAAAGAGCATCAACAAAAAATTCATCTTCTTCGTTTTATCCACATTTAAGTAACATGGCAATCCACTTCTCGCACACTATAGTATCTACAAGGCTTTTGACTTTACTGTATCGAATGATACTTACTGTTCTCTTTGGAGAGTTGTCGCGAACCAACGGGAATTAGGTCGGGGGCACGCGAGCGGGCGGCCGGGCCGCCTGCCGCGAGATTATGAGGGATGACCACGGCTTAGTGTGGACGCACCCTTATGTATCACTGTCCTACACGCTAGAGATTTAGAGAATTGTCTTTGTATGGAACACCTATTTACGTTATAAAAACTATGAACTATTGCTCGGTTCTGTAATAACGCATAACATCACGTCTGTATTTCGAAGGGTCAGACAGAGGTGTACCTGCACTTAATACATCCACATTTCGCCGGGTAAGTTTATGTCCCATACTTTGCCCGAGCCGGGATCTCGTGGTCAGCAGCAGCGCTTGCAAGCACTACACCAACGAGGCAATAATATGAAAATAAAGGAGACATTATTGCCATTTCATGACGTGACCTTTCAAATTCTAGTTTCAGCAAAATGGAGAAGAAGAATAAAATAACAGCTCATAATAAGGTAGAATTTGTCGTTGAAAAATAGCTTACATTTTCGCATTCTATTTTAAGAAAGACCCGTTTTCCTGTCGTGAAAAAAACGACGAAAATAAAAGAAAATTGCTTTACCCAAACAAAATTAATTTCACTCTGTAGTCCTTACGGAAATATCAATAAAAAACCATTTTCGCCACGTTTTCATTCCAATTTTCATCAAAAATTTAAAATCATGAGCTCTCGAAAATATATGCTTTCACTCGCTATGTCATCTTTAGGTATTTGCGGGGAAAATGTTCAAATAACGAGAAAAAAGTTGTACATGCTTTCAGAGGAAAAACTAATAGGCCGAAATACGAGCTGCTGAATACTTTGCACGCTTCAAATGAAAAATTATAAAAATGTATTCCTAATTCACAAACAAAAACAAAGAATTAACTACCTATTGGGTATCGAGTTGAATAGATTTAATTTACAGCAATTTGTGAAGTAATCAACTAACAACTTGTGCATTTCTTTTGTATGTTTATGTTCACCCACTCACAGCATCATATCAATCGTACCAAAACTCTTCTGATACTGGCAACTCGAATATTAAAAAATAATATCTGGCAATATTAAAAATATTTTTCTTTCAACTACGTAGTAATGTTATCAAAAACCGATCACGATGGACGTATTTTTTGCTTAGAACCAAAACAGTGCAGAAATGTTGTGAATGAATGTGTGTGTTTTTTATTTAGATATTAATTTACCACAGAGGTTTAATGTCTACCATTAAGTTTAATATAAAATGTATGCATTAAATCAAAAAGATACTGGCTGAAAATAAAAATCAGTTGAATAAAACCGACTTGGTGAAAAAAAAAAAACAAATGGCGCGCATTTTGTACCATTGTAAAACGTTGATACTTCATATTTAGTAAGAAAATTAAAAAAAAAATGGAATTAGCAATAGCGATATGAATTCAACACCAGAAAGAAACAGCTGCAAATGAAATTGCTGCAAAAGTCGCGGGATACTTTGTTTTCATTAACTTGAGTTTTTATTTTGGGTAGGTATATTTTGTCACGGTAGGTAGATTGGTAGTTGAAAGAAAAGAAGATTGCGCACCTTGCTAAAGTGAATAATTAATGCACTCGTGTTAATTTAGTGCCCTCGCACTAAAATAACTCACTTTGCGCTCGATGCAACAATCTACTATTATTTCACTTTTGGTAACCCAAACTGATTGATTTACTGTGAGCTGATGTACCATCCTTGGTGTTTTAACTTTTTCTTATTTGTTTTGTGTTTTGGCTTTTTTTTTTGTGTTTAAAGTGATACCTACTCATTTTCAGATCTGTCGATCGATTCTTTAAAAACCTCACCATGAAAACTAAGGTGAAGTGTGTCAATAGCATTAGATGACCCCTACTTACGTCTATAAATACCTACCTTAAGTTCACTAGTATATCTGACTAGTAATTTCTTCAAACATAAGTACCCATTACGTGCGCTATTAAGACCTCTATTTGCCATTTCACTAAATTCAGCTTACACTACGGAAGATATAAGAGATACTTTGTACCTCCGCATTTAGTTAATATCAAACTTGTTGTTATCATCAGGGCTTACGTCTTAAAGGTAAGCAGTATCACCGCACACATACTTGTCTGGTATAAGCTTCCCAAATTGCTCAGTAATCCAGCAAGAGTTAACTCCGTCAACTAACTGTCGACCTTATTGAACTGTGACAGAGTTTACATTACAACGGAGATGTTAAAGCATGCACGACAAGACTACTGCCCTCCATTAAAACTAAACTTCCCACTAATAAAGTTATCCGTAACAAAGTCCATTTCCGAGTAAACAAGACACATCTACTTCGGAGACCGGACATAGCTAGCGATGTATAGTGCTCGGATCAGCGTAGCCGTTTGGAATGCGAGTCGTTGTAGTTTCAGGATAGGGGGGGCACGAGTTACATTATCTTTGAAATCGTCCCACTAGTGCTGACCCTTTGTTTAATTAATGCCATTTAGTTTTATCTGACTAGTGTTGATTTGTTTATTTTTAATATAAACTAGTGTTAGTGTTATAAAAGTGGCTCGCAAACATCGCGTCATTAATATTCAAATATTTTCTCTCAAATATTAGAATATTGTTATCAGTAGAGAACGTCATTGTAATAAAAGAGGTCGTTCCGTAAAGTATATCGACTCCAGGGATACAAGGTTAAACATACTAAGTTACTTATATAAATATACCGAAGAAAACGGTCCCGGGAAAATCTCGGCGATTGCTTACATAACTAAAACATTTTTTGTACATACAATGTGGGGATCCAGAGTATTTTTACAAAATTAAATTGGGAATAAGTAGACTATTCAAATATAAATATCAAAACTCCAATTTATTTACAAGATGAGAAGACGGAAAATAAATTTCGTGGGTGTATCACGTGTTTATGTATACAGGATGTTTGATTTTGACATGATGTTCTTAAACATCATTATCTACTGTTTGACACTTTATTATATAGCAAGCAGGGTTGTTGAATTCTAGTTGCTTTCATCACACACTTAATTACCGGCTAATTAGCCAGTTATGAAATCGAAAAGTGAATCCCCAACTTTCTTGGAATTTGAGCTTGATATTGTTCAATCAATCTCATTTCCCTGTGTTTAATAGTTTATGTTCATCCCACCTCACAATCACACACTTCGTATAATGTCAGATCCACGCATGACGCCTTGAGTCAAAGGTTCAGTTCCGTCTAAACCAGTTGATTGATATTTATGATTGAAAGCTCTCGGATTACGTCATTGTGATCCACGAAGATGCTGTTTTTATATACAAGCATGTTATATTTTGTGTGAGTATACTCACGGTAGATACAGAAATTCATGTAGTAATAGGAAAAATAACATAACTGATACTCCCATGATACATCATCATCATCTGCCTAGCTGTTTCCAAACTATGTTGGGGTTGGCTTCTAATCTAACCGGATGCAGCTGAATAGCAGTGTTTTACATGGAGCGACTGCCTATCTGACCTCCACCACCCAGTTACTGGGTAATACGATACCCCTTGGTAAGACTGGTTGTCAGACCTTCGGTCTTCTGACTACCCGTAACGACTGTCAAAGATTCACGAATGACAGCCGGGATCAACGGCTTAACGTGCTTTCCGAGGTACGGAGGGGTCCTCGGTATGTAAAGATGGTCACCCATCCACTGACCAACCGCGGCAAGCGTAGCTTCACCTGATCGATCGACTTGTGCGGCTGTGATTATTTAGCCACGGGCCCCTTTTTAGCCACGGGCCCCTCTTTGAAAAAGCAGAGATATTTTATATAATTTGTATCACGAGAAATCATTAACTTCTGATCAAGCCCTTCATAAATATGTAAGAAACTATTCTAAAATATTCAAAAGAGTCTGCGCTGAGGCTAAATCTAAATTGATAAGTAACAAAATTAGTATGTCTAATAATAAAATAAAAGCTGTGTGGCAGATAATTAACAAAGAAACTGGAAACACAAAACAGCAACATCAGAATGAGTTGTCCCTAAAAATCGATGATGAAATCATTTCAGATAAGTTAAAAGTGGCTGAGACACTTGAAAATTTCTTTACCAACATCCCAATAGAGGTTACAAAATCACTCCCCTCATCACCTGTATTAGCTGAATCTCTTCTTAAAGAAAACTTTAATAAGGATATACCAATTTTTGAATTCAAGCCCATTTCTATTGCCACTATTAAAAAAGCATTTAAAAGTCTTAACATAAAAAATACTGAAGACTTATGGGGGATTTCTGTTAGGGTTCTTGGAGATATTATTGACACAATTGCCCCTGCCCTAACAGGCATATTTAATCAATGTCTAGACAGCGGTACGTTTCCTGACTTAATGAAACATAGTAAAGTAGTACCAATTTTCAAATCGGGTAGTAAGTTTGATCCCTCCAATTATAGACCTATATCTGTGTTACCAGCATTGAGCAAAATCTACGAAAAAATCATGCTAGACCAGATGTTGTCACATTTTAACTCAAATGGGATTTTACATAGTCACCAGTTTGGTTTCACGAAAGGTAGGTCGACGATGGACGCGGGAGTAAAACTCATCAGTCACATTTTGGAATCCTGGGAGAAGTCCCAGGATGCAATTGGCATTTTCTGTGACCTCTCAAAAGCGTTCGACTGCGTTGACCATAATACACTGATCTGTAAATTATACCATTACGGAATTCGTGGACAAGCTGCTGATCTTGTTCTTTCATATCTGTCAAAGAGGCAGCAAAAAGTAAACGTTAACGGGGCGACGTCATCGGGGTCTCTAGTTAAGATGGGCGTGCCTCAAGGCTCAATTCTTGGGCCTTTTCTATTCCTAGTATATATTAATGACCTTCCTTACATGATGGCTAACTTATCGGATATCATTTTATTCGCTGATGACACTTCCCTTATTTTTAAAATAGATAGAAAAGATACGGATGTTTTAAATGTCAACGATAGTCTGGCTGTTCTTTCGAAATGGTTTGCAGCTAATAATCTTTAACTTAATGCGAACAAAACGAAATGTCTTAAGTTCTCATTACCAAATGTACCTCAAGTGGGTCTGAATTTAGAGCTTGATGGCAAAAAACTAGATGTTATTACGGAAACTGTATTTCTGGGAATTACTTTAGATTCAAAATTACAATGGGGCGCACACATTAGAGCTCTTTCAGGTAGATTAAGTTCAGCTGCATATGCAGTAAGGAAAATAAGGCAGTTGACAGATATAGCCACAGCTAGGTTAGTATACTTTGCTTATTTCCACAGTATTATGTCTTATGGTGTTCTGCTGTGGGGATCGGCAGCTGACGTAGATTCAATTTTCATTTTACAAAAGAGGGCAATCCGCGCAATTTATAAAATGAGTCCTCGCGAGTCTCTTAGAAACAAATTCAAAGAAATTGATATACTAACTCTGCCTTCTCTTTATATTTTAGAAAGTATTTTGTATGTTCGCAAAAACTTAGGACTTTTTAAAATAAGAAGCGATTTCCATAATATAAATACCCGTAGTAAAAATGAAATTGTGATACCTAAATTTAGATTAACAAAAACTAGCAAGTCTTTTCATATAAATAGCATCCGTTTTTATAACAAGTTGCCAAAGCCGGTTACAGAACTTAGCGATGGAAAGTTCAAAACCCTCATCAAACGTGTCCTTATCAAAAAAGCATATTATAAGATTAAAGACTACGTTGAAGACAAGGTGGTTTGGCAATGATTGCTTCTGCACATGTGGCTTCCCTGGCATCTCATTAACGGCATAACTACATAAACGTCTATTAACTGCTCTCAAATTACGATTTTTATTTAATTTTTACATACTTCTTTGACATTTAATCTTTTTACTATTTGACATTATATAGAGACAATTCTAATCCTCCAACTCTTTTTATTGGTTGTAATGGAAATTATGATCACTTGGTTTTAATAGGTTTTTATATTTTATTTATCTTTTTTTGAGTTTTTGATTTTGTAAATGTGAGGACTTTGTAGGCCCTGTAGATTTTAGATCTGTAGATCATTTTTTATTTTATCAAGTACCTGGCGCTTGTTGACAGGCCTACGCTGTTCTCCCATACCTACTGTAATTAGAAAACATTGTAAAAGCCAATTATTTTTAAAAGAGTAACCGTGGAGTTTCTTGCCGGTTCTTCTCCATAGGAAACGACCAATTGGAACCGTGCACCTAGCTTCTGACGTTTCATAAGTGCCCTTGTAGGCTTATGTGAAATAAAAATATTTTGATTTTGATTTTGATTTTGATTTCTTTAGCCACGGGCCCTTCACTCCCATGACACATAAAGAATTAAATAAAAAACAATTGAATTAGAAAATATCGTAGGGAAACCGGTATATCCTAGGACCAAAAATTCGAAGACGTGACATGTAGCAACCTGCACTGGACCAGCGTGGTGGATAACCTCCCACTGGGCCCCTCCCTCTCACTCAGGGAAGGCCTGTCCCAGCAGTGGGGAAATTATAGGTTGATTATATATTATGTTATGTCTATAAAGAATTTATGTTGAAGCTTCTATCATTTTAAGGTAGAAATTGACACTATATTCATTTACCTACACACATCAATGCCAAGATAGACGTTGTTCTATAGGTACCCAACTGAAAAGGGAAAGAATACAGATGTAGTAACTTTACAGCAAAAACCGTTAATTCTAAAACCTTTAAAAAGATTCAGATGGAATCAGGTCAGAACATAGAACTGCTAAGCTCTGGAGAGTGCAGGCAGAAGACGTGATAAAACCGTCTATACGCTGCCGCTAACTTATTGTGCTAACTTAAACCTTGACACTCTTTGACTTAGGCGCACTTTATATCCTAGACCACATGCTAAAAGAATGAGGAGAAGGTCCACTCTGAATACACATTTAGAGCTGTAAGGTTTCTCCTCTTACAGCTCGACTGAATTGATCATAAATAACGTTATTTTCCTGAAACGTTAAAAGGTTGGAACACTTCACACATCACGTTGTTTTTCATGAGACATTACTGAAATTGTTTGTAGGTAACAGTTTTTTGTACATCTCTATCTCAAGAGAGAGATGAGCCACTACGTGTACACGTATTAGAGGCATTTACTGTTCACCTTGAACATCTACATAGTGTTCATATATCAATACCTACATATTATAAATCGAAGTCGCTTCTCGTGTTTGTCTGTGGCCACGTTGTTTTTCTGAGAAAAACGATTGATTTTAATCCGGTTTCCATCACCATTTCGAATGAACAACAATATTAAACCAACACATAATAAACAAAATGGTTGATTTAACAAGTCTTGAAAGCTGTGCGAAACAGAGGCAGGTCGCTAGTTACAAGCATTACAGCTAGTGAGATCTAGCACAAGAATATCAATAAAGGTTATGTTTTAATCCAATACTCAATAAGGTGAAACTACATGCTCTATTATACCGAATACTATATTGCTCTACGAGAATCAGTTTTAGATCAATGAATTTGTCAATAATATCATTAACAGCATCACATAATTAATATTTACTAATATTATCACACTAATATGTGAAAGTTTGAGTGTCTTTGTATGTTTTTTACTTGTTCATGCACTGTGTACGGCTGGACAAATTTTGGTAAAATTTGGTGTGGAGCTGACACCCTGGATTAACACATAGGCTACTTTTTATTAACACATAGGCTACTTTTTATTAACACATAGGCTACTTTTTATTAACACATAGGCTACTTTTTATTAACGCATAGGCTACTTTTTATTAACTCATAGGCTACTTTTTATTCTTTAGATCGCAAAGGTTGTGCCAGTTTACAAAAAAGGTTCAAAAACGGACCCTAAAAATTACAGACCAATTTCACTTCTACCTACAGTTTCAAAAATTTTTGAAAAAATATTGAAATCTCGGCTATTGACTCATCTTCGTTTTAATAAGGTTCTACATAACAGACAGTTCGGTTATCAGAAAGGAATTGGCACTGGAGATGCGATTTATAAACTTCTAGATGATGTGGTGGGCAAATTAAATCATAAACTAAAGGTAGCGGGGATTTTCCTAGATTTATCTTCCGCATTTGATACAATTGATCACAATCTACTTATTGGGAAATTAAATTATTATGGGGTCAGAGGCACAGCCCTGCAATTATTTACATCGTATCTAAGAAACAGGATAATGTATGTAGAAACCAGCACTATAGAGCAAAACGGACAACGGAAACACCAATCATCCATGATTAATATTACAACTGGCGTGCCACAGGGCTCCATATTGGGTCCCATTCTGTTTATTATTTTCACCAACGATTTGATAAATTATATTAAAAAAATCATACCAGACATTAATCTTGTAGTATATGCTGATGACACTAATGCCGTAGTAGGAGCGAAAAGTATTAGTGAACTGACAGACGTGGTCAATACTACGTTGGCCGTTTTTCAGTCTTGGTTCGATGCAAACAGATTAATAATAAATATTAAAAAAACAAACATCATGTTGTTTCGAACCACGGCAGGTAATAAAGATAATATGGATATAACTTTTAACAATGAAAAGATAGAATTAGTGAGAGATGTCAAATTTTTAGGTATCTATCTGGATGATTTGCTGAATTGGTAAAAAGAACTAGCACATATAGACTCCACTATATCGTCTGCATGTTTTGCGTTAAGGACATTGAGAGACGAAATAAATGTGGACCAGTTAAAGATGGTATATTATGCTCTTGTCGAAACCAAGCTTCGATACAGCATTCAATTTTGGGGGAAAAGCTACGGTTACAATTCTCAGCGAGCCTTCATTCTACAAAAAAGAGCAATACGTACAATTGTCAGAATCTCACAAAGAGAAAGCTGTCGATCTCATTTTCAGCGTTTAAATATCCTAACATTGCCCAGCCTATACGTACTAGTATTGTTAGTTAATTTAAAAAAATATGTCCATGAATATGAGTCTGAGGACGATAGAGTAGCCAGGGAAAATACTCGTAGAAAGGACTTTAAAAATAAAATTGTGCCTAATATTAACATTGCCAAGTATAGTCCTCATTACCAAGGTGTAAAAATATTTAATAAACTCCCAGCGAATTTAAAAGATTTGTTGTACACTAGCTCTTTTAAGACAAAGCTCAAAGCATTTCTTTTAGAGAAAGTCTTTGTACTCTTTAGACGAATTATAATTTAACATTATTTCCAATTTTCTATTTTGTAAATATTTGTAGTATTTTAGTTTTAAGCATGTATTCATGTTTTAATTTTATTTTTTCCCTATATTGCATGTTAATTTTTTAGAATTGTATATTAATATTAATAATATGAATCAAATACAATGTAAATTGTTCCTGATAAATAAATAAATAAATAAATTCCGATATTCTCACAGAATCGACACTTACATAACATAATCAACCTATACTGTTCCCACCGCTGGGACACAGGCCTCCTCTCTGTGAGAGGGAGTGGGCCGTAATCCACCACGCGGACCCAGTGCGGGTTGGTAGATGTCACATGTCTTCGAATTTTTGGCTCTAAGACATGCCGGTTTCCTCACGATGTTTTCCTTCACCGTTTTATGAGCAGTGGTGATGAAATAATTTACACATAGTAAAGCGCCTGTCGGGGTTCGAACCTACGGCCAACAACTCATAAGTCGCGGCCGTTACCACTGGGCCACTACTTATGCGGGTGAAAGTGCGGGGTGCTGCTAGTATTTTATATATTACTAGCTGACGCCGCAAACATCGTTGTGCAAAAAAAAATTGTTGTTGGCCGATTTTCAGACCTACTGAATATGCATTCAAAATTTCATAAAAATCGGTCCAGCCGTTTCGGAGGAGTATGGTAACTAACATTGTGACACGAGAATTTTATATATTAGAAGATAAATGCAATAGTAACGCTGTCTGTCTTCTATTTCCTTTTCACGCCTTAATGGCTGAACGGGTATAAATTACTACTTTTATCCTGGTAGTACGTTTCTGTGGGATAATTTCAAATATCCAAGCCGACCAAGCCGCAGGCAAAACCTAGTTTTCTTTGAACATTCAAAGAGTATTTCTTACGCAGTATCTCCTTCGCTTCACCAATACCTAAAAAACACGATATATTTCTACAAAAGACTTACCGCTGCAGTACTTCTTCTTCGCTTCCTTACATAGTGTCACCTCCTACCTCCCTCCCCCCTGTCACCCCCTCTCTCTGACGACAGCATGTGTTGCTCCCCGGTTGTCTACGTAATCTGATGTCCGGTGAACTGATGGCATGCCAATGATGCAAGATCTTATTTATTTATTTACTTAAGATCTTATGTAAGAAGCGCTTTTTGTGCGGTTAGCGAGCAAGCGACATTGGTGAGGTTCATTAAAGAGATTATTGTGATGTGCGAGATTATTGTGGTGTTTATACAAGACGGCAACAAAATATTATGTTAAAATGACATGGAACTAGTGGATGGTACTGATAATGCTAAACTCGAATGTAAGTTTTTGGCTAAGACACAACACATACACAGACTGAGGGCTCAATTAACTCTTGTATTGGTAGGTCAAAACGTAGCACAGCCGTTGAACACCAAGATTTTATATCCACGTGGAACTAATATTTATATAGCTGACAGACTAATCCGGGTCTAAGCGTCTGATCCTATCTGATTCGTATAATAATATCTCAAAAGGTGCCTACGATACAAGAGATATGCGACAACATATGTAGTTTGCCTTATGAAAGGTAAAACTGTGTCAAAGTTGAGTGTGTTTGTAACCCGGATGTTTTTATCAAAGGAAACGGAGGACAATTTAATTTCCTGAGGATGCAACAAATAGAGGATGTTACGGAATTGTCACGCTGTTGAATGAAAACGGGGTGAAGTGGGTTGGAGATGTGTGGCAGACGAGCATGCAGCTGCAATATATGCTGGTGATGTTAACTTTAATAAAATTTTAATAGATAGTAAAATGGTACCTCTCTTTCTATGCCCTGTTCCAACAGTATTTGATGAAAGTGTAAACAAATTGATCGGAAAACGTACCTGTGGATGTCAAGTTCCACTTACAAATTAAGTACTTTGATGTGATTATTTGAATACTGAAATAAAATTGTTTGAGTATTCCGTAAATAGGATATCGGAGTGACTTCTACACGTAGGTAATATTATTTAAAAAAACATACAATCAATCAATCAAAGTCAATGTCCACGTAATCGTATCACCGTATAGGCAGGATGCACTACTTGAAGACCTTAGTTTTAGAACATGCTAATTTAAAATAAACTTAAATATGCTTTTGATTTGGGAGTGTTCCTCAAAACGCAACTGTTTTTAAGCACAACCAACTAAGCGCAGCTAAATAATTCCTCAAAGCGCCACCATAATATTACAATCTCGAGTTACATCGATAATTTTCCAATTTAATATGTTATTGATAATATGAATGATTCCACTATGGCGCTACGCGAAGCTTAACGTACAAAAAAACGCTCTGTTTTATAATATCTTAAAAAAATACTTGTAGTGTGTATATGTGAATAAAACTTAGTGAACGTCTAAAACATGAACTAGTAACCAAGTGACAGTGTTATCCATGAGTTTTACACACAAACTGTGAACATAAAACTAAAACTCTAAATTCATTAAATTAGAAACGTTATCCGAACCCAAATAACCCTGTGACAAAAGTTGTACGTGCTGTGATTATACTGACTTTGAAACGCCCTATAACTGTTGTTCAAGTCATCTAACAGCAAGCAAGAAAATGAATCGTGAGTAATAACTTAAATCGGTATTAAATGCACTATAAAAAGAAAACTTTATGTTGAAAGGCTAAAATAAAATCTGGTGGACAATAGCAGAATCAACGATTTGAACTGCATACCGTTACGAAGAATTGTTCCCGAAATAAAATTATAGATGGTAGCACTTTCTTTGTTATATATCAATGAACGTCAATAATGACACCTAACGGTAAATAGCTGAATGTCTAAGTCATAAATGATGCATCACAGCTATCAGATAGATTGCAACACTTTGTATGGGATATTACAGGTGTTTGGCAGAGACACCTATCGGTAAATAGCTGAACCTTAAAGAAACGGACTTGACTGGAGTTACGGAAATCGATCGACTCAACTTCTTTACTAGTGACACCTATAGTGCAATAGCGGTAACACAATTGCTTGATAGCTGCATCGATATTTGCTAATTCGTAGCACACCTATATGAGGGCAGCACAATCACTACCGGCGCTTCCTATCTAAGTCAAAAGAGGGCGTTATAAGGCTCATCTCAGCGACCAATAATTATATTATTGCTCACAAATAACCTGTGATTATGGATGATAACAATATCACTTTTCGACAAAAGCGGGACGTGGTTAACATGTCATGGAATTCATTACCAGAAGCAAATGACGGCCCACTATCTTTGAGTAATAGTTCAACAAGTTTACCAGAGCTGCCGTTAAATAACGACATGGAAACAGAACTGAAGGATACAATAAATGACCTAAGGGCTCGTGTGGACAGTGCAGATGCCGAAATCCAAAAGCTTTTATCAGAAAATACGTCTCTTCAAAACACAATTAAGGAGCAACAAAATAAAATAAATAACCTTACGCGGATCTGTTCTTCAAACAAAACAAATAAATTAAAAAAAAAAAGACGTAGTTCGGTTTCGAGACAAATTGATTTTTCTAGCAACAGTGGTACACCGGTTTCTTCGATACAAAAGTGCTTAAATAGTCCAAACACAGGCAACAAGTTGGATATCTCTATAATACAAAGTATTGATTCAAATGCTAATTCATCAAAAATGGGCACGGAAGTAATACCCTGCTGTTCCTCAACAGACAAATTAAGCCAATTGAACGACAACATGCAAAATACTGAAGATTGCCTGAATACTACCCCTGTCGCATTATCAAAGACAAATAGTTGTACTACTACCACAAAACATGAACGGAGTTCGGATAAAACCACACAAAACCAAATCGAAAAAATTTCAAGTGAAGCCCAAACGGATTTCGTTTCAAAGCCGAAGCACAAAATTGCTATCTTCGCCGATCAAACTGGATACGGAATACGTGAAAATTTACAAGACTTGGTGGGAGATTCATTTCATGTGACGTCATTCATTAAATCAAATGCGCCTTATAAGGATATATTAAGCTCAACTTTGTCTATGTGTAAAGATTTCACCGACTCAGATTTCGTTATATTCTTAGCGGGATCCAACGACGACAATCCCCTACAAGTTTTAAGCTCTCTACATCACACTTTGCAAAACTTGACCAACACAAATATCTTGGTCGGCAAAGTCTATCGTAACAATTATATAAATGTTTTTAAACTAAATGATATGTTAAGATTTATTTGTGGAAATTGCAGTAATTCTAAATTTATTTTATTGGACAATGACTATAATAATTACCGTAGAACTTTTGATAAGCAAATTGCATGCAAGTTATTATATAGGGAAATACTACATCTGAGATATACAATTACTTATTCAAATTACACGGTAAATGTGTTGAATATTAAGAAAAAAACAATTAAAATGCAATCACGAGATGCGTGTACACAAACAGATTATAATTTTGACGGAAAGGAGAAGCTAGACAATAAAACAACCCGATTATTAACAGAGTCTTCTACATCTACACAAATTAATAATTCTCCTGGTTTTGGCGATGTCATTTGTTTTCGAGAATAAAGTAGAATCACCAAATTATTATTCGCTAGATAAAAGTCTTTCAGACCCTTCACCATCAGATACGATCTGTTTAAAATTGTTTCACCAAAACGTATGTGGTATAAATAATAAAAAACTTGAACTTGAATCATATATTGAAACCTTTTGTAATGGTTTGGGCTATGTTTGTATAACAGAACATTTTTTGAATGATAAATCCATTAATTTATGTCAATTAAGCAATTATAACTTAGTATCATATAACACAAGGACGAAAAAAAAAAGAGGTGGTAGTCTTATTTTAGCATTTAAGAATAAAACGTGTGAAGATATTACTGCAATGCAGAAATTGTACAGATCCGAAAGCTTTGAGGTTTGTGGTGTAAAGGATCTTGAGACAGGTTTAAATATTTGTTGCTGTTACAGAAGCCCAAATGACAAAAATTTTGACAGTTTCTTAGGGAGCCTGGAGAAATTGTTAGAGCATTTTATTGACAGGAAGTGCGTTATATGTGGTGATTTTAATGTTGACATACTTGCGGAGAGTAAAAAAACTTATGATTTTTTAAGTATATTAAAGTCTTACAATTTTAGGCACCTGGTAAATACTCATACTTATATTCGAGGCAAGTCATACTCTTGCATTGACAATGTATTGACTAATCTTTCCGACGATGATATAGATCAATGTTTGGTAGATCATAATGGTTTAGCAGATGGCCATGCAGGTCTTTTTTGTAATATGATTCTTGACAAGATTGATGGAAAAACAAATGAATCTGAACGTACCATATTGATTAATAGGAGAACATTTAACATAAAAAATAATGCTGCATTTAAAAAGACCTTTCAAAAAAAAAATAGTAATCTCGTAGGTATCAATACGTTTCTCAATAATTTTAATAAAATCTTTCGTGAATGTTACCCAAAGAAAACTAGTAAAGTAAAACTAATGAACAATAATCAGATAAAGTGGATTACTAAGGGCATTAAGGTGTCAAGTAAAATGAAAAGAATATTATGTACGGGCAATAACATTGGTGTTTATAACTATAAAATAAATTACATAAGAGTCTATAGAAGAGTTTTAAAGCATGCACGAAAATTAGCCATATCTTGTCATCTCAACAAAGCCAAAAACATATCAAAGGAGACATGGAAAATGGTAAATGAGCAAACAAAAAGAAAGAAAAATAAAGTTAGAAGAAAACTTGTCCTAAGCATTGACAACAGGGTGGTTACAGATCAACAAGAAATAGCAGACATTTTTGTTGATAGATTCGTGTATAAATCATCACTATTAAAAACAGAACAAGAAAGAGCAATGTCCTTCCTAAGAAACTCAACACTGAGAGTAGAAAATGAGATGACATTCAATATGACGACACCACAGGAAATAACAAAAATTGTACGTAAGATGGCAAACAAAAAGTCTTGTGGGTACGATGACATACCGATATCGGTGATTAAGGATAATATAGACGTATTAGCGTATCCCCTATCTGAATTCATTAATAAATGTATTGAAGAGTCGGTATTTCCTGAACAACTTAAATTGGCAAAAGTAGTTCCGCTACATAAAAAGGGTAAAAGAACGGACCCCAAAAACTACCGGCCAATATCACTATTACCAATATTATCAAAAATTTTTGAAAAAATTATGAAGTTTAAGCTAATGGCTCACTTAAATTTAAATAGAATAATTAACTTTAGACAATTTGGATACCAAAAGGGGATAGGCACTTCAGATGCGATAAATAATCTTGTTAATGACATTATTCGTAAATTGAATGACAAAATGAAGGTAGCTGGCTTATTTATTGATTTAAGTTCTGCATTTGACACAGTAGATCATGAGCTACTTCTGGCTAAACTAGAGCATTATGGCATTAGGGGTAAAGCGTTAAAACTTTTGACATCTTATTTGGAAAACCGTAGAATGTACGTAGAATTAAAAGACATTAATGTAAATAATAACGTAAAGTGTATGAGTGAAGTAATATTTAAGTCAAAAATGACCAAAATAAGTCGCGGTGTGCCTCAAGGCTCAATCTTGGGACCAATATTATATATAATTTTTACAAATGACTTACTCAATTTTATGAATAATACCCAACCTGACGCAGGGCTTGTAATGTTTGCAGATGATACGAATGCCATAATCGGGTCGCCAAATTTAAACGAGTTGGCAGAAAAGGTTAATATGTGTCTAGAAAATCTTTCCGTTTGGTTTACAGCAAATAATTTAATAATAAATCCAAATAAAACCCAAGTTATGTTGTTTAAAACAACGTCACGTAACAAAGATAGCATAAATGTCGCGCTCAAAGGGGATAATATTATTTTAGTAAATGAAGTAAAATTTTTGGGAGTTTACATAGATAACTTATTAAACTGGAAAAAAGAGCTCACCGCCATTGATTCTTCAATATCTTCGGCTTGCTACGCGCTAAGAAGCCTCAGGGACGATATTGACCTAAAGCAGCTAAAAGCAGTGTATTATGCGTTGGTAGAATCTAGGTTACGATACAGCATTATGTTTTGGGGCAGCAGTTACGGGTATAATTGCCGAAGGGCATTTATATTACAGAAACGTGCATTAAGAACAATGGTCAGAATCCCACAACGAGAGTCATGTAAGGATTATTTTAAGGAATTGGGTATATTAACGGTACCAAGCTTATATGTTTTAGTGCTACTCAGCCACTTTGTAAAATATATACACGAGCACGAATCACAAGAAGAACGTGAACTTAGGGAGAGCACTAGAAGAAAGGTTATAAAAAATAAAATTACACCCAAATTCAATGTTGCTAAACATTGCTCTAAATACCAGGCGGTGGAACTATTTAATAAGTTGCCTACTGATTTGAGATTAGTGATTCATAAGGGTACTCTATTCAAAGCTAAACTTAAGGCATTCCTGTTAAGTAAATGTTTATATTCTCTATCAGAATTGGAGAAAAATGATGGTGAATAGTTTTACATTTTTGCACCTGCCTTTTAATTATGACATTAAATATTTATATCTTATGCGTTGACTTTTTGCACTTATGAGAATAGTTTTACAATCGTTTCACATTATACTAATACGATGACTATTTACAATCCATTGACTTCATATTTTTTTACATTGTTTAGTGAAATTTATATTGATTATTATTATTATTAATTATTTCTTGATTGTTTTGTATTTTTTTTTTTTTTGTGTTAATTTACCGTTACAAATTTACTATTTATTGTTTTTAGCTGTTAATGTAATTCAGACACAATGCAAATTGTTATATGAATAAATAAATAAATAAATAAATAAATATTCAAACAATTATTATTAAATTATTATTTGGTGAGATATAACATTGAAACCTTCTAAGTAAAGATTAAAATGTTAGAAATTCTCTTTGTTGGAGTAGATTGCGTAACAATTTTACCTGAACAGGGTGTGTTGATAATTTCAGCAGATACCCTTGGAACAGACAGTAGCACTATTTAATGGCCGAGACTGTTCAGAACGATTATAGGAGAAGCGTTTAACCAGGATTTCTGTTGCAACCTTAGTGGTGTGGTTCCGTGGTTCAAAGTTTTATCTTCTTTTTCTTAGTCACTTCCTCATGGCTTAGTGTGCGGCAACGGCAGAGGCAACTACAGCCATCGACGACAGCCGTCGACAGCCGTCGATAGCCGACGACACTCGTTGACGGCTGCGGTTGCCTTTACCGTGGAAGCGTGTGGCTCGTGTGTATGAGCACTTAGGGGGTTCTTAACCAAATACTCTCTTTGTTTTGCGCTAAGTGGCCAGCCTGATTTCCCTCTAGATATAAAATTTACAAAACGGGTTTGCTGATATTATTATGAGAAATTGCTTATAATGTGCACGACACTAAAGTTAGTCTCCCATACCACATCCAGTGTTCGTTGCTCCGCGTCACGTCAGCTTCGCTCACAAAGTCCTGTTACTTTAATTTCCGTTCTTTCGTACTCAATTTGCTCGCTCTTTGAAACACGCATATGCAAAGGCGATGTACCCTCCGATATTAAGCAGTCTTTTTATTTCAACTTTGTTGTTGCACAGTTTGTTCAGCAATAATATGAAGGAAACAATCTTATTAGGTATCCGAGGGTGAGACGGGATAAGTGTAGGAGTGAGAGAAAATTAGATTCAAACAAATTTTGAGTTACGTTTAGCTTTTTGTTCAATCATTTGGTTATGTGGTTGTTGGTTTGGTTGTGTTGTTCTGTAGTTTCATCAGCTCCCTCAATCACTGTCACAGCGAAATGTTACCGAATATAATATAATTTAAAAAATGGTATGGTCAGGGAAAGTCATTCCCTCAGTTCTTGTACAATCTGTGAAAACTTTTGCTCATGCTGTTGTGTTTATGCTGTATGAATTTTGTAGAAACTTTTTTACAAAGAACTCATCTGCAAAATCACCGTCATTCACCTTGCACGAAGAACACACAAATACTTAATGCTATAATTATGAACTTCCGTAAAAAACAACAAAAACCAAACAAAACTATCAGCCATACAGATCAAGCTCATAATTGAAAAGATAATTCAGCGCAGATCAGTGGCAGCCACACTCGACGCAAATGAGATGGGTTCCCCGTCACTGAACAATGGTTGTCGAGCGCAGCCGCTAGGGGGCGCGTCTCTAACGTGTCGCGACAGACTTGGCACTCGCCTCATGATTGTGCCATTTGAAGTATTGTACGTGGATTGATTGATGGGAACTATGACGGATGCGATGTTTTGGGATTGTGCGGGAAGGCTTTGTTATTTTCGATTTTTTCCCAAATTGGGTGAACATATTGAACTAATGACAATTGAGTGCATAAAAATAACAACGAAATTGCAATTAGCTCTTTTAATTTGAATTGTCACAATTAATTGGCGTTAAATATCACTTTACATCCTAGATACATCTGCAAAATCTGCTTTTTCCTCCAGGAATGGAAATATCGTCGCAATAACCAAACACCAATCCAAGAAAATAAACAACATTCTTCTCACAAAACTAGCAAACTGGAGCATATTTTCGTCCACTAAATTATGTTCAGCATCGCATGAATCATACCGGCCCTTGCAGTGCCCCTACCACGCTAAACGATTGGCTTTCCGTGAGTTATCGCCCTGCCGCGTTAATCGCTCGCATGATTGATGATCGCAGGCGCCGGCGAATTGTTAAATAGCCGTTTTAGCTAAATACGGGAAGATGGTGAACGGTGACGCGATTTCAATTAGATACGACACTGTGACTGGGGATTGTTTTACTTGATTTGAGGATAAGTACTGAGCTGATTTGAAGATGAAGTATTCTACTTCTTGAGAATAAGTGGGAAATAAATTATTTCCGGTGATGGGACAAAACTACCGTGTGTCTGGAGTCATAATTGTGATGTTCTATAGAACGAAAGAGATTTTATAGAGTGAAAGAGATCTTTAATTCACTATCTTGGACATTGTACCAAGCAAACAGTCGCCGTTGGTCTTAGTTACATAGCTAAGTGTTCTTATAAATGTCATCGAAGATAACCAGAATAGATCATGTACGGCAAAGCGGAACTCCAGAATTCTAAAGTAAGAAAGTGTGTTGCGGTCGTTAAGAGCCAACAGCAATTTAATAATGATAATAGGCCTCTTGCTGTCACTAACTACACTACTTATAATAAGATCATGATCTTTCCACTTACAGTAATTTAAATGTTATTATTTGTGCAAATATAGTTGAAATTACATTCAGACAACTTAAAAAATATTTTATTAATTAATAGCCTCCCCGACCGATATCGGTCACGGTGGCCAATCTCAACGGAGATTAGCCGGGTACGCAGGAGATATTATAGTGCGCAAGTGTGTGCGCAGACACAGGTGCACTCTCTGTTCCTTTACTCTCATAGTCCGATGGGTGGTCCGACCGGAGAGAGATCAGGCGCAGGACCAACGGCTTTACGTGGTTTCCGAGACACAAACTCTGGACTGTTACTAAGAAATTCCTAATGGAAAACTCAATAACACTTTGTCCGATCCGGGAACCAAACCCAGGACCCCACGCTCAGCAGTCGCGCCTGCAACCACGAGACCAACGGGGCAGTCAATATTTCAATCCATATTTTATTAAACGTTGCACGTAAAGCTTATTCGGAGCTTAATGCAGTTTTACCTATTTGTGACTTATTCATAGCAGTTTACTGAAATATTCGCTACAAGTGGACGGTATACGATACAAAATCTTACTACATGTTTCAATACAAGCTGTTCAGACAAAGTTATTTAACGATGCTAATAAAACAAAGCTATCCGCGCGGCTCCGTTACTACCCAATACTAGTGATTGGATGCGGATTAACTGCCTCTGACAACGAATACTGGCGTAGGTACTATTACACTTCACTGCAATATCCAAGGCGATAATTTCTAGTAACTGAGCGTTATCTTGCAATATTTTCAACATTTTGGCAAGATTCCTGAATATTCTCCAAGCAAAATCTGGGCCAAATTCACAAGAAGATTTTAAGTTATTGAAACATTTACAAAAGCCACAATCAGGAACAGAGGCGGTTTCTTTGAATTCTTCAGTAAAAAGAGTTGCAGTAATAGCGATTAAGGAGTTAGAAACTTGTATAATATCAGACAGTTCACTCTGTGTAGTACAGGAGCCGGGCAGTCGATTCTTCTATACAGGGCGAAACTTCGCAGATAGGACAATGGATCTCAAAGTTCGGTCGACGTGGAATTTTCAGAGCTTAATCAAGTTAAACTGGGCGTTGTTAAAAATGTTTCAATTAGTTCGTTAATTAAGAAGTATGCGGAAACTGAGACGCTGTTTGAAGTTCAAGAATTATGGGATGACGGCAACTACAAAAGGGTAACAGAACCGCCTCAGGAGTTCATTCAAGTCGAAGGTAATGGGATTGATAATGTAGCTCCTTAGTAAATAGAGGTCGGCTTACTCGAGTATTGTAGGTACTGCCGACTGAATAGCTCGTTTACGTTAATCGATACAAAATGATTGTGGGTTGGCTCAACACTACGGATCAGTCCCACTTGCGGTCCCCGGTTACGTCCTCAACGACTATACCTTATGTCAGCTGGAAGATTTGTTCCATCGTTCGATACACATTACTTTACTTCAATGTGGCGTGGTAAAATTTTAAATCTATTATCTAATCTTTCTTTTCTTTTATTAAATTATCGTATTATTCTAGACCAAAATAGATCTAAAATATTACGATAATTTCCAAAGCTCATATTTTGTTTATTCAAAGGATCGAACTAACTAACTAGTGACCTGAAATCAATAAGTTAATGTATCGACACACACGAGTTTGTTGAGTGTGTCCCTTAAGTTTGTACAGATGACCGTAAAACCGTTGATGTGGAACAATTGACTGATTTTCAATAATTCTCCCCAAAGTTATGAGTATGTTGCTGTATGCTCCTGTGCGCAAACAACTACTTCACGCTTGGCCTGATTTCATTCCGTAAACGTCTGTAACTTATAAACTAGTTGGCCTAAATGCTGCCTAAAAAACATCCAACATGTTTACGCCAAACCGGGACCCTCATGCGCCAATAAGTCAAAAACTTTTTTGTTATTTCGGTGGCGCGGGGCGTGGGGCGCGGGGCGCGGGTGGAGTGTCGAAATCGGCACATTTGCTAAAGTGTTCTACTAACTTTCTCCATATGAACTCGAGTGTCGTCGAGTTAACTTTTTATAGCTCACGCTTTTGTATTCCCAGATTTGACAACTTTCCCTGCGACCCTCCGCTGTGTTTTAGGGCCACATTTTTTGTCCTCTCAACATGCAATCTTTTTTGATTCGTTTCAATCATCCTTTGTTTTATGGCGGTATTTTTTGTGTTTGCATGTTGTCCTTTTCTTTCGATTGGCTTTCCTCTTCATTCACGCGAGAAGGATTAAAATACAGAACACGCGATAAGAGCCACGAAGGTCTAAAACGGAAATAAATCTGTTAAACAGTACCAGCTTACTGTTTCAGAGTGTACAGAAGTCAGTTCAGCGTAAAGGAAAATAGTAAATAATGTAACAGCGATTTCCGTGATTACACGACAACTTTCTGTATTTAAATAAAGGTGTATGAAACAGCGGGCGTGAAGTTACTCATTACAATTTACGCTTTAACTTCGGAAGGAAAATTAGCTGAGTTATTCACCGAAATTCCTTCCGATTTATCGCTAAACAATCAAAGCAGTTGCCGAAGAAGGCGAACTCGACGTCGGCGAGAGTTTCACAAATGTTCTACTTCTTACTAAACTCAATGAACTTTACAAAAGACAGACGTTAATGAACCTTGTACTTGTTAATTTTTCGTTTAACTTTGAGTTTACGTAGCTTCTAATCGATGAGTTGATGGAAATTCAATGTTGCTCCCACTGACAGTTGAGAGAAGTTATTATTGAATTTAAATAACAATAAAGTGAAGAGCACTTAGTGAACCAACAAGGGTTGTATTTAGAACAATTTGAGCAGTGAGTGACGTCATGACGTGTCGGATGTGACTCGTGTACCGGAAGGCTTCCTCGGGAACTCGCTCTCGTTATATACGAGGCTTCACTTGTAAGCAGGTCATGAACATCACACAATGAGAATACCTATTAGTTCTCAAACGATTTCATTACTGGACAATATTATTTTTTCACCCTTTTCTGGCTTTAATCTCTGAAGGCTAAGATAATGCCTATTATTTTCAAAGCCATACCTAACTGAGTAATTTTTTGAAACAAAACTCTAATAAAATTGATCACCACTAGACCATTGACGTCAAAAATACTTTAAAAACATTTTCTGCTTCGAGAGCAGAAAATGTTTTTAAAGTATTTACCTTATTTTACGAAAAGCTTACTTTAAATCCCGGTCAATAGGTCAAAATTTTCCAATATTTGAGGAAGATTGAACTTCAACTGGAACGTCGATAGATTCCCAATACTACCAACATTTACCTATACTTTTTAAAGCCTGAAGTATTTCTAGATATTTGAGGCCTACCTAACCTCCCCCTAAAGGGCAATGCCTTCCGTAAAATAATAGGATGTAGTTTTTTTGTAGTACCTACCTACTACTTGTTTACAAAAACTGTTTTTATTTTCAAGTTGACTTATTATAAGTCAGGAATTGCCAAAATTTTGTGCAAAACTTCAATAACTTCAATTTCTCTAAGTTATCAATTCTTTGTTCCCCTGTTCTTCCTCATTTTTCTTTTGTTTGTGTCTTGTTTGTTACTTAAAGTTTTGTCTTTTATTTAGTGAAGTAGTGACGGAAATTCTACGTCAAATACTTTAGGTATATATTTTTACGTCTATTCTGGAGTCACGCCCACAATAAGTAACAAACAGGCAGGGAATAATTATGAGGAAAGAGAAATATAATACTAATACTATACAGGTGAAGAGTTTGTTTGGTTGAACGCGCTAATCTCAGGAACTACTGGTTTGAATTAACAAAATATGTTTGTGTTAGATAGTCCATTTCTTGAGGAAGAATATAGGCTATATAACATCACGCTAAGATCAATAGGAGTGGAGCACCAATGAAAAATGTTGCAAGAGCGGGAAAAAATATTCCTTTTGAGAGCCCGCAAAAATCATGTATGAGTCATACATGATTTTTGCGTACTAGCACTGTTAAAGGGGAATAATTCCGTCATACATAAAGTGCTATAAAAAATTCCGCGACAGCATATGTCTATCTTTTAAGGTTGTCTCACTTTAACGTTTTTTATAGTAATCAAAATTTGTTCTAAAATAATGCATTATTTGCGAAAAGTTTTTAAAGATATTAATCTTCATCCAAACAAATACGTTATTCATCACAAGTATTTTACAAGGGCAATTTTGAACAAAATTGCCCTTGACATCATTTGATTATAATTAATATATTAGGAGAAATCATAGTTTTAAAAAACTCCGCAAGTCATTTTAAAACTCGAGGGGAGGGCGCTGGCCATATTTTAGTAGGTTTTTCAAATTAACGCGGGTGAAACCGCGAGGCACAGCTAGTGCAATATAATTTGTGTTGACAACTTAAAAAGTCGGTACCATGTACATTACCGAAGTGGGTTGTCTAGTAGCGACGGGATTTTTACGAGCACCGTTGTAAATAAAAATATCTTGCTAACTTTCTAATTTTACTTTATTTATTTTATTAAATATTTGCTTTTTTTATTTATTTTATTAAATATTTGCTTTTATTATTACAAAACTTGGAGGATATTTTCATTATTAGAAAACTGTGTTTAACGTTCAGCTTCTACATATTCCTTGACTTAATACACCAAACAGAACCGTGATCTAATCACGGGTACATCTCTACTTTATAAGCGGCGCTTTGTTCGCCAGATTGCGAGGAACGTATCGCATCTTAAACTCGCTTAATAAACGTAAATCCTGTACAAAGTGAACTGTATTTCGACTGCGGCTCACCAAAGATTTGTTACCGACTGTTGATATAAATCCACCGAATCGCGGAGTCGGGCCCCGCCCCGCCACGCCCTCAAAACACCGACTATTTAACTCAGCAACATTATATTACACAGCTTTGCAGTTACTTAGACCTTAAAAAGTTTAAAGTTATTTTGCCACGAAGTAGGACTCAAGTGTAATAGAGTATCAGATTATCTCGACTTGAGGGGAAAACAAAGATGGAAAGGAATGGCTCATACTTGCCGAGGTTTGGCACTGCTACATCAGACCTACGTTACCCTATAGTAAAGTGTAACTTTCTGTTTCATTTTTCTTTTTGTTAGGTACTTTTTTAATTTTTGTTTTTTTATTTTGGTACTTATTTTAATTTAGACTGTGTTTAGTTTAGTTTGTGATCCTGTACGAGTAGCAATGTATACTTTTGCTTTCTTTATAATATCGTGGCCTAAAATAAACACCATATTTTGTTTCTTGTTATGATAATAATTCAGACGCTTAGTTATGTGTATTGTGCATTTTATAAGTCTGTTAGAGAGACATCACAGTTTTCATACAGTGTCATTTCTTGACCTTTCTACAGATTCCTATGAAACGTCGACCTATGACATCTAACACGAGATAACATCATGAAATGTCTTCCCGTTGTCCTATTGTAATTAACGTATTCACATCGCAATTAACGTGATCGCGAATTTTTAACATTTCTCTCACTATGCCGAATTAAATTCCCAAAAAAGAGAAAGAGTCCTTGATATAATTAAAATGGCGGAGGTATCGTTGGGGGCAGGTAGCTAATACGACATAGGAATGATTAATTTGAGTCGGGCACGTGTTGCAGCGGGCTCTCCTCACTACCAGCCCCCCCCCCCCCCCCCCCTCCCGAGCTGATGTATGGACATCACGTGGAGCGCCTACACTGGCCGAATTAGTGAGTGTTGCTGAAATTTGCTAAATACTATGTCGGAACATTCAGAGCACTGGGTTTAGGTAACGAGGTCTTGTTATTGTCGCTTAACTTAGGACTGATATTGTTGTAGTAAGATATGTGACAGGCATAATTTGAACACTAGAAATAGGAACAAATTAGATCAACCTCGTTTCAGATTGTCTAAAGTAAAAACTTCTTTTATGGGTTATTGTGTAGAGTGTTATAATAAAATACCACTCGATATTCTTCGACTAAATGAGAAGAAATTTAAAACATGCATTAAACGCACACTATGTAGACAAGCATACTATAAGTGGGATGATTATATCGTAGATAAAAATGCTTGGCTAAATGCTGGTCCTGCTCCACAGACACTTGGGCTCACTAGTTAAAATTTCAATATTTGGAAGACATGCTTCCCTTTTTTTCTTTTCTTTTTTTTTTTTAAGTGTTTCTGACATTCGAACTTAATGTGTATTTTTAATTCAATCAAATTGTAATTGTTACTTTAATATCATATACCTCTTTCTAGTAAAATTTTATTCATCTCTTAAATAAATTGGAAACTATAGTTTTGTATAATTTAGAAGCATTTTTTTTTAATTTTGTAAATGTAAGAACCATGGATCCGTTCATTATAATTTTTTTTTATATTGACTTGAAAAAGCATGGCAGTTGAGAATGTGTCATGCTCACTTAAATGTCTCACTGATGGTGGCGCGTGTGTTGGATCATTCGGTTCCCTTCAAAATGGTTGAGCTGGATGGTGCTGATCCATGCGTCATGTTCGTGAACGGGCGCTGTCAGTTGAGACTGGTCATCTCTTAGCTGCCACGGCTTCTTTTTAATCTTATAACTATTTTGAATTGTTTCTTCATAACATTGTTCTCACATATAGAAGCAACAAGAATACTGTACTCAGGATTTTGTAATATCTTAATTTAAAAGAGTGTCCTTGGAGTTTCTTGCCCGTTCTTCTCCAAGAGATCGACGTTTTGGAATGGGCAACTAGCTTCAACTTTCTGACTAACTGACCGACTAGTTAATTTTGACAATTCAAAAGTGCCTGGAAATGGTTTAATTGAAATAAATGCTTTGAGTTTGAGTTTGAGAGTTTTGAGTTTGTTGTGTTATGTTGTGTTAACTGAAGGCCAATTCTCGTAATTTAAAACGTTCAAAATTAAGTCGCAGTCTCATCTCGGCAACAAACAAATGTCAAAAACTTGTCATAATGTAGGGAAATTTGAGGTATTTTTGACAGATCGAGACTGAGATCAGACTGTGAACGTTCTTAAAAATTACGAGAATTGCCCCGCAGACTGTGAACGTTCTTAAAAATTACGAGAATTGCCCCTCAGGTGTTGGCTTTGGAGGCCTGCCCCGCGTGGGCGGAGCACCGCCGTGTTCTCGTAGAGGCGATCGGCAGCGGTGGCGACCTCTCGCGCCCGGCCCTGGTTCAAGCCATGGTCCGGGGCGAGAGGGAGTGGGAGGCAGTCACCTCCTTCTGCGAAGCAGTCATGCTAGCGAAGGAGGTGGCGGGACGGCTGAGGGAAAGAGCCTCACGTCCCAGCCGCCGCGGGAGACGCTCCAGGCGTCGGCCACCGTAGGCGCGGCCCTGCGGGCGGAGAGTAATGGGTAACTCTCCGTCTGATCAGGACCAGGCCCGTGCCGGACGGCGCGTACGTGTTCCACGCGCGCCTCAAAGAGATGTCAGCAACAAGGAAGGGGCCCGTAAGGGCCGTAGCCTGCCGGGGGAGCGGGATTGTCCGAAAGGGTTACCGCTGCCCCGGAACATAAAGGACTAAGGAAGGAACACGGGTGGGTTTTAGTCAGTAAGAGTCTGACACTCCCTCCTGCTCCACCCTGAGCGGGAGGGGTCATTTGATGATTTCCCATCCACAGAAAAAAAAAAAGGTGTTGGCTTAGAATTAGGTATACATTACCTCAGACAATAAGACATCTCAAAACCATCGTTATCGATACATTCTTCTAGGTATTTGTACTCATACATACTTTTTTTTTGTTTTCGGGGGGAAACCTTCAAAAGGCACTTGACCTCTGGAGGTCGGGAAATGTGGGATTTTTACCTCACTAAAACCACCCATAGGGGTGGTCCACTAATTCCGGAACCCTGCCGTGCAACGCCTATAAGTCACATCACTGGGATGACCTTTACCTAAAAGTGGTTGGAGAGAGGTGAACGTTTAAGCCTTAGCGATGCTCTTTCGTCTCGTATTGATCAAGCCGTACCAAAAGGATCCATCGGTAACCTTCGTTTTAGGATTGATTGCTATGAGCCGACCGTTAACTGAGACGTTGCCTGAGGTAGCTGCGCGGTGCGGGAGAGGTGATAGTTGTCATAAGTTGGTGAACCACTCAGCTCTTGCATCACGTCACCACACCCCTCCCGCACCGCGCACCTACCTCAGGCAACGTCTCAGTTAAGCGGTCGGCCTATAGCTCCCCGGATGTTTCACTCATCGTATTCACGAGCATAGCTTACAGTTCAATATTCAAAAGCATTTATTCAAAATAAATCACGCTTGCCACGGTTTGTTGTGGATGGGTGACCATCTATTACATACGGCGACCCCTCCGTGCTTCGGAAAGAATGTTAAGCCGTTGGTCCCGACTGTCATTCGTAGATCTTTGACAGTCGTTACGGGTAGTCAGAAGTACATAAGTCTGACAACAAGTCTTACCAAAGGGTTTGTGTTACCCAGTAACTGGGTTATGGACGTCAGATAAGCAGTCGCCCCATGCAAAAAAATTGGTACTCAGCTGCATTTGGTTAGACTGGAAGCCGACCCCAACATGATTGGTAAAGGGCTATTCAGATTGAATACTGTATGTTTGAAAAACCCATCAGTCATGTTGGCGACAACACTGTCGACTGGCATATTATATACAACTAGCTTTTGCCCGCGACTTCGTCCGCGTGGGTTTCGTACTTTTCTCAAATAAATTTCCACCACAATTTTCACCTCCCCTTGAAAGGTAGTTATTTCGAAAATTAATGTTTACAATCTTTAAACTTTATTTAAAGAAATAAGTATTCGGGCCAATTTTTTAGTTAATGTACATAAGATGTTTCAAATAAACTGTCCTCCCTTTTCATCACAGCAGCAGTGCTATTTTGTAAAAACCTTACCGTGAAAACTAAGCTGAAGTGAGCTGTCATTCCACCTAATGTTAGGGATTGCCTCTTTTGATAGCTCACTTCTCGCTCACTTCACCTAAGTTATCACGGTGAGATATTTACAGAATCGATCGGCAGGTCTTGTTTATAATAAAAAAAGCATTTGGTACGTTTCCATTTTTATGACTTAAAGATTATTTTACACCCATTTTTGAGTTAATGGAAGTTGGAGTTTCTAATCCTTAAACTTTATTACTCTTTTCCACCCCGGTAGGAGTCGATTAAGTAAAACCCAGAAACTCATATTTTTTTATTTTAAGTTAGTACCGAGTTTCGACTTAATCCGACAGCGGGTTATTTTATTTCTTACCTATTAACTTTGTCACCCCCCTAAATTCTCTGTGAGGGGTTTTTTGAAACTAAAACTGACAATCTTTATTATTTACTGAGGGAAATGTTGAAAAGTTCCAACTTTCTTAACCCTAAGATTTTTCATATTATCTGTAGTGTAATAGCCTAGGGGCGAAATTTTAAAAACACGTTTGGGATGTTACCATAACTTGACTCTAAGATTATTTATACCAATTTTCCAGTTAATCAAGCCACGCAGTAAATTGGATAATCAACTACCCTTTTTCATTATTAATACTGAGTATCGAGTTAATTGGACCGGGTGTTAAAATTTTCCACACAAACTTTAACACTCCTAAACCTACAATTTGAGGGATTTGAAAAACATAAATGTTGGTAAAAACATAAAATGATAAACTTTATTACTTACTTAGGTAAATATTCCGTCGAAGTTTCAAGTTTATTAACCAAATGAATAAGATTTTTTACACAAAGTTTTTCCCCCCCCTTTCACCCTCTAGAGGAGGAATTTTGAAAAAACGATTGGAATGTGTTCATTACTTGACTCACAGGTGATTTATACCAATTTTTGAGTTAATCAAGCCACGCAGTAAAATCCTCCCCTGTAAAATTAACTACCCCTTTTCTCCCCGTTAGAGGTAGATTTTCGAACAACCCTGATACAATTTATTCTTTATATTTGGTCTTAAATATAAATACTGAGTTTCGAGTTAATCAGACTGCGCGTTAAAATCCTTCCATACAAATTTTGACACCCCCTAATCCTCTGTTAGGGGGTAGTTTAGTAAAATAAAAAATGATGAACTTCATAACTTACTTAGATAAGTATTCATGCCAAGTTTCAAGTTTATTAACTTAAAGAATAAGATTTTTCATACAAACTTTCATCCCCTATTTTATCCCCTTTTTTTTTTTTTTTTTTTTTTTTTGTGGATGGGAAATCATCCAATGACCCCTCCCGCTCTGGGTGGAGCAGAAGGGAGTGTCAGACTCTTACTGACTAAAACCCACCCGTGTTCCTTCCTTAGCCCTTTGTGTTCCGGGGCAGCGGTAACCCTTTCGGACAATCCCGCTGAAAAAATCCTTTCTTAGCAGATGCATAAGTCATAACATCTACCTGCATGCCAAATTTCAGCCCGATCCATCCAGTGGTTTGGGCTGTGCGTTGATAGATCACTATGTCAGTCAGTCACCTTTGAGTTATATATATTTAGATAAACCGTCACTTTCTTTATAATCGATCGGAAGCATATACTTACCTGTGAGAGTATTAAAACGTTATACAGTACGGAAAGCCTCGTAATTGTGCGTAATTATTTGAATATATGGCGATGGACTGCGGACACTGACGCGCGTGCTCCTGACGCGTCATTTAGCCAACAACGCGGAAAATGGACAGACATCAGTGCCGTCAGCGCCATTGTCGGGCTGAGCGGCGTATGAGTGCTGTCATTAAAACTTATTGCATTGGAATTAGGAGGGTGTGCATGGAGTGGTGCTTTGAGAACATATAATGTAAGAATAATGGACTTACATTGATAGAAGCCAAGGTTGTTGCGAGATGTTTTAACGACAAACTTGAATCAGATTGTCAGGATTGGAATTGAACAATCTTATTAGATCTTTAAACTGCAGTATAAAATCCGCAAGTAGTATATCGCATCATAATGTTAGTTATTTTAGAAAGTTTTAAAACTATAACTAGCAAGACGTAATAGTCGACAATTCACTGTCGGCTAATCTTTTTTAGACAGGCGTGTTAGCTTAGCATGTAATGGAGCAAAAAACATCGCTCAAGATAAGATTTTTTTCCGTAATCCTTAGCAATAAAGCCGTCATTTATTAAAAAAAAAACTCTCCCACCTTTTGTATTCACACGTTTTAAGACATTCGGCCTAGCGAGAGGGCTGGATATAAATAGGTAAGTCAATCAATATTGATCCCTCCTCCCTCCCCGCGGACTTGAGACCACGCCATTAATGATATATTAGTTTTTGCCCAAAGCTTCGCAGTTAATGATTTTTTGTCCCTACATAATGATTTTCGCGACGAGCCCCGACGCGGCCGAGACTAATGATTTTTCGTCCGACACCCTCGGCCAGCACAGATAGCTCAGCAGCTCCATTAATCATTGCTGACGCCGACACTAGTTGCCACTTGTTCTCCGAAACTCACAGAAAAAGTAGGTATGTATTGGGAATTCCCGGTATTCGACCGATCCCGATATCCTACCTTTCATAATAAAGAATCCCGGTTGAGGAAATTTTAAGTCCTCTTTTGATGTTGCCAAAGTTACGATCCACTCTTTGACTTACGAAAGTACGCCCAAGAAACTAGGTTAATCCTTCGTAATCCCCTGTTTTAGTACACCTCTTTATTTCATGCCTCGTTTAGTGTGGTGTAGTTTAAAAATTTAGCATGAAACCAGCGGAGCGGTGTTTTGGCGGAGTCCTAACATAAATTGCGATGTCAGCACGTAAAGCGGTGTATTATTAAAGGCAACAAACTGCTCTAACCTATCCGATTCATCAAAAATTAACAAAGCGGCTCTCACCGTGCGATATACGCTGACTGTTCGTGACTGTACGCTGCTCGGACAGAGATGGTCTGAGACGTGGGATGAAGCGATTTATAATAATCGGATATCTAATCAATCACATATTAAGTTCTGGCCTCACTAGATGCGTTTTTTTCTTGAAACATTTAAAGCCAATTTTAAATTTAACACCAGAAATCAGACCTCCTTTTTCCATGAAATAACTCGCAAAGACAGACTCGGTGTCAGTATATAAAGGACTTAAATACGTTCATCGTACTCGTACAACTCAGTCAGATATTCTCCACAAGCTACCTCCATGATTCCTAGTCCCGCTACATCACCCCACTTGGGTTATCACCACATCCGTTGAGGGTTTAATTGACCTGAAGACGAGTTGCGTATGACCTCAATTTTCCGACCTCTGCGCGCGTGACGTACCTACCTACAATCATACAATGTACCGGTTTTTAACGTTACACGGAGCGAGATCTCGAACACAAGGAATCACGTAATTGGAGGGAAGCTCGCATGATAAAGGACTCACGTAATGATGAGCAATTCACTGATCTGAGTATACGTGGAGAAGATGAGGTTTATGTCACTCTTTATTTGATAATGATTGAAGGTAATATTGTGGGGCTGTTTTCTGGCAGACAAACCAATTTTTATTTTTCGCAGAACACTTTGTACGAATTGCCTTTCCATAAGGAAGTCTTATTTATCACTGTCCTCTTTAACCTGATATCTTATACCACCGAACTTAATCTGCTGACTAAGTTTTTTCCTCGTCCTGATTTGTCAAGTAAACCCACGCCATCGTGACGTGACGTTCGGCCTCGTGGGCGAACGTCACGTCAAACGACGTAGAGACAACTAGGAGCTAGATCATATATAGAAGATGTGTAAGGACAGCCATAGTGTGACACTTTTATATGCTGAATAATCATGCAACCATCAAACTATGCAGACTTCGTACGTCTCTCGTACTTTGGCAGTACTTTAATAAACTAGCCTTAGTACATTATGAGAACTATGCTACAAAAAGCAGAAGGCCTACTAGCAGTGGGTGGAACCGAGCAGTGACAATGATGAATCAACAAATTCAGTTGCACGATCAGTAATTTACCTTTAGTGACTACCGATTCTGTCAAATCTTGACAGTACATAGGCACGCTAAAACTGGAAGCAAAACTTCGTTCTATAAGCGACTAATTAACAACACATCACCCTACCATTCCTACCAATTCCCCGGGAATAGCTACTCTAAAAATATTACCGATACGTAAACTTAATTAAAACAACAGCAAAGTTCAAAAAGACAAAGTTTCGGAAACAAAATCAGTTCCATCAGGTTTGCAGCGTAACTCGAGAGTGTAAATATATGCTGGTATAAAGTTTGTAGGTAATGACGGGTGGCCCCGGGCCCCGCCGCTATCGGCACATAGTTAAAACTCACAGATCATTTGGCAATGGAGCGGTCGCAAACTATCCTAATTGCCAGCCTCGGTTTTAGATATCGCTGGGAAAATCCGAACCGATTTAGAGAAGCGTTCAAAGCGGAGCGAGAGCGGGGTATTAGAGCTCGTTGAAGATATGAAAGAAGTCACTCAATTTTTAATTTAATTTTCCATCTCATAACCCTTTATTTAATTGTTATGCTGTTTAGCGGCTCTTTATAGGTAATATGACTCAATTGGCTAGAAATCGAATAAGTACTATTAGAAATAGAGTGTAGAAGCTGCGATGGTTTGCATAGCTTTATCATCTAAATGTACTGTGAAAGGGTAACCATCTTAAATCGATACAAAAATAACCTACAAACAGTTTTCTATAGCCACATAACCACACATCATCCAACTTCTTATCGGCTGTTTAAAACTTCCCTATTCGAAACAGCAACACTTGGCCCCGCTTCGCCTGTCACTCTGTCCGCTACCTTAACTTATCGGGTCACATTTTCAGCACGGGCCGCACCTATATCACTAACGACTGAAACGCCCATTGTGCGATAACCACCTACTTTATATACTTGTTAACTACAGTTATTTAGTTCCTATCTGCCGGGCAACAGCAACTTATTCCGTAATGTACGTCTATTGGCTGGAACTTTGTGTCATCTGTTATGTATTCATCTGTTTGGGTGCTTGGGATTGTTTATGTGAATTCACGATTTATTGTATTTATCAATATAGGGCTTTCTTTGGTTTCAGGGTAAGCAGTCAAGATTGGTGTCAATTGTTGAATCATCTCAGTCAACATAAGACGTTATCTACGGAGCCCAAATTTCAAGTATTTGATTGGACTGATTTGGTTTTGAGTAAAAAAGTTAATTGATTTATGAGTAATTCTGAAGTACCCACACAAACATCTAAATATTCAAGTTTGACGATCCTCAAAGCTCTGTCCTTCGAATAAGTTGAAACCAGTGCAAGGGTCTGAAACTAGGTCAAAAATTCCATTCTCAAAAAATCAGAGAGAAAAGCAATGTAAATCGGAATGCATTTCGCTCAATACTTCTCATTCCTGACTGAAAGCTCGTAATCTTATTCCGAGAGTTTCTTAGCGAATATCTCTAGAAACAATCTGGTACAAGTTGCTTTTGTAAATCATTATTAATCTTATTTTAGAAGCTTGGGATTGCTCAAAAGATATGATTTCGGTAAATAGTAGGTAATTAGTGTTTACCTTCTTTATTAGGATCCGGCTGCTTGCTCGTTTTTGTATAAAATGTCGGACGATATCCTTAGTATAATTTGGGGTATTATCAAATAGCCGTAAGATGTCGTGTTTGCTAATCTTATAGGTACACACTGGAGCGTACCTACAAGTATGTCTCTAACTTTAATGAATTTGTAACAATTTTGATACAACATTTTGTTGAGTTTTTATCGACACAGTTCTTTATTGCCAAACTTAGCTACACATGAACATAATTCCCAATTCAAGACCTTTCAAAAGTCCATGCGACTGTCATTCCGACTCCATATTTTGTGTATTTGTATCCATACTCAGGCCACGTTTATAATGGGGTTTGTTTTATTTATGGCGCAAGTCGTGGGTAATGCGCCACGTATAGGACGTGACCGGGACCAACCGCGCGCAGACAGAGTGCTGCGATTTACTCGTCTCATTTGAGTTATTATAACAATTTTTGGGTTGTTTGTAGAAGTTTAATTATGTGCTCTGGAGAGTGGTAGAACCAAAAATATTATAGTATGTTTATTGTTGTTCGTACAATAAGAAGTCAACATATAAATAAGTCTAATTATGAAAAAATCTTGTGTAGTAAAACAAAATTGTGGGTGAACCTGATATAAAGCCTCAAAGAATTATTCTCATAACAGACAAAACTATTTTCCTCCATACACAGTCTCCAACTTTTAATAATACAAACTGTAGGCAGATTAAAAAACTTCTCCAAAATATCGATACTCGTGTGAAAAAGTAAAACTTTTTAAATTGGAAATTATACTGGAGTAGTTGTTTGTTGTTCTACAATTCACTGTTTGTTTTAGTTTTATTGGTTTCGGAATAGTTAGTGTGTGCTAAACAACTAAATATTGACGAACAAATATGCAAAAAATCATTTCCATACTGATGTGTCGTTTGAATATTAATAGAAAAAAAAACAATACTCACGAATTAAAAAAATCACAGAAGGTACAAGCACTTGAAAAGATGGAAGTTATTCCCTTACAATGAAAATTCTAGACTGCACAATTATTTAGTATAGTAAATAGTAATAAAACGTTTATACAATATGTATTATTATTTTCATGTTTGTAACACGTTTGTGATACTTGTTTGTAAACTATAATTAAGTTAGTAGCAAGTTATGCATGTTAGTTTGTGTAGTTTGTGAATGAATTTGCAATTTCCTGCAGGTTTAAATCTGATAATGTGTTATCCTCTACAAAATACCAAGTAGTTATTACAATGAACTATACAAAGATCTAAGATAGCGAAACCAACTGTCACAACGCTTAGTTATCTTGTTTGCTCAATGTCCGTGTGTCACTGCAGGGATCCAGCAGAATATCAGCGTCAGGTACATTTGCCTGACACATGCTGAGCTGGACTCCCATTTGGTGCAACCTTGAGACGCACACCGCACTGTGTATGTTTCGTTATTAATTTTAATTTTATTTCAAGTTTTAATTTTATTTTAAGTATTAGTCATAGTGTCATTTTTATATCTATAAGCATGTTTTGCATTTTGTTTTTATGATGGAAACTGTTTTTTTTGTTTATATTATATACATGTTATCACCTAGTGTTGAACTTCTGTGTGTTGTGCTGACTTTTGTGTGCGCCAAATAAATGGTTTATCTATCTATCTATCTAAACCATGTACTGAGGTCTTACGAACACTTTCCGAAAGCTAATAATTTGCACAAACTTAAACTTCTCCAAGCTTAATTTACATTGACAGTCAAATGTACAATCGTACGCATCACCCATGACTCTCCAATCAAACGAGTTATTTGTTGCCACCGTGTACAGCCATCTTTTATTATAATACATCCATGTCGGCCATATTAATATTATTACCTGGATGTTGATTGATGACATATATATACGTAAGTATGAACAATCGACCTGTTGAGTATGATTCCAGTAATCTATGGCCTTATGTACTAAATCATATTTATGTGCTTTGATGAAAGGTATGGGTATTATTTTCAGATCGGTATCTGTTGTACCTACAGCATAATCAGCCGATAATGTTTCCTGCTGGTACACAGGCCTTCTCTTTCTGTGAGAGGGAGCTGGTCATAGTCACCAGGGCTAGTGGATGTCACGTGTCTTCGAAATGTTGGTTCTAGGACATGCCGGTTTCCTCACGATGTTTTCCTTCACCGTTTTGAGAGCAGTTATCATGATGAAATCATTTACACAAAGTAAAGTGTCTGCTTGGGTTCGACCTCAACAATACACACCTCGCTGCTGTTACTTCTAGGCCACCACTGCTCACCACATAATATTTTCAAGGTGCTATTGCATCATTTGATTATAGTGCTTCATTATACAAAACAATATTTTGTGGGCTTTTTAATGTAGATTCCAAGTAACCGACTTTTCATAGCAGGTTTTTGTCTAGCCTCCGTCCACTCCAGTCTATGTGTTTAAACAGTCCGCATGACAAGCCTCACAGGCCAATAGGGAAGATTTGCAAACAAAAAGTGTAATTGTCAAAAAACTTGAGCAGTCAAAACATTTTCATTTAAAAGTTACTCAAGTCCAGTTAACTATAAATCTCTCATTTGTAAAATCTTTGCAGAACAAAAGTAAAACAAAAGAGCAGTGTTGGCAAGTTAAAACAAATGCAACATTAAGGCCGGTCGACTCATAAGCTAAGCGATTAGCGACGCTCGCATACGAAACGCTTTTCATTTCCTCTTATATTCCATGTTTATTTTCATTGTATACTTTTGAGCTCACAATGTATGTTTAATTTTGCCGAGTGCGAGAACTATTGTGGGTCACGATTTATGTAGTGTGCACCTAGTCAGTGGACGTGTTACATTTTCTTGAAAACATTTATAAGTGTTTGTAGGTTTTATGAGTAATGACGTGTGTATGGAAAAAACGTACACTTAAAGTATCAAAGCATTTATTAAAATACAAAATAATCTATATCAATGGCTCTGTCAAATTATTGATTTGTTACCGAATGAAGCGAGTTTATTTATCTATCACGATTTATTGTAATCGACGTCTTCTCAATTCGTTGGCCGCATCCACATCAGTCTTGTCTAGGTAGGGCTGCTCCATCATCGAAGCCGAATAACTTGGCTATTGGTTTTTTATGCCTTGTGCCACGAATGCACACGCTAGTGGTACGTATTATTGAGATGATGATGCTTGATCTTAGTCAACCCATTACTACGCTAAAAGAGCTAATCCAGCGCTCAGCGATTGCAGACTCCGTCAATAGATACAACAAGGGGGGTGAATGTAGCATTTCACAAGCGTTTGAATATTTCCTTATTTTTTTCTTCTTCGGCGGATTTTAGTACAGAGGCGACAGGGCGTGCAATATAAAAAGGAGCGTCAATGTCTACTACATGGATATCAAATAACGTCTGCCTCGGAGCATCCCAAATGCCACGGTAAGAAAGATCTCTACATAGTCCGCAGTCTCCTTCGGAGATGATGGGTTCTTTGATTACGTTTCCCCATTTTTTTTATTGCTGAATGGGCCCGCTCTTGACATCGATCACGCCTGATGGAAAGCGATGTATGAGGTCTATGATGGAAAGAGCGTGCCCAGAAGATGCCTAAGGCATTGGAACTCCCACGCATCGACGAAACAGAGCAAACCAGGTGGACGTCAGCCCTACCACCGCAAGGGAAGAATTGGCCAGTCAAATAAGATGTTGGGTGTGACTGTCTAGGATGCGCCGAGCTTTCGGTTCAGTTGAGTAACTGGCGGAACAAACTGCGCTACACGAGGAGGCTTCTTCATGCATTCTAAATCCCAATTGGCTGTAAACCAATGGTTAGCAGTATCTGTTAAAAGTATCTGCTGAAATTGTAAACAAACCATGTTCAGGTAATGCTTACGCAATCACTCACTATAGGAAACTAGCTTCTGCCCGCGGCTTCGCTCGCGTTGAATTCGGGGTAACACGGTTAAAAAAAAAAGTTTAAAAAAAAGTAGCCTATGTCACTCTCCATCTCTTCAATTATCTCCACTTAAAAAATCACGTCAATTCGTCGCTCCGTTTTGCCGCGAAAGACGGACAAACAAACAGACACACACGCTTTCACATTTATAATATTAGTATTAGTACATATTATATTTCAACGTTTTTTTAGGAAACGTTTTCAAATTGTAATTGTAATCTCATCGATTAAAATTGACATTATAGAAAAATTAACCTCAATATTGACAAAAGAATAATATGTCTACGGTGATTTAAAATTAGAATTTCGCGTTTAATTGTATTAATATAATCTAAGTAATCAATAACGCAATCAATTTGTAATTAGCACTAGAAATTGGCACCTGCAGGTGCATTTTCAAATCCATTCGTTTACATTTTAATCAGATACTTTTGGAACAGACTATAGTTTATTTCACAATGGGATTCCCAAAGCAGGAGCGCTGTATATTTGCCATCATTTTTCATGTTAATAATAACAATCACTAATAACTAATACTGGATTAGCTAATTATGATAGCTGTGTATTTTATGCTGTGAAATTATTAATTTAGTTACAATTAATGTTTGCATATGATCATTTATGTACATAATTAGTAATCGACATCCGCGGTAGAAGTGTTGCTTATTATGTGCACATTTGTGTTATACAAAATGGCGCAATTTCGCATTTTTTTTTTTAAATTATAATATAATCATCACCCATAACTAGGCGATTCTGCATACACGAGGCACTAGTTGGCTCTTACGACCACACCAGACAAAGTTATTTTAAATATTTAAGTATACAAAAAAAAATGCTTGAGTACCTACGAGGCGTTTGACTACGTTATATGTGTATATTTTATCTCTTTTATTATTTGTAATTTGAGTTTTGTTTGTGCAAAATAAAAATAAAAATCTATTTGGAAAATACTTCCTGCTCTCGGATTTCGTATTAAGACTGTGCCGACCGCACAGTGGCGCTCTCATCGTTTGTTTGGTTATTTCATAAAACGGAATATAGTGGCCACTGTTATCCGTTTTAAGGATTATAATGAAACTAAACAATATAAAACTACCGTTTCTAATAATATTAACGTAATAATCTTGTGAAGCACAACTTAACGTGCTTATTTTCTGCATTTTCATTCTAAATTGTATGAAATAACCAAACAAACGATGAGGGCGCCACTGTAGGGTCGGCACAGTCTTAACAGAAAAACTTTATAAAAATATACAAACATGTTTTCGAAAAGACCTTTCGGTTAAGATATCCAGTGACTGCGTGCTAGGTGTTGTATTCCGCAGCGCGACGCGTATAATCGTGCTGTCGGGATGATCGCGGATTACTTCGCCGTCCAACGGCGGTCGCGCGTGAACTCTTATAGCGCGCCCGGTTTCAGTACTATATTATTTAATTACTTCAGTTCGGTTTTCAGTGGGGTTTTTGGTGAATATATTTTGTGGTCAATGCCTACTTAGCTACTGAGTCTTTAATGTCCTACGCGGAAGATTGTTTCATATTATGAGTATATAAATAAGTTAGTGAGTAGAGCTTGATTGCAGACTAACTACCAATCAACAGAACCTTAAAAATAAACCTTACCTACCAAATTTTTTTGCTTCTTTATAAAAATAAAAAATATGAGAAAATTATAGTGGGTTTGCTATATATAATCTTCGCAATAAATTTTATTTTAATCTTATCATTATTTTCTTAAACGTCTTCAATCAGTACTAATCATGAAATAGAACGTAATTCTGCTTACACGTGTACGTGGGCAGTGTAGCGCGTCGGGTGCCCACCGTGCCAGACGCGGCCCCCATCACACGCCGCATTAGGCAACCGTGCAGTCGCTTGCGTCATGTGACGGTGTGGATCTGTCCTTAGGTCTGTAAGTTTGAATGTGATAGTGAAACATTTTGAATTTTGATTTTGAGAATCTGCTTATTTAATTAAAAACTTCAACAAGGTCTGCAAGAGTACTCCTTCCAAAAATCTCGTGAAAAATCATTTTGGTAGTAATTTCGAGCTCATGTACGCTGTTTTTCCACAGTTACCTAGAATAGATTGAAATACATTTTTGCACAAAACTACAAACTCAAAAAATTTGACGGCACCAAAAGGACTTAAAAATAAAATTGTACTGCATTATATCTGTTCAAACCACTGACAAAATCAGTGGGACCAACGGAAATAAATTTATTATTATTTATTAAATTCCCGTTCGTCCCACCAGTGGGACGACGGCAGTCGAACAAACGGGAAAACACGTTTTGACACGTACTTTAGGGATTCGTAGCGTTTGGATTAATTCTAAACCTTGAACATATAGGTACAGTCAGGGTTTTTTTTTTTTTTTTGTGGATGGGAAATCATCCAATGACCCCTCCCGCTCTGGGTGGAGCAGAAGGGAATGTCAGACTCTTACTGACTAAAACCCACCCGTGTTCCTTCCTTAGCTCTTTGTGTTCCGGGGTAGCGGTAACCCTTTCGGACAATCCCGCTGCCCACACACTCACCCTAGACTTTATTTCTATCAGGTAGAAATATCGTACACTTCTAAAAGTGGTATTAGTTACCTCTACAACCAACTTCTAAGACATTGAAGAATGAACACAAATGAAGAATGACAGAAATTCATTTGATTGATTGATTTGTGTTCTTATTGTATGTGTTTTATGGCTAGAAAATTATAGAACAACAAAGATAACTAAATTAATAAAAAAAAGGATTGTGTGGCTTTATGAAACCACGGTAAAAGTGAAACTTTATCCCTACTCCGCGGCCGACCGTCACGCGACATGCCACACACAGACGAAAAAGTTTGAGACGATGTAATAAAAGTTTCACTTTAAAATAAAGACAACTAAATTAATAATTATAGTTAATGCATAAAATTTTTTTAGGTTGACTTTACTCTGCGCGTCTAATAAGGTCGCGGGCAGTCCTAAAAGTAACTGTAAGTATACAAATACGAGTATATAGCCGAAAAATAACATTGAGATACGACCAAATAATCACATAGCCTTTGTGCCAAAATACTTATTAAACCAAACCTTTAACAAATATAGACAATTAAGAAATATAAAGACAGTTTGGAAAATTATTAACAATGAAACGAACAGGAACAAAACACATAATACTGATTACACACTGGATACTTCCCGCGGTCTCATTAGCGATAACATCGATGTTGCTCAGGAATTTGCAACTTTCTTTACCAATATCCCAATTAAAAACTACAGAAACTTTAAATTTCTCGCCCGCACTAGCTATTGAATTACTAAGAGCGAATGTCTCAGCCTGTCCTGTGGAATTTAAATTTAAACAATTAAACACTATAGTCATTATAAAGGCATTTAAGCAACTTAAGATCAAAATGACCGAAGATCTGTGGGGCTTGTCTACTAAAGTTTGTCAATCCATTATTGAGACAATTGCACCCTATTTAGCTTTAATATTTAATTTGTGTGTTGATCAAGGGGTATTCCCGGATTTAATGAAGTTCAGTCAAGTTATTCCACTTTTTAAATCTGGGGACAGCAAAGACACTAAATTATAGACCCGTATCGGTTTTGCCGGTTTTCAGCAAGGTGTTTGAAAAAGTAATTTTAAATCAGATGCTCAATCATTTTAATCGTAATAACATCCTACACGATCAACAATATGGTTTCACCAAAGGACGTTGTACAACCGACGCTGGTCAACTTATTAAAACACATCTTTGACGCATGGGAAAAGGCACAAGATGCAATAAGCATCTTTTGCGACCTATCCAAGGCATTTGACTGCGTGAATTACGAAACACTGCTTTTAAAACTTGAGCATTACTACTAACAATTTAAGGATTTTTTATCTGAAATAAAATATTTGAATTTGAATTGCAAAAAGGCTTGACTGGTTCTATAAATGCATTTTATTTACAAGTATTTAATGCAACTGTAGTTTTTTGCAATGATACTCTTATCTCCAAAACATATACGTTTTTGGCGATAACTTTTGCCAGAAAAGGACAAAACTCTTAATTACAGAATAAAATATTACAGCTATTAGAGATTTATCGCGTATTCCCATGATTTAACGTTTTGTTCCGAAATGAACTGTGACAGTCTCCTCAAAAACGGAGCCGGAAACTTGTACAAAACCTGGCTATGATACCGTGCCAAGTCTCTTTTAATATATTTTGCTTTGAAAAAATTAAAATATCTTACTTTTCGAAGAGAATATAAAGTACTTAGGTTACCTATTCTTATTTTTATGGTTCTTGAATTAACTCACCATTATTTTGAAAATAAAACCATAGATTAAAATATAGCTCTTTAGAAAGATGTACGACCGATCAACTGACCGTCAGCGATACCCAAAGAGATACAAAGTGTAAATAAAAGCCGTCCTTAGAAAACATCCATCAATAGTAATATCTTAACTCTTCATTATGACGTCACAACTCACACGCACATGAGCCGTACATAAATTCACACACCGCGAACACACGAACATTATCTTACCCGGTATTACCCAGCCTAATGAAATGCGCGGAATACCAGACCTCTTGTTAATGATTTTCATGGTGTTTAATTTGGCCGGGTCATCCGGGTGCGAATTTTAGTCAGTAGGGGGAGCTTTTAAATATTATCTTGGTCGGGAGTGACGTTGTTTATGTTGTGAGTTATATGAATGTAGTGACGGTCAGTTAGATATGCGGACTACTACTTACTAGATTACCTACTAGACTGGCGCTATCTTTTTCTGAGGAAGAATTCGCGCGCCCCTTGTGGAGTCGTTCTGCTCATGCAAAACTAGTAGATACAGCTTTGAATAAAACGGATCATCACTGGTTGCCTAAAGCCGACCTCGGCACAAATGCTGTATCCACTAGCAGGAATAGCGCCACCAGTGATTTCCAGAGCGGTGGCAGGCTCCAGCGAAAGAGCCAAAATGGTCTCCGACATACTACGCACTTTGCACGATAACATCCTTGTGCCACAAAGGCTGAAAAACCGAAACAGTTTTTTAAAGTGTGTCGTCCCGCTTACTTCGAAACAATCACAAGAAAGACAGTGCTTCTTTATCCAAACCATTCGTTCCCCCGCTGAAGATCTCCCATCTGGTCATGAGTTACCTTGGGTAACCTGGAAGTCTTTAAACAGACTCCGGACCCAGGTTAGCTGAAGTAAGGAGTACCCTGTTCAGGTGGAAATTCATAGACGACTCCGCTTTGGACTGTAAATGTGGTGCTGTTCCACAAACGACGGGACACTTAATATCGTGTCCTGTCAGATGTACGTTACAGGAACTGGTGGACGCTGGTGATAGCATCAAACAAGTAGCTGAATTCTGAGCCAAATCCAATTCATCTAAATGGACTAAATGGCTATCGACACACTAAGAAGAAGAACAGCAGTTACCTACCTATTATTGCTATGTTTCAATTCTTACTTGTTATTTCGAATAAAATCTAAATATCAATACTTTGGACATGGATTTTTTGTGGCTTAATACGGACAAAAAGTTAACAATGTTTAAAAAATAACTGATAATATTTGAAATCCAACCACAGCATTCGTTACTTGGCAAATGCGCGTTGAATGGATGGTAATTGGGACATGCTTATTGTAAGAATTGATATGATTTTACGAGTATTTTTAGAATATAGAATATCAAAACTGTAATTAAAGCGTATTTAATAATAACAGTTATTACACTGTTATGATATTTAATCATTGATTAATTCATCAATTAAACATTTTTATTTTAAACAAATAGATAAGTCCTGTCTTAAAAGTATGTAATGGCAGCACCTTCTTTATCGTTCTATATAATTTTACTGCCCGTCATTGTAATGCATTTGTCATAATGTCATTATGCTTTACACAGACTTAAAAAAAAAAAATGTGTGCGTGTACTAGTGTACACACGTAAGAAGTGAAACTTCTTTATTCTTGCCCCTACCACGGTTGGTTCAGACGAGGAGTACTTTCACTTTCAAACATGGCGCGTACCGGAAAAATGTGACGCGTAACCGAAAAATGTGACGGTAATTTTTTTTCCAACGCCGATAAAGAAGTTTCACTTCAATAATGTTACGCAATATTTTATTTTTCTTATTTTCTATGCAAAACATCCTGTGTGTCAGAAGCAGTACCCTTTAGTGCTTATATTATAAGCACTAAAGGGTACTCTTTCTTACACTTAGGATGTTATATGTGCTATTAGTTATTTTTGACGATCCCAATAATATGACTTATGACCGTAAGTGATTGTTACACTGTTTCATACACACTTTTGCATGTTACCGTTAGCATAAATCAGTGTAAACAATTGTAAGTGAACCAATAAAAATAAATAAATAACCGTGGTGACCCCAAGGTCACAAGTAATTTTTTTTTAATTTTTAAAATCCTTCGGATTGCGATTGTAGGTAGCGTGCGTTACACTGGGCGGTCACCACGATCCTAACGACATGTAAATAATTATAATGCATCCAGACAGACATCTGAAGGCCAATTCTCGTAATTTTAAACGTTCAAAATCTAGTCGAAGTCTCATCTAAGCGACAAACAAATGTCAAAAACTTGTCAAAATGTAGGGAAATTTAAAGTATGTTTGACAGATTGAAACTGAGATTAGATTGTGAACGTTCTTAAAAATTAAGAGAATTGCCCCTCTGGATTCTATGAAAGAATAAAGAATCCTACATACCTACATAGAGCATAACTATGTACCATACAAAGACATGCGCTAAAAACATAACCCTTCTTGTGCGCCGGTTTTGTAGTGATTTGTTCAAAAATGTAATGTAATTGGCTGTGTTTTTGGTTATCTGTTTTACATTTCTGAGTGACTTCTTTCTTGGACTACGGATTTTCGCATTGCAGTTTACCTCGGCTACAATAACAACCCCTAAATCTCGCATCTCGGACAACTCTGATTTTGCCTGGGTTTCAAAGGAGATCCAACGTTCTATATAAACTTGGGCATAGCGAATGAATCATTTGTAATGTAGTCGTTAGACTTGAGTAAAATTCAATCTGTTGGAAGACAGTGGATTACTCCGTGATCGACAGGTTTGAATTTAATTTTTTTGACAGGTTTGAAGTCATCAGATTTGGGAAGTGTCTTATAGTCCTTCACCAAGTTTTACGACGAACAAAAATAATACAGGGTTTTGAAACACTATTATTGCTTCATAATACAATTTATTTACAATTTATTTTATTTGTGTCCATTTCTGGGCCAAGCTTGTATGGGACAAAAATCTATCTCCTTTAATCCTCAAGTAATTGGTCGCCTTTAATACTAGTTCGTCCTTGACAACTTTAACGAAGCTTCTTTGGTTTCTCGGAATAGAAATAATACCTAGTCCTTGAAGACTGCTTGTAATAATTATTGCGCTCCTTTACAATAGACAGGCTATAGCGGAATATTACAGTGCTACACCAATATAGTCATTGATATGTTTAATAATACCTTAAACAAAGTTTATATAATGCTCTTGATGACTACTAATGGTCTTATTGGTGGATCTAAATTAAAGTATATGAGTTACAACATAAAACAATATTTTTCTTGAAAATGTAATTAAAATAAATACGCTCCGATTTTTAAGTACCAAAGTAATTCATTCTAAATAAATAAACATTCTAAAAGTACTTAAAAGTTTACGTCATTTACAAGCTTCAGGCTAGCCTACTTACAGATTCTAAATTGCTTTACTTTATTTTGCCATCCATGAAATACAATGACCTTCGCTGAGGTTTCTCAGACAGAAAATAAAGGTAGGAATAAATGTTATCTCTCGCCGATATTCACAATTATTTGTAACGTATAAATTTTCTACTTCTTGCCAAAACCCCATTGGGTGGGCCCTTCAAGTATTCCTTTTGTTGGGATTATTGAGTGAAAGCGAAAAGGGAAAATCCAACAGAACCTTACGTACTCTATGCGTGACCACTGTAATATTATCTGCCGCTCCCCTCGGAGATGTGTGTTGACGGGGGGTGCAGAGGGTCTGACAATGGAGGTGAAGGGGTCTAGTTAGACTGGTCGTGTTTGAATATAGGTAGGTATAAATCGGGTGTGTAGCAGTGAGTCAAGTGCGGTCAGCGGTCGGTCTTATGACATGGAGATGATTGTCCATTCTTTGTTGTATTACTAGTAAATAGACGCTGACCGAATAGGATGCTGTCAATGTAATTGGCTCGTATTTAATCCGTGTTATTCTTGTGTTGTTAGGTTTTTAAACTAAGTGGCCGTAGTGCTTAGGATTTCAGTTGAAAAAGGAAGAGATGTTTTACCAAAACATCGATGAATTTAAGTTATTCGATAAGCATAAATATTGAAGTTCTTAAAACAATATCACACTGTGTGAGCAATTAGTCAGTAAGAGTCTGACACTCCCTTCTGCTCCACCCAGAGCGGGAGGGGTCATTGGATGATTTCCCATCCACAAAAAAAAAAAAAAAAACTGTGTGAGCAAAGCGTTATCTATGAACATGGACATACTTTTATCATACACTAGCTTCTGCCCGCGACTTCGTCCGCGTGAACTCCGCTACTCTTGGTCGTAGCGTAATGTTATATAGCCTATAGCCTTCCTTGATAAATAGACTATCTAACACTAAAAGATTTTTTAATTCGAACCAGTAGTTCCAGAGATTACCCCCTACATACAAACATACAAACTTTACCTCTTTATAATATTAGTATAGATATAAAAATTAGGTACTGTTTTTTAATCTATGCATATTTTGACTACGTGCGTGTTCTCGGATCTCCACTATCAAATATAATTCCTAATACATCTACATGTAGGCCGCACGTCAGTGGTAATATAACCAGTATGAGCTGGCCTCATATTCTATTGAAACTCCGTACAACGCTAGACCAGCAAGCTCATGAACCAACCTCCGGTCGACTACATACCCACACTTTGGATCATAATATACCTACATAAACCATACACTTACATATATGTTGGTATGGGATCGAAAAGTAATTCGTAAAAGAATGCGGGTCATCGGTTATGGGCACCGCTGGTGTTAGGATCGAGCCGACGGCATTTATTCAGAATATACATATATCGTATACATATAATATATAGCAGCGATAAGGAATCTAATTCTATTACATAGCTTCCTATGTACAGTGAGAATCACGATGTGGGTACCCCCCTTGAAAGCACCTACGTTCGAACCCGTGATGGCCGCATCTATCAGTTTTGTATTTTATTGTAATATTTTGTCAAACAGTTTATACGTAAACAACAATGCACAAAAAATACATGCAATATTTCAATAAATATGGTAACAGTTTAGTTGGTCTGAAGGTTGAGGATGTGACATATGAATCCGCTGATTCAAGTTCAATTCTGGCAGTATGATATAATTAGCTTTTTGTTGTCGTCAAATTTTATTTTTCTCCAAGTCAGAATTATTTATGCAACTTTTTCTTTTATAATATATTGTTATAACCAGTAGGTTTATATTAAAATAAAATAAATATAATTTATTTTAGTAAAATTTATTATACATTGAAAAACTTAACTATATAACTAACTAATATTATAGATAACTAACTGTAACTTTAAAAAAGTTTGTATCGCTTCACAGCAAAATAATCAACTTACAACAACTACTTATAATGGTTGCCTGTCAAACTATTAGAATAATAATGAACTACAATCTTTGTTCTCAAGAAATTATCTATCATTTTAATTTTTTTTAACACAAACACTTATCGTATGCAAAAGGTGAATAGTAAAATGTATGTATAACTAGCCTCAATTAACAAACTATGCGGTATGCATTCTCTGCGAGCTCGTCTAAATCGATTAGACAGAGACAGAATTATAACCTAAGTAGATTGTTAATTCATTGTATTACTAACTACCTAACTGGCTCAGTTTGTAAGAGCTCGAGCTAATCAATGGATAACCAATGATTCGATGGTTCGAATCTCGTCCGGCATATGAATTCTTATTGTGTTATTCTTAAGGATGTATACGTTTGAATTGCAAAGTTGTAGCAAAGTTAATTTTAATACAACTGGGGTACCCAATTCGGTATGTAAAGAAAAAAAATCCTACGCTGATTCCCAAACCATTTCGAGATTTAAGGTTTCTTAACTTAATTTTTCAATTTTTAGTGCTTAAAATTATAAGATGGAGTTTATTATAACATAAACACTTAATACCACTTGACTTAAACCACAAATGGTGTTGCAAACTTGCAAATATAACTAGGTACTGTAGCTACTTGTTATTGGTTTGATTTTGATAGTGACATATTAATAATACCTATTATTTAATTTAATTATCAGTCATTTCTGTCCCACTGCAGGGCAAAGGCCTCCCTTCCCTCCTTCCACTTATCCCTATACAAAATTAATAACTGTATTAAGTAAATGTTCAATCGATTATGTCGATCATTCCCACCTCTAAAACTGTCTAGTGTCATGCTTGAAGTTTCTGATGTCAAGCAAAAAACGTCAAATTTAGGATTTTTTTTACTGTGTTATACGTGGCATAGATATTGAACTCTTCAGCCTACTTTTGAAGCAGAATTTAGAAAATTTATTTAAAATTAATGGCTGCTTAGAAAACCAAAATTTTGAAATTAGTTGCATAAAATAACTAAATCTATAAATTAAAAATATTAAAAAAATACCTGAAAAAAACTTTACATACCCAATTGATGCAGCCCACTGTACTAGAATTAGATTCCTTCGTCTAGTTACATATGACTAGACGCGGGAGTTGGTCATGTGTTTTATCAAACATTTTGTGCTATCCTTATCCGAATTTGGGTTGTGTCCCCTTTTTACTGGAAGCACCTGACCTGGCGTGTACCCAACATGTACCTATCAACTAATTTATCTGTTACATACATGTCTGTAAATGGCATTTCTAAGGCCCCGCTTATTTTCGGTTATAGTTATTGTAAGGTCCTAAAACTTGTACTTAACGGTCTAAAACCACTCACAGGCAGTGCGCAATCCCAAATAAGGTATAAAAAGTCGTAACCTCCACTATAAATAGACTGCGGCAGATTTAATCGATATAATAGACTATTTTACGATATCACCTACCTTCTTAACTACAAAAGGCACGGTATTAAGTCCAAGTATGACGGTTCTAATGTTTTTATAATATCATAAAATTTATCTTGTAGCAATTTAGCTGAGAGCTCCCCGCCCGTGTATTAGTTAGCGTTTAGTTCGAGTATAGTTAGCGTTTAGTAAATATAGCGCATGTGTGACAACCTCAGCTCATACTTTAAACCCAATTAGTTATTGCAAAACACGAGTTGAAGCGGTCCTACTTAGTCTTACTTCAGCTTAAGCTATACTTAGTTACTTTGTAAGCTTTATTGGGTTAGTGTGGGGCTAGGCTGTTTAAAAGCAATTAAAGTTTCGGGCTTGATCTAAAGTTAAAAAAAATAACTTATCGAAGAATCGCAAGTTCCTTGTTTTATACTTGGTATTTGTTTCCGGAATATGTTTGAATTTCTTTTTTGTGTAATGTTGTGTATGCTATAAGCCAATTCCGCGTAACTTCAACAAGTACCTATTAACAAAAGATAGAAAGAAATTTGCGGTAGCACAATGCGTGTTCAGCAGTGCTACGCGTTGGCCTACGGCGTAGCCCGTCCTGTGCTACGGCGTAGCCCGACCTGTGGCTACGGCGTAGCCTACAATGTCGTACGCGCGGTCTTCACGCTACTGCGCGGACTTCACGCTACTACTAATGTCTAAGAGAGTCGCGTCTACTAATCTCTAACATATACCTTAAAGGTCAGGTGTTTCTACGTTTGTTGTTCAGTAATGTGGTTATTTATTTATTAACTATTTTTGTTTACACAACGAACAAAGGAAACAAGAATAAAATAAAGGTTGATTGCAGAGGAACTTTGTATTTTTGTTACTGTACTATTGGTATTTCTAACCAGTGTCGGTACTCTATTTGGAACCGGTTCCAAAACCTGGTTAGCTCTAACGGTTTTAGACGATGAGTTCTATTCAATGCTAGAGCACGTTTAAGTAATCGTGATACTCAAATGTAACTGTTATTATTGGACGTGGTGTTCTCAATTTTCAATGCCAGTGGAAGCGTTTAAAAGAATTAAAATAAGTATAATTCTTCATACAAAAGTCCAAACTCAAGTTTATTTTTTTATTTATTTTTACAGAAAGCTTACAGACTAATAATACAATTTAAAATCATTCATAGGCAGGAAACTTTGCTAATTAAAAGCTTTCACATATAAGCATCTTGTTACAAGTACTATGCGTTGATTATGTTAGTTGACAGCGATTTTCAAACCTAAGGCTGAGGCTACAGTAGGCAGCGATTTGCGATGTGACTGGAAGAGCGAAACGAGAAAAACATGGTATGGCTACATTATAAGCGAAATTCCGGCGTATATTCGCTTCAATTTCGCTGATATGTTGATGTAGCCGATGCCGTGATTACAGTAATGTTGTTCTTATCGCTTAAAGAAATCAAAGATCGCTAGTAATATTTGATGTACGGTGTAGCCATATACGTGAGCATTCATTTACTTGTTTTAGTCGCTCATGTGTCGCAGGTCGCATCGCGGCCTAATGTAGCCTCAGCCTCAAGAAAACAAAAAGAACAAAAAAAAAAAATTGTTAAAAATGTTATAAAATGTTAATTACTCAAGTCGTGCAATATCAAAACAGTTAAATCACTTATGAGCAATTTAATAACACTACATTAGATATCAAAACCCGAATTACAATTACAAGTTCTGCCAACAAGCAATGGAGCGCAGTATATTAGTCGTTAAATTAATGGATCGGGTTCGAAACACAATACTGCGCTCCAAAAAAAGGAGTGGGACAGTGTAGGCTAGTAAAAAAAAACTCGTGAAAGCACTTCAAGTTCTAAAGGGTATCCTAAGTATTTTACTAAAACTACAAAATGAGAGGGTTTCCAAACCTTTCGCTTAAAGGCTTCGAAAATCTACCTTATTTATAAGCATAGGTATTAAGTACTTTAGTTTTACTTTCATAACGAGTATATAGAAGAACAACCTACAGGTCCAGGTACTCATGCGGATTATATCGGTTAACTACCTATAGAGTAAGGGGAGGGGCCCGTGGCTAAATGATAACAGCCGCACAGGTCGAATGTCGGTCAGGTTAAGCTACGGTTGCCGCGGTTGGTCTGTGGATGGGTGACCATCTTTACATACCGAGACCCCTCCGTGCCTCGGAAAGCATGTTAAACGGTTGGTCCCGACTGTCATTCGTGGATCTTTGACAGTCGTTACGGGTAGTCAAAAGCCCGAAAGTCTGACAACCAGTCTTACCAAGGGGTATCGTATTACCCAGTAACTGGGTTTTAGAGGTCAGATAGGCAGTCGCTCCATGTAAAATACTGGTATTCAGCTGCATCCGGTTAGACTGGAAACCGACCCAAAAGTTGGGAAAAGGTTAGGCAGATGATGAACTACCTATAGAGTAAGATTCAACCCGGCACTCGTCTCTAAAATTCAGTTCGCAACCTCACCGGCTAACCAGCTAATAGGCTTCCGATCCAAACACCCCGATGAAACCCACACAAGAAAACGGACATTCTCATAAACACTGGGGATGTATATTTACTGGTTACCAAAAGTTGCACATTCTCGTATACTTCCATTCTGCGTGGAGTAGCACCCACCCTCGACCTCGCCGCGATTGATTCGGCCGGCCGCACAAAATACGCACATTTATAACAAACCACCACCCACACAATCTACCCTAGTCACCGAACAGTTTGGCACAAAAGGTCAGTAAGGGACAAAGGATATTATGCTTAACAAATTTCTCAGATATCTCTTAAGACATGTATTTTAATCATTATATTTTTGTTTAGATCATCATAATTTTCCTGCCATTATCCCAATTTATTAGTGGGTGGCACAATGTCTTTTTCTTCACTAAATGGTATAAAACAAAGTCGCTTTCTCTGTCCCTATATACGCTTAAATCTTTAAAACTACGCAACGGATTTTGATGCAATTTTTTTTAATAGATAGAGTGATTGAAGAGGAAGGTTTATATGTATAATTTAGTGTATTTAGTATCAGCATTGCACCCGTGCAAAGCCGGGGCGGATCGCTAGTTACTAATATTATAAAGAGGAAAAATTTGTTTGTTTGAAATGAATAGGCTCCGAAACTACTGAACTGATTTGAAAAAATATGTTTGTGTTGTATAGTCGATTTATTGAGATATAACATCACGCTACGATTAATAGGAGTGTCGCACCAATGAAAAATGTTGCAAAAACGGGAAAAATATTTCAATAACGGGAAAAAATATTCCTTTTAGAGAGCTTCCGTTGCGTGCGCTGCGTAAACGGTTAAAGTTACGCAAAAATAATGTATCACGGAATTGTTTCTCCCTAAAAGTTCTAAAAAAAAGTCTGCGACAGTATATGTCTATCTTTTAAGGTTGACTCACTACAACCTTTTTTTATGATAATCAAATTTGTTTTAAAATAATGCATTACTTCCGAAGGTGTTTTTATAAACATGATATTAATCCTTATCTAAATAAATACGTTATTCATCACAAGTATTTAATTTTGAACAAAATTGCCTTTTCTTTTTCTTTGATTTCAATAAATATCTTAGGAGATATCATAATTTTAAAATAAATCCACACGGCCGCAGCGTGCCGTTAGCTGTGCGAGGCTTACTATAGTTCCACTCTTACTGATCATAGCATGATGTATCTTAAATAGCTTCTTAAAGTAATTTACAGTCATAATGTACCACAATCTGTCAAATTTCTATTACACATTTTCAATTTTATCGCTAAAGCATAAGGTTCAAAGTTGATTGGGAAAATTTGAGTTTCGGGTAGCTTGATGTGCTGGCGTCAGTACACACGGCTACACATCAAGCTATACATTTCCAGTTTTAGCTGACCTCTCATTGTATAGGTTTATCGTACAATCAGAAGTCTGTTTATACTGGTTATTAGCTTGATGTGTAGCCGTGCGTACTAAGTAATAATCTTGAAGTAGTGGAATATAGTTTCAATTCAATTCAATTCAATTCAATTCAATATCTTTATTGTGGATCATAGGTTTGTACATAATACAGGTCTTAAATAATTAAATAGATCAGCTATGTCCCGCCCTTTGGGCATACAATAGTCATGTAGGAATTTATGTAAATTATTTAACAAATTATTAATATTTCACTTAAAAAAATAAAATAAAAAGATAAAACCAAACAAAAGGTACCAAACAGGCTACTGAACACATAATGACTGAGGGGGATATTGGAGCAGTGATTTGTCCAATAAGAAGTCTTTTATAGAGTAGTAGCACTTATCTACTAACAGATCATGGAGACTCTTTTTAAATGTTTTCATTTCCGTAATTATTCTGATTGGCTCCGGAATATTATTAAAGATGCGTGTAGCCATACAAAAGATACTTTCATGCATAAGATGAGTTTTACTAGCTAATGTACGCAATTTGTCTTTGCGTCGTATACGCGTGTAGTAATTATACATGTCGATATTGTTTCTTACAAACACTGCGACCTCAAAAATGTAGACACACGGCAGTGTAAGTACATTTATCTTTTTAAAAAATGGCTTACAGGAGTCAGTTTCACATAAATTAATTATGGCTCTAATGCAACGTTTTTGAGCAATGAAAGCGCGCTCTTTGTCTGTACTGTTGCCCCAGAATATTACGCCATATCTGAGGATAGAGCTAACGTAACCGTGGTAGGCTGTTAGTAAAGTAGCCTGATTTGCAAGTTTTCCTAATCTGTGAAGTGCGTATGAAAATTGTCCCAGCTTTTTGCATACATGGTCAATATGAAGTTTCCAATTAAGTTTTTTGTCAATATGTAACCCTAGAAATTTTGTTACTTCAGTTTCTGCAATGTCACTATCTAGGTAACTGATTTTTAATTTACCCGTGCGTTGAGTTCGTATTTTGAAATTCATTACTTTAGTTTTGTCAATGTTAATCTTTAAATTATTTATGTCAAGCCAGTCTTTTATTGATGATATTGTTTGGTTAATGTCAGATTCTAAGTCAATTGTGTTATTATTAACAAATAAAATAGTGCTATCATCAGCAAATAGTGTAATGTCATGATTTGTGACCGCAGGCATGTCATTTATGTAAACAAGGAAGAATAGAGGACCCACGATGGTCCCTTGAGGAACGCCGAATTTAGAAGTTCCAATTTCAGAAGTATATATTTCTTCCGTTTTAGTAATAGGATTCAATTTCCTTACTTCTGTGAATTGTTGTCTGTTGCTAAGGTATGATTCTATGAGTTTGTACACATTGCCCCTGACACCATATGCATACATCTTTCTCAAGAGGATTTTGTGGTCGACACGGTCGAAAGCCTTCGACATGTCCATGTATAACGCGACAGCCGGTAGTCCTTTATCCAAGTTAATCATTACTTTTTGTAAAAAGTTGTATATTGCCATATTTATGGATTTGCATTTTCTGAAGCCATACTGACTAGTCGTAATAATGTTATGTGTTTCAAAGAAAGTGTAGAGACAGTTAAACATCACCTTTTCAACAATTTTCGCAAAAATAGGTATCAGTGCTATTGGCCTATAATTGCTTATGTTAGTTTTTTCTCCTTTTTTAAATACTGGCTTTATAACAGATATTTTTAGTTTGTCAGGGAAAGTACCTTGCTCTATACATAAAGTTTGGTAGGTTTTTTCCTCAAATTCCATACTTCCCTATTAGTCGTCATCTCAGTAGTCACCCCCTTTCTAACCATATCATCATTCACACAGTCCATCCATCGTTTCTTTGTTCTTCCCCTACTTTTATAGCCATCGATATCCATACTCAAAACTCTCCTCACGACATTTTCCTCATTTCTCCGTAGCACATGCCCATACCATGACAACCGATTTCCACACAACTTTTCAGTTACCGGTGCCACTTTCAGGCTTCCTCTTATGTACTCATTTCTTATTCTATCCATTCGAGTTAACACCACACATCCCATCAATGATGGCAACGATTGTTGTACGTTTTATTTTTATAGCAGTGGTGGTGGTGGTGGTAGTGGTCGTGGTGGTGGTGGTGTAGGGTGATCTTATTTGAACACATACTTATAAATTTATTAATGAGCTGGCAGGGATAAATGTTCTTAACAATATTAATGAGACAAGCAGTACCTGTGTGATACTTATATGTCGTATCAGTGTCTATTTTACTATGTGTACATTAATATTAAAATAAATAAATAAATTATATTATTAAGAATATCCGATGTAGCCTGGGTAGTCAGTCCTGGTACTAACATCGTCGCTGACTTGGTAACCTTTCACCATAGGCATGAGATATATTTGCACAGTTCGTCCCGACACCACTCGATATAAAACACACACATGTACCTGTTGATTTGGGTGCATCCATTAAACATTTATTTCATGTCCTCTGCGTGACCCTGTCATAGAGTGCATTCTCTAGGGATTGTCTAAAAATTCTAACCATTAGATTTTATTTTATTTTTTGAAAATTTAGAGCATTTTGAGAAACCAATTTGAATATTTTGAGGATTGGCTCAATAGTTAGTAAAAAAAAAAAAAAAAATTAAAATTTTTAAGGCAGGTGATGTCATCAGTGGCACAAAACATTAAGTGCCGTTGCCTCATTAGTACATAAATAAAAAAAATTACAATCTGTCAATACATCACATCTGTCAGTACAATAGACGTCATCTAAAATCAAATCATATCATAACGTTTACAAATATACAAACCGTATGTGCCGATCCTCATTTTAAACGGAAAGTGGCTTTTGGAGGTGTTCGTTTTCCTGAACTACAAATGACCACGATGATGACTTTTGTTAAAGCTGACTCCTGAAACCTGCCTAAAGTTGAGACCGTTATGATAATAGAGTATATTTCTACTAGCAGCCATCATAGTGTAGTGAGATTTTACGAGATTATAAGGCAAGTCGCAGGAATAATATATTGTAAACACTTTAAACTGTAAATAAGTTTACATGTTTGACATTATAATTTGACACTTGACAGATTGACAATACTTGCCACTTACTTTTTATTTTCTGAGGTAACGATACAAAACTGTACGGCCAAAGCTGACGTGATTTGAAGGGCAAAGAAGGTCAATCGTATTTTAATTATTATATGGACAACGCCCATTACAACCAGATTAGATGTAATACTTCTGTTCGTCCGTATACGATGTCCTACGCACCTGTAGCTCAACCCCTTTGTTTTAACCCCCCCAGTTAATATCCTTCGGTGAAGCACGAGGATATAATCAAATAATTCGGCTGGAACAATTGTGTGTCCGCTTATAAGTAAAATATTAACATAGGAGCTTTTTATCATCTGTATAAGTATGTTATACTTACCTAAAGAAAACTTTTATGTTCGTTCATGAAAGGTATTCCGAATTTACAAACTTTTCTCGTTTTGGGATCGTGCAGAGCGATATCACAGTACTTACTTTATATTCTGTATTTAGGTATGTTACAGAAACCAAATTGTTTTTCAGAATAATAATAAGCAAGCAAGACGTTCCTTACAAAATAATTATGGGTTTCGTTATTAATTTATTACATATTTCAAATATTTATCATGTATTTCAAGTAGATTGGTACTTTTTCTGGTTCACTATTGGTTTAAGCTTTTGTAGCTTTTGGTGGATCGCACACTACATTGCGTTACGCGACGAGATGCAGATGACGCGTCCCCACGCGTGATTTTTTACTTACAAATTCAATAAAAACGTGTCTCCGCTTGGAATTTAGCTCCGTTTCCCGCGCCCCGCCGCGTGGAACGTTGAGTGTATGATCCATATAAACAGCCCTCATTGAACTTGTTTCTATAATTCTTGACCAAATAAAAACCACAATAAGTAAGAGAAGTTATCTGAACGGTCCCTCATTATATAACAGAACATCGTACCTATTTTCCTCGAAGATTTAGGAAAAGTGTACATCCATATGACATAGAGTCTCTCGTACATAAGGATAATTTAAAAAATATGATGTAGGTATCAATACGAAACTAAGTTTTAACTGCTATTCTGATATGAACAAACTCCAACTATAAAACTATACCACGTTTGTCAAATTAAACCGGCGACACTTGCATACACCGGTTGACATAACGCGCCAACTTTCGACTCAACCCGACATAAATCATCTCGCCCCCTCTCGTCACCCTCTCGTCACCCGAGGATGACGGGGATGGCGTTATCTTACCAAATTAATTCTACTTACAAATCTTTGTGCCTGCTCCCTTTCAAGATGAATGGAACTTCGAGAGAGGTGAACTTTATGTGACTTGACTATCAGAGTTATGCCTTTGGTTTGTGTGATTAATTGCCCATGATGTGTGTCAACGAGCTCTTGGGCTCATTACTAAAAAAGTCCATTAAATGAACAAAATTCTTTTCAGTAGACTGTATATATTTGTGTAAGATTGATAATTGTATTCAAAAATGTTTTTTTTTTTATTTAAATTTAGACAGTCATCCTTCGCATTTTCTTGCTGTTATGGTACCTTTATCAATATATTTCGTACTCTATAGCCTTCGTTGTAGTGGCACCTAAGGCCGAGTAACCCGCAATAGTGTCCCTACATATGCATATACTCGTATACATGTATGTTCCCAGCTCAGCACTGAAATCGTTTTACATCGTGTCTTCCAATTTAGCATTTTACCGCTCGCTCGTAGCTCTCGCATTGCAAGTAATATAATTTGATGTCGGCCTGTAATGTGTTCCTTTTCTTTATACATTGTTTCCGTTCGTATTTGTTACGCAAATCAATCCCGGAATGCCACCGAGGATGAAGTCAACATAAAGAATCGTAAAAAAGGATCGGAAACAATCACGTAATTTATAAAAGCGGGTTCTGACTGACATTGATCTATTAAAAAGATGCTCAAAAATCATCAGATGAGCTACAATGTGTGCAGGTCGTGGCAGTCAACCCCGTGGCCACGAGTTACACGCTGCAAGACGCGTGTCCCTTACACGCGTCTTGCAGAGAAAACAAATGGAACAAGTTGCTTGTCGCGCCTACCATACAGAACCGACACAAAAAGACCTACACAGTACACACGCAGAGCTCGTGTTAATCCCTTTCAAGAATTGTTGTTCAAATACATATCAGAGAATGGAACCTTTCAATTACAATCAGGCGCTTAATTAGAAGGGAACGGGCGAGTGTTTATGAAGGTCTGCCGGGGTTCAAATCAATGGGCCACTATTTAGGACTATGTAGGGTTTTGTCGCTCGAGCATAATCTGCCACGTTTGGTTATTTGCGCGACTTTGTTTACTTGTTATTGTATCGGCTGGTGCTGCTGTGTCGTACTTTATAATGGCTGATGTTATAAAAATAACCTTATATAATATGTCAAACAAAAGCTTGATTAGCATTTTATTAAAGAAATAAAAGAAGAAACTTGCGTTTTATGGCAACAAAATAAATAAAAATGCTTTATGAAATTACATAAAATAACATGCCTGTGCTGTCAAAACTAGTAGAAAAAAGAAAAAAAAATGATTATTTGCTTTCGTTTCTTTAAGCAATCTTGACTCTGAGTTCGTTAAAATATTAGTTCGGAGGTGCTCGTGTTTGATGATTGTTGCAGATAGAACCTAAAACTATCATTATCACCTTTACGGAAACTCAATAAGATCATTGACATCCTAAATTGTGAGATTACATTTCATTAATCACCTGAACGTGGCGTAGTAAGCAGAACGCTTGACCTAGTCTCACGGAGCACCGGTAGCTTACCCTCCGTGACAGGTGCGCACTTAACGTCGCTCTCAGGCCGCTCATACGATAAACACTCGAGTGGGATTCCTTACGATGGGCTTTAAATCAAAACGAGAATATCTGCTTTAAAAGTGGAAAACAACAATTTAAGAAACGAACGTGATTTTCCATTTGATCGTGATTTCATCATGTATCTAATTGATGCAGTTGTGAAAATACATAAAGTAACAAACACAAAAAAGATGATAAATATGTAGGTATATATAGTAACAGAACGAAAAAACTATTATTTCAAAAGATTTGGTATTTTGAAGGATGGCGAGACAGCCTATACATCTCTTGCTTATCAGAAGATCAGACACATTGGCACATTGGTGTTGTATTCTACATTTAGGCCTGATAGAAAAATATACAAAGTTTTACATAGACTACACAAAGCTTTACTTGTATAAAAATATAGAAAACTTTACCAAAGTGGCATAGCGTTTTTTTTCTTCAAAACGATCTTTAATTGAGAATTTAACAACATAGTATTTAGTAATCAAACGACACGCGACCTAGCTTATTGTGCCAACTTACTGAACTTATAATGAGATGACGAAGCCCTTCCACAACTCGCGACGTGTGAGTTACGTAATTAGCAACTCCTAATGAGCCGATGTGTAACACAATACGTGGAATATTCAAGAAAGCATGAGAACACACATACACATATAAATTAGCTGTGACCCGCGAATTTGCTCACATACCTACTAAGTTATACATCCTGATAACGTTGCTCAGGGTATCAAAATTCCTTTCCCAGTCCTCAGTAATAAAGAAAATAATCTTGACCCATACCTCATTAAAAATGGGGGTACCATTAATTAATAGGATCATAACGTTCTAGCCATTGATAAAGTGAAAATATGTCGCTGAAGCGGAGCGCAGCCCTTCGTACACACTAACACAGCATTCCACTTTCCGTAGAACTCATACAAATGGCTGGTAGGTACATATGTATCTAATCCTATTCTATGCGCGCACAGCGTGTGTGTTCCATACTATGAAAAGTCCGCTATATCCACACAATGAACTTTCATACCCATATTTCTATGCCTAGCATTTCAGCAAATAATACCACTTTTATATATGAATAAACTTCCAACAGTATAGAACAGGGTACAGTTTCACATCTAATGCTTTTCCTCCTGAATGCTACTCTTAAATAAGATTCATGTACCGGATAAATTATTCCGCAAACTTTATGTTGTTTTTGTAATATCTTAAGCAACGAGCAATCACTTCGGGCATTTGCCTAAAATATTGCACATTGTGGCTTGCCCGAGCAGATATTTTAATACGGATATCAAAAAAAGGCTGTTCTTCTTTTATATTTTTATAATACTTTCTACCTGAAAGTACTTCCGAGCCAGTAAAACATTTACTGCAATCAATAAACAGAAAACATTCCATTAGAATATCGATGCGGGAATAAAAACGGATAAATATAAAGGGGTGTTGGTATAAACAGGCGAACGCACGTAAATTCGGCGATGCGATAAACCGCGGTCCAATATCGTAGAGAATGAATCCCGAAGACAAATTGTGTGGGATCGCGCGATAAAACGCGCTTGTCGGCGCAATATCGCGCGCCTGCAAATAAACTCGCGCCGCGACTGTTTGTACCTCGGAATTAAACACCGCCAAGTGATCGCCTTGTTTACGTACACGCTACTATATGTATCGGAGTAACATACGCTACACGCTTTTAAGTTTTTATAGGAAATTCGTATCGAGAATTGAAAATTAAATGGATACATATTACGTGAAAGCCGCCTAGAGGGTAAGGCTCGACCTGGTTAGCCCTCTAAATACAACACATAACGATAACTGCAAAACATTCCCAAGCATAACTTTAACTGTTCCATTCCGCGCTAACAGGGCAGAACTACAAATCACATAACGAATAAGAGTGCGTGATTACATGTACCATAAAGCTCCATGGCGACCGCCGCCGGTTTGGCAGCGGCCGGCGCATCAATCATCCATAATTTGACGCGGCTAAAACGCGTCTCAAAGCGGCTAAGTATGGTGCAAGTGCAAGGTTGTAGCGTAGGAAATATTTACTTCAACAAACATATCGGATATCGACAATTTTTCTGTAAATCTTTCAAGATACCTACGAAAATGAAACATCGCAAAGACACATGACGCTCAAAAGTAAATTTCCATAGTAAATTAGCTTTAAGGTTTCTTATTACTAGTTACATCAGAATTATTTTAAAAACTTATTTCGGTTGAAGAAAATAAATGGCTATGAAGTAAAAACGCCGTAAAAAGTACCACAACAAAAAAAAGTATCAAGAAAATCTCTTTCGTTCATGACTCATATAATTTAAAAGAAATTGAATAAACACGTTGTTCATGTTATTATAAATGTTGTTACAACTGTGCAAAATAAAGCAATTATTGTTGCGCGAAGAGCGGAACAATTTGTTGCCTACAATAGCTGTGCACGCGTTTAAAGAGATTGCCAATCAATCCCGTTAACACGTGATTATGAACCGTGACAATTTAACGAGAAATGTTCGCGCGCACGGGAAGCGGGACGCGGGACGCGGGACTGTGCATTGTTTTTATTTTATTTAATTGTAGGTGAGCCTTTGCTGATCGTTACAATGTTTTCCTTATCGCACGCTCCGGGGCGCCTCAAAGAAATATTGACAAATTACAATTGAGTAAGAATTCTTCTTTGTCGCGTCTCCAATTTGTTTTATAAAAAGATTACAGCCTTCGAGTTTACAATATAATTGCAATAAAGCTGTAGGAGTTGGACCAAAAATATTACGTTTTCCAGTCCTCTAGGCGTCGTTAACTAAGTCGCCAGAGAATAATTCTCGTTGACTTATGTAGCTATTTCTACCATAGATTTATTATATGGGAATTCTTACAAGAGGACTGCGATTATTACTTATTTTCGTTATAGTACAGACAATAAAGTCCGGTCATCTCAGGGGCGACATAAAACAAAACCTATTAGAACCCCGTAAAGTTACGACCCTATAAAGAGTTCTCCGTCATTAAAACAAAAAGTTAATAATCATATGATAATTTATACGGAACAGTGTAGCATGCATTTTAATTAGGACAGTAACTCAAGTCTGAAGTTGGAGCGCTCCGAGTTGCCGGGTATCCGGCGCTGGAGTTGAGGTGATAAATAGTGCTCCCGGCCACTAAATCACACCTTTATATGAAGGCATCCGAATTAAGGCGCTTCCACAAACGCTATTCTTATCCGGGATTGTAGTGTCGCCTTTGTGTTGAATTAGAAAAATATACGAGGGCTCGTAATAATAAGGAACGACGCCTTTACAAAGCTACGTCGTCGTGATGAATTACAGACGTAATATTTATGCGTTCACATAAAAAATAAGTCAAGAAATTGTAGACGGCTTAAATTAAGATTTTAGTCCTGGGATTTTAGGCCCAAGTTTGTAATCTTAATACACTCTGTTGTTTATGTTACTAATAAGTTATCTTTAATTTCAACGTTGGAAGATAATATTTAGATAGTTTATTCGTGCAATTTGAAATACCTATTCTATTTGACACCAGCAGCCACAGTTTTGATTCAAACCTACAACAAGACGAAATCAGAAATGTCTATTATTGAGAATTTTCCTGTTGTTTCCCACTGAGGGGCAGTCCTTTCTGTATTTCTAAACATTGGAGATTTTTTATTGGTACGTAAGACAATCCTTTGTACTAATCGTCCTTTGTACTATACGTAAGACAATTCTTTGTACTAATCCTTTCAAACATTTATTTATTATTTATTTAATACTTTAAGCACACAAATGTACTGAGGCAAACTTAATCGCCTCCACTACACCACTGACGCGAAAGACATCGTGACGTACGTGCGCCAAAGGTTGAAGTACGCGCCGAGAGTACAGCTGCTGGAGTCGCATCGCAACGTCAACTTTAAGGCGTTTGTGGTGCGCATACCAACATGTCACCTACACCTGGTGATGGAAGAAAGCTTTTGGCCGCAAGATGTGGTATTCCGCCGCTTTCGCAGACAAGTGCCACCAGAACGCACAAAGACTTAGTGCAATTAAGTGATAGTAACATAGTTATTAAGTTTTATTTACAAACAAAGTTGATACTATATGTATACTTAGGTTAAGGTATGTATCTATGGGTCTTTGTTACCTGATAATAAATGGTTTATTATTATTATTAATGCCATAGGCATTTTCTACCAGTTAACCTTTGTGTTCATCGCTGCTGAGCTGCACGCCCGGCGCCGTGTGCCCGGCCCGGCGCGTGCGGTGTGACGGCAGCGCCATCCCGGCCACGTGGCCGTAGTCAAGTTATGACGCGCCCGTAAGCCCTAGATATTGTGTATGCGGTACGAGCAGACACCTAAATGGTTATTGTGTGTCGACTCAAATAACGAGTTATTCGGTGAAGGTGCGCGAAGCAGCGAGTTTCTAAATAAGATGTTATGGGTTATTGTACTTTAGTACAACAATATCGTAAAATAAACTGGCTTATTTAAAAAGTTTCTATCGTTAGTAAGTAACCTGTTTATTTTCATGATTACATGTATTTTTCGATTACACGTGAATCACGATAGCAGCTTATATACCGTACCAGCCGAACCGAACAGATTTCAGTTGAATACTATTCCGGCACCGGGTAATCCCGATTAAAGTTGCGTGAGTAAAGCCATACATAATTACTACTCTAATTAATATTCACTCCTCCATTAAATGAACGATATTATTATAATCAACATATAGCTTCCTATTAATCACGAAATATTTCTCTATTTCAAGGAAATTATGTAAACCAGTCAGCTACAAATACACACCCAATGTTTTGTTAATAATTAAAGTTTCGTGTAATCTACACGCTCACGGTACTGGTATGGCAAGAAAATGTCTCGAGGCAACCCTAGCCGTAAGGTCGGGCGCACATTACCGATTGAGTTGGCGCCTGCAGTAGATTGTACGGACTCTCACCGCAACACCGCGACTTGAAACTTGAGAGGCTGCGTCTCGATCGCAGCGAGAATTATCGGGTTCACGTAACTAGCATAACTTTAGTCATAAGATGTTTTATCTTTATAGACCATACGGCGTGTAGTCGCAGGTAGCGTAACAGTTGTCTCGTGTGGAGTAGGTTATGTGATGCTGTAGATCTTGATACGGCTTTAGTAATAACACGTCGCTAACTATCGCTTGCCTATGTGATTTCAGTAGGGCTGCCGCGCGCTGGCCGAGTCGCACATTAGTTCGATACTCACTCACACGCCACGTCACGTCATCCGTTCGTCGCTTAGGTCAAAATGAAGGCAAAAGCTTGTTGCATCGTATTCGGCTGCTTAAATAATAACAAGGATCCGAACCTCACGTTTTTCTCACTTTCAAAGGAAATTGAACGGTAAAAAAATGCACGTCTACAAGTACCTAATTAGTAATTAGGTAGGTAGCTACCTACGAAATGTTTACATTTGTTATTCTTATATATGTAACCCGTATTTATAAATATAAAAAGGTATGTACCGTATTTTATTTTTCTTTCCGGACAGCCCTAGTACTCGGTCAAGCGGCGTAGGTATGTTGCAAACGAGAAAGGACACAAAGTAATAACAACTCTCAAGCGCGGCGATTAAGGCCCTCTTGTCCTATTGTGAGTAGGTATGATAACGTTTCCACACTCCCCGCATAATACGTATCGGGGCGTCTCTCTCTCGCAGGCACTGGCCGGCAGGCGTGAGCACTTTAACTGCTCAGTATCATCTAAATTTTGTTCTTACAAAATAACCATTTATATAAAAATCGTCCTTATCCAGAGGTAGAAAATATTAAAACCTATTTTTTGATATATTACTTAGATGGTTTTTAATTTTTTACTAAGAAATTCGTTAGAAATATCGATTTACTGCCATTTTTGCGATTTTTTTTATCGAGCCAACTGTTAGTAATTACGTTTCCGTCTTTAGTCAGCGCTTGGCCGTATGTTCTATTTTGTTAAAATGATTTTTATTTTGTGCAATATTTACAATAATTGAAAATTAATAGCTTCGAAAACTTAAAAATTCGAATAGCCTCGCTTAAGTGCAATTTAGCTTGCGCGTTGGCGGGAAAGTGACTTTGTAAGCTATTACAAAAGTGGCTTTCTTCAAGATCAAAGGAGAGCCTCTTCTGTATGTCAGTACTATTAGATATTCTGTGGCACAGTTAAGTTAGAAGATTGATCTTTCAGAATGAACAATGTTTTGTAGAAGTATAAACATTGGTATTTTTTGTAACTTTACATGGTTTGAAATAGCTACGAATTTGTTATGGAAATTAACAGTAGAGAAAAATAGTTCTTTAATGTTCTTTAAAATAAAAGAGCCTTCTTGTAATTTGCATGCACTTTAACAAATAACAACTTGAAAAATTGTACAAACTTCCGTAAACAACAAATTCTAGTGCACATTTAATCTGCAACCTACAATGCCGCTAAGTACTATCATCCAGCGCTCTCGGTGCAATGTAAACTCGGTAACGTTTACATAAGTACAGTCGGAGCGGCCGCGCAACCGCAACGCCGCCGCGCCGTCGTGCGGTGCGCTCTGGCACTAAACTTACGTCGCACTGCCAGGGCTGCCACAAGGAATTACTGAACTACAAAGTTATATTAACATAGGAGTTATAGTGTTATGGCAATGTGATATCGAGGTATAGGTAGTTAAGCAATTATTCTAATTGGAATTCCCAGAAAATATCAACGATAAAATTATTTATGTGAAATGTGCTTTCAAGTTCTCAGAATACTCCCCGTAACGATACAGATTTCTATGAATCCAATTGTAAGATTTGTAGCCTTTTCAACATTTAATTAAAGTTGAGAAGTCATATAAGTGGATTCAGTTTTATAACTGTTTGAAATAAGTACAAATGCTGCAATTTTCTTTAATGATAATTGACATTTAAGCAGGCGGCACTTGAAGATAAGTGATCACTGCCACCTGGACATCTGTAAGACCTACCAAAAGTATCGCATTGCATTGTTCACCGTAGATACAAAGTTGAAATGTTTCAGGTGCCTGTGAAATACATACCACCAGTAGCTCGTATCAATAAGCCAGGCCGTCACACTTACAAGAATTAGTCTATATCTTGAAAACTACTGAGCTGATTTTGATGAAACTTGCACTGTTCCTTAAGTTAAAGTAAACGTAAGCCAATAAAAAAATGGTCACAATCCGATTAATATTTGCGGAGAAATGCGTGGTCAAACATACATACAAATATCTATAAAAATTTGTATATTTGTTTGGAAGCCCTAATAGATTGTCATATGTGAATATATTGCAGTACCATTAATATTATTTAAATACATGTCATATTGATAACATCCTTTTTTTTGAAGTCGGTAAAAATTGACCTCTAATTTCCCTACATTTTGACAAGTCTTTGACATTTGTTTGTCGCCGAGATGAGACTGCGACTAGATTGTGAACGTTTTAAATTACGAGAATTGGCCTTCAGATGATTGAATAATCAGCCTTTAAATAATCTTAAGCACTGAATAGAAAACCCGGTAATGTAAATACGACCATTGACTTTTCAAAACTCAAACATTTGCCTGCAAAGGATATCAGTACATTGTGCTACAAACTCGTAATACAAAATGAGCCATTATTTCTCTTTGATAGGTAGCGTTAAGCCGAAAAATTAAATTCATAATGACCGCCCAAATGTTGAAAAGGCTCTAAAGCTTTAAGAAATGCCGGCAGTCACTGACTTGTTTATCCGAGATGAAAGATTTGATGGCGCAAGTGGTAAGCGATAGGATTGTGAGGAGCCTGGGCGATGCCTAAGGAGCTGTTAGAAAGACTTTTTAAATAGGATTTTCCTTCAGCACGTATAAAACTGCATAAAAGAATATAATTAATTCTTAATATAGAAAATAATCTGTATAAGATTGCTTTCAGCAGTTCTATTATAATACCGTCTTGATTAATAGGTATGATTACGAAAAGTTAGCCTTATCGCGAAATATCCACCTCCAAAATCAAATCAAACAAATTGCTGGCATAATTACCATTTTATTAGCGAGAAAAACATTTTACCAGTGTTCGCTCTTCATAAGGCGAGACAGTTTCCATGATTCATTAGCTGCAGCAGCTTCCCGCTAAGCTCGTCCATGTTCGCTGTTCGTCTCACACTTCCACCGCGGCGGGCACAAAGCACCGTTGTATTAAGTCGTAAATTAATTTCACCTTCATCCCGCGGAGGCACGGGTCTCCCAGTAATGAGGTGCACCCTACTTCTATTATATTTACACATATTTCTTTACAAAACTCAGCCGTATAAAAACGTAAAGGCAAATGGTTTCCGCGAAATTTAGCTGAAGCTCTTTAATCCTATTTTACAACGAGCCTTACTTCATTTACAAACGGAGCAGATAAGCCGGAGTTCACATTCCAAATATTCGTTTTGTTGATCTTTTTTAGATAAAGCATGCCCTGATATCTGTGCAGTTCAGTTGAATCTCCTCTCCCGCTATAAAAATGCGGTGAATTATCTGCTTCAGAAAATTGTGTGCGATCCAAATCACGTTTTATTTTTCTAATTCTGTTTTCGTTTAGATTGCCTTGCGATATTTTTTCTCCTAGCTTTATCAAACAAATTCCATTTTGTGCAAAATGAAGCTAAGAGTGCTCGTAACAGCATCGATGAAAATTCAATTTAGAAAAATCACGAACTTTACGACTAGTGAATGAACGTCGAGTTAAAATTATTATGTAATTTAAGTGAATAGACACATAAAATCATCGTTATATTAAAAGGCATTCATTTCGTTTTAAGCCCGAAGCGATAATAATTTGTTCAATAATTTGATGATTTCAAAAGGAATACCATTAAATGAATAACATTGAACGAAACGCGTAGGAATGTAATTGTTCGTACAGCATACAACAATTGATACAAGCTAATAACTTGCGAAATTAAATCAAACGAACGAGTTAAAAGGACTGAAATCGCATTAAAATCCAAAACGACACCAACAAAAAGGGTTTTAACTCCAATTATTACCCATTCCATATCTGTCTTACACGGGACCGTGAGCAAAAAAGGGACGAGGGGACAAAAAGAGTCCGCGATAATGGTCCCACGCACTACCGACAGCCTCGGGCCATTTTAGGGTTTAGTACAATGGGAACGCTTGAACGGTAATCGACGTTTTATAAGAAGCACTACAGAGCGGTTACGTCACCGCGACCTTTTCACTGTACTACTTGATAGCCTTTGTGTTGCTCTCATTAGAGCCACTTTAGATTCTCTTTCAGTGGCTGAGCTTCTATCGGATAATGCAGTTACGACAGATATAGGCCTTTTGAGTGGCTTGTACAAATTTCTCACTTATAAAACGTTCCTTTAAACCTTTTTACAGTCAAAGAGTTCTGCAAGTAATACAGTTTTATTTAAAACTGGCTTTGAACGCGGTCCAAGAAGTCAATCGTAAAGCGTTTTCTCGCTGATTCATACAAATGCGTCGCACCGTGTTGTCGCAAGAATTTTATAACTCGTTGGAGCTGTTTTGCCAATGTGGTTTCAAAATATGAAAAAACGGTGAGAAAATTGCTACACTCATCATCATTACTTACGCCTGCGACAAAAGAAAGACTTCTAGACTTGGAAGCGAAAATTTGATAGCCGATCAAACATACATTTATCTTTGCCATTTGCGGGCAGACAGAGAAATTTGATAAGCGCCACTCGTAAAAAGCCCGATTTACTTAATGCAAGATAAAATTTAGACGTCCTCACGGTAACGGTGAGGTTGTTCTAGAAAATTCCCTTTAGAAGCGAAATATTCGAGAAGGAGAGAGGAGCACTCAACGGAACGCTAATGGCATCGTTTTAAAAGGAAACGAAAATAATAAATTATTGACATCATCTTTTCTATCGCGCGTTGGAAATTATTTATTTTATCTGTACAGTGTTAATGCCGGCGTCGGTAGGAAATAATGCTCTTTGCACCGGTCAATGAAATGGAAACAGATGTTAAATGTATGAAATGCTGATGGAATTTCCGATAGTGGTGAGATTTATTCCGTGTTTTCTGCGTATATTGTGATCGGATTAATACTGTGCCGCTCTGGATGGTGGGATCAGATGAATATTGAAACATTTTTTTAATAAAACCCGAATTGTTCTTTACGAGTAATTTCTAAACGCAAATACAGATGAGTACTCAGTATTTGAAGTAGTATGAATACTCGGAAAACATTTATCGAGTTTACGATCAATTAAATCAATTTAAAATGCCATTTTAAAATTACAGGATATGACATTCAAAATTTCATATTTATTTACGTACCTACATATATTATAATATAATTTGAAATGCAGTAGCAATATAATTGCAACCGGACTTTTGAAATGCGAACATGGAACACGATCAGCAAACAACAACATGACCAAAATGAAATCTGTAACTGAAACAGACGAAGTACCACTGAGCTTACAAACTCAAAATAGTTCAGTTAAACTAATTGTACAATACAAACAATGCGGTAACCGCGTGGCCCTAACGATCGCTGCAGGTGGAGCTCGGAACTAACAGGACAGATACAAGTAACAGAGTATACAATACGGTCGCACAAAGGAGGCATCGTATGAGATAACAAGGGGGAGAAGTAGCGGCCCCATTACGCTGCCTTGAGGTACTCCACCCTTTAATGAACGCTAGGACACCGCTAAAGTGAAGTGTTCTTGTTGCTTTAATGGTTTTATTCACACCTTTGGTGTGGCTTTTAATTACTTTGTAATAATAAAATGTGACATTAATGTTTTTGTGTATTTTCGGATTGTTTTACGAGTGTAAAGCTATTGTAGAAAAGCGATTATAATGTTGAGTATAAAAATAATAATTTAAGTACCAAAATAAGAATGTTTTATTTGGCAACACACATTGTTAAAATATGTGCAGTTTCATTATTATAGTTACGAACATTATAAATTGGTGTTGACAGATGAAAATAAAGAACAGTGGTGTGCACGGGGTTGGTGCCAAGTGGCGATTGGTGCAAAGACCCACTGGCGACTAACAATAATCTGGCTTTGGCACGCGTCCGACTCAGCGCAACCGTGTTGGGATATTAAGCTTCGCAATGTGATTTGATTCGCCACATTGGTCTGGTAGCATAGCACAGCTGCAAAACATGTGAAACTGTGTACAATGCTTACGTCAGCAAAAACTCTTTTCAATTTTGCAGATCAATGTGTCGAGAAGACGACTGATGGAGAAGTATGGATAAAAAAAACGTTGCGCCGTGACACTTGATCACTGAAAGTGTCTTAGTAATAATTGAAATAAGAAGAAAGTATAACGATCGATCATTTCCTCTAATAATGAAAGCAAAACAATTGGTATCAGCAGAGTAAACACTTTTATTACCATGTAAATTACTGTTATCTAAGTAGTTTTCACTTTTACAGCGTGCTCTATCACATGAAAATTAATTCAAGTAAACAAAGTCTCCGTACACAATACTTGAACATTTTAAACGTGTTTGCAACAAGTTTGTGATCAAAATAAATTTATCGTGAGATTAGTGCCAAACTCACTCACGGATCGATTTAATCACGAGCCTCTTCAAACTAATGGGTGAGGCCCACTTAATGTACAAATAGGCCGGTCGGATTGTAATCTGGATAGAGATTAGGCAGGGATTGAGGAGGTCATCGCACAATTCGCCCCGCCGGTCATCAATGTAGCGCACTATACAATTATGATATTAGTTTCAGCCGCAAGATTCACTTCAATGTCAGCTGTTTGCTGTATTGTTTCGATTACTATTCGGAGATTGACTTATAGATTTACTTTAAATAAAACTGAATAACTAAGAAACTCTTTTAATTATAGCAACACACAACAATACTTTAATTTTTAATGTACAATTTTAATTATAGCATTCCGATGTAGATATGTAGTAGCATTAAACTACTTAAAATGTTCACATAATAATTTAATCTAATTTTAGAACACGTTTACGTAACGTTTACGTTTGAGGGTAGATTTCATAAATAAAATCCAAAATTTAAGGTCACATTACGAAAAAGTAGATTTCATTAAAAACTTTCTTGTCAGAATATTTTTCATAAAATATTTAAGGTAAGTTTTAATAAAATACAAGTAATACTTATTCATAAGTGACGCGTTGGCATGAAATAGTTTTCTATAATATACAGAGAATATCTTGACAAAGTTAGTTTACCATTATCTTATAGAGAATCTTCGTCGTAAGCAGACACAGTATTTAGTTGGAAAACGATTCGATGTATGTGCGTTATGGATGAATTTGAAATTGATCGTAAACTATGTTAATTATTCCGCGGCGACAAAGGAGTGCGGCGCTCCGGCTTTGAAGTTTGACATATTAATGCCCTGTACTAAGTCAACGGAAACTCCACTGAGCTCATAAAAGCTTTTAAGACGTGTATCCTCTCGATAATCGACTTGGTCGGCCGGATATTAATATAAAATTATGTCGAGAGACAAAGAAAAATTGAATTCTGTCAATGAATTTCCGTTATATATACTTGTTGTTTACGACTAGATGCTTTTAAATTATGACTGAAATGGGTTTTAATTATTATTATTATAAATAAAAAGTATGTTAAGTAGTAAGTACATACTTTCAGCTACAATGAGGATTACTTGGTATTAGACTGTTTTATTAAGCTAAGTTTTGTAATTTTTAGATAAATTAGAAAATTATAAACTCCATTTGGTTAATTTGGATGAACAGGGTATAAACTCAAAATTTACGATTTTTGACTTAAAAATACAATCCTACTGAAAACATGCTATCTTTCTAATGAACGTGATTTCTATTTCTAAAATTACATGTCTACGAATTTGATTGTTCACCAAGTTTAATAATATAACCTTATGAAGTATTTACTAGTAAAAACTAATGCAGTTTTATGAGCAAGGTCAAAAACTTTTAATTATAACCTACTAATGAAAGTTAACGCAAGAAGACTTAGGTTCAAACTCTTTCCACTAAAACATTCATTTACTAATTAGCGGAGATAAAAACCTCCGTTCTCTGCCGGAAACAAATTGTTTTACAGATGAAACTGTGTATTTTGTTCTTACTGAACTTTCTAGAAGTAATGTCAGTATTTTTAAATTCTGCGAGGGAGCTTGAACGTAAGTTGAGTTTGTTTGTTTTGCTGGAAAATAATATTTTACAAAACGCTGCTTGTATTTTGACGTTGAAATTATAATTCTTTGTGAAATTGAAGAAGCAATCAGATACCTACAAAATGTTTTGAAGTATTATTTTATTCTAAGTAAAAAGGATTTATTATTATTAACTTTATCTTTCTGCATCGATACCACAGCGGAAGTAGACCATATGTAAATGAAATAGTTTAGTAAAAGTGGAAGTAGGTATTTTTTTCAAAGAACAAAACTTAAGCATGTGTAAAATGTTGACACGACACCTAAGAGTTTTGATGGAAGTCTCTGAGGAAGTGCTAAAATCCTACTAAAAACAGTCTCAGAAAATTAGGCAGACGATATAATGTTATTACGCGTAACATCGCCAAAATTTATGGTAACGTCACACCATCGCACAGTTCTCGTTTACATGGCGCGATGGCGACACTCGTCGTGAGCTCGTGGCACAACGCGTCCCCTGGGGCATGTTTGACAAATAGAGATCTCGTGCACCGAATTTGGCTTGAAAAAAATTGTCGCGGAACGAGCTCACGAAACCTATATCTACACCCAAATTATATTGACCTTCCCTGCCTCCTTGAGGCCGGATTACATTGAGAAGAATCGGGTAAAGCTACCCGCGCTGACAGGTCACGGAGCGTTGGTCGTGATACGTAGACTGCAATAAAGTAAATTGCTCGCATTTGCTATACGTATTTGGTACAACGAGGATCTTTATGGCGCCGATAATGTTATGGGCAGGTAATGTTCTGTTTCGAATGTACGAATGGACGTTTCATTGGTTTACGATCGTCTTTGCGGTCTTGATATTCCTTTGTGTGACGTAAAGTCGCCGTAAGGTTTAACAGTTTACGAGCACATTAAAGATTTTGCCTTTGAAAGTACTCTAATTATTCTGATATTAGGTATTTTATAGGTTCTTATATTACTAGTATCAAGATATCGCTCAGGCTTTAGTTATGGCCTGACGATATTTTAGTGTTTCGTTATTTCCTTTTATTATTTTTTACTTATTAATATTGACTCAAAGAGAAGTTTGATTTTTAAGGCAATTAAGTAAAATAAACTTTAGAGCAATGTCAATTTGGGTATAACTAATACTTTTAAAACTCTCGACATTTTTTCCTCCAGGACAAAGGTTCCGGAGCCATCCATCTTGAAGCCAGAACCACTACCTATCTATTAGAACTGCTAATTAATTGATCTCTTTAATTTGTTTCTCCGAAATTGAAGGTACGCGCAAGGTCGTAGTTCTCACCTTTGTTCAGACTCCCTATTATTCTAGTTTAGTAATTGGTAATTCCTGGAACGATATCGACCTATGCGTGGAATTCTATATTAGTTGTATTAGAATTAGGTATACATATATACAATTTACACCTCACAGTAGTTAACCCCACACACCTTTTGTTACTTAATATTAATTTATGTTTCATCTTTGATCATTGCTAAGGATTATGTTGCTATGGAGTTAAATAATTCTAGTTCAGTTACATAAAGAAGTAAATAAAATTAGAATTAGGAAAATTATGGTAGGTTCCTACTCATACAACGTGTAACGTTAAATGCGCAAAACCTGAAAATAGTTTGTTCATAATTGACTACTGAATCGATTTCAGTAACTTTTAATATAGGTTTTTTTTTCAAAAATTATGTATTTTGCCATACTATCCGCCGATTGAGCCAAAGAAAATTAAGTCTTATTTTAAGGCAATAAGACTCAATTTTGAATGTATAAAATAACACTAAGATCAACATGATTTTCTTAATAATAATAGTTAGCTTTAAAATAAATAGTTTTGTTCCTTGTATTATGCTTTTAACTACATGCTCTATTTGCGCACTTAACGTTACACGTTGTATACATGATTTCTGTACCGGATTTATTTATTTCTGTAAATTAAAATAATGAGTAAGTAAATAACAACTAATACCTAATTTATTAATAAAAATAACAAAATTATATCCTAACTTAACTAAAACTATACCAAAACTTAAACCTTAGATGCCCACAATAACAATAACATAATGTAGTTGCACATAATTATATTACGATATCTACAACATTTAATATCTGCCAGAAAATAGTAAGTAACATTATATCTATTTAGTTCGGTCGTTGAAGCTCAGCAGGAGTGTTGGTAGCCAACTACGAGCCACTCGTGTTACTGAACTTATCTTCTAAAAACTTTTGGCATGGGTTTATCCGGTGCCAAATCAGTGCTCATATTTAATTAACTCCGCGCACTCTCTGCAGCATTTATTTTTCACACTACATGGCCTAGTTCTAGAAAACGTAGATTTTTCCCTTCTTTTCAAGTCTAGGCTGATATAAAATTTTATCTGCTATTGATAGGTGCTAGCGGTGCAATGTCGCAAGCCGAACAAAAAGGAAGGTAGGGAAGTTAGAGTTTCTATAGACGGAGTGAGGCCAATCGAGGTTTATTTTAGTTTGCTCTTCTGGGATAAGCTCTCTTTACAGCAGGCAGGAGGTAGTCGCGATAGCATCGAGAAGTGTTCCCGTAGGGACTGAATAGAGATGAATTTAATAAAACTTGTCTAGCGTTTGCATGTAAATAAGTAATTACTTTACCGAAAGGCCAATATTACATACGAGTATCTATTTATACGCCTGTAATTAATAACACGAGAGCTGTTTTTGTAACTGCAATATGTGATGAACATACTACTTTACTTAACTTTTCATAGTACAAATACAATTTGTTTTTGAAAATTTGTTGAACAGACGACCGTATTTTCTGCAGTGTCTCGTCATTTAACTTTTTGTTGCACAGATGCGAGTTAGCCAATAAATTATTTTTGATCTGGAGATGATTAATTTAGTATGGGTAGAACTTAACTTTTTTTAGCGTCTAAAGATTAACTTATGACACAACTGACATTAGTAATGTGTATTGGTGTGATTGATGGTTATATACATAGCTAAAATTATATTAGCTAGCGACACTCCGCGGACGTGATGGATATCGATATCTTAACACGATAAAACTAAATAAAACAGATTTTCTCAACTCATATTTCAAGTAACAAAATATCCAGCGGTCGTTGAGCCCCAACAAAAAAAAAAAAAATCAAATCTTTTTTGTTTTTATTTTATAGTGTTTAAATACAGATACTCACCACGTCTGCAGCGTTTCGCTAGCCAATTTAATTTCACCCTGTATATATTCTAGCGAGTGGGGGTCGTTTATTGAAAAAACCAAAGTCAAATCTTACAGGGTGAGAAGTTCACGTTAATAGAAGTTGCACTTACTAGACACCAATGTCACATCTATCACATCACTTAGAGGCCGTCCACTAAATTGTTGTCAAACCAAACATTGATCAAGACTAAGGATCTCTTAATCTGCATATCAGTTGAACAAACACAAGCCACGCACTAATAAGTACCTACCACGTGTACACTAAAGGAATGCTGCGTATGTGTCATCAATTATCTTTGGTTAGCATCGAGTTTGTCGAGACGATCGGGCAGCGGTCAGCGGCGGGTGGCACTGTTCAGCCATGCTATTCTCTAAGCATACAGCCTTGCGGGCAGCGCTGTCGCAGCGCTGTCGCGGTGGGTTTGACAGTTGCGACAGCGCTGTCCGCAAGGCTGTATCCTTAGAGAATAGCTCCCAAGGTCAACGCACATGTATAAGTACTACAAAACTCAAACTCAAACTCAAAGCATTTATTTCAATTAAACCATTTCCAGGAACTTTTGAATTGTCAAAATTAACTAGTCGGTCAGTTAGTCAGAAAGTTGAAGCTAGTTGCCCATTCCAAAACGTAGATCTCTTGGAGAAGAACGGGCAAGAAACTGTAAAGGATTAGTATTGCCTCAACTCGAACTTCAATTTGAATTTCAGGATTATTTCTATGAATCTCTAAACTGGAACGCGTACTTATGATAAGCATATAAGTGAGGCGACGCCGGGAAGGTACAGTCATGCGCATAAATAATATACACTTACGCAAACTTCAAAACTGGTTTTCTCGCGAAATAACGACTGCAACTTTGAGAAAAAACCTATTTCATTGGTTTCGGAAATACTATATTTGTAACACTATAAACTTTCTATCAATACTCTAGGAGAATATCGTTTTTAAACCTCGTGGCTGTACGTTGGGTTGACGCCTGGTTGACGATGAACCGATAAGTTGAGGCGATGCCCACTGGTGCACCGGTGACCGTTAACTATAGGATGGCTGGTGACTAATGATGTAATGAGTTGACTATTACAATCTCGCTGCAGCTCCACAACTAATACTCTTTGTTTAATAGATTCAGTGGGAGGTTGTTACACAGCTATCTCTGGATTGCTATTGTTACAAGGTTTAGATTATGTTATTTTGTGTGATGATTTATACAACGTGTTTTTTTTGATATCCCATAACTCTAGAGGGTCATTGTACTCGTCATTATGAACAACTTTTACTATGGGACCGAACCCGAAATCTCGAAAAAAAAATCTGGTGTTCCCTATATTTTGACGAGTTATGCGAACATAAATGTAGGGAACAGCTGATTTTTTTTCACGATTTCAGGTTTGGTCCCATAGTAAAAGTTGTTCATAATGATGAGTACAATGAACCCCTAGTCTTATGGGATATATAAAAAAAAAACACGTTGTATTGCTTTGAGATACAATTATTTGTAGTACCATTGTAGCTACATTTTCTCAACTAGCGAATTCAGAATAGATCTTTATTCATTCTCCTTACTAATATTTTCATTTTTTTTTCTAATTTAAGTCTCTTCCTTTACCTAATTATTATTTATTTATCAGGAACAATTTACATTGTATTTGATTCATATTATTAATATTAATATACAATTCTAAAAATTTAACATGCAATATAGGGAAAAAATAAAAAATAAAATTAAAACATGAATACGTGCTTAAAACTAAAATACTACAAATATTTACAAAATAGAAAATTGGAAATAATGTTAAATTATAATTCGTCTAAAGAGTACAAGACTTTCTCTAAAAGAAATGCTTTGAGCTTTGTCTTAAAAGAGCTAGTGTACAACAAATCTTTTAAATTCGCTGGGAGTTTATTAAATATTTGTACTATAATTAAGAATAGTCTCCACTTTATAACTTAATGTTATTCGTTAATTTATTTAAACAACTATATCTTACATAATCTATTTTTAAAATAATATACCCAAATAGCAACTGTTTAAGTAATTGAAAATATTATACCTTCTTTTCAATTTAGCTTCTTAGTTGTCTTTCTTTTTAAATGTTTTATGTAAATTGATGACACAGGTTTTTCTTTAACCTAGATCAGGCAGGTCTTCATTACAGTTAGAATTTAACTTTCCTCGATTGCAATTAATGTAAATCATAATTGTACTTTACTTTGTACTTTAAAAAAAAATTCATCATCATCATCTGCCTAGCCTTTTCCCAACTATGTTGGGGTCGGCTTCCAATCTAACCGGATGCAGCTGAATACCACACACGCTGTATTTTACATAAAGCGACTGCCCATCTGACCTCCACAACCCAGTTACTAGGTAATACGATAACCCCTTGGTAAGACTGGTTGTTAGATTTTCAGGCTACTGACTACCCGTAACGACTGTCAAAGATTTACGAATGACAGCCGGGAACAACGGCTTAACGTGCTTTCCAAGGCACGGAGGGGTCTCGGAATGTAAAGATGGTCACCCATCCACAGACCAACCGTGCGGCTGTTATTATTTAGCCACGTTAATTTTAATAAATATTATTATTATTATTTTACACGCGTAAGTAACTCTGAATGTCTGTCTGTTACCTTTTTACGTCTTAACAGCTGAACGGATTTCAATATTTGGTACACAGGTGGACCATAACCAGGGTTAAAACATAGGATGCTTTTTATTCCGGTAATGCGTTCCTATTTGAGATTATACTTGATTTCCACGCAGGCAAAATCTATTTTTACGTAATTAATATTTCTTCTTTATCTACGTCTACATCTAAGACATGTGACATATACCAACCCGTACTGGGCCCGCGTGGTGGATTACAGCCCACTCCCTCTCATAGTGAGGAGGCCTGTGTCCCAGCAATGGGGACATTAAAGGCTGATAATGGAACTACCTGGTGACTATTTTCTGAAATCTAAAACGCTATTTAATTTCCTTGTTGCAGAGCTAATTTCGCCCCAGTGATGTAACTGCCACCGTTCACAATGAAGGTGAAAGTGAAGTGAGCCGCCGACCTGGGCTCCGCGGACAGTGACGATGAGGCGAACTTGAGCACGATCTGCGTTACCATGACGACCAAGATGCTGCTCTCGTTGCTACTGCACTGCTTCTGTGTCGCCACTACAGCTTCAATACCCAGTGGAGGTAAGTGATAAGCGATAAGGACAAAGAACTCAAGCTACCTTATAGTTTTAATAATCTATATTTGTGAAAATGTATGGTTTGACAGTCGATATTGATACAGCGTTTTAGCTAAATCAAGATACAATGAGAAGTTGTGATTGAACTACCGATTGACCTTTATTTCGTATAAGAAACTATTTATGTCTTGGAGTTAATCGCAATTTATTAACTCTTAAAGATAAATTAAATATAATATTGCAAGCTCAGCTCAGCCTGGGTGGATGGAGTGAAGGATTACCAATGAGTTTATATGGATGACGTTATTATTTTCATTACGTATTTAATTTATCTTAATATTTGATTAAAAATGAAGTTTTTAATAGTTAGATAAAGGCTTTTTACAATGTGTTTACCATAAATAAATAACAATAAAATTAATATTCTTATCTTGAATTATAACTAATTTATATTTCAAAATAAGAGAACTAAAATGATAACTTTGAGCTCGTGTATAATAAATATTTCAACTCTTGGAAGTTTTTAACAAAAATAGCCACAAGTTTAATAGATAAAGAAACTTGCCATATTCGCTGAGAATCTCGCTAAAATATTCCCTTAAACCCCGACCATAACTTATTCTATTCGAGAAATAAAACAAAGACCGCACTATCCAGAATGGAAATATCTCAAAAAACACGTTCTATTGCGCGTTCTGAATGAGATGGAAAAAAGAGGATTCGTACTGGAGCAGAGGTTTAACATAAAATTCTAGTAACGAGAGCATGTAACAAAGTTTGTAGTAAAGGGATGCGAGATTCGTGAGTTTTAGTGTATTAATATAACGTGTGACTACATGGAGGTGATACTATGAGACATAGTCAATTATGCAGCGTGACAAAATGTACCTGTGAAACTCAGCGTGAAAAATGAAATTTCACATAGGTATGTTTCAGTAAATTTTGGAGTGTTTAAAATATGAAACATGTTACTGATTTATGAGACTACCTAACGCGAATAGGAGTTATCTTTTCAGATGTATATAGTACAAGATTGAAGTTAGTTGTTTGTTTGTTCATGTATAATCTTGGTGTTAATAAGACTGCCGAAACAAAATGTTAGAAACATTTCATGATATTACTTATTTCATAGTTCAAGTTTGCAATTTATTTCATAAAGTTGGATAATCATAAAGAGGTAAGACTAAAATTCCTAGCAGAACTGTGATTGCGGGAAGCCGGAAATCAAAAATACAATTTCCAGCATACGCGGGCTCTAAATCAAAACAACTTCCATTCGGTGAATCTTTGATTCATGTAACGCAACAAATCATGTGATACATATCAATCATAAACGATGAACAGGACGAGCATAAAATATTCCTTGACATAGAGTAATATCAATCGGAGCAGATCAATCCGACAGTGGAGTGTCCCGCGGAATCTGCACGAGTGAATGGATGCGAGCTAGATACCGTTCGTTCTTCATTCGGCGCCAATCGAATGGAATGAATCGTGTAAAACCTGTTGAGAGTGATTTTTTATTGAGAATATGGTAAGTATGCGAGGTACAGAGATTTCGGGTTGCAGAAAACATTTTTTATTCGGAACTGCAGAATTGGAAACAAAGGGAATAAAAGCGAGGACGCAGCGATACAAAAAGGAAGCTTTTTATTGTCATACAATGGCTCGTACACTACATTTATGGCCCTGTGCCGTTCAGTCAGCACCTCTTTCGACGCGGATAAGGTCTCCTACGTTGGAGATAACATTGGTCTCTAAACCAAGATTTATTTCTGTTATATTCTCATAGTTATTTTCTGTTTGTAGGTTTTCAGTTTTATTGTTTTTACACTTCTGCAAAATAAAATTTAAATGAATAATTCCTCATTTTAAAAAAATGCTGTTGCACTCAAACTCAAAGCATTTATTTCAAATAAATAAATTATAGGCACTTTTGAATTGTCAAGGGTCGGTCAGTCAGAAAGATGAAGCTAGTTGCCCATTCCAAAGTGTAGGTACCTGTGGAGAAGAACGGGCAAGAAACTCCACGGACACTCTTCTCTCACAAAAATAGGAAGCAAAATATCTGCGTCACTCATTAAGAACGATGAAAACAAAATGGTTTCCGTCCCAGTAACGCCATACTTTGCATGAGGATTAGATACAGCGAAATTAAATCTTTAGCGGAATTAGAATAATAAGTAAAAAAGTAAAAGACTTAGGAGATTTCTCGTTTGTTTATAAACGACTTCGGGTTATAACGCTAAAAGGTTTAACCGAATATAATGTTCTGTATAGACGATAACGAATATTAAATAAAGTTTGTTTAACAACATACTAGCATATGGGAGTCTTTGGTCAACTAGAGCCACTCGAAATGAACCCACGGGATCACTCAACCCAATCACATGTTGTAGTTGCAAATAAGTACTGTGTTTTATAACAATAAAAATATATTTTTAATATTATCGCTGCAGTTTCCCAAGATTTCTGTACAAAGGAACAAAATAACCGCACACTTTGATAGTTTTATAGCAAAATTGTAAGACTGTTTTTAGTTTAGTCTCGAAATGTTCCAAACTTGGATATTCCACTAAAGCGAATGTTATTTCGACTTAACAACTTTGAGAGATTCTAGGCAGATAATCATGTTATTACTATCTAAATAGCTGTCAGTGTCTAGCAACGTTGTTGGATAGAATCTGTCTATTTGTCTATTTCAGGAGATATTCTGAATTGTTGGTTCTAAGCGGGAACATTTTGACTAAAAGTATTGTTCCTATTTCAGACAATAGAAATAAATTTACCAATAGTAATCACAAGCTTTGTAACACTCTATAGTCTACATTATGGAATACCAATACGACAAGAAGTGATGTATTGGTATTCCATGTATGTGATGTATGTGTATGAAATGTACATTATTAAAATAAACTTAGTGAGGAAAACATTTATTTAGTCAAAAAATACAAAATCAAATTCAAAAACCAAAAATATAGAGAACTAGCGGCCTGTTCCGGCTTCGCACGGGTGGACATTTATTTTTTAAACATTTTTTTTTCTTGCAATTAAAATAGCCTATATTAATCAGTGATAATGTAGCATTCAAATGGTTAAAGAATTTTTAAAATCGGTCCAGGACTTTTTGAGCCAATTCGTTACACACATACATACAAATCTTTCCTCTTTATAACATTAGTCTACATTGTGAGGGCAAAAACACAAAAGCGTTTCCCAAATTCCGGCCACGCCGAATGAAATGGACGATTGCACGAACACAGACGTTGTACTCGTTGTACTTACAGTACATAACGCAGGTAAACAACCTATGAATATCGGTAAAACAAAAGGTAAGGGAAAATGCGAGCAAGATTAGCTTTTTTGCTTAGAAAATTATTTGGTGAAGCAACGTTGGAGGACGTTTTGCAAGTCGGGAGAACCGCAGGGGATCGATATGAATACGATTTGAATTGAGGCTGAAGTTGTCTAGAGATGAGCACTGGGAAGTGTTCGTTAGTGTGCCCTATACTATGTGGGAATAGACATTTTTAGATCGTTTGAGTAACTTATATTATGGGAGTATTAGTTTCGGGAAGTTACGTGAAATATTCTCATCGGGAATCCCACAGTGCCTTAAGACTAGGGTGTTTAACCAGTGTGTGTTGCCAGTCATGACATATGGCACTGAGACGTGGTCTTTAACTGCTGGCCTTTTAGAGAGACTGAGAGTCACTCAACGAAGAAAAGTTCTTGAGTGGCGACCACGAACCGGAAGACGCAGCGTAGGCAGGCCTCCCGCTAGGTGGACCGACGACATAGTGAGAGTCGCGGGCAACCGATGGATGCAAGTGGCGGATTGTCGTTCGGCGTGGTGGTGTAAGGGGGAGGCCTTTGTTCAGCTGTGGACGTCTTTCGGCTGATGATGATGATGATGAGTATCATAGGCCAGTAGGCCTTTTAGTGCCACGTGGATTCTCTTGGGAAGAGGAAGTGGGACACGTGGATACAACGCAGCAACGACGATTTTATAAACCTATTTGATAAATTAATTAATCCCTCCACTGCTACACAAAGTTTACTAAAGCCTAAACCAACTTATGTAACGTAATCAATTACTTTGTTTAAAAAAAAACTTTAAACGATCGAGGTACACGATACTACGGAATCCGGTATATTTATTCTTTAGCGACACAGTAACTGGATAAAGTACTCAAAAAAGTTATGCAAGAAGATTTTTGCCGCAATTTTTTATTATTCATTTGCGTCGTAAATTGTTGTTGAGATAAAAAACAAGATAATATCGTTGAAGTGAGCTGCTGAGAGGCGGGTCAGCGAGATCAAAGGGTCTGCCGCATACGGCGGTACCTTTGAGTTCATCTCAGCGTGCGTGTGTGCAGTTATCAGTCTATTTATAAAATTCCACTCTTGAAGGGTTTCGAGGAAATTGTTCTATCGGAATTATTAGATTTTTTTTTCAGGAAATAGATCGTGTACCTATAGAATATACTTTGGGTGGAAATAATTCGGGAAAATCGTCCTGTCACAAATGTTTAAATAAGCAAAATGTTGAGTTATAACTAACAATATTGCAAATCGGAATAATTTGAGACAGTAGGCAATTTCTACATTAAAAACAATAAAATACTTTTTTGGAAGCAATAGCTTAAGATTCGTTAAGCATTTAATTGAAAGTGTAGAACAATTATATTCCATGCAGTTAACCCCTAAGTGCTTCAATTTAATTGAATGAATAAACGTGAAACAAATTTTTTGCACTCGAATAAAAAGAGTGCCTATGATACTATCAACATCAAAAGGTGAAAATAATTAACAAATTGATGTTTCACAGCTGATATTAAAGAGTGTTTTCATTATAATTATTTAATGGTTGTTCTTTGAAAGTCAAGCTGTCTGGAAATTTAATATGAAACCGAATGAAGCTGAGGTTAACGACCTTTTTAATGACAGTAACTAGGCAATAATAACAGCAGTACCTATACTGATTTAATATTTTTACAGCTGTTGAGTAACTTGTACGTTTTTTTATACGCAACGCCCATAAACTTCTAATATTGAAGGCCATTGTAATATACATTTATTGGATTCCCAAAACGAATTGCTTAGAAAACTAACCTACTCAAAGTAAAACTTCATCGTTAGCGATGTGTGTAGTGTACCTGCTGTTTTCTGTACCGAAGTATGCTTGTGACAGGAGTGGAGAAAGTGGAGTGGTTCTGGTGGTGGTTTTTAATCTATTCCATAGTTAAAATCAAAACTGCAACGGTCCAGGGACTTACTCTCTAATTCCGTCAACGAAGATAAGGGCCAGTCCTATGTACCCTACCCCCGATTAATTAACTTTGTCGGACGGGCGAAACGCATCGGGAGTAAGGGCAACTGATAAACCGTGTCATCATTTAGAATAGGTACATAAGTTTTGTTATATCCGTAGATGATACAGAGTAGGAAACTCCCGTAACTTCAGACGAAAAAACACGCATTTCGAGCTTTGAGAGTCTCTGGATTGAACTCAGGACCAGACTTGCCAGGGTGTGACGTTGAGCTTTATGGCTTAAAAAAATATTAATATAGGTACCTAATGATGAATTTAGAAGCATTCTTCGCATCACATTAAACACTATAAATATTTATAAAAGGATGTATTAGTTCAAATATGTTCACATTAAGGCATGGCAGGCTATAATATAGCCCACGTTCCGCACCATTAGTTGCCAAGTGTGGTGAGTCAGCCAGCTTTGGGCTATTTGTTCACTGTATCGTACCGCGTGTAAGTTCGTATTGTTTAGCTAAAGTCATGTAATTGGAATATTAAGAGCATACGGAGGACTAAAGAAAAATAAATATTCTGTAGCTCATACAGAACTAGATAATTGAAATTGGTTTGCATGAACAAGTTTCAAATCGTCTTTGCTTACAATATTATTAGGTACCCAATAAAAATGTTACTTCGTTCATTTTTAAATATAGGGTATAAATATATAATTTAAACGTAGATATCTCTGTAGATGGTGCTTATTGAAGTACGAGGTATTTTATTAAACCATAATACAGAATGGCAGAGAACTTCTATGAGCAACCTGTTACAATGGACTTAATTCATTCGTTGAAATATATTATCACATAAAAAAAAATTGCTGTTTCGGTTCATTTTGACCGCGTAGGATTTTATGAAACAGCAGATATTTTTTAATAATATTATGCTTATGCAGTGCGAGCATTCGAGCAACATAGTAATTATTATAGTAACTTGGTGTATATGTCCTTAGAATTTACTTTTTCTTCTCTTTATTTTATAGGTGGAGACCAGAGGGGCCATTCTCGTAATTTTTAAGAACGTTCACAGTCTGATCTCAGCCTCAATCTGTCAAAAATACCTCAAATTTTCCTACATTTTGACATTTGTTTGTCGCTGAGATGAGACTGCGACTAGATTTTGAACATTTTAAATTACGACAATTGGCCTTCTGTAATTGGCTTTCAGACTAATATACTGTCCTTGATCTGTTTGTTTTAGCTGTAAGTCTCCCATGTTATTTAAATAAATAAATAAATAACTTGCAATACATTATAATAATTTATTTGTCACAAAACCTATGTTACATTTAGACAGATATTATACAGGAAAATTTTAAATTTTCTTAGTTTTATAGTGAAGGCATCTGTGTCTGAACTAGATAAAAATATCTGTATCGCAGACATCAGCGCTCTTCCTTATGATGACCATTACAATACTAACTTAATTAGACATATTGGTATATTATTCATTACACAGAAAACAAGTTTAAAATAAAATAAGCACACGAGTATGTGGAGTGTTAATCTCTCAGTGAGTAGTGTGTGAAAGTGTGAGAGGGTGAGTATAAGGGTTTACTATTTCAATATTTTTACTTAATAAGTTTTATCTCTCTTCATATGTGAGTTTACTAATATATTTAAAGAGAATATTTTAAATACCTATACTTCTAGTCCTACACCATACTGTGTGCTAAATTCATGTTTCAGTTTGCGCGTTGTTGTGCCTGCCACCCTGTATATTATAATAACACAAAATCATAGACATTGCATTACAACTTGTGTTTACACCGTTGGTTCAGCGACTCAGTGATATAATAGAATGATAAGTTCAATAAAAAAAGATTTTCTATGAGTAGACAGATATGCCCCATGTTCTAACTAGTATACATATATGCCCGATGTTCTTGCTAAAATATAAATATGCCCCATGTTCTAACTAGTAGGTATACTAATACGCCCCACGTTCTTGCTAGTATACAAATATGCCCCATGTTCTAACTAGTATACATATGTTCTAACTAGTTTACAATCTACGTCGTCGTGAATCTCTTAGGGAACTATTTAAAAAGGTTAATATTATGACGGTACCTTGCCAATACATTTATGAAAATATTATGTATGTAAGAAAAAATCAACATCTTTTTAATAAAATAAGTGATAGACATAATTTTAATACTAGAAATAAAGATAAATTAGATCAACCTTTTTTCAGATTATCTAAAGTGCAAACATCTTTTATGGGGTACTGTGTTAAATGCTACAACAAAATACCTTTTGATATATTACAATTAAATGAAAGAAAATTTAAAACTCATATTAAAAGTACACTTTGTAAACAAGGATATTACAAATTGGAGGATTATATCCAAGATAACAATGTTTGGAAACATGCTGGTCCTGCTCCATAGGACAATCTAGAGTCTAGACAAAATCAAACTGGTTGCTAATTTAATTTATACATACACATTTTTTTTTTAATACATTGTTTTTTACATTCTTTGACAAATGTAACTCACACACTTTTTAAAATACTAGTAAAATTTTTCAATCTTTGTAAATATGTGGACACCATGTATCTATCACATAATTGATTTACCAGTCTGTTATATTTTTAATTCTTTTACCATTTTTGGTAGACTAAATTTTATTTTAGGTGCATCGTCTTCACATATAATTATATAAACAATGTATACAAAAACTTGTAAAACATTTTAAAAGAGTAACGGTGGAGTTTCTTGCCCATTCTTCTCCACACGAAAACTACATTTTGGAATAGGCGACTAGAATCAATTCTATTTTTTCATTTTAAATTTTGACGTTCAAAAGTGCCTTTTAAGTGCCTATTTGAAATAAATGATTTGACTTTGACTTTGACTTTGACTTTATGCCCGATGTTCTTGCTAAAATATAAATATGCCCCATGTTCTAACTAGTATACAAATATGCCCATGTTTCAGTTGGTGATACATAATTATGACATCGCAACGTGCCTAAGCCCCAATAGTTGTCCCCACATTAGGGGCTCCGCGCTCAGCGCTCAGCTCTCAGCCATCGATCGGACCACCTGCTTGTTTGTTTAGGTTTAGGACATTCGGAGCTGACTCATGTATTTAATTCTGCCTAGCGACTGGTGAGCGCCTAGCCATTCAACATATTGTCTAGGTAGACATGATAGGTAGGTAACGCACTTGCAATTGGTATGCCTAGAATTTATTAATGTTGTTCTGTTCTGCTTGAGTACCGGCGGCGTATGTTTTTTTCTGAAATAAATTTATTTATTATTTTAAATTACTTTGTAGTTAGCTTAGTTTATCTCAAAACGCATTAAACCAGTCCACTGTTAGCTTGTCCATACAAATATTGTTTAAACTTCTTCAGTTCTAATTTTCTCTTCTTTGTTTTTATATTTTCTTATAATTATGTGATGCTATCGGTATAGAGCGGGTGGTTTATTTTGAAGATAATAATAGGACCGTAGTGGCGGTGTAAGTGTCGATTACAATTTGGACGTAGTTATGCAAAAATGTTCCAACCCACAAGTCTGTCAAAATTGAGTTAATGGCATTAAGCTACTTTTAAAACACCCTTTTAGCTTATAGTAAAAACATTTCAGTCCTTATGTTATTATTATTCCTTGATTTCCAATATTTCAACCCACAATGCCTAACATATTTGTAGCTTAAAAACAATTAAAATCGCATCAATCTTTCTGAAACGTTTTTATTTTAATCTTTAAAAGTTTTGTGAAAATGGTTTCATGGAATGTAAATTGCAAAAGTGTCTCATAGGTTTTAGAACGTTTTAACGAAACAAAATACGTTAAACAAAGACGATCAAAATGTGTGGAACGTTTTAGTATTATGAAAATAGTTTTTGTGTTTTTATTAAAGCGATTCAAAGGTTTTGTAACATTTTTGAAGTATCTTTAGAATTATACAGACGTTAATGTTTCTATTTATATTCGTCTGTCTCACCTACAAACAAACAATTTAAATACTCGTACCAGCAGTACGATAAGGTTTTAATTCCACTAAACATTTTTTAGCGACAACCTCAGACAATCTTCATGAACCCAACGTTCTAAGTATATAGGTATCATCTGCCTAGCCTTTTCTCAACTATGTTGGGGTGGCTTCCAATCTAACCGGATGCAGCTGAATACCAGTATTTAACATAGAGCGACTGGCTATCTGATCTCCATAACCCAGTAACTGGGTAATACGATACCTCTTGGCTTGGCTGGTTGTCAGACTTTCGGGCTTCTGCCTACTCGTAACGACTGTCAAAGATCTACAAATGACAGGCGGGACCAACGGCTTAACGTGCTTCCGAGGCACGGAGGGGTCTTGGTATGTAAAGATGGTCACATTCGAAGTCATAATAAGTCATTTATTAAATTAATAATATAAAGATAATAAGGAGTGCGCTATGTTAAGCAAGAGGGCGTACAAATGTTTGTGATTTAGTAATCAAGCTAGCGAATTCTCCACAGTCAAATAAAATAAATATTAGCCTGGACAATTAAAAATAATTATAAAGAATGACACATTTCTTCATACGAATTGATTAATAATAAATAGCAATAGAAACCAATGTCAATAAAACAGAAAAAAAAACAAAAAAATGAAATCTAAAATAAAATGAAAACCAATAATAAGACTACGTCGATATACAATACTAATGTCAATATACAATACAGATGTCAATATAATATGTATAACTATCAGTTCGATCAAAAAATAGAACCTTTACCAACAAAGGTGGGGTAGACGACTCTAGGCCGCCACAGTAAACAGATACAAAAGGTCAGCGGACTAACGGGTTATTGTATTACAAAGAGTAATGGAGAACTTTCTTGGAAATACTCCTCCACGGGCCAAACACGAGAAATAGTTAATTAAAATTAAAGTATTATATCGTTGTAACAGGTGTATCACACATACTCAAGCATATCGGGTTTTATAAAATAATAAAGCCGTGCTGCACCTACTCGGAGATTAATGTACTTACAATCATTACCCTGTCGTATAAACTAATAAATGCAAAAATTACTTAATATTATCAATACTTTAAAAGTTTACCTAGTAGGTACTCCGCTGAGTTACAGTGATATAAAATGGCTTAAGGAAAATTATATTGTGCCAACATGTGGTATATAATCCGTCGTGCTGAAAGCAACTACTGTCACCTGTTACAACTACTGAGGTTCCAATAAACCAAACTTTTGTCGATATGTATAAGTATCTATACAGGGTGTCCCTGGAAATATGGATCAAATCAAATAGGGGCGTGGGCAAAGTCATTTCCAAACTTTTTGATCCTGCTCTGTCTTTATAAGCCTACCTGGCGTGCCTACCACCCTTCCGAAGTAGATCGAGCTAACTACCTGATTTACTGAACATTGTATACATTAGCCCCCGACAGTCACACATGGCTTATGAGCAAAGTGCTCTTTCATGACGATCGTGTGAGTTACTCCGTGTTAATATTAATTTGCTGTTAATTCATGAATAAAAGGAAATTGATCGACTGTTTATGGGTACTCTGTGGAGTTTATTTTGCAGAATTGATGTCAATTGTAAGAAGTGGATGAGTAGTTTTTCAAATTGTAGCTGGAGAGTGTTTATAAAATATGTTCTGTATAATTATAAAGAGTATTTGAATTATACAGATCAAATTTTATAAACACTCTCCAGTTACTATTTATATTATTTTTATTTTTTCTAAAACCAGGAACAGACTATTTTCTAAGCTCATTTACTAATGAGTAAATATGGTTGGAAAGTGGGCTGCCCCCCGTTGGTTGGTTGGTGGTTGTATTCTTCTACATAAGATTTCTAAATATAATAAAATTTCTGTATCAAATTGTTAGCGATGACTTAAACGATCCTAATGTGGAGCTTAGCACAAATCCTATTACATAATGTATCGTAACGCAGCTTACTGTGACAATATTGCCGGCCGGTTGACAACCCCTGACGGCTCTCTAATAACGTGACTATTACTTACAAAAATAGTATTCTATTTATACTTTGTAGAATTGGACGAAATAATAAAACATCAGCCCTTATCAAAGCTATGAAATAAACAACATTTTTTGTTAGTTTTCTATAATTTTACTCAAAAATGTTTCATTTTCGACGTCAAGATTTTAATTAAAGTTATTTAGGTACTCATAGTTTAATTTTTCAGTACTGATAAAATGTTAATAAAAAAACGCAACATGTTAGCAACATAATTATGCAAAAGAGACTTCGAAAATGATGAGTTAGTAAATATTATAAATACAGACATTTGGCTCTCCAAATGTCTGTGCTTATAATATACATACTCGGAGTTTATATGGTTTCAACCGAAAGCCGTTTTTGCCTCGTATACCATTTGTTGCATGACGCAAAAACTACCGAATGGATTTTGAAGGGGCTTTCATTGCTCTGAAATGGAAACCGCAATTGAAAAATTCGAGTACTGCATTAAAACGGTGTGTCTGAGAGAGAGAATAAAAATTCAAGAGCAACAAAATAAAGTACCACCAATAAAATACTTTTTCATTGAGTAGACAGAGTTCTGTAAAATTTTAGCGCACTTTAGAATCTCCGCATATTTTATCACAAATGAGTTCTCCGTGCCATCACGCTACTAACAAAAAAACATGTTCTCAATTTTGTTTAAAAAAATATCCTGTGGACGCTCGGAATATTGAAACTGTAAAATCTGTCTCTACGAACACAGCGTAAAATTGACAAAGCAAAAAAATATACTTGTTTACTCAGTCATTATACCAAGTAAAAGTAATTTAATAAATGGAATACGGAGCGCGCCGTAGTAGGATGAACGTACCAACATAATGTAATAATATACGGAGTTTTTGAACAACAGACACAGATGCGCACAGTGTTTCACTTCGTGTTTGTATAGAACTCGATTTAATCAAAATTACAAATTATGTTTCATACAATACGTTCGAATGAAAGGAAAATATAAAGTGGATGCCAGATGTGTGTTCTCACTAAAGTTTTTTTGTTGGAAAAGGATACTTTGAAGCTTACGATTGCCCTTTATTTCCGAACTATTAACCCTGAGCTACGCCTACTGGAGGTACGTAAAAGCTTGTTGAAATCACGTACTAGAATAAGGTCGTGGTAGGCACTAGTGGCTGAGTAATGACATGTTCCTAGGCCATCACTCGCGAACAACTTAATAGGCCGTAACCTTCAGTTCTCTTCGAAAGTGCGCAGAATGTTAAGTAAGCTCTAAACAGATTATACAGCGCGACGCGTACAAGGGTGTTCTCATTTCGATGACTGAACGAAATATAGATAATATATTCAGAGGCGAGATTTTATGTATTTTAACAATTGTATGTTTTTGTCGACATTTCAAGCGATTTCTGTTGCGATGAACAAGAAAACAGCAAGAAAAAAAAATTAACAGCTAAATTGTATGTTTTTGTCGACATTTCAAGCAATTTCTGTTGCGATGAACAAGAAAACAACAAACAAAATATTTACCCAACTATCGTATATTTCAAAAGTCAAATAAACCAACGTCGAAATTCTTGTCATCATCTAAATCTCTTCCTTTGACAACTGTTTCAGCTGAAAGGGTCCTCTAAAACATTGATTTACAACTAAGACATCACTAGAGCTAGCCAAATAGGGATGTCACTTTATGTTTCTATACCAACATATTACATGGCTGTCGACAAAAACACGTAAAATTATGCGCATACACGGTGCCTCGGAATATTTGGCACAACACTATAGTCCCGGAGATGGAGCGCGATATTTGCCAAAACGTTATTTAATATGTAAACACGCCGAACGTTTACACACATAAACAGATTTCTATTGTTTACTTTGCTTACTGTGTGCTTACATTGATGGGAGTTTAAACTATTTTGTTTGTTTGTGTTTTAATGTGAAACGTTTGAAATCTGCTGGCATTCGCGATATTACATCGCTGATTTCAGGTTGATTGAGTGCAAATACTGTGTCTAATCTATAGGAAATAAATATTATTATGTCTAAATTAATTGTTTGTTCAACGCTATGTGGACTAACATCAGTACCAAATTATTGATTGGTATGTTATAACCAAATAACATGAAATGAAAATAGGAACGCAGATAACGAGTACCTACTGCATAGGGCCAAAAAGAAATATTTTTTGTAAAAAAAAAGAAAATCTATCTTAAAATAAAAAAAAATATTGCCAGCGTAGATACGCGATATCGTGTTTCGAGAACTGAGAGTTCAATTTAATGACATTTATCTCAATATAAACTAAAGTAACGAGCCTAAAGTTATAACATAATATTCTTGGTAACGTGTCGGCAAGGACAGTGATTACTTTTAGAAGGAACTTTAATAAAAAGCACTTTTCACTTTGTAGACACAAAAAAATATATTTACGTGTAAGACATAAATACAATTTATAACAAAGCCTGATCCTTAATAAAAATTAGTCGGTCTCCAGGCCTAGGCTGTTAAAACGAAAGGGTTTTTTTCATTTGTTTTTTGTCTGAAAACATTCGTCCAGAGGTCGCCGGGCTAGCGTCCATTATGAGACTCTTCAAACAAATACAAATGTACAGTAAATAAAAGTGGACGATTAAGATAGAAGCGTTTCAAAATGGAGTCGTCGAAGGTATATGCGTAGGTATCTCTAATTAGTTGCTCAGATTCTCTCTACTGTTCACGTAGAAAGGATTTGTGAAGGAGATGTTTTTGTGATTTTAATGGTTATTAAGTTTTTATGTTAAAGAAGGAATAAAACAAGTTTCTTAAAAACTATTTGTCGTTTTAATTGAGTAGTCTACGAGCAATAAATGAGTTATATAATCAGGCTGAAGCTGTGTGAGACTGTAAGAGAAATCGACGCGCAAACTGTCCCATGAATTTGGAATATAATTTTAGAACCTTCACGTAGAAATGTTTCGTAGGTTATTTAAAAAAAAAATCCGCAGTTTTATAAAAAAAATTGCAACATCTACATGGTCAAAAGTATGAATAGCTGTTTTCTTTACATATAACCGAAACAATTTAATGCTGCTGGTGGGATCATGTCCTACTTACTGAACTCATGGTAACAGTTTGCGTGTCGATACCTATTATAATTTAAGAGCAAACTACACTAAATAACATTTAGTGTCATCACATCATTAATTACAGCTTAAATTTCTTACAAAAACATGAGAGATCGATGCCAAAAAGAAGTCTAAAGATTTATGAATAACAGAAACACCATTTGTCCATTTCCTTTGCACACAATTCTCGAATATATTCGTGTTCCGAGCTGTCTCCGCCCCTTGCGGTCTGTTAGGCATTTCTGGAGCAAGACGTGTAGTTCCGCAAGCTGTGGGGCAGGCAGACCGCTGACCTCGTTCTGACTATGTGCCGAATGTATTTCAACGTATCGAGTCTTTGTCGACTGCTTGAGAAGGGATGTTCTCGCCGGAGGCAACATGCTGCTATGATATTAAGTGAATGATTTCGTAACCCAGCTTCTGCCCGTGACTTCCTTCGCAATGAAGTTAACTATACTTACTATAAAACATATCATATATAGCACTTGACAATAGTGTCACTTTCGATAAGTGAAATATGTTTTTGTAATCGTATCAATACTTCCAGAGATAACCTGTTACAAACGAATCATTTTACCTACATAATATAAGTTAAGATTAATTCTGCTATTAACTGTAGTGCGAGGTAAGAAAGTTCTGAAAAAAAAATTGTTTTAATATTTCGTCCAAGTCGTTATTTTTTCTGTCCCATGTGCTTTGCATTGCTTCATTTACTCATTATTTTTTAATTATCTAAGTGGACCGCATCTCATCATCATCAAACCTCCGTTACATGTACGTTGTTTATATTGTCCTGTCTCCATACCGTAATGCACATTATAATTCTCCATTACATTTCCTTAATCATCGCTTTAATCATTAAATGTTCATTAACGCGGGTGCTAAACAGCATGTGCTTACTCCATAATATTTCTAGGAACATTTGTGTGAAAAATTTTGCGCTTTTAAAAACTCGTTTCCTGTAGGTGTTAGCACGTAAGAGGATGTTGTGTGCGTTGTACTTGTTACTGAGAGGTAGAATGCAGTAGATCCATTGTAAGTAATTTAGTACCTTGAAAAAAATGAAAAGCATGGACTTCAAGAACTGGCACAAGATCTGGCTACAAGAACGAAAACATTGAAATGGGACTAGTATAATTAAATACTTAGCGACGAACGTTTGTTTGACATTCATATCAATCAAAATATTTTATTACACAAACATAGGGTTACTTATGAAACGTGGGAAGCTAGGTGCATGGTTCTAATTGGTCGTTTCCTATGGAGAAGAACCAGCAAGAAACTCCACGGTTACTCTTTTAAAAATAATTGGCTTTTATAATGTTTTTCCATTTACACTGTTAACAGATATGGGAGGACAGGACATTATTTATAGGTAAACTGCACAGGCACTAGTGATGATTTTATTTGATTTGACTAGTTAATTTCTGTAAACAGATTCACTTTCAGATTAACTTCAATATTATCACATACTGCAGTAGTACAATAGCGTTTCGTAAAGTTAATTCCGTTGCAACAACAAAGTTATTAAGTTTAGCTTCATAATACGTATTTGTTCCAAATGGCTCTTCTGCCAGCACGTTGTTGGTAACACTATTACACGACTTAAAATCTGGCTTAAAGGATGACACCGTGTCTCGTAACATAAGTCGACAAATTCCAGTTTATTTTATGGAACAAGCATGCAGTATAAGAGTTTGTGAAATAAATCCGTGAAGTAAAATACATTATACATATAGTAAAATAGTTATGCTATTACCTATATAATTATAATATTATTTTCAGAAATGAGTTGTTAATTTTTGTGATTATTGGAATATTTGGATTGCCAAAATACTATATTCCACGAATGTATTTTCACGCTTATTGTTGTGCCACAAATATTAGTCGTTTCACATTGAAAATATTATATTGGAAAATTGTAGATTATTTAACAGTTTTGGTTTTAGATTATTTAGCATTTAAAATGAAAGTATTCAAGCACCTACCATTGATCTAGTCCGAGGGAGAGAGAGCTACATTTGCACCACTCTTAACTTCCATACCAAAATGTACAATAAGTGTATGTGTAAAGTTTGTATGAGGAATGACCTCATACAAACTTTCAGCTCTAACACGTTAAAACATCGACACCAAGTTACAAAGAACGCTGTTTTAATAAACTCACCAAGTTAAAGTTTGAAAGGTATTTTATAAAAAATGCAATAGCACAAGTTGCTGAGAAACACTAAGGAAACGCGTGTTGTGTGGTGGAACACAGTGCGGGTACGAGCAGAAGTTATAACAAGGAACTCGTATACATGTATTTTCAATAATTGAAAACCTGAAGAGAGGTCCTTGTATTTATAATTATGAACAACTTTAATAACGAGACCAGCGCATAATCGCTAAAAAATAATCTGCTGCTCCATACATTTGTGTTCGTATAACTCAACAAAAAGTAGGGGCCATGTGTTTTTTTTTTTTTGCAATTTCTAGGTTCGTCTCATAGTAGAAGTTCAAGTTCATAATCATAGTAAAATCACCTCTTTTCAGGTTTTCAGTTATTTTATTACACTTTGTAATGTAAGTGGTCGCTTACATCAGGCCACCTAAGGTATTCAGATGATTAATTATTTAAATCTGTGGTGCATAGAGTAACCGATCTTTTTTGCCTTTGGTCATATTTAGGCACAAAACTTCATTACTATCAAGCATCTTTTCCATATGCTACAACCTTGACTCATGCATTTGGATAAAAGTACTAGTGAAACTTAAACAAGGTGTTAGTTTAAACGAGGGGCATTCTTTGGGCACAGTAGTACTAACTCATGAAAATGATCAAACTCAAACTCAAAGCATTTATTTCAATTAAACCATTTCCAGGCACTTTTGAATTGTCAAAATTAACTAGTCGGTCAGTTAGTCAGAAAGTTGAAGCTAGTTGCCCATTCCAAAACGTAGATCTCTTGGAGAAGAACGGGCAAGAAACTCCAAGGACACTCTTTTAAATTAAGATATTACAAAATCCTGAGTACAGTATTCTTGTTGCTTCTATATGTGAGAACAATGTTATGAAGAAACAATTCAAAATAGTTATAAGTTTAAAAAGAAGCCCTGGCAGCTAAGAGATGACCAGTCTCAACTGACAGCGCCCGTTCACGATCAATTTTACTATGGGACTAACCAAGATAATACACTCCCTTAAAGTATGTCCATCGTTTAACCTAACACCTTGTATTTCGTTCGCTATAGTTCGCGGGTGCACGCTTGCACCCGCGAACTATACTATATATCACATAATTTACGGACTGCACCTTCTGACCCGATATATTGTAGTAAGAAGGCTGAATGCACGAGGATCGGGTGTGCTAAAGCAATTTAATAAAAAGCCCGGGCGGGACCTGGCCGTATCTCGTCTGTTACCGCCTTTACTCGGCTACAACCTATTACGTTGAAATGATGCAAAGTTCCGCCATATGGAAATTGTTTACTAAGTGCTAACAAAACATTTTTATTAAAAATTCTTATTTTCATAAAAAGTATGTACATTTAGAAGTAATGTATTGTGTTACACGAAATATTTTTGTAATTTTGTTCTTGTTGGGAGTTTGGAATTTTACTCGTGGCTTGGTAATGAAAATTAAGTTGATGTTATTTTTGATATTGTCATGCTTAAACAAGTTACATGCAGATGAGTAGGACAATCTAAATGAAAGAATATTAAATAAATTTGTGTGCCTATACTGAGAGGCCTTTGTCAAAAGCAAACAATTTTTGTAACAATTTTATTATTTAAAAGTTCCGTGTCCGTGGAGTTTCTTGCCCGTTTTTCTCCATAGGTACCTTCTACGCTTTGGAATGGGCAATTAGCTTCATCTTTCTGACTGGCCGAACCTTTGACAATAATTCAAAAGTGCCTGTAATTGGTTTATCCTACTAATATTATAAATGCGAAAGTTTGTGAGGATGGATGGATGGATGTTTGTTACTCTTTCACGCAAAAACCACTGAACGGATTTTGATGAAACTTTACAGTAATATAGTTTATACATCAGAATAACACATACGATACTTTTCATCCCGATATACCCACGGGATCAAAACTTACGCGGGTGAAACCGCGGGGCGCAGCTAGTTTGAAATAAATGCTTTGAGTTTGAGTTTGAAAGGCTATGTACAAAAAGCTGTATCCCCGGACATTGCATGCATTGTGAAAACAAACGACTGAAAAAGTCACCGTCTCTAAATTCAAATTCAAATCCAACTTCCCCGTACACAGATTATCAAGCCAACGTTCAGCCTCTTCAACAAACAACAAGCCAGCACATAAGTTAATTCCGTCTGAGCGGAACATGTCCTCACAAATACCACTTATACTGAATTTATTTAGTGCACAGCACATAAATACAAGTCGCTGGCAATTGAAAGTAAGTGTAGGCCACGCCCCCTGTCGCGTAGCTTTAACATAAGATCCTTTGTCACGATTTCCGACGACTGAATGATGGCGATGGGGGAAATGGGGATAAACTAATGAGGATAATGTTTGGGAGGGAAATCGAGGGATAACCGGTTTTGAATGGTATTAGGGATGTAATTTATGAGTTTGGTTTGGAGGTTATGGCGGTTTTTGTAGATGTTGCTTGGTAAGAAATGCAACATGTTGATAACCATAAAGGGTCGTAAAATCTTTCATTGCACCACAGAAATAAAATAAGCCCGAAAAATTAATTTTTAAAAACTTTATCTCGATTTTTAAAGTGTATCTTCAATGATTTATGAATAAAACGAATTTATTGATTTTAATTTTAATAAGTAATCGAAAAAATAACACAACCAAAATAGATATGAATATGTTTCACTAACCACGATCATTATAGCGCCGCTCGACGCTCCATTATCACGGATGCCCGCTCGGATGCACAAACTGGAAAACAAATGGAAATAATGAAAAACAACAAACAAACGTATACAATTCTATCATCAAATTACCAACAAAATAGACTTAATATAACACTAACACTAAGCTCGTGTTATAAACTTACATAACTCATTCACATAATTAATATCTAGTGTAACTGCATTAGTTAGTTAGTAAAACTAATTTCAGCACTTTGTAAATTTGCTTTTCATTCTACGGTTGAAGTATGGGGCCCATAATTGGTCGCGCGATAAATTAAGGGGTGGTTTGATGCCGCGTTATTTGATTAAAGTGCGAGTTGTGCCAAGTGCTATAAAGGAGTTAAATGGTGCAATTATGCGCTCTTAAGCGTAACGCGGTAATGTATTTTGCTGGACGCTGTGTCCAGGCGGATTTATTGTGGTTGCAAATATCTGCTTGTTGTGTAACAAGAATGATTTGATTAGTATATATTGGTACACTCTGCTTATTATCCTAGATTATGTTCGCCCCAGCTTATTCAAATTCGGAGTAATACGCGTCTAAGTTTGGTTTGAACAAAAAAGTTTAAGAAACTGTCTTAAGCATCGAACCAAATATATAAACGACAAAATAAATGCAATTTAAACATTGAAATCAAAAACTCGACCCCAAAAACTTTTCACAAAGACATCGGATGACAATTCATCAAAGCAAAATCTTAAAGTGCACCCAAGCCGCGGTTTGCAGGTAAAGCAAGGCTGACTTCCCCGACCTCGGTCAACTTCGGCAAACTTCGGGTGTACTGAAAACACACCCTTTTTAACTACCCAACAAGTTAGAAGAGGTAATTCTTCACTTAGTGTCGGGATGCGTTGCGAGAAGCAAGTTTACTGCGTGATTGAGTTAAAGTTTGTAAAGTTTCATGTAGTTTATAAAATATTTATATAACGAGGAGAGTTGATGCTTGGTGGTTTAGTGACATAGCTAATAGGAGAAAATAAGAGCGAATGAAAATAAAATTGCATCAATAGCTGGTCCAATTGGCTTAGATTTTATTTTCGTGTAGACTAGGAGACGATATGAGATGAAAATAATTCTGATCAAAACAGGACGCCGCTGTTTAGAGATATTACATTTTTGATTAATTGAGACTATATCAGGACTCAAATAAATCTATAAATGTTAGTTATAAACAAGGATTTTTGGGAACTCATCCGGCGTATTTTTACATCAAGAGTTAACAGCAAGTGTCTCATAATGAATATCTAATTTATACACTTCCTGCCAGACAATATTAATTCACACTGTAACTTAAACTAAAAAATACAGTAGGTACATACTTCACGTGCTAATTTTATACAGTTTTTGTGCCAAACCACTGGGCTTTGTCGTAATTAAACCTACCTATGTCGTTTTGTGTTTATTTTATCCAAATTAACGCGAGGAATTTCCTGTGGGAGCTGCTGACTATATTTTAGAGTTCGTAGTGAAGGTAAAAAGAGTCACTCTACTGTTTTTATAGAGTAATATTTACTTATTTGATGTATATTTTGTGCGGAGTAAAATGTAAGGATGTTTCATTTGTTCTGTTGAATATTTTTCATATAACTAGCGTGTTATATTTAGTTTTTTTTTCCAAAAGTACACGAGTTAAAATCAGCTATGACAAGGTGGTTTAGTTACCACTATAAGGTTAGGTAGTTTAGTTACGATTATAAGGTCACTTACGACCAAAAATCTAATCACCCAACACGTTGCAAAACCCTGTTTCAAATACCTATAGGTTTCGAACAACACATTATTATTACGACCGCATTAACAGATATCCACTAAACATGTAGGGTGCCCAATAGACCATGTACTACACCCCCCTTACCCCACCCCCCTTTGGACAATAAATCCACAGTTATGGGCGTCGAAATAATTAGTGGGTTCATTAGGAAGCGTACTAGCGAGTCATTATTTTGTGAAATGAGGTTGCTAGGTGGCGCCACCTGTCTTCTGAGCTCTTAAAGGCAAAAATTGGGAACAAGTTGCAAGGATTCTTATCATAAAAAATGGTGGGAAAACATCACATACACCCCAGTATTTTTCGAAGGTTGGGCAAAGGAGCACATTTTACAGCCACATTTTACCAGTTATGTCTCCAGGCAGCTACTAAAAATTCCGGACAGAAAACCCGATAACATTTTACCGGACGCTAGAATCGAACCCAGGACTTCATGTCCGGCAATAGTACTTGTGATCACTAAACCGCTAGAGGCAGGAACACCTATATATAAACAAAAGCGACTAAACGAGGACCTAGCACAAGTTATATACGTCAATAGATACGTTACACGTTTCCTAGAATAGAAATACCAGTAGATGTATTTATGTAATTATTTGATATCTGTCGAGTGAATGCGTAGCTAATAAATATCAAACATCAAAAACACGTACGAGTATTCCTTTGTATTAATCTGACATGTGTCAAGATTGCATTCTCTCGTCGGCCGCACTATAGTTGATCATTGACTTTATTCTACGACAATTCATGGTTTGATACAATGAAATTCCTATTGGTATTTTAGAAAGACAATTAGCTGTAGCTGAAGCTGCATTCAAGGAAGTAAATACTATTAGGAAAAAATCTACCTCTTTAAATAATTAAAATTTTAAACAGTAGAAGCAACTCTATATCAAAAATATTGCTTCCACTTTAATAAATATAACATGCAAAACGGAAGGATTTAAATAATTAATTATTTAATAATCAAACAAACGGATGATTCGCTTCTGCTAATAATAATTATCAGCAATGTTTATAAAGTTTGCATAAATACAGGAACGACACGGGATAAACTTTATGTTATTAAATAATTCAATTGACGTAAAACAAATAATTATGCAATTCGGTCGTCCAATAATGATACTATTAATTAAATAATTACCAAAAAAAAAGGACAAAACCAAGACGTTGTTACAAGAAATAAAATAATATAGATAATCTGATGAGACAGCGAAGTGTTAATTTCAATAAAAATAACAGTTAAACTCGTTACGATTCACATTAACTGTTACTGTAGCAGTTACAGTAACTATAGTGTTATAAACGCGTTATTCGCACCATCGGGCAATTAAAACTGGTATAAATTGTATCTAGCGTGGTCCGACGCCAATTATTATCAAAAACAGAACGATAATTATAACATTTCGATGTATTTACTGATTTAATTAATGGATAACAGAAAGTAGCTCGTTAACATATATTTATGAGCGTATGTGCAGTTATGTCGTTATACAGTGATTGTTTTATCAAGGGAATGCCGTCATGGCAGGAATTCAGGGAAATAAAATAATATTATATTAGTATACATCAAATTAATCATTTTATTCATGAAGGCTTAGGCATTTTTCCTGGAGGAATATGTCTATAGGCCAAAGTAAAAACTGTTCTTCTCGAGTCAGCCAGCCAATACCAACGAATCACGTGAAGCATTTCAATGCCAACTACTTAGATGAAGCTCTTCTTTGCAATTGGAACGATGAATGCAATTCTCTTGACATTGGCTCCGATTGCTTGCTACTAAAATCTGTGTCTGCCCACATTTTTTTCAAATTAATGTTTCATTTAAGTATTTGACTTACTAAACATATTTATTTGGATTTTAAGTAAGTATGTACTTACAACCCAAGTTGAAAAGTTATTTATTTTGCCAACCATGGTCACTGAGAAGTGCATTCTAGACAGGAAATGATACTAAGTTCATTAACCTTTCTTTTGGCAATATATTTTGAAAGAACAGTCACCTATTTCAACTAAATATATTAATCCAACTATAAAAATAACAACCTACAAATATCAACACTTACAAAAAAACCCGTTAACCTTATTACACCGAAGAAAATATCTATATATATATATATAGTAACTATGTAATATTACTATAACACGTAGAGCAGTCCGTGCACCTGGCAACTGCCACTAATTATTATAATTTAATCTTTCTTTTCCCTTTCATTTTACAACCTTTATCCGCCGAAATGCTTGCGCTGAAAATTGTATAAGATTTTTATGTTCCGGATTAAGTTGGAGCGGCGAGTTCAGGGTTATTTTTTATATTTTTAAGCAGGGAGTTGTGGAAATTTCCTTGTAAATGTTAGGTATTCTTGGTTTCGTTCAAACTGGTAAATTGGGCTAAGAATAGAAAATGACATGAGTGTCGCAGGAGTATATACCTAGCAAGGAGTGCCATACCTAGCAATGGGGAATTTATCGTCGAAAAATAACTGGCGTAGGTAGAGGTCTAAAATCGAACTAACAACGAATAGATTTTGAGTCAGTGTTGATTTTCCATGTCGGAAATTGATTGGAAATTCAGAATATTTCAAAAATACCAATGGACTGAAACTTGACTTGTAAGGAATTCGACTGCACGTGTAAACGAAATGCCTCTAATGGTTAATACACTTAATACAATCGTTTGTAATATCCTATAAACCTGTGTTATGCAAACAAATGAATGTGATATACTTCCTTAATATACCGCATAATATAGGTAACATTTTATTAACCTAGCTGAGCTAAGTCATCAAACAAAGTCACAATATTATCAGACAATGAACATAGGATTCCCTAAACAAATTTTCAATACAAATACAAGCCCTCAAGGAACACAGACAGAAGTGTGAGATTGATAATACTAAACCCAAAAGTTTGCAACTACCTACATTTGGGACTTCGGCGATAGAGCAAATAATTTGAACGATAAAACCAGTTCATAATGCTGTAACTTGTGTCTAAGGGACACTTTCTCTACTATTGTTTTAGTACTTTACATGTACCGATCAAACTTGGATTTAGTTTAGAATAGTTATTTGTAAGCCAAGATACCTACATATCAATTATTCTTCGATTCTAAAGCCCCGTATCCAAAAACTATAGACAAAGGCAACAAAAGTTACGCAACAACATAGTGTTTGTTAAAATAAGTTTTACTCGCAAACTGTAACAAGCACCATGTTCAACTGTGACCAGCACCATGTTCAACTGTGACCAGCACCATGTTCAACTGTGACCAGCACCATGATCAACTGTGCCCAGCACCATGTTCAACTGTGACCAGCACCATGTTCAACTGTGCCCACCACCATGTTCAACTGTGACCAGCACCATGTTCAACTGTGCCCAGCACCATGTTCAACTGTGACCAGCACCATGTTCAACTGTGCCCAGCACCATGTTCAACTGTGCCCAGCACCATGTTCAACTGTGCCCAGCACCATGTTCAACTATGACCAGTACCATGTTCATCTGTGACGAGCACCATGTTCAACTGTGACCAGCACCATGTTCAACTGTGACCAGCACCATGTTCACCTGTGACCAGCACCATGTTCACCTGTGACCAGCACAAGACTCAACTTGCAACACAAGAACATGTTGCTGACAGATTGTTGTGCAACTTTTATTTCCCGTGAACACGTGGCTTTATTCGTTACACATTTAAGCGAGGTATAAAACATATCCTTTGCCAAAAGTATAATACATTGAAACATAATATTATACCAACTAACTCTTTCAGTATATCTTACGAAATCTCCGCATTTTCGTAAAATTTCATACATAAATGTACGAAAAAGGCAAAAGTTACAGTAGTCATACATATTTATACGGAAAGACAGATAATGTATCATTTTATATTAATATTCATGTGGAACGGATTGTAACTGTCCAACAGTTTAATGTATTGGTGTCGCGATAAAAATATTCTGCTTCATTAAACTGTATCATTAAAATATTTTATGTCATGAATTCAATTTTACTTTCATTTCGACAGATTTGACGTTATAAATTGTGCTTAAAACATCAGAGGGATTTAAAATGAAACGATGTATTAATTCTCCCCGACTATTTAAAAATAAATGTGTCATAATGACTAATCGCTTGTCACAAAAGCTTTATTTCACGTTTTATACTATGAATACTATAAGAATAGTAATGTTGATATGGTTGTAGCTCAGCCAACATCTATAGTAACAATAGTAATGTTGATATGGTTGTAGCTCAGCCAACATCTATAGTAACAATAGTAATGTTGATATGGTTGTAGCTCAGCCAACATCTATAGTAACAATAGTAATGTTGATATGGTTGTAGCTCAGCCAACATCTATAGTAACAATAGTAATGTTGATATGGTTGTAGCTCAGCCAACATCTATAGTAACAATAGTAATGTTGATATGGTTGTAGCTCAGCCAACATCTATAGTAACAATAGTAATGTTGATATGGTTGTAGCTCAGCCAACATCTATAGTAACAATAGTAATGTTGATATGGTTGTAGCTCAGCCAACATCTATAGTAACAATAGTAATGTTGATATGGTTGTAGCTCAGCCAACATCTATAGTAACAATAGTAATGTTGATATGGTTGTAGCTCAGCCAACATCTATAGTAACAATAGTAATGTTGATATGGTTGTAGCTCAGCCAACATCTATAGTAACAATAGTAATGTTGATATGGTTGTAGCTCAGCCAACATCTATAGTAACAATAGTAATGTTGATATGGTTGTAGCTCAGCCAACATCTATAGTAACAATAGTAATGTTGATATGGTTGTAGCTCAGCCAACATCTATAGTAACAATAGTAATGTTGATATGGTTGTAGCTCAGCCAACATCTATAGTAACAATAGTAATGTTGATATGGTTGTAGCTCAGCCAACATCTATAGTAACAATAGTAATGTTGATATGGTTGTAGCTCAGCCAACATCTATAGTAACAAACTCATAAACGACAAAGTGAAATTCTATCAGCGATAACGATTTGATAAAGTCTAAAATGTATGAAAGTCATTGCAGAAATAAGGAAAGCTTTAAAAACGATCGCCACTTGTCGAGGGCCTCTGCTGCACTCACTAATGATGAACCATCTAAACTTAATAAACAGTTCTTTACCTAAATAGACCCACTAAAAAACTCCTCAATATAGGAGAAAATTAACAACAAAAGTAATTTAATACCGACAAAAGCCCCATACAAATGAAAAGCAATTATTGAAAGGTATTTTTCGTTCGGCTCGAAAAATCAGCATGAATTTGCAACTATTTCCACTGCATGCCACTTATAACTGTCCTCTTCGGGACTCTTCCACTGAGGGTCGTTGAGAGTTGATTTCCTCTCTGTTTGTCATAACACAATTTATTTATTGTATCGACTCTGTCGGCACAATTCAATTGTATTTGTAACAAATAAAGGAATAACCCGATTGTGGCATGTTTGTAGGATTTTTAAACTAATGCGTTCACAAAATGGAGGATTTTTTTCTAGTTATTTTTGGTTAGCCATTCGATTGTTAGGAATTTGGGGATTTTAAAACCGGTTTCAAAACCGTACTTGTTTGGTAGTAGCCATTTTTTTAATTTTTATATTTGTGTTGCTTACAAAATAGTTTCCAATTTTTCGTTAAAGTTAACTTTGCATGAGAAAACAGTTTTAGGCACATCTTATAACATACATTCTTCTATAAGATCACAAAATTTATCTCCAATTTTGTCCAATGCGGAACAAGTCTCTATTTTCTAAACATTTACAGTAATGATTCGAATCAACTATAAATCCACTTTATATTTGGCCTGGCATATTAGCGCAGCTGCTACACGCTACGGCCACGTCCGCTACGAGCTACGAGACTACGAGTGCTACGGCGTAGAGGACATGCAAACATTCGGACAGTGATGTTAAACAAACTCAATTACTGCTACGGACTAGTACCTGGCCTCAATTTTACTACTGCGGGATTTCAGTGGTGAATTTGAAGGTAAATCTAAATGATGTAGTAATTTCAACTACAGCACTATCTATGTAAATGAGCTTAATTTTGCTCTGATGCAAAAATGATGCAGCTTCGATTATATTCGACGTTTTTACGTTAAACATTGATGGCTTTAACTATTTTTAATTTACAGTTTTACGTAAAAGTGATAAAGAATAATAATAGCTAGTAAAACAGGTTTTATTAAAAAAAAATCGAGTCTTCCTTTTGACACGTACCGTGCAATTATGTTAATCTCGGTAGAAGCGATATAAAGTTCAAGCTATTTTCATTACATTCAAAAGGCAAACAAGTTTCACCATTTAAAATAGAACCACCGCCTTCCAGAGTTCAAAATATAATCCTTATAAATTGCCCAGAGCATCAGAGTCTTGGCTAATTAGTGCTAACTTTTGTTACTCTTAAGTAACAAAACCAATTCCAGTTTTAACGAGAAATCTCTTCAGCAAACAGCATCAGAGCAGTTCAACTCAACATCTGTCAACTTACCTATGACATACCTACAAGGCCTCAGGAACATATGTTTGGGCACAACACCACAAAGGATTTTATGCTTTAGAGTTCAGTAATACAGGTTGTTTTCCCGTGGTTTGTAAGTGTGAATGTGAGTAATTTGTATGCAGATCGGTACATGTCAACAGTGAGTTGGGACCGGATTCCAAAGGAGCCTTTTAGTGACGTTTAGTACTTGTGTAAATTTTATACCCTCCGTTGATTGTCGCCGAATTAATGTACGCGGGTTCGTACTTACACGTCGACGGGTATCTACAGGCTGAACTGATGTTTATTTAGATACGAACAAGCTGGTGGTTTATTGTCCATGTTGTTATGTTGGAACATGGAATTAGTACTGAGTGTAGTAGAGGACACCTCTATCTGACCTTTCGAGAAATGCAGGCGTGATGTTATGTTATAACATTGGTTTGTGTACTGATGGTGATTGGAAACTGATCACAATAATTATAAATACAAAAAAATAAAAAATCTTTTATTAACAGGCTACCTAGGCCCACATTGTGTTCTCAAATTAAATAACTTATAAACTATGTTATAATGTGAAAAAAAAATGAAAACAAAGGTGCGAAAGGTATAAATTTAATAAATAATATAATGACCTCAGATAGCTTTATCAAGCCCCATGAAATACATGAAGCTTGATAAACCTACCTGAGGGGCAATTCTCGTAATTTTTAAGAACGTTAACAGTCTGATCTCAGTCTCAATCTGTCAAAAATACTTCAAATTACCCTATATTTTAACAAGTTTTTGACATTTGTTTGTCGCCAGGATGAGACTGCAACTAGATTTTGAACGTTTTAAATTAGCAGAATTGGCCTGCTGAGGTAGGGCAATCCAGCCTTTCAGCAAACACCCTTAAGATATTGTTATTGTTATTTTAAACGTAAGCGTAAAATGCATTTTTGTGACATGTTGATAGTGAAGTATTGAACTGCCACTATGTCTCTCTTATCATACCAATTGGTGTAATTAATTAATCATTCAATCAATTTAAATATTTTGAGCCTAAATGCTTATGTTCATTTCAGCATGAATGTAGGTAGGTAATTATGTAAAATGTCACTATAGTAAATAGTTGTCACAATATTGCAGGCATCCATACATTGATATTTATCTGACTAACAAACATACATAAAGCCTTTTCAGAGGTAGGCAGACCTTTCCTCCCGCTGCTGTACTAAATTATTGTAAAGGAACTTAACTACTAGTTTAGCAATATATTATGTGTAAGCGATTAAGGTTAATTGGTTTAATTAATATTATCCGATAAGGCGTAATAGTAAATAATCAGTTTGCAGTGTAATCCAGTATACTGATATTAGTCAGTGTTCTCAGCGATTTTGGTCTTGAAACACATCTGAATTAATATTTGATTAAATTTAAAGTTAATGAGGAAACCAACCCTCGGGCCCTTTTTATACACACATGTTTTTGCTGTGAAAAACTAAGGTTTATTCGCCGTGTGTAGGTACGGTTGGGTCGTCAGCATACAAACTTCCACAGTGAAGTTTGTTGACGACATGGCTGCACTACGGCACGGCGCCGTCGCCGTATACCATAGAATCGTGTCATATACAAGGCCTTATGTCACCAATTTATAATAACCTTTAACTTATTATGGTGGTACAAAACTTGAGATACAAAAATGGAGAACTTTTTTGACACCATTAAAAATTAAAAGATTAAAGTATTCCACTAAAAGGTTAAATATTCAACAAAACTAATATAACGGCTAGTAACATAATTTAAATAAAGAAAAGCTATTAGCTAAGTATCAAAGCCACCTCCACCACGCAGTCAGAATAACTAACCGATTAAACTCCAGTTTAAAAGCAGTCGCTCAGTGTTACCAACCTATAACAAAATTTACCCCCAAGATTTTTTAAAAATCCCCCTAAAAAACCCTAAGTATCTCACAAGTTAAATTTCTTTCATGTAGTGCCCAACTCCCTAACTCGTTCGTAACTCATAAAATAAAACGCATTGGTACTTAGTCAAGAGACCTCCACAATCACAAACGAAAACATAAACAAACGTCATTACGTCAGGTTGTCAGTTGTCACCTGTCAAACGTCACGGGGCGAAGGATCATAGAACATTTATACTCTAGGGAGGATATAAATGTTTATACTCTAGGGAGGATATAAATGAGGCGAAGGATTGAGCAAATAAATCATAAAATAAAGGTGCAAACCTCTTAGACTGAGGTCTGAGGTGCAAACCGTAGATAGAGAATGATATCTACGGTACAAAAAGCATTGACTTACGGAAAGATACGGATAAATAAGTGAATGAAAATTAATATGCAAAGATCGAGGCTCGCAACTGCCCTGCTAATCCAATACACTGTAACTTTTGTTAGTATATTGGATTGGCAGAGCAGGTGCCGGTGTTCATTGATTTCTAAGAAGTTATCACGTCAAAAATTGTTGGTCAGGGGTACTAAACAGACTAGAAACTCACTAAGTTGATTTTGGATTAACACAACAGCACAGTTCGTTCCATTCCATGCACAGGCCACGTTCGTTTCATTCATTCGAGAACTAAATCGCGGTGCGGTGATGTTATTCTATTCCTACTATTGTTCGAGTAAAATTGCACATGTTTTTTGAGGCCCCTAAAAATATCCCCAAAAAATTTCTGTCCCTAAAAATCCCCCTTTTAACATTTATTCCCCCTAAATTTAGGGGGAAAACCCCAAAGTTGGCACCACTGCAGTCGCTTAAACATTAACTATAGAACAGAGATTGCTAGAACTACTTCTAGGAAAATTACGAGTGGCATTATTTCACTCGTTAGTTACTCCGTTACGTGTAAAATTTACTAGTGGACTCATTAAAACTTGGCCTGTGTCCAGGGCCCGATATTGTGTGGCCAGGCCTAAGCACATTTCGACTCGTTACGTGTGTCTGAATCAATTTCATGAATAGTTTCGTTCGGGTTCATTTAAACTTGTTTCATCTAGTGAGTGTCCTGTGTCATCGAAATATGCTTGCTTGTTTTGTTTTGAATATTGGTTTTGGCAAAGAGTTTAAAATTTAAAATTCGATCATTATTGTGTATTCAAAGTTGGTAGAAATAAAATATTTTTATTGCTCTTTTAATAATGTTGTGGTTATAAAGGCAGACGATAAAAGTCCTGCATTCACGAGCATGTTCTAATTAAACACAAGACTAGCTAAAAACAATCTAAGTTCCGCGTCCAAGAATCTTTTATCGCAGGTGCCAAACTACCACTGCATCGAAATTGATGAAAATTGGTTTTGTAATTTTACCTTGAAAACATACCATACGAACAGACAGCATTTATAATATAACACAAAGGTTCTTTTAGGATAACAGTTGATAACAAAAACACATTGATAGCCAAATTATTCCCCACAAAATGATATCCTCTACCTAGAGAGGTACCAAAAAATACTCATTAAATATTCGTCGTCCATATTCGTAACATATTCCGACTTTCTCGTCAGCAGTAAAAGTATGTAGGTATAGGAATTTTGAACATACATTAACATAATGCATATTCAGAGTAGAGCCTTACCTGGCATAATTACTAATACATATGTATGCATATTAGAAGGATATTTGCAAAATGAGCGGAAGGTATTAAGGTGCCCGTAATCCGCCGTCTCATGTTAGCTGTGCGGGAGTTCTTATGTTAAACTAATTAGTCATTGGATCGTTACACTAGGTTCATAGAGGTTAACTTCACCATTGTGAAAACAAGAATTAGCTAGAATATTATAAACGGTATGTATAAAATAGTGGTATACGTTTTATAATTGCATCATAACTTTTAACTGAAATTTGCTATTTATTATACTTAGTGTTGCTATTACTTTATGTACATTAATATTTCATTACCACTGCTCTCAAATCGGTGAAAGAATAAAACATCGTGAGGAAACCGGCTTGTACTAGCTGCATTAGGCCCTGCATAATGTTCTGCAGGGGTACATTATAAACGATCTCATTTAATAAATTTTACATATACAGTGACGTGAATATTTACTTTGTAAAGTATTATATTATTTTAATATTGTGGTTTAATTTTCTTTTGTCTTTATTTTTTCTCATTTAGTCATGGTCTGGCACTTTGAGTAATTTATGCGGCCTACCCAAATGTCCTTTCTTTGGTATTGTTCGTCGAAATAGTTGAGCTCCTTAAGTTTTAAGTTGAGCTGCATGATTACTGACAAATGCGTGCACTGACTGGACAGGTCCACTAAATCTGTATGGTTTTTTCCTCAAAAGACCATTTCAGACACCAATCTACATGTTCTTCACATGATCTGACCAAGATTATGTCTGGACTTTAAAAGAGACTGTGACCTCTGAGTTTGTTTCGGCCTTTCATCTCAGAGTAGTCAGATAGGAAACGACGAACTCATCTAGTTAAAAATTTTGATTGACATGTATAAGTGTTTGTACAAACGTTCTTACAGAAATAAAATAATTTATCAATAGTGTACAACTCATACTACAAAATCATATACAAAATATACTCTACCTATATTTGCCAACACTATCTCCTTGAAATCATAACCCTTCATCGCGTGGCGCCTTTGATCCCAAAAGGCTAAAGGATGGCCTACTGTCCTTCATTCTCTTTTATCGATATTGTGAATCATGTCGTAGGGGATGAGTTTAGCGCTATTTACACAGTTCCAACCCTATGTCCTGTTGTGGGTTGGATCCTTTTTGCTTATCTACGTCCATTTATGCAATGTATTGGTATGTTGTTGTCAGTAAATTAAAGACATCATACAATAGCAATTACATAGTAAATTGATTATCTTATAAAAGCTTTTTGGTTGTGATCACGTGCAATGTAATTAAACAATCAGTTCAAGGTTTCAACCGCAATCGACCAATAAGTAATTAATAAGTAGTTTGTATTGCTTCTCCATCTTTCACGGCCCAAGTTGGAAAGCGAAAGGCAAACCAAACCCAGAAACAACCTAAAATTAAAAAAAACCACCGCTTCTCGGAAATTTGGCAAATAACGAGAATTGATTGCACCCCTCGATCGCTAACATGTCGCCCTGTGCAAAATGGCGCACAAACACTCGCGCACAAATTAACTGGGCAGCGTGGCGGAGCACAGTGCACTGTGCACAAATGAGTCTCGATGCGGGCGGTGACAATCACTGCGATGATATTACGTGGTGGCAGGCAAACACTGATATTTTAGCGCATATTGTTGGGGAGTAAGGTGCGAGGTATAGAAGGCCTGCGATAGTACCTAACTCAAAACTGTGAGTAGTTTGTTTCGTGTTCATTACTTAATCATTCGAAGCTATTTCGTTAAGCACTCGCTTGAAAAAACGTTTTTGAGTTGGAAAAGATAAGTATAGTTGGATTGGTTCGTGCAAATTATATATTCTAGATGTGCATCAGAAGAATTTGCTGCGATGTTTTTTCGACTCACTATCGAAAGGGTTGGATGGCAACGTATAGTTAGCGAACAAATGATCTTACGATAATAAACTGTTTTTTCTAGTCTGTGAAGTACCTTGGTAGCTATCTGCTGACAAGCCTACACTGTTCTCCCATACCTATAAACTCTGTAATTTTAAAATATCGTTTTTTAAAAGAGTATTCGTGGAGTTCCTTGCCGGTTCTTCCACATACGAAACGACCAATTGGAACCATGTACTTAGCCTGTGACGTTTCATAAGTGCCCGTGTAGGTTTATATGAATTCAATATTTTGAATGTTGAAACTTTTCAAGTTAGCAAACACTCCAAAATAAACCACATACAAAATTAAATTTCTTGTGAGACATGTACTCGTAGAGACAGGAGAAGATAGACAGGTGGAGTTCTCAGTGCTAACCTGTTAATCCACAAAGCTGTCAGTTACATGATCAAATGTATCGCTCCGGTGCTGTCATTAGTGACGTCCCGGGCTTATGTCAGTCAGCGGCAGTCGAATGACGTCACAGGCAGGTTGCGTCGTGAGAGATGGCTCTTCAATATTTGAAGGATACATCACTTCTTAATGCCGTAGTGGAGTGAATCGTGATATTTAGAAGACGTGTGATTTTGGTGATGCAGTTGATACACAGTCAGGGTAATTATTTTTTTTATCAAATTGACATACTGCATCAATTTATTTGCATTTCATACAGCTGCCAAAGAATTCATATACACACAACTTAAATTGGTAGTCAATTGGTAAACAATTAATTTCCCTTACTTTATGCGTGACTTCCAATTGTTGTTTCTGTTGTCAATTTTATCGCAACGCTATGAAAATGAACGGTTAAGTGACTGCAGGTACAAGAGGTTAGAGATCAAGTTTCATGTGAAATCCGTTAGGTGAGTTTCTTTAAACCATCAAAACCGAAAAGTCATATTCATAAAATTCGTAGGCCACATCTCCATCTAAACCAACGTCAACAGAATCCAGATCAAAATGGAACAAAATGTTTCCCATATGAAGGCAACTCTTTGAGGGAATCGTTTCATTCCGGGAACCCCAACTACGCCTTCATTTGATGACGTTTACAACAATCTGACAGCTGAACATTCATTCGCACATAGAATTTTGTACTGTGTTGTAATGGATTAAGGTTGATAATTTAATGGAGAAGTGAGTACTGATTCAGACAATAGTGCAAGTCAGGGATTTATTGCGGGGGGCGTGTATTGGAAGTGACGGGACTTCATGACGTCACAGGAGTGACGACTGATTATGTCGTTAGTTGGCTGGGATGTGAATTATTTTCATTTTTCTGTTGTTTTTTATTGCTTGCGCCATTGTATATGAAAATATCTGTCGAACTGACATAAAAATGTGTTCTTTAATTTATTAAGTAAATGGATATTGAAGAAATTATTATTCCCAGCCCAAAGTGTAGGTTTGTACCCGGTTGATGAAAAAGGCTCGCCCTCCAAGGGACTTTAACATACCTGGCGAAATGTGGGCATACTACAGGTGCATCTCTGCCTAACACTTTGGAACACATGCGCGATGTTATGTAATTACACGCAGAGATATTGTCCCTAGCAGAATATCACGAACAGTTTCATTTTCATTTAATATTTTCATCCGGATTTGATGGACCGACTCACATTTATTGTATTGTTTTAATTACTGTTTCTGAAGCCGAGAGCACTTATCTATAAACTGCAAGCGTCGCAAATGGCTCGAAAAGAAATTAAAACAAGGGGACGTTCAACTTAAGAGAACTCTGTCCTTTAGTTTAAACAGCACTTGGTGGAAGCCCAAAACGATTATGAGAAAATGTTTTTATAGTACTTTTATATACAGAGTGGCGATAAGATTATCACATTAAATAGTACAGCGGTTATTACAAGTTGTTATCAGTCTGTTGAACAAAATAGGAAACTGAAATATTCAACAAAATAAATACCGTAAAAATTGATAACAAGGCCACACACCGTTGATAACAAGGCACTAGACACGTTTTCAATAAATCAACACAAACTTTATGGTATTGTTGCCAAATAATCACAAATAAATACTAAAGCGAAAAAAAGCTCAACGTCTAGAATGTTACCGGCACACTGTATAGCGTATAAAACAATGTCGCTGTTCGTATCTATCTTTGTGATCGATTAGTTCTTCTGAACCCACATGCAGTATACACTACGCAGTTTTAAGTCATTTAGAGTTTTTTTTCCGGAAGGGATATGTGTATATTTTTGATATTTATCTTAAATACAGCACAGATATCTCGATGTTCTGACAGCATGGCGCCATATCAGTAGAGACCCGACTCTGTTTCGTACGCAGGGGTGGGTCTCTTATAAGATAATTTGGTTTAAATCCAATATTTGTAAAATAAAACAAACCAAACATCCCACACAAGCACACACAATACACACTCATACACACCACAAACACACCCTACATCACACCAAATACACTAAACACGAAGCACGCTCTAACCAATTATCCCAGGTAAATAATGTTTTTCGTGTTTTTATCTTTGTTAACTTATTTTTTTAAATTTATTTTTTATTGTGATTTGTATGATGGTAATTGGGAGAAGACACTGGCTTCTGTAACACAGGTACCTAGCGTAGGAGTCAGAGCCTCACTATTTTGTTAAAATTAATTAGGTATGTCAATAAAAAATCAAAAGTCATTTTTATTCAAACTAGGTTAAGAATCAGCACTTTTTGAACGTCAAAATTGCATAAGACAGTCCCCCTTCACCACTTCCTAGTACTCTCGCTGGAGAGAAGAAGTGGCGCAATAAACTCCCCAGCAGCACTTAATAAATTATTATCATTATTTATATAAAAATAGTGAAAATACACACACCACTATGCCTCAGACGGTTTTGAGTTGTCAGTTGTCCAACTCATCATCTGCCTGCCTTTTCCCAACTATGTTGGGGTCGGCTTCCAGTCTAACCGGATGCAGCTGAATACCAGTGTTTTACATGGAGCGACTGCCTATATGACCTCCACACCACAACCCAGTTACTGGGTAATACGATATCCCTTGTTTTCCTTGAATATCAGACTTTCGGGCTTCTGACTACCCGTAACGATTGTTAAAGATCCACGACCGACAGCCGAGACCAACGGCTTAGCGTGCTTTCCGAGACAAGGAGGGGTCTCGGTATGTAAAGATGGTCACCCATCCACAAACCAACCCCTGATCGATCGACCTGTCCGGCTGTTATTATTTAGCCACGGGCCCCTCCTCTGTCAGTTGTCCAACTGTTACTCATAATGTAGCGTCGCGAGTACATCACTGGCACACAGACATACAATCAATTCGAAACTCCTCCATCCATTGACATCCATCAGATACTACAGCGGAGATTTCTATAGCGAACTAGTGGGAAAGCAACGCTCGCAAGTGGGGCGGGCACAAAGCGATGACGTCACAACACAAAGCGCCAATGACTCCACAAAGGTGGCTCGATGACGCGCGGCACAGACGCGGTACGACGCGGCACAGATGCGGCACGGCACAGATGTCGCATTGATACCGCGCTGTGATTAGTGAGCGCTGCTTACAGTAACGCGGTGCGGTGATAACTTGTTTCGTGATTTTCAGTCGTGTAGGCTGTAGGCTCTATTACACGGAACTGGGGGATGTTACGTAATTGTCCAGTGTGGTTTTAATTATGGTTGTCTGTCTCTATCCAAGCATATCACCGAAGTGATAATTACCATTAAGATATTATCAATATTACGAAAAGCAGCCTCAATTAATTTGAGCAAGAATATCATCATTAAAAATCAACCCGTTGAATTTCACCACCTGATTTGAAATTAATACGTTACCTTTTAGGTAACACTTTAGGTAAGGATTGATTAAAAAATCGCAGGAGACTCATGCTAACAGAAAATTTAGTTAAACCTACATTTCTTATCTTATATTTTTTAGTTATAATTATTTTCTAATTGGTTTTTTGTTATTACTGTGTATTGTCTCTCATCACCCTAAGGTAGACTGGTAGAAAATGCTCAAGGCATTAAGACCGCCTTTGTACAGTTTTTACTTGTGCATAAAGTTTTAATAAATAAATAAATTTATCGGCTGACTACATAATGAGTGATTAGAAGAATACTAACATAGGAATAATGTTACTAACACAACTGAGTCATATTAATTGTTGATTAAAGTTGTTATTATTATTTATTTATTGTAATCCTTTATTTCACTATATATATAAAATTATATTTTTAAATATAAGGATATAAAAAAATATAAAAACATTTAAAAATATAAAAAATAGTAGCCCAGCGGTATCGGGAACAGGGTCCATTCTACCGGCGGTCAGGGCTCCAGACAGAGGAACCTCCTAACAATGCGGGCCGTGTCCAGAAGTACCGCTTTCTGAATCAAACCCTTGATCCAGCTGCCCAACGAGAGCCTCCTCAGGTGTCGGTCGAGGCTCTTGGCTATTAGCCCATTGGCTGTCACGACTATCGGCACAATGATCGCTGAATTTACAATTCACAATTATTTATTATTATTAATATAAAATCGTGTACTTGTATACCTACATCCTGACATTTCATGAGACTCCAAACAAATCGCTTCATAAGCTAGAACACTAGTCGAGCAATATTTCCGACCATTCGTATGCAGTTTGGTTTCCTACGAATCATTCCACGATAGTGTTGTCTCTAGATTGGAAAGAATAGAGTTATGTTGACTTTATTCAATACGGAGGCAGACAACAGATAGCGTAGTGTATGAGCAACTTTCTCATGAATGTGTTTATATACGTGGTGGATTATTGAGGTGGGCAGTAAGCACAGGAATCTTAACCGTTGGCGCTACAAGAAAACGGTCATAAGAGAATGTCCATAACTTTTTGAGACATTTTAATCACAGACTTTGAAAAAATTGGACAACCAGCAGTAACCTAGATAATGTGGATAAGACACGAGTTTAAAACAGTAGAAGAAAGTTAGCAGGGGATCCAGGGAGAGGAGGGGGAATTTAGGGGATTAGACCGGAATAAATCAAGAAAATGGGATTCCAGTCGATACTGTTTCTTATTTATGTACATATTTAAGTTTATAATTCAATAAGATAATATTTTTTTGTATTTCTTATTATGTTCCTCTCACACAGAGCACCTGCCATCTCATCTCTTTGCCCCCTTTGCTTTTGTTATCCCTTGGTTAACTAAAAGAGAATTCCTACGGCACTAAGTCCGCCTTTGTACAGACTACAATCTGTCAAATTTCTTTAATACATTTTCAACTTTATTGCTAAAGTATAAGGTTCAAAGTTGATTGCGAAAATTTTACAGTTTCGGGTAGCTTGATGTGCTGGCGTCTATGCCAAATTTAATGCGAGAGGCTTAAATAAAAAAATAAATTTGCGGGGCTTAAAACAAAATTGTTACTAAAAATAACTAAACTATTTCTTTTGTCAATTATAAAAGTAGCACGGCCCTAAAAAGTTTTAACTTTAAATAGATCATTCAATTGTCTCAAGTTATACAAAAATAGACTGATTCGCTTTGAATGGATCAAATAAAAATAAAATTAAGCTAGCTTTGTTTTTGTTTAGGTTCTGCCTTTCGTTAAATTGAGTTTTAACTTGGAGAATTTGTACTTTATAACTGATTGGATTACTCTTTTTATTAGTCTGTAGACAACGTTTGGTGGAAAATTCTTTGAAATTTTAATTATAGACACCGTTTAGTACTTTAGTCAATAAAGCAGTAGATTCCGAATTTATTTCCTAAGTAATTTTTTCAGTTTTTTGATCAAGAAAGCTCAGTAGATACATCGTACCAGAGGCCTAGGTAAGTGGCAATCGCTTTTAAAGCGTTTCGTATTTTTACAACGCTTTTCAATTCAGTATTTAAATTCATTTTTAGGATTACGTACCTACCTACCTAAAAGGGCCAACTGGACCCTATTTCTAAACCTACGCTGTTGGTCCGTCTTTCTGTCAGCGGGCTGTATCTCATGAACTGTAATAGGTAGACAGTTGAAATTTTCACTGAGTGTGTATTTCTATTGCGGCTATACAACAAAATATAATCAAAATTAAATAAAGTTAAAAATTAAAGGAGGACAAAAATTAAACGTATTTTTTTTTTGCCTTGTGGTTGGAACCTTTCGTGTGCGAGTCCCACGTTTATTAAACGTATTAAAACGATTTGAAAGCAAACAAAATCCAGCTAATTCCACGTTCGTACAGTGAATGGAAGCGACCTGATTGCGGGGCGCACAGCGTCTTATTGTGCCAAGCGCAGTCGACGCGGCTTTGTTCGGCGCCAACTGAGAAGCAGTTGCGACGCATTCAGTATTCACGTACAGCTTTGAATTTAGAGCTGTGTATTATACCTACTTGACATTACGTGTTTTGGATGTGTGTTAAATTTTGGATCTCTGTGAAAAGTTTTACTTGCGATCAAGCGAGGATCATCATCATCTGCCTAGCCTTTTCCCAACAATGTTGGGGTTGGCTTCCAGTCTAACCGGATGCAGCTGAATACCAGTATTTTACATGGAGCGACTGCCTATCTGACCTCCACAACCCAGTTACTGGGTAATACGATACCCCTTGGTAAGACTGTTTGTCAGACTTTCGGGCTCCTGACTACCCGTAACGACTGTCATAGATCAAAAAATGACAGCCGGGAACAACGGCTTAACGTGCTTTCCGAGGCACGGAGGGGTCTCGATATGTAAAGATGGTCACCCATCCACAGGCAAACCGCGGCAAGCGTAGCTTAACCTGATCGATCGAACTGTGCGGCTGTTATTATTTAGCCACGGGCCCCTCTTCAAGCGAGGCTGTTGCCTTGATTAATAATATGACATTAATAATTACGTACGTTTATTTCACGGGTTAAAAATGAAAATGTGATTATGTCTGTCGAAGCTTTACTTGTGTGGTTTCTCACAAAGATTTCCCTATGGTGCCATTCGTGTTAATTTCATCAGTATCTAACTGTATTCCCAAACGTCACTCGAGCAGACAAATTGTTTTTCTGGTTATGTTCATTAAAGTACCATTAATGACGGCTCGTAATTGCTGACAAATTTCCAGATTTCATTGAGCTGAATCTGACAATGCAGATACCATTATCAGAATTAGTTCAATTTAATCTGGATTTACCACTATTCAAAAGGAAATTAGAGTTTTATATGATCCCCTAGGGCATCGTAGTCGGACATTGCGTGCTGTGTAGTCCCTGGGAGACTGGTCTACGGGATTTTAGTGGAACGAGCGTAACTCTCCCCATACATACGATACTACAGAGAAACGTATGTAGGACGGCGAACAAGTAGAACTAAACCCCTTTGATACACGTAGATAGGTATTTCCAATATGGAGACATTGTCTGTAGGTAAACCTACCCTTATTATCATTCGGTATGTATTCAGCAGCGGAATCGGTTCATAACAACAAACAGGCATAATTCCCACACCGCGCACCGGGTCGCACCGTGTAAAACCGGGTAGTAGACCGTAGTAGTAAATAAGGCCGCCTACAAACAAAGATCGCATAGATTGCAGCTAATCGCTCTCTCGCATAGTGTTCATGCGGCTAACACGACGTAATGAATATAAAGTGAGAAGCTCAAGTATTCAAAATCAGACAAAAAACCCGCATATCTTAGTGATGAATTTTATAAAATAACTAATTTAACTGTTTTAACTGCTTATTAAGTTACTAAAACATTTTTAAATCTAAACCCAAATAACTTATATTTTAAAATAATTAAATTATATTTAAATTATTCATATTACTTTTGAATTCCAATCAAAAAAATTACCTAAGTAATATATCTGTTTTAACTGCTTACTAAGTTACTAAAACATTTTTAAATCTAAATCCAAATAACTTGTATTTTACAAAATAAGTAATTTAACTGTTTTAGCTGCTTACTAAGTTACTAAAACATTTTTAAATCTAAATCCAAATAATTTATATTTTAAAATAATTAACTAAATTATATTTAAATTATTCATATTACTTTTGAATTCTAATTAAAAAAAATCACCTCAAATTGAAAGGTCTAACTATAAAGTGTCTCGGTTCATCTAAAGTCACTTCGGGCATTATTTTCGGGTGATGGCTTGAAGCAGCTCATAGGAATCAGCGGTATTTTCCAAGATTTTGCAAGATTAAGGTTATTTGTGTAAACATTTCATGAAATTAATTATTAGTAGCTAATTATTGTTACCAAACTGTTGTGTTGTTGGTTGTTGTTGTTGTTACTAATTGTTGTTGTGTGTTGTTGTTGATCATTGAATGGATAAAAGAACTTCTTGTAGTGCATTTCAGAGCCGCCATAAAGTTTGACATGAACAATATCTATTCCATGCTTAGAACGCTAGGTATTTTACCGAGAATAAAAAATGTTTGTTCAACCGTGTAAAATCCGCTTCTGAAAAATTAGACACACTTTCATTTTTGTTTTCTTGATGGGGCTGTGGTTAGTAGTGGTATTTCTGTGGTATTCTAACATTGTGGTGCTAGAGAGGCGCCGTGAGCCAGATCGTCGGACAATAGTGCGGGGACAATGCGAAGCTTGCCACCTTTTGTGCAATCGATGCTTTTCGTTTAGAAAAACAACGTTTTGTGGTTGTATCGTCACGGTATCTTTCTTTATCGCTGCCCTTTTTCCAAACACGGCGCAATTTGTCTTTTTATTTTTTTATTCGATTTCAATTATTGGAGACGGTTGCGGTGTAATTTATTCGTGTTTTCTTGGCCTCATTCACGTTTTCTCGTACTTTAGATCGAGCACCTGCGTGAAATACTAACTCATTGTTCTTGACTGGCATGTTGAAATTACTTTCCGTTATAATTTCTAAATGAAGTTCTAAACGGCAAGTGTTTAATAGAGACTATTTCGTAACAATGAATTTAAAAATTCAACTTCACGAATCATTATGAAGCTCTTTCAGTCAATAATTCCTAACAACATGTTTCATCAACTCATTACGAACTAAACAACATCGTTACGGCGTCACAATTAATCATGAATCAAATCGCACGACACGGCGACTGCGACACTAACGCGACGGCGCGCGCGACAAAACGCCTTGACGCCGCAACAATAACCCGTCAGCTCCGATACTATGAATACAATTAATATCCACCACCCAACCAAACGACTCTCACCCCCTAATTACGAATACATTTTCAACCTTATTCTAATAACAATAAAGCCCTAATTCCCCATGTAGATTGTATTTAGATAAAGGTAAAGTTAAGCGTGTAACGATGAATGGACATATTAAAGATTAATTACTATAGATTGTTGTCGTTTTGTTGAATGGATGTTTGTTTCAGTAATTTAGTTAAGAGGAGAATTGTGTTTCCTTGTTTAGTACATTTTGATGATTTTTGATATTTTTGTAATACTTAAGAGCCTACACTACCTCAGCTAAAATTCACTCTTTAACTCGCTCGCACGATACTGCTCGCGGACTGAGTGAGAGCGAGACAGAGTGCGGTGCTAGGCGGCAGGCAGCGCCAATAGTTTAGGTATTTGCTTTTTACGGTGAAAATAATGGTAATTAAAAAAAAGCAAATAACATAAGACCTGCTTTATAGTTAGTTCGGTTAGTATACAAAGTTTCATGTTCTAATTTGAAGTATTTTTTTTAATACCAGCGGTTTATTGTTCGGTTTAGAGGTAACTTTGGAATTTTTTTCTATAGAGAAAATTTTATGAAATCGTGTTTTCGTCTAACATAAGACCTAACATTAATCCTCAACTTTACCATATATTTATTTCAAAATTAATGCTGCAGTATTTTCGACATAACGGAGGATCATGCTAAGCCATTTGAGGTAGTATAGGCCCTTAATCTGCAACTAATTTTACTTTAACAGCTAATCTTTGCATATTTTATAGTTTTACTCAAAGTGCATTTGAATGAAATTTTAAAGCACAAATACCACAAATCTAATTAATTATTACAATAATAATTCAGTATCATTCAGTATTCAAAGAGATCGACGTGACTCATAAAATGCTTTAAAAAAAAACCTTAAAGAAATCAAAAATCGAAATCTATTTAAATCTTTCATAAAAAACTTCACTACTCGTAATAAAATCTATGAATCCCAAATCAAACAAGTGTCAAACTAGTTTCTCAATTAAATCGTTATTTCAAGTAAACCCTACAACCGCTACGTTAATTGTCAGGCAAGTATTCGCTATGAGCGCCTGACAGGCTCAATTTGGTCGCGTCAGACCCCTGTGGACGCCGCGTCGCGGTGACAGCTGACGGCCGATGGCACGCGGCGGCCGGTGGCGGCCGGATCAGCTGACAAACAGTTTTGTTTAGTTTGCAACGCGATGATTTGAGGGTTTCGCGTGATTCGATTAATGTCGAGATGAAGTTAAAAGGACGTTCTTACTTAATTGGATTTTATTTAGCAAAGATTAATCAAATTTATACTGAGTTGAACAAAAGATATTGGGATAATACCTAAGTACCTACTTACGTTATAATTAAACCCATAGATTGATGACCTAGAGCTTTGATAAATAATAATTTCTTAGCCATTGGATGCTTGCAATGAAATTCGAAGTATCACAAAAACACTTATTCAGATACTTGAAGCGAGACAGACATTAATTTTCACCTACAACAAACTGAAACACGAAAAGTCAAAAAAAGGATAATAATTGTTTCACATGTCACTACCCTTCTCTCCATTATCAACCTTGACGTCCAATTAAACGTTACAACGTTACAGTTATTACCTACGCGTCGAATGATTTCCAACAAAACGATTTCATGTCGGACACAAAACATATTCAACCCTTTGAATAGACAGAAAATGTGGAGTGACAATACAATTCGCGAACGGGGTCGCGCGGACCGACGGGCGCGACGGGTGTCGGCGGCGGGGGTTATGAGTGACGTGGAATATATCGAGTAACGCGCCATCGAGTGTCCTATCGATTCGATGTCGATCATGTTCGAACCTGTTATAGTAGGTACCTATGTCTTGCGAACTGTGATGATTTGCGAATCGGTTTTCATTTGGTTAAGTCGGAGTGGGATGTAGTTTAGGGGTATGATAAATGAGGTGTAAAATGTAAATTGTTAAACTGGAAAATAAGATTATTATTATCATTATTATGTATGTCTAATGATGGTAAATAGAACAAAAATGTTTAGTATAAGCAAACATAAATGATTAAAACTATTATCGTGTGTTTGCAGTTGGAACTAGAATATTTATGACACAATAAAAATAATTTCAGAAAATAAATTTCCTTGCAATTGCGAGTATTGTAGCTTTTCCTCTTTATTTTGCAATTTGTCTAAAAATAAATAAACACTGCTGATATTCCTTCGTATTCATTTTATTCCGAGAATCAGCTTTATTATTAAAAATAAAACGTTAGCAAACTCTGAAGTTCTTTCGAGGCATTATGAAACTTTTAATCCAATATTCAAATGAGCTCCGCGGGTCACATTTATCTAGACTAGAAAATAGATTTAATCTCTCGAGCAATCCTCTTCAAATTCAATATTGTACTAAACCAAGTATAATAACGCAAAAATACTCTGAATCGAAGTTGCCCATTAAAGTAGTCACTCGTGTATATTGCCAGCGGAAATTAAACCATACGTCTTCTGCATAAAATCGAGTTTAGTGTAAAAGGATTGGGTTATAACTCTCAGTATTTACGTTATTTTTATTTGCAATGGAGGCGCGTCGGTCCGCTTCGAAATGCTAATAATGGATTCTGCAACGTTTTGCAAGGAACCAAAAAGAAAGACAAGGTTTCTAAAGACTTTTTCGGAAAAATGTTCTGTGAGTTTCCCAGATTATTTTTGTCCCTTTTGGAAAGATAATAGATTATCTGGGAAGGCTTTTTACAGTTGAAATGGTTAAAACATACAAAAATCTTTGAACACAACACGATGTTTTCTTGACTCTACAAGCAAACCAATACCTACTCTGCTATTTTCTAATTAGGTAGGTATGCCAGGCTGGCAACGTAAAAACGAACTGCCATAACTTTTTATACGAAAAACCAGCTCAAGCACAACAGCGTTCTTCCTTCCGTATACGAAGGAGAAACTTCTCACATTTCCGAAGATATAACTCAACTTAATGCAATCCCGTAACGCTGGCTTAAAACAATCAATTTCTAGCAGGCGAGAACATTTTTTAGCGAAACAAGCTCTGGTTCCATTGCTGCGGCAGTTACTATAATCGTTAGTGTAGTAGCCTGTTCTAAAGTGAAACGAGCAATGAACACCGATGTATAGTACACTGGATGTTGTCGCCGCTGTATACGGAGGATGAATATAATATAATTATATTAGATGTAATTTACTTAAATGTCTTCGTGTTTTAAATGTTATGTATCCTTCACATAATAGCTTATTTTGGCATTAGCTATAATGTCCTGAGCGTGTAGCGTCCATTGAAGCTTTACTATGCTTATTAAGGGGAAGAAGTAGATATCTTTGTGAAGGAACTCGTCTAGGAAATCATAATCATCGTTCCTATTCCGACCACCATGCTTTGTTCCGGATTGAGACATTTAAGTGCCGGTGTAATTGCAAAAAACACAATACTGCACTTTTTGCAAAGATTTGTCTCGGCATGGGTCCAAAGATTTACAATAAACTACCAAAAAGTATAAAAAGCATGATCAACATAAACCATTTTTAATCGCAACTTAAGAAATTCTTGATTGAAAAGTCTTACTACTCTATCAATGATTTTTTAGATAATAGAAGCATAAAATAAAAAATGTCCGATCAACTTGTTATTCTATCTTGTTTACTTGTTTGAAACAGTTTTATTTAGTTTGTAGTTTTTTACGCCTAATTTGTACGCCTTGCAATACGAAACATAGTGATACAACGCAAATTTTATACCATATACAATAACATAATTAGAGAATTTAGAGAACAAAAGACAGAACTGTCCGTTCCACTGTATCTATCTCCGTGTAAGCACGGGGCCAGGCCGGTAGCGCGCTTATTTGCGAGCGGAACATAGCTGCTCGGCGTTGTGGCCGCCATCGCGCACTGCCATACTACGGCTACTGCCTGACTTCGGTCGATCCTGTCAGCATTTTGTAAGAGCGAGTGTGTTCACGTTCGATTGGTGCAATTGTGTAGATATAACATGGTTTTGAGTATTAAACATAAGTGGATAACAGTGTGTATTCTTTTAGTTGATTTTAATAACAGATTTAAGTTGCCAAAACTAACATATAAATATAAAGCAAACCTTTATTCTCCGATGGGTTGGGCAGAGGAGTGCCTACCTTTTTTTAGAAGCCCACAATTCATATCGATCTCGCTTTTTGTCGTATTTCTAGAAATATATTTGTATTAATTCATTAGATGGATTATAATTTGAATTATCATAAAATTATAATCTAGCTAGTATCGACTCATGTCAACCAATTATTGTTGCATAAAATCAGACTATTATGCATTAATAACAAAAAATCATAAATGAAACGTACATTTCATGAAAGTAGCGTCTGTTGAAGGCCTGATTTCCAGAAACACTAACAATTATTATTTTATCAGAATGAGAGTAGCACGTTCTCTAGGCAACGTTGTTGCCTATAATATAATGGTAATAGCACTTAAGTAAAACAATCTCGAATTTAATTCTCGTATGTTCAGATCTTGAAAACAACAAACATGTGATTTGAATTTCAAATTCATCTTTACACGGTGAAGGCAATGTCTTGAATCATTACAATTTCTACGCAGAATTATGGAACAAGAAAATAGGGGAAAGTTGCGATCATTGGACTAGTTCTTTCATTGGACCATCAAGGTATTTCCAAAACTGTCCAAGCTAGCAACATCCAAACCAGTAGAAACGAGTCCGTGCCGGCTCAGTTGCACCCCTCTCTTACCTTAGTGACGCTGCAGCACGTGGCGAGGAGTGACGCGTGTGGTTGTGTTTGCGGAGGTCAAAATCTTATTATTTGACTCGGAACAATTTGTTGTAAGTATCATTATATTCATATTTGTTTGCGTGCACTGTTATGAAATATTAGACAATTTAATTGTGATTCCATGTGTGTTATTCAATTTTGTCTAATCATGTCCATGTATATTTTAGATTTTCTTTTCTTAACGGGTACCTTGTTGCCATGAATGGACCTCAAGGAAGTTCCACCGTTGGACCGGTCCAATCATAGCAATTTTTATTGTATTTTTTTTTGGTCATAATTATAGGAATAGGCTCTGAGTATTTCACTAATTATGGAAAAAACTCTTGAAAAATTATTAAGTACTTATAAATTTAAAATTTCAGAATGTCGCCAAATAAAAGAAAATACTTTGCATGGAATGAAACAAGTATGAACCTTGCTTTAGAATCAGTAAGGAAACAAAAAACTGGTTTAAATAAAGCATTCAGAATATACGGAGTCCCGAAAGCAACACATAAGACTGTACCGACCGCACAGTGGCGCCCTCATCGTTTGTTTGGTTATTTCGTACAATTTAGAATGAAAATGCAGAAAATAAGCACGTTAAGTTGTTCTTCACAAGATATACGTTAATATTATTAGAAACGGTAGTTTTATATTGTTTAGTTTTATCATAATCCTTAAAACGGAATATAGTGGCCACTGTGGCATAATTAAATTCGTAACTAAGTATCCTATAACTATAGTTTGTTTACTTGTCGTATGTGTTATATGTATATGAGTATTGTTTTTATCTTCTCGTATGCCATAATTTAATCATATTGATAATTATAATAAGTTTCCTTGATTGGACCTCTAGAACAAATTTCTCGAAGTCCATTGATGGCAACCTGGTGGTTCAATGAAGGTGCCCATGGTCCAAAGAAGGTAACAGCCCAAGATTTAGTTTTCTTCGTTTATACCAAAAAGTGTAAGGCTGAATTGTTTGTGCGTTTGATTATTATAAATAAAGGTCCTACAAAATAAAAATAATAAACTGCTTTCATTTTATCACTTATATTTTTTGAGATATGTTGTCGTAAAGTTAAGTGGTCCATTCATAGCAACCTTCCCCTATGCATGTTTCACGTAGGTACATTTTCCTCGTCCTAAACATTATGTAAATAGATAGGTACGATACGTATTTAGAGGTACATGAAATGCATATACCCTTTTCTACCCTGTTCTGTACATATACCTATTCTTAGATTTTTAAACTAACTTTTGAAGGCAAACGGGACTAGATAACGAGGTTCAATCGTAACCCAACTCTCCGATTTGGTTTCATGTGTTCTGACTGGTATTAGGTAGCCTTAATTCCACATCTCCTAGTGTCCTTAATAATGTTGAAAAATAAGTACATAAATAGTTCGTAATATACATATAAGATAGTCTTAAAACCGACTTCCCAAAAAACACTACAAAGTGAAAAATAACTTTAATTTCGGAAGTCGGTGTCTCTGGTTCAGTATTTTCTGAAATTAAAGTTATTTTTCACTTTGTGGTGTTTTTTTGGAAGTCGGTTTTTTTTTTATTAAAAAGTTTTTATTTCTCGCTTTTTAGTGGGTCTGTTCATAATGTATCCAAGTTACAATAGCCTAATGTCAACTTGCTCATCGCCTTTTTACAAAATATTGCTTTTCCAGATGCAGGGACGTTAATAGTTGAGAATGTCGCCTGGTACTCCACCATCAGCTCCATTTCACCATTTCGAATTGTGACGAGTATAAATTGCTTAGTAACCATATTAAAGTAACTGAATCGCAACCCGTGAAATACTTATTATTGAGTAGTTCCGGTGGCCATATCTGGTCTTCATCATCAGTTCCACTTCACTAAATGGTGCTTTCCGAGAGCAAATACACGAGTTATTATAAAGTACTTGCACCCAATAAGGACCAGCACCTATTAAGGGCCACTTTAGAAAACTCACACTTGGCATTTTTTCAACTGCTTCAAATTTCGCGCGCAGCATGCTATACCACCTATTCGTTAAATGCAATCGCGCGATAACGCGTAGATGCCGCGATTTTGTCAGTAGAGTCCAGTTTGTGTAAGACAGCGGTTAGAGACACCATTTTATAAAATTGATGCGCGTTGTTTTGTAAGTTTTCGTGAAAAAAATATTGTTTTTTAAGTAAATTTTTATAGAAGATTGGATTTAAACATTCAGAGATAACTCTACAAAGGTAAATACATTGTTATTTTTACATTATACAACTTTAAAATGTGTCATCTATCACGATACCCAAATCCTAATAAGGACCACAATACGAGTTTGTATTAAGGTCCGGTCCTTATTAGAAGTATGAATTTGGCGTGAATTTTTATTATTTAAGTAATTAATGATTTTTTTATATTTTTATTTCTAATTATGAATGTAGGATAAAATGAAGTAAGTAAATGTATATTATTTTGTATTTATAACCAGGTAGGCCATTTAAGAATCATTAAAATGGTTTCTTCTTATGGCTTATATGGAGCTAATCTTTTTATAAGTATGTACCTACATACTTTCATTGTAGCACCTTTTTGAGAACTTGTTGGTAACAAATATATCTGTGTGGCGATTAAGTTTAATAATTATATTTAAATTTGGTTGTCTAGGACCTTGATTTCAACTAAATTGTTGTTTATTGTTTATTATTTATTTTCTTTTTTATTTTTATCACTAGGCAATTCATAATGGAGTAGCTACCAGCTAGGAAAAGACGTGGCAACTGGTCTGAAGAAGCTCTTAAATTAGCCATGGATGCAGTAATGAAAAAAGAGATGTCAGAACGAGCGGCTGCGACCACATAAAAATACCCATTAAAAAAATATCTTGTTACTGGGAGTTACAAAAAGAAATTGGGTCGAAAGTGTACGTTGACTGAAGATCTTGAAAATGATTTGGTTGCGAGAATAGTTAAGTTCGCTTATATTGGTATGCCTTTAACTTCTAAAGTTAATATTTTAGTATTCCTAATAAGGCCCATCAAGGTATCATATAATAAATTAAGACAGATTTTCCTTAAAATGCTCTAGTTAATGACTGAAGAAAAAGTAATTACTTACAAAAAAAATATATATGTTGATTACCGAAATAAAATTAGTTTTATTCTTAATTTTCACTTTGATATACATAATAAGGCCCACCTTAAAATTTTTGGTCAAATATTAAATATTTGCTAATAATATAATAATTAATTTATTAATACTATCGTATACGTTAGATTAAAAGTATCATTATTACAAAATAATCAAAATTTGTTACATTTTATTATGGTCCTTAATAGGAGCATAGGTGCTTAATATGGCCTAACATAAACATTTTTGAAACTGTTTTCTTTTCAGTTTAACAAAGCAAACTGTATATTTTTTGTCATAATTATAGATCTTCATAAAATTTTATTTTTATCTTATAAGCGTTACTTTGTGTAATTACATAAATGTTTAATTTACAAGCATTCTAATAAAGGTGGTCCTTATTGGGTGCAAGTACCTTAATACCCAAATCGCTATAGGTGTGCCTATAATATTTGAAGAGATCCTTCGATTTCTCCAGGACTCCATCATCAGAATTGGATTTTGACAAAAATGGGACCGATCTGGAAGTATATCCTTTAAAACAAAAAAATATTTTTCCAAATCGGTCTATAAATGACGACGTACTGAGGTAACAAACATAAAAAAATCCTACCGAATTGAGACCCTCCTTCTTTTTTGAAGTGGGTTAAAAAGGAAGAGAAAACATCGAAAAAAACCGAAAAAGTATCGAGGTCAACAGGAAAAGTGCACGTTGTATGGCAATAGTAGGTGTGTGTTTGAACAGTTCTGGAGATTACGAAATGTATAGATTACTAAATACTAATAAGTAGTTATCATACGTTTGTGAAACAGTTGCTAATTGCTATAGCTGTAGATGAGCCAATAAAATCCCCAGAGTATTGTAGTCACCTGCAATAAATGATTGACATAGCATCACAAAATGCCCATCTCTAGCAAAAATAACAATCCAAAAGAAAAACGTCAAATATTAGCTTGAAATAAGAAATATAAGAAAAGTTCATTACAAGGAAAATAATTATAAGGAAAAAGCCATTGCTTTTCAATTTCTAATTAACGGAAAAAAATAGTAATTAACCTTACTTTATAAGCCGAAGTTGTAACAGAAATCCTTGGCAACTTATTTTCATAAATTAACGAATTTCATTCAGGATTTACATTTTGTATTGGAATTATGCGTCAACAAGTATGATTATTTTTGTATTTATACGAAATAAATAATAGTATTATCTACAGGTCATAAATTGGGACATTTTAAATAATATCATTATTTTCAGGGAATAATTTCTGAAGCATCAGGATTTTTCTTAGTAATGTTGTGTGTTATTAATGATAATATAAATATCAAATTCTATACTTATTTGGTGAGGTACCTACACAATCAACTAGTTAGACAGTGGACTATTGAAGTTGATTCAAGTCAGTAAAAAGAACAAAATATTATTACACTTAACTTCCATCAAGCAAATAAGTCCCATCAGCTACTAAGACCTCCACACCCTCATACTTCGAACAAATACTATCACTCAAGCGCAATCCTAACAAATAGCTGAGTAAACGTCGCATAATAGTGCACATTAGAGATAAAGGAGGGGCCACACCGGCGGGAGATAATGTTGCGCGACAAATGGCCGCCGCGCTGCCGTTACGCCGTAATGGCGTGCGTTCTTGTGGTTACTGCCTATGATAGAATATCGGGGCTATTGTGACGGTCTCACGGGGCTGTAGGTAGCTCGGATAGATTATTGTGCTACCGATACTGTTGAAGTTCTAATTCTGTGTCCGAGTCATTTTGTGGTATTATTTGCATCATTAGCACGGGTTTGAGTTTGTTTTAAGACTAACATATTGTTATCTTTTTACTGTATCTTTGTATTATACAAAATGGTTTTTCCTGTTTCTAGACTATTTTTATGAGTAACTTTTGTTATACAAATTACTGTTTTTTCGTCCATCAATTTGTTAATTTGTCTCGACAAGTAGGCATTTGTCGTTAGCTTAGTTTGTATTTTTCTTATTTTACTTTTGCTCAGTGTAACACAATTTGTACAAACATCATTATTTCTTTATTTCCCACAATGTTCTCAACTAATTTAACTTAGACGTTGGAAACAAATATTGGAAAGCCGTAAATGTTTTACATGAACCTATTTTCTTGGTAGTTTCAGATTGCAAAACATTTCATAGCTAAATTATTGCTAAAAGAAAGCATTTGTTGCAGACATTTGCTTTTATTTATTAGCAATGGGAATTTATTGATTGATTATAAGGTCATCGCGGGCAAAACCTGGATGAGACTGGCGCAGGAGCGTGGGGATTGGCACAGAAAGAGAGAGGGGGAAGTCGAGCTGTGGATTATTGATGAATTATGAGGTTAAACTTCTAAGTTACGATCTGTGAATTCATTCCTTGCAATATCGCATCAGACACTTCCAGTTGAACATTAATATTTCAGATGACACCCTTTTTTCCTTCATCACAACCAATTTTGCATAAAAATTATACACATTATTCTCGCCAATGCACACTCGTGAAGAAAAAAAGTGCCCCTACCAAGTTAGTCGTACGAATTACGAGCTGGCACCAGCCGGTTAGATTTCACTTTAAATTTCTGCCCGTCTATAAAAGTCCGCAATATAAAACGGTGCAGACGCAGTAATGTATTCAGATCCAATTGTGAACAGTGCACCAATACTATGTAGTGGTCGTTACACGGAGCGACAGAGGATTTACAATTCAAGATTGTGTTTAAGTGGGGACTTTCTGCTGTCTAATGGTCCTTGTACTTCACAGCGATTTTGTAGAATATTCTTAAATCATGTATATTTTTTAATAATTGAAGCTTAGTGTTAATATTATAATTTATTTATAAGGCTTTCGAATTTGGAGTGGTTATTCAACTGTTGGGAAGGTAACATAATTTTTCACATTTTGCTTTTTTTGTGAAAAGTAACAGGAGAATCTCCACACAGTAAAGATAAGTCAAACACCAATCTTTAAATATGAGAAACTGTATAGTACATTATATGATCAAACGAACTTCTCTGAAGCGAAGTTCGATCAATATTATATGAATCGCTTCATTCGAAGATATAAGATTTAATTATATAGGTATTTACAACGTAGTCCCTCTATTTACTTGGTAACTTCGCACAAATTTTAAAGTTTTTAAACGAGTAACTGACTAGAAAAAACTTCCGGTCGCTCCGATTTGCCCCACACCGCCGCGTGCGGCGCGCCATCTTGTTGCTGCTCATTTTTTTTAAAGATCTACAAAACTTTCTCCCTTTGGGCAATGTTAGGGGGGGAGGGTTATCATATCTTCGAATGAAGCGATTCATATAATATTGATCGAACTTCGCTTCAGAGAAGTTCGTTTGATCATATATTATATTTTCATCGCTTCATTCTTCAGATATAAGATTTAATTATATAGGTATTTACAACGTAGATGTTAAGAGCAGAAAGTTTTGAAATAAACGTCATATGAATAAGCAAAATATTGTTTTATTCTTTGTCATACCAAAACAAAAATTAATCAATTTTCTAAGCTCACAGCCATACGTTTAATTTAATCACGAAATAATTACATAACGTTAGATTCATATATTAATTTATATTTAATGTAAATGGATCATTTTACTGAGTCCTTGACGATAAGCAAACGGATCGAGCGAATTCACCTTCGTCCGTAATCGTCCTATTATAGAAACGGGCAAAAGAGTTAGACGAGTTAGTCCAACCGGCGGTCTTACGAATAGTTTCTATGTTGACGCCGGCGGAGCGCGCGGCCGACGTGGACGCGTGCCGCGTGCTGTGCGCCGTGAACACGCTGGTGTCCACGCCGCTCTCTGACAGCACCTGCTTCACCCATCTACTGATGGACTGTGTTGTGGCGGGCCTGTGTGGCCGTTTATATGTTAATAGCAGATGTCCCGTCTCTGCAGACCTAATATTTCTAGTTAAAGAGATATATTCTGAGAGTGCTGTAGCTGGGCAAATAGCAATATTTTCCCGAAAAAATGGTAGAAATAAGACAGGCTGGTCTCTACCAGCCGCAGAAGTTTTTATTATATCTGCAATATTAATCCTTATACCAGTTTCTGAAAAGGTAATATTTTCTAATTTAATTAAAGAAAGAGTTTGAACTCGATGGGCAGTACAAATTGCCAATAAGATAACAAGTTTTTTGGTTATCTTTTCCAGTGATAGTTCTTTATTGGGAAACCACGTCGAGACTAGATCTAAAACTAACTGTGGGTTCCATGTACTAGAGTATTTAGGTCTCGTGGGCCGCAATTTGTACGCGCCCTTGAGAAGGCGCTTTACGCAGTCATCTGAACCAATGTGGTTTCCTACTAAGGATGATATAGCGGAACGGTGTGAATTTAGGCTACCGTATGCACAACCATTATTAAACTGGTTTGTTAAGAAGGTTAATATAGATCCTAACGGCGGTTTATAGACGTCAATGCTATTAACAGTACAAAACGACCACCACAGTTTCAGTGAAGTATTATATTGTCTAATAGTACTGTCAGAGAACGAGGCTAACATCAGCGTTGATGTTTGGTCACCGGCGCCGCGTTGGATGAAAGACTGCCGCAGAGCCTCGCGACAGCCAGGGTAAGGTCTTTGTGTAGGGGATGATGATCTCTGAAATGAGATTGAAGAAGATGTTTATTCGGATTAAAGTAAATAACATCCGAAACAATGAGATTCTGCAAGAGTGGGAACCACGGCTGTGATGGCCAATATGGGTAAACCAAGATACCGCTTGCTTCATCGTCGATAATTTTCCTTAGACATTTTAAAATAAGGGAAAACGGTGGAAATGCGTAAAAGAAATATGAATGCCAGTTAAGTGTAAACGCGTCTACAGACACCGCATCAGGGTCTTGTTTCCATGAAACGTATATGCTACATTTTGCATTATCCCTAGAGGCAAACAAGTCTATTAAAGGTTGGCCGAAATGACGTACAATATCCCGGAAGGCATGATCAGAAAGTGTCCATTCGGTATCCGGGTTAATAATTCGAGAGGCGGCGTCCGCATGGTTATCTTTGGTATTGATATACGATGCAAATATCCAAAGACCGCGTTCCTCGCACCATTGCCAGATGGTTCGTGCTAAATCGTTCAAGTGGGGAAACTGAATGCCGCCCATTCGATTTATATAGCTAATCGCAGTCGTATTATCGATACGAAGTAAAATTGCGCGGTTGGTGACATTATTCGCGAATGACTTGAGACCTAGAAAAGCGGCCATTAGCTCTAAATAATTTATGTGGTGCGCTTTTTCTGAATCCTTCCACTTTCCGTGAACTTTATTGTTTTGATAAACGGCACCCCAACCAGATCGAGAGGCGTCAGTATAAATCTCGAAGTCAAATTGTGGTTGACGCAAAGAATTGTATGTAGTCGCAATATTTTGTGACCACCAATTCAGGTCCTTTAATATTATGTTAGGAAGGTTCATGCTCTCCTCATAGTTATTACATTTAAGCAGAGCTAGGTACTTCTGACGCTCTAAAATCTTAGTGTACATCCAGCCGTATTTAACTGCTGGGCAAGCGGCAACCAAGACACCGATAAGTTGAGCAAATTCGCGAATAGAACAGGAAGATAATTTCGTAAACCTTGTAACCAACTCGCTAATTTTATTTCGCTTATCAGAGGGAAGACATAACCTCAAAGTTCTTGTATCATAGTAAAAACCTAGAAACTTGCAAGTTTGTTGCGGTGACAAGTTACTTTTTTCATAGTTGACGACGAATCCTAGACAATTTAGTAATTTTAATGCTTCGTTAACATTATTTGCGCATTGTTCATACGTATCACCAATGCATAGAGCGTCATCTAAATAAAAAACTGACTTGTGACCGCGGCTTCTTAAAAAAGCTATTACCTCCCTCATAACCTTAGTGAACACTCGAGGAGCCACGGATAAACCGAATGGAAGCGCGGAAAACTGATAATTTATGACTTTGGTAGAGTTTCCAGGTTGAAACTGGAAACCTAAATATTTACGGTCGGACGGTCTAATAGGTATAAGAAAATAAGCGTCCTTTAAATCAATGGTAGCTAAGTAACCATCACGTGGTATTAATTTGCATGCTGTGCGATAATCCTCCATCTTAAAATGGTCCGTAAAGATAAACTTATTTAAGGATTTCAAGTTTAATATAAAACGTTTTCCGCCGTTACTTTTCGGAGTGAGAAAAATAGAAGAAATGAATTTATTTTCTGAGGCCTTACACTCTGAAACAGCTCCTAATGCCTTTAAATTATTTATGGCTTCTAGCATATCAAGGTTTTCACGATGTGAAAATTTGTTTTTAGGTATAATCCGCTGTTCAACAATATTATTAAAAGGGATGGTGTAGCCATTCCTAATCCAATCAAGTATGACATTATTATTTGTAATATTTAACCAGCAATCAAAAAAGTGGGTAAGTCTACCCGCGTGTACCTGTGCTATTGTTGACCTTGAGCCGGGGCACGGGACTTGTCCTGTGCCGCTGCTCGTGGTGGGTGCGATGTGGTCGAGTACGGGCGGCGAGTCGCCGTCGGTCTCCTGTAACCTGCCCGCCCCCCCCTGTTCGCCGACTGGTACCGGGGAGGCGCTGACCAGTTTCCCTGGTAGGCCGTGGGTCGAGCTGTTTGGGGACACGCAGACTTTTGAGGCTTCGGGGCTGGTTTTTTAATTTGTAGGCCTTGTTTTTCGATGGCTTTGGCTGCCTTGATTTTCTCCGATAAGGATGAGCCGAAGAGTGTCTCGTCCCTTTCTGATTCACTTATAATGTGGAGAAAAGACTTATCTAAACTGGGTGTTATAAGTTTAATGCGATTTTTTGATTGTAAATTATGTAAATCGCATAATAATCTGCAACCATTACTAAAGTGTTTAAGTGCCTGGGCTTTGTCATTCGTCCTTAAGAGGATATCAATGCCCCTATTTACGGCAGTAATTCCTAAACCAAGTTGTTGTTGGTTTGCCACCAGGGTCTTATCGCGATTTCGAACCATATCCGGCACGGCGGCTGATATTTCTGCGTTTAACTTCGGGGCTTGTAGAAGCCTGCAATTATCAGGAACTAGGTAATCGTTACAGATTTTATCTTTGCTATCCTTATGCATGCCCTTCTTTAATAAAGGGAGCCACAATTTTGTTAAATTGTCATTAATATTAGCCCCATACTCGGGGGCGTCGGAAGTAGATTCACCCAGAGCCGACAGAAGGTCCGGATCAAATTCGTCCTCTGCGTCCGTAGGCTGGTTGGAGCACTCCGGTGCCGGGTCATTATCTTGGTTCGTAGGTTCCGAGGGAGGAGCTGGCGCTGGGTCTTCCTGTAATTCCAGCGCCACCGATGTGGTGGGCTCCAGAACTACATCATGGTTAGCCTCCACGGACTGCCCGAGGTCTTCGTTACCTAAAATAACGTTTCGTCATTTAGGTTGTGAAGAACAAATTTTGAGGGTAGTTTGAAAAATAAAACGAAAAAATCTATTGTCGTTTTTTGTTGTGCAGAGAGACGATACATCTAATTTAGATTGTTCGTTTGTTCTGCTAAATAAATATCGTTGAAGACTCGCAGTCAACCCCGATGCAAAACCATTTTGAATTTTGGGTATGTCAGAGTTATTGACTCGCAGTCAATCCCAAAGCAATCCAAAACTGTTATTCGCTTTTAAATATAAATAGGTATCACTTAACAAACACTTTAGGAAGAAATAACATGGTTATTTACCTTCGTCTTCTGATGAAGAATCCAGCAGAATTCTGTATCTGCGTCGTTTTTCCCGATCTTCAATCTTCCTTATTTTATTTTCATAACGTGCGATACGAGACTGCGCACTCCTTTTCGGCATTGCTGAGTGCGCGTGCGAGTGTTACCGAGCACAAAAGAGGAATGAGCAGCAACAAGATGGCGCGCCGCACGCGGCGGTGTGGGGCAAATCGGAGCGACCGGAAGTTTTTTCTAGTCAGTTACTCGTTTAAAAACTTTAAAATTTGTGCGAAGTTACCAAGTAAATAGAGGGACTACGTTGTAAATACCTATATAATTAAATCTTATATCTGAAGAATGAAGCGATGAAAATATAATAAACTACTACATTCAAAATACTTATAAAATCATGATGTTTGTAATAGTTTTGACCCGAAATGTTCTTTCGGTAGGTACAATATATTTTGTCGTTATTACCACAAATCTTGTTGACCTATATCCTTAAAGAGTATTCATGTAACAAGAAATAAATTATGCCTAATCGTCCAGGCTGTCCGCGTATCTCGACTAACACATTTCCTTTATTGAAAAACGTTTTGGTGATATTTTTCTGAAATTCAGGCCACTTTTGTTTCCTTTGACAAAAATATAACGAGCTTATGCAAAATTTGTTTATCTCTCGAAATTTTATTTCAGATTTGGCTATCAGTCTGAATCAGAGTAATGTCATTTGTTTCTCGATAACTTTGTGGGTGTTTCACAACTTTTCTTATTATTAAAACACGATCTCTTTAACACTAACATAGAACACTCCACTTCAGTCACTCTAACTTTGACAGTGATAAAATCTTTGTCATAACGTTGAAATAGTGTTAAACCCCTTCATCATAAATAATGCTCATCAATGTTCCGGTGTGAAACAAGATAGCTGCTCAGTTTCAAAACCCTTTTATAAAACAGATGGAGTTATGAAACCGTTCCGAATCACAATATCAGATCCACGCTGATGGAATTTATATCTGTTGCCGCTATCGTTGTTCTAACTGTGCTGGAGCCACCAATGAGTCGCGATGTCAACTTTGGATAACTGGATTGTACCAACTTGGCATACAATGTTTAGCGTAGATGACAGATAAGTCGGAGGAATATTTTACTGCTAGTGACTTACCTCGGAATTTTATACAAGAATTCTCAAAATTGAACGAGCATGTTTTGCCACGTAAAGGGATGCAGATGACTTAGGAGTATTTGCTTACAAGGCTGAACAGGCAAAGGTCCAATCAGTCAAAAGGGAGTACGGAGTATGAGGAGGCGAGGAGGAATTCAAGAAAATAGTTGACAAAAACTCAAGCCTTAAACGGGAGTTAGTAGACCTACATCAACAATATCTGAATGTTGTTGATGAACGCGATCAACTGAAGGTAGTCACGGATGGTTTCAATGACTGTAGTAATTTGTATGAGGAGGCCTTAAGTAAGGTTAGGGACTTAGAAGATGAATTAATTCATGCTAAAAGTCGTATCATCCAATTAGAAAATGAAAAAGAATGTAATCGGGTTAAAGAAACAAACCACTTATATGATGAATTGTTAAACAGTAATTGTAACCCTCGTTCCATATTAACTATTGACCTCACTGAAGATTCCTTGCTGAAACAGAGTAGTTTAAAATTTAGTCATAACAAAATGAAAAAATATGCAAAAATGAATAGATTAATTAAAAAATGTAATCAATTTAGGAAACAATATAAACACTTTTCCAAAAATATTCCACTGAGGAGAGAACGTGTTGATCTAATGAATAAATTAAACAATTATCAAATCAAATTAGAAGACAGCAAAAAAATCTATGAAATTGATACACAGCGCTTACAGTCTGACATACAGGTACTTGAGGGCAGACTTAGTTCCCTTTACATTAAATATGTGGGTTCTCAGAACCAAATTAAAGAACATATTCTTGCTGCTAATGAGTTAGTTATGTGTCAGTGTACTTGTCAGAAGGTTTCAAACCCTGTTGCTGTCCGGCATGAGGCAACAGAGGACCCGTCCCAGACTGAGTTTTTGTCTCAAGAGTGTAACCTTGACCAAGGTGTAGCTGATATAATACAGGATCAATCTCAAGGGGTACAGCTTGAGATTGGTAGCTGTCCATCTTTCAGTAGCCATGATTGTTATGATTCAATTATGTTCTCAGATAGTATAGGACGAGGTTTAGGTAAATTAATTAGTAACAAACTGAGTTATTCTACTCAAAATTATTGTATGCCAGGGTCAAATTACAAACAAATAATGGCATCAGTAACAGGAAATGTATTTAATCCTAAAACCAACATTACTGTATTTGTAGGTAACAGTTCTAAGGTCAAAAAATATGAAATCACTGACTGTGTAACTGAGTTGTTAAAGTTAAATTGTAATAAAATAATATTGTGTGCTTTCCCATATTTTGAAAAATTGACAAATAGACAAAATAATTATATTCATAAGCTTAATAAGCATATGAACTTTTTAGTTAGTCATTATAGTGACAAGCTTGTATTTTTTGACACCAACAGTTTTATAGAAACTTTGAAGTCGACTAGGGATACTGTGTATCTGTTAGCTTTAGACACTTAATAGCAAGGCTATTAGCTTTTTATATAAACTCAGACATAAGTATTATGTCGAAGTCTTGTATTATTAACACAGCAACAGTTAGTAATAATACTAATAATAAGGTGGTTAACCTGAATGAATGTAGCTCAAATGCTATAAACATTTATACCAATTGTACGAAGGAGGTTCCATTTCCCTCACGCACTATGAGCTCACTGCCTGGTGATGACTTTGAAGTCTTGGGGTTAACTCCGGATAATCTTTTAAACTAGTTTGTAAGACAACAGAAGGTACCAGTAATAATATTCTTATACCTAACAACAACAAGGTATCTTCTTGCTCTAAAATAAATAAACATCAAAAAGGAGATCAGCAGAATGCCCTGAAATTATTTCATCAAAATATTCAAGGCATTTCTTCCAAATTATTAGAAATTGAAATGTTTTTAGAAAAAACAAAGTTTGACATTGTTTGTTGTACTGAACATTGGTTAAAGGATTACCAAATGCTAATTAATTATGAGAATTATAGTGTGGGCAGTTGTTTTAACCGTAAATCTATGCTTCGTGGAGGTTCTTTAATCTTAATTAAAAATTGTTTAAAATTCAAGCAGCGAAATGACATAGTGGGTTTATCAATTGAACATTGCATTGAACTATCCTGTGTTGAGCTAGATAAGCATGTTGTAGTGTGCGTTTACAGACCCCCTAATTATCAGAACTTTTCTTTATTTGAGTCAATAATGGAAGATGTCCTAGCGAAACTTGCATCCAATAACAAAGCCACAATTATTTGTGGTGATTTTAATATTAATATTTTGGAAAATAATACAAATAGCTGTAGATTATTAAGCCTTTTCAAATCATTTAATTTAAGTAATGTTTTTACAGAACCGACTAGAGTAACGCCAAATTCTGCTACTTGTATCGATAATGTCTTTTGCGATTGTGATTATTTAGATAAAGCCATCGTAAATTATCTGCCGTCTGATCATAGTGGACAAACGGTAACTTTTAAGTTTAAAACACCTTTGCAAAAAGTGCAAATACAATTTAGACCAATAACGACTAGTAAACTAAATAGATTCAATAGTGCTCTAAATAATAAGTTGAATGATCTGGGCCTTAATATGGATGATGCAAATAAATTGTACGAGGTTTTCTTTTCAGTAGTGCACACTCAATTCAATAAAACTTTTGAAAGGAAAACAAAAAATATTTGCCCTAATTTTATATTTAGTGACTGGGCAACTAGAGGTATTAGGATAAGTAGGGAAAGACTGTTCGAGCTATATGGCCTTAAGCCTTATATCAATACTGAAACTTTCAGCAAGTATGTTAGTACATATTCCAAAATCTTTAGAAATACCTGCAAAATAGCCAAAGCCATGTACATTAGTAACAAAATAAAATCAGCAGAAAATAAAATAAAAACAGTTTGGAAAATCATAAATAACGAAACTAGTAGGAATAAAAAACGGAACACTGATTACACATTGGAGACTTCACGTGGTGCCATAAGCTCAAACTTAGAAGTAGCTCAAGAATTTGTAAATTTCTTTACTAATATACCATTAAAAACGACGGAAGCTTTAAATTCCTCATCCGACGTATCAATTGATTTATTAAGAGCTAACGTTCCAAGCTGCCCGGTTGAATTTAAATTTAAACATATAAACCCCATGATAGTTATTAAAGCATTTCGACAAATCAAAATTAAATTGACCGAAGATCTATGGGGAATGTCTATTAAAGTTTGTACATCCATAATCGAGACTGTAGCACCATACTTAGCTTTAATATTTAATATGTGTGTAGATCAAGGAGTCTTCCCAGATTTAATGAAATACAGTAAGGTTATTCCACTTTTTAAATCTGGGGACAATAAAGACACTAATAATTATAGACCAGTATCCGTGTTGCCGGTATTCAGCAAGGTATTCGAAAAGGTAATGCTCAATCAAATGCTTAATCATTTCAACAAAAACAAAATCTTACACGATCAGCAATATGGTTTCACCAAAGGACGTTGTACGACTGACGCCGGTGTCACCTTATTAACACACATATTTACAGCGTGGGAGGAGGCCCAAGATGCCATAGGAATCTTTTGTGACCTCTCTAAGGCATTTGACTGCGTTAACCATGACACTTTGCTCTTAAAACTTAAGCATTACGGATTAGGTAAACTTGCGCTCAGTTTAGTAAAATCGTATTTAAATGATAGACAACAAAAAGTGCAAATAAATGGTGTCAATTCACTTGGTCTAAAAGTAGAAATGGGTGTTCCACAAGGCTCGATATTAGGTCCTTTCCTCTTTTTAGTATACATTAATGATTTACCCCATTTATTAAAAAAACAACCACAAATGGTGTTATTTGCTGACGATACTTCATTAATTTTTAAGATAAGTAGACGTGCTCCAAATCTTGACGACGTAAATAACGCCCTACTGCAGGTGCATAATTGGTTCACTGCTAATAATTTAGTATTAAATGGGAAAAAAACTAAATGCATACGATTTTCTTTACCGAATGTTAAAAGTAGTGATTGTGACATAGTATTGAATAAAGAGATACTAGAATTCGTCGATAAAACTGTTTTCCTGGGGATCACGCTCGACTCAAGGCTGCAATGGGGTCCTTATTTAACATCTCTTGCAGGACGGCTTAGTTCAGCAGCATATGCTGTAAGAAAAATCCGTCAATTTACTAATGTAGATACCGCGAGGCTAGTCTATTTCAGTTACTTTCATAGTATCATGTCTTACGGTATTTTATTATGGGGACGGGCTGCAGATATCGAGTCTATTTTTATTCTGCAGAAAAGAGCCATCAGAGCAATATATGGCCTCCGCAGGCGCGATTCTCTAAGGGAACTGTTTAAAGACATTAATATCATGACAGTACCTTGTCAATACATCTATGAAAACATCATGTACGTAAGGAAAAATTTAAATCTTTTCAGTAAAAGAGGTGAAAGACACACCTACGGGACTAGAAATAGGGACCAATTAGTTCAACCAGGTTTCAGATTGGCTAAAGTAGACTCATCCTTCATGGGGTACTGTTTAAAATGTTACAATAAAATACCCCCCCACATACTCCAACTCAATGAAACGAAATTCAAATCTTGCATAAAACGCACACTATGCAGCCAAGCATATTATAAGTTGGGGGATTACATCGCTGACAAAAATGCTTGGCTGAACGCTGGTCCTGCTCCACAAGGGCGCATAAACTAATTAATTAGCATTCGAAATTATAGTTGGAGCTGCTGAAGATTGAAAAACTATCTTTGCATTGTATAAATTCAATCTCTTAGTATTGTATAATTGCATAGCACACGTGTGAGCACTATGTACCTAAACTATAAAGCTACCATTTACTGGGTACGTCTTTAATTGACTTGAATGTGCCCTGGCAGCTGAGAGTATGTCATGCTCACTCAAATGTCTCGCTGATGGTGGCGTGTGTGTTGGATCATTGGGTTCCCTTCAAAATGGTTGAGCTGAATGGTGCTGATCCATACGTCATGTTCGTGAACGGGCGCCGTCAGTAGGGACTGGTCATCTCTTAGCCGCCACGGCTTATTTTAATTTATGAATTGTTCTTTTTAGTACGGACGCCTTTAACGTGCACGTCTTTCTGCATCGTTCTCACATGTATAATTTCAACATGAATGATGTAATCAAGATTTTTGTAACAATTTTATGATTTAAAAGAGTGTCCGTGGAGTTTCTTGCCCGTTCTTCTCCACAGGGATCTACGCTTTGGAATGGGCAACTAGCTTCATCTTTCTGACTGACCGACCCTTGACAATTCAAAAGTGCCTATAATTGGTTTATTTGAAATAAATGCTTTGAGTTTTGAGTTTTTGAGTTTTTATGGGCTAGAGGTTACTATCAAGCAAACTGTTTGATGTCAATGGAGCCAGGTTATGTTCGTGTATGTACACGTACGTAGTGAGGTTGAGTAACTCTTACGAATTGTGTTTACATTTTGACCGCGCTACTGAGTGGTTGCTTGAGGGAGCGGTGCACATCAGGGACTAGTTTGTAGTTGAAAAACTATGTTCATTTGTTTTGTAATCTTGTAAATGAATGTTTTAATGAATCATAGGAAAAACAAAAGCTATTCACGTCCCGTTTTACAATATAATCTTATCGTTTATTCCTTTTTAATGTCTGCGTGCATATCTTTATCAAGTTACTTTAATTAAACAGGCATTTTCGCTTGTATTAAAACACTTGAACGCCATTATTCGTATTTTTACGAAGAGCGAGAGATGCGCTCGGAGTGCTCGCAGCGCTCAAATAATTACGCTAAATATTTTTTGCGAGCTCACAAAGCGATACTCGATATCGCTAGCAGCTTCTGTTTGAGTTTCAGCTCTTAATTTATTATACGATGGTGAAATTTTCGCTAATTTCATGAGAAACTTGAGGAAACCGCCAACTTTACCAATTAAACTGAATTCGATTTATTTTAGTAAACGCCTCTGAAAAGGTTCACAGCGTGTTCTTGTGGGATTTACAAAAATGACTTTCGAGATCCGATCAAGTTTTCGAATTACATTTTACGGCTTCTACCGACTTCGGGAACTGTATAATACGTAATATCAATTGGATTTCAAATTCTGTATGTACTGAGGGCCAGTGGATATGATAGAAAAACTTGGAGTACTTTTGTTGACCTTTTTATAGCTATTGACGTGATTTCTGTAGGTCAATTCTGCTAATTTAAAACGTTCAAAATCTAGTCGCAGTCTCATCTCGGCGACAAACAAATGTCAAAAACTTGTCAAAATCTAGGGAAATTTGAAGTATTTTTGACAGATTGAGACTGAGATCAGACTGTGAACGTTCTTAAAAATTACGAGAATTGCCCATCAGACCTCGCTGAATTTAAATTTGAAGGAGAGAAATCAAGTTAGATTCTAAATCAACCTGCTTTTGTTTGTGCTTTGTTTTTTTACTCTAACGGAAATCGTCTTTGCTTTAAGCTTACCACAATAAAAAGTTGCGACTTTATGCTTCTTCTTCTTAGCCTGTCGATGGCAATCTTAATGAACTCGGCACAGAATTCGGCTACGTTTTAGGCGCCATCACTATCGTCCATCAGTTCCTGTAATGTGCAGACGACAGGATACGCAGGACACGATATAATTGTTCCATCGTTTGTGGAACAGCACCGCAATTGCATTCCCAAGCTGAATGTATTGTAACCCTACTTTTCGCTAAATTTATAATTTTTACAAACATACAGCCGTGTATGCCATTTATTCTAGAATTAAATAAAACTAACAGTTCTTGTAAAAAAGGAGGTATCAAATTTGAAACAGGAATATTAATACTTCCTTTACTAATCCTGTTGGTTCTATTTTTTTAACAATAAGATGATTAACTTTTTCATTTCCTTTTAAAAAAAGTACTCAATATCTTGGTGCAGCCGCAATCAGTATTGTTATAAAATCGGATATTGTTTATCTGTACAATACCGTGGTATTTACTTTGCTTACCAAGTAGTTCACTTTCAACTGTGTCTAGTGCTCTTTACTGGTACTGTTTATTTTATTATTTAAATTCTAGACATTCGCTTCATATTACTTTCCATTCTACATAAATTACAATTTGAAACTAATTGCAGACACTTTTGGAAATAAATGTGGTATTTGATGCAACATTTCCATTAATTAAAACCCACAGTCTGCTAGTCCACTTAGTTTTGAGTGGTTTAAATTCGTTTTGTTGCGTAACTAACCTTGTTACGTTCTCGTGCTGCATTTCGTTGACCTTTATGCAAAAATGACCTCTAAAATTACTTTTTTTTTCTCTTCAGTAAGTATGTAAGCATTACCAGTTAATAACCTTTCATAGTATAAAAATAAGAAGTTCTATTAAAATTACATCAAAACTCAACTCGAAACTTGTCCTATGAGTTAAAGAAAACTCGAAACTTGTCTGGGTTCATTAAACGAAGGGCACTCGAACAGGAGACATGGATGAAAAACTCCAGACAGAACTAACCGGCAACCACTCTAGAACGAAGACGACTCGTTAAATGTGCACGAATGGGACAAGACGAGGGTGAACGAGCAAATGCAACAATGAAAAGTAATTTTAAAGTTCTTCAAGTAAAATTAATGTGTTATACCTTTTCAAAGGTTTTTATAATGTATGCCTTGATAAACTTAAATTACATAAGCATGGTATTCGCAATACAAGTTTATAGCTAAAATGATAATATAATCCTAAAATACAAAAGAGATTTTTTATAAAAAGTTTAAAAACGATAATAATATCGGAGACATTATAGCACCCTGGGGTACTCCAACTTTATTACTTTTATGTGACATTAGATAAAGCTATTGGAAATAATAAACAGCGTTTATAATTGTGTTTAAGATTGGGTTTATCAACTAAAACAATATATCTTCGAACACTTTGTGTTCATCGAGTTATTACTGAAATGAATGTATCATTATAACGTGGCGTGGCTGTCAAAGGCTCTCGATATATCGAGAATAAATAATAAGTATTTCAGAAATAAATGCTTGAGCTATTGAATAAGTACAGCTTAAATTATTAAAAAGCAAGCCTGTGCTTGAACCTTTATATTATACTCGTCGTATTTTTTGCAAAAAACTGTAGGAATTGAAACATCACTAGAGTTTGACGGTCGCAATTAAGGTTGAACTATGGCTCTCGAGAGCCCACATTGCAACGGTACCGTCCGCTCACGGAAATATTCACAGATTTGCGTCCGATTTGAAAAATACCTGTAGTCCCTTTTAGTCCTAATTAAGTGAAATAAAAAGAATCGGAGTAAAACACTTTTAATGGAATGAATCTTTTTTGTTTTAAACTTGTTTTCCTACAAATTGATTTACAAGGATTAAAAAATTCACGAAGGTACAACTTTTATCCTATGAGCTATATTACTTTTGGTACAAAAAAGCATTGTGTAAGGACATTATCAGCACAAGAAAAAAAAAATGTAACCTTTTGATTGGCGGTCAATTCTCCAGCATACCGCAAAAGTATTGAAAAGAATCTGCCACATCATCACGAGGTAAATGTACGTAGCTGTTAACATTTATACTTATTGCTGAAAGTCACGCAGTACCACAGTGAAAGGCTTATAAATCGTAATGCTCGGCTGAACTCGCACGGTCATCTTTCATGAGAACCGTTAAAACTCGTTTTCCATTAACAATTGAGATCCGCGATGAAAGTGGCTGCCTTTTCTTAGCCCTGAACTTGAATATATTTTACTTTGTAAATGTTCATCACTATATATGATTTTCTTACATAGACTACTAGTACTAAAAGAAATTTAAATAGTAAAAGATTCATTGTAACTTATACTAATGACGTGTCTATTTAAAAGATCATAAACACATGCCTCAATACTGCCTCATCGCAAAAAAGCTTTTTTAAAAAAAATAAAAGCTTGTTATTTAAAGACAGCAAAAGAAAACTCAGAGGGTGCTAGCATGGTGCCATTAATTTATATACCTACTAGCTGCGCCCCGCAGTTTCACACGCGTAAGTTTTGATCCTGTAAGAATATCGGGATAAAAAGTATCCTATGTGTTATTCTGATGTATAAGCTATATTACCGTAAAGTTTCATCAAAATCCGTTCAGTAGTTTTTGCGTGAAAGAGTAACAAACATCCATCCATCCTCACAAACTTTCGCATTTATATTATTACTAGCTGCGCCCCGCGGTTTCACCCGCATAAGTGTCGATCCCGTGAGAATATCGGGATAAAAAATATCCTATGTGTTATTCTGATGTATAAGCTATATTACTGTAAAGTTTCATCAAAATTTATTTAGTAGTTTTTGCGTGAAAGAGTAACAAACATCCATCCATCCATCCTCACAAACTTTCGCATTTATAATATTAAGTAAGATTAGTAGGATAGGAAGTAGGATAGTAGGAAGTAGGATTAGTAGGATTTCGATTAAAAATGATTGTCCTTATAAACTCCAGTACTACCAGGAAGTGATGAAGTGTGATCCGACCCAGCAGCATTATATTCTTTTGCAGTCACAAAAATATATATTTCTAAAATGTTAATATTGCTGATACAGGGCAACGTTTTCAGGTCGCAGTGTACACACGTTCGCGCAACGCCGGACAAAGCCACGTTCATTAAAATATTTCATTTTGACATTATTACGGTATCCACGCGTTGCGGATATCTGGGATATTTGATCACTGCGAGGATATCATGCAGTATATTTAATTTTGCGTGCCGACAGTTTCGTTCAAAGTTTATTGGATAGTAGTGTATTTATAATGTGTTTTTCTTTCTCTGTCTGCTATTCTCGTTTGCATTTTCCGTGTAAGTTGTTTTTACTGTTAATGTTCTTATTTTATTTTACTTGTATTTTTATCACAGGTGCCTACTTTTTCTTCTTTGGCCTGGCTTTAGAACTCATAAATAATTGATTGCATATGTAAACCTTATTGTTTTTGCCAGTAGGAATATTCAGACAACCTTTGCTTACAAAAGGTCATCGGTCAGACATAAAACACTAACTCAGACTAACCGCAGAACATACAAGAGGTTTAGCCGTCACATAGCGAGCATCAACACTTATAACAATCTCTCATAAGTAAACATAATCTTCAAACTAAATGCAAATTAAGACAAATGTACCCAAGCTGAAACATTTACAGCATAATGCTGACACGCGTTGAGACACAGTGCTCAGCTTAGGATACAAAACAGTCCTAAATATTGAGTACTTCATAACGGTCGAATTAGTACTTCATAACGGACGAATTAGGTGGATACGTACAGCCCGAAGCCATTGTAAAGCTTTGAGTTATTTAGATCTCAGAGCTCTCCGCTGATGTTTGTTAAGACGGAATTGTGTGAGAGATTTTAGTGATCCTTGACAACAAAACCAATTGTTTAATTAAAATTTTCTTATGTTTAGATAAATAGCTAAGTAGTCAACTATAATTATTTAAGTACGTGGCCACAATCCTCAATCACTTTATACTCTATCATTTAGCTTGAAGGTAACACCCAAGTATGAAAAAAACAAAAGACTACACACTTAATCCCTCACTGATATCCTCCACTACACTAATACGGTTTGCCGCATTAAGCCCATCAGCTTCAATAAGCGGTCCATCACAGCACCATTAAGGCTTCGCCCGAGGCAGTCCCTCCACGTCAGTAACGCGAAGCTCCCCTACTCACCGTATCATCTCGCTCAATTTATGTCAATTACGCGTACAAAGTCGCAGCAAAAAATGAAAATATCGAATAAAAGTGCCCGCACACGTCCCGCCCAGCATTCCCTACGTTTGAACTTCTCAAATATTCATCCTTACCTTTAGACGTTTTTGTATTACCTTTTATATATTCATATTGATTCGTACGGGATCGCTTTTAAGTCTATATCTGTTTGCGTTTATTTGAGACGTTGAAATGTTGACTTTTTCGCGCTTTACGAGGTTTGGTAGGAAGAATCAAAGGTTTGACAAATTATTTGTTGCGAAATTTTCCTTTGTTTGATATTTCGTAGTTATATCTATATGTAGTACCTGCTGGCATTTGAGTCTTATATTACTCAGCGTTATAGAATTGGTTAGTGATTTATTTGTATCCATTGTTTATTAGGAGTAAACATTCGACATTTATGACGTAATTTTATTTATGATGCGATTTGCGATTTTGGATTTACGATGATTTGCTTTGTCGTCAATACGCTGATAGTCACTGGTAGATAGTTAAAGAGATAATAGTAAACAATTAAACGCCGACCTCATTTAGTTTTAAAAATATGATTGACGTTTAAAAGTTTTTGTACAAATCTACTTACAGAAATAAAATCGTTTATCATTAAAACGTTTATTTGAGTAGTTAAATTAAAATATTTATTGGCATTGTTTACAGTATTCTGATAACTCAGATAAAGTTAAAACGAATATATGAAATCGCGTATATTTGCAATTCAACATTACACATTACGCGCAAATAACAAGAATAACTATGAGCTACAAAAAATATTTCTATAATTAAAACTTTAACATTATTACTGGTTAATTGTTTTGACACGTTAAATAAGTGCATTTAATTCAGAGTCGGAACTGTGCACGAACTTTTCAAACGCATTTATAACAGAGTTCGTCTCTCGTTTTGTATAATATCTGTATGACGTAGTTTCAAATTAAATGTTTTATACAGCCGAGCTCCCAAACGGGTTGGCGTGAAGATAAACTTTAAATTGGTCCACCGTTTTCTCTCGACACTCCGAATTTTCTGTAAAGTTTTGCTACATGAATAGAGATTAAAATATAGCATCGTGTAGCTGTGTGTGCCTTTGACGGCGACGTCTATATGAACTGTACCGAGAACCGACGAGATCTACTTACCTTTAATACCGTGGTACTACGCGTAATAAAATACCGGCTCTCGAAAAAATTGATACTCACGTACACCTCTGCTCACGTAGTCAGCAAAGCTAATTTTGTAAGCAGAAATAAGTATAGACCACGGAGGCGCCTCGGCGGTCGCGGCTAGGAGGCATTGTTAAAACTATCCAATTTAAACCAAGCTTGTTCCGGTTTATTCGCACTACGATACAAATGACGTATAATTATGTAACAACTGCTTTGTAGGTGGTCTGTGACAGCAGTTGTGCGCTCAACGCACTTTCGGCGCCGCGAATTTTATATATACTGATATTTAATTAAAAATACACATTAGGTAGATTTTAAACTGTCCGTGTCCGCGAGAAAAGGATACCTAAGCCATCGGCGACCTCTCTAGAGGCGATCGGCAGCGGCGGCGACCTCTCGCGCCCGGCCCTGGTTCAAGCCATGGTCCGGGGCGAGAGGGAGTGGGAGGCAGTCACCTCCTTCTGCGAAGCAGTCATGTTAGCGAAGTAGGTGGCGGGACGGCTGAGGGAAAGAGCCTCACGTCCCAGCCGCCGCGGGAGGCGCCCCGGGCGCCGGGAGCCGCTTGTCGACTCCCGGCCAACGTAGGCGCGGGCCTGCGGGCGGAGAGTAATGGGTAACTCTCCGTCCGATCAGGACCAGGCCCGTGCTGGACGGCGCGTACGTGTTCCACGCGCGCCCCAAAGTCGGGCCGTAGTCTGCCAAGGGAGCGGGATTGTCCGAAAGGCTTACCACTGCCCCGGAACATAAAAGACTAAGGAAGGAACACGGGTGGGTTTTAGTCAGTAAGAGTCTGACACTCCCTCCTGCTCCACCCTGAGCGGGAGGGGTCATTTGATGATTTCCCATCCACAAAAAAAAAAGACGTCAATGCACGCCGCTCACGCATTGCTATCTTCATGACGGTTCTCGAGCGCCGTCTATTGTACCTACTGAAGAAACTGTTAGTATGTGTTATTACGTCCAATTAAAATGTTTTTCATATTGCCACACTGATTATAATAAGGAATCAGTTAATGGAAAACCGATTAAAATCATTATTGTGAATTGACACAAATAATACCAGCGAAATAATGTCTCATTATACCGCTAGTATTATTTATGTCATTCAACAACACGCAATCTGAATATGATTGTTTGTTTTATACAACAATAATCATGTTTCAATTAGTAATTTATGCTTTTAAAATAAAACAGGTAGACCCTTATCAAAGATTGTGTTCAATGTCTTTGTAAGTTGTAATAAACGTTTTTATGAAAAAACAAACGGTTAAGAGCAAGTCAGACTTGCGCACCGAGGGTTCCGTACAATCATTATATAAATATTTTGGATGTGTTACTTTAAGAACAGTCCTTCAAAAGTAGGATAGACGGACAGGCGGACAGGTGGAAGGGTGAACAGGCGGACAGTACTTTACTATTATGTCTTTATTGTTAATTTACAAATTTTAGCCACAACTGCTTATGGTGACTGGAAAACGTTTTAGCCACATTTCAAACTGTTTATATTAGTAAAAATGTTATCGATAGTAGTCATGTCAACCTTTGTGGGCTCAATATTTTAGGAAAAAGGCCTATACTGTGTAAATAGCAAGATATTTGGTTATTAGATTGCTAATTAAAATCAACATTAAAGTCTCATATCACAATAAGTGGAGATGGTAGGAGTACTTATAAATGCTTTGATAACTTTATCGGGACAATCTATTGCCGTATCTGTAGAACAACTAAGAGATCTGTAGACGAATATAATGTGAACATTTGTAACTTTAAGTGCTATACATTCACAATGACCACCTACTGGGCTGTCAGAACAATAACAATTACTCTTCACTTGTAGCTCTATGTCAGGCCTCACAAATAGTATTGATCCCGACCTCGGACTTTTTTTTTCGAGGAACCGTCTTTTCTTGTTATTTCTCCAAACCCTCGTAATATGATATTATGACTACTTCCCGCACTCCATGTTTCAACAAAAAGAGCTATATGAGAACTCTCGATAATAGGATCTGAATTTACATCTGGTGCATGCTTATGAAAATACTGAACATTATGAAAAAAAACTTTAATTACGTCAGCAGGTACATTTTGTAGAAATCGATATCTCGGTATAGGAGGACGAGTTAATGAAAGTTTCTGCATCTCCTTAACAACAGGATTGTTAAAGGCGGTGTGGAAGGTTTAAACTTTGCTTTTGTCACTATAAATAATCCAGAGGCTGAAGTAGCTCTAGAGCACGCTACATAGAGCATAGACCAACGAACTTTTGTTACTAACACTGCTGTGTAGAATATTGTAGTTTTAGGTCAGTGACATCTCTTGACCGATAGTGGAACTAATGTAATTTTTGTTGATAATTTCTGAAAAAATGTGCTATTTAGGTTCGTCGCTGTATTTATCCTGTAATTTTTACATAAACTTCTATCACATAGAATAATATCAGATTTTTCTCTTTGCAAACGTCGGAGATAATGCGGGAACGGTATTTTTTTTTAATTTTTCATCAAAAATGCGGCCTGAAAAAATTAAATTTGTTTGAGAATATGCAAACAGCGCTCTTTCATATGATACCGCACATGCCCTAGTAACACTACTTCGAATTTTTAAGAACCCCTTTCAATCCATGTTGCGAAAAAAACAAATCTTTCTTATTTGAAAAATAGTTGGAAAAACGTCATCTAAAACTGTTCCAAATTTCAAGTTGATAGCATTACTAGTTCTTGAGATATCCAGCAGTGACAGACGGACAGACAGACAGACTGAGTCGCATCACAAGGGTTCCTTTTTACCATTTTGGTACGGAACCCTAAAAACACTGCAAAAACTAACAAATAAAAAATACCCAATATATTATCAGTGATCGATGGCTGCTAGGCTAGTTTCTCTTGACTTTGAAGCCTCTTAAATGGCCTCTGTATATTCCCACTTAGCTTTCACTACAAGAAATCCTAACTTTCCAAAAACTAAAAACTTTGCCAGCATTCATCCCAAAAAAGAAACAACATAGTAAGCCAGTAATATTTTATTGATGGCTCAACTACGTCCCAGTTTTAGTCCCGGCAATCCCGCCTAGATAGCCCCCCGGGGGGTTGTAACACTACAACTATCATTTACCGTCGTTATGACGTCATATGCCCTCTCCAGCAACTTGCCGCGACTTCTATTTACTTGTTTTGCTGGATTTTCGTGAATATTCATAAGTTGGCCGCGGATTTTAGTAATATTAGTGTGGTAAAGTTTGTAGTTGAATTACATCAGAAGGTTAATTCTCATAACTTAAAACGTTCAAAATCTAGTCGCAGTCTCATCTCGGCGACAAACAAATGTCAAAAACTTGACAAAATGCATGGAAATTAAAGGTTTTTTTGACAGATTGACAGATTGAGATCAGACAGTGAACGTTCTTAAAATTAAGAGAATTGCCCCTCTGATGTTGATAATAATTATACAGTGATAATTCCGTACCGATGAGCTTCTGCGCACGTTAAAAAAAAAAAAAACGAGATTATTATAGGATTATGTAATCATACGCGCATACAGGAAAAATACGTATGAAAAATGTTTTTTCAGATATGAAAGGAAAAATTATTTCATTCACAGAAGATATTGAACAAAAATATAAAAACCATTGAAATCAAATTCGTTCCCATTTCAATCACAATGCATACACGACTCCATGTTTTTTTTTTTTCAAAATGCCCTGTAGTATGATATGTACAGCTATTAGTTTAAACCGCGGCGCACGCTGGCGGTAATTCAACTCGTAATTGAATTTCTATCGGGCTCAGCACGTGATATGTAGGGTCGGCGCTCACTTGCCATCAATTACGCCGGCGGCTTTTTTGGTGCAATATTAAAATTGTCTCTTGTGTATACATGGTGTTGTATCGGTAGGTACAGCTTGATGTTATATGTAGGTCCCTGAGGAAACATTTTTGTTATTTTCTAAGTGCTTAGTAAAAGATACTTTCCAGCCTACAGAAAGATTAAATTAAGAAATACGAAGTAGTGACGTGGTTATGAATTTACTTATCATTACAACAAAGATAAGCTATTCCAATAAAACAAAGTTTTGCAGTGACTGCACAAGTCACTTGCCTCGCTGAACGAAGGGTTCGCTCTCAAGGTTTTATTTAGAAATTCTATTTTGATCTCCACACAAAAATATCTCGCTTGCAAAACTCCCGATAGACTGCGAATGCTCGATTCATCAATTTATAACAGAACATCGAAACTTTGTAACAGTACAACATATACTTAAGTATCTTGTTATTATGAAAATCGATGTATTTTCTTAGAAGAAACTGTGCAATGATAATCAAAATATTATATTTACCTCTTTACTTGTTCGCGTTAGTTAATATTTGCTTGCGACTCAACATCAAAATCACCAAAACCATAACGATTCTTATCCATAATATTAAAACGCTGACTTAACAAACTCCTAATACTTAATTCCTTATCAAACAAGTAAACCTGTAGGTAACGCCTAGTATGCGATTAACGAAAGTGATATTTATTCACCGAGTGACCTCCGAAATTTACAGGCTGTGGTGATTACGGGCCTCGTTTGGTGATAACATCGATCGGGCATTTGCAAGCCAATGGGACATTAATAGCCCATTGCTTACTAAAAGCCTATTTATATTGGTACATAAAGATCCCATTTCCGAGCCCCGGCAGAATAACAAACGGGAGAATATCGTTTTTCCCTGTCTTTGAAGGTAGTTTATAATTTGAGTTTTAAGATGAAGAGTAAATGAGTTTAGTAATAAGGACAGGTATTATCATCATGTTTAATCTGGCTCATAAAATTGACAGAAAGAAAAACTAATATAATACTTTAATTATTTTTTTATAGCGAGACACATCTGACGAAATGCGATCGAAATTATGTTCAAATAACTTTTTAGATGAGCAGAAACCAATTTTAAAAAGATTCATAAAATACGAAAATTAATAAATAAACGAAGAACAATGAAACCTGTTGTATTATAAAAAGATGAATGAGCTTCAAAACAATGGCTACAAAATATAATGGACTCCACGAACGTGTGAAAAGGGGGATTTTTATCCTCCATTGACATCGTTGAATGGGTTTTTTAAAGGGCAATAAACTTGTCATAGGTCATTTGATATTATAACGCTCTCATGTCGAGTTACGAGCTTAAAGTCGTTCGCAATATGTCCCATCTTATATTATCTTATATTCCAATAAAAAGCTGCAGAGAAATAACAATATTTTTCTTTTCTTTTTTCTAAATTGTTTCAGAGTTCAGACAGCTACTGTGATTAATTTTAGAAAAACTTCATTTTGCGCTGTTATTAATTATACTCTCGAGAATTGGATTTTCTTGATCAGATATGATCAAAAACAAAGTTGAAAATGTTATGATTATCATAAACATTTCAGTAGAACAATATTACAGGTTGTAAATAAATTATTGTGTTGGGTAAAAAATACATTCTGAGTACAAAAAAGAAAATGTTACTACAGTAAATTTTATTGTTGTTATTGTCTTAGATAGTTTTTATTTGTCTAATAACTTGGGAAAAGGTTCTCGTCCGGCAAAGAGACATCAATAGCAAATCTGTAACGTTACAATTAGTTGAAAGGACTATTTGTAACTTACATAATAAAATAATAATTAGATGGTTAGTAAATTATGACTTGCAGGCTTCAAGGTTCCTCTGAAGTGGAAGGTGGTGAAGGAGGAGGTCCCTCGCCGTCAGCCGAAGCATTCCTTGTCTTTTTCCACCTAGAAGCCTGCCAGAAGTCCTAATTTACTAACCATCTAATTATTCTTTCAATATGTAAGTTACAAATAGTCCTCCCGACTAATTGTAACTTTACAATGTTTAGCCAAATTTGATGATATTTTAATAATAACGAAAAACGATTTCGCAGACTGTACGAGATTTACTTTCTTTAAACACCGATCACCTTGAAAAATTATTACCTTATTTATTTTCCAATATATTTTAAAACAAACATTAAAATACTGTTTACATGGTTCTCTGAATTTAATTTCAAAATTCAATCAAAACTTTTGGTTAACAAACAGTAAGTTAGTTCGTCAACCGAGTTCAATAAAAACAGTCGAGGTGTGAATAACAATACAAAACGTATAAACGAAGTAGAGAGAGCGGCCATTTTACGTGCAATTGATAGGCGGGCGCCGGACGAGCGTTTATTTCGTCGGAATGCGACAAACTGCGCTGACATAAAACGATGGAGAGTGGACACACAAAATACGTTAAGTTTCCATCGGTGACGTAAAATGTGTCGTTTCAACGGATTGCTAGTAAAAGAGTGACAACATGTTTTTGAGTTGGCTCCGTGGTGTTGTACATTTTACAAGCTTACATTTTTTATAAGACACGCTTTTTAAGCGTCCTGTAAAAAATATCCAAATGTAATAGAGATTTTTTTAAGCAGGATTTAAGTAGGTTATTTTGTCTTCATATACTTTTAAGCAAATACTTACATAATGATAACGTGACTGAGTGCAAAATTAACAAACAGCCTAAGTTATTGGTGGAGGTAGTGATTCAACACTAGGTTTCTTTGCAACCACGGTAATCCACAGAATATAAATCTGTGCCTCCTGTGATAAGTGATATAACTCGAGTTGTACCCTTTTTGTGATTTTCACATGAGCATTATCAAAAAAAAAATACGTCTTTTTTGGTCTAACTCACGTTCTTCTATCTGCTATAGTTTCGGAGATAATTTTGTGCAAAGTGATACAACTATAGGGATTTTGGCAAAAAATTCGTTACAATCGATATTTGTCAAGATGTAACCCCAAAACCGGTCACTTAACACACAATTTTTCGTGCTTCGTGATTTATTTTAGCACATAAAAACTAAGTAAAAGTTACAAGTCGCAGGCTTTTCATGAATTACTTCCAAAATTAAATATCTATCAAAAAATCTAAATTATATAGAGAAAGAAAATGTTTTGTTCTACAAAAGAGTGCACTGATATTATACCTAGCCCACTTAATTAACGAACTAGATTTTTTAAAATCTTGTTTTTGCTGTCCTGTAAAATGACGTTTTTTGACTTGTATCACTTATCACAGGAGGCACAGAAATAATACTTTGTGTCGAGAATATCCTTAAGTATCTACAAAAAAAATGTTATCTGCTAAAAAGCATTTCGAACAGTATATTCGCTGTTTCATCTAAATTTCATATAACGTTTTTATAGAAATATTATAGGTTTATTGATTCGCACGAATACAAAAAGTCTCAAGAAATTCTCAGAAAATATATATGAAACTATTTTAGTACAAGGTCTTTCAGAAATAGATATTAATATTAGATCAAAGAGTTCGCTCTACCGACCAAGGCAAGTAACCGCTGATTGCAATATTATGTGAAAACCTAATTAAAACCGAATTATTTTGTTAAAAACCGATTTTTTAAAAATATTTTAAATATAAGCAGCTGAGCTTCGCGATCGTAGAAATACTACCAATAAATTGTAACTAAACCCGCGAGAAATGTCAAATGAATGATGAATGAAATGCACCGACCACAGCGTGGTTTGACCAGACTCGATTAATTGAATGAAACCCAAGATTTGCACTAGCTGCTGTAGCCTCATGTTTCATGGTGCTACAGAGGCTATTGCATATCAAGGAGTGACCGAGGGGCACTATAATGGTAGAGAAAACGTGCCCTTAGGATAGGAAAGGATTTAAGAGCCATACCAGTAGGCCAATTCTAGTAATTTAAAACGTTCAAAATCAAGTCGCAGTCTCATCTTGACGACAAACAAATGTCAAAAACCTGTCAAAATGTAGGGAAATTTGAATTATTTTTGACAGATTGAGACTGAGATCAGACTGTGAACGTTCTTATAAATTACGAGAATTGCCCCTCAGATATGCGTCCTAGAGTAAACTCGCGAGAAATGCTGATGCAGAAATAAGTCCACATAACTAAACAAAATAATTATGTCAAATCTACACTGAAATTTTACGATATTATATATTCGATAATAACTAAATATTATTATCATTAATAATAACCCATTAAATTACAAATATTACCTTATACATACATTAGCCCTTTATTACACATCGGGCCACGATCACGCGCGCAATTCGAATCACGTTAGTATTTACAAATCACAGAAGCGAAGACTTATGTATTTATAAATGTATAATGTAGGTACGTGAGACCAATGTCAATATAATAGAGGTAGGTAAATAAGTTAGAACAGAAGGTTTACCTACTAAATATAATATTGTAAAAGTTAAAAAAAAAAACACGCTAAATGCATGCATAGTGTAACAATAATTATATTGCTAGGCCGCGCCTAGTAATGCCACTTTGCAAAAGAAGCATGATTTTAATTGATAAAAAAATATTTTTCATGGTAAAGGTTGGTTTTCTGTTACTTTTTGTGTTGTGACAAAGTGCAGTAACGAGATATCGTTAAAATTCAGTTTTCAACAATATTGGACTGCACGTTGCGTCTTTTTTTGTGGTCCGAAGTGTTTTGGTGGAAAGGATTTTTGAATGGACGATTTTACCAAGAGTATTTTGAGACTTACAAAAAGTCTATTAGTATTATTGGTGATTTTTTTTTAACATTTTGCTTTGCTTTTAAATGGTTGACAAGTTCTGGGCAAGTGTGAAATAGATATAGAACTGAGGTTCAAAAACCATGACCACACAAATACCTTACCTGTCCTTTATATAGTTAAACTAATTAACATACGTTTCCTAACGAAAAGATGTCACAAACCACAACAAATAATAAAACATATCCAAGGAATTAAGCACAGGAATGACGCCTCAGTTAAGTTGGAACACGCCATTACATTCACGGCTCCCTTCTTTACACCGCTGTTAATTTTAATAAGCGAAGCTTTGTAGGACACCTGTGTAATAATGTGGGCATTTATTGTCTCAGAGATGCTCTTATACGGAGAATGATCTTAATTTTAGCGCAGACGACATCTTAAAAGAATCGATAAATCCAGTGTTCCAAGAAAAGATATACCATACAATAGCGCGCAAGATATTATGTCAGTAAGTCCATTCATTTTATTATGTCATCATCGCATCACAATCAGCATATAATAACTGGTAAGATTCAAACTACATATTTGAAAAAGATCTATAAGTTGCAGAAAAAGAGCCTAGCAACACGGAAACACATAGTAGTACCTACAGTCCCATTGGTACCCTTGGGTACGAAGCCCCATGAAATAGCCGAGTTACATTTATGTGGGTTTGTAATTTGCACCGCAAGTTTATATGACTTGAAATTGTCAAGGATTCGCCCGTTTCGGGCAAGTAGATTCGTGCGAATCGACTAATAAGCCCATTAAACAGTACCTGTAAACGAGAAAATGTGATTTTTTTATGTCGTGCTGTCAATTTATTATATTACTAGCTTTTGCCAGCGACTTCGTCCGCGTGGAATAATGATTTCCGGAAATTGAGGCACTAACTCTCATAGAGTTTAACCGATGTGCTCTTTCTTCTGCCGATTCTTGAGAACGCGTATTTCTCATTCAACGCGTTTTTCAAGACAATAGCGGGCGGACGCCGGCGTCCGCTTGGGGCTTGAATAACTAAAAATATATAAAATAATATATAATAAAACCTACTTCACTTAAAACTAAATACCTATAACTACTATAATTAATAATACCTACCTATACCTATAATTAATAAAAGTACCTACGCTTTTACCTACTTAATATTAAAAAAACTGAACATAAATTAACCAAAACTTACCTACTACTAACTAACTACTACTAACCTATTACTACTTCACCTAAAAAGAAATCCTGTTTTCCCAACATTTCCCTTCACTGCTCTGCTACTATTGATCGTAGCGTGATGAAAAGTATACTATAACCTGCCCAGGAGTATGAAAAACAATTGTACCAAGTTTCGTTGAAATCCGTCGAGTGGTTTTTGTTTCTATAACGAACATACAGACAGACAGACAGACAGACAAAAATTTTACTGATTGCATTTTTGGCGTCAGTATCGATCACTAATCACCCGCTGATAGTTATTTTGGAAATATATTTCATGTACAGAATTGAACTCTCTACAGATTTATTATAAGTATAGATATTCTTCCATTGGTGAAAATCGTATGAAAATCCATTGGGTAGTTTTTGAGTTTATCGCGTTCAGACAAATAGACAGTCGCACCGGGGAAACCTTATTTAAAATAATATGTGGTGATAAGGTCCAGGTAATAATAGTATTTGAGAGGTAAGTACATGAGTGTTTGCAACTATGTCTACGGGCAGCGGGGATTATGCAATCTAACAAGTGCTTGTGACCTACAAAGTATTGTTGTTATTCCAAGGTCCAATTATGAAGCTTCCTGCCAGTTCCATAACTCATTCAAGTAAAAAAAAAAGGCTCAAATAGGTAGTTAAGTGATGATAAAGGGTTATTGTAAAAGTTGGCCAACACACAAGTTTGTAAGTAGCTCAAAGTATGCCAAACATAAGTCAGAATATTTAGGTCCAAACATAAGCATAGTCTGTTTCATGCTCGAAATTGCTAAGGAATAGTTTTAGGTACTTGTGGATGGAATGCCTACTGCGACAGAAACTAAAGTCCTAGAGTGAGAGTGTAGAACCTCAGGTGGCTCTACACCCTCACCCTTTTTTTTTTGTGGATGGGAAATCATCAAATGACCCCTCCCGCTCTGGGTGAAGCAAAAGGGAGTGTCAGACTCTTACTGACTAAAACCCACCCGTGTTCCTTCCTTAGCCCTTTGTGTTCCGGGGTAGCGGTAACCCTTTCGGACAATCCCGCTGCCCACACACTCACCCTAGACTTTATTTCTATCTGGTAGAAATATCGTACACTTCTAAACGTGGTATTAGTTACCTCTACAACCAACTTCTAAGACATTGAAGAATGAACCATTTAATAGACGTGTTAAATAAACATAACCGGCGAACTGCATGTCGATCACGCACTATGAAGTGGTAGATGGAATGATTTTATTCCAAAAGCAATCAGTTCAGTTGAAAATATGTAAATATTATTAAATATTGCACCAGAAAGCACGTTAAGTCGTTGGTCTCGGCTGTCATTCGTAAATCTTTGACAGTCGCTACGGGTAGTCAGAAGCCTGAAAGTCTGACAACCAGTCTTACCAAGGGAAATACTTAGGGGGGTATTACCCAGTCACTGGGTTGTGGAGGCAGTCAAGAGACCTGGGACGTGGTGGTTACAAAATTAAATCACCAATGAGTAGCCAGAATGTCACAACACTAGTATTTTAATAATAACAAATAATAATAAACCATTTATTTTCTGGTTACAAAGACCCATAGATAAATACCTTAACCTAAGTAGGTATAGGTACATAATTTAATAACAATTGTCTTAATAAATAAAACTTAAAATTATGTTAATAACACTTGGTTGCACTAAGTCTTCGTGCGTTCCGTTGGCACTTGTCCGCGAAAGCGGCTACATACCACATTCTGTGGCCAAAAGCTATCAATTGATGCTGCGGGGTAATTGCGTAACACACTATTAGTAGCAATGGGTTTCATTTTGACAGATCAACAACGTTCATTGCGTGTTTTACATTGTTGAGCAGACACATTTTTCGAACATATGAAGCAATGGATTAGCAATATGCTTCAAAATGATTCAAATTGAGATCGATAGTGTGTTTCGCAATTAGGATGCAGGTCAATGGTTATGGTTGGGTTAATGGTGGTCCGTACGCGACGTGACTTACTAACGCGTTATTAACTAGTTTTTACCGACTTCACAAAAAGGAGGAGGTACTGTGTTCGGATGTTTGTATGTTTTTTTTTTTTTTTGTATGTTTGTTCATCGAATACTCCGCCAATTGTCGACGGATTTTCAAAATTCTTTTTTTATTTGAAAGGGTATGCTCTCGAGGTGGTTCCATTGTCACCAAATCGGAATCTGATGAGGGAATCCCATGGAAATCGAAGGAAACCCTCAAATTTTGTAGGCACACCTATAGCGATTTGGGTATTTTTTATAGTAACTCGTGCATTTGCTCTCAGAAAGCACCATTCGGTGAAGTGGAACTGATTATGAAGACCACAGATGGCTATCGGAACTACTCAATAATAAATATTTCACGGTTTGCGATTTGATTAGGTACTTTAAGGTGGTTGATAAGCACAATGCGTATCGTGAAGTGGAGCTGATAGTGACTTCTCAATCAGCTCTTGTTCTCCTGGTTCTTACAAGGAGAACTCCTCAACAATTAACGTCCCAGCATCGGGAAAAGCAATATTTTGTAAAAGGTGATGAGCAGTTGACATTAGGCTATTGTAACTTAGATAAGTTACAAACTGGCCCACTAAAAAGTGAAAAATAAAAAACTTTTTTACTAAAAAAACTATCGACTTCCAAAAAACACTACAAAGTGAAAAATAACTTTGATTTCGGAAGTCAGTGTCAATAAAAGAAAATGCGGAACCAACGGCACCGACTTCCGAAATTAAAGTTATTTTTCACTTTGTAGTATTTTTTGGAAGTCGGTAGTTTTTTTTGTAAAAAAGTTTTTTGATAATATGTCCACTGCTGGGAAATAGGCCTCCTCTCACGGGCACTTATGACTCGTCAGAAGCTAGGTACGTGATTCCAGTTGGTCGTTTCCTATGGAAAAGGGCCGGCAAGTAACTCCACGGCTACGCTTTTAAAAATAATTGTTTTTTTACAATATTTTCAAATCACCCGAATATTTTCTATTTTGATAAGTATAGGGGACAATGTGGGTCTGTCAACAAGTACCAGGTACTTAACAAAGTAGAAAATATTCAACAAATAAAATAATTTGTGAGTCTACAAGGTTTCGTATGTCGACAATAGATCTAAGACGTATTAGTTTGACCACTTATCTTTATGTTTGTGTAATAAGTACATAGGCATACATAAAAAGATAAGTAGTCCAAAGTTCCGCAGTCCTTAACATCTTATCATGGCTGAAGTGGTCCTTTATTCGCCTACACAATGTCAACTCGTGAAGCTGTTATGTAGCCCCCTTTATTTCGTGTAGGAAGCCATTTATCAATCGGCCTCGCTGACTCTTCGCCAGTTAGGCACGGTGGGACGACTGACCTATATTCAAAATAGCTTTTTATTCTGATAGTTGTAGCGTAAATAGGAACGGTTTTAATGGTATTTTGGTGGTCCGTGGGCCTAGCACGAATGTGCGCATAAACGTACAGTCGAACGATTTTTAAAATGGATATACTTACTCGTTTTGTAATTAATATTTATTTGTTTCGTCAACTTTATTCGTATAAATATCGCCAAAATGTAAACCAAAATACTACGAAGTATTTAAAAATATATCGATTTTACGTCGCGCGTTCGTGCAAGGTCCTGTGGGCACTGTTGGCCCCATTGACACGGTGCAAGTTACTGGAACATTCAAGAGCAATCATCGTTTGCCACAAAGCACGTTCAATTATAATATTGTCATTCAAGAATTACATGCAAGTGTTTACACGCGTGCGATTTTCATAAAATGGCATACAATAATAATGCAAGTTTTACCGTTCAATAACCGCATACGACTTCTGTTTAAACTGAGGCAATTATTGCATGTAAGTTTTGCCTCGTTTAAACACAGAGTTGCACATCCTTGTAACAGCTGACTTAAGTAATGCCTGTATTTTCGCTGCCAAATATTTCATTTATTTATTTACTTAATCTTTTCGCACTAAAAGGTACAAAGGCGGACTTAATGCATTAGGCATTCTCTACCAGTCAACCAAGGATGGTGAAGAGATTAGATGGCAGGTGCTTTTGTTGAGCCGAACAATGATAAAAAAAAACTATTAAAATTATTAAATTACAAATACAAAACGTACACAAATACACAAATAGGTCTAAATAGGTTTCATTCATTTTATTGAACGTAATCTCAAGATTTTTTTTTATTTTTATTGTTTCGTTTGCTTATATATTTGAATTATTTTTTTTTTTCATACCAGAATTGTATGCGATTAAATTGAACGTGCTGTTTACAGGGTATAGCTGCAAACAGCCATAAACAGCACGTACAAAAAATAAGTGTTGAAAAGCAACTAACCGCATTAATGGCGTGTCGTGCAACAATTGTACCAGCCAATCTCAAACTCAAAACTCAAACTCAAAGCATTTATTTCAATTAAACCATTTCCAGGCACTTTTGAATTGTCAAAATTAACTAGTCGGTCAGTTAGTCAGAAAGTTGAAGCTAGCTGCCCATTCCAAAACGTAGATCTCTTGGAGAAGAACGGGCAAGAAACTCCAAGGACACTCCTTTAAATTAAGATATTACAAAATCCTTAGTACAGTATTCTTGTTGCTTCTATATGTGAGAACAATGTTATGAAGAAACAATTCAAAATAGGTATAAGATTAAAAAGAAGCCCTGGCAGCTAAGAGATGACCAGTCTCAACTGACAGCGCCCGTTCACGAACATGACGCATGGATCAGCACCATCCAGCTCAACCATTTTGAAGGGAACCGAATGATCCAACACACGCGCCACCATCAGTGAGACATTTAAGTGAGCATGACACATTCTCAACTGCCATGCTTTTTCAGGTCAATATAAAAAAAAATTATAATGAACGGATCCATGGTTCTTACATTTACAAAATTTAAAAAAAATGCTTCTAAATTATACAAAACTATAGTTTCCAATTTATTTACGAGATGAATAAAATTTTACTAGAAAGAGGTATATGATATTAAAGCAACAATTAAAACTTGATTGAATTAAAAATACACATTAAGTTCGACTGACAGAAACACAAAAAAAAAGAAAAGGAAAAAAAAAAGGGAAGCATGTCTTCCAAATATTGAAATTTTAACTAGTGAGCCCAAGTGTCTGTGGAGCAGGACCAGCATTTAGCCAAGCATTTTTATCTACGATATAATCATCCAAGTTATAGTACCTATGCTTGTCTACATAGTGTGCGTTTAATGCAGGTTTTAAATTTCTTCTCATTTAGTTGAAGAATATCGAGTGGTATTTTATTATAACACTCTACACAATAACCCATGAAAGAAGTTTTTACTTTAGACAATTTGAAACGAGGTTGATTTAATTTGTTCCTATTTCTAGTGTTCAAATTATGCCTGTCACATATCTTACTAAAAAGATGTAGATTTTTTCGAACGTACATAATGTTTTCATATATATATTGACAAGGAACCGTCATGATGATAATTTTTTTAAACAGTTCCCTTAGAGATTCACGTCTGCTGAGGGAATTGTGTTAATGTTGTTGCCAGTCAATTGTTATGGTATGCCATAGGCAATAAAATTGCACCAAATAAATGAAGCTCAAGACTAGAATCCAACGTATCTGGTATTTATATTTTAGAGCCAATTTTATAGTGTCCAATGAACCATTCATCAATACTTGAACACGATTAATTATTCATTGATCTAGTTGTATTGTCACTCAGAACTTAAGTTTGAGATAAAGTAACTAACCTGGCAATAGATTTCATGAAAGTATTAATAATGTAATCCTACTTCCTACTATCCTACTTCCTATCCTACTTTCCTACTTCCTACTAATCCTACTTCCTACTTCCTACTATCCTACTAATATTATAAATGTGAAAGTTTGTGAGGATGGATGGATGGATGTTTGTTACTCTTTCACGCAAAAACTACTAAACGGATTTAGATGAAATTTAGCACACAGATACTTTATAACCAAGCTTAACACATAGGATATTTTTTATCCCAATATTCCCACGGCATCGAAACTTGCGCGGGTGAAACCGCGGGGCGCAGCTAGTTGAAAATATAATGCTTGCTTCCTACTGTTTCCAGGTGATATATCCATCTATCGAAAAATATAGGCAGTGTGGAAGGGGCACCAATGTGCGAATGTTTTATTCAACAATGGAGCTGAATTGAAGATTGGTAATGGCTATTTAAATTGTAAAATAATCGGTTTCTTTTTTATCTCAGTAAACTTCGTAAACTGAATAAGATACAATATTTCTCATTCGTTTAAAAAAGGGTTTGTCTGGACACGAACAAAATTTTGTTTTTATCTAGAACCATTCGAACCAGCGGATCTAAAGAACTAGGTCTTAGTTGCTTAGATGTAAGTAGTTTTATTGTTTTAGGATAGGTACCTACGAAAAAAATGGAAATGTCTGTGTAATGAAATGTCTATCTTTTGGTTGTGCGTTGTTTTATAGACAACAGTTTTATAGATTTTTTTTCACATTTTTTTTCTCATAATTATCATTTCAAATCAATATACAGAATACTTACTTTGTAAAAATTAAATCATAGATTTTTGTTAGAAATTAAATTGAAAGTTTCGATATTTATATCATAGAATAACAAATCAAATATTCTTACTCATATTATTGTTTAATTAATAATAAAGTTACCTAATACAAAGAAAAACATTTTATCGAGTAACAGTTTCTAAACGTTACAATTCATACCTTTGGAAAAATGCATACCCTCCTATATAATTACAACACCGCTTTCACAAAAACAATGCGGGTAAATTCTGGTCAAGCAGGAAAACAATCTTGTTATTCTCATTAATAGTGACTTCCTATAATGCACGACATTCTTAAATTATACTAAGAGGTTGTAAACTTAACTAATTGTCTTTAGTAATTAATAAGACGTAGTCTATTTTGCGTTGCTATTTCTGTCTATAGGGTTTAAAGGAACCTAACACGGAGGAGATGACGGGACTAGTTCGCTCGCTTACTCGAGCCCCCATCATCCCCTTCGAACCTAAGCCGTCCGAGTCGGGGGTCCCAAGTCTCGAGCTCGCTTCGCTTGCTCTTGCATCCTAAGTTCTCAAGTTCAAGCTTGTGTGTTTCTGGGAATGAGTCTATTTTTACATTTTCCAATAAATAAAATACCATGGAAAAATACACCGAACAAACAATATTTTATTCTACTGATTGATTAGTTGGTTAAATAAAAAAAACGTGATTATAAAATTCATTGAATTGTGTTTCTGTGAAATATGTTTCATTCGCATAAATAGTCGTTAAAACAATATTATTCGAAATAAAAATACAAGGACCAAATATTATATGAAACATTTTCAGCCTAACGAAATTCTTTATAATTTCTGTCTGCGAAACAAGGGAAAACCCTATCTTTCAGTTTATTTTTTAAGTAAGTCCTAAATAATGCGAAGTGGGTGCTGGTTTAATTTGTTCTCGACTTGTTTCAAATTACAGTGTATTTTCATACTATTTAAAAAGAAAATAATATTTTGGTTTGATCAAAAACTTCTGACCGTTATATATTTTGTGTAAACCGAGGGAGAAGACACACTAGAAGGACATATACCTAGTGACCTTACTGGTGACATTAACCAGAAAGGTCAGGCGTATGGGACTCGCAATCGGCGTGCATGTATGACCAGCACCCTAATTGTGAAACATCTCAATTTGAATCATTTTGAAGCATATTGCTAATCCATTGCTTCATATGTTGGAAAAATGTGTCTGCTCAACAAAGTAAAAAACGCAATGAACGTTTTTGATCTGTCAAAATGAAACCCATTGCTACTAATAGTGTGTTACGCAATTACCCCGCAGATGTATGAAAGTAAACCAAGCAAAATGAGTATGTAAGGATCGCAGCAGGTAGCTTCTGTAGTTTCTCCCTACTCGCATGGGACAGTGTGGGTTTATGTTAATATAGCCTAGTTCTTATTAGGCTATAATTAAAGCCCTTAAACCCCAATCTACCAACAGCCGTCAATTCAATTAAATTTTGAAGATTTGACTCGCAAATAATTAGATGTAGTATACATAAATATTATAAAGAAAAAGTATGTGTCGACGCATCCGCTTTTCCAGACTGCTAATTTGACTTCTAATACAAATGTCAATGTCAAAAATGAACACTGAGCACTGGTGGGGCGACCATCTTGTAAAATGTGGAGTTGACTTCTGAGGGGCAATTCTCGTAATGTTAAGAACGTTCACAGTCTGATCTCAGTCTCAATCTGTCAAAAAATACCTCTAATTTCCCTACAATTTGACAAGTTTTTGACATTTGTTTGTCGCCGAGATGAGACTGCGAATAGATTTTGAACGTTTTAAATTAAGAGAATTGGCCTGCAGATCGCGGTGAAGTGCGCACGCAACCACGTGCTTAGTACACGTTATAATTTAGGTGCATCTCTCTTAATCCAAGCGATCTATAATCATTTTCTGAAGTAATTGATTGAATTATCAAGAATAAGTAAAGTGATTGGAACAAGTGTTATTTTATTGAAATACTGCCTTCCTACCCGATCTCCACGCCTACTTGAACATAAAGAACACATTAGATGAAACTCGAACTACTTCATATTATGTTAATTCAGATATAAAATGAAATATACATAAATAACAACTCAAACCTAATTAACTAATAAAAATATTAATTATAAATTTCCTATCCTCATTTCCTATCGCAGGTATGCTGGAAGAGATTTCTTTAGAAATAAGCATCACCTTTGTAACTATCTATCTGTTCTTTTTTTCTTATCTGTTTATATTAACACTTTGTAAACAAGGATATTACAAATTAGAGGATTATTCCATGGTAATAATGCTTGGAAACATGCTGGTCCTGCTCCATAGGACAATCTAGAGTTTGGACAAAATCAAACTGGTTGCTAATTTAATACTCGTAGTATATATTTTTTTATGACATTGATTTTTACATTCTATGACCACTGTAAGAATAACTCACACACTTGTTAAAATTCTAGGAAAATTATCTACTTTTAAAATACTTATTTGTAAATATTTGACCAACCCTGAAATCGTGAAAAAAAAATCAGTTGATCCATACATTACGTCGAGTTATGCGAACATAAATGTATGGATCAGCTGATTTATTTTTTACGATTTCAGGGCCGTAGGCCAATTCTCGTAATTTAAAAAGTTCAAAATCTAGTCGCAGTCTCATTTCGGCGACAAACAAATGTCAAAAACTTGTCAAAATGTAGGGAAATTTGAAGTATTTTTGACAGATTGAGACTGAGATCAGACTGTGAACGTTCTTAAAAATTACGAGAATTGCCCCTCTGGTCTCATAGTAAAAGTTGTTCATAATGATGAGTACAATGACCCCTTTTAAGGATTAAAACGATCAAAATGAAAGGGTGTATAGTTGGATGTTAGAAACCCCGCATAAATTAAAACAGAATATTGTTAGTATTGTTGCCCACATCATACTGAATGTATGGATTGGAGAACATTTTTAAGGTTCCGTACCCAAAGGCTGTCAACAAAACCTATTACTAAGGCTCCGCTGTCGGTCGTCTGTCTGTCAGCGGGCTAGATGAACTGTAATAGGTAGCCATGTGCAATTTTTACAGAATGTGTATTTCTATCGCCGCTTTAGCAGCTAGTTAATATTGAAAATAAAATAAAAAAATATAGGAAACTTGTTATGTTCTTGTGTCATACAAGAAACCTGTTATTTGAAAATATATGGTGTTAGTATTGTATGGTGGTACGGAACCCTTTGTGTGTCTCACACTGGTTTTTTCATATATTTTTTAAATTCCAGTAACCGCGTCAGTGCTATTCGGGGACCCCTTAGTATCTACCTAGGTAATAGATAATACGGACTGGTGTCTGCAACTTCACTTCAATGCGCGTAATTTGCGTACGTATTTTTTTTTACCTACCTACTGGCTATAAAATAATTGGATGGAATTTTGTAGAGAATCTCCTCAAAATATCTGACTTCATAGTTTTAAATACATACATGGTTGTAACAATAACAATCATCATTTAATTTTATCTAAAACATCTTTGATCAATTTATCCTATCCTACTAATCCTACTTCCTACTAGTCTTACTAATCCTTCCTACTAATATTATAAATGCGAAAGTTTGTGAGGATGGATGGATGGATGTTTGTTACTCTTTCACGAAAAAACTACTGAATGGATTTTAATGAAACTTTACAGTAATATAGTTTATACATCAGAATAACACATAGGATTATTTTTATCCCGATATTCCAACGGGATCAAAACTTAAGCGGGTGAAACCGCGGGGCGCAGCTAGTATTATAAACGCGAAAGTTTGTGAGGATGAATGGATGGATGTTTATTACTCCTTCACGCAAAAACTACTGAGCCGATTTTGATGAAACTTTACAGTAATATAGCTTATACAGCAGAATAACACATAGTATACTTTTCATTCCGATATTCTCACGGGATGGAAACTTATGCGGGTGAAACCGCGGGGCGCAGCTAGTTATTATATAAAAACACAGAATATCAATTAATAATGTTCCTAGTTAGTAGTAACACAATATGTCAATAAAAGCTGAAAAACAATAATTATCAAAATATTAAGACTGATTCTTGTTATAACATGTTTTATTTCAATAAAATGCAGCAATATTAAAAGTTTAATATTTTATAATTTAGTATTTATCAATGTTGCATTATTGCGGCGATAAAATTTCTAGGTATTTCTGATTCCAGAAAAACTGACAACTAAATGGTACATGATACTGATATAATAACATATTGAGATGACTTTCGAAGCATAAAATATCAAAATAATTATGTAGGTATATATTATGTTAAAATCATGTTTCTATAGATTAGAAAACATTCCTCTTTGACATACAAGGCGCTCAAACACTCAACTCTACATAATTTGAATGAAATAAACTTTCACAGATGGCGGGACACCCCTGAGTATATTTCTTGAATAACGGCCGTCAAATTCGGGACTGTCATATTAAAACTTGCCAGATTATGGACATTAGCTCCGGGGGAGAAATTCCAAGTTTTGTACCTACCCCGTGAGGGATATTTTTTGATGTTCTGCCCTTTGGGGGTCTGTGGGGCAGAAGGAAATGTTAGTTTATGATCCCTTGTGAAAAAACGTACTTACCTACCTTGATAAAATAAAAGTGTGGATTAAAAGACGAAACTGATTTTAACTTAATTTTAAAAAGATACCTAATTGTTTTGTAACCTCTTTCAGTTTTTATTAAAAGCTCAGTTACGAAAAACCTGTAATTTTATATTATATAATATCCTAGTTAAATCGTCGATTAAAGATTCCTTACGATTAAAATATTTGAAAAGTACCTACCTACTAAAATGGGCATAAAGTTGTATTTATACACTTTTGGTAAGTTTAGTTCAATTGTCAGACCTCAAATTTTTCCCTTTTTATTAATATATTTCGTACGGGACCCAGTAGAACTTTTTGAAACAAAGTTACCGTTACCTTTTATCCAGGGACTCCCAAGCCAAGTTCCGGCGTTTTAATATTTGAAATGAGCTGTGTTTTTCTTTGAATTTATACGGACAGCCTGTAACTTTACAATATATACCTTTTTTAAAGGTTATGAGCCTCCGAAGAACATTTCTTTATGTTCTTTTTAACTCGTCGGGAACTGTTATAAAGAATTTTTACTTGAGATAAATCCTTTTTGAGAAGAACATTACTTTTATATTTGGTCTAACGTGAGATTGAGTTCTTGTGATTTGATTGATATTAGATTTGGCTTTTGCTTTTTATTTGAAAAGCTTTACTGCATCACAAATATTGTGTGTGGCTTTATAATATTAAATTGACGAATAGTATAGAATTCGTCTTCAGTCGTGTGACCACATCTAACATATTAAACATGACTTACTCAAACTGAAAGCATTTATTTCAATTAAACCATTCCTAAAATAAATACGTAAAGCACCTCGTATTATTTGCTTTCTGTCTCTATTTACAATCCCAAGTGTATGTTTAAAGGTCAAGGGTAGGTCAGAGGACAATACACGATAGACCGGTGAAGATGGTCACAGGAGTATTTGTAGTTGAAGAAGTCAGTAAAGTTTTAAAACCAAAGTGGCAAGGGTCAAACTTAGTTTAAGTTTGACCCTTGCCACTTTAGTTTATTTCGTTATGTCCTATATTATTTGACTAATATTCGGGTCATATAAACAATAATAAACATTGATCACAGAATGTTTTCGTCAACTAATAACTTTGGATCCAAACAATAAATCCCTATAACATTAGCCCCAATTTCCATCGAAAGCGAAAGATAGAAATCCAAAAAAGCTATAAACAACAATGTATAAAGCGACACTAACGTCGAGCAAATAAAATAAATCAGCGCATAAATAACGCTGTTAACTATATATTCCCCAAAACGTGGGGAACGAGCGTCGATGTTAGCAACACTTAAATAATTTTGGGCAAGCGATGCTATAGAGTGCTTAATTTATGGTGGACTACCGGCTATATTTATGGGTAGGAGCGTAAAAGTGGAGTTAGCTGTTGTAACTACAACGAGTAATGGTTAAATAATAGTTGTTCATAAAACTATCGTAATCGCTCCGTGAGAGAGGGGGCTCGTGAGAGAGGGGGGCTCGCTTTCAGCACGCACTCTGGAAAGTAATCACCTATGTTTTAAATTGCTCACACTTTATGTTGGTTAGAGGTAATTTTGAAACAAAAATTACAAAGTATATTCAAGTAAAACTTTATTTAAATATTTGCTAGCCCAGTAATTTCAGTATAACTATATTTAATGTATTTTTAATATCTAATAAACACAACAAAAAATATCTTCCTACCTATCTACCGATGAAGATAAAAAATACTCCTTGTGTTGTAAAAAACAATAAATTTCCATAAATTGTAGACGTATCTACTGACGGCCAAGCGAGTCGATCAACAAAAATATTACCATGTTTTCCCAATAGAACAAACAAATTGTTAAGTACACCAATACAAAACTACGGCGACAATAATTTTCACTAAACACGCCTATAAAACGGGAATAATAAAATTATAATATCGAAACTTCGTCAATAATTCTGTGATGGGCGAAGAACAAAAGCTCAAAGTGGCCATTGTCCCCCGAACGCATCAAATTATGGCCACATTATCCGAGTTGGCGGTATATTTCCCCTGTTATTGCGACACCCTATTTATTTGGTACTCCGGACTGTTCATTATTTACAAGTTTTTATTGCAAGGTCAGAAGGAAGCGCTGATAGTTAGTTTACCATAAAATATTAGATTTATTTAATATGAGGGAGAGGATGACCGGAACGTTATTTTCAATGATTTCGGTGAGTGGTTCTCTATCGAGTTATGGCTTATTGGATATTTTATATATTAGCTTCCGGTGTTATCCGTAATAATATGAGATTTTTATGAGCTTTATAATTTACTTGTTTATCAGGTCTATGCTAAAGTGAGAGTGTTTATTCAGCTGCATCCGGTTAGACTGGAATCCGACCCCAACATAGTTGGGAAAAGGCAAGCAGATTGATTTTGATGCTAAAAAGACCAGAATAAACAAAAAAAGGAATAAAAACACGACCACGATTTTAAACTCCTGCGGTAAATTGCTAATAGACTTTTATTTCAATGTAACTTTAGTATTAAACTTTTTGCTATTTGCAAGGAACGCCTAAAACCTCCTAATTAAAAACTTTCCCGCGCTCATTTATCCAAACCTGATGTACCAGGCAAACATGAACATGTACATATATACAAGTTCATCATTATTATAGGATTTTAATGAGTTGTGAGCCAACAAGCCAAGAAGCAATCACTGTTCGATTAACTGTTGGCGAACAAAAAGTTGTTGAGTCGACGCTTATTAATGACTGTTTCATTGCATTAGCACAACAAGTGTATTAGCTGGGGTTGCCAGCTTTTCTAACTCACTTGAGTCTGATTCTGTTAGGAAAAATGGAAGATGTGCTGTCGATTAAAAATGGAGTTCTATCGGTGATTGATTGTTGAGATAGTATTTATTATAAATGATTCTTGAATTCATATTATGCGTTATGCTCAAAGTATGGAAGGGTATGACGGATGCTCTTGACATCTATAATGAGCTGATTCAACTCTATACACCGAATAATAATATCAGTGGCAGAAAATATCGACTGCTAAGCGTGCCTTCGTCTCGGACTGCTGCGTCTCCCGTACCGCGCGAGTTGACCGCACTAAATGAGCTCGAGGATGCCAACCCGGACTGCGATCTGTTCGCTAATAAATTCGCCAATTCAATGGTTATGACTTATGTGCCTACAGTTTTGTGAGAATATTTTTTTTTCGTATTTAATTGTTGTTATTACTTTATGTTATGTGATGGTACTTATTATTATGTATATACATTGATTTATGTAAATGGTTCCTTAAACCGTGTGAATCAAACAATTATATAAATATTTATTTTTCTATGTTTGTATGAAAATCTGCAAATCCTACTAACATTGCTTTATTTCAGTGAGTATTATTAAGAAACACGATAAATGTAAAAAAGGTTTACAGAAATATAACAAAAGAAAGTAAAAAGGTTTAACGTCACTTATTTTCCATAAATCAAAATAAATGTTGCCATTAAAAAAACAGAAACTCAGCTCCAATTAGCGCTACACAAGCGTGACTATTCTTTTTATATTCACCATTAAAATCAGCCATGAAACAATATTTCATCCATTTATAATACTCATTCGGTTCACTCAACAAAATATTGTACTTACCTACCCGTTAATAGCACTTAAAGTGTGCGTGACACGCGAATATTATACCTTCTAAAATACATCGTAAATAGCGGTAGTAGTGTTACTGATAAAAGCTCTACAGATATGATTTTTTTCTGAAAGAGTGACAGCAAGAAGCAATGTAAGCTACCCTCGCTGTGATCACCAATTAGAATACAAATAGTAATAATAGCACTGTTTTTTGAAAAACTTACAATCTTTGGCAAAATAAATATTGATTTTCCGAATTCCTATTATGTTTTAAAGCCATAGAGAATCGACTGTTAATGCTCCCAAAATATGAAAGGGATTAAATCTAACTACAATGTTTATCCGTCAATAAATTACCTTCAGCAACTATTATAGTTATCCATCCATCCTAAGTCATGGTCACTCTACAGCTGAGTCATCACTGTAACTGAGGGTGTAACTCGGTGCTAATTACAAGCCAGTAAGAACATGCTCAGTGATTGATGGGCACGCTTTCTTAATATTACGCCGAGCCAACTTTGGACAGGAATTATTTAATTACTACTTCGTGGCTCGTTACAGAAATACGTAGAAAAATAAGCATAATAATATCTTGTATAACTTAAAATTATTTATTTATTAAAACTTTATGCACAAGTAAAAACTGTACAAAGGCGGACTTAATGCGTTGGGCATTTTCTACCAGTCTACCTTAGGGCGATGCAGAGACAATACACAGTAGGTGCAATAACAAAAAACAAACTAGAAAAAGATTATAACTAAAAAATATAAGATAAGAATAAATACATAAATACATACATACAACAAAATATAAAATAAAAAAAAGTTATGAGAGATAAACAAGAGAATCTACAATAACTTAATTCTGAGACGAATCTGCCAGCTTCTTGTGTATGTGTTCTCGAGCTTTCACTTTAAATGTAAAATTATGTTTGCAAAAGGACACTGTCTGGCAAAAATATAATGACACCACACTTGCAACCAGAAAACTAGACGGTTTGAGTAAAGTACTTTGTAACTTGCCTAGCTATAAAATAGTGGGTTCAACTGTGTCATAAAAGTAGATCGATTGCTAGTTTCTTACGGCACTCCAGGGATCACTCCTAGAGAGAAGAAAAAGTGGTCTGTGTGAAACCCCTACATTATGTGTCGATCGATCAGTTGAAAGGTCTGTCTATGAAAGATTGTATCGAACCTCACAAATATTTACCTAATCTATACTGTAATAATATTCATTTGTTTTCGGCGGGCATCACCCAAATCCAATCTGCTCTCAAAACGGTGAAGAAAAACATTGTGAGGAAACAGTCTTATCCTAGAACCAAAAAATCGAAGACATGTGATATCTATTAACCCACACTGGGCCCGCGCGGTGTAGTAGTGGGACATTATAGGCTAATTATGCACTCCGATCTGTGGAGTGATTTGGCGCCCAAAATAATGGACTTAATGCTGCGAATGAACAGCCAGAAGAAGCCAAACCACCACGTAACGGTCACTTCATCTGGCTTTCTTTATAAAACTCTGTTTCTCATATTTTAAACGTTAGTTATATTTTATATACTCATGGATGTAAAATCATAGGCGGTAGCTTTTATCTAAGCTTTATAGTGTAAGTTATAAAAAATGTAGTACAATGTTATCAGAATACTTAATGACACTCAATTACACAGACACAGAAAAACTTTTAGAAATTTTGTCGTGATCATAATTTGTTCCCTTGTAAGTATTTACTTTTGTATGTTTACATAGACTTAGTACTCGTATTAGGTATTAATATTCCAATGTGCTTTTTCTCAAATTTGTTAATTAATTATTTTTATAGGTACTAGTTTTATTTTAAAGAATTAATGCTCCAATTTAATTGAAATGTAAAGTGATGGCCTGAAACACAGGTTTGAATAAACCTAGTTCGGGCGGGTCGCCACCTAAAACTCTAATTCCGAACAATCACTTCTTGAACCTGTTATAAAAATTTTTTTTTTTTTTTTTTAGGTTAATTTTTAGGCACTATAATTGTATGGAAAATTTACTTCTCTTGGCTAAATGTACACCTTTTTGTAAACGTTTTTATTAAATAAATATTATTATTATTATTATTATCTGCACTAAACTTGATTATATGGCACTTCAACTGTGATAATTACATACTACAATGCAGTGCACTACATAAAAACCACTGCAATACATTATTTATACGTATCTTTCTCTACTACGCAATCCCAGCTATTTACATAAAAACTCGCGGGCTTATCGTCCTCAGTAAGTGCCACCCCATTGGCAATAATGGCCCCAAAATTAAGTTACACTCAAACGTTACGGCTAAAAACAGGAGGGCGATTTATTTTGGTCTTAAGCGCTGTTTCATTGATCTGATACGATTTGACACTTGAGTAGTTGATGGAGAGTCTCCGGAGTGCCGCCTGATGGCTGATGGCATTCAAACGGATTTTCATTATGAACGAGGAAGTGAGGCAGATTTTCTGTAATGATTTATTTTTACCGTGTTAAATAATGTTAAAGTTGTTTGTCCTAATCATTGTACAGTCATTGAAATAAATGATTTATTAAATATAGATTACTACGCCAATTTGCCGTAAAGCCATTTCGTGCAACTACCAACGAATGACAGTTGTGATTTTAATATACGTACAAGTTTAATTGGTAGTCAAATTGATAAATAATTATTTTCAATATTTTTTTCAGGGATCGGCTATCTATACTTATAATAAATCTGTAGAGAGGTCAATTCTGTACATGAAATATATTTCCAAAATAACTATCAGCGGGTGATTAGTGATCGTTACTGACGCCAAAAATGCAATCAGTAAAATTTTTGTCTGTCTGTCTGTCTGTATGTTCGTTATAGAAACAAAAACCACTCGACGGATTTCAACGAAACTTGGTACAATTGTTCCTCATACTCCTGGGCAGGTTATAGTATACTTTTCATCACGCTACGATCAATAGGAGCAGAGCAGTGAAGGGAAATGTTGGGAAAACAGGATTTCTTTTTAGGTGAAGTAGTAATAGGTTAGTAGTAGTTAGTTAGTAGTAGGTAAGTTTTGGTTAATTTATGTTCAGTTTTTTTTTAATATTAAATAGGTAAAAGCGTAGGTACTTTTATTAATTATAGGTATAGGTATTATTAATTATAGTAGTTATAGGTATTTAGTTTTAAGTGAAGTAGGTTTTATTATATATTATTTTATATATTAGACGTAGTTATATATTTTTAGTTATTCAAGCCCCAAGCGGACGCCGGCGTCCGCCCGCTATTGTCTTGAAAAACGCGTTGAATGAGAAATACGCGTTCTCAAGAATCGGCAGAAGAAAGAGCACATCGGTTAAACTCTATGAGAGTTAGTGCCTCAATTTCCGGAAGTCATTATTCCACGCGGACGAAGTCGCTAACAAAAGCTAGTATTTAATAAATTATTATAATAACACCAATGACAGTGAGAAAAAAAAAAGTGAGAAAATTAGCCACAACACAATGAGCACCCGCGGTGATAAATATGATAGTCCAAGGTCTCAATTAAAGCCAGCCCTACCCTTATTTCCCAAAAAAAGAAAAACAAACATTCGACCATTAATCTGCTGGCAGGCGACGGGACGCGAGACAAATGACGTCACACAATCGATATAAAACTATTTAGCTGTTTTATTGGCTATAAAGATAGCCGTTGTTTATGCCCGGGCGCCGGGATAAGCATCCGAGGTGTTGATTAAAGCTGTGTTTTGTTTACGGGTCGATTTAAATGGGCTGTAAATAAGGCGGACTTTTATTGGGTAGGAGTGAAGCTCTTGCGCATTTTAGAGGGTTGTCGTGATAGAATGTATTTGTAGCGAGTAATAATGTGATAAGTGTTTTGTATACGCAATATTGTTATCGGGAAAAAGTATACTTTGTATGTTTGGAAACACCTGCATAATAATCAGCTTATAATGCTTTCACAAACGCCTGTCAGGGTTCTAACCTACGATCTACATCTCGTAATTCGCGGCCGTTACCACTGGGCCACAAGTGCTTTGCAAGTTTTTTTTTTTTTTAATCGTTGCCTTACTCTAGGAATTACTCCTGCATCGTGGGTGCATTTACAAACATTTAAACTCACATACACAGACAGCCAGACCCGGAACAACTTCCTGTAGGCAATACAAATATTTGTTCCGTACGGGAATCGAATCTGCGACACGCAGCGCAGCAGTCGATCGCTCAACCACTGCGCTAACCGTGTCGTAAGAAAATAATTTATTAAAAAAATCAATAACTTATACGTAGGTAACGCTAAAAGGACACAGCGTAAGCGAAGCCGCGAGCACAGCTGGTGAATCAGTAAAATTAAATAAAAACCCCTAAAATTGCCCATAACATAATATTTCTGTTTATTATCACTATGTATAATGTAATTGTAACTTTTTAATTTTTTTCTCACTAATAATTTGTCTATAGACATTATTTTCCATGAATTCATATATGAATGAAAGACGGTAACAAAATCACACAAAAGTAATCAATACAAAGAATAGAATTGAACATACCTATCTAAAGCAAATAAAGAAGGTCTACGGGTACCTAAGCTTATAAAATCGGCACGTACCTTCCTATTATCCCAACACGTGTAGAGGGGTACATAGCAGAAGGACACGTAAGAATTAACACATGCCCGAAATAGACGCTGTCAGTACAGATTGACATACTGTAAGTAACGGAAAATGTGACGCTGTACGATACATGAGGATACATTGGAATATTGGAGCAATGGGGACTTTTATCACAATAGGAAACCTGTGATGTTTATGTGGAGTGTAAATGTAGAAAATAAATGTACAAATAACTCAATCGATATTATTATGATATAACCTATTGTAATGTATCCATACCTACATTAAATGATCCCTACGTAATTAATTTAATAAAATACTGAGTTCGTTGCTCAGTACAGTCAAAATAATGAAACTTAAAAAGTGAATCTTGATTAATGCAATTTTAAAGTGTACTTACAATAAAAATCGCATTTTAAAAAATAACGTTATTGCTGCCAGCCTTTTCTGCACTTTCCCTTTGATAGCAATGCGGACGAATTGTTTTATGACCGATGCGCTCTTCCCCATTTTTTATATACTTGTACATAATCTAATATATAAAATTCCCGTGTCACAGTGTTAGTTACCATACTCCTCCGAAACGGCTGGACCGATTCGTATAAAATTTTGTGTGCATATCGGGTAGGTCTGAGAATCGGCTACTATCTATTTTTTTTTGCAACACGACGTTTGCGGGGTGTGCTAGTCTAATATATAAAATTCTTGTGTCACAGTGTTAGCTACCATACTCCTCCGAAACGGCTGGACCAATTTATATGAAATTTTGTGTGCATATCGGGTAGGTCTGAGAATCGGCTACTATCTATTTTTTTTTGCAACACGACGTTTGCGGGGTCAGCTAGTCTAATATATAAAATTTTTGTGTCACAGTGTTAGTTACCATACTCCTCCGAAACGGCTGGACCAATTTATATGAAATTTTGTGTGCATATCGGGTAGGTCTGAGAATCGGCAACTAACTATTTTGTTTTTTGCAAAACGACGTTTGCGGGGTCACCTAGTATTATATAATTTTAGTGTTAGTTTGTATAATGTATTTAGGTATATTTCATTACAAACAATTAAGTAAACAATTGTCCATCGTTATTTATATTCAGAACGTTTCTAACTTACAAAATGTTTTCCTATACGCTTACTTCTTCGTAGTATTGATGCTTCATTTTTATTAATTTTATATAAGCTTCGACCCTAATTCGGCCACTTCAATACCGTTATCGTTGTCCTCACACAGTTCTTCACGCCTGTTCGCCTGAATCGTGTTCATCATATTTTCCAAAATCTGAAAGAGAAGACACTGACATAAATATCCTAAACTGGAGAGCATAAATTACTAGATCATGTGAAAAGCACCTAAATTTCCGCACCGCGTTACATCAGGGATCGCCCGATCCATGAAAAATGATCGCTCGACATCGCAACGCTCTCTGACGCCACATGTGAATAATTTCACAAGCTTATCCGGGTTTAACACCATCGCTGGATTTTTTAAGTTTCGCCTTTTTAACCTGGTGGATCTTTTTTTGTAACAATATCCACATAGTGTAAGAATAGACGAGACCGCTAAAATAAACCAGAAGCATGATACCTTTGATTGGTGAATTAACAGTTTGCGGGACACTAAATACCCCCAGAAAACAATAAAACCAATGGGTTAATACGATAATATTCACATCAAACGATGGCTTAACTGTCATTGACTGCGTTACAAAAACTAACATTTAAGACCAGTCCGATACAACCAACTGTGCTGTTCACGTAACAAACTTATGATCAGCACGAGAATGAAAAAGAAAAACTAAAAACTTCTTCGAAAAATCCCGAAGAAAGCTGACGCTAAGACAAGGAATCCTTCTTCAATATTTCAGTGCTTCATTCAGTATTGTTGTATATAAACATGTTCCCGCTAAGTTCCAAGTCTCAAGTTGTACTTTATGCCGTTTGCGGGAGGAGGGAGTTTTCATTACTCATGCACTATTGCAATTTATTAACTCAACTGTTCGAACAATATCTAAGTTTCGACGGGTTTTGTTTACTGCTTAATATAATATCAAAGTTTGTTTATGAAAAGTATCGATAACTCGGAACTAACTATTAAATTGAGCCACTCTTTACATGAAGTAAGAAAAAAGAAGATTGTTAGCCAGTTAACAACAATAGCAACGATAAAAACTCGAAAAACTTTATTTAATAAGAAAATCATCAAGGAGAAATAAAAAGCTGTGAGTTAATAATGTATGTATGAAAGACACGGTATGCAACGTGTAACGTTAAATGCGCAAAACCTGAAAATAGTTTGTTCATAATTGACTACTGAATCGATTTCAATAATTTTTAATATAGGTTTTTTTTTTCTAAAATTATTTATTTTGCCATACTATCCGCTGATTGAGCTAAAGAAAATTAAGTCTTATTTTAAGGCAATAAGACTCAATTTTGAATGCATAAACTAATGGTAGGATCAACAGGATTTTCTTAATAAAAATAGCTTTAAAAAAATAGTTTTAGTTTTTGTATTATACTTTTAACTCAATGCTCTAATTGGGGTGTATGAGGTTTTGCGAATTTAAAGCTACACGTTGTATAAAATCAAAGTGTGGTTGACGCAGCGGTTTATGTACAGGATGTTTTTTTATACTTGAATAGGTAATCTATCACACCCTAAAATACGCGAATATTCCCCAAATATCTGCCACATCATCCTAGACCAAGGGGGCGCGGTAATGGTAGGGAGGACGTGCCTGTAGGATAGGGAAATATTCAAGAACCTACCTTACATGCATCCTGGAGTATGCCCATCATCCTAGAACATCTCACCAAAAATTGCAAAATCAATACCTCACCATCAGATTCAATTTACAATGTAGTGATGCAGAGGCCCAAGCGGCTGAGAGTGCGGCCATCCTTGCGGTGGCCATTTGTGCAGATTTACGACCTTCTGCCGCGGCCCGCCATTGTTCGAGGCGCCACCGGACGCAGCCCTACGTCGTCAATACTCCGGCATGATTTACAGAAGCAGAGGGGGAAGGGGGAGTTCTAAGATTTTGAATGGTGGAGTCAACTGAACATGGCGGTGAAGTTGTAAGATGTTCTTATTTCAAAAGCGACAGTCACGAGCACTAACACGTAAGCAATTAGCAACTCTTAACCTTCAAGCAGACGCGCGGCGTCGAATCGACTGCACTCGATACATTTATCGTTATTTCTTGTCGCATATATTTCCCATCCCTAGTAGCATGTTATTGTTTCACTGTGCATGAAATAAACTGTTTACCTCCCCTCCCCGCACCCTTCGGAGTATATAGATCGCATTTGTTTTAGTCGCGGCGCAGGCGTCGAAGGCACGCTAGCACGCGAAAGTTACAGGTATAAGAAAATTAATGATGCCAAATTGCTTCCTAATCCAAAGAAAATTAAAATATTATTTTCATTTTATAATTTTGTTATAAGTCCTAACGTAATGATAATGTGATAAATACAAAAAGAAAATGATTATTGAATAATAAGTGTTTTAAATCCCTGAAATACCCCATAGGTCTTTTAGGTTACACGGAACCGTTGGCGGTACAAATGACCGCGTGCCCGCTTGAAGATTAAAAGTGATACCATATGTGTTGATTGTAATTTTTATTAATAAATAATTGTAAAAAATTTCGAAGTTGCAATCGTTATTAAACTAGAAAATTCCATTTGAATTTTACTAAGAGTACACGTAGTAGTGATCATGACTATACTATTGTTGGTTTTGAATTTGGAATAAGCAGACAGTAAGCGCACTGTCAGAATATTGGTACGGTCAGAGACAAAAGTGACTAGCGCTACTTCACATCATCAAAATTTACACAAAATTATTCGATACATTGTATATATTAAACCAATAGTAAATATTCATTGAATTCTACTTCTGTTCAGATTTTCACTAAATATTTAGCCCAACAATTAAGATTTAAACAATTTAAGTGTTCTTTTTTCGAGTCGGTGGTATTTTTTTAAATTAGTTGTACCTAGTAGATGCACACGTTAAGAGCAGCATCGTCTTAAACGCTAACTTAGCTAAGAGTTATTCAACTATTGTCGCTAACGATACAAAATAAGACCAGAAGTAGATATTCCGCCAAAAAATATTCAATTTTCAACTACACTGATGATATTAATTTAGTGTTATTAAATAAAATTGAATTCACATTGGAAATGATGAAAAATGTCAAAGAATTGATTACTCAGCAGTTCAGAACAAAACTTCAGAATTATTAGGTTGCCTATATTAGTTAGATCTTTTCATCTCTATAAGTATTTTAGAAGTCAAAAGTTAATAGTTTATTAACCAACTTAAAGTACTCCCGCAAGTAATTTCTAAGAAACTTCAAAACACAACATATAAAACAAACTTAGTAGTTACCCTTTGAGCTTCAAAGAAATCGAAAACCAGTTTCAATCTTTTACAAGTTAAGTACATTCGTATGTAAGTACAAGTTATATTTAACTAAGCTTAGTTACTTTGTTTCAGTTTCTAAAGTAAATAATCAATGTTAAGTAAATAACATTACCCTTTAATAACGACGAACGATCAAATAGTACTTGACGTTTACGAGGAAACTCGGTGCTACGCGCTCGTAGCGACGCGCTACGAAGCTACGACGCTACGGCGTAGCTCGTAGACACTAAGTTACTATGTTAGCTTGATATCAAAACTTATTACGCTCTCCTCAGTTTATGACCATTATAATATATAACTATGATGTAGGTGTGTGTGATATGTACTCGTAGTACCGGCTACGTCTTAGCGTAGGCCGACTACGAGTCTCATATAATTTTACCCATGTCTTAAAATCTAAAATGGATGAAACTGTATTCGTGATCCACTCTAGTAGAGATCTTTCACATTAGGTCTGTAGATGTTGCTTAAATGAAAACAGTTAAGAGTAATTTGAATTTTAAATTGGTAGTTCCTTGAATTGCAATATAAAATAGCTAGAACAATATACATAATTCATTTCTCAAAATAATATGAAAAGGTAATTTGGAATGAGTAAAGATTCCAACATGTTCTTGAGCAATTAAAGCTAAAACGGTACCGGTAAGTACTTTTGCATGCATGCATGCACAATATTTCGAGAACATCGCCATTGGGAATTAATTTGAAACACTATCACGTACGGAATAAACACCAATTAATACAAAGACTATTATAAATATTTTATTAGTACTGCGTGATTAAATACAGAAGGCATTGGAGCTCAGTTATTGCTCATACTTACCCATAAATATAAAACATATTTTATATCATAATTATTACATTAAAGTCATGTTTACAGTAATGGACACCAATAATTTCGTTACAATTATTATAATGGCTAATTAACAAATGGAACAGAATAAATATGAAAAAGTCGATAAAATAGCTTTTGTGCCTTTGTGATGATACAGTGATTAATTGGCTTAAACCGGTTCATTGGCTACTTAAATAATGGCCGGATACGGCCTGAAAAATTCGGCAGGGCGGATAGAAATATCAAGAGCAGTTTGTCGTGAAGAAACTTTAGGGAAATGACAACATTTTGGTTGTATTTTGGTAACTTCAGAGCTAATTTATTCCAAGTATTCTTAAAATACCCTTTTCACCATAAGGTTTTTTACCATTCATTGAGTTCTTTGAAGTCATATTCGATGATACATTTGTGTTTTTAGCTGGAACTTCAGACAATAAAAACATTTTTATTCCCACAAATAAGTGAGCAATTTTATTTCCCAGTAAATCAAAGTCAAATTGATAAAACAAAATGATAGTTGTGATAAGTAATAATAACAAATAAATATTATACCAGTTTGTTTAATTAAGGACTGATTAATTAATAGCGTTGTATTTCAACCATACCTACATAATATATCGTGGCAAATAATTAGTACAAACAGGCCGGACATACTCGTGTCTGCTGTATTAATTTATATATGAATAATGTAAGAAAATAATTCTAGGAATTGATAGAACAGAGGGGCAATTCTCGTAATTTAAGAACGTTCACAGTCTGATCTCAGTCTCAATCTGTCAAAAATACTTCAATTTTCCCTACATTTTGACAGGTTTTTGACATTTTTTTGTCGCCAAGATGAGATTGCGACTAGATTTTGAATGTTTTAAATTACGAGAATAGACCTTCAGGTCTGTTTACAATGAATGTAATGTTACATCAAAGTCATTTATCTTGTCCTGCAATCGCTTCAGTTGTTCGTATAATTATCTGTAACAGAAATGTTCATAATTTATAAAGACTCGTTTTTAGTTTATATTATATTAAATGAACAAATAAAAAACATAATGATACAACGCTTTATTGAACCTAATTGCAAGTATATTACTTAATCATTACATTATTTTAATACTATCGTCATCTGTTTGTTGAAGCGGGTGCAAAAAAAAATGAATGCGTGATTTATTATCATTGTATCCTATGCCTGTATATTTGCCTACCATGTTCATGGCAAAAAAATATTTTTCGACTTTTCAACGTTCAATGGGCAAAGTACGATTGCAAGATTCGATCCTTGTTTTCACAATTTTTCCCTTGTTAAAGTCAGATTTTGCACCACAACATCCGACTCAAATAAATACAACTTTCTTCATATTATATAACAGCTTCCATCTTTCTGATGTCGCTCAAAGAAGCTCGTTGGAGCTAAGACTTTATATGAAGACGTTATAAGTCTCCATATAAAGTAGGTTCTCTTTGACCCGAAGCCAGGCGGATGCAATAATCGTCGCCATGGAAACCTTTGAGCGCCTTCTTATAATATATGCGCTAAGAAATTGATACTGATATTTTGAAATATTTTTCCTATGTGACGCTTCTGTTGTTGTTGGAAAAACATGGACGTTGAGGATGTGAAGGTATTAGAGGTTTTTATTTTAATTGGAACATGATATAATAACGATGTATCAATTCAGTCAATTTACTTTATTCGTTCAGCTTCAGACCACGATATCATTCAAATTCTATGACAAGAACACTAATAAAGTGACAAGATATGTTCTATATGTTCTAATTTATTTATTTTCAATTCCTTGGCAATCTAGGAGCAGCTTGCTGAAAAAAACTTACAATACTAAACAATTGGGGAATACTACCAAATAAATCACGGTAGAACTATTCCACAAGACAAATACTGAATCTAAAAATAAACCCACGTAAGTTTATCTCCGCAATAAAAAAAATATTGGCAACAAAATCATAACGAAAAATGTCACAGGAACGAAACGTATCGATCCAGCAATTAACCATTTTCTAAACTATCGTATAAAAGTGAGCCGTAACGCGACATATAAAAGGGTATCGACGCGAGACGTGACGCGCATGTTTAGGGGCCCGCGTATCGACAATAAAACCCAAATGTCCCGCGGTCCCGTACTTTGTAGCACGTTTTATTACTTTTATTTACTTTAGGGCTCAAAGATTGAAACTTGATGTTATTTTTTTAAGAGTACAGTAATATATGGTTTGTCGTAAAGGTCATCTGTGAACTGAGAACCTGTAATTCTCTCTTGACAGGGCTTTGAGGTAAATAATGGCCATTTTGTTGTACAGCAGCTGAGGTTAAGAATTGCATTGCGATTAACTAACTTAAATGATTTATGAATGAATTTACTTCTAAACAAAAAAAACCATCACGGTAGGCAGGTGAAAACAAATGTGTTGTTAAGGGCAAAGAATTGAATCCTGAAAACAGCACAATATTCTTGGGCATAACTTTGGATGCTAAGCTTCATTGGGGTCCACATGAAATTCAAAAAAAACTAACTTCCGCAACATACGCTGTTAGAAAAAGTTCGTAGTTTAACTAACAGCCCGTTTAGTGTACTTTATCTATTTTCATAGTGTAATGTCGTACGGTATTCTATTGTGGGGAAATGCCAGATTATCTTTTTTTTTGCAGAAACGAGCTGTTAGATCAATTTATAAATTAAGTCCGAGATGCTCTCTCAGAGACAAATTTTAAAGAGATTGATGAAAGACTTTGCCTTTTCAGTACATATTTATGAAAATCTTTTGTATGCCCACCACTCACATGAACGGTGGCCGAAAGTAACAGCGAATTTAAACTGCAAAATGACCAGGCGTCCGAAAGTGACAGCGAAAAACGCTCGAAAGTTACCGCGACAATTTTGATTTTTTTTAAATTTTGTCTATGAAGCTAGAACTTTCGTTTTAGTTTCATTTAAAAGCTGGATAGACGTAGCATAATACGCAAAAAATCCTAAGGTTAAAACGGGGCTACGAAACAAACTATTTAACGTTGAAAATAAAGATGAGCCACGATGACGCGCGCTCGTCGAATGGTCCGGGTGATATTATTTTTATCGTATTTCAAAACTTTAGAACAATGATAATATCTACACTAATATTATAAAGAGGAAAGATTTGTTTGTTTGTTTGAAATGAATAGGTTCCAGAACTGCTGGACCGATTTGAAGAAAAAAATTGTGTTGGATAGTCTGTTTGTCGAGAAATGATATAGGCTGTATAACATCACGCTACGATCAATACGAGCGTTGCACCAATGAAAAATGTTGCAAAAACGGGAAAAAATATTCCTTTTAGAGAGCTTCCGTTGCGTGCGCTGAGTAAACAGTTAAAGTTATGCAAAAATAATGTATAATGGGATTGTTTCCCCTTAAAAGTTCTAACAAAAAGTCCGCGACAGCATATGTCTATCGGTTGACTCACCATAACCTTTTTTATGATAATCAAATTTGTTTTAAAATAATACATTACTTGCGAAGGTGTTTTTATAAACATGATCCGAATAAATACTTTATTCATCACAAACATTTAATTTTGAACAAAATTGCCCTTGGTACATTTTGATTTCAATAAATATCTTAGGAGATATCATAGTTTTAAAATAAATCCACACGGCCGCCGTGTGCCGTTAGCTGTGCGAGGCTTACTATGGTTCCACTCTTACTGATCATAGCGTGATGTATCTAAAATAGCTTCTTAAAGTAATGTACAGACGCCAGCACATCAAGCTACCACAATCTGTCAAGTTTCTTTAATAGATTTTCAACTTTATTGCTGAAGCATTAGGTTCAAAGTTGATTGGAAAAATTTGACAGTTTCGGGTACAGTACTTACAGAAATAAAATCATTTATCATAGAAATCATAGCAGATTTTCAGTGTTGTTCTCTAAATCAAATTTAAATAAGGACCAAAGATTTTCAGGATCTCATTAATTCATTTATATATAAAAAGCACTGTTTTACTGTTAAATATTTTAATCGCTCATTAACATAATCAAATTATGATACTCATAACTAATAAATCAATGTGACAATTACAAATACCGGCTAAAATAGTAACTAAATGAAATTAAACCATCAAACATAATAGTACTAATAATTACAACAAGCGGCCGACAATGGCACTACAGTGTGATTAGTGGCCATTTCACGGCATTGTGTGAAGAGCCATGCTTTATGAAAATTAATACTGGCTTCTGTGCTCAGCTGGTAGCCATTTTGACCAGTTTTAGATAATCCACAGTGTGCAGTTTTCCACAAGTTAGGTTAGTTAGCCAATATCAGTGAGTAGTTTTAGCGAAATGATTTTAACTGGTCTTGGAAAAAATATGGATTTGGATGCGTGCGTATTTGTGTGTAATTTTTGGTTTGGCTCTTGAATTAAAAGTAAAATTAATTTTAGAGCAATGGGTGGCGTATAAAACGTTCGTTCTTGTATTAGTGGTGTATTGGTTGTCATAAAAAAGCTGTTGACGGTTATGTTTTGTGTAATAAGGAGGAACCGAACTGTTATTAAAAGTTATCAGACTTCTGGGTACTAAAACAGTGTAAATAAAACTCAAGACCTCAATTGTGGTCGTGTTGATTAAGAAGATAATGAGAAGCATAAAAAGAAAGAATTAGAAAAATCTTCCGTTGAAATTCTCAGCAATCAGTTTCTCTACGAGTGGAATAACTGAATGCGCTTAATAAAGAAATACATATTATATAATTACATTAAACATTGTTAAAACAAAGCATTATATAACACAATTTGTATGCCTAACTTCTATTTTATCATCCTACACAAAAACGCGATAAAATTCTAAAGGGAATAATGCCATAACCATTTCGCAAAGCGGTTAAAAGTACTGCACAGCGTTACATAAACATTTAGGTCAACATTTAGCTGAATGAGATCTAGCAGTTTCAACGCAAGATTTTGTTTAGAGACTTTCTTTTCTACCGCAAGCAAAATTAATTTACGAAAGTGTCACTGCCATTTTTATAATGCAAAGGATCACTTTTTATCTTATTTCATTAGATCCAAGTACACCACTACAGTGTTCTGTTAATATTCATTAGTGTAATTACTCCCTCCGTCCCTGCCTGCCCCCTGCCCTCCCCCTCTGCCGTCCCATCCTCGGCTCTTTGTCACCGAAGCTCTGAAATTCAGCCACTTTACAGAGTCAAGTGACTTATTATTTATGAAGTGCCGGATATGAATTTTTCCTAAATAAAATTCATGATCTTTTAAAAAACGGTGAATTTTATAAAATTTGTTTTGTTTGGGAGCTTGTTAAGTATTTTATTTTGATCTTTTTTTATTAGGTTCTTATCTTGTCTCGTTTTACGGACTAATCACACTTATTCAGCTCTGTTCAGCTTTTGTCCATAGAAAACAACGATTTTGTATGAGATGCATAATCGTCCGTTCAGCCGCGGAAAGCTGTGATTAGTCCCTTAAGATAAGATTAGATTGTTTTCCTTTTGGTATCCCAAGAGCAAATGTAAGCACAATTATCATCTATTGAGCTTAATAATATGCCAAAGGGAAGTGTCGACATTGAACACTCAATCATTTGATTACGTGTTCCATGGCTAAAGACTTTTTGTGGTTCTTGGAAAAAGTAAAATCCATGGTTGGAGTCTCATTTACATTTGTGTTGTCTAAATAAAGCAGTACTTTACCAAACACTAAAATGTTAGTCATCAATTTAAAAAGTATTTATGTAAATGAGAACGATGCCAGTACAACAAATGTGCTCGCGTGACGTGCCTCTACCAGCTAAGGAAACAAATGCAAGCAACACTTGTAAATTACCTTACTTTTGATTTTTCTACGCAAATTAAGAAGTTATCGTGGCGAAGTAAAATGAGGTTATAAAGAGTTACCGATTGTTATTTGTTTTTGTGTCAAACTAGTGACCCGGGTCTGCTTCGCACGGTTTCTATGACTCGACAAATCATAGCTATTTTTTTAATACAATGTAAGTTTACCACTGTGTTGTGATATTGTGAAAACGGCATAAAATTAATTGCGTAATTTAGAAGAATAACGCGGACACGCGGTCTTTTAATTTGTAGTATGTATAGATAAAGAAGAAAACACACAGACGGAGGGCTCTCCTAAAGAACGGTGGTCGATACAGACACCTGCATTCGAGCATTCTATCATCGGTTGGCAATCTTAGAGACATGGAAATGCCTCACGCATCTGTAATTGCTCCGGTAGCAATTTCCATTAAACTGGAATACAACACATACATTCTACTTGAAAACAGAAATGGGCACGAAGAAGGCCTGATCCTTATACATTCTACCTTTAATATTGTCTGTATGTTCCACAGATTGGAAAATTGGAATTCAAAATCTAGCTAGCTTTTTCCCGCCTTAACCTTTTATTTCTCTTATGTTGTGGTCTGCTTCCAGTCTCACCAGTTGCAGCTGAGTACTGGTATTATACATGGACCTCCACAACCCAGTAACTGGGTAAATTGATACTAGGTGAGACTAGTTTTCAGACTTTTTACTACCCGTAACGACTATCAAAGATCTTCTAATAACAGCCGGGACTTAACGTGCTGTCCAAGGCACTGGGGGGCTCGATGTGACATGTATGGTCACGAGTATAGCTTAACCATTGATCGACCCATGCAGCTGTTATTATTTAGCCACGAGCCCCTTTAGCAAATTAATGTATAGCTAATAAATTAATTATAATTCTGTTCAGCTCAACCCACGTTATATCCACATTCATAATGTCGGTTGCCAAGGGTGATTAGTACCAAGTTAGTAGTACATTATACATGCCGTATTAGTACAGTTATATAGTAATCAGGAATAATTATGCAGCGACGAGTTACTGCGTATTAACGTAGGCAGTGGCTTGCGATACTATTAGTGATACTAGCTGGTTTGACTTACTGGGTTATTAGGCTAAAGATTTTAGGCATAATAATCAGTTAAACATAGATAAGGAGGGGAGTTAAGATAACTTAACACTTTTTGTGGGGCCAGTCAGGTTAAGCTTCGCTTGCCGCGGTTGGTCTGTGGATGGGTGTTACATACCGAAACCCCTCCGTGCCTTGGAAAGCACGTTAGGCCGTTGGTCCCGGCTGTCATTCGTCGATCTTTGACAGTCGTTACGGGTAGTCAGAAGCCCGAAAATCTGACAACCAGTCTCACCAGGGGTATCGTATTACCCAGTAACTGGGTTGTGGAGGTCAGATATGCAGTCGCTCCAAGTAAAATACTGGTATTTAGCTGCATCCGGTTAGACTGGAAGCCAACTACAACATAGTTGGGAAAAGGCTAAGCAGATGATGATGAATCAGTTAAACATAGCTGGCGAAATGTGGATGCACTATTACCTACAACTGTGTGTATCCCATCGGACGTGTTGTTACGACGTAATGTTAATGATAGACTAAAAGTACGTTTTACAATTTGGTATAGTTTTTAGAAGTGTGATGATCGTGATGAAACTCAATCAAATATATTTTAGTTGTTAGAAATCCAACTTCATCATCATAATCGTCCACAGCCCGACTTTACCCACTGCTGGGCATAAGCCTCTCTTGTCCTGTGCCAATCCCCACGTTCCTGTGCCAGCCTCATCCAGATTTTGCCCGCGATGGTAACAATATTGTCCGCCCATCTCGCCGCCGGACGGAAAATCCAATCGAAATCCAATTTACCCTAGTATAAATACTAGCCCAACCTTTATAATTATCCAATCTAATTCAAATGATACAAATAATGATTAACTTGCCCATCTACGATATTTTACAACATGACAGATGTAGGTAGCCCTTACCTTAGTGGCATTCCCATTTTGTATTATTATCTAGACAAAAATCTTTAACGAGTTAAGTAGGTATCGACCACACACTCCGAGTTTGTCATCTGCTTTTTACACCTTCTAACACAACACTCACAAACTCAGACCACAACAACCAACTCTCATTAAACAATTAATTAATTATTACAATTGAAACTAACACTGAAATTATACTTGTCTACACAAGGTTTTGATGATACTGTAAAGAAGGTTTAAGTTTAAGTTTTTTTTTAAGGTTTCCTAGGAGAGCGTTGACTTACATTTATGACAGACGTCATGAAAACCTGTCTTTTTAACGGTATTTGACATTAAGGTGCAACTTGTCGACATTTTTTCTATACAAATTTCGGGAGAATATTACTTCACTGTTTGATATTGTGCATCCAAAGTTAAACATGATATCGTTTTAACTTATTATTAATTGTGTCTGTACGGAAACAGAATAGTAAAATAAAAAGCCATTAAAAAGTTATGAGCCAACAAAGATTCGTTTTTCTTGCTATTTTTAACGTAACTTTGGGTGTAAATAAGTAATAAAAAACTGTAAAATCTTCAAAACCAAGTCCGTACCGACAAAGCTCAGTTATCGAAAAGATCATTAAACTTTATTTGTAATTGATTTATGCAGTGGTTTTTTCATAAAACTCGATTTTCCGAAGCACTGTTCGAATTTTTTTACGCGCCTATCAGTTCGGAACGGTGTTTCTGTGCCTTAAAACTAGACTTTGTTCGTATAGACTAACGTCTAACTGCTCATCACTGATACAAGCGCTGTCGGACACGAAGCCAGGCGAGACAGCGTGCTTTTTGGCAATGAACACCAGTGAGTTCGAGCTCGCGACTAGTTTACACTTAAGGTGTCAAAATACGCAGTTTATTTCGGCACGAAGGTCGCACGTGGCGGCCACGCAAGTTATTATAGTAGAGAACAGCTGAAATGACGCTGATGGTAGTAGTAGTGTGCAGTGGTGGCCGCGACTTACGAGTTTTAGGTCGCAGGTTCGAAACCAGACAGATGCTTTACTCTGTGTAAATTATTTCATCACCACTGCTCTCAAAACATTGAAGGAAAACATTGTGAGGAAACTGGCATGTTCTAGAATCAAAAATTCGAAGACATGTGACATCTACCAACCCGCACTGGGCCCACGTGGTGGATTACGGCCCACCTACTCCCACCGAGAGGCTGCCTGTGTCCAGCAGACTGTCTGTGTGTAGCAGAGGGAACATTATAGGCTAATTTTACTATTACTATAACATTATAAATGTGAAAGTTTGTGAAGATGTTTGTTACTCAATCACGCGTAAACCGTTGTACGGATTTGGATGAAATTTAGCACACAGATACTTTTTATCCCGATATTCCCACGGGATCGAAAATAACGCGGGTGAAACCGCGGGGCGCTGCCAGTTATTGAATAAATGTCAAAAAGTTTTGTTCTGTGACAGCTGTGCGCGAAGGTAACAAACACAATTAAATTTGTGTTGTGCCTCTGTGCGAGCGTTCATGGCGCGTGGCGGCTCAACGGAATGTTGTCATTTAAATATTAGATATTTAAACCAATTACAGGCACTTTTGAACTGTCAAAGGGTCGGTCGGTCAGTCAGAAAGATAAAAGATAAAAGATAATTTATTTGTTAAACATGCGTTTACATAAACTGACTAAATAATCAGACATGCAAGGTATTGAGTGAGTAGCTGTTGTGTGCGTCCATGTTTTGCCAATAACGGCGTACAAATTTTGTAGGTATAAAAATCACAATTAATTGCATTTTACATATAGCCATTCTAAATTTCATTACAAAATACAAAACAAATAAATAATAATTGATGTCAAGATATTATAGTATAAGTAGGTATGTTATAGTCAAAATAGATTAAATTATGTCCAGAATATTCATTATTAAGCATTCAAATAGAATCATTCAAAAGTCAATTGATTTAAGATTCACATTATTCAATTGATAATCTTAACTATGTAGATTAGAAGTCGGAATAGAAAAGTAATTTTCATTTAAAAAATCTATAACATTGTAATAACTTTACTAACTAAAAAAATTTTCAGCTTATTTTTGAAAAGTGATAAGGGCAAAGATGAAGCTAGTTGCCTATTCCAATTCGTAGGTACCTATGGAAGAAGAACGGGCAAGAAACTCCACGGACACTCTTTTAAAGCAATATAATATGGTTACAAAGTCTTGGTTACATCATTCATTTTAAAAATTATGCATGTGAGAACGATGCAGTACTTTAAAAGCGGTCCGTAATGAAAAGATGAAAAAAAAATTGGTTGTCTGTAAAGTCGGTTTACGGACGATAGTTTTACGTGATAACGTCATAAAGAAACATTGATGAATAAATGTGTCACAAGCCAACGCTTGGGCCGATCGTGCCTCTCTATCGCTTGTTCCGCGCTCTCGCTTGCACGCTCAGGCTCAGGCGGAACGTGACACTTTTTCGTACGTGCAGCCGGTGTTCATCGATTTAAGACGTTATCACTTAAAAAAAAAAAACTATTCAAATATAAATTAAATTAAAATAAGCCATGGCAGCAAAGAGATGACCAGTCCCTACTGACGGCGCCCGTTCACGAACATGATAATTTCGCTTATCTTAATGGTATTTATACTTAATTTTACTTATATTTCTTACAGTATTTTTTAAATGTTGAACCGGTTGACGTCATCAAATCAACGCCGTCTGTCGCTGAAAACTAGTGTTGTCGCTTTGTTTCGTGTATTATACTCGTACACCATGTAATTATCCACACTCATACCATTAAGTTCTTATTTGAAAATCAAAAATATTAGGTACCATTAATATGAAATTTGAAAAAAATCTTAAATAATACTTGAAATTACTTCTTGTGTCATAGATGTGGTGCTGGCTCCTGTGGAGTGTACACCATTGGAATGTTGATTTAGGCGCTATATTACAGATATTATTATTGATGTTTTGATGAATCATGAGCTTAGATAAAGTGGTGCATGACACTGCATATAATTATCTAGGTATTAAAAGACTCGTTTGATTCACCCCTGTTATGTAACAGTTTCATAAACGACTATTAAGGTTTTTACGACAATTGACACAAGTTTTGTTTGTTATTTATTTATTATCTCCAGTAAATGAAAAAATGTTGAATAAAAGTATTCGATCCACCCGTCCTCCTTAGTTAACAGACACGACAGCTACATAATATTCTACAGCAAATTCTCTGTAAATAATGCCAAAGCAATATCGAACATAATTATCTACCAATGTTGAAATGAGCCAGTTACATCGCGTGCCATACTTTTTGCCAAATCGCGTGCATCTGACACGACTAGCGTTCTGCAATCGCCTGCGAACATTCTAAATATGCACTATACGAGTATGCACAGTATTGCACTGAGCTGCACTGGTTCGGATCGCTGCTGGCTGAAATATGTGCTACTAGATGGATGATGTTTGAACGTTTTTAATAGTGTTTTTGTTTATGTGTTGGAATGTTGTTAGTTCAATCTATTTCAAATTGTCTTTTCAATCTGCTAGCCTTTCCCAACTATGTTGGGGTCGGCTTCGAGTCCAACCGAATGCAGCTGAATACCAGTACTTTTCTGTGCGGGAATCGAACTCAACTGAAAAAAAACAACAAAATTGGCAAATATACCTAGTGTTTTTTTTTTTAATGCTTATTAAGAATTGTAACCAAATCAAATCAAATACGTTTATTTTGTGCAAACTGGTACAAGGTAGGTGTTACGAAATGTATTATGTGGGTACCTATCTGTTTGTTCTGCCACAAAACGTGAAATAATGGTTCTTTCAACACAAGAGTCGTAATTTTAAAAACGTTCACAGTCTGATCTCAGTCTCAATCTGTCAAAAATACCTCTAATTTCCCTACATTTTTGACATTTGTTTGTTGCCGAGACGAGACTGAGACTAGATTTTGAACGTTTTAAATTACGAGAATTGACCTTCTGTTATTCTTTATGAAATTTGGAGCCTGTATTTTTGAATCCTTAGTGATTACAGTATTTATCTAGGGTAAGCACTCAATAAAAGAAATAATAGTGAATCTTACATGACCGTAAAGTTACAACAAGTATTCCACAACGTACCGCATAAAAGTAATTTCATCCATTTGCTTCGCCAACACCCATTTCAAATCGGAACGCTTAGCAATAACTCCGCCATGCAATATCAGAAAACGGTTAGTATCACGAAAATTGTTCAGCTTTCATCGATATAAAGTGTTGCTTCTACCTCGGTTTAAATCCATTTAGAATATATCTTTTCAGGTACCGGGAATTTTGAAGCGAAGTGCACTGAAGCGAAGCGGAGGGTAGCGAAGCATGCTTCTGCAAATATAGAGCAGTGTGGTTTATTTCTTTTGGCACCCGAGGACATGCCCTGAACGTCATTGTTACGGTCGGACGAGAATTTTGTGTTTTTATAATTATTATGTCGTAGTTTTTTTTCGTAATGGTGTGGTCTTGGGAACGAGATATTTAAAAAATAAATTTTGGATGGTCGGTTGTATGATGAAAGTTTGTGGGTTACCTTTTACCTTTCAGAGTGGATATAGACTGAACAAGTTTGTCAGTGTTGATAGATAAACCGAGTTTTATCATTTGGTATAGTAATTGTGTAAAGTCTTCGGAGAGAATCGTGAATCTAATACTGATTGCCTTTGTTTTTTAGAATTGTTCATTCATCCGATAACTAGTATTGATATTAAACGGACCAATACCCACTTTGGTTTTACAAAATATCGTGTTCAAATCAAAAGATACTTTCATTAGATTCTGTAATTAAAAAATATTAATTTTATTTTTTCTCATTTAAAGTAAGTCCGTATTCCTGGAAATTCTCTTTATTTCAGTTTTCTCAGAAACAATATTTTTAAGAAAACGAATACCTAAATGCGCAAACAATTTCTATTGTTGAGGGTTTTTGAACGAAGAGAACGAGAAACGAGAACCAGGAAATTGTAATTAAACTGATTACTGTATTATCTTACTAAGAATTTCAGAATATTAACTATTTACCAGATTACTTTTCATGTAATCTGCGTTAGGTGCCGATAAGTATTTATTACAAAATACCCTTTTGCGTTAGCTTTAAATAAAGATTTTGTATTTACAATCAGATGAATAAAAATAAATCCATGGCCGTCGCAAAAATAGTACCTTTGGGAGGAATGAAAACAGAATTTGAATAAATAGTTTTAACAAACCTGTGTCGAATGAAGTACAAATTTTCCTACTTAATGCTAGGGAATACTTGAATTGTACCTACTTAGAAATTAGGACTCGACGAGGAAAACATAATTATAACATACTTAATTTCAAATGATTGAATATCTACAAAAAGTTTTCAGGAAGTTATGTAGTTATTTAAAAAAACATAAATAGACATATCTTGCCTCACCTGTGCACTGTGCAATACGCGCTACGGAAGAGACACGTTATGGGACAAAAGACTCAACCTTGGTACTCGCGGACTGAAGTCACAAAAGAACTTCATCGCTGTCATTTCCATTTTCTTACTGCACCACAGACTTATCGTGTGAGGCTAGGACAACAGCGGGCAGAAGATGCTCTTGTAAATGTTCGCTTACCTATGAATATACAATCTGTAACGTTAAATGCGCAAACCTCATACACCCCAATTAGAGCATTGAGTTAAAAGTATAATTCAATAACCAAAACTATTTTTTTAAAGCTATTTTTATTAAGAAAATCGTGTTGATCCTAGCATTAGTTTATGCATTCAAAATAGAGTCTTATTGCCTTAAAATAAGACTTCATTTTCTTTGACTCAATCAGCGGATAGTATGGCAAAATACATATTTTTTTGAAAAACAAACCTATATTAAAAATTACTGAAATCGACTCAGTAGTCAGTTATGAACAAACTGTTTTCAGGTTTTGTGTATTTAACGTTACACGTTGTATAATATATGTAAGTAGTATATAAAATAAGTTGTGAACTTGTAACTCTATTGAATACTAAAATACTTTTGTGTAGAGATATGTATTATACCTACTACCAGCTGTTGCCCGCGACTTCATCTGAGTGTATTTTGTATTTCATTATTTTGTAATATACCAGCGCACACGAAGGGTTCCTTACCACAAAGCAAACGTTCCGACAATATACGTTTCTTGTATGGAGATTTCTTTCATTTTTCTTGGTTTTTTTTATTTTATTATTATTATGTTGTTATAGCGGCTATTAAAATACACTGTAAAAATGTCAACTGTCTAACTGTTATGGTTTATAACAACCCGCTGACAGAAAGACGGAGGGACTGAAGGATGGAACTCGGTTCATCCGTTCTTCGGGGTCATTCGATGATTTCCCATCCACACAAAAAAAAAAAAAAAAAGTCCCTCCGTCTTTTTGCCCGTCCGTCCGTCCGTCTGGGTGGACGGACGGACAGCGAAGGCTTACTAATTAAGGTTCGGAACCCTACAATGTAACCCGTCCTTTTCAGGGTTAGGCGTGAAAGGTGACAGACAGACAAAGTTACTTTCGCATTTATAATATTAGTATGGACATTGTTTGAAGCAAACCCGTAATTGATTCAGAACTTCGACGATAGGGAAATACCAGAGGGGCAATTTTCGTAATTTCAAGAACGTTCACAGTTTGATCTCAGTCTCAATCTGTCAAAAATAACTCTAACTTTCCTACATTTTTGACAAGTTTTTGACATTGATTGTCAATGAAATGTGATTGCGACCAGATTTTGAACGTTTCTAATTACGGGAATTGGCCTTCTGGAATATGACAAGCTCTATTTAAAAAGTATTCACACTAAAATTTAATACTAAGTTAAGTTTATGTTTATTTTAAGTTCGCAGATAGGATCTTTGAATTAAGTAACTCTGATAAACTAACTATGATAAATCGTCATAGGAAACAATGCTACTACTATTATTTCGTCTCAGTTATTTACTGTCACACACAAAAAAAGTAAACGCGTAACAATTTCATAGCAAAACCACTCAGCCCACAATAAATGGCCGTCTCTACGTTTATTTCCAAATAAAAAATAGTTTTCCAACACTTTTTTCCTCGTGTAATGACGTCTAACAATTTCCACCGCGGGTCTAGTGGCCCGACCGCAACTTTATGTGCTCTGCCGTGTTTCCTTTATAAGAGGGCGGGCAAAGGCTCCGTTCTTATTTCCGGTTCGGTGGTGTGACGGCACGTAGCCGGCACGGAACCGAGAACGAACGCCGCTCACCGACACTTTCCAATAATAATATGTTGTGTTCCTTTTCTTAAGATTTGAATTTGAATGGAAAGTGGAGCTGGTTTTGATAATTCAGAGGTTAGATGCAGGTGGTGTAAGAAAGTAGGTAAAGTTGAACACGTAATTACTTTTCCAGTTTTGACAACATTTCCCAGTAAATTAAAACTTCACTAAGGGTTGATTGAAACTGCCTATAACAACTGTCACATAGATGAATATAAGTTGAGGCCTAGATCTCTTTCAAGCGTTTCGTATTTATACAACAATTTTCAACAGGATTGACATTAGCTTTCAGTAGCATATAAGTCCATGCAATTCTGGCTTCTCCAACATTTTTATCGCTAGTATAATATCACTTTGTCGTGGTGTGTTTGTGGTGGTAGGGCAACCACAAGGTGAACTACACCGCACAGGTAAACAACTTCTGTCTAAGCAGGGATTAAAGAGCGAAAAATCAATTCTGAAATGTACATTATCGATTACTATAATATGTAAGAGACCTACAGCTCATATATATATTATAATAATCGGTACATTTCAATGTTATCTTGAAGAAAAAATATTGGTGCTAGATACAAGATACCTAGAACTTCTGTTTGACGTAAATTTAATTTATTTACTTTCATTATAAGTACATAATGGATGTAACTTGAACTTCTCTGAAGAAACAGGCACGTTTTATAATTTCATTACTTTAAGCTTACGAGCTACGCTGTAAAACAGTTTAATACCTAATTCATACAGAATTAGACCTTTCCGTAGGCAAAAAAAATCAAATTTTCGTAAAGAATACTTTGTTGTTTGCATTTTCATAAAATTCTTCTTCTCTTCTTTTTCTCTTCTTGAATATAAAAATATGTGTCGCATTATCACATCGGCAAGTATTGAATGTTATACTTACCTTTTTTTTATTTACACTGGTGAGCTTTAGACAAAGGTGAGCTTTAGAGAGGCTAAAACACTCATGAATATTAATTACTTTCTGTTCCTAATTTTGAGGGTTTTTTAGTAGGTAAATCTTCAGATATTAAACTTGAAAAACCTAAACTTCAATACAATGTTGGTAAATTGAGTTGCTATCCAAAAAATAATTATCTACAAAAGTACTTCAACTTTAATTTCTTATACTCGTAAAATTATCCCAGGCTATTTGTATACGAAATCTCCGTACCATGGAACGCAATAAATGTTCGTAACTTAAATAATCAAGTTATGTTTGTGTTGTCAGATATCTCGCGACATGTCTCAGTTGGCAAACACCGCTGCGGCATATTACGTTGGGTGATGGCTCCACGTTGGTGCCAATGTTTGGCCACAATATCACACGTACGATAGACGCTCAACCAATGTTTTGTTAGTAAAATTGAGTTCGCTAGGGATGTCTAAATTGAAAACTCGTAGATGAAAATTCCAACTTTTAGAGATACTATTTTTAAACAATTTTACTGAAATGTATAGTCACGCTGGATGCAGGGTTGGTATTACTTTATCTCGCTATTATGATAAGGTTTGCATTTTTATCCCTAGATAAAATGCTCGTTTAAATTATAAATTTTTGGGGTCGTCTGCCGATGTACAGGATGCATCAGGACAGATGAGCCAAGGACACGTTGAGGGTGCTTGAAGACGGGCGTCGTCACCGAGGCAGGCTGGCGCGATGACCTGGACTCTTTCTTGACTTTTTGGCCTAAAAGGCAACAGGCAGAGATGAATGGTGAAGTATGAGAGAGGCATTTACCCAACAGTGGGACGGTATAGATTGATAATTATAAAAAAAAGAAAAAAAAACCCTATATTAATCAGTGATAATGTAGCATTCAAATGGTGAAAGAATTTTTAAAATCGGTCGAGTACTTTTTGAGCCAATTCGTTACAAACATACTTACATACAAATCTTTCCTCTTTATAATATTAGTATAGATTAGTATAGATGAGTAAAACTTGTTTTCAATAGTATACAGCATTGTTGAAAAATTGTCATTATGAGTTTTGTTATAAAATAACAACATGTGAAAAGTTACCACCTTATAAGCTACCTATGTTGTATTAGTTGATACCTACACATACAGATCAGCCTTTTTTTTTTGTTTCCTTGGTAGAAAATCCTCATGGATGTCCGCCGCCCTGGGGCAGGCGGCGGGGTCTGTCAGACTCTCACTGACTAAAAACCACCCCGGTATTCCATCTCACACCTACGCCGGGGGTCGCGGAAACTTACGATCCTTCCGCAACCCCCGACTGGTGCCGGCCCGCCACCGCGGGCCTCCGTGGGTCAGGGGTCAGTGAGGTGTTTGACTTGACTCCCCCCGCGGACGTCGGCGAGGGGCGTGCGTGGAACACTACGCGCCGCCACCTCGGGTCCTGATGCCCCATACAGATCAGCCCTGAGCCAACATTGGTCCGAACATGTGTAGTTAACACAAACTGTATGCAAATCACGGTGGTCTCAGGTGGCGACCTGTCACTCCTATTTGTTAATTTCAAGATTTCATTCAACTTGTCGTAAGGGATAATTGCTTGTATCCCAACTAAAGGCCGACTATGATTAGAATGGTTTAGTGGAGGAATGACATTTGTTTGTTTAAGAGGATTTTACATTTCTTTTCGTGTTGAAATAGCAACTAAAGGTCGACTATGATTACAGAGAACTACTAGAGTGCTTCTAGATATAAAACTGCAGACATAGAAATATTTTTGTAATAAAATTATTTATTTTTTAATTAGTTAATGCTTTTAATGCCCAGTGCTAAAACAACTCCTAATTCTTCTACCCGTTAAATGAAAAAGCCATTAAAACAAACACAGAATCCTGTCATTTAAAGTTTTTAATTATTTATAAAGCTTCTAAAGCAGTCGCCAAATACTTTGGTTGTGTTTAGAGTTTATTGTGAGCGAGTGAGAGAGGGTAATTTAGAAGAATGCAACGAAATATAGAGTCATTATTATCTATTTAAAGTAGGTACTTAAGTGCCATAGTTTGCATAGCATTTTAATGGATTTCGTAAAGAAAAAGCATGGTTTTTTCTAAGCGATGAACTTCGTGATTAAAAAGAAAGGGGCCACTACCTATGGGCCACTATTTTTTTTATAAAAATAATTTAAAATCTAAATAATATGTATAAAATAGTACATTACTGCAGCGGCCAGCAAAAGAGGCATTGAAGAACGAACGTATAAATGTGAGCCGAGGCAAAGCCGAGGCACACATACGTAACTCCATCAATGCCTAGTTGTGGCCAAGGCTTGTATAGTACTTTTCTTAAATACCTAATGCGCGGAAATTAAAACTAAGTAGTACCTAGGCAGAACTTTTTATTTGAAAATACAATTACTTTTCAAAATCAATAAATTTCGTTTTTTTATTCAATAAACAGCTTTCTATTTGCAAGCCAGTACGAAATTTAAATAAAACCTTTGATAAGTTAGCTCCTTGGTTGCCATGTTTCGGATTACAAGATTGTTCCATTTATAAATTACACGACAGTTATGACTTTATGAGTTTAATATGTAATTTATTTGGCCGCTAAACCACGACAGATATGGATTTTCATACAACTTTTGTCGGCCGCTGCGCATGTATTTGGCCAGTACAGGAATTCCAATTTATCTCGAAGAAGGTGGTCAAAATAATGCTGAAATTTCCAAGAATGTTTGAGATTCCTGACTTCCGAAATTAAAGTTATTTTTCACTTTGTAGTGTTTTTTTTTTTAAGTGACAGTTTTTTTTTTTGTTAAAATGTTTTTATTTCTTACTTTTTAGTGGGTCTGTTTATAATATATCTAAGTTACAAAAGCCTAATGTCAACTTGCTCATCGCCTTTTACAAAATATTGCTTTTCCCGATGCAAGGACGTTAATTGTTGAAGAGTTCTCCTGGTACTCCACCATCAGCTCCATTTCACCATTCGCATTGTGACGAGCAGAAATTGTTTGGCAACCATATTAAAGTAATCGGATCGCAACCCGTGAAATACTTCTTATTGAGTAGTTCCGGTGGCCATCTGTGGTCTTCATCATCTATGCCTATAATATTTGAATAGTTCCTTCGATTTCTCAAGGATCCCATCATCAGAACTGGATTTTGACAAAAATTTTCAATTTTGAATTTTTCAAATCGGTCTATAAATGACGGCGTACTGAGCTAACAACAAACATACAAAAAAAAAATTAAATCGAATTGAGAACCTCCTCCTTTTTTGAAGTCGGTTAAAAACATAATAAAGGGCAATGAAGCTCTCGATAGGCAGCTGGATCAAGAAATCGGTACTTATGGACACTTTTCGTAAATTTTTTATACGTTTCATAATTTATATTGAAATGTTTAAAAATTAATATAATAAATAAAGGACACAATAAGTATAATAACAATAAAAATGCTACAGACAATAACACTACTGGGCCAACAACAACATTTTCCAAAAAAAAAAAATTCTAAGAGATTATAATATAAGCTAGAATTTATTTTAACTTCCTTCCGTTTCCACTGTCGCAGGTGTGCTGACGGGCGTGAGCGGCGGCGACGGCACGCGCGCGGAGCGGCCGTACTTCGACGACGTGTCGCCGCGGAACGTGTCGGCCGTGGTTGGGCAGGCCGCAGTGCTGCGCTGCCGGGCCAAGCACATAGGGAATAGGACTGTGAGTATAGTGTACTAGGTATTTTACTTATAACGACATCTGAAACGATCGAGAAACTGAGTTTTCAGAAATTTCAAAGGTTTAGTAGTATCACACGTTTTTTTTTTTTTGAGTAAATTCTATGATTTATTGAAAGAATTAGCGTAAATATAAACAAAACCGCTTAAAAGTAAAAAAAAAAAACCTATGCCGAACCGGCCTCAGCTGAGCATAATGTCAGTTGGCAACACAAGGTACTATAAACTGAGCCTGATTTCGACCCATATGGTGGAATATGTTTAAAGTACAATGCCAGATCCTGCCCCAGCAATTTACAGAAAATGTAAATGAATGAAAATAATTATAATAAATACAGGATCTTAATAAATCGTTTATCTCTATGACCTGCGGATTACAAATCAATGTTAAATGGAATTCGACCCCTGAAATCCATTTTTACTATTTTCGAAACAAAAATTTCAGAAACCGCAAGTTCTGCAGGCAATAGGAACAATGTTTAGTTATCAGTAATACAAAAGCAATAAGGTGCTGCATATTGCATGGTTGTAAATGAATAATTGAATGGGGCAAAGTTCTATAGAGTTTCTGGCATTGTCCTTTTTTGTGTAAGGTCGTGTGTAGATATCGTCATCAAAATAGTATTGAGGTTTTACATGGTACACATACGGTGCATCACATCTGCTGTAAAGAAAGATACCGTACATTTTGTCGATGGATAAACGTGTGTGAACAAGAGACCCTACATCCAGCACCCACGGGTGCTAATATTATGTATGTAGTTGCTACTTAACCAACAACATAGCTGCAGCATGCTAATACCATCGGTCACGTATGATAGTTTTGGCTACAATTTCCTATGTCAAAGGAGTCAATCTATGGAGGCATGGAGTGCTTCCAACTTACGGTCACGTTCAGTAGTTGATGAAAAATGAGGAAGACGTGGCTCGTTTGCGCCATAAATCAGTTATAAAGTGCACTTCGGAATCAGATGCAACAAACTAGTTACCTTGAATAAATAGCAGTTCATTGAGTGACAACAAACCGAGCACTCAGCTCCCATCGTCTTTTGATTCCTCCCCTCTCCCTCTCCCTGTCCACTTCAAATAACAAACTTCGACAGTATCAATTACAAACTGAACCTTAGAACATTTACTAATATCAATTACAATTTCCTCCGACTATTTCTACTCCTAAATCAAAACTTGGAATCCTTTAATCAAGATTTACAACTATCGTTTAAGATGTGTTCGTAGACCAGGGTATTACATCAACATAATCCGAAACATAAATTCTATTATTAGAGCAATAATTGCGGCCATATCCCCTTCGGTCAGCCGAACGAGATATTAACCCAAGCGGTTATTATCTTAGTCATTAATACCTTGATTACTATGTTCTATACATACGCTTTATGACTGAGCTGTAGCGCACAATGTATACGTAGTGACGTGCAGAGTTAGATGGATGCGTGACGGATCAAGCAGATGTTACTGCAATTATTGAATTAGGTATAGTACTCTCCATAATAGAATTTGAAATCTGCGGTAACTGTCTAGATGGATTTTCTTGTTCCAAGTTTATATCTGCTGGACCACTTTCACCTTGAAAGATTGTTTTATGGCTTTCTCAGTCTCATCTTTATAATAATAACAGCCGCACAGGTAGATCGATCAGGTTAAGCTACGCTTGCCGCGGTTGGTCTGTGGATGGGTGACCATCTTTACATACGTTAAGCCGTTGGTCCCGGCTGTCATTCGTGGATTTTTGACAGTCGTTGCGGGTAGTCAGAAGTCTGAAAGTCTGACAACCAGTCTTACCAAGGGGTATCGTATTACCCAGTAACTGGGTTGTGGAGGTCAGATAGGCAGTCGCTCCATGTAAAATAATGGTATTCAGCTGCATCCGGTTAGACTGGAATCCGACCCCAACATAGTTGGGAAAAGGCTAGGCAGATAATGATTCACCAAGCACCACAACTGGAATGTTTTAAAAACAATGTTACATACTTAACACTATCCGACGTGGGAGAGTACTGGTGGCCCAGTGGTGATGACCGCGACTTACGAGCTGTTCGTGTCGTAGGTTTGAACCCTGATATGTGCTATATTTAGTGCAAATTATTTAATCTCCACTGCTCTCAAAACGGTGAAGGATAGCATCGTGAGGAAACTCACTAGGCCCGCGTTGTGGATGGTGGATTATGGCCCGCTCTAACCGAGAGGAAGCGTGTGTTCCAGCAGTGAGATTATTGTAAGTTCCTCATCACCAACACGGTGGCTAGCACTCTACAGTTACCAAAAGTCACACAATTTATCATTTGCCAGACCATAGTAAAGATACCCAAACTCTGCATCCCACCCACAGTCACAGATTGAATCATAAAAATCAAAATTCACATGACCATTGCCCCATAAGCCTGCGACCACATGGCAACCTCTCGAAATATCATTTTTCAATGTCGATGTCGTCATTGGTTCGATATCCCTCCTCAGGTCCGCTCCACTGGCCGCCATATTAATGGTGGAGGGCTCCCTAACCCATTCGAGAAAATAAATAGCCATTTGACATGTCCTACGATGCATTATAATATATTGTTCGGCGTGGATTATCTGCCGTCATTTTCTTGTAAAAAGGCCGCGTGGATTACGAACCCTTTTTTGGGTATTTTTTTTTTCTGTTTTATAACGTTTTGATGGGATTTCTGTGTCGGGTCGAAGTGTGTGCTGAGTGGTACAGGGATAAGTTATTGCTTTCTCTGGAGCTGATATAGTTTTGGTGAACAATCAATTTATATGGAATTCAAGTGATACAAAACTCCTGAATAGCCCTAAGCTATAGGTAACAAATTAATTAATTCCTTATTACACGAGACTTAAACATATCTGACAAAATGTGGGCGTACTAAATAAGTACCACTTCTTACCTCTTCGGAGAGTGATGACGTTTTGTATCTGGACTACACTTTACGGCCATTTAAATACCAATGAAGCTGAAAACTGAAATTGATACAATTTACCGAAATGCTTCCTGTACAACATTCTTTCAATCGTAAAATTACCGAAAATCAGCACTGAAATTATCCTTGTAATGTACTGATATTGTCATAATGATCATACTCGTTAAAATAGCTTCAACAGCAATTTGGCACAAATGTAGTATTTGGGTCACCGCAGGCGATGCCGCGCACCTTTATGTGTGTGTATTGTCCGTGTTTCCTCTTGCAGTAGTGCGGACATGTTTTTGTACAATATTGTGCTTTATAAAAGATAGCATTGATTTATGCCGTGTAGGCAATATAAAACTATTTCTCGTTTAACGAAAATAGCTGCAACTCTACGTATCTTATTTTTATTATATCTTCAACATCCTACTCAATGAGTATTTCAGTTTCTATATCAGATTCCACATCTACTTCTAACAAACTTAATTAAATTCTAAGATAAACTGTGACATTTCTCGAAGATAAACATTTAGCGCCGTCCCCGTCACAAACTGCCGGATGATCAAAGTAAATCCTACACATTTCCTCTTCAGGGAACAACGTGAGCAGGACTGAATAAATCTTCTTTAGCCCCTGAAGAGGATAATAAAATAAACAAATATCCTACATACTTTCGCGGAAATATAAAACGACGTTGGCTGACCCATTTCAATGCTGAGGTTAATTCATCAAATTTCTGCGAGCGCTCAAGAGGAATTGGGAAAAAACCTCTCGGTCGCTTAGCCGTTACTTAATTTTATTATTTTAAAGGCTGTAAACAGTCTGAGGACGTTCCATCTTGCTTAATTACAGGGCGGGCTTACGGGCTCACCCCCAGCTTACTCTAATTACGTAGAAAAACAAAAACTCAACAAAAGGGAGAGGAATTTATTTTCTAATTTCTCAGTCTGGGGAGCTTTCGAATTAAAAATATAATTCAAACGTTTATTGTCGGTGTAATTTTAATCAAAGGGCATAGGCCTATCTTTATAATGTCGGCGCGTTACAGAAAAATAAGTTACCCGGAGCCCCTGAGGCGGAGGTAAACGTTTTGTGTGGTTCATCTTCAACTTATCACGGAAACGTTATTGCAAAACAAGTAAATTTGAAATGAAATAAAATGATGCATGGTTTTGGGTTATAAAAGGAACACAAAACGTAATATCAAAAGGTAGTATCAAAACGTTTTATCAAAACGTAGTATCAAAACGTAGTATCAAACGTAGTGTCAAAACGTTGTATCAAAACGTAGTATCAATACGTAGTATCAAAACGTAGAACAAAACGTAGTATCAAAACGTAGTATCAGTACGTAGTATCAAAACGTAGAACACAACGTAGTATCAAAACGTAGTATCAAAACGTTGTATCAAAACGTAGTATCAATACGTAGTATCAAAACGTAGAACAAAACGTAGTATCAAAACGTAACCGAAATCACAATAAGATTTACTTGCCGCAAGTAGTTACTCGTAAAGGTCTTTACTTCGAGACTTGTCTATAACTATTTCGGAGCACGTATGTAGGGGTCCCTACAGATTCAGTGGCAGAGACAATTCCCGCCTTGCAGGAGATTCTGAGATCATATAGGGTACGAGTGAGAAAAGCCCCATATTCCATTAATAATAACAGGCATAAATCAATATCGGAGGGCTTCTAATCAAAAAGGGACCTGATCAACCTTGGTTGGTATATTGAATACTGACGTAAAGGACTTTCATCCTAATTTTAATAGACACGAGAAAGGCTCAACGCAATACGAGTGGTTTCTAATTGATATTCGTCAGGTAAAGTTGGACTCAAACTTAAGGCCAGCTTTCACTCGAAAATTCTGGTGTTTGAGGCAAGTTGGCCGGTTTTTGAGACCCTAGGGACTTAACTTCGTAATTCATGTTATTAGTAAGCTCGACGTTTCGAATTAAATTTGATGTTTATTAATTGAGTTATTATTGACATTTTGGAATGTTGTGTTATTTTTTAAGTATGGTTATGTTGTGCTGTTTCTATATAAATGGTTATTTCATTTTTGATTTATCGTGATATCAATCCTACTAATATATCCTACTTCCTACTATCCTACTAATATTATAAATACGAAAGTTTGTGAGGATGGATGTTTGTTACTCTTTCACGCAAAAACTACTGAACGGATTTTGATGAAACTTAACAGTAATATAGTTTCTACATCTGAATAACACATAGGATACTTTTTATCCCGATATTCCCACGGGATAAAACTTACGCGGGTGAAACCGCGGGGCGCAGCTAGTCAGTCATATTATTGAACTTATTCATGAAATTGAGAATACTTCAAATTACCGGAATAACCGAATTATAAAAAAGCGTGTACAATGCTACAAGGAAAACAAAAACAATATAACCGGCTAATTGCCTGTCAGACCACGCACAATGAAAGGCGCCCAAGAACAAAGTTCGTAGTGACAAAATCTTCTGAGGTCATCGACCTAGGTCACGGTCAATTCTCCATCGGCAAATGTAAGTTTGTAATGGAAAAACAATATTTGTCAACGGAAAGTACCCTACCTTTTTTTTTTTTTTTGAGGATGGGAAATCATCAAATGACCCCTCCAGCTTTGGGTGGAGCAGAAGGGAGTGTCAGACTCTTACTGACTAAAACCTACCCGTGTTCCTTCCTTAGCCCTTTATGTTCCGGGGCAACGGTAACCCTTTCGGACAATCCCACTGCGCCCCGGCAAAGTACCCTACCTAGGCTTTGATTTAATTGCAAGTATCGAAATAGCCGTATTTTTTGTTGCGTTGATTTTTATTTAAAATCTTGATTTTTTTTTAGAGCCCCAATGGCATGGAATCATGGAATCATGTACTTCTTATTAATTTCAACTTAATACTTCCACGCGTTACCGAGAAAAAGGATCTTGACAGACAGATAGACGGATGACAAACAACAAAGTGATCCTTTAAGAGTTCCGTTTTTTTCTTATGAGGTACGAAACCTAAAAACCAAGCATATTTCTTCACACCTCCGCTTTTGAAATAACGACATAAAACTAAAACCTCTTTCCTCTTTACCCAGGTATCATGGATGAGAAAAAGGGACCTCCACATCCTGACTTCCCATATCTTCACATATACGGGGGACGCAAGGTTCAGCGTCCTACATCCGGAACCCTCAGATGACTGGGACCTGAAAATAGACTACGTACAGCCAAGAGACGCAGGGGTCTATGAGTGCCAGATCAATACAGAACCCAAAATCAACATGGCCGTCATTCTAACGGTCGAAGGTAACTTTTTTTGCCATATTTTATGGAGAAGTCAGGTTAAACTAGAAGTTCTAGAATTCTGATTAAGACCAGTTAATTTTTGGTTTGCTCTAATTGTTCGTAATGAAATGCTGCATATTAGAAGATTATTATTGTTCAGTGTTTTAGGAATGTCATTCTATGTTATATTTATTCATTAGCCATTTTAATATTTTCCTCGGCCTAATTCATTTTTAATTTCTGAAAAAGAAAGAAGAATCTTTATAATAGTAAAGAATTAAGAAACAAACAACTTGCCAATCAACATAAATTCAAGGCTAACACTCAACGCCCCTCGACGTAATAATAATAAAATTTCTATTGTGTCTCGTTCGTGTTCAGTGTCCTTCAATGTGTTAAAAACGAATGAAAAAAACCTCAATTTGATAAAAATGCTGAAAGTAGGCAAGACGTTGAGAATAAATTAAAATAATAGATGGTAAGTAGGTAATGAGTACCTTCCAGCTTGAAATTAAATAAAAATTATATACAAACCGAAATTACTCAAGCTTGTGTTTGATATTTTTTAAACAAAATAAAATTATAATTATTATTGCCAAGTGCTCAAGAAACCTTTTAAATAATTTCTTTCGAAGAACTTTTAATTTACGGAAATATAATAATTGAACACCATAGGCAAACGAAAATGGTCTTTGAAATAATTATTCATTCCAATTTGTAATGCGATACACAGTTTGAAAACAATTAAATTTACGTAAGACATCTTATCTTTGCCTTTGAAATAACTAAAATATAGATACCTAGGCTATATACCAACATTAAATGAAAAACTGAGTTCAGGCTATTAAATTAGGTAATAGTTTACATCTAGTAAAATTCGCAATAATTATTAGGTAAGCCAACATCACAAAATTAAATGAATTTACTAGATAATTTATCCTACTTCCTATCATACTATCCTACTTCCTACTTCCTACTAATCCTACTAATATCTTACTATCCTACTTCCTACTTATATCCTATCCTTATCCTATCCTTCCTACTTCCTACGTCCTACTAATATTATAAATGCGAAAGTTTGTGAGGATGGATGGATGGATGTTTGTTACTCTTTCACGCAAAAACTACTAAACGGATTTTGATGAAACTGTACAGTAATATAGCTTATACATCAAACTCAAACTCAAACTCAAAGCATTTATTTCAATTAAACCATTTCCAGGCACTTTTGAATTGTCAAAATTAACTAGTCGGTCAGTTAGTCAGAAAGTTGAAGCTAGCATCAGAATAACATATAGGATACTTTCTATCCCGATATTCCCACGGGATCGAAACTTACGCGGGTGAAACCGTGGGGCGCAGCTAGTTAATATTTATAAAGCCTTCAAACCTTCAACAAAACTTAATAGCTTAGGCTCTACGCTTCATGTACTTTAATATAACATCGTGATCAGCCTAAAGTGTTGCTACTTCTGGGACACGTGCGTGCTCTCTGTCAGAAGGAGTGATAAATAAAAGACGGTAAATGAAATATGAAAACATCATTCAAACAACCTTGACGAGTTAAAATAATATCATATTTATTTTAATAAACCATATTTTGTTACAAAAACACATGGTATACTCAAACGGAATGTATAATGGCACATTGAAATGGTTCCTACATATTTTACGAAGGGGTCAGGACGACCCTCGAATTACAAGCGGGGTAATCATATCCGGCAATGAAAACCGAAATAAAATGAGCGAAAATAGTAAAAGGGTAAAATAGTAAGGGGGTAAAATAGTAAACGGGTAAAATTGAGGGTGTTTAGGAAAAATAACATGCGGTTTTATGGGTTTGAGAGTTGCCCTCATTTACCTGCGAAAATAATATCAAAACACCAGGTTTAAAAAGAAACATATCAGGCCATTATCCATAGCGTCCTCGTATAACAATAATAAAAATTACAAAAAAGCCTTGGACCTTTAGAACGGGATCGTATACAACGCGTGAACAGTGACGATGAAGTAATCCGGCATTCATCTCTCGTGATATTAGTAGTGGCTCTAATGCGGCGGTACAAAGTGGAACACATCTATCTACGTCATGCGAGCCGCCCCTCGTCTTTGTATCGCACTAGTTTAGTTATTTCATTCTGTTTAAGTTTCATCGGATTGAATGGGCTTTTTAAATCATTTAGAGCAGTGAAAATGATATCGAAGGAAGTGGTGGGTCCTCGTAACAAAGACAATTATTTTTACAGGGATTTTATTTTTCAAACAAAGATTTACTTTTGATGTTAGGTTGCATCATCTCACTGCTGGGAAAAGGTACCCTATGCCTACCAGCTCTTTCGTGTTATTCATGGTATTATAATATATGTCGGAGGAGTGAAGTAAAAGGCTTGTTTACGTACTAGTCGCGCCATCTATTAGCGTTTATGATACCTTATTCGATTAATCAAATCGATAACAGTTTTCATTGAGTCAGTAGTTCGAGTCGGGGTTGTCAATGAATTTTCGCGTGTGGCGTTTGACATCTGTGAGATGCCAAGGTGAGACCAGTGTGTTAGCTTAGCGACATAATTGACATCCAGAGTTCGATCGCGCCGGGTGTGCGCACTGATTCTACCCAACCACGTGCAACATGGCGGACACCGATGGAATTTCGGATAAAAATCCCTCAACATCTCCGACATATATTATTCTATTATATAATACTCGTAGTTTGAATCTTCATATTATATCCTTAAAAAAACAACTTTGTTATAGTTCACAGACCTTTTAAACAGTCGATAATAGGTTATTTATAAACGGTTCAGATTTTAAGCCTCGCAATCGCAATACGTTATTGTGGAACGTGACTGAGAGGATATTACTCGTGTTACGGAGGCTTTACTTTCTATAATAATTCTATAGTAAATGTTTCGCTCACAATGGGCCTCATTAGAAGGCTTAAAGTCACCCAAAGGGCAATGGAGAAGGCTATGCTTGGAGTCAAATGCTACGCGATCAAATGAGGAGATCCGTGGGAGAACCAAGGTAACCTACATAGCCCGAAGATTGCCAAACTTAAATGATAGTGGGCAGAGCACATTGCATGCAGAACAGATGGCCGATGGGGCCGAAGGGTTCTGGAGTGAAGTACCGGAAGACGTCGTGTTAGAATGCCTCCTACAAGGTGGACCGATGATCTGGTGAAAGCCGCAGTAATCCGCTGGATGCGAGAAGCACAGAACCGATCGAAGTGAAGGTTCTTGGGGAAGGCCTGTGTCCAGCAGTGGACGTTTTTCGGCCAAAATTATGTGAAAATTGGCAACGTCCATCGACCTCGTGATGTACTTCATGTTTTTAACATACTTAAGTCTAAAAACACTGGTGATTACTGGGGTATCTCCATTAAGCTTTTAAGTAATATAATAAACATCGTAGCCACCTTGTAGCTGTTACTTTTGACAAATGTGTTGATTTAGGAACTTTTCCTGACCTCACGAAACATTTCAATAGAAATTGATCGCTTCCTATCAGATCTGTGTCCTGTCCTAATGAACGATCAAAGCGAGGCATCCAATATAAATGAAGGGCGCTGGTCCTTTAGTGAATAATTTAAAGTAATCTATAAAGGAGAATCGTTTCGTCATCAATTCTAAAGGAATCCTACTATAATATTATAAATGTGAAAGTATGTGAAGATGTTTGGATGTTTGTTACTCAATCACGCACAAACGGCTGAACGGATTTAGATGAAATTTGGCACACAGATAGTTTATAACCAGGATTAACAAATAAAATACTTTTGATACCGATATTCTTACGGGATCGAAACGAACGCGGGTGAAACGGCGGGGCGCTGCTACTCTGCTAGCTATTTATAAATCAGTGTACTTACATAACTTAGATATGATAGCTTGGTTCAGTGGTCCTTTGGTACGAAATTGTGCAATATCTTCCATTATTTAGTAGATACGGAATGTTTTGAATATTTATAGGTTGTTACTTATTCTGGGTTTGATGTGATTCTGGTCGGATCATAAATATGTAAAGTTTTACAGAAACACGATGTCAGTTATAAAGTTTCCTAGTTAATTATTATTCACAAAGCTTTAAAAAATGTGCTTTTTGTTTTTCTTTTTTACTACATTTTCGACAACCACGACATTCTTAATGACTATTTATGGAGGAATTCGGAGTTACGAGTGACAGGTATAAACCTAGTTTAGGTGCCAGGGGACCTATGTTTAAGGCACTACTTCTGTATGTATGTTGTAAACGTAACGCCTGTAACAATGTAGTAACTTTTTTTTTTATTAAAAAAACATTTCAACTCAGTCCATTGCAGTCCACTGCTGGACGTAGGCCACTCCCAACAACACCCTGCCCTCCACCTTCCGCATCCAGTCTGTCCAGCCACCTTCTTTATGTCATCCGTCCATCTAGCTGGGGGGCGTCCCACACTACGCTTGCCGATACGCGGTCTTCACTCCAGGACTCGTCTGCCGCACAGGCCATCGGTCCTTCAACAAACATGGCCTGCCCAAAAAACTAACTATCAGAAAAAAAAGAAGGAAGGAAGAAACAAGTGAATTTTACAGAATAACTTAGATCACGAATCAAAAAGAACCTTACAAAAAAAAACTTTTTCAAAAAAAAACAACCGACTTCCAAAAAAATTACTACAAAGTGAAAAATAACTTTAATTTCGGAAGTCAGTGTCGTTGGTTCCGCATTTTCGTTTTTGACACCGACTTCCGAAATTAAATTTATTTTTCACTTTGTAAGGTTTTTTTTGGAAGTCGGTTGTTTTTTTTTTTGTAAAAAAGTTTTTAATTTTTTACTTTTTATTTGTAGGTACCTATCCCGCACAAATTCATATAACACTTCTTGCTATAGAGAAATGAAGTTGTACCGTGGTATACTGAACAAATCTGACTTAGAGGGTACAGGCGTGATGTTATGTTGTGTGATTGCGTAAGCGATGCATACATATGCGATAGCAGCAATCGCGGTTGATTTGCTGGCATTTATTGAAGAATTCCGTTGTCTGTCTCCGAAACTCATCATCAGATCTTTTCAAAATTTAAATGGGACTATTTCGAAGTACTCATCTTTCGAACAAAAAAAGAATTTAAAAATCCGTTTATAAATGATGGAGTTATACATAAAAAAAATATATATCTAAACATCCGAATAGAGAACCTACTTCTTTTTGAAAGTCGATTAAAAAACCGTTTAAATGTAGTTTAAAGCACGGTCATTACTAACAGTCAGCGAAATATCTCTGATAAAATCATTAGGGGCCAAAACGCTGGTATTTTTTCATCCGATTATGAATCTTTAGAATAAAAGCAGCCAGTGGGTTCTTTATGAAAACTTTGTGACAAAGCGGGTCAAGGCCCAAACAATTGAGTGAGTTAATTAAACAAATTGCTACGTTCAAAAGTATTTTATTTATTGTTGTTTCCACAAAATTTCATTTTACACAACAGGTCAAGGTTTTAGAAAAATGTGTCAGATTTTATTAATTGCGGACGATTAATTGTTGTGAAAATCACAAAGGGCATGTTTCAAAATGTTATCTTCACGAAACAAAAAATTATGGTTCATTCTCCACTTTGTTAACAAAACTAATTACTTATAGGATCTTTTTAGCCAACAGCAGTCTTTTAGATTAGATTTTCAAGAAAGAAGTTTTTCGAGATGAGTTTGAGTTTCAATCTCTTCATACCACATGAATATCAAAATCAGAAGTCATTTATTGGAATTAGGATGAGAATCAGCACTTATCGAACGTCGAAATTACACCGCCCAGCCTACCTTGAAACGCTCGCCCTTCACCACTTAGTGCTTTCGCTAGGTAGAAAAAGTGGCGGTACATACTCACCAGCAGCACAGTCTTATAATATTTTCATTAATAAACGTTGTAAGATTTTTGTCTCCTCCGGTGAATATCTGTATGCATTTTTTTCACCTTACAAAACAGAATGTAAAAAACTGTCTTCGTTTTCACATACAAAAAAATTACGACAAGTATGAAAAACATTTCCCGTTTAAAGACCTTGAAAGACGCCAATTAAATAATCATTCAATAAACAGCCGACTCACATGATTCGTCAAAGTAAAGCTCGTAGGTGCGTTCAAATCAATCTCCACACGGTAGATCGCTCTAAAAGTACCGCCCAGTGGGACTCACAGAGAATATTCAGGAAAAAATATATACGGGAAAAATTCTAACGTTGTTTTGTTTCAATGGACTGAGAAATTCTTCTGTCCCTGCTCATGTAGCAGGAAAATGCTTTTATCTTTCAAATATGTGCCATATTTATTATGTCCTATAAACTGATGGGAGAGGAATTTGCTGTATTATCGTTTTTGTTTTGGTTCTATGTCAACTAAGGAATTTGCTGTATTTGGAACATTTTTATGAAAGTCTGTATCCTATAACATTATTACCATCTTACCAACCATAAGAGAGTACTAAGTATACGTATATTTAAGTGTTATTACCTAATTATATAAATTATTTGAGGGTACAGGGTTTGTAAATTGTTTTTTTCGCTACAATAACAGGTACGTATTTACATAATTATAATCATTAAAATCATTAATACATATTTCTAAGTTTGATTTGTTCCATAAAAACAAATCTCATATGAAAAGTTCTTAGGGAACAAATCTAACTTGAAGATATATATTAATGATTCTAATGACTATAATTCTGTAAATACTTAGCTATTATAGTCGCGAACACACACTACGATCAAACATTATTTTGTGTTTATTGTAGCATTTTTTTCTACAGGCTGTTTAGCGGTTTTGTCTGTTGTCAGTGCCTGTATAATTTTTCCTCTAGAGCCTTTATTTACACCTGCGCACGCATCGCTAGCGTGGCGCGCGGAAAAATAAAACCAGTGCGCCATTTCCATACAATTTAATATTTAATCATAATGTACTAATTCAGATGGGATGTTAAATATATTTGTTAGGAAACACAAATATTTAAAAACCCTTTCAAAGAAAATAAATAATTTTTCAAATCGGTCTAGCCGTCTTCGAGTAATCGGGGAACATACATAGAAAAAAAAGATTCCGACGAACGGAGAAGCGCCTCTCTTTTTGAAGTCGGTTAAAAATAAAAATTGTTTATTTATTAATCTTCAATTATATTAACTGTTGAGGTAAAACCAACAGAAGCCCCGTATTAAAACAAAAGTTACTATTCGTAATGCTTTTAAAATTCTATCTCACCCTTTCAGAATCCAGCAGAGATAGTTAACCATTATAACAGACTGCCACTCACCCAGATTATAAAATAAAAAAGCATAACCCTTTTAACTGAACCGCAACCCGGAAAGTTTAGAGCACACGCTGTTGTTGTCACTTAAATTTTATTTCATCGTTATGAAACATTAAAAACTCGACCCTACAAAATAACTCGCCCCTGTAAAATAACTCTATTTCTGAGTGTTTGGATCGCCCGACGCTCCACAGCTTATGTTTTTAATTATACAACGTGGATTATGGACGCTTACCGTAAACATTTTTGGATGGATTTCTCTAAGTGCAAGTCTGGTAACGTTTAAATATACTATCTGCCACCTGCATGGAGATTTGCACGGGAACTGTAGGTATCCTACTGATATTGTAAATGTGAAAGTTTGTGATGATGTTTGGATGTTTGTTACTCAATCACGCGTAAACCGTGTAACAGATTTGGTTGAAATTTGGCACACAGATAGTTGCACCAATGCACTAAGTACTGCTAAACTACTTGTACCTGTTATCAGGATATTACTCTCATTAACTTGATTCGTTTTATGGTAAAAGGAAACAAAATTATATATAAAAAAAAAAACAAGATAAAGGCTTATTCCAAATAACTGTGAGCGCGTACTTATCAACCATTTTACCATCTTTCAGATATCATTATCAAAATAAAGTATATATATATAGCAAGTAAATAAAATATAAATATTATATAATATAGTAGGATTCAAATGGTGAAAGATTTTTTAAAATCGGTCCAGTACTTTTGGAGCCAATTCGTTACAAACATACATACAAATCTTTCCTCTTTATAATATTAGTATAGATATGAATGTTGTTAGCTGTCCCGATTCTTACCGACAGCGAAAATCTATACAGCCGGTGGGTGTCCTATTTTTAGCAATAGACTTACTTTCGTGTTCCTTCACGGATTTTGTTTTTCATTTTTATCAGTTTCATAAATAATTATGCCTGATTTTTGTGTTTTGAATAGAATACCATTTATTTATGAGTATATATGATACATTAAGATTATTATGATTATTGAAGTTAAGAGCAATAGTTAAACGTGATTTTCCTGGCCTCATCTTTGTACGAATGAAATCAAAGTTATTACAGGTATCAGATAATTATAATACAAATCAATATTTTGAGAATTGCTTAGAATAATATTCTTCTGGGTATTTATTGCTTAAATAAATTCTTGGAAACCATTACAATAGAATGACTCGTGACATCTGACATTAATAATTATCTTTGTTAAAGTCACAAGTTTTGGAAGCCTATCTGTATAATAATTACTGCGTCAAAGGAATACCGGACGAAAAACAAATAAATGCCGAGAGAAGCTAACAAAATTAGATAAATGGAATTCATAATAATAAGTAATAATTAAATTTGTGGACCTAGCTCGAACAAAAGGAGTAGACGAAAGTAAATTAACAATCTTAAAATTAAAAACACTGGTTTCGCACATAACGTTTATTCAGTTTTGAGACTATTCATAGGTTTGTGTACTTATTGTGCTTATATCTTTCACATTACGTTTACGTAGCGAATTCGTGGTAGGGCCTCAGAAAACCGCTGTCCCGGTTTTATCAAGAAGACAAACTTATACCAGCAGCATTTCTAGAAGAATAATCCAGTCCATCTGTTCCAGAAAATCCAGAGTCTAGGACTCAACGTCCATTATCGATTACATGAGTGATATGCCGGAACAAATCCGTTTCGTTACCGAAACCGATGTTGCCTAAATGAGCTCAATTTTTTATCCGACTCGTTTTCATAGTGGCCAATTTGTTAGTGCACGCTCCGCTGCTAGATACATCATGCGAGCCTCTCAAATTCACCTCACAGCCAATTACAGCGCTTGTTATTGTTGAAAAATGTCCGACAATGCCTCACTGAGATTGTTTCGTGTTGTTTTATGGATAGTTGATTATCCGGAGTATTAAATTGGATAAGTGTTCTCGGATAGCAAAGCTTATGATCGTGTTTTAGAATTGATATTTTTGAATACGATGTTATTTTCTCTTCATTCTAGAAAGACGGCCATTTTGTAAAACCATCAAAATTTCTAGGGAATGATAATTTATTACAATTTCTTAGCGAAATTTTAATTGAATTTAGAAAGTGACAACTGGTCGTCTATCTACCAATTAACGGTCTCGTTTATAGCGTAATAGGTATTAACGTGTTTACTTCAAGGAGCGACGGAGAAAGTCGAAAGATAAGACGCCCACGCTGATGTTGCTAATGGCACTGGGAATAGCAACCTAATTTTATTGTACAAAGGAGTAATTTTTTAGAAAAAAATTAGAAGCTTGAGAAGATAATAATGATTTATAAATGCATTAGTTCAACTCATATCATTAGATTTTTTAGATTAATTTCATTTATATTAGTAAGAATTTCATATTGTGCTGTTTCTGCAATGTAGGTATTCAAAGATAATGGTAAGTGCACACGTAGAACTATCACATTTTAACTAACCTCTACAATTTAAGATTCACGACGGGGTCTTAACTATTCTAATTGATAAGCTCTCACAAAACTCCCAAGTTTAACTCATCTGAGACACAGTTCTGTCATGTCATCTCCCATTTTCTAGTCCCCAGACTTCTGTGCAGACTGTGATTTTAATAATAAATACCGCATCAAAATCGTCTGCCACAGTTTGCCAATCTGACCCCAGTTCACTCATTTCCATTCCACGACTATCTCTATAGCTAATTCTACCCAAATCTAATACTCTTACTATGTTCAACTCTTTCGATGCATCTCTGGTAGGGTCACATGCTGTTTTGTATTCCTCGCCCTCTCCTAAGCTGTTGTCTTGTGAATTCCAGATGAGTCCCTCATCCCCGCGACCTCGGCCCCGCCCCGCTCCTCAGGTACCGGTTTCGTATCCTTCTCTTCATTTTTAATTACATTTTTGATTTGTTTATTCATTAGTACTTCATTATACTTTCATCTGTTCATAGCGGCTTAATTGTCGTGTTTTCATTGACAGCACGAGATGTTTTGTTGGATATTATTAGATGGAGTTTGGTTGGGCGTGCAGCGTAGCGCTTTTTGAATTTGCATGAACTCGACGCGAGATGGTACATGCAATAGAGTACAGTTTCTGTAGTTTATGTTGGTTGATCTCCGTCGGATAGCGTACAGTATAAGCCGATGCATGGTTGTCGCTGAAGATACTAAAGAAAAGAAACCGTAACATTTAATTCAACGAAGGAGAAAAGAAATATTGCCGTAACAAAATAAACTCGAAACTTGGCCGACGAGCTATTACTGTCAAAAACCGTGCCGCAGATACTAGAATAAAATTTTATTGCCAACATCCAAATCGGTGGGTTGCCATAATAAAAATAAACGTTTTAGTCGTTACGTCAACCAGTGTTTGGAATTAAGTTAAAGAAAGCCATAATGCTAAGTTAAACACTTTTTAAAGTCAAATTAGGTTTAGTCGAAGTGGAATTGGCTCGGAATGGCTTTTAAAGTTGCATCATCATTATTGTCTTGTTCGAGTAGGCTCTTAAAAGAGTTATAAAAGATTTCAGCTGAGCTTAGGTACTAGTGATTTATTTACATTCAAGCTTCAATTTATCTTCATACGAGTGTAACTGTGTGGAAAATTCCATAAGTAGAGAACTAAGAACACTTTAAGCCAATGATCTTATGAGATTAATGTTCAAGTTATTTTGCACGTGACATTAGGCATTGAAATTCGTTGATCGAGGAATTTTGTCGACCATTTAAAATTGAATACCGTTTATTATTAAGTCCTGAAACCGGCGTAGCTCCTACATGTTACTAGTTTCATTACCCGAGATTTAACCTTACCAAATCAACCCTGAATTCCCATTTGCATACGATTTGTAAATATGCAAGCATTTTCTTGTGTTTGTACCGTAATTGTCATTGGATTGTGTACTTTAATGTTATGTAGTGAAGGCTCTGTTTCATTTGTTGCAGCTGCTGCAGCGACCATATGGGGTTCGCAGGATGTGTACGTGAAGAAAGGCAGTACAATATCGCTGACGTGTTCAGTGAATGTGCACTCGTCGCCGCCTTCCACCGCCTCTATTTTATGGTAAATCTTATTGTTCGTTATATTTACGTGGACGGTGCGAATATCTGCTTTTCTATTTGGCTGAATTTTACTTGTAGCCTTTGACGAGCCTTTCCGGCTTATTATCTTAGTTTCGCCTTTGGAATGTTGGCGAAAATTAATGTTTATATAATGTTTATTAAAATGAAATACTCTGAATATTTTTACTTTTTGAAACGTTATTATTAACGAGTTCTTAATTAGGTACCAAACAAAACACCTGAAGAACTGATAGCTTCCACAACATACAGCACAGGACAGTGAAAACATTTATCCCAACAATACAACTAACACTCTGAACAAAATCAATTCAAACAAAAATGTATTGAAAGCAAAACAGTGCTATTCCACGAGTTCTATTGTCAATAAAAGTTTTAGAAAACTACGTATTTCAACAAAGTCAATACCAATCTATTTTTAGAAATCCCTGCTCATATAAATATTATGCAAACATTCCTACTTATATTGCCACCAGCTTCCGAACTATTTTACTCCAGTGGTAATTCTATTTATACTTGCTAATTATATACATCAACTAATACTAGACCTTTCTATTTAAACTGCCTAACATTATAGAAGTTGGCCCTTTAGACAGAAATGTGTCATTCGTATCCGTAATACCACTTTTTTCCCTCAGGTATCACGGCAACTCAGTAGTAGACTTCGACTCCCCCCGCGGTGGGATCAGCCTGGAGACGGAGAAGACTGAAGGCGGCACCACCAGCAAACTGCTGGTGACGAAGGCTGCCCTCACGGACTCCGGGAACTATACGTGTGTGCCCAACAATGCTCATCCTGCATCTGTGTCTGTGCATGTGCTTAATGGTGAGTGAGATAATTATAGTGGAAAAAGTAATATCAGTGTATTTTTACCCGACTAAGGTGAAGCAAAAAGGAGAGTTATGATTTTGATCGGTATGTATGTTCATCTGTTCCCTCATGACTTCTAAACTCCTTGTCATAATTTGACAAATGAGGTATCGTTGCAAGCTTCTTGATCGCCCGCTAGTTATAGTTATGTGACGTCACATCACATTGAATATTGCGCCCTCTAACGGACATAAAGTCATGACCTAAAAAAAATTGTTTTTAGTCATACCGTGTTGGGTGTCAAATTAAAGGACTTAATTAGCATATTTCAAAAGTATATATTATTATATATTATCAGCTGTTGTAACCATGGGAAGGTTATTTCTTGTTTCATCCTTTTCAGTAGTCGGGTTTTAGTTTTTAAACTCATTTTGCTGATGAAAAATTACCAACTCGCTGACACCCCTAATTTATTTGTCAAAAATGAAAAAATAAAAGCTATCTTTATAAAAGAAATCTAAAAAGATAAATCCTATAAAAAAGATCAGAACAATTTAGAATCAAGGGATATTTTTTTTTTCAAGGGAAAATTACGACCTTAACAGTCTGCGTGGTTAGAGATCCAGCGCGGGCAGACCGATAACCGTTAAAGTCTCGATAATCCGCTGCATACGAGAAGCACAATACGGTTGTTGTGGAGATGTTTGGAAGGGGCATATGCTCAACAATGGACGTTATCTTCTGAACGACGATAATGATGTTGAATATCAGTTTCACTCAGTCTTTACAATATATACCGTCTTAAATCATGGTTCTCATTTGTCTACTAAACATATCATATTCAACAAATGTCTTTCCCTTCCGTCCAGGCGAGCACCCAGCAGCGATGCAGACGAGCAACCGAGCGTCGTCCTACCTCACGTCACAGCTGAGCTGTGCCATCGTCACCTACCTGCTGTCGTCGGCCGTCTGCAGATGATCGGCTTAACCGCCATCCGGTCACGGGGGCATGGAGCGATCCTTATTTAAACATGCAAGCACACGGGCAACTGAAATTATGCAACTCTTGGCAACTACTGTACAATTTTGGCAGTTTTGTAAATTGATCGGTGTTGCTGAGACATTATAATTGCCAAGAATTGCGCAATAAAGTTGCCCGTTGGTATGAGCGTACCTCGATAAATATCCATTCCATTTTATTGAAACATGACATTCCATTCACGAAAATGGAATAATTTATTCATTCTTCGTTATTTTTGCAACGTTTGCTTTATACAGCCAGAAATCTAATTTTGTTACTGAAGTTATTTGATTAGTATAATTAAATATACACATCCTTTTAGCATGTAATACAGTTTCAATATTGAAGCAGGTCTCATATGTTGCTCTCACGTCTCTTTTACTATTTAGACGGACCAATTGAGTTACTTCATTTAGTTCGTAGCTAAAAGACTATTTTGAACGTTAATACAGTGGAATAAATTGTAACATTATTATGTTGTTTTAATGTTTACATTTATACTAGAAATAACGACAAAAGCTCCACCCCCTCTAACGTTGTAGAGTTAATATTAAAATAAATAATAGGCTTAATTTAGGAATTGTTATAAAAATAATTGACATTTTCGCAAAATTTCAATTGGTGATTATAATGTTACTCGGCAGTATTATTGTATAATTTATTTAAAATAAATGAAATATAATTTCGTTAAACTCGTTTAGTAATGCTCATTTAAATGTTATTATTTTCGAAAAATAATAGGTAATTTTGCTGACGAATTATTATTTAAGAAACAAGTGAATGTAAAACATTTTTTGTAAATAAAGTAAACTATACGTAATAATGTAGAATAAATAAAGTTTATATCAGATTGCATTGTAAATATTTCGTATTGTTGTAAATACAAAAAAAACGAGTTTAATACATAAGATTGGATATTACAGTACCTAGTGGTTCTACCATTCGAGTGGTGAAAAACTGTTTTCCTTATTTTGTTCTTAGAACAACCTATTTAAATTAACTTAAGCCTCTTTTCGTCGGAAATGGGAGCTCTAATGATAGATTAATTAATGTAGATTTCGACTTTTTTGATTGGATTTATTTCTAAAGAATAATTAGGTTATTTGTGTTGAAGTGTGTGTTCTGAAAATATTTAATGCCTACATATTTTTAAAGCGTGGCTAACAAGAACTGATTACCAGTTTGGTAAATATTATTTACTAAAAATAATATTATTATTATTATGCACATTCTCAACAACAATTCATGTTTACAACAACAACATACCGAGTGTTTAAATTAAATTGAAAATAATTTTACATTCGAACTTTTAACATCAAAATATTAATTTCCATAAAATTTGTTTTTAACCCTACATGAACATAAAATCATTGGTGTTTATCCTTGAGCAGAGTGTACACCGATTGTTTAAAGTACGCAGCATGTTCCGTAAAGTAAAGACTGTGTTTGACGCAAACAAAACCGCGCAAACTTGGTCCCTCCTCCCCGACTAATACGTGATTCACCTGTGGGTGTTGCAGTGTCAAATAAGTTTGTGTTGAGAATCCCAAACAGGCAACTTGGGCAACAAGCCTACGGTGAAACTTCGCTTGAACACGACTACGCAAACTACAGACTCACCTTTGTATCAAACTTTTCCTTTTGAAATAATGAAACATTCTAAGAATCCATATTTCTGACGACAAGAGGCTTCAAACTGTAATTACTAGGGAATAAACGACAAATAATTATTAAGAATCTATTGACTGTTTTCCACTTAAACTTTTATGTATAAACTGAATTTTCATCGCAGGTACTAGGATTTAATTTCCATGTTAATCTAGATCCGTACAGAGTCAATTTACGCTGCGTAACACGAGACTTATTAGGTTTACGGCGTGGAGTAAATTTGGGGTTATTTAAGGCGGAGTGTCTAATTGATTCCCCCGCGCGGCTCGTTACTCACGCGTACTTTGCGCTCTTGTACCACTAGAGCGACGCCGCGAACTGTTCACTTTTTCCATCTTCTTGTATACTTGTAAAGTAGTTAATACTGAAATATTGCGATAGTACGGTAGCTGAAATATACCTAGCTATGTTCCTTTAAATAAAGCGTAGTATGATGTTATTAAATGTAATTCGACGACTTATTTGTACGGTTGAACGGAATGACGTTTTTAATAGTGGGTATTCGTGTGAATACCCGACAACTGATTATTGAAGGGGTTTATTTTGTTTTTTTTTTGTATCTTGTACATACATTGTAATAAGGAAAAAGGGAGTATTAATAAATATTATTAAAAATTCCGTATTTTATTTCACCATACTCGTAATATCACGAGACCATTAGTTCGAAATATAAGTATCTGTAAACAAAATTGTGGATGGATACAAATTGATGTTTCGAAATGCAAAATAATGAAATGTGGAGTAATCCCATAGCGGTTACATTATATCAGGCGGAAACAAATTTGATATTATTATTATTATTATTTTTGCATTCAAACGAAAATGTAAACGCAAAATGAAATCAAATACGCCTCGTACAAGCACTCACGTGAACATCTTATTTGCCTTCTCATAATAAAATCGCATTAAAACCAACTCAGGAAAACCGATTTAGTACGAGAATAAGCAAAAATATATCTTTACTCTTTGGAAGTGGAGTGCCAATCTCGGAAATTATATTTTTTCTTTACATAATCTCGCTAAGTACATTTTTTCTTTAGGAGGAATAAAATCGTCGGGTGTATCAACTGGTTGGTACCTTTCTAAGCCGTCGTCTGGATGTGATGACACACGCACGCGTATATTTAGGTCGGCGGATTACCATGCTTTATTTACTTTGTTGAAATTTTTATAGGAGTCTCATAATCTCGGTTACGGGGATTTTTGTATCGGGATTTAGATAGGCGATTTATGGAGTTCTGTTTTGGTGGCTGTTTTTGAGGGACTTATATAGTAGGTAATCCCTATGTATAAAGGTAAATAGCAACTATCATTTTAATAACATTAAACATTCTTCTGTTTTTTTTTCAACCCATCGCAACTTTGTCCTAACAAACTTTATTACGTTACGATTTCTTGCTGATGCCCAGCAATGTCCACTTATAAAAAAGAAAACACCTTGTTCATCCTTGATAAATCACTGAAGACTGTAACGTATTTGCAAGAACGAAACATTTTACCTAACTAACTCCAATTGAAAGTCTAACCTAAAGCCAGTCCTGAGCATCGCTCCACATTGATTTATCCCCACGAGTGGACAGCAATAGACAAACGTACAAATATTCCGGCTCGGCCCGCTATCGAGAATGTTCGACCGAATAAACATGGCTTGTTCGCACAAGATTGCACAAGACTCCGGCCAACGCACAAAGACTCAACAACTGCAGTATGAATGAGACGATCTGTAACATCACGACTACGGAACAGGTACTTTATTTATATTTTGTCCTGGACGCCTTTTACAGCCAACTTCCATGAATGTTTGATAGTTTAATTATGTAGAACAAAAATTATTCGAGAGTCACCCCGTTGGCTGACAGACAGTGTATTGTAATTTAAAAGGCATTCAGTCAGCTCATTTTATTTAGCTGAAACCCCCGGACCTAACTATAGATACTTTATAAACACACACTAACTCGTGCAACCTTTTATAACACATTCTGGATTACAATCCTAACAATACAGCAAAATTCATAATGCTTGAAACGTTTGAAAAATACGTGTATTCAACAGCAAAAAAACGCAATCAATATTATTGAATCGTCAAACTTAAAATGCCATTCCCTTTCGGATTTTCATTTCAAGTTTGTTACGCAATGAAAATGCGAAGTACTTATTTGTATTCTACTAATGAGTTACACAGTTATTTGATTCCCAATCAATATTGTGTAGTTAATGATGAGAATTAATAATGAAGCGAATTAATGAACATGACCTTCTAGACGCTACTGATAATACTACTCGTCTAGATTGCCATCAAAACGCTACGAATAATGTAGGCAACAGATAAATAGCGCTCTAACTAAGTCTTCATACTCTCAGTCCCCGCCGTGAAACTGCCGAGAAGTACGGCGCTGCGATTGATGAAACGTTCGGCTATTGTGCTTAGCAGGTATTTGTTCAATATTTTGTACAACAAAGTCTGCAATAGATAGGTAACTATTGCTCTCAAAGAAGGAATGAAGTTTCTTAGAACTTGGAATAAAATTATGGTTGCCAGCCTTCAAGCATAGATCCTGACATGACTGCTGACTGTTTAGGTACATTTTATTCTTATTCTTACCACGATCGATGCCTGCACTGGTCTCTCATAATTATATTATATAGTAACGGCTGCGGAGAGCAGTGGTAATGGCCGACTTACGAGTTGTAGGTCGCGGGTTCGAACCCAGGCAGGTGTTTTACTATCCTACTATCCTTCCTACTTCCTACTAATCCTACTAATATTATAATGCGAAAGTTTGTGAGGATGGATGGATGGATGTTTGTTACTCTTTCACGCAAAAACTACTGAACGGATTTTGATGAAACTTTACAGTAATATAGCTTATACATCAGAATAACACATAGAATACTTTTTATCCCGAAATTCCTACGGGATCAAAACTTACGCGGGTGAAAATAATTTTATCACCACTGCTCTCAAAACAATGAAGGAAAACATCGTGAGGAAACCGGCATGTCCTAGAACCAACATTTCGAAGGCATGTGATGTCAACTTGCACAAACATAATTGACGCAAGACCTCATACACCCCAATTAGAGTATTGAGTTAAAAGCATAATACAATGACCAAAACTTACTTTTTTTAAAAGCTTGCTATTTTTATTAAGAAAATTGTGTTGACACTAGCATTACTATATGCATTTAAAATTGAGTCTTCTTGGTTTGAAATAAGATTTCATTTTAATCGGCAGTTAGTATAAAAATATACATAATTTTTTAAATAAATACCTAAACTAAAAACTTACTGCTAGTGGTGCTATACATGTAACACATGAACAAAGTGTTTTACCAATTTATCAGACCCTAAGAAAGTGCTATGAAACTGTGTAAAAGTGCAAACTGACACTATTCTTAGTTATAACATAATCTATCTCGTAAAATATTAAGTTAGAGTTAAATTGCTTATTAGTCTATTAGGCTAGATTGTAATCAATTACTAAGAACTTTAGTTCTTATTAATAAGAAAAAAAAATAAATAAAAAAATTTAATCGGCAGTTAGTATAAAAATATACATAATTTTTAAAATAAACACCTAAATTATAAACTTACTGAAATCGATTCAGTAGTCAATTATGGACAAACTACTTTCAGGACTTGCGTTTATTCTGTTAAACCTTGTATAATCTTTAAACATTCAAATACTACATTTCACTGCGCCATGCTATACCACTTCGCTACCTACTAAGTAATACCAGCCTATTATTATCCCTCTGCGAGGCAAATGCCTCTTCTCATACAGAGAAGGCAACATCGATCTATCATCGATCGCTACACTTGCTCAAGACGGGTTGGTGATTTCAGCTGACTTATATTAAACTGTAAGTCTAGGTTTCTTCACGATGTTTTCCTTCACCGATGTCAGTGATATCCAAGACTAACTCGGAAAATACAGTCAATAAAAGAGATAAGCATGCAGGATCGTCGGATATGAGTTGAAGTTTAATAAGAAACCGATGGATGTTGACAGCTGATATTTAATTTGATAAATCATCTGTTGGTTTTCTATTAAAAAAATAAACAATTTTATTCGAGAACATCCACCTACTAATTAGTTATAACAACTCCCTATCTGTGTGTATCTTGTTCTTTTACGACTAAATCAACGCTATCATAATATCATATTTTCGCGCCGCTAAACCGCTGAAGTTGATATATTTCAGCAGATATATCAAAGTAAAAAATACCGCCGTAGCATGATCCTAACTTTAGTTGCAAACTGCGCGGTTTAGTGCAGCCCTGCTAAACTAACCGTTACAATATCATAACTTTAGTTCTTGGCTCCTACGGCTATGTTATAACATTCACCATTCCTACGTAAATAGTGGCTTATTTTACTTTTTATTCTGAACAACAATGGGGCTCCCTGCGTAAAATTGTATAAGTTTTTGAGAATTCCAATTATTTTGAACGTTTCGACCTTATGTTATTCTTCTGAATTGTAGTTGTTTTAACTAGTATAATCAACAAAGAGACGGATCCGTTTTAAATAATAAAAACCAAGATTTTTCAGATTGTAGCAACAAGATGAAATAAAAATAAATTAGTTTAACATTTTCAGGAACTATGTGGATAGGTACACATGGAATGTTTTACTTTTGCCTACAGCTACGTAAACAAGATTCAGACAAGGATAGAGAGAGAGAATAAATGCCTGTCTAGACCTTTATTCGGCAAGAAAATACCTACCCAGTGTGATTTCATGCGCAAAAATCTCTTAAGAGACTTAACTAAAAAAAATCCTTCGAGAACATGCCTAGTCTGCTTAGTTTAAGAGTAAAAATACGTCAGAATCTCCGATTATTAACCTTATTTGAAGGTAGCGTGAAATACGGTCGGTGAACAAACAGCCTAACCCGAAATATATATAACCGCGTTACACAACAATCTCTAAAGCGATTCGGGAAGTGTTTGCCTGTCGCGGGATAATAAGCCGCGCGATATGCCCCGCGGAGGCCTTAGCTGATGACGTAGCGATGTGGCAGGATGTCGGAGGGAACACGATGTGTGACGTCACTACTGACAGAGATCGTCTTTGGATGGTTTGATAATTGTTTGACTGATTACGCTAGATGAGTGTGACGTTAGTACCTACTCATGTGTTAGTACTGTAGTTTATACCTACCTATTTGGTACTTACAACCTCCGCAAGCCTGTCAAAAGCTAATGACAAAAATACGAGACAAACATTGATTTAGATAAAGAATACTTAGTAAAACATTAGAAGCTAAATCTCCGGGAGTATACTGCCCTGCTAATCGTTCTTGCAGTAAGTAATCATCATTTTTGCTTTTATGCAAAAATGACATCTCAAGGGACTAATTTATACGTAAAAAAAATATTTTCATGTTTTTTTTTTATATAAACATGTTTTTTGTTTAACGAGAAACGCAGTACTTGCACAAAAATATTGTTTTTGCTAAAAATATCTGCAGTATTCAGTTTGCAAGTACAGGCAGTACAGTGTTCTGTGAGTTAGATTACCATAGCTGACAGGTGACAAGCGAATTCATGTCAGAAAAAAATATTAACATTGGCAGAATAGTCGACATCGGCAATCAAAGCCGATGTCGACTATTCTGCCAATGTCTAAAGTTTATCCAGCTCACTTTAGACATTGGTAGGTCGACATCGGCTTTGATTGCCATTTATTAAAAAAAGAATAGTAAGAAAAGTAGAACCGTTAATATGAAAGTTATTCGACAAACTCTGGTTTAATTAATTCATCCTAGTACCGCGAGCTCGTAAAGGACAATATTGACGGGGATACTTTTTGGATAGTTTAAAAGGTGCTTTGTTTATTACAAATAGGTTGTGGGAATTTATAATCGCTAGTCGTAAAATGTATCGTGTATTTCAATGCAATGCGTATAAAGTGACTATCTAAATGTGGGTGTTCGTACCTACTATAGACACACCTCTGTCTGCCCTTCAGGGAACAGGCATGCGTTATGTTTGTGTTGACGATACAGGCTGATAGGGACATCGACGCGCAAACCGAAACGGTAAATTCAGCACATTATGGTATAATGTAGTTATGGAACACCAAATGTTTTTTTTTTTAATAACCGGCAAAAAAATTCAATGCGATAGGGTTCAGAATCATATTTTTAACTGACTTCCAAAAAGGAGGAGGTTATATGTTTTACTTTATGTACGTTTTTTACCGACTTCACAAAAAGGAGGAGGTACTATGTTCGGATGATTTTTTTTTTTTGTTCACTGATTTCTCCGTCAATTGTGGACCGATTCTGGAAATTCTTTTTTTATTTGAAAGGGTACCTATGCTTCCGAGGTGGTCCGGTGGTCCTATTGTCACCAAATTGGTATCTGATGAGGGAAACCCATGGAAATCGAGAGAAACCCTCAAATTTTGTAGGCACACCTATAACGATTTCAGTATTTTTTATAGTAACTTGTACATTTCTTCCAAAAAAAACACTATAAAGTGAAAAATAACTTTAATTTCGGAAGTCTGTGTCAATAAAAGAAAATGTGGAACCAACGACACCGACTTCCGAAATTAAAGTTATTTTTCACTTTATAGTGTTTTTTTGGAACGGTTATTTTTTTGTAAACAAGTTTTTTGATTCCATGGTAACACCTACAGCTAACTTGATGGTTTTTCAAATAAACAATCTCCACGACTGATTCAATGGGTCTTTAATATTAAAATCTCATTTCAGGTATTTCATTAAGCCAACAACATTATTCACCATTTAATATATTTTGACTTGGTGGGCACCATAGCTATAAAACATTATAGGCATATCAGAAGCCAGCTGAGTAAAACTTATAGTTATTTTTAGCCATGACATTTCTCAGCAGGTTCACTTGGTTGTACAACCAACCAGCCAACCAACTAGTTACTGTTGTAAACCAGTTAACCAGCGCTGGGGCTCGGTCTCGCATAGGGTCGTAATAATAATAATAATAATGTTCATTTATTTCAGGTAAATAACACCCATCAAGATCACATGCATAAAATCAAATAAAATCAGCTAAAATTCAAATTAAATAAAATCAATAAAAAACAAATTATATGGCAGCATAACACATTAAATTAGATGAAATCACAATAAATCAAAATAATATAAATAATCAAAAACAATAAAATTAATATACAGATAAAAATCAATAAATAATAACAATAATGAAAAATATTAATAACTACCACAATAAAATCAATACCCTCTCTCCGACACTGCTACAGCAACATGTCTGCTGGAGCAATGCCGAATGAAGGGGAGTCCAGCCTTCCCGCAATCATCGTTAGTAGCATGTTGGGGCTACTCCGCACCCTGTCCACCAAGGACGCGGCGCGCTTGCGCATGGTCGCGTGAAAGCAGTCGGTGCGAGCCTCTGCGAACATAGCCGAGGCACTGCAGTAGCGGGGTAGTCCCATCACCGCCCTAAATGCGTTATTGTACTGGACGCGGATGGCGTGGCGTAATATTATGCTCAGTGATGCCTGTTTTGCGTCGATATGACGCATATTTTCTGCCAACTTGTTCTTTTATTTTGTGTTTGTGTTCTTTTTCTGCGTAATGTTTACCTCCAATAAACGTATTTTCTTTCTTTGTGTGTACGAATATCTTGAATGCATTATTGATTCTTTCAATTATTTTAGCTTGCAAAGCATTATTCGTTTTCCATCTAACTTTGACGTCAAAAAAGAACTTCTAACAATATCACATGAGACTCTAAAGGCCAATGTTTATGTCGTGAAACCGCCAATAGAGCCGGGTTCAATCTACAGCCTGCAAGGAGTTGTCTGAACAAATAGATTAGCGGACATAAACTATCACTATTTACATATAGGTACATAGATTCAATGGACAGACTGGGAGATCGATAGTCTGTGATAGGTACGAGGGGCGTTCAATAAATAGTGAGAATGAGCACATTACAGTTAACTTTTATTAAATGTTTTCTTAATCTACGACATAGTCATCTTTTTTAAATTATCTTTTTTTTTATATTTTATTTTTAATGTAGGTAATACACTTAAAATACTTTTTTCTGAACTTAAAATTCCATTTCTTAAGAATTCTTCCTCCTGAGCACCTAAAAACGGCTGTACTGCAGCGACTACTGCTTCATCATCTTCAAACTGTCCTCTCGGATACTTTTTCAACCTCGAAAGTAGATAGAAATCACTGGGGGCAAGGTCTGGTGAATATGGAGGATGCTGAAGTATTTCAAACATTGAATTTTAGTCATCGCCAACGGTGGATCGCTGTTTCTCGCACATTTTTTTTAATTTGTTATGCATAAAAAGTGCCTGTGAAAGTAGCTCCAAGATCAATCAATCAAACATTTCTAACCCTTGACTATCCCAGAAAAGAGAGCCTATGACCTTACCGGCAGGAGGAATCGCCTTGAATTTCTAAGGAGTTGGAGATGATAATCTTTTCCATGTCATAGACTGTAATTTTGTTTCGAGGTCGTAATTTGTGAATGGCTTCACTATTACGATTTTCGTCCATTGTTATAAATCGAGGCGAAAAACTGAACTTATTGCAACAGTTACAAAGAGCCTCCTTAAATATTCAGCCTCGTTAGTTTTCGCGCATCGGTAAGCGTTCTGAGTACCCAACGCGCGGCAGCATTTGCTCCTAATGTATCCGGTAAATCTTTATTGGCTTCTTAAATAGTAAAATTTTTCAAGCAGCAGATACTTAGGTAATAACCGCGCGTACTAACTTATTTTTTTTCCATTTGGGCAAATAAATGACTTCTATTAAAAACAAAAGATAATAAGTTTTTTATAAAGTATATAATAGATATTCCAGCTTTAACACCCACTATTTACTTTTAATACTTTCAAAGCTTTTATATCCCATTCTCATTTTTTATTGAACGCCCCTCGTACTATTGGGTTTGTTCACAGTTGATTGGATGCACTTCAAAGGGCTTAAGGAGATCTTACGTGCATTGAGAAATGGCTTTGTATTAGTAAAAAAAAAAAAAATAATTTAAGGTTAAGGTCAATTAAAGTTTTTTGAATTAAAACGATTTGAACTGCCGAGATCCTGGAGAAATCATGAGTTACTACAATTATATTCTTTCATTTATATAAACTTAAACCAAAGATTTATCAACAAGTTTTAGTTTAAAATAGGAGAAGGAAAATAGTAATAATAAATAGTGTAAGGAAATCTAGCAATGTTGTAGAGGATGTTACATATATACAGTGATTTCCCATTCTCCTTATCTTATAATGCCAATAGAATACACAGACATACGTGATCGAAACGGGGCACAGGAAGTATGACGCCTATAAGTAAAATCAAAGAAAAATCTAAAACAAATGGGGAAAATACTGGCGTCACATCCGCGCAAAACGAATTATGCGCGGACAGAGCCACAGCGCTGGTTGTCACAGACAGCTGGCGTTGATTTGATGACAACACCGGTGCAACCTATATGATATAACCAGTGGTCGGAGTAGGTAGAGCTGTTTTTGCTAGTTGCGACATGCGGACATAACATGGATATACTAAATATTTCCCGGAATCCCGGGAATTCTCGGAATTAAAAAAACATTGTTTAAGTTGTTTTTAGCTACATGCGGACATAACATAGATATGTCAAGTATTTCCGAAAATCCCGGGAATTCTCGAAATTAAAAAACAACTATTTAAGTAGTTTCTTTTGTCAGTGCTTAATTGGAACGTTATATTTAAATGGTCAATCCACTTTTATTTCAAAATCCCAGGATTCCAGAGGCATATCCATGTTAATATCAATGTTTGCGGTCATTCACCCCAAACAGATCTACCTACTCCGACCACTGGATATAACTAACACAAAAGAATAAAAAATATTGAATAAATGCAATTAAGATAATTGCAAAAAATAATATTTAAAATAGCAACATTTCGTTGCACCGCCGCCGTCGACGCAGGCGCAGGGACACAACACAAATAAAGTTTTTTTTTTTTAATCAGAGCGCACAACTGTCACGGAGAACAGACTTTTCTATATGTTTTTTTTTTAATAATAACAAAAATACTTGATTAGCTGTAAGGAAAAGTTTAGAGTAGTTTTTGTGATCAGTGTTTGTGAGTTATGTGACTTCAATCGGTCAAGTTATCAGAAGAAAATAGGAATGCCACAATGAGCTACTCATAATAGTAAAGTTAACTAAGTCCGCCGCGGGGCATGAGACTAAGTTATAACAGGCGCACGGGTTGATCGATCAGGTTAAGTTACACCAGAAAGTTAAAACACGAAGTTCTATCAATCGGTCTCACAAAGACTTATAGTATTACCCAGGTACTGGGTTGTAGAGATCAGATGGCAATTGCTCCATGTAAAATACTGGTATTCAGTTGCATCCGGTTAGACTGGAAGCCGACCCCAACATAGTTGGGAAAAGACTAGGCAGGTGATGAATTAAGTCCGCCTGTGTTCAGTTATTTTTTACTGGGCATTAAAAAAGTTTTAATAAGTTAATATTATTTAGCAGTAACTATCTAAGTATTGGTATGCTAAGTAAAACAGATAGGATATCTTCCAAACACACAAGATGAGCTGAACCAACATTTAATGAGATAACTTCTTGTAGTTTCCCAAATCCAAACTTTCAAAGACTGAACCTGTAAAAGTATTTAAAAAAGTCTGGGAAAACGTCAAGTTCCCGTCAGCTGATCGATTGAACAACTTAAAATAAACGTCATCAATCAACTCCGAGAGTTTCCATTTCCTTCTCCAGACGTTGCTAACGAGGTTTCGAGAATTTTTCCAACAAATGTACCAGTGAATTTGGCCAATGTCGGCACTTTAGGGGGTTCTTCACCGACAAATAAGATCAGAGACAATCAGATTTCTAGGTACCAAAATAAGTAACCTTTTTTACATATTAGATTACATTTACATTTTTATACAAGCTGCGGCTTATTATTTTATAAAAATATGACACAGAAATCGATCGGATTACTTTGGCCTTAATATAAATACATAATTCTGTGACTCAAGGTGTGTTGATGAGACGGACACGTACATTTGTTGTGGTTACCTTACTCAAGACGATGAATAATAGCCTCCCCGACCGATTTCGGTCACGGTGGCCAATCTCAACGGAGATTTAGCTAGGTACGCAGGAGATATTATAGTGCACAAGTGTGCGCGCAGACACAGGTGCACTCCCTCTTCCCTCACTCTCATAGTCCGATGGGACGGCAATCCGTCACGACCGGAGAGAGATCAGGCGCAGGACCAACGGCGCCACGTGCTTTCCGAGGCACGGGGGTATCACACCGCCAACTTCCAAACTCCGGGCTGTTACTAAGAAATTCAGAAAAATTCAATAACATTTTGCCCGACCCGCGAATCGAACCCAGGACCCCACGCTCAGCCAGCAGTCGCGCTTGCGACCACGAGACTAACGGGGCAGTCAAGACACGATGAATAAAGGTGAAATGAAGCTATAATGTTTTGTATTTCAGTTAATTATTCTTCTTGATAATGCCCCCCTCCGGCGGACGCTAGACTAACATAAGTTAGAACAAAACTTTGATTGAATCTAAAGCTACGAGCGAGCTCACGTTAAAACTTTCATTTCAACTGTTCCGTTTGAAAAGGTTGAACAGACTGTTATTTAACGAACTCAACATAATGAACAGATAGGTACATCCATAATTCGATGAAGCTACGTACAGCACACGAGGGCAGGGGGAACAAACACAAAACACAAAAGCAACCCCCGGATGCCGCGGCTTTCTGACCGCTACTGTGCGCAACTCTCTAAATTGTGCCCGTTACACTACCGGACTCTGCAGGATGCCAAACGAAAAAGTTTTGCCTTTTTTCAACAGTACACACAAATGTAATCATTTCGAAAAAGGGCGATTTAATTTTCTACTTAACGGGTTAAATTTTAATAAATCTGCGCGAGGTTGTCGCGGTGAATTTTTTATTTTCGCGGTGTTGCCAGTGTGAAAAACGTTTGTGATGGCAAATGTGTCGCTGAGCCACTTACTGACAGCATCAAGGAAAACATTTTGTTGTGGAAATTGTTTAAATTATGAACAGCAAAAATGGGTTAAAAATTTGCGTCACGTGTACACACATAACATGTTAACACAGCGTTAGTTACCAACAGGATGGAACTGTGAAAAACACGAAATATGCGAAGGTCAAGATTACTGTTGATTATTTTTAGTATATTCCTGGCTATTGCTAGCACAAATATTTAAGTAATCATGTAATTAGGTGCACTGTGCTAAGTAAATTACCACAAAAAAGTGGAAAGCTAATATTTTCCAAAAATAATAAGCACACTTTTTATGCGTAACCAAAATGTTAACTGAAAAATAAAGAGCCCACATAACACGCACAATCGCACAGCCGTCTTCTTATAAAAATAAATAAAGTAATATTACTGTGGTTGGTCCGTAAATAAGGATTATATTAGGTCGGATAAAAAAGTGAGGTCGCCATTAGCACTGAAAATCAGAGAATAGTAGGCTCATTCACATTATTCTTCAAGTAGTAATTTCGTGAATTAACCAAAATAACAGTTATTATAGTACCGACACTAATGTTAGAGGCTCTTCACACGGGGCGAAGCAAGACGCTGGGATTGACTGACTCTAAGGGCCCGATCACACGTACCACAATCACAACACAACGATAACAAGTGTGCGAGCGCTAATTTGTATGGAAACGAATAGTTTATTTACACGGGACGCATTTAACCGTCAAAATCAACCATGTGGGTGATACCGACCACATTAGGGCCACATCGGAATCACAACGAAACCACCAGTGAGACTGCGCCGCATCGCAAACACAACGATGTCTGTCTGCAAACACTAGCCACAACACAACCACATCGCAACTACTAGCGACAGCGCAACCACAACGCAACTGGACGAAGATGCAGCGACACTATTCACACGCTGCTTGCATGCCCACATTCGTCGCTGCGATGTGGTGGTGTGGTTGCGGTACGTGTGGTCAGGTTTTAAACGATTGGTGGATAAATGTGTTTTTATCTCGCTGCTAGTGACTATAATTTTATTAGTGTACAATCTGTGTAGATATAGAATTTTAATTTAAAAATATTTGTAGTATTTGTAAGCACTGCAAATTGCAAACAAAAACCCGAAAGCACGTTAAAAATATACCCGTTACAAGATTAATGTCAAACGGTAGGCATTTTTGCAGTTTGTTTCAGGATATATTGGGCAAAGTTTTTCAACGTTGGACACTTGATGGATTAGTGTCCAATGCTGCCTCCGGTTTCCGATCGTATCGATAACGCGTTGATGTCGCTTGCATCGACTTGCTTGAAAACAAATCGAAAACGATCGAATGCACTGTGTTGTGAGGGATGGGTCATGAAATAAGTCTTGAAAATGGAAATCTATGAAAAACAAACCGAGCTTAAAATTAAAAATCGGTAAGTCTTTCAACAGGCTGAAATTAAAAAACTTTTTAACAAAAAAAAAACCGACTTCCATAAAAAACACTACAAAGTGAAAAATAACTTTGATTTCGGAAGTCGGTGTCTTTGGATCTGTATTTTAGTTTATTGCCACCGACTTCCGAAATCAAAGTTATTTTTCACTTTGTAGTGTTTTTTATGGAAGTCGGTTTTTTTTTTGTTAAAAAGTTTTTATTTCTCGCTTTTTAGTGGGACTGTTTATAATGCATCAAGCTCATCGCCTTTTACAAAATATTACTTTTCCCGATACAGGGACGTTAATTGTTGAGGAGTTCTCCTGGTACTCCACCATCAGCTCCATTTCACCATTCGCATTGTGACGAGCATAAATTGCTTAGCAACCATATTAAAGTAATCGAATCGCAACCTGTGAAATACTTATTATTGAGTAGTCCCGGTGGCCATCTGTGGTCTTCATCATCAGTTTTACTTCACTAAATTTTGCTTTCCGAAAGCAAATGCACGAGTTAGTATAAATAATACCCAAATCGCTATAGGTGCGCCTATAATATTTGAAGAGTTCCTTCGATTTCTCCAGGATCCCGCTGATAATCCTGGCAGCATCAGGCCAGACTTATGTCAACATTGCATTGAACTTAAAATTTAGTCCTGTTTAAAATGAGCCCAAACACGACTACGGTGCTGTAATTTCAAGGTTTGTACTTTTTCTGATGCTCCTGGCATCAGCATCAAGTCTATGTGTAGGTACTTCGGTGTTTCTCATTAACAGTATGTTTATCCACACATCGAGCCCTTTTCAATGAGCCTAAACACGATATATCTGCTGTTAGTTGTCGAGGAGTTAGGTACTCTGCAGACTATCCTGACTGCAGCATCAGGTCATGACTTGATGATCATGAGACCAAATGTGGCAAATGCCCTATCAAACATCAAAACAATTTACTAAAACTGTCCTTGTCTGTTCGAGTAACTTCTTACTGTTAAGGAGTTGTACCTTCCATCATCAGCTCAGCTACCTGAGATGGTGACAACCATACGCAAATACACAAGATACTTCATAAAATATGCGAAAAACAATAAGTGAGCCTATAAAATTTGAGGGTTGCCCTCGATTTCTCTAAGATCCCATCATCAGATCCTAACTTGGTGACAATGGGACCACCTCAAAACTATCTACTTTCGAACAAAAAAAGAATTTTGAAAATCCGTCGACAATTGGCGGAGTATTCGATGAACAAACATACAAAAAAAAAAAAAAAAAACATACAAACATCCAAACATAGTACCTCCTCCTTTTTGTGAAGTCGGTAAAAAATAGAAATATCTACTCTAATTGGATTAATAGCTATTGCAGTCTATCAGTGGCGAAGGGGGAATTTATGACAGAGGTAAGCCGGAGAAAAAAAAATGCCAATACTTAAACCGTTTTATTATATTTCAATCATAAATTGACTTTAAAGTGGTTGTGTTCTGAACTTTCGAAGGGAAGCCGGCGGCCTTCGCCACTGCAGTCTATACAATTTTGAAAAATCAAGCTTAGTAAAATATTGTATTGGGTGCTGAAATACAACAAAAATAAAGCGATTGCACTTGAAAGCATCTTCTTTCCTAATTTTCAAAGATATTCGATTACCCTACATAGTACAGACCCGTACCGAAGAGTCCGTTCCGGAAATGTAATCAAGCTAACCAGGGGCGGGCCCGGACGAGGACAAAAAGGTCACTTAGCCAAGATCAGAGCCAAGGTCAGCGGTAAGAAGGTGGTTGCTTTTTGCTTCGACAGAACATTAGAGATCATATTTTTTGCTTACAATCGTGTTGATACAGATGTACAATAACTGCAAGATACATTAGTGAATAAATACCTCCTAGTGAATATAGGATTGCATAAAGACCGCAGATTTTGTGGAAATATTGCCATGGATTAGGCCATAAGGATTCAGTTTGCAGCTTGTTGTTACATGAGGGTTACCAGCTTACATAAACTTATATATATACTTTGGATATTAGGACTTTATTTATTAGACTCAAACTGTACCGTTATCATTTATTTTAGATAAACCAATTACAGGCACTTTTTAATTGTCAAGAAGTCAGTCAAGCAAATAAAGCTAGTTGCCCATTCAAAATCAATCGAGTCAAAATATTTTATTTTATATAAACCTACATGGGCACTTATGAAACGTCAGAAGCTTGGTGCACGCTTCTTCCGAGAAGAGCGTGCAAGAAACTCCACGGTTACTCTTTTACAAATAATTGGCTTTTATAATGTTTTCTAATTACAGTAGGTATGGGAGGACAGCGTAGGTCTGTCAACAAGTACCAGGTACTTGATAAAATAAAAAATGGTCTACAGTTCTAAAATCTACTATCGAAAGGATACTTAAATAAAAATAAAGTATAAAAACCTATTAAAACCAAGTGATATGATTGCCATTACAACCACTAATAAATTCAAACGCGTATTCATTCCAAAGCGTAGTAGGTTTCCATGGAGAGGAACGGGCAAAAAACTCCATGGACATTCTTTACTTTAGAAAACCGGTATTAGACACCTTGATGCCCACAAAAACGGCGCTTTCCAACAAAACGCCAAACTAACGCACACAACCATTCGACGCACGTCACCTCCTATCTGAAACGCCTAAGGCCGCGATCGCATTTGTCGACAACCGAGTCACGCGATCCAACCATCTCGTCCAACCATTGTTCTGTTGCTGCCTAATTATAACCGAGAACTGGACGGCTATCGTTCCTGACACCACCACAATTTGGGATTGGGGACCTACAGTACCCCGGTATTCGGGGGAATTGTGAGGCATTCCCCCGAATACTCTCGAATTTTAGGCCATTTTAAGCTGCTATTTCTGATTCAGCCAAATAATTTGGGAGGTAGTGTTTTAGGAGCATGGAAGTTGATAATTAAGCTTGTTCGGAGACAATTCAAAAATTTTCGTTGATTTTGTATCGTGCTACGTTCACTGGTTGGGTGAAATTTTGCTAATTTGTGATTGACGAGTTAAGATGGTGGAAAGACGTCTTGTTATCATTTTATTCTGGCGTCAATGAATTAATTAATATCAAAGTAATGTATTTTGTTCTTATTTACTGATATTTTTGTTGTTAGGTTATTAGCAAATAACTATATTGCTGTTCCCTGGCCTCCCTTTTAAAATGTTAACCCTCAAAATGAGTGAAAAGTTATCAGTTCTTCGCCAGGAACAAAACGGTACTAAATTATGCTTTTCGAGTTTTCGTCATGAAAATGAGCCATAAAAAGCAATCTAAATAATCTTTAGACAGCTTAATTTAACACCTCCATATATATTATGAACCGAACGAACATAAAATCATCTTTTATAAACAAAAATTGATTCGTCATAAACACCACACGATGCCTTTAAAAACCAATAAAAAGATTCGTACACACTCCAGAACACATAATCACAATCGCGGAAATAACAGTAAATCACATAAGCGCCCTTAAAGGTATATAACGTAAAGATGATTATGGCATATCAAATGTAATGCACCAATCATAATTTCTTTATCGGCTGATCTGAATATCAAGTGTGATGGTGTTAAATATTTATGTAGTGTTCGTTTACAGAGTGATGCTAAAAGTGATTTATAACAAACGGGGTGCTGACTAGGTAGATTTTCAGGAAAACACAAAATATTTTCCATGAAAGTAGGCATTTGAATAAACAATTGTTTTTCATAGTTTTCATACTTCTTTCCGTATCTGAGCGTTATCCTGTGTCATTATCTAGGGCAGTACCACAGGTGGAAAGAAATTCAATCAATATCAATTACCTCTATGGTCAGTCGAATTTTGTGACCGATATTTCACACATTTTTCGTAATACTATTGAGTGGATTCTTCCGCAAACGTGTAGTTATGATACATATATAATAATATTTCGGCTTTATATTAGAATCGCTATAGTTGGAATATACGACAGGTGAAAGAAAAATATTAACAAAGACATTTTAATGTAAATTATTATCAACTAAATTCCTATACTGCCTCGGTGGTCTAGTGGTCGCAATCGCTCGGTCCTGAGTTCGATTCCCGGCTCGTGCAAATGTTATTAGGTTTTTCCATATGGAATTTCTAAGTAGCAGCCTAGAAACTGGATGTGTGCCCGATTGATGGAAATAAGCTCGCCCCCTATTACATGGAACTTAAACATAACTGGCGAGATGTGGATGAACTATAAGGAATACAAACGTGAAGTTATTTCTTATGTACAGATGCCAGCACATCAAGCTACTACAATCTGTCAAATTTCTTTAATAGATTTTCAACTTTATTGCTAAAGCATTAGGTTCAAAGTCGTTTGGAAAAATTTGACAGTTTCGGGTAGCTTGATGTGCTGGCGTTTGTGCAATCCTATATTTCATCCGCAGTTTCCACGTAACTTCCTTTTCCTCCACGCTACTACAAGCACTTGCCACGTACTCTATAAACGTGTCCCTGATGCCTGTTGTCGTTTGTTCTCACTTGTGTGCCATGAAGTCACTGTAGAAGTACCTTCATGGTGTGTAGCTATAGAGCTATGAGGTTTTATATTCCTGTTATTTGCGGAAGCTTGCGTTGATACTAGCTGGAATCAATTTCCTGTGTAGCATAATAGCATAATCAGCCTTGCCAGCCAGGGTTGATAGATGTCACATGTCATCGAATTTTATGATTCTAGGACACGTCGTTACCTCCTGGTGTTTTCCTTCACCGTTTTGAGAGCAAAATTGAGGACAAGCTTAGCTATGTAAACGGAGAAAATCTTAAGCTGAAGTAATTAGGTTTACATTTCTTTGCACTGCCTTGTGATTTTATCCCAAAAGTGCAGTTTATGCACCTTGACCTTGATTACGATGTTAAGTGTCAACATCCGTGAGCCTTCGTGCTCTGTAGCAGGGAAACTCCTCAGCAGCTGCTGCTAGAGGTGACACATCAACACTTTCCATACACCTGAGTGATTCCGGCCTGAAAGTGTGATGATAATGACGATATTTCCTCTCGATGTTTTCCTTCACCTTTTTAAGAGCAGTGATGATGAAATAATTTACACTAAGTATAACTCCAGACTGGATTTGAACCTACGAACTACAACTCAAAAGTCGCGGCCGGTAACATTGGACTACCACTGCTCTCAAGACTTTTGCGCTATATACGGCATATAAGGCAGTAGGTATAAACTTTGAGTCTAGACACGGCAGTAACGAAATAGTCGATAATACCAAATCCGACCCCAGTACAAATGCTGTATCACTAGCAGAAATTGCGCCAACAGTAGATCGCAGAGCGGAGGCAAACTCCAGCAAAAGATTGTGGCGAGACAGTGCCTCCTTACCCAAACCATTCGTTGCAGCCGCTGAAGAACTCCCATCTGGACATGAGTTACATTCGATAACCTGGAAGTCTTTAAACAGACTCCTGACTCAGGTTGGCCAAAGTAAGGAAAACCTGTTTAGGTGGAGATTCATAGACGACCTCTGCCTTGGAGTGTAAATGTGGTGCTATACTATACTTAATGTGTATTTTTAATTCAATCAAGTTTTAACTGTTACTTTAATATCATATAACTCTTTCTAGTAAAATTTTATTCATCTCGTAAATAAATTGGAAACTATAGGTTTGTATGTATAATTTAGAAGCATTTTTTTTTAATTTTATAAATGTAAGAACCATGGATCCGTTTATTATATTTTTTTTATATTGACTTGAAAGAGCATGGCAGTTGAGAATGTGTCATGCTCACTTAAATGTCTCACTGATGGTCGTGCGTGTGTTGGATCATTCGGTTCCCTTCAAAATGGTTGAGCTGGATGGTGCTGATCCATGCGTCATGTTCGTGAACGGGCGCTGTCAGTTGAGACTGGTCATCTCTTAGCTGCCAGGGCTTCTTTTTAATCTTATACCTATTTTGAATTGTTTCTTCATAACATTGTTCTCACATATAGAAGCAATAAGAATACTGTACTCAGGATTTTGTAATATCTTAATTTAAAAGAGTGTCCTTGGAGTTTCTTGCCCGTTCTTCTCCAAGAGATCTACGTTTTGGAATGGGCAACTAGCTTCAACTTTCTGACTAACTGAACGACTAGTTAATTTTGACAATTCAAAAGTGCCTGGAAATGGTTTAATTGAAATAAATGCTTTGAGTTTGAGTTTGAGTTTGATTCCACAAACCTGCGAGTCCTGTCAGCTGCTCTTACAGGACACTGATGGACGTTGGTGATAGCGCCAAAAGTGTAATCGAATTCTGGTCCAGGCCATTTAGATTGCCATCGGCTCACTAAAAAGATGAAGAATGACAGTATATTATTATGACGGTCAACTGAAATAGACAAACATCAGATTTGCCTTTAGTTACGTCAGGTACAAAAGTAAACAAGTAACCAACCCAGCACTTACCGGTATAGAATGTGTATGGTATAGAATGTGTATGGTGTAATGGTAATGTACTGTTTGGCAGGTGCGAGGTGCGCCGGCGCGGTAACTGTACCGGTAAGATTGATTGTACCGTTAAGATGAGATTGTTCCGTGAATAGCCAACTGATGTATGACCAATATCTACTGGCGTTTGTTTTTGGTGTTTAGAATTTGGTTGTGAGTAAACTAGGTTAATTTGAAGGTTAGCTTTTAAAGTTTTTGTTCTAGATGAGATAAATAACAAATACACTACTAGACAAGAAAGAAATAGGAGTTTTTTGAGCAGATTCTTTTTTATAATTCAATAAAATATTTGACTTTGGGTCTAACGGAATGTGGTTAAAGCTATTATTATTACAGTTCTTAACTTAGCAACTAAATCTAACAAAACATATCCAGTAGACAACTCAGCAGTTATATAGAAGGAAAGAAAATTATTCTAAGTTCTCATCATTCTCACTATGATGAAAAAGCGCTTGCCAACGTTTATTTTATAGACCTGACTCCGGCCATCAAATAAGTAGGCAGTGGCTAGAAGATAAACAAAAGCGCTTTAACTAACACATACAGAATGACGTATCACTGGCGTGATGGCGGCGTGACGTCACGGGTAAGTTTTTATTGGCAGCCGGGAGGTTTATACGGCTATGTGACGGGTGACTAGGGGAACTTTGGACTTAGGGGGGAATAAAATGAACCATTTTTACTTATTCCTGTTTAAACAGATAAATTCCAAAAATATGCATAAGTGTCCGAGGCTCCGATCGACAAAAGCTATGTGGAATTAATGTTTGATGGATCCATTTTGCTTGCAGTTTCAGCTTTTCTTGTAGTCGGTGTCGTCGTTGTGGTGATGTGATCCTAAATATTTTATCCAGGGTCGTCTTTATTTCTTTGTCGAGCGTTTTTCGTTTTCATTTCAAGCGTCTTCTGTACCGCACGCGCCAGTTTATGCCCGTGAAATTTTCGGTCTTTTATACGCTACGATCTCACAAGTATTATAACTATTTACGTAGCTATGTGAAAATAGGATCGGATGATCGTATTTTCACATAGTTCTTAAAATATGATTAACGTGTAAAAGTGTTTGTACAAACCTACTTACAGAAATAAAATCATTTATGTAAGCTTTTTATAAGTTGAATTCAGCAATATACTGTAATTTAAATTTAAATCTCTGCATAATGTATGCAACAGTCGTGCAGATATTTTCACATTTTCTAAAGAACAAAACGTGGCATAAAATTCTCAAAAAAATCTTACATCAGAAGAAACGGCGCAACTTACATAAAGAACATAAAAAATATAATATTTTCGCGTGAGTAGACATCAAGAATATTTGAAAGACTAGCGTTTATATTTAGATCAAAATTATGTGTCTTTTCGCATTAGAGCAGTTTAGAGAATCCTACTAATTCCTACTTTCCTACTATTTCCTACTATTCCTACTAATATTATAAATGCGAAAGTTTGTGAGGATGGATGGATGTTTGTTACTCTTTCACGCAAAAACTACTGAACGGATTTGGATGAAGTTTGGCACACATATAGTTTATAACCAGGATTAACACATAGGATACTTTTTATCCTGATATTCCCACGGGATCGAAACTTACGCGGGTGAAACCGCGGGGCGCAGCTAGTAATTTATAAATTTTGTTTGGTCGCACGTGTTATCTTTAAATACCGACTTGGCGATGAAAATAAATAAGAGTTCATAAAGGGTTTATTTTCTTCGAACGATAAAATAAACTCTAAGTTATTAAAGTCTGAAGTTTGGACTAAGATAAAGAAAAAAAAAACTTACTAAGTTTTCGTTAAAATATAGTTTTAGCTGAGGCAAACATTGGCCATGCTAAGCACAACAGAAACTCTGAAATTGGGCCCGATATACTGAAAAACTATTTTGGTAATTTTTATAATTAACGGAGTTGGCGGGATGAGCTAGAGTCCTTTAGTAAAGATTGGTCCTTGGCAACTTTAGAGAGAAAGAGATTGAAGCAAAGTGGGGCGGGGCCTTTGCCCAGCTGTGGGATATCAAGAGCCAGTATTTTTTTTTTATTGTAAATTGATGTTTAAAAAAACTCTACACTGAAAGTCATTACTTTTTCACAATATCGCTCTGATTTAAAAACCTGCTTCGACTATAAAACTGCATCACCAAACAGTCACAGTACATTGCCATGCCTCACTACTCTGGTCACTAACACAACGTGCCCCTGCCTCCCCTTTTCGCTCGTCCGCAGTTTCAGTAGCAACCAACCAATTGTTGTCTCGACCCGACAATACGAAGTTATCTTTCGATTTCACTCACTCAGCGCTGTTTGTCTCTTGTCTCGATAAACGCGAGTTGTATCGAAAAGTTTGTTGCTTGTTATAAACACAGAATTGCTGCCACTTTTCGAATACGTTGTTATTCGGAGCGGGTACTGATAATTACCTATCTGAGAACAACTTTTGATTGACAACGTGATGTTTGGGATGTGTTGTTTGTGAGGTTTGGAATATGTAGGTGTAATTTTAGAAATTTAAGTTTATTTTTCTGACTTGACTTTGACGAAAGTAATAAAAGGTAATTAATTTATGTACGAACTGGGTTGTCTCTTATCATCTCAAAAGAATATCTTGGATGTATAAGAGTTGTGTAGAATGTAGTAAACGATTCTATTTAAAACAACACTTAGTTTGCACGTTGGCCTAATTCCTCCTAACAGCATCGCACACAATTCAAAACTCCTGAAACACAATACAAAAAGTAGAACCTCATTACGAAAATGTAAAGATCAACAACAGAGCCATCGAATGATAACAGATTTTTATCTCACATCAAATAGCAATCACAGACTGAAAGCGTCCTTCCATCCTTTGATCCAAGTTGCTTTGTGCCAGCGCCTGACTTTTTGCCAGCCATCTAACGGACGCACATTTTAAAATGCTTTTTTAAGCCGAGAGGAGTATTAGTCATTAGACCACGTAGTTGGTTAGAGGCTTGGGTTGGGTATTTATGAGGACTTAAATATTAATCCCAATTTCTTGAAAGATCGTTTGATTCATAAATTGTTGCTTATTTTCACGATAGACGTTGACTAATAAATAACCATAGGTATATTTATAGGCTCAGGATGACCTATATTAGTATGATCCATTGTCACTTAAATGATTGTGTCGGATTTAAACGATTCGTCATTATTATGTTGCGATGACGTCTCTCGTGCCACCCGTGACGAGTCTACTGCCTCGCTACCACAGATGTGACGCTCCGTAATAATGACAGCTTGTCAAATGTCACTCTAATCCGACGTATACCGCAGAAAATCTCATGTGTCCTCCATACTGCGGCGACATATTTATAAATTACCGAACAAAGAAGAATTATTCTAGATACTTGCTTTATTCAACATTGTTTTATGAAATTCTAAAAAAAATGCGTCAAAAAAATTATAAGCACCGAGCACAATTTTCCATTTCTAATAAATGAAAAACTCCGCAGCACAGAACACGAATAATGTATAAACAATAGAAAGAAGGGAAATAAGGCAGTATTATGTTAATATAAACAGGCACCTCGTCACGGGGTGAATGACGGGACGAATATTTTGATTAAAACTTATGAAAAAACTCTATGAGCACCAGGCCTAAGGGACAGGCGAGAGCGGGCGCGGGCGGGCCCGGCGCGGGGCCCTGAGATATGAAAATATTGTTAAAGTTATTGAAGGGTTACACTCGTTGGGAGCTGGACGTGCGATTATTGTAATTGAATGGAGCTGTTTAGAGAGTATGAGGGTTTTCGAATGCGTGAATATAGGTCAATTTTTGCTTCAAATTTTTGGGTCAACTATTAAAGGCTTTTCGGTATTATGGGGACAGAATAGGTATTGCATTGTTTGTTTTTGTTATGAACTAGCGGCCTGTCCCGGCTTCGCACGGGTGGACATTTATTTTTTAAACATTTTTTTTTTCTTGAAATTAAAAAAACCTATATTAATCGGTGATAATGTAGCATTCAAAAGGTGAAAGAATTTTTAAAATCGGTCCAGTACTTTTTGAGCCAATTCGTTACAAACATACATACAAATCTTTCCTCTTTATAATATTATTATAGTATAGATAAGAATGTTTGGAAATATGCTGGTCCTTCTTTTGCACTTGTCAAAATCACTTCAATTCATTTGACCACTGTTCACTCTTAACTCCTATTAACCTTCTCTCGACTGTAAATACGATTTAACTGACGAAAAGTCGCTGAGTTTCGGTTTACATATATACCATCGGATATCGAAATTTCTAGTACCAGAACACTCTAGAACATTCAGATGTAGATTACTTCGATCTGGATCTTCTAGACCGATTACAGGAGTTTTACACATTTTAGAAATTTCTAGATCATTCCAGAAATTTTTAGAACTTTCCAGAACATTCCAGATCGACTACAACAGTTGTACACAATTTAGAACTATCTAGATTATTCCAGAAAGTTTTAGAACATTCTAGATCATTCCAGAATTTTTTAGAACTTTCTAGAACATTCCAGATCGACTATAACAGTTGCACGCAATTAAGTGTTTTTTATATTTATATTTTTCTACATTTTCACCACCCACAATCACCCACTTCCACCCACCGCGACCAAACTCCCTTACTCCCACCGGGAGACCAAGAGGTATTTACCAACCCAACGGGAAGTTGATTGGAGTTAGTGGAGATAGAGAAAATCCTGTCTTTACGTACGCACATTAGCATTTTATATATATATATATAGATTTAATTGAAATTATTCTTGTGGTCGAAGCAGATAACCTCAGATATATTTTGTTTGATCAATTATTTTATATGCAACCAAATTCAGTCTTAACAAAATTCATCAAGTTCTAGGTTAGGCGATTAACACACGGCACCGCGCACCGCCGCGGAGGGCGGTGGCGGTAAAGCGGATTTTGTAGCGGTGCCCCACGTGGTAAGGCGGTCTAGGCTCCTGTCCGCGCGGATGGATTTAACACGATTTTGTCCAGTTTGATCACAGATTATGCGGCGGTTATGCGTCGCCCCGTGTGTGAGGCGCCGCCCCACCGCGCGGACGGCAGCGCGGACGGGCGGTGGCGGTGAGAGCACCGCTCGACCGCGCGGTCGGGCGGTGTACGTGTGTTAGGTATCTGCGCATTGATTAGAGGCCAATGCGACATGAGATCCGCTTCACCGCCTACCGCGGCGGTGCACGGTGCCGTGTGTTAATCGCCTTAGGCAGATGTGTAGGGTAATTCCAGGATAGGTGCCCCACTTTTTGATAGGGAGCCATAACTTAATAATTAAAAATCTATTGGCAATACGTCTTTTGCATATGGTAACTTTGATCTTTAATCTAGGATGGTACCCCTTTTGTTTTTACATAAGTTTCATAGATTTTGAGGAAATTGCGTCTTTTTTACCCTCTCAAAAGTAGGATAGATGCCTAAAGTGAGGGATAGAAGACTCGAAGTAAAAATGCTTCAAGGGATAGATGCCTAACGTAAGGGATAGAAGACTCACTGTATAAATGCTCCAATATTAGATGCTAATTGAAATAAAACATACTATAGTTGCAATAATCAGTTTGTATTCAGTATTTAACATTAATTTGTGACATCTTTTTTAATGATTTATGTCTATTGAGCACACACAATCTGCTACTGTTGCCATCAAAGACAAGGCAGGGTATTTTATTACATCTTCTGTATATTGTCCGCCTAAACACAAGATAAGTGAGTATATGTTCACCCAGTACTTCTCAACTTTGGGCGGACGCTTCATAGCAGGGGAGACTGGAATTGAAAGTACCCTCACTGGGCATCAAGACTAGTAACAACCCGCGGAAGGGAACTTAAAAAGTCAATTGACAGCACAAAATCTCATCAAAGAAAAGAAAGAAAAAGTATTTATTGCGACTCGTACAGGAGGATCACAAACTAAACTAAACACAGTGTAAATTAAAATACCAAAATAAAAAAAATAAAATAAAACAACAAAAAGAAAAATGAAACAGAAAGTTCTATACGAGGCCAAAAGGCTCCTATCTCAGCATGATGCTGCGATATTTAAAAATAAATTTTGCAGCGCTGGTATTCTGATAGGGCCCGCACGCGGACATTTCTTGGAAAGCCTTTTCCAAGCTTTCTTCAGTCCAACTAATGTGACTGGGGACCACCCCCGGTTTTCTTTTATACGAGTATTTTCGAGGCATTTCTTCCACCTGCAATATGAAAACATTTATAGAGACACTTAGGGATAGATGCCCCTGAGGGCATCTATCCCGAACAGCAAATGGGGCAACTATACTTTTAGCACAGGATAGATGCCTTTTTTAATTTAATAAAAGTTAAAAAGAAAACTATTATTTATAGCATTATTTCGTGTACTTTAAACTGTAATATCATCAAATAAATTTAAAAAATATAGAATTTATAACAGAGTGAAAAGATATTCGATAGTAAGTACTTACGATTATATTTTCAACGCTTGTAATGGTCTCGCCGCGGAAGATTTTTACACTCACGGGCAAAACGAATGCGCTCTCGCGTGCGGTTGGCGTGGCACTGGGGTCTGCGGGGGGAGCGCTTCCTATTACGTAGTACGATTTTAGCCCACGACATTTCTAATATACAGTATTCAAAGCCGCGGCACCTATCCCATTGGGGCACCTATCCTGGAATTACCCTACCTATATTATACCTACATTTCGCCAGGTATGTTTATTGTTTAAGTTCCACACCCCAGGCTCCACACTTCCTTCCCAAATTAAAAAATCATTAAAAAAGAAGTCAACAATATCTTGAAACTTATCGCATACAAATCCGAGGCCCGCGGGACACACCGACCAAACTTGTTAAAAATGTATCAATTTAACTTTCCATGATAACATCGCCGAGTTCGTCCTCGCCCTTTGACAGTCCGTCCTTCTACTTCTACGTAATTTCATATCGAAAAGTTCAATGATTAATCTTTTATGAAACAATTCATAATATTTTGAGGATTTTTGGCAATCTTTTGCATGTTACAGTCTGGAAAGCGTTCGTGATAATATTAAACTTGACGCCGCCATACATTGTTCTTTATTTGCGTGATTACGCTTTTGTCTGGTGCTTTACAATCAATTTTACGCAAATAGGCATTTTTCTTAGCGGAGCGTAGGAGGTGGTATGTTGTTCCTCTTTAAGAGCCTACACTACCTCAGCTAAAATTCACTCTTTATCTCACTCGCACGATACTGCTCGCAGACTGAGTGAGAGCGAGACAGAGTGCGGTGCTAGGCGGCAGGCAGCGCCAATAGTTTAGGTATTTGCTTTTTACGGTGAAAATAATGGTAATTAAAAAAAATAAAAATAACATAAGACCTGCTTTATAGTTAGTTCGGTCAGTATACAAAGTTTCATGATCTAATTTGAAGTATTTTTTGAATACCAGCGGTTTATTGTTCGGTTTGGAGGTAACTTCGGATTTTTTTTGTATCGAGAAAATTTTATGAAATCGTGTTTTTGTCTAACATAAGACCTAAAATTAATCCTCAACTTTACCTTAAATTTATTTCAAAATTAATGCTGCAGTATTTTCGACATAACGTAGGATCATGCTAAGCCATTTGAGGTAGTATAGGCCCTTAATAGAATATTCACAGTAGAGTGGGAAGCCTATGCCTATCAGTGGACGTCTTTCGGCTGAAGTGATGATAATGATGAATACAATACACCTCATCCAACGCGCCGCTACAGTGCAAGTGGCGACATTCATTTACGAGTAGCACACGGGTAGGGTGGTGGCCAGTAATCATAAAAATTAAAACAACATAAAATAATTCTTAATTTTAAAACTGCCGCCTGCGCCGCCCGCCGACTTAAGGCTCTCTCACTCTCTTGCCTTCAATTCGCCTACTCTTCGCGGGTTATTCGTTTTAATTTCATTGATGCGATGTTATGATCCGTGATCCCGGCAAATGACCCCTGCGCTACAGTTCATTAAGTTCAGGTTGCTCCAAGATGCTATTTTAGAAAATTGTAAATAAATAAATAATAACGTTTAAAAAAAATATGTTCAAAAAACTGAAACGCGAAGTGGTAGGTATACATGTGTTAAATTAATGTCGACATTAAAGAGGCACGCTGTATAAAGATCTGAGGGGCAATTCTGGTAATTTTTAAGAACGTTCACAGTCTGATCTCAGTCTCAATCTGTCAAAAATACTTCAAATTTCCTTATATTTTGACAAGTTTTTGACATTTGTTTGTCGCCGAGATGAGACTGCGACTAGATTTGAACGTTTTATATTAGCAGAATTGGCCTGCTGGTTCAGCTAAATGAAATTAATTTAATCCTGAAACAAATATGTGTTGTTACTTGATAAAATCCATCTTCAGTGGAAGACAATGAAAAATTCGCCAGTACTTAACGATCTCGATTACAAGGCAACATTGACTCTTGACGTATGTACCTACAACAGTGACCGTCTCCTTAATGCATTGTAAGCCGATTACTTATAAGGTGGCTTTAAGATAAGCACATTACGTGAAAATAGCAATATAAGCATATCTAATCTTCAGCATCCTTGAGTGAAGTCTATTATGTACAATACGCAGTACTTAATAGTAGGCACCACAAAATACTTAAGAGCAGAAGGTCCGCTCTAAGTTATAACCCATTTTAGTTCGAAATTATAAGTTCTTATTTTTCTGTTTATTTTCGGCCAGGCTGTCATTTGTGAAACATTCGGTTGGGGTCTCATTTCCTATGAAATGTATGGGAATAGGTTTTTTGCGATTTCTAACTGTTCTAGTACCTACTCAAGCCTCAGTTGAACCTATAGACTTTTTTGATCTTTATAAGAAACAGGATCGATTGGCATCAAAAAAAACTTTTTATGATACCTGCCCATTTTCTTGCTAACCGCACATATTTTTTCAAAATCTGTGAACACAGATTAAAATAAAGTTACGAACTGTCTCTTAAGGCCGATTTTTTGTAGCGACAACGGTTAAGTTACCCGTCCATAATGAACCAACACAAAAATCCACCCTGTAGGTATAGCGAGCGAAAACACACGCACACAGACGCAAACGTACGGCGCTCTCAAATGAAGTCAAAAGTATGCTGTTGTCTTATTTTTGAAATGTTTCTAGTTTAACTCTTTCTGCAAGCTATAATAATAATGCTTGAACACAATATAAATAGTTTTATGAATAAAACATTCCAATGAAAAATGCCAGTCGCAAGTGAGCTTGCACTTGGGTAAGCTGTATTTGCAAATTTTCCTTCATTTGTTTTACAAAACTTTGGAGCGCATGGAAGTACCCGTAGAAAGTTACCGTACGTGGATGAGTGATTAGTGCATTTCTGCTCGATGTACGGAATCAACCTTTTGTGTCCATTTTGTGAAGGTAATATATGCAGTTCATCAATACAATCGCATACTGACGGACATATAGAGACAGGACAATTAGCTTCGACCGAAATTATCGATACAACATTCACAAACCATTAACATCCTTATGTGATACCAATAGTAACTATAATTGAATACACACATGGAGCAACTTAAGCGTGTTCACAATGAAGGCAAATCATCCTGAAGTCGTAACTATTTTACGGCCGACGATACACTAAGTCTTGTTATATGAAATTACAGAACATCAACGAAGCCTTGATGACGTAACGAACGGTTGTCGTAAAAAGAAGCCAAGTCCGAATCCCACTCGCACACTAAGGATTCACCAGTCTGCTCCACCACATAAATCTGTAAAATAATAAAATAAAAAATATATAAAATTCTCGTGTCACAGTGTTAGTTACCATACTTCTCCGAAACGGCTGGACCGATTTGTATGAAATTTTGTGTGAATATCGGGTAGGTCTGAGAATCGGCTACTATCTATTTTTCATACCCTTATTTTTTTTTGCAAAACGACGTTTGCGGGGTCAGCTAGTTTTTATTTAAATTAATTTGAGCACTATCAATCTATACTAATATTATAAAGAGGAAAGATTTGTATGTATGTTTGCAACGAATTGGCTCAAAAATTACTGGACTTTTAAAAATTCTTTCACCATTTGAATGCTAAATTATCACTAATTAATATAGTCTTTTTTAATTGCAAGAAAAAAATTAAATGTTTAAAAAATAAATGTCCACTCGTGCGAAGCCTGGACGGGCCGCTAGTAGCATTATAATTAAGTGGATCGAAATAAGCAAAAAGCATTTCTCACTATCATAACTTCTTAGTCGCTTTTGATAAAAATAAGGGTGGGTATCGACTATCTAACGTAATAAGGTGCGCGCCAAAAACTAGTTTTCATTTCCAAAACTTTATAGATTTCTATGCGGAGCCCTGTTACTGTTGTGAAATTATTATTTCTTATCATTATTTGCATAGCACGAGTTCTGTGAAGTTGTCAACTGGCACAACTGGCTGACTGGTATTACGGCTCTAAAGATACAGGCCCTGTGACAGACACGCAGGCGGCGCAGGCTAAGTGAACGGAACCTTACCGTACCGCGCGCCGTTCCGTAGGGGTACGGAACCCAGAAACCATGCAGTTTTATTGGCACTAGATGGCGCTAGTGTGTTCTGGCACGCCAGCCTGCTCGCCAGTTTCTGGCAATGTCGTGTTGTATGAGAGAACATTTCCGAGAGTTTTATCGACACTACTCTTAAAATATTCTTACGGAAACGTTGGCGTGAGGACTCTCGCTTGTAAGGGGGCGCGATATTTTTATTTTGCGGGCTATTGGGATAAGATAATGAAAAATAACTTTTGCCTATAATATGCTTGTACCATCCTTTGATGTCATCACATTTCAAAACGACCTGTCGTGTTATTATTATTTTCATTATAGTATTACTGTGATTTTGATACATTCCACAACGTTAATAACGAACACCCGTTTTCACTAACACTACGCGACACCTAAATGTATATAGAAGCGCATTATTGGATTTTCAACGCTTGGCTCAGCGCCGTGAACTGAATATCCAACAACGCGCTTTTATTAGATAATACATTTTGGTGTAACTTAGTGTTAGTGAGAACGGGAGTTATTGTCTTTAGTTACGAAATATGATGGAACGTTACCGAGAGGAAGTATAACTACATATTTCCTAGAAAATCAGTATATAGGGTTTCCTGCTCGTTGGTACAGAACATTATTGCTGCAGCCCGGCACAATTCCGGCTACAGCCTGAGATTAGAACGTTCCTGATTAACGACCATAGGCTCGTCCCTTATCTAGTTAGGGCTTAATACCAGCATCGGTATACCTACTGTTGGTTGACAAAAAAAAATCGGTTGTCTGTAAAGTCGGTTTACTGACGATAGTTGAACGTGACAACATCATAAGAAAATACAAAAAAAAAAAAAAAAAAGAAAAAAAAAAAATTTTTTACATTTTTTTTTCGATCGTGCCTCTTTGTCGCTCGTTCCGCGTTCTCGCTTGCACTTGAAGCCTTAAATGGAACGCCTCAGAGCGAGGTAACGCCGCATGACGTCATGTTTTTTCGTGCGTGCAGCCAGCTTCATCGAATTATAAGACGTTGTCACGTCAAAAACTAAGCGAAATAATTACTGTTAGGCTTAACAAATGGAAATTACATTATATTATTGTTCTTGATCTCTTGAGGGGCCTGTGGCTAAATAATAACAGCCGCACAGGTCGATCGATCAGGTTAAGCTACTCTTGCCGCGGTTGGTCTGTGGATGGGTGACCATCTTTACATACCGAGGACCCCTCCGTGCCTCGGAAAGCACGTTAAGCCGTTGGTCCCAGCTGTCATTCGTGAATCTTTGACAGTCGTTACGGGTAGTCAGAAGCCCGAAGGTCTGACAACCAGTCTTACCAAGGGTATCGTATTACCCAGTAACTGGGTTGTGGAGGTCAGATAGGCAGTCGCTCCATGTAAAATACTGGTATTCAGCTGCATCCGGTTAGACTGGAAGCCGACCCCAACATAGTTTGGAAAAGACTAGGAAGATTATGATTGTTCTTGAACCATAATGTTTTGCTGAAGAGGTGAAAGATTTAGCAGGAGCAAGGGTTTGTTCCGTACATTATAGATAAGGAAGAAACAGGTTGGCGTAGTGGCTGCGACCGCTACTGTTGTGCATGAGGTCTTGAGTTCGATTCTCCGGTCGGACAAAGTGTTATTAGGTTTTTCCGTCAGGGATTTCTCAGTAGCTGACCGAAGTCTGGATTTGTGCTTTTGATTGCTGGCGATAGGCTCGCCGCCTGTTACATGGGACTTAAATGTATAACTGGCGAGATGTGGGTGAAAGGTACTAGACAGGCTGGCAGGATATCGACGCACGATCAGGCACCATGAATTCAGAACACGATTCTAGAACCCCCTGAATAGAAATGTTTCGTCGGTTATCGAAATGGAAAAAAAAAACAGCAGTTTCCTCTGAAAGTACGATAAAGATGCGGTCAATTGTATGGAACAGCTGATACACCTCTGCCTAACTCTTTGTGGATTACAGGAATAACATCACGTTATATTATCTGTAAGGAAGAACTAGATAAAAGCCTTTGGAATAAATTCATAGGTGGGAAATGACATAGAGGAGGCTTTTGCCACCTTAGGACAGTTACAAATTGCTACTAAAATTACACCAATACGCAGCTAAACACACTAATAGTAGCACAAACAATGATTTAATTAAGGGGAGGCTCAAATGAGCTTATTATCGAGCGGCGTATTAACAGCATGGCGCAGATTAATGCGGTAATGATTACTGTCCCTCCGCCATATTGAGAGGCGAGGTGGTGCAAGTGACTGGGGACTACGAAGTGGTCGAGGATTTACACTTAAAGTGAGTTTTGTTGCTCGATTTAACGATGAGGTATGATGCATTTTGTGAGGCTCATTAATTTTGATCAGCTGTTGACAAAGCATTTGTAGTGCAGTTCCACAAAAAATGGAAAACTTCAAATTATGTCCAGTATGCTCAGTACACTTCAATATTGGAAGAAGTTATGGATGCTACTGACACTATAAACAACAGCAAGACTAACATAGAAATGCTAGAGCGAAGAGCATTTGAACAGTGATACAGAATGAAAATGCTATACGTAAGAACATGATTTTCCTCATATCTATCTCGTCATGGAAGCCGACCCCAACATAGTCGGGAAAAGGCTAGGCAGATGATGATGATCTATCTCATCATTATAACTACTCCTGACCGATTTTGGTCACGGTGGCCAATCTCAACGGAAGCTCGCCAGGTACGCAGAATATATTATAGTGGACTAGTGTGTGCGCAAACACAGTTCACTCTCTGTTCTCTCATAGTCCGATGGGACCGGGGAGAGATCAAGGACAGGACCAACGGCTTTAACGTTTGTGGTGCGCATACCAACATGCTACCTACACCTGGTGATGGAAGAAAGCTTTTGGCCGCAGGATGTGGTATTCCGCCGCTTTCGCGGACAAGTGCCACCAGAACGCACAAGGATATAGTGGAAATAAGTGATACTAACATAGTTAATAAGTTTTATTTACTGACAAAATTGTTACTATATTATTATGTATACTTAGGTTAAGGTATGTATCTGTGGGTCTTTGTTACCTGAAAATAAATGGTTTATTATTTTTATTATTTACGGTAATTACGAGGAACGGAGGTATCACATCACTAGCTTCCAAACTCTGGGTTGCTACGGAGAAATTGCTAATGAAAAAACCCAATAACACTTTGCCAGATCTGAGAATGTAACCCAGGCCTCAGCAGTCACGTTTGGGACCACGAAACTAATGGAGCACTTAACTCGTCATTATACCGTGCACTACAATCGACGTTATTTCTCTTTTTCTTCAATCGCTGCCTTGTCTTACTCGATCCACAAACCACTAGCAGAGCATCGCAAAAGACATAGGCAACGATTACGATCACTAAGTATCACTAAATGAGTTATTAGTGTAGTGATATGTTATCCTAGATAGTGTACGCAGTGAATGCTTTCTTATCTTTAAGAAATTAATATTTTATGGTAGCTCTTGCCCGCGGCTTCGCCCGCGCCAATCTCGGTATTTATCAGGATATAAGTGTCCTAGCATAAGTCATGGTCTATCTGTGTGCCTTTCAAATAAATCCGTTTAGACATTTAGCAGTGAAAACGTGACAAACAGACAGAGTGTCTTTCGCATTTATAATATTACTAGCTGCGCTCCGCGGTTTCACCCGCGTAAGTTTCGATCCCGTGGGAATATCGGGATAAAAAGTATCCTATGTGTTATTCTGATGTATAAACTATATTACTGTATAGTTTCATCAAAATCCGTTCAGTAGTTTTTGCGTGAAAGAGTAACAAACATCCATCCATCCATCCTCACAAACTTTCGCATTTATAATACTAGTAGGACTAGTAGGATTTATAGCGGAGCAAGGCATACCTTAATCACTGGAAAAAAATACGTACCTAAAATAAAAATATGTTTTACAAACATAGCCGACTCTAGTCGAAAACATGGTGAAAACAAACCCAGTCCGGGTTTGTTTTCACCCAAGCCCCATCCTTTGTTTGTTCACTGGCTTGGTTTCCACACAGTCCTTTCCAATAAAATCACCTAATAACAGTACAGGCAAGAAATAGCTACGTACCTACTCACAGCTCTTTATAAAAAGACATCTAAAAACGGCACAAAAGACAGCAGACATGTTCAACTACGTCGGGTAAGTACCAGGACAGCAGGAATCCTTGAGAGCATACAACAAAACGCTCTCATGTCCAGAGGCACATAAATCAAGCGCGCCATACATCACCCGGTCAAAAGGAGCACCTCGCTAATGGTCCGGTGATACGGCGCAGTGGATGCTGAACGTCTTATTTTTATATGTTTTGTTATTGGGTGATTAGGTATGAATTATTAGTAGCTAGACTAGTAGCGGAAAATAAACATTTACAGTGTTTTTTAATAATTTAAATAGTTTGTTACTTAAAGTGTAAGAAATTTATCTAGTATATATATTAATAAAACCCATAAGAGAACTTTAAAAAGTACAATTATTGTCAACCAAAACCCTATTAATTTCGAAGGAAAATGTTATGAGACCTACTTCACTTGAAATTGGTGATTGAACTGTATTTCTTTTTAATATAATATCATACGACGAACCTTTTACCAACTTCGGATGGCGTTTCTCATCACACCGTTTTTAAAAAGAATTCTTTCCCCACAAAAACAGCATAGAATAAAACTTTGCAGCTCGAGCAACGTTTTACAGCTCTTCAAGAAACATTCTTCCATCCGCAGCAAAACTACAACAAAGTACAAAATTATCAAACTTACAGCACTATAACCCGGCTAAAACGCGCATGCCCCTAGGCATTGGCCGTTCTAAGTGGAGAATGGCCTATTAAAAGCTGCACACCTTTCATATCGCGCAGGAGGCGATACCCGGAGGATAAAATTTAACTACGACGTTAACTTCAAGTGCTAAATAAGTGCATGCATTTGAGTTGATCACGTGTGCATTTACTGGACGATAGCGGTTCGCTTTTTAGAGTTACGTACTGATGGGCTTAAAAGGAAATATTAAAGGTTAAAAAAGATAGATAAAAGATGTGAAGTGAAACTAATTGTTTTTTTTTCTTTATAAGCTATTTTTGCAAAAGAAGAAAAAGTGTATTTCAGACACTTTAATGGGTAATGAAAGTCGGACTTTTAATTAGCTGCAGTAAAATTACACTTTTTACTATCATTTCGTTAAAAAATGTTGCCACACTGTCTCTACTAGTGATGTGATTAAAACGCAGTGAAACATCGATTTAATTTAGATGTTCGCAATTGCCCAAATTTTGATTTAACCGTTCACAATCTATTTCCTATTCTTTGCATTGATCGTAAAAAATGTATTTTGTAGTTCATCGTAATTATACATATTTTACAACAAAAAAAATTATTTCATTTTTTACTCTATAAATCCTACTATCTATATCGATCTAAGAAGTCAGTTTTTTTATAATAAATATTAGTTTTCATTAGGAATAACGTTTACTATAGAGGGTAATTTTCAAAACACCAAAAACCTCAAAAATAAGAATAGGAATTTCAAAAAAATGTTTGTAATTAGAATTAGCGTTTTATAAATCCACTGATCTGATGACAAAACAATAAAAGCATTGCTCAATGTTATTATTGTAAACTTATATTAACCTTAATTTCATTATAAATATCATCCTCTAATAAAATAAATTTTAACATTGATCCATTTTAAACATAATTTTAATCGATTCTTTTGTCACATCACTATTAAAGTAAGTAAAATGGTAGAGCACTAATTAAAAGCTTAAGGTATAGGTGTGACTTATAATAATAATAGCTTGTCGCCTACAGCCAGCTCACTGTGACTAAGGGCATATTGAATAGGTATTTTCGTCAGCTTTACGATAAAATAAACTTGCTGCTGAATAAGTTAAATTAGTTTGAGTTTTGATAACTCATAAAACATTTACAAATAGAGACGAACTAGTTAACATCAATTAAAAAACAAACAACGCACCTAGCGACTAAAAATATTTTCACTTATCATCCGTTTTATAAACAAAACGTTAATCCCAGTGCAACACGAAGCATTAGTTTTAGTAAATTTCATGTACGGATGTAACTGGAACAAACAAACGGCGGCGAGCCAAGCCTCTATAATACGAACATTTTCCTTCATAACTCCACTTCAAAAACTCAATTTACAAAGTTCCCATACAAAATATATAAGGAAATCAAAGGAATGCGGGAAACGTCACTACTTTAACCAATTCTTGACAATAAACAAGTTGACTATAAGACATGTTCTGCCAGGCGAGCCGCTCTGCTGGGAGCTGACGGGCGCGCCCGGGCGCAGAGCGAGGCTCACGAAAATACACATTCGGCGTTTTGTATAAAGTTGGGATTTCTTTGCGTATATCATATGAAGTACAAAACTACTCATCAAACGAAATTAGACTTTATTTGTCATGTCATAGAGCATAATTTAAGTAATGTAGTGTTGTATATCTCAAAGGAGCGATTTAAACCATGTTCCGAAATGCTTGTGGTGAAAGCTTTCTTGGCAGAGTTCTGCTTGCTGTTTTATTTTTTTAAATCGCGATTTATGTTCGCGGAGATGTTAAGGTATTCTAAAGGGTCTCGGTTCTCTTGCTTCTATAAAATTATGCGTTACGAGACGTTGAAAAATTAAATAAGTTTATGAGATGGAAATAAATAGCTTTGGCTCTGAAAGTGTGGCTTTCTTGCATTAAATATATTAGTTGGGAGTGCTTGTATCGTTGGTTGATGTGTTTAATTTAGAAACTAGGCTCTTTTTGCCGTCTTACCTTTTACTTTTTTTGTTTGATCTACTGTCCCATGTCTGGCCAAAGGCCTCCCCCAAATCCTTCCAGGAACTCTTTTCCCGCACCACGTCGAACCAGCCCTCGCAGTAAGCGTCCAGCGGTGTATTTTCCCTTATGCTATCAAAATAACAGTTCAGTAGTTTAGCGTTTAGTTTGTAGAATAAGTCATATCATAATATGTTTAAATTCGTTTCTTGCAACTTCCATGCACCGGAAAACAGCTGATATGTTCAGTTGCCTTTGTTATCTTAAACCAGAAATGAAAATAAATATGAATAACTTGTTTTCGTCCCGACATTAAACTCTTCTCTCTACAATGTAACAGTATTCTTTGTAACAACTTAGTGAATTCCAAATGCGATCCGTTGTAGTCCGTTCTTATAATATAGACTGATAAACACACAATACACCGACAAACTCAAGTCCAAAATTATGTAAACACGCCCACAAATTCGTCATCATTTACCGACTCCTTTCAACTAAACGCCAATTCTTCAAACCGATTTTATTCCTATTTCAATTTTAGTCCAAAACCTTAGAATCTCCCAAAACTCGACTATCTTTGAGCGAACAAATCTTCTGTCGTCCATAAAATCGTTTACTGCCGACTTTTAGTAATCTTTTCGCAATGTAAGCATTTCAATCAAATCAAAATCATTGTAGTAAAGCTTCTGTAAGACAGTGCAGACTCATAATTGGGGTAAGGAGGAATAAAAGTGTCCGTCTTGGATCGTAAACATGAGGAGAGGTGGGCTTAAGGAGGTGTTATGAGCCCCTGGAGGAGGGAAGTGCTGTGAGAATCACTTTATGAGGCTTGTGGTCTGAGCTTGATGTCCAGAAAAACTGGACAAGTGAAAAATGTGCTGGTATAGTCGGTGCTCATGTATTTGTCACAGATTGTAAACAACTAAAAACAGATAAGCAAATTATCAATAATAATAACATTTTTGGACTCGATGTGATTGGTGAATGAAACATGATATCGTTTTGACTTATTATTAATTGTGTCTGTACGGAAACAGAATCGTAAAATAAAAAATTATGAGCCTACAAACATTAGTTTTTCTTGCTATTTTTAATGTAACTTTGGGTGTAAATAAGTAATAAAAGAACTAAAAAATCTTCAAAACCAAGTCCGTACCGACAAAGCTCTGTTATCGAAGAGATCAATAAACTTTATTTGTAATTGATTTATGTAGTGGTTTTTTCATAAAACTCTATTTTCCTAAGCACTTTCGAATTTTTTTCCGCGCCTATCAGTTTGGAACGGTGTTTCTGTGCGCGAGAACTAGACGTTGTTCGTGTGGACTAGTGTTTAACTGCTCATCACTGATACTAGCGCTGTCGGACACGTAGCCAGGCGAGACAGCGTGCTTTTTGGCCATGACCACCAGTGAGTTCGAGCTCGCGACTAGTTTACTCTTAAAGACTTTTTGAGGGAGAATTTTAAAAAATCATATGCTCGATGTTACCTTTCTGGTAAAAATTAATATCTGCCAGGTCATAATTATGTACTCCGCGCTGCCGTGTAAAATTTTGGGTTGAGGTATGGGAATGTCGATTTCTCTTAACCTTCAAGCAAGCGCGCGGCGTCGAATCGACCGCACTCGATACATTTTCATTCTTAATATCGTTATTTCTTGTCGCTTATATTTCCCATCCCTAGTAGCCTGTAATTGTTTCACTTTGCACGAAATAAACTGTTTACCTCCCCTCCCCGCACTCTTCGGAGTACATAGATTGCTTTGTTTTAGTTGTGGCGCAAGCGTCGAAAGCACGCAAGCACGCGCAAGTTAGAGGTTTAAGAAAATGTATGATGCCAAATTGCTTACTAATCGAAATAAAATTAGAATATTATTTCGATTTTATAATTTTGTTTTATGTTCTGACATAATGATAAAGTGATAAATACAACAAAAAAAGAATAGGCCTTTTAGATTACGCGGAACCGTTGGCGTTACAAATGACCGCGCGCCCGCTTGAAAGTTAAACAAAATTGGAATACTTACATTCTACAGGTTCTGATGTTTTTGCATTTTACGCGTTAACATTATGTCCAGACTATATTATTTTATTTATTTTATTTTGATGCGACATATACGCTTTTATGGCGGACTTTAGACCTGTTTTCGTCTTTACTCGCACTGTTCAAGGTCTGAGGATATACACGAGTTTACGGGAAGCGCTTGTAATTTATAATAAGAGGGTTTGTGTATAAGAGACGAGTCTACCAACTTTTTGTATATACTTTAGTGAGATACTTACACTCGTGTTCATCTTATTATCTGCAACTATTTCCAGCGAATTGTTTCTAGCGTTTCCTGTTCTGCTAAATTTGATAGTATTTTGTCTTTATACATATATTCCAGGAGAAAAGCGGTTTCTACAAATTATGTCTATGCAATCACTTATTGTGAAGTAAAATGTTTCAGAGAGAAATATTATTTTTAAACTATGTCTAAATAAATGAACAAGTTGCCTGGCATTTTTATATTGCTATAGCCCAATTATGAAACTTATAAACCATAAGAAAGATATCAACTTCATGGAATTTAATAGGTATTAGAGTGGTACCAACCGATATCTAAGTTATTTACCTACTCCACGGAAAATAGCCAATAAATAGCGTAAACTTGCAAACTAATCGCCTCCGAGTACCGCAGTAATTCATGTACCTATGTACTTATGTTGGGCTGGTACTTAATAATGCCTAAGACTGGTACCTGCCCGGAGGTACCATTAGCTAACTAATTTAGGAACCTAGGTGAATCAACAACTTTCCCCGAAACACTTTATTTATTAAAACGGAAAATGTGCGTATTTTACTTAACGTGGTATTTAGGTCTTGCTTGAGTGTTTACATATTTAATAAAATAGACAACAAAAGTGAATATTAAAAAAAAAATCGATCAGTAATACTAAATAGGATGATTGCTACGGCTTCATGGCTAGCACAGCAAATACACTATTTCGATCTCGCTTACAAGATGAAACGTAGAAACAACAGCATCTTCTGCACTGTATTAAAATGGTAGTTTTTGTAAAGTGAAAACTGGAAAGAATAACACAATAAATGGAAGTTCAAAGTGAATTTTTAATCATTTAAAAAATGGGCTGCTAACATAATTTTTCACTCCACAACTACAGTTCGTATTATTGCAAGTAGTAACTAGTTATCATTTGATAAACGTTGAGAAATGAGTTTTGAACTTCTCCCTCGTTCGTAACAGTTCCTATTTGCTTGTTTTTACGACACGTTGTTATTCAAATATCTTGGCAGCAGTACATATACCTACTTGAATGGTAGTAAAACTTTGACAACAGAATGATTGCTCGTAAATATTATGTTAATATTATTTACTTGCATTTTCGATGTACTGTTTATGATAGGAAAGAAGACGGTTCGTTTTTCATGGAATAAATAATATAGAGATGTCCCGTGAGGACTGTGGTCTGTGGTCGAGAGCGAAGCGCAGTGGGGCCTAATGATAACGGTCGTGACGTAGGTTGGAGGTTTGAACCCAAGTAAGCACTTTGTGTAAATTGTTTCATCACCACTGCTCTCAAAACTGTGGTGGAAAACATTATGATGAAACCGGCATGTCCTAGAACCAAAAATCGAAGGTATGTGACATCTACCAACCCGCACTGGGCCCGCGTGGTGGATTACGGCCCACTCCCTCTCACCAAAATGAGACCTGTGTCCCAGTAGTAGGAGCTTTATGAGCTGACTAGCTGCGCCCCGCGGGTTTACCCGCATAAGTGTCGATCCCGTGGGATATCGGGATGAAAAGTAAGTATTGGTTTCATTGTCCAATTGGTCCAGCCGTTTGAGCGTGAAGAAACAAACATAAAAGCACACACGCTCTCACAAACTTTCGCCTTTATAATATTAGTGTGAAGTGTCATTCTGTGGTCGAAAATATACCAAAATTTACTAATTCAAAAATTCTGTTTTAAGTTTTTTTTTTAATTGTGATACAAATGATCAAGACTTCAGAGAAAAATATGTTACAGGAAAACAATATATTTCGTTATTTTAGGTCTATGATTTTTTTTTAACGTTAGGGGACACTAGAAATTTTTCCTGTATTCTGCGTGTTGGTGCATTTACAAACATTTAATCTCACATACATAAACAGCGAGACCCGGAACAACTACTTGTAGGTCATAAAAAATATTTGTTCCGTGGGGGAATCGAACCCGCGACACGCAGCGCAGCAGTCAATCGCTTAATCACTTCGCAAACTGTGCTGTCCAAAAAAAAATTAGTACTGTAAATGCTCGTGTAATTTCAATTAAACATTCTTTTAATTGGGTGGGCTCTGACAGAGCAAAAGTTAAAAAAATACGCAGAATATTTTAATGATCAATCGGGACATAGAACGTGATCAATCAACTCAGCCCATTGCAGTCCACTGCTGGCCATAGGACTCTCTCAGGCGCCACAACACCCTGTCCTCCGCCTTCCGCATCAAGTCTGTCCCAGCCACCTTCTTTAGCTGGTCCGTCCATCTAGCTGGGGGGCGTCTCATAGGTGCTACGCTTGCCTATACGCGGTCTCCACTCTAGGACTCATCTGCTCCACCGGCTATCGGTCCTTCGACAAACATGACCAGCCCACTGCCACTTCAGTTTGCTCACTCTGCAAGCTATGTCGTTAGCTCCGGTTCATTTCCGAATAATTTCATTCCTGATTTTATTCTTCAAAGAGACTCCGAGAATAGCTCGCTCCATAGCGCGCTGAGCGACCTTGAAAAATATTTAGAACATGATATTTACACAATATTAAAAATAATAGTCCTCCAAACCGAATTTCGGCCATGTTGACCTATCTTAGTTGGGAATAGCTATCGAAGCGCAGAACTAACGGCTTAATATACTTTCCGATGCACGATATCACACCATCAACTTCCAATCTCCGGACTGTTACTGAAAAAATCTTACTGAAAAACCATAGCATATATTTACATAATATGTGTATACAAAGTGTAACGTTAAATGCGCAAAACCTCATACAACTCAATTAGAGCATTGAGTTAAAAGCATAATACCATGACCAAAACTATTTTTTTTAAAGCTAACTATTTTTATTAAGAAAATTGTGTTGAGCTAGCATTAGCTTATGCATTCAAAATTGACTCTTATTTTTTACAATAAGACTTAATTTTCTTTGGCTCAATCGGCGGATAGTAAGTAGGTATGGCAAAATACATAATTTTTGAAAAAAAAAACCTATATTAAAAATTACTGAGATCGATTCAGTAGTCAATTATGAACAAACTATTTTCAGGTTTTCGCATTTAAAGTTACACATTGTATAACAACATGTTTTATGAGTTAAAATAAACCCGAATCAAACTTTGAACTAAAGCAAAGTACTCCATTACTGGGTACTTTATTAAATCCAATACGACCTCTTTAACTGTAAAGTTTATTTCTTGACTGTTTTCAAAGTACTGCTACTTTAAAGTTTTACTTACCATACAGTAAACTGTTGAGTCACAGGAAAAACTGTTTCAAGTTTATTTATTTTCAAACGTAAAAAGTAAGTAAACTAAGTTTTTTTTAACTATTCGTATTCATATTCGTATTCATGCTGGTGATTGCAAAAGGGTTACGCAGAACTGAACATCGGCTATCTATTCTGTAAGTCAATTTGTTTAATGTTTCTATTCTATCTTCTAATGTGGGCTTTACACAGGTGATTATACCCGCGCGTCTCCTAATGGCACCGCCGTCTATAAAGAAATTCGGCTAGGCCACAGGTGACTAAAATCGCAAATTCCAAATTAACATAGTTTTCGACAATCTTTGTGCGGCATATATACATTAAAAAGTGGTAACACCACTTTTTAACGAAATTTAAATAGTGATGTGACAAAGGAATCGATTCATTCAATTAACATTCAATTCAAAATCGATCAGTGTGCAATTGATTTTATAAAAAAGGATACTATATTTTTGGTCAGGTCAGTAGCTTGTGTTTGCAGGACGTAACGAGCCTCTAAAAGCAGCTTGATAAAACCATATTTACAAAATTAATAAACTATGAGTATTACAACATATAAACTCAATTAAATAGGTTTTTCTCAAATACTGGTTTATCCGAACAATAAAAAGAATATTTGATTGTTTACGGTTAAATCAAAATTGGTCAATTGCGTTCCAATCACATCACTAGTCGAAATGACAGTAAGAAATGTAATTTTACTGCAGCTAATTAAAAATCAGACTTAAAGTCGCTTGCGATGTGTATCGACCTGTGTAAATGGGATTCGATTCGGCTTGTGAGGCGATTTGGTAAGCGACCGGCTGCACGGGGAAAATCGACCTAGTGTAAATCCCCCATTACTTAAATAATTAATCAACAGTTAAAAATTTAATTTCAGTCCAATCACTGATTTCTGTAGTGCGACACGACTCGTCCGTGTTATCTTCTAAGTCATCAAATCATGGAAAAACTATACATTTTGCTTGCTGGAAACCCACTTTTTGACTCTCAAATCGACGAGGTGGACAGGAAAATAAAACTATCCTGACCAAGCCCAGCTAGCTTGCTGATACCTCAGTATGTGGAAACGTTCCGCTGAGCTACCGAACCACTTCACTAAATAGAACAAAGGGTAAAAAGATTACTTATACCGTTGCTTTAATTACTAACGTGGCCCGTTGCTTTGCTCGCTTCAATGTAAGGAAACCCCCGCACCCCATACCCCCCTGGTCGAGTATACAACGTTCTTAGCATTCATAGGAGACCTGCTGTAAACTCGTTATTGGTATTTTCCCATACAATGTATGTGGAACTCAGCTTAATGTATACAGTTCTACGTCACGTCACGTACGTTAGCACGGTTTAAAACTGGAGTTTGTGTTCAACGTTTCTGGCAAATTTTGTTAGGTGTGCCAATTGTTGGAATTGAAATACAATGTCACTAGATTTTGAGGTGTAAGTTATATTAAATGGGAAACCTCAGTAGAATATAAAATATTCAGGTCAGGACTAATTATGCAAGTGGAAAGAGAGTATGGAAGGCTTCTGCCCTGAAGTGGAACGCCACAGACTTTTAATAATATTATTACAGTACTCGAGCTTGAGCAGAAATGTTCCCGCGACGAGAATGTTCTGTAAATAGCACTCGTTAGTTTGAATATTGCGATCACGCCAAACCATAAAAACTTGAAAATTACGGCCTATTGAAACACTATCCAACAGGCATATCCCATAATACACGCACACCCTCAAATCCTAGTTAATAAACCAAGATAAGGTCGCAAAGAGTAGTAAAATATGATAGAGGTGCCCCTCGGAATATGATAGAGGAGCCCCTCGGAATAGTTTCCGAAGGTTCGTTCCTGAGGTGATGTGGCGAGCGAGTGGCGGTCTGCATTCAGTTTTACGGGCAGCTAATAAAGTTTGTGCCACGGGAAATGTTATTAAATTCGAGACGCTGTGACGTTGACGGAACGCTCCTGTCTGCGTAGTGAAGAACACAGGCTGGGAGCGTGGATGCGAAATGTAATTTGAAAAATTAAATCTGTATTTTGCACTCATCATCGTTTCAGACGAAAGACGTCCACTGCTGGACATAGGCCTCCCCCAAGCGTCGCCATATTGAATGTTCTTGTACCTCTCGCATACAGCGGATTTCTCCTACCTTCACAAGGTTATCGGTCCACTTGCGGGTGGACTGCCAACGCTACGCCTTCCGGTACGCCACTCCAGAACCGTTTCAGAAATTTCCGTGTTTTGCACTACTACAATAACATTATTATAAGTGATACTGCCTACCTCGGTGTATCGGGGGAAATGGCTTTATTTTTGAGGCGTAATTTGAGAGGACGTTCCACATAAAAGCCCCAGACCCTGTCTTTTCTTATGTGGTGACGCCGATCAAAATTACGTTTCAATTTTGACGTGACCCCAAACATTTTCCTGAACAGTAACATGAATAATTCTACTCCAGAACAAAAATTTAAGTCTTACACTTTTGCTCTATTACATTTTACTTGATTCTCGAACCAGATATAAAAAAGCCATTGGTTTATATTTTAGTGTTTGCTCGTGTAATGACATAGGATTGGATGTTAGAATTAAAATGCATTTTTTAGTTTTGAAATAGAAATATTGCTGTAATTTTATTGAAAGTAGAAAATTTTCAAATTGGGCAAATCGCTCATCAACCATAACCATCCGGGGCAGCGGGATTGTCCGAAAGGGTTACCGCTGCCCCGGAACATAAAGGGTTAATGAAGGAACACGGGTGGGTTTTAGTCAGTAAGAGTCTGACACTCCCTTCTGCTCCACCCTGAGCGGTAGGGGTCATTTGATGATTTCCCATCTACAAAAAAAAAACCATAACCATTTTCCAAAATAAAAAATCTACTTTACCATTAGTTATTCGGTCCTATCTCCCGGGCTACAAGCCGTGTCGGCTGGCTACCATCCAGGCGGCGCTCGATTTTAAGTTGCATTAGAGCCGTCACGCCATCGCTACGTTTGAAGTCGCATCTAACACGCCGGGGGCACGTTTTTCTCACTTGCCACTACGTATTTCATTTTGACTTCGACTTGACTCGAATTCGTGGATGTTTTCTGGAATTTTTCATTTAATTTTGAATTGGTACCTACTGAAAATTATGTTGTATATCTATTTAAAGTCGCCGAATGACGTAATGTTTTTAATATGGTGGTTAATTTTTAAGTGTGGATTTGATCGAAAAAGTAACAAAGGAAGAAATGAGGACAGCAGAATATAGAACAATAGATAGAGAAGTCAAAAGAAGTATTAGGAAAGATCTGATAAAATATTGATACGCATCTAGTAAAAACATCTTTAGAAAAACACTCATCTTTAAACATGGAGTGAAGAATGGAAAATCTTGGATCAATAGCTTAAAAGACAATGACGGAATAAAACACCATAGCAGAGATAAAATCTAAAAAAATAGCGTCCGAATTCTATACATCATTATATTCAGATTATTCACCACCCACGATCAGCACAGAGTACAGTCTCCCAGATTCCATTCCCTCAATAGGCGGTCTTTCTTTCTTTCTTTCTTTCTTTCAACCATGCGCTAGAACAGAAGTCCTGAAGAAGATGGAATCACTACCGAAGCATTGAAAATTGGCTCCAACACTTTGTTGCCCCACTTTACAAACCTATTTAACACAATATCATCAGGAAATGTACCTAACTCAATGTGCCATTCAAACGTAGCCCTTCTGCGCAAAAAAGGCGACAAAAGCGATATCGGCAATTACCGCCCAATAAATCTAACATCCCATGTTTTATAAGACTTTTATTAAAGTGATACACAATCGTATAGATGGAAAACTGGATAAACATCAGCCACCAGAACAAGCCGGATTTCGCCCAAATTTCTCAACAAGTGACCACCTTCAAACACTGGCCCGTAAGGGCCAAAGCCTGCCGGGGCAGCGGGATTGTCCGAAAGGGTTACCGCTGCCCCGGAACATAAAGGGCTAAGGAAGGAACACCGGTGGGGTTTTAGTCAGTAAGAGTCTGACACTCCCTTCCACTCCACCCAGAGCGGGAGGGGGATCATTCGATGATTTTCCACCCTCAAAAAAAAAGGCTCTAGAAAAATAAACCGAATTCAATAAACCATTACATCTGGCTTTCGTAGATTATACGAAGGCCTTTGATATGAAACATACAGAAATATCCAGATCCCTAGAACACCAAGAACTTGATTGCAAGATTAGAGGTAGAGGTACCTCAATAACAACTTTGGCAGAAATGAGGGTCTACCGTGGTATACTGAAGACATCTGCGTACCCCTTTATACGGTACAGTCGGGTACAGCCGGGTCAGATTGTGTGATTGCGTAAACAATGCTTATCAATGCGACAGCAGCAATCGCGGTTGATTCGCTGGCATTTATTGAAGAGTTCCGTTGTCTGTCTCCGAAACTTTCAAATTTCGGAATAAACTTCTTTCGAACAAAAAAAAAATGAAACATCCGAATTGATAACCTCCTCTTTTTTATAGTTAAAACGAATGCTTTATTTTTTTAATCGAATATAAAGGAGACGGGCGAAAGTTCATAGGAAGTTGGGCCTAACGTTACAGTAACGATTACTGCATTATTTTATTTAGATACTAATACCATTAAAAAAAAACTAAAAAGTTTACAATTTATCCATGGTAGAAAAAAAATATGGGGTGTTATTGGTTTTATACAGAAACAACATTCTTGCTTATAAGTTATTCTTACACCGAGCTCTCACATTATTATTTGATAAAATAATTATCAGACTTTATTGTAGACTAGAATTTAACAGGTTTCATCTTAGAAAATTCACACATTGCGACCCACCAACTAGATTCTAGAGGTTTGAGAAAATTATAAAAAGCAGCGGGAGTATGATTTAAAAATACTTCTTTTAATGGTTTATTCAATTCGTCATTTACTATTGAAATATCGTATATGAACTGTGCAGGCAGTAGGTACCTATTGCATTGCTGTATCTGAAAGAATGCCTTCGTCTTCTATTTGATGTAATCCTATAGAAGGATTACGCCACCAAGTAGCTATGCCGCAGTTGTTAAAATGACTATTTTGATCACTCATTGTATTTTTCTTAGAAATCCAGTACATGAGGCTGAGCCTGCTGAGGTAAGTCGAGCAGGCAAGATAATTTAGTCCGTTGTAAGAAATGCGTGGGTCGTTCGTCTAAGTAATACCCGTCAGAATCCTTTATACGTAGCCAAAGTCGCAAAAGAATACTAATCGAATAATAACTACTACAGCACACGAAAACACGACAGAAAATAAAATATCCACTACCACCGCAAACTCCTGAGTCTCCTGTGAGCCAACCGAACAAAGCAAATTGTTTAGTTGACGTTTGTGTTTGACGTGAATTCCAATGTGTTGCCTGAATATTAAAACAAATGATGATCTATTGTGAAATCGATTTACAATTATTTATTCTTACGATTTTTTAGAAACGTTGTTGTGTCACTGGGAAACCACCAATATTAAAAAAAAATGGTTTTTTTTTTAAACTTAACTAAAGAAGAAAACACTGAATCACTTTTTATTGTTTTTTTTTTCTATTTGTATTTTTAAATATCGATTATACTTACCTATTTCATCTAGCAACATTGTTTAAAAGTGAAAATAAGGGAAGTCAATATTTTTTCCAATAAATATTTAATTTCTTATGCCATGATAAAACTGCTTAATATTTCATGATTAACTACAAAAAAACTGAAAAAAATTATTGATAAATGTTTCATTTGTGTAACGTCAGGCCCTGATTCGCCCGTCTCCTTTCAACCACATCTAGATGCATAATCCTCCAATGGTTATTTTACGCTAAGCTCAGCTCTCAATCCTCAAACAATAATAGCTACAATTTTTCAGTCATAAAAATATTTTTTGTGTAACCACATAAAAACTATGAAATTATTTGAGTGCACGCGCGTACCGTCAGCATGTGCCAATGGCGCTCGGTGTCGCGCATTTTATAAAAACAATTTTTCATCGCACCACTATACACTACTCGTATCAGGGGAAACAGTCAACGCGACGCGTCGAATTTTAAACCGAATTAACTCACAAAAAAAGTTCATCTAAACTGTTTCGTAAAAAAATTCGTTCGAAAACCCATCCGTTCACGTTTCGCTCCTCCGGCCACGTTTCCGCGAGGTTTCTGTTCAAAAAGTTTGTTTGGATTGTGCGAAATTCGTTTGCTGAACAAATATTCATTTTTTTCGCCGTGCTCTGTATACAGCACTTTGCATTGTTTTTTAAACGGATGTCCTGTTTACTTTTGTCGGGGCCACGGCCGCGGTTTTATAGCCGTGTTTATTATGTCTCGTGTATGGCCCGCTTTATTTCGACTTTCGGGCCCGCTCGTCTCTGTTACAGTTTGAAAGATTTATTACATTTTTAATTGTTGCGGAAGCGCGCGCTGTAAACAGTTTCGTTTGATAATGTTTGTACAAGTTTGCGGGATACATTGCTAGATTACTATGTTACCAACGTTTCTAGCTGAATGTACGTTTTAAATGTTGTTTATTTACTGTAATAATTTATTGCGGTAAAAAGATACACTTTCCGATTAGTAGGACGATGTTGATTTTCAACCCCAATGTAGTGGATAAACACAAACAGTAAGTTATCAGGTAATAAGACGGAGCTATATTTAATCCTCTTTCTAAGAGAGTTATTTGTCAATCTATGTCTCCACTACTTACCGTTAATCAAAAGAAAGAAGATATCAACGGAACCGATAGAGAAACTGGACGTACAAAGTAGAATTAAACGGTTATACCAAACATAGAACCAACAAGATAGGTAAGTAGAATCCTTAAAAACATTGTGTGCGCAATAATATTCAAATAAAATTCAAAGCAGCAAGTAATAGAGTGTGCGATCTGAACCGCTCACATAACTATTTGTTACAAAGAAGACCGGCCGCCATTCCGATCACGTACTCAGAGAGGAATAATATATCCCACGGGAATTGTTATCACCGTCTAATATTAATAAAAGCACTCTTTGTGGGATGTGGCGAGAGTTTAGTAGAGAAGAATGAAAGTGGCACTGACAATCTAGCCCGCGGAATTCCAATTTTCTTACGTTTTTTGCAATTTGCAGTTCAACACCAGTAGGCCAATTCTGCTAATTTAAAACGTTCAAAATCTAGTCGCAGTCTCATCTCGGCGACAAACAAACTTCAAAAACTTGTCAAAATGTAGGGAAATTTCAAAATTTTTTGACAGATTGAGTCAGATCAGACTGTGAATGTTCTTAAAAATTACGAGAATTGCCCCTCAAGTTGTATGATGATCAAAATATGAGTCGCGACCGTAACTAATATGTATTTACAGAATTAAAATCATCAATACAACTCTCTGAAGTTCAAATTGTCCTATTGAATGACTATTTCATGAAATCATGTCATTTGACGCCAATTCTAACTTAGAAAATTGTAGTAATGATTCTTTTTTTTTTCTTTTTTTTATAAAAAACTTTGCCCCTGTCTAGGATTTTTTCCTGTATTGTGGGTGCGTTTACAAAAATTTAAACTCACATACACAAACAGCCAGACCCGGAACAAGTCATACAAATATTTGTTCCGTCCGGGAATCGAACCCGCGACACTCAGCGCAGCAGTCAATTGCTTAACCACTGCGCCAACCATGCCGTCAAAATTCTTATAATTATAATTCTCTAAATACATATTTGTTACAGTCACGAATCATATTTTGATCAATATTCAACATGACGAAAAAATAAATGTCGCGGGCTATCATAACCCCTTTGTAAGCTACGGCGGCAGTTGGTGGCGAGATATTTGCCTGGAGAATGACAATTGCCAATTGGCAAACAAAGCGTTGGACACCATCATCAGACAGTCTGATAGGCTGAAGGAGAAACACAGCTAAGGTGAGTTTTATACTTCACCGTACGGCTGTGAACACCGTTGATTTTTAAAACGTCGATTGTTTATCGACAGTTTGTGAACTGTACCATACTGCTTACAATATAACGTATTAATTTTCGATAGTTTATAATATATCCATGTCAAACCGTCAAAATGTAAACGAACCTGCAGTGCTATTCTGTAAAAATTTCACCGTCGTGGGTTATACACTTGCTCCCTCTCTATGAATTGTTTGTATATTACTGTAGTGTGTAACTGTTTATTTTCCAAAATAAATAAATAAATAAAATAAATAAATAAGGTGAAGTGAGCTGTCATTCCACTTGATGTTAGGGATTGCCCCTATTGTTAGCTCACTTCACTTAAGCTATCACGGTGAGATTTTTACAAAATCGATCGGCTGCTCTTACCGACAGCTAGTGTTCACAAACTGTCCGATTTTATCACCCGTAAAATAAAATTGTGCAGCGTTCCTGATTTGTCAGTCTTTGTGATAGGCAAATTGGTCGCAGTAACAAAGCCAGGGCACCCCGATCAAATGGGTTAGGTTAGGTTAGAGCTGTGACTAACCGCGGGCAATCCGAACGAGCCTTGCGAGCGGAGCCGCAGCAGTGATTGGCGAGCGCTGCTTCCAACTTGGTCATCAGTTACTGGGTTATTTAGTATTAGAGCAAGGTGCGGTCCGTCGCATTTAAATTTTATACCAGTTCACAATTTGCCGGTTTGCCATGGATAGATAATAAAAAATAATGGGTTAAATTGTAAATGGTTCCTGCAGTTTCACAATTTTCCGATAGTTTATAATCTCGTTAAATTTAGCTTGTTGTTGTTTAATACGGTAACATATAGATGACATAATGATATGGCTCAATGTTGTGGAGCCGAGAGTGAATTGAAAAATACTCACACAATGTTTTGTTTTTAACACATAATACCATCGGAATCTGAGGTTAAGGCTAATCCATTATGTTCAGTTCAAGCCCAAACAGCATGTTCAATTTGTTTGTTTTTTTTTTTTTTGCTCTAGTAACAACGAGTTAGCAACAACGAGTTTGCGGTTAGCGAAAAAGCTTTTAACCTACTGACCTGTTGGTAGACTATACTTTTAATTCAAGTTGCTTTTGAAAAAAAATAACCAGCGCAAAAATAAAACACGTTTATAACCCAGGAAAATAACGTAAGTACATAAAACATCAATCAAAGTATCATTCACAAAAAAAAAACCAAACCACTCCAAATCATATTATATGTATCAACAACACCTAAACAAATAATATTATCGTAAAAACACTCCGATTCTAAGCTGAACTAAGCCCATACCTTTCCCAGTCCTATATATCGCTATATGTATATTTCAGACCCGTTCCCTATGCAAAGCTTACTTAGAGGAAGACGCAAGCAAATCCTGGACAAACACTACTAGTTGGCAAATAAAATCTGTATTGGCTAGGAACGGATAGACATGAATAAAATATGTGTGGGTATTCAGTGAAACTGGTTATTGATGGTAGACATGTCTCGATGTTCTCGAGTCTGTGTCGGTAAATAGAGATGGTGTTATGGTTTTATTGTGGTGTGCGGGAAAGTGGGTTATTGAATTTGCTTGTTGTCGCAGACTTTTTTTATTAAAATGTTCAATATTTAGCATCAGTATAATTCTGTTCTTTTTTTTATTCAGAATTTATTGAATAATTTTGAGATCATACCGTTGCATTGTCGTGTAGGTATATGAACGTTTGTGGCTGGCAAAGATGGAAATTCGAATATATTCTTTTTTTAAACCTCATTATTCACTAACTCTCAATTACACCTCAAACCTGCCAGCGATAATAGGACATTAATAGGCCGTTTGCACAATATACTCAGGGCCAGTCGTAAACCACATCAATGTTGCCAGCTTTCCATTATCCCGTACGTATTTATTGCTCGCTGCCCATAATTTCACCTTACTTTAACATTTACGATGTGCCGAGTTAAAATAAAGCCACACTCAATCTGGGAGCGAAATACGAAGGGATCTCAGGCACTCTCCAATATTCAATTTATTTTCTAACAACTACACTGAGTACATGTTCAGTATACGTGTACCTAAGCCCACAGAGTAGAAAAGTTCTTTCAACTTCGCAGCTAGGAAGTCAGTTGGAACATGTTCCGTGGGGAGTTGTTTTAGGCTGTGGCTGTGGATGCGGCTTGCATTACAAATGTACGCACGAATTCTCAAAGGACGTCCACTGATTGAAAAAGAAAACAGCTTGGCCGCTGTCCGATTGATTCCTTGTGCCCTCGCCGTGTATATCTTGTCTTAGATAGACCGGGAGCTCGGAGCATGAACGGAAATCGATTTCATTTTTAATTTGTAGGAACTATTGTTTTCCAAGTGACCTGTATTCTGCAGAGTACGACGTATTTTGTTACGAAAAGGTAGCTAGGTACATTGATTTGTAGTTGGTACGTTCAATAAGAAGTTCAGAATAAAATAGTCCTTGTTAGGTGACGCACTAAAGGGTAGTTAGATGTTTTCTCAGCCGTCAGTAGTTTTCAATAATTAATTAACCAATTACCTACTTTTAACTTATCATTTTGTATGCAAAACTGTACGTAATTATTTATGTAGAAGAGTTACATCAACGTCTAGAACTTTCCACTCCAATTTGATTAAAACTTGAAAGGTAGTGACAGCGTCATTTAAAGCCACATACAGTCTTAATGTGTTGCGTTTAACGATCCTGATACCTATAAAGGGTCATCCCTACACACGCCCTAAACCCGTGCTCCATTAACTAACTTTTACTACTTACATGATACGATAACCTCCCGATAACTATGTTTCAATTATACCTATTATTATATCAGTATAAAAATATTGGTATGTTTTTTAGCTGTGTAAAAATATTCATGGTCAAAATCATATAGGTATTTCAATAACAGTCAATTTATGCTGGAAGTTGATAGAAAATTCCACATTTTGAATTCTGGGGCCCAAGTCTGCTATTTTTATAAATACGTCAATCCAACACGATCCCATTGTCATTTTTCCAAAAGTTCGTAATCTGCTAAATTCATAATGGTCGATCATTGGTCGGTCAATGGTCTGAGAAAAACTACTAAATTTCATGCTAGATTTCGTATAATATATATTTTTACATATTACGTATTAGTGTTTGCAATCTGAAGTAGTAAGAAGTTCGTAAATAGCAATAAACATTACATTTATTCATTTGTCATTATGTACGAGATTACCATTTTATGCCATTTCCTTCAATGGAGTGTCAGTGGTTGACCATTGGAAAATCATAATGACGCCATTATATTAGTAGATTACCAAACTTGTCAAAATCAACAATTATGAAATCAATGATAGACCTAGACCCTTCTGACTTAATTGTAATAGCAGACTTGAGGCCCTGGTGGTTAGTTTAATGAGGTTTTGAAGTTAATGAAAAAAATAAATGAATAAAATCTTCCAGACCGTATTTCGGCCATGGCGACCAATCTCAGTGAAGACCAGCCTTTGGCGCGGGAGATATTATAGTGCAAAAGAGTGTGCGCAGACACAGATGTACTCTCTCTTCTCTCAGTCTCATTGTCTAATGGGACGGTAAACCGACATGACTGGAGAGAGATCAGGCGCAGGGCTAACGTGCTTTCCGAGGCACGGGGGTATCACATCACCACTTCCAAACTCCGGGTTTATTACTAACAAATTCTCAATGAAAAAAAAAACAATAAAACAATAGTCATAGTCAAGAAAACATTGACAAAAAGATGTTCATCAAAGTTTTTATAACAGGCCAAACCTAAATTACCTTCACCACTGCAGCAGTATTATTTTATCAGAGCTCTATTACTGGATACCGAATTACTTAAAACGCCAAACATAGCAAAACATTATTTATTTGTCATCCCGGCTCCCAGTCTTATTTATGGTTCGTACAAACAGTGTCCGTTCCGGTCTGTTCGTTACGTAGCACTTCTGCACGTCACTCGTTAGTTGTATGCAAAAATACTGAGAATTCTCTACTACTACCACATTTTACTGTATCTGAAACATATTGGGGAAGGTTTGTTTAGTGTTTAGTTAGAATATAGCTTACTTTGTATTTGTAGGTTTAGAAAGTACAGAATACTAACGTTGTTGCATTCGCAAATTTTCGTACTGTACTCAAACAAAAGCATTTTTTTTTTGTTTTGGATCCTTTGGTTGAATAAAACGATTTCCGGGGCTTCAAAGTTTTCCTTTTATATTCTTCTTATTCGTCAATACACTAATTGTCTGGACTTAGTCACTTGCCCCCATAACAAAATGATAAAATCATCATCATCAACTTCAAAAAACTGTCTTACTAAGGATAACAATAAAATGACACATTAAATATGAATACACATCAACCACTCCACACTTTTCTCTTGATTCCCAGTAAACACAAAATTCAATAAAGGTCAACTATTCTGAAAACTAATATGATAATGACACTAATCAACACACGCAAACGTTTCAAATTCCAATACCGTTTGTAAATAAAGTTTATGAATAGCCGACACGATCGTATCAATCCAACAGTTTCCAGTCATTCACTCGGTAATAGGTTAGTATTCCGTTACAATTTAAATCATTCCTCATTTTGTTTGCCAATTTATATGAACGATTTGACTAAAAGTTATGGTGATATTACCCGTTAGTTAACATTGGTAGCAGGTTGAATTACCCGTTAGTTAACATTGGTTGCAGGTTGAATTACCCGTTAGGTAATATTGGTTGTAGGTTTAATAACCCGTTAGTAAACATTGGTTGCATGTTTCATTACCCGTTAGTTAACATTGGTTGCATGTTTCATTACCCGTTAGTTAATATTGGTTGCAGGTTGAATTACCCGTTAGTTAACATTGGTTGCAGGTTGAATTACCCGTTAGTTAACATTGGTTGCAGATTTCATTACCCGTTAGTTAACATTGGTTGCAGGTTTCATTACCCGTTAGTTAACATTGGTTGTAGGTTTAATTACTCGTTAGTTAACATTGGTTGCAGGTTGAATTACCCGTTAGTTAATATTGGTTGCAGTTTTAATAACCCGTTAGTTAACATTGGTTGCAGGTTTCATTACCCGTTAGCTAACATTGGTTGCAGGTTGAATTACCCGTTAGTTAACATTGGTTGCAGGTTTAATTACTCGTTAGTTAACATTGGTTGCAGGTTTAATTACCCGTTAGTTAACATTGCTTGCTGGTTTGATTACGGGAATTCTAAGAATAGAACTGTTTTGAATTTGGTTTCCTAATTCATCGTGGTACATAATTATTTAGAACTTTACTGGTTTAGAGTGTTTCTGTTGTAGAGCCTTTCATGTCGTTTCTTAGTTGATTTTCGGTGATTTAATTAATGTGAAGGAGACGTTGAGAGGAAACATATTGCTTTAATAGAATTGCTATCAGAAAATGTGGCAAACAGTGTCGTTTTATCCCGTATGTTGCACCTGCCATGTTTTGTTTCTGCATCACTCTAAGGTTGACTGGAAAAAATTGCCTCAGGCATTAAGTCCAGTTAAGTCCCATTCTTTATTTTTGCATTAAGTTTTAATAAATCAATAAAATTCTACCATAATTGGTTTTGTGATTGAAATACACAAAACACAAATTTAAATCGCCCATTTTCTTTACACAAAGTCATCTTTATCGCTACTTTTCACCAAATACCTGAATATTGTAGTACTTACACACCCCAAGCGATTGAAAACAAGTGGACTGTTTTGAGCACAATATCTTTGATCCTCAAAATCATGGAAATAAACCGACATTGTCCACGTATCTCCGTCGGAAAGCAAACCTCAATAACGTCGGCTCTGTGCAATGAAGACTAATGTCGCTACCTTACTACGCAGGACCTTTAGATCGAGTGCTCACCGCTCGGCATCGGAGACAAGCCGCAACGTCTTTGTGTTGACCGTTTGTATACAACATTGTGCTGTTTAGATTTCGTTCGGTTTACGTTTATACAATGGGCCGCAGAGAAAGCGGGTCGGTTATAAAAAATAAGATAACTTATAAAATATTTGAGCAATCCTTTTAAAATAAAAACTAAAATAAAGTTTATTTAATTACAAAAATATAGGAAGAAACTTATACTATAGGTAGAAAGAACTTTTTAATTATTTCTGGTGATTGTATTAAAAACCATAAATAAAAAAAAAGACGATTTTTTAAATGTGAACACGTTTGAAACTATCTGTTTTACTTTTGTTCCTGTGTATAGGGCATTTCTTGTGCAGAAATTCGACTCTTATACTTTAAGCCGAAACTCAAAATCCCGGATCACTTTGTCCCTAGTGAACGCTATCCCGAATCACTCTATCCGGAATGAACGCTATCCCGAATCACGCTATTCCAAATGAACGCTATTCCAAATCACGTAATTCCGAATGAACGATATCCCGAATAACGCGAGCCCGAAATAATTTTATCTTTAAAATGATATTTAACCCTCACCCTTCCACCAGGACATACGTTACCATGGCCGAAGATGTTGAGTTCGAAGTCTCTAAATAGACTTTGAATTTCGAACTCAAGTCGACCAGAGCAAAAACAGAAGAGCGCTATAACCAAGCTTGCAATGAAGAAAAAGTGCCATACGGCGGAGGCTCCTTACACAGGTCGACTGGAGTTTCTACCGAAAGCCGCACCGTACTAGTGGTTATAGAAAGTGGCACTTTAACTACAAAAAGATACGTGAATGAAATCTTCTATGAGTATATTGGCACATTTTTAGTAAACATAGGCGAGAACGCCATATTTATGCAAAATAACGCTCGTGTCCATACAGCTCAGATAGTGTTTAACTACCTTGAAGATGAGAATGGCCAGCACGCAGCCCAGACTTGCACCCCATTGAGCATGCCTCGGACGAACTAGGACGACGCGTACGCCAGCGAAATTCCCCTTCAATCAATTCCCAATTCTCGCGCTTACACTAGTTCATGACGCTTTCACCACTGTCACTCGTCTCTTTATGTCGCTTATAAAATGGTGAGATTATCCGAATTATGTATTCTCACTACAAGTCGATCGTAAATCACAAGGCTAGGGACAAAAATGTTGCCATTATGCGTCGCACGAACTAATCCATTCCACATAACATTGTTATTTTTTTAAGCAATCGCTAATGTATTTTTTACTATCTTTTAAAATGATTTTTAAGTCCAAAACATGTTTTGACTAGCATTTTACAAGTATTTCATAATCATTTATCAATATCATCATCATTATTGAATTCGTTACTCCATTTTTATTTAATTTTTTAACATTAAAATGAGTTCTCCTTAGTATTTGCTACGAGTATAATGGAATGCATGGCCTTTGCTGATTTGTCAGTGATATTTGTCACTCCAAATTAAAGTCAAAGTTTTATTGTTTGTTTACATTGATTATCTACATAAATTAAGTAACAAATTAAAAACAGAATGACTGCTAATGTTATAAGCAAGCTGATGACTACCACAATAACATCAAGGTTGATCAAGATGGAGAAGAAGAAGAGGATGTGTGAAAGAAAGAAAGAAAGAAAAATAGGTTTAGTTGTCACAGAAACACGTGCAAACAAAAAGATATTAATTCTAATGACAGCATATATAACAAAAACAAAAAAAAATATATATCTTTAAACATGAGCACAAAGCAGAGATAGTCGACGGCTGCACGTCATGACTGTGACAAGAAGGCTTCCACTCAGCATGGTGGTGGTGTGGTTGTCGTAAAGAGTGCGGTACTGCACCAACCGGCTGTACCTAATTACGAGTCTCGGCTACAGTACTTTACAAAGGCGCTAAAGATTCTTGGGAAATCCTTGCAAAAACAAATTTCGCCCGGAGGGTCACGAGTCTCATCACAACACGAATTCAAATTTCTTTGTGTTCAAAGTGCCGCACAAACATCTGTTGAAATTCATGAAGACTGGACGAGAGGTGATATGCCCTAACGATAGAGTGTAATTAAGAATAGCGTAGGCGCTGCGGTGGTGTGCGAAAGCCGTCTGCGACGATTAGCACGCGCGGCACCACCGGAGACCCGCAGCGCCGGAGCCTGTAAGAAACCATGCCTGCTGCATGTTGCATGCTGCATGCTTGCTGCATGCTTGCTTGCATGCTGCATGCTTGCTGCATGCTTGCTTGCATGCATGATTGCTTGCATGCTGCACTTGCTGCATGCTTGCTTGCATGCATGATTGCTTGCATGCTGCACTTGCTGCATGCTTGCTTGCATGCATGATTGCTTGCATGCTGCACTTGCTGCATGCTTGCTTGCATGCATGATTGCTTGCATGCTGCACTTGCTGCATACTTGCTTGCATGTTGCATGCTTACTTACACCTGCTGCTGCTGCTGTGCAGAAGCTACAAATTTGTTTTAAAAACATTATTAGAATAAATAAATATTAAATAATTCGAATTTAGTACTTATAATGTTTATTGAAAACGGTTTTAAGTCTTTTGTATATTATTATATGACAAACAAATTTAGGGAATATTATATTTAAGGATTTTAATTTTATGCCATGGTGATATTATGTGACATTAAGTTCGGTCAAGTGATCATTCGGACAAATGATGATTAGGACAAAAAAAAATTGGGCCACTTTAGATTATGAATAAAAAAGTTATTTAACACAATAGAAAACCATAGATAGTATGTTGTGGACCTAAGAACATTCGATATCACCATAAATCCTTGAAATAAATTCGCACGTTTGACCTGTTTCCCTGGCATTGCTGTCCAACATCACTTGTGTGTGTATGTTTATTGCAAAAACTGTCTCCCATTCGGGAGCTTTGTCGTGATGAAGACAAAGTGACCTTCTAGTAGGGTGATGCAGGCCAGTGACCCGCCATTCGGGCTATACTTAGGGCTGTCTGTTCTGTCAATATTTTAGGAAGAAAACTGTTTAAATTAAATTGTAAATGGCAATCGCTTAGGAATTTCATTTACAACTTCAAAGGATGGTTTTTGAAGTAATCTACACCCGTTACGAGACAACTTATTATTTAAATGCTGATGCTTTCGACTTGTTGTTGTTCTTAATTGCCAGTATGGTTATTAAAAAAAAAACTTGGGCGCAAAAAACGCACGGAGCAACGCTTTTTCGTAACGTGACAATTTCTACCAATAACAAAATCACTCCTACCGCAAGCCGAGAAATATAACTCCGTCCCAAAAAAAGGCACTTGAACGAGTTAAAAAGATTTTAACTTCTTTCATGGAACGAGAGGACAACATAACGAACAACATATAATAAAATACATACAGATCAGTATTATCCTGGATAATCAATCAGACAAAAATAATACAATATTGATCTGAACGTGTGCTTTTGAAAGCCTCCGTGTTATTGTTAGTGAACCCCGTGAGGAAAAAGGAGTAAAGATTACATTCCAAGCAGAATTTGATATAAAAGAAAAACAATATATTATGATCAACTTTTATCCTCGAAAAGTCGTAACATTTGAGTGAGTGGAATGTTTCTGCACGTGTAGATAGGAAATTGGTTGAGAATTCTTCGCTATAAGTTGCTTTGAACTGTAAATGATCCATTATTAGTTTAACCCTTTCCATTTTATGTATAACTTTTTTGTGTACAAAACCTACTAAGTAATGATAAACAATGCCTGAAAAACATTCAACAGCATTGAGGCTGATGCAGACGAAGATGGATGACGGGACGAACGTGACCTCTGGACAGAATTGGTCCCCAATAGCACAAAAATGGAAAGAAAAAAGAGAGCGGTTGCACTGAAAGCATATTACGGTCTAAAAATAACAATAAAATCTAATAATAGCTTTTGTAAATTTTAATTCTCTGTTTGATTCAATAACACAGAATATATACGGTGGCTGATACTTAAACACGTGCTTGTACTCATGATAACAAACAACTTTTACTATGAGACCAAACCTGAAATTGTGAAAAAAAAAATCTGCTGTTCAGTCATTTATGTTCGTCTAACTGGTCATAATGTAGGTACTGAACAACAGATTTTTTTTTCGCGAATTCAGGTTTGGTCCCATAGTAAAAGTTGTTTGTTATCATGAGTACAATCACGTGTTTAGGTATCGGTCACTAATTACCAGTCACCCTAGAATAGGTAGGTACTATTATGTTACAAAATACATATTAATACCTTTAAATGAAGTCAGATAATATTGATTAAAATTGAAATTGAGTAAATACTTTTTCGTTCAATTTTCATCCCACTTGACATCCTTGTCTTTCCTGTTTCCCTAACGTGACCCAAATTCTGATGATGGTATGAATCCAGTGCAAAAACATATTGAAATTAAATTCCGCACGAGAGGTATATAGCATGCGTCAGACACTACGGTAAAAGTTTTTGTAGTTCCCGTTTACTAGTGAGTAGTGGGGCGTATCGGATTTAAGAGCTATTGGATTTTAGAGTAAAATGAATAAGTCTGAGTTTGGTGTGTTAAATGGTAACAAAGAAAACCCATTATGAACCTTTATGCATAAATTCTACATTCGTTGTTAGCGGCAGTAGGTTTGTCATTCTGAAGAAAACATCGTTATGCTAATATGTTCAAAAACGCATAGTATCACATTTGTATTAGCAAAAAAATAAAAAAAAATTGCACATCCTATAAAAAAATGACACGGACAAACCAATCATACTAAAACACCCCTCCAAGATTCTCTTCATGGGACAACGCCAATCCCTAACTCGAAATCTTCACGACATTACCACCAGTAAATAGATCTCCAAATTAACAGGCTAAGGAAGAAGCACGAAACAAGGGGGAAGAAAAAGAAAACAAAAAAAAAAACTGTAAACGTTTCATTGAAATACATAAAGGCCCACATCAAAATTCACTTTGCTCGCGGGGAGGCGCAATAAAAGTCGTGGGACGGGAACTGACGCGCGCTGAGCCTGTGATAAATAAAATAAATGCCCGTCAATCTGATCAGGGAGATCTTTACCAGGACCCCAAGATCGATACTCCACACTGTTCTGATTACATTGCTGGTTTAATACCAAATGACAAAAGTAACGTTGAAGAAGATAAGCAATGAAATGGAGAAGTATGTTTTGTTGCAGCTATTGTCAGTTGTGTAGAGGATTTTTTAGATGGGACGGCTTCAAGGGTTTTGAAGCCGTATCTTGGGGATCCTGAGTAAGCTATTGTTGTACTAGAGTTTGTAAACGATATTTGTTCGCAGACTAATGCAAACAATGTGATAAAGTTGGAGTTGTTTGAGAGATCAAAGATTTAAAATTTATTCTTAACAATGAAAGTTGTCGAAACTTTTTAAATAATTCATCAGAGTAATGAAATAAGACTTGTGATAGCGAAATTTATGTTGTTCATTTATTCTTACTTTATTATTTCTGTTTTGCTTTCGTACTGATATGATTATTTTGGTAAAATGAAATTGTAAAACCGAGTTCGAAAGAATAACTTCCAGTCTGATTAACAACAGGAAATACGATAATTATAGGTTGGATTTAGGTGGCTGTGTGTAATTCTACACACTATTTAAAATAAAACAGAATATATTTCTTTTATGTTACAACCATTTCGTTGAAAAAAATTATGGAACGGACTATGAACTTGTGGACTTAGGGCTCTTTCAATTTAGACTTTTCGTGTCGGACTGCTGCGGTGCCGCAGCGTTGCGGTTGTCGTACTGCGAACGGTTAGTCGATTTTTTCCATACAATTATTGCAATTACACTTTGCAACGTTGCCGTCCTGCTGTCGTGCGTGCGCGGCACCGGCGCCGCACTGCGCGCTTGGTGCATACCACGTGCATACGTTGTATGGAAAAAAAGGACTAGCCGTTCGCAGTACGACAACAGCACGAAACGTCTAAATTGAAAGAGCCCATACGAGTAATCCTTCAGTGATCACAGGCGTGATGTCACATTGTGTGTGTGTAAAAATTAAACAAACCGATTTTAAACATTGTTTTTTTTTTTTTGTTAACGTTAACCGCGTTCGTTTTTTTTTATAAAATAGAAAGAAAGAAAATACGTTTATTTACGGCAAACATGACGCATAAAAAGAACACAAACACAAAAAAAATACCAAGTTGGGGGAAAACGTGCGTCACATCCACGCAAAATGGAGTTTGTTCCAGCTCTTAAGTAATATTATTAAAATGAGCCATATTTGTTCAACGAAGTAGGTACTCGTATAGAAACATTGATCGCTTTCAACTTTATGTTGATAAAGCTAGAAGTTCTCTCAAAACCCAAAGATAAATCTACCAACTTTTAATAGACTCCAATATTTACATGTCAAATATAAAGAGTTTGAACAAAATTTCAATCCGTGTAAGATATTGTACATCAAATTTAAACAAACACCAATTCGGGCCATGAATAATACATAGAGGAGGTCCGTCGATCCTTTCACTGCCTATCGATATACGCAGGCTGGGAACTGCCAACTTAGCTACTACACTTGGGGAAAACCTTATCCATTAGCATAAGGGTTGAAAGTTGAAAATCCTGGATGCAGCAAACTCGAGTTCACATTTTCAGTTACAAAATTCATGCTACATTCCGAATAGATCTTATTCCATTGACATAAGATTGGAGGTGGTGGTTTTCGGGTGCACATTTGTCGTGGTTCATATTTTCCCTAAGGACGACTTCAGTGTTAGGTTTATGATAATTTTTAGACCTCATCCGGTTATTATTGCTGGCTATTAAATTCCCGACTGAGATGTTTCAACAAAGATCTTTTTGCTTTCACTTTTAGATCAATTCCAATAAAATATTATTGTGGTTTATTTTATGGGAGATTTCTTTTCTAATTTCTTTAAATTGAAATGGTGGATTGGATCTATTATTGGAGTTAGTTCTTAATTGGTATTCGTTGGAAACTTCCGTCGCGCGTCGTCAAATACTCCATTTTGCAATTCGCACTTCCTCGGTGATATTGGTCGGGGTTCTCGTCCATTGATCGTCGTAACACCTGAGCAGTATTGCCTTAAGTGGTGCGGTCATCGCGTGACCGCCCGCCGTAATTGCCTCGCAGACAACGCTATAACGTCCTGCCGCCGACAGGCAATTTTACTGCACCCATGTTTGATTGTTTTTAGTACCTAAATTACCGTGATTTGACCGCATGCCAGCAACATGTCGTAGTTATTCTGGAGGTGAAGTTATGTACCCGGATGTGTTTGTCGCATTTTCTTAGGTTAACGCTGGTACTCTTTTTTCTCTTTCTTTTTTTTTCTACCGAATTTTTTTTTTGGAGCAATTAATGTAACCACAAAGTGCAAATGGCAAATCAATCCAATATCTCCGTGTGAGTGATGGATATATAACTCTTCCATGAAGGAAACATCTTACAAATATCTAATATATAAAATTCTCGTGTCACAGTGTTAGTTACTATACTCCTCCGAAACGGCTGGACCGATTTGTATGAAACATTGTGTGCATATCAGGTAGGTCTGAGAATCGGCCAACATTTATTTTTCATACATTCCTATTAGATTTACGTCAATGGTACTAGGAATACTTTTACCAAAACACTAACAAATATAAAACCCGTTCCATAAGCCAAAAACTAACCGATTAAAGTTCCCAGATATTGCAGCAAAACATAATCCCAGCAATAAAGGGGAAACGTGTTTAGTAGTTCAAAAGATGAGATTCCGTTAGATAGCAGTTACTATAGGGTAGCGTGTTCAGTGCCCATTGTTCAACTGATCACTATCGCGCACTAAGTAGTACAGTTGCTAGTCTAACTTAGTCTGGTTCTGTCTTTTAACGTTTTAGAAGTATTGCTGGGGCTCGTCATTTCTTGTTCGTTTGTTGGCTGCAAGTTGGAATTTTCCTTCTTCTTCACCGTTGGTTAATCAGATGACCTATATCTGATTAAATCATGAGAAAATAGTAACGTAAGGTTTGCAGGGCCCACATAGCCTGAGTTCGAGCAAGGTAGCGAGGTTTGAGAGGAATGAGGGGAGGCCTTTGTCCAGCTAAGTATGCATAAAGTGCAAAATCTAGGTATAGTTAGATAATCATCAGTGCATCACCTGACTCCCTTATACAATGATAAATAAGGGAAGACGGGTCTGTGGAAGCCAGATTTCTGTTGGGGAAAATTATTTGCATTCTGCGTTATATAGGATAGTAACTTTCAATGAGACAAACGACAGAGCTGTCCAGGTAACAGTTTAGATAATATTTGAATCATTGACACGAGAAGAAGAAGTAGGTAACTAATATTTTTTTATGAACAAAACCGTAAGCAAATACCTTTGTTAGGTAAAAATAGAAGAATTTGGCCTAACTAGAAACTGTCTTAAAAATAATTAAACTGCAGCCCACTTAAAAGATAAGTCCCACAAAAATCACTTACTACTTTCAACACTCGCCACCTCACAGGATGTAATTAGCAGCTCAGCAGTAATGAGCACAGAAAACACAAGTGATAACATCGGCAGTACTGAACGAAGCTCTGACGGGGACTAAACTGAGGAGTTTCGGGTTAAATGGCTAGATGGATCTAGTCACGTGATGATCATGCAAATTATATACCAACATAAGTAGCTAAACACATGACAGTGTTAAGGCTCCCGCAGACTGACGTGACGCGACTCCATGAGAACAATTTCCATGAAGTTTTCATAGAAATTGTCCTGTCTGCAAAAGTAAAGTGTTACATCGTGAACTGATCGGCATTGCAATACTAGTGCTGCGAAATTCTAGCTACTCATTGGTGTTTTGAGTTTATTTATTTATTTTTTTAATTAAAACGGTTTAAAACCATTATAAATACACAGTTAGTTTACAACGTGTTTTTTTTTTTGATATCCCATAATTCTAGGGGGTCATTTTACTCGTCATTATGAACAACTTTTACTATGGGACCAAACTAGAAATCTCGAAAAAAAAAATCTAGTGTTCCCTATATTTTGACGAGTTAGGCGAATATAAATGTAGGGAACAGCTGATTTTTTTTTTCACGATTTCGGGTTTGGTCCCATAGTAAAAGTTGTTCATAATGACGAGTACAATGACCCCCTAGAATTATGGGATATCAAAAAAAAACACGTTGTATACACATACCCCTTTACTAATACAGAGAATCCAAGAGATCATTAAAAGCGGCCAGAGTACGTGGTACTGGGGACTTAGCACATGCAACTGTGCGACGTGGAGGCACAGCCTGTGCTTCCTGCCGAGGCAGTAGTTTTTTGGCACAAAAATGCGAGCCAGCACAGCTTATAGATCAGGCGCGTCAATAGTGCCACGGAGCGTCATAAAGGCTATGGTGAGCTGGTCTTTTTCTCGCCGAGTTTGTAATAGGCTATGTACTTTTAGGTAGCATCGTGGACAATGGGTCTTATTTGACACAAGTAAAAATCCTTGGCAAGATTTATTTCACACAGGGACATTAAAGGCATTTTTGAAAGTCAAAATAGAAGTGACAAAAAATAGAAGTGATTCTAGTTGCCCCTTCCAAAAGGTAGTTTTGTATGAAGCAGGACCAGCATGTTTCCAAGCATTATTATTTGGGATATAATCCTCTAATTTGTAATGTGCTTGTTTACAAAGTATACTTTTATTATAAGTTTTCTCTTTCATTTAATTGCAATATATCACAAGGTATTTTGCTGTAACATTTAACACAGTACTCCATAATACGATGTACTTTAGATACTCTAAAAATGGTTGAATCAATTTATCTTTATTTCTAGTATTAAAATTATGTCTATCACTTAGTAGCTGTTCATTTATTACGTAAGACAACTTTGACCACTTTTTGACCGCCTCTCCTACGCAAGAAAAAATAAGACTTGGATATATCTACCCCCTCCGCCCCTTTCAATCTTATGTAAGATCAGTATCTACCAAAATTGCAAAGACAAAACAAAATAAAAACTTCCTTTTTTCTTACTTTTGAGATCTTACGTAAAAACAATCTAGACAACTCCCACCCCCCGTAAGAAAAAATAGGACTAGTTTGGACCCCCTCCCCCCTCAAATCGTCTTACGTTATAAATGAACAATACCTTATTTTATTAAAAAGATGTACCTACATATATGTTGAATTTCTACATATTATTGACCTTTTAACCGCTTACGCCGGATTAATCCGACAAATATTTTCGTGTCCATTTCGCCAGGGTCGTATATTTACTACCAAATATCACAGCTCTTGTAATCTCCTTTTTTATTTAATTACGCTGTATTCTATCGGGTATTTATTTTTCGATTCACTGTGCCGGGCGCTCTGGGGACACTGATATGAAGTCGGGCGGTTAGTTAGACACTGATACCCATAAATTGTGTGAATTTTCGCCACACAATTTAAAACATGCCTTGAATTTACACGACGACACTAAATTAAGCAAAACTCTGTGTAAAAACGACATTCAAACTACGACACACACCGAGTAAAGTGTCCGTCACCCCAAAACTTCTAGGAGCGTCACCCACTCCCCGCCATGTTCTCACCTGCAAAAGGTATTGATTTCTAATAAGGAAGTTTTGCGCGAACTCTCCTACTTATCGGAAACGTCTCATTAACCTCCAAGAGCCAGTAACTTAAATGTCAACATGGCTCTCATACTCGTAAAAAAATAATATGACGTTTATTACCTACTAACATAAAACCAATAGGTATACTTTGTTTAGACGCCCACTGTTGCGAAAAGTTCATCATCATAGCATAATCAGCCTTTAATGTTCCTGTTGGGATACAGACCTCCTGTTGATGAGAGGGAGTGGGCCGTAATCTACCATGCGGGCCCAGTGCGAGTTGGTAGATGTCATATCTCTTCAAAGTTTTGGTTCTAGGACGTTTGGGATTCACGCAATGCTTTCCTTCACCGTTTTGAGAGCAGTGGTGATGAAATAATTTACACAAAGTGAAGCCTCTGTTATTACTGGGCCGCCACTGCTCCCGGTTTCAAGCCTCAAACTCAAACTAAAAATTTATTTAAATTAAACCATTTACGGCCCTTTTGAATTGTCAAAGAATCGATCAGTTAGTCAAAAATTTGAAGCTAGATCAAAACGTAGATCTCTATGGAGAATAATTGGCAAGAAACTCCGAGGACACTATTTTAAATCAAGATATTACAAAATTCTGGGTACATTATTTTTATAGTTAGTCAATCACATATAATAACTTTTGACGATATCATTTTCATCGTAAATATACCGCAACCGGTCAAGGAGAAGAAGATCGGCACCTTAAGAACCAATTAATTTGTAGTCGTTTCAAAATACGTAGAATACGTAGAGCAGTCACAAAATTCCGTCGAAAACCAGACTTTAATTAATTAAAACAGTAATATTTGTAACTGACTTTACTACGTTTCTGATATTTATTGTTCAGAAACAGACTTCGTTGAACAATAAAAACAGTAGCTATCTATTTCAAACCATTTTTAAACATAAGCACAGTCAGCCTATAATAGTCCCGCAGCTGGTACACTTGGACCTCTCTGTGAGAGGGAGAGTTGGTCCCTCGTCTTCGAATTTTTGGTTTTAGGACCTACCGATTTCCTCACAAAATGGTCCTTCAAGATTTTGTAATTCTAACTATGCCAAGTTTTTACTAAATCACCATAACTTTTCTAAACAATAAATAATTATTTATCACTTAGCTAATCTCAAACTAAATCCGCGATTCCTTGAAGGTCTAATGTTAAGGAGCTAGATAATTTAATAGTAGTTCCTCGTATTGAATGCGGGCCGCTCAACGACCCTCGGGTTAATTTGTGGGAGGAGAGCTCAACAACTAAACTCTTAGCTACCTACCTCGCGAGATGTGGGGGAAGTGGAAAATCTTGGTGAGGTCTGATGAAAGAAAATAAATAAATAATTTTTTTTTACGTATTCTTTTAGTCAAAGCGAGATTAACAATAATTGATTTTCTAAAGACTATGACCTAACCCGTATCATGGTCTATCAGAGTGCTAACTTCATTCTGTCATTAAAGGTAACGGACAGAGTTAATTACGTTACGTTCAGAAGTGTGGATTATTAAACACATAATCAGATACTGACTTTATATTTTCGGTTTACCTATTCCCATATAGAAACCATTGCAAAAATCTAGGCTTTTTTTTAAACAGCTTCACAGGTCTACGAGTAGCAGGTTTTACTAATCATAAATACACACACACCAAAAAAATCAACGTTATGCTCACAGGTAGTCCAACATTAAATCAGCAAAAAAAATTCCAACATTGTTCACTAACTACCTTCTCCCCGAACACCGGCCCCGGTGCTCAATCCCTAACTTCGGAATACCATTGAATAATTCCTATCAGCAGGAGTGCTGCCAACGTAACGGCGGTTTAATATTTTTCTGCGGTTGGCCCGCTTGCTTGTTAGTATGAAGCCTGCATAAGTTCATTGTTGAGGAAAGTCGTAGTTCAGAATACGGGAACTGTTTTCAGTATTCGAAGGATTCAAATGATGGAGAGGAATGGAAATAATAACGTAAGTGGCTTCTAATGATACCGGAACCAGCTACCTGCCTTTTTACTCATACAGACACAAAATTTGATTATAATTTATAATATGTATAGATAGTATAGATACAGAGAAACACACAGATAGATAGATAGATAGATGTTTATTTTTTTCATTAGTTGAGAAAACTGTGTTACATGTCACTTATAAAATGTAATTTTACAAGAGCATTGGGTATGCATTTTTTTTTTGGCGCACTTTGTCCGTGGAGGATTCTTTTGCAACCTATTGTTGAGATCTTTTCTCACATAATTGATTTATAGGTATACAGAACAAGTGTGAGAAATTTTGGATTTAAGATTCCATTAGGTCTAAACCTAAAATTACTTATAAGCTAGGAGTGCGAGAAACACACAGACATGCTGCTCTGTGTATCCGTGACGAAGCGCGAAGCCGTAATGACTATTCGCATTTTTTTTTTAATTTTGTTTGGTTTCCTTTTGACTAACAGCCGAATCTTGCTTCTAATCAGTATTATTTAAAATAGGCTTACCAGAATGCAATGGTTATCATTGTTTTGAATGCACCAACCACAGATTCCTTTCCAGCCATCCTTCATGTCCTCACAACAGTAGTTTATATGCAAAACAGCTAAAATTCAACTTGGCTGTGTCGCACAGGACAGGTTGGTAAAGCTAAAAGTTAATAATAGTCTGTTGTTTGTCCGAACTTTAAACCGTTACAGTCTGTGATTGTTTGTTCAACGACTATAAAATAATATAGGATTAGTCTGTGGTCGCTATCAGGGAGATTTTTGTGGATAATTTGGCGAGGCCTCTGAGAGGCACAGAAACTGCAAGTGGAGCTTATTCGCAGAATATTTTTATCTATCATGAGTGGCAGAGGCTCTTCAATAAGTACCTAAATAGACGTAGGTAATGTGCACAGTGTACGTACATACTATAGTTTGATAACTGGGAGTGAAATTTATAAAGTTTGACAAACTTACATATATGTAATCTAGGGTTTAAAATGTTTGATACATCTAACTTTTCTGTCCATCCAAAGGTTGTCTGGAATCATAAACATCGCTGAAAGCGATCATACCGTGTGTAATACGTGTGCCAATAAGCTTATTCTGCTAATTTATCCTCTTTCAGAACGAAAAATACTAGGCAGACTTACTTTCACTGTCCAATAGAAAATCAACAATAGGTATTTGGACTGTACACCTAAAAATGTTCACACGTATCTGTACCTTAATCTGTGGCCACTTAAAGCTATGTCCACACGCGCCAACGTCACGAGTCGCGAGCAAACACCGCGGCCACCGCAGCGCTATTACATACATTTATACGTGTGCAGCGATCCTAACGGACACTGTCACCGCAAATCAGTGCGCTATGGACGTAACTTGATTTTTGTGGGCGTCGCGTGTGGTCCGCCTATCGGGTTCTACCTCGAATTTGTAGTTGGAAACTAGTATTTTTATATTGGTGTTGTTGGAGGAATGAAAATGTTTGTATTCCAGATTTTTCGCAATAAAAAAAAAATCTTATTGTAAGCTAACATAGAGCTATTGAAAGTGAAAACTGATTTTAAGTCTTAATAAAACAACTGACTGATTAAGACTAAAAACAACCACTAAAAAAAACTAAATAAAAATTTGCGTACGAAGAGCGTCATTTTCATATATTTTTAAATTGTGTTGTTTTAAAATTGTCAAAGAGATATAAAAAAAGACATTTTAATTATGTTTGTACTTAGAAAACAATCTGTGCGTGGCATCGCATTCAATTCAACAATCGTTTAAAATCCATTTGACTGGAAAAAAAATCGATCAACACACCTACATCAAGAAATTAGGTCTTCACGTGACGTAACCAGCTCAATATTTCCCATCAAATATAAAAATGTGGGCACACATCGTTGGCTCGCACATAAATCGCGGCAATCTGAAGTGTGCCGTAGGTACAAAGCGCGCGATGAGTAATGTGCACCGCGCCTTATCGAGCCACCGCGAGCCTTGAAGTAACGACTGCAATTAATACACACGTGAAAAATAGGTAAATTATGACATAAGCATACAAAACAATGTGGGAAACTGGACTTTTGAACTTCTCTGGTTTATTGTCCAGCATAGTATAGTCGACTTCATAATGACTTTATCACTTTTGACAACAATTCCCACTGAATTGAAACTTCAGTAAGGTTGAAACTGGCCCCGATTCTATTGTTCACAAACTAAACTAAATTTAAGTTCAGTGCATCTGTTTCTTTCTATTTCATTATGAAAAGGACAGAAGATAAATATTAGTTTAGTCCTGGCAAATTAATCAGCGTCTGACGTAAATTGACGTATTTTTAGTAGACAATTTTTAATCACGTTTAAACTTGTCTATAGATTATCTAATTTGACAGGACTAAACTAATATTTATCTTCTGTCCTTTTCATAATGAAATAGAAAGAAAAAGATGCACTGAACTTAAATTTAATTTAGTTTGTGAACAACAGAATCGGGGCCAGTATCTAACTTTCACAAAAAGATCTTGTCATTTTATGAAGTGCAAGTGACATTTTAATGAATCAAAAGGTCGTATATAAAAAGATTATTTTAAAATGTGGAAAAGGTTTTTAGGTCCAGTAAAAAAAATCCTATCATTATCTAAAATGATGTCTACATCTCTACACAAAATATTGCGTCGTCACTTAGGTAAAGAAAGATTAAATAATACTTTAGGGAGCGAAAGCACCTATGAATATAAATAGCTTTTATTATGGGAGCAACTCTAAATTTGTGAAATAAGGCTGTTACATAAATTCTAGTTTAGTAGGGACTGGAATTCCTATCAAAGAGATTTCTTTTCAGACATTTTGGGTTGCTCTTATAATAAAAGCTTGTTAATGACATTGCCCTGTTTGTATATACATAGGCATTAAAGAGTGTATTTTCGCCCTTTTTTTTTGTGGATGGGAAATCATCCAATGACCCCTCCCGCTCTGGGTGGAGCAGAAGGGAGTGTCAGACTCTTACTGACTAAAACCCACCCATGTTCCTTCCTTAGCCCTTTGTGTTCCGGGGTAGCGGTAACCCTTTCGGACGATCCCGCTGCCCCGGCAGGCTTCGGCCCTTTCGGGCCCCTTCCTTGTTGCTGACATCTCTTTGAGGCGCGCGTGGAACACGTACGCGCCGTCCGGCACGGGCCTGGTCCTGATCGGACGGAAGGTTACCCATTACTCTCCGCCCGCAGGTCCGCGCCTACGGTGGCCGGGAGTCATCTCGCGGCTCCCGACGCCCGGGGCGTCTCCCGCGGCGGCTGGGACGTGAGGCCCTCTCCCTCAGCCGTCCCGCCACCTCCTTCGCTAGCATGACTGCTTCGCAGAAGGAGGTGACTGCCTCTCGCCCCGGACCATGGCTTGAACCAGGGCCGGGCGCGAGAGGTGTATTTTCGCCCTTAAGAGTAAACTAGTCACGAGCTCGAACTCGCTGGTAGTCATGGTCAAAAAGCACTCTGTCTCGCCTGGCTTCGTGTCCGACAGCGTTAATATCAGTGATGAGCAGTTAGACGCTAGTCTACACGAACAACGTTTAGTTTGCACGCACAGAAACGCCGTTCCGAACTAATAGACGCGTAAAAATATTTGAAAAGTGCTTCGGAAAATCGAGTTTTATGAAATAACCACTGCATAAATCAATTAGAAATAAAGTTTATTGATCTCTTCGATAACTGAGCTTTGTCAGTAAGGACTTGGTTTTGAAGATTTTACAGTTCTTTTATTACTTACTAGCTTTTGCCAGCGACTTCGTCTGCGTGGAATAATGACTTCCGGAAATTGAGGCACTAACTCTCATAGAGTTTAACCGATGCTCTTTCTTCTTCCGATTCTTGAGAACGCGTATTTCTCATTCAACGCGTTTTTCTAGACAATAGCGGGCGGACGCCGGCGTCCGCTTGGGGCTTGAATAACTAAAAATATATAACTACGTCTAATATATAAAATAATATATAATAAAACCTACTTCACTTAAAACTAAATACCTATAACTACTATAATTAATAATACCTATACCTATAATTAATAAAAGTACCTACGTTTTTACCTACTTAATATTAAAAAAAAAACTGAACATAAATTAACCAAAACTTACCTACTACTAACTACTACTAACCTATTACTACTTCACCTAAAAAGAAATCCTGTTTTCCCAACATTTCCCTTCACTGCTCTGCTCCTATTGATCGTAGCGTGATGAAAAGTATACTATAACCTGCCCAGGAGTATAAAGAACAATTGTACCAAGTTTCGTTGAAATCCGTCGAGTGGTTTTTGTTCCTATAACGAACATACAGACAGACAGACAGACAGACAAAAATTTTACTGATTGCATTTTTGGCGTCAGTATCGATCACTAATCACCCGCTGATAGTTATTTTGGAAATATATTTCATGTACAGAATTGACCTCTCTACAGATTTATTATAAGTATAGATTGACACCCAAAGTTACGTTAAAAATAGCAAGAAAAACGAATCTTTGTTGGCTCATAACTTTTTAATCGCTTTTTACTTTACTATTCTGTTTCCGTACAGACACAATTAATGATAAGTCAAAACGATATCATGTTTAACTTTGGATGCACAATGTCAAACAGTGGAGTAATATTCTTCCGAAATTTGTATAGAAAAAATATTGAAAAGTGGCACCTTTGGAACCAAAAACTGAAGGCCAATTCTTGTACAAAAAAGTTTAAAAAATTATATCCAAATCGCAATCTCATATCCGCGACAGTCAATGTCAAAAACTTGTCAAAAATGGTGGTAAATCTATACATATAATAAAATCGTAGGAAAGTCAAAACTGTACATTGAATATTTTTTTAAAATAATACTTGGGGCGTGATCTACAATCGATACCGAAGCCAAAAATATAGTTTTTGGAATTTTTGTCTGTTTGTCTGTTTGTCTGTTTGTCTGTTTGTCTGTCCGGGATAAACTCAAAAAGTACTGCATGAATTTACTTCAAATTTTGCATGAATATTACTAAGAGGTCGGGTCAACATATAGGCTACATATTATCACGCTATCACCTACGGGGGAGGAGCTGTGAATCTTTATTTTTCTTACGCATTCTGTGACAGCGTGTAATCTAACGACGCATATCTAAATGTTGTTTTTGAGTAAGCCATGCTATTATCTGACGTTACACTATAAAAACTACGCCATTTAAGTAACTTGGGCAGAGAAATATAGTTTAATGAATGTTAGTAGTATAAAGACAATTTTAAAACAGCGCCATCTATGAGATTTCATAAAAATCAAATCAAGTTACCTACATGTTAACATTTTTTTGGAAATTAATAATTTAAATTTGATCATGTTGGCGAGGTAAGTAGTTAGTTATTCTTAAAATTCATAGATGGTGATGTGCATTTTCTTCATAAAAGTTGTATCGTATAGTTCGTTTTGACAAATTCAAGTTCCAACAAAACCCTCAAAATCTTGAGCAGAGTTGAGGAAGACAATTTAAAAAAAATGCGGTGTTAAGTATTACAAAAAAGTTTGTTCATTGATGATGATCATTTAATTTCATGACACCCTCGCGGAGGCGAGCGTCAGTGACAGTCCCAGCCGCATGCGTCATCTGTTTGCCGTCATCTTGGTGGTTTTGTGGAGTCGCAAACCCGGTAGCTTTGTGAGAGAAGTATCGCCATCATCTGTCTGAAGATTTTCAACGAGCTTTGAGGCGCGCTACTGGAGACGAAGTCGAAGTAACTGATGAACGCGTGCTGAACACCTGTCTCAGTTTACTTCAATATGTGGTACTTTCTATCGGCGGCAATCCACTGATCGAATATGGGTTACCAGCTCCCCAATCACCACCGTATCAAGACCGTGAAAATCGGGAGTATAACGCGAAATGACCACCATACGAAATGACCATGTTGCTTTGTTCTCTTCAGAGCAAAAGCAAATTTATGACACCGTCCTTGAAAGCGTTGGGCAAAACCAGGGTAAAATGTTTTTCTTAGATGCTCCTGGTGGAACAGGAAAAACATTTGTTACCACTGGCATACTTGCAGAGGTCAGGAGGCAAGGCAAAATTGCTATTGCTGTAGCGTCGTCTGGAATCGCTACCACACTGCTTCCGAGTGGCAAGACAGCACATGCCATGTTTAAAATTCCCATCGATTTAGAGAGCGCGGAAACGCCTGTTTGGGGTGTGTCACGTAACAGCGATAAGGGACACGTGCTCAAGGATTGCTCTCTGATCGTATGGGATGAGTGTACGATGGCCAATAGGAAGGCCGTTGAGGCCGTGGACAGAATCCTGCAGGACATCCGCAGGAACGAACGTTTGATGGGGGGTGTCACAGTTCTGTTCAGTGGTGATTTTCGGCAAACGCTTCCAGTGGTGACGCGGGGCTCGAGGGCTGACGAGGTGAATGCTTCGTTGAAACGATCTTCGTTGTGGTCACGAGTTCGTACGCTGCGCTTGACCATTAATATGAGAGCTCGGCTCGGCGGCAATGAACGTGCTCAAGAATTCTCCGATGTCCTTCTAAGTCTTGGCGAAAGCACTCTACCAGAAGAGACAGGTGATGCTTCCAGAGTCTCTCGGTAGAGTGGTATCCAGCTTAGAAGAACTCATTCACTGTGTACACGGGGACATCAGTCGTATACCGCACCAGCAGAATTCTTGGGTGTGTGAGCGGGCCATTTTGATGCCCAAAAATGATCAGGCTGCAGCAATTAACGAAAGCATTTTCTCGGAAATTGAGGGGAATAAAGTGGTCTACACCTCGACAAACACTGTTGTCGAGCAAAATGACGCCACACATTATCCCGTGGAATTTCAGAGCTCCCTGTCAGCAAGTGGACTTCCAGCGCATACCATCAAGCTGAAGGTCGGTGTTCCGATTATGCTTCTTCGGAACCTATCTCCTCCGAAGTTGTGTTAATCGCCTTACAGCCCATTCACGACTTCGGTCTAAGCGGCGCGCGGCGCGGCAGGCGGCGCGGCGTGCGTTTTACACGCCACGTACCCTCAGTAGCGGCTAGCGGCAGCGGTCGAGGTGGACGTATTTAGGTCGTTAGAACGCTCAAAATCAAATTAATTATGGCATTATCAAAATTATCTCTTTTGTGTTTAGAAAGCAGTATATTTTTAAAACAAGTATGACAGAAGGAGTGCACGAACTGAATAAAGATCGATATTTAAATGGCAAATTTCGTGACCTATACGAAGATTACAGAAAATATCCGGATAAGTTTTATGAGTACACAAGAATGAGTGTGGAAAAATTTGATTATATTCTATACTTATACTCTATACCCATTACCGCCACAAAATCGTCTAAAATTTTTTGTTTATAAGTTCGCCGCCGAGCCGTCACATCTACGCCGCTATCCGGGCCGCTGTGTTTCGTTGCGTCGCGTCGCACTCATTCGCCAGTACTTTTGATCTCGCCGTTCCCCGCACCGCGCGCCGCTGCAACGATTCGCTCCGACAAAACCGCTCGCGTTTTCGCTGTGAGCGGCGACTCGTGGCGTGCTTCAAACATTTTCATACTTTTGTTCTTACCGCTCGCCGCCCCGCGCTTAGCCGCCGCTCACCGCGGCAAGGTCGTGAATGGGCCATTAAAGTCATATCCCTCCACAGAAACACCATTGAGACGGAAATTCTTACGGGTTGTGGCGTCGGCGAGGCAGTATTTATACCACGCATTCCCCTAGTACCTCATAACTTCCTGTTCCAGTTCAAGCGCGTACAGTTCCCCGTGAGTGTTTGCTTCGCGATGACCATCAATAAGTCGCAGGGCAGCGGGTGTCGACCTCAGGACGAGTTGCTTCTCACACGGGCAACTGTACGTCGCTTGCTCCCGCGTCACCAGTCCTGACTCTCTTTACATTTTGGCTCCTGGCAGCATAACTACCAACGTAGTTTATAGGGAAGTGTTGTAAAGTATGATACCTTTGTACGTATTTTTACTCTTTTGTGTCCTGGAATGTATTCCTGCATTATTTTCTCTATTTCCTTCAGTCACATCTTATGACTGAACTCAGCAGGACTCCCATATAACTCTCTTCACTTGCTTTGCTTGCAAAAAAAAACTTATATTTTAATGCTATTTTAAAAGTTGTGTACATAGAATGCTATGCCGGGGCAGCGGGATTGTCCGAAAGGGTTACCGCTACCCCGGAACACAAAGGGCTAAGGAAGGAACACGGGTGAGTTTTAGTCAGTAAGAGTCTGACACTCCCTTCTGCTCCACCCAGAGCGGGAGGGGTCATTCGATGATTTCCCATCCATAAAAAAAAAAAAACTTATAATGCTATAGCGACACTGGCATCTTGGGTATTTTTGGTGCTGTAGAGCATGCACGCAGACGACGTCGCGGGCAGCAGCTAGTTAGATATATTTTTGATAGATTGAAACTGAGATTGGAATACGAACGTTCCTATAAAATACGGAAATAAGGTACCGCTTTGTTGTCGGACAAATATAAATCATCAATTCAGTATATTTTGTATTTGATACAATGAAATTAATTTCCAAATCGGCGTAGTAGCATCATTAGCGACTGCCATTGTTTGAAACTGTGCTGAGTGAGGCGTCATCACATTATCATTTTAATGCTCCCGTCGGATATGTTGATCGTCATTTTTAATTTAGTCGATTGCAATAGCTTTGCAGCGATTAATAATAATGTGTCGAATTTATCATCAATTTTCATGAAACGTGTACATTTTTACATAATACGCTGAAGTAACTACAGTAAATTATAGTATACATGCCTTTAATTATGATAACGTTAATTATTTCCAAGTAATGACTTGCTATATTAGTAACATTTGTACTTCATTTGAGGCTTCCGCAATTAATTCATACTAATAATATTGCTATGATTAACTGGCGAAATCCTGTTGCTACATCCCTTTTGAGGGTTCCGTACCTCAAAAGGAAAAAACGGAACCCTTATAGAATCACTCGTGTGCTTGTCTGGCCGTCCGTCACCCAAACACAAACGTGTAATGTAAATAAATTAATTTTGAATATGGGGGTAATTTTTGGGGGAAAATAGTTTTTTTTTTTTAAAGTTCGCAATCTGTACCGTGTGACATATCAAATGAAAGGGCTTACTGTGACGATCTCAATTATATTTTTTCTTAATTTTAAAGTAAATTGTATTAAAGTTATTTAAGAAAATAGACGAAAATTTGCCATTCTCCCCACTTAACTCCGCCCCCCCACTTAACTTATCGCTAAGACTAAAATTTTGAAAAAAATACAGCAATTAGTTCTATGCCTATAGATTACAGGAAAACCTATAAAAAGTCTGTGGTCTTAAAACAACATGGTAAATCTCTCAATATTGTGCGTACAAACATATATTTTCAGTTGGAATGTATGGGAGAACATGATTTTCAACCACAATGTTAAGCTTGTTCTTGGGATAATTTATTCCAACTAACCAACAAAACTTCATTGTGCGTGGTCCAACACGCACTTGGCCGATTGTTTTTATTAATAACACCAATCTACTTTATTCATTTGTAGCTGCTCACCGCGGTTTCACCCGCATAAGTCTGGATCTACAATATAATATATTAATAGGATTCCTTTTTCTGTTTCACAAACCAGTAAAATCAAAGCCGCCAATTTAATATGAAAGTCAATTATAACGAAATACGTGTTCAAAATATACAAATCCAAAAATAATGTCCACAAAAGGTTGAAAGTCAAATAACTTTGTTATTATTTGCCCTTCGTAGAACGTACGCGGCGCGGCACGGTATATAATTGACTCCAAAAGCCGATTTGATCTTTTGGGAAAATTGGTTTTCCATAAAGAAGGCACTATCTGTCCTGTTAATATCAGTTAAGGAAATAATTTCGAGACTTAATGAAATACAGTGTAATGTACGAGTGTTTGGTACTTAATGCTGATGAGTTTGACTTCAATGGAGGATTAAATAGGAAGACTGTCAGTTCGATGGGATCTCTTTTACTTAAGAGTCAACTTAAATTTCACCGTCCCCGCATTCACCCTCTTAGGGGTGGAATTTCGAAACACCCTTTCTTAGTGGATAACTACTCTTCACAAAGAACACACCCTCCAAATTTAATATATCTAGGACCAGCGGTTTAGGCTGTGCATTGATATATCAGTCAGTCAAGGCTTTGAATTTTGTATATTTATATAGATTGTGTGCGTGCCTAGAAGCTACTGGTAAAGTTTAAACAAGGTCCAAATGAATATTTGGACCTTGTTTAAACTTTACCAGTAGCTTTTTTATCCTTTTTGGGTCTCAGTTTAGAGTATTGTTTGTTCAGTGAGTTAATGACGTGAAAAAGCTTAGATTCCACCCATGTGATAGTTAAAAACCTGTACAAAAAATGTGTAAAATATAACGTTCTCAAATCACTCTAGTGAGAATGAAATAATAAGTAGCTTCGACAAATAACCTACACAAGCAAAATAGCTTGTTAGCTGATGGAAACAAAGTGGTCTCTAGTTCATTATAATATATGCATAGCTATATTTCATAGCTTATCTTCTACCTAATACCTCAGAGACAAACCTGAGACACTCTAAACTAATTTAATTTCGTCAGCAAATATCAAAAGTTTGTCTCAAAATATGAATATAAAATCTAAATTATAAGTAAGGAGCAAACACGAGCTATTTTGCAATTAACTAAAAAACTAATTTAAATGGAAACTTATTAAAAAATGTCTGTCACTAAAGTTCAGAAACACTCCTTATTCATTAGCTGTTGAACAACAAAACAGTTTTAAGACAGCATTCAGAGCGAGCACAATTTTGCTGGAACTCTTTTATACTTAAAGTCAAAAAGTCAGAGGAAAGTAGAGGGCGATGGGATGTTTATTTTATATCTCAATTAATTAGCGTGGCTCGTAGCGAGTTTAATCCCGTATTCATGACGCAGACTTAATAAGTGAGTTGATTCAAATTGCAAAACTGCTAACTCAACAGGCGACTGTGTCGGACGGTGCGCGATGTTGTGGCGAGACTGGTCGCAGCTATTTTTTGTGCGAGGATTTCAAATATTATTCTCTAGGGTTGTTTGAGAAAAATGTGTTTGAGTATTTTAGAATTTTGTCAAATGAATACTTATTTAACAGCAATGGACGGCAGTTACGGCTGAAATGATGATAATGGGTATTTAACTATGTTTTAGCAATTATAATACAAAGTACATCAAGTCAATCAAAATATTGCTTATGGGTGTTGAATACCTGGCAGCTAAACCAACGAATTCAGATGGATATCACTAGTGGTACCGCCGTAATATCGCACACCGCCACAAAGGAAGTTGAAGGTAAAATAAACTAGTGGCATCGTCCTCTACTTTTTGCTAACAAAGGCTCACAGAGAGCTTAATTTCCGTATTTGCGGCATATTTGTATGTATGACAGTGTTTGTATTCTGTATGCGACGTATTTTGGTTTTGTGAATTCAATCCCTGTGCGGAGGTGCAAATGATTGTGTTGTCCTCATATTCAGGTCATGTCAGAAACAGAGAAAACCTGCTGTTTCTAGCTGCTAAAATTATGATATTTCTCTAACTACGTGTGATTGCATTTGGATGGAATTAATTTCATAAAGTTTTGAAACATAGAGATGTTTGCAGCGACGGAAATATTGATTTTGGTACAACTTCTAATAAAGTATCCAACCTCTAAGCTGCACTAAAATTTAGGCAACTTTAAGGACTGCTACCAAAAATGCCAACAAAAACCTACATAAACACGTCTCAAATTCAAATTCATGATCGCCCCCAGAATACCCAAAAATGTTAAGAGGCCTAAACAAAATTGTCTATAACCTAATAGTGTGGACCTCCTTCGCAATCGCGGCGGTGCGTGACAACACCGAATTGTGCGCACCTTCCGTTAAATTTGCTCCGACAATAAGGCCCAGGGGAATCGGCCCTGCGAACACCGTATGATATTATCCCGGAGTGACCACGGGACCCTCAATCTACCAAAACATTGGCGTAAGACATGAGAGGACAGGGATTTATAGAGGTTTTATATCACCAGTGGCTTTGACCCTTCTTTCGCGTTAGTAACCGCCCAACGTTGGCTGAAACTCGACTGAAACTGAGAAACTAAGGAAAAAAATAAATTCCAATCATAATTTAAAACAGCCACACAAACACAAAAATGGATATGTATAAATTGATCACAATCTTATTAGCAACATAAATGACGACAATGATCTAAGCAATTACACAAAAGGCATCAGTATTCATTTGTATAACAATCGCATCAATAGCTATCACTGGCGGAGGTGATTATGTAGATACCACTACCGGACATAGCCTACTAGTCACAGCACTAATTTATGGTATCGACATCCTAAATTGTCGTGTTTATAGTGATGTCCTTTATTTTACGATCTATGTCTTCCGACGTACAATGTATGCAGATACGAATCAAGTAAGATTTACTAGCACACCTGATGCCTTGTTCTAGCTTTATCTTGCTCCCGGCCACCAAGCTGAATCCAATCTGTTCGTAGTAGTAACTGCTGCAGATTCAATTGCTCATAGACTCGATAAGACTTCGAGAAAATATTTCCATTATCAGGCTTAGCCAGGCTTAGATGATATAAAACAAAGGAGGAAATCAATTCTGAAATGACAAATAATATATATATGTTCTAAAGAAATTGGGATATATGCGAGAAGATGATGATGACCAAGTTCAGATATAGGTTTGATTATAGATCTTTCTTGTAATGAGGAAACCACTTCATGCCTCATGGCATTAAGTCGACTATATGTCTGTGCCCTTATATGATACTAGTGGTCCGTCCCGGCTTCGCACGGGTGGAAAAAAAAGACAAAAAATAGCCTATAATAATCAGTGATAATGTAGCATTAAAATGGTGAAAGAATTTTTTTAAATCGGTCCAGTACTTTTTGAGCCAATTCGTTACAAACATACATACAAAGCTTTCCTCTTTATAATATTAGTATAGATGAATAATTAAAAAACATCAATGTAACTGGAGTATTAGAAGTAGCAGCATACTCAACGTTTCGGTTGCCCAAGCGTTCTCTTGACATAATTCCATAGTTACCCTTTACCGCTCCAAGGTGAATAGAGGAGCTGTTTTTATAAAACCACCTCGTTATCCCAACCTTTTTCCCAGAACCGAAGTGAATGAAATATTCAGTACAAAATTAAAACTTTTTGGATCGACTCATCAAATAACCCATATTGCAGAGTGTCGTTCACAAAAAGTAAACTCCACACAGGACGTGGTGCGCCGTACGGACCAACGGATTGTTTTCGTTTTGCTTCCTGTTCGTCGGCAAAGGAAAATGTTTTTTGTATTGTTGGACAAATTCATGGGGAGGATTCGAAATGGGATTAATTTCGTGATGAAGATGGCTGAAAGTGAAAATGTTCCCGTCAGTAATATGATACTGATTGTTATATTAGCTTATTTTGTATGAATCTTCATCATCTGCCTAGCTTTTTCCCAACTATGTTGGGGTCGGCTTCCAGTCTAACCGGATGCAGCTGAGTACCAGTATTTTACATGGAGCGACTGCCTATCTGACCTCCACAATCCAGTTACTGCGTATAGCGATACCACTTCGTAAGACTGGTTGTCAAACTTTCGGGCTTTTAACGACCCGTAACAGCTGTCAAAGATACCCGAATGACAGCCGGCACCAAAGGTTTAATGTGCTTTCCGAAGGTCTTGGTACGTAAATATGGTCACCCATCCACGGACCAACCGCGACAAGCGTAGCTTAACCTAATTGATCGATCAGTGCGGCTATTATTTTTTAGCCACAGGCCCCTCCTTATTTATGTGAATATGATACTATAAATACCTAGTTCTAATCTCATTCAATCCACAGCTGACTTTCGGCTCCATGTGTATCAATAGTTTTGACATAAATGGCGGGGATTGATCAACTTTTAGCAGATAAATACTCTTTGAATGCCTGTATAGTACCATTGACACGTATCTTTTTAATTATCTAGTGTTTCCTGTCCTATGTTAACCGAAGTCGACGGGATAACAATAGCTTGCGTGAGAAGGTTCCACACAGCACTAATGTACAAAAGTGTATTTTACATGGCGCCAGTTATATATAACTGCTTACCGTCGTCAATCAAGGAATTGAACGTGAGCTTATTTAAGAAACGGCTAAAATCCTTTCTTGTGAATTACTGTATTTCGGAATTCATAGCAGACAAAACTGTAATGACAGAATGTTGACATGCTAATAAATTACATCTGTTGTTGTTCTTGACATTTTTGTCTAACGACATTAGTATTGTATTGACATCTATAAAATGGTATTAGTTTTGTATTTTGATATCTTTATTGTATATTGACATAGTCTTAATATTAGTTTTCATTTTATTTTGTATTTTAATTTTCCTGTTTTATTGCCATTGGTTTCTATTACTATTTCTTATTAATTAATTTGTCAAAATGTGTCATTCTTTGTAATATTGTTATTGTCCAGGCTTCTTTTTATTTTATTTTATTTTCGAGGCTTGGCTGATTTGATTGTTAAATCAGAAACATTTGTACGCCCTCTGGCTTAACATAGCGCACTATTCAATTTTTATATAACATCATTATTGTACCTATGTTCAACAAATTAATAAATGACTTATGACTTATGCGATATCACTAGTGAGATGATAAAAGGGGCGTCAGAGCTCCGCCAGTGACTTGGACCACGGGCCAGTTTTCTGATTAGCATCAGACGCTGCCCTTTGGCTTACCTTTTGACGTTCGATCATATTGACCGTTTGTGCGTACCTTTTTCGACATCTATTGCAAATAGACATATCAGTTATATTGAATTTTATATTAACTTTGCGCTGGATGGAAAATTTTGTAGCTTATTTTAGTAATCATAATAGTAATCTGCATCAATTTCGAGGACATTGATGAAGTTTACTATTTTGATTACTTTTTAAATTGTTATCTTTTATGGTCTGTGTCATCATCACATTATTACAAAAGACTTTTCTCAACAAGTTTTTCTTAAAATTATACAGAATGATACTCTTTATCGAATCCAAACAATAAACAGTGACTGTAGTATTTCTTATTATTAATTTATTCTTAATTTTTTCATTTAATTATAGTGTTCAACTCAATTTTATTTAAACACTTCTTTGTTCAAAAACACAATTTTAAATTGCAGCCTCCAAACACTACATTCACACGTCTAGTTGGAATTATACTCATATCATAAAACACCTCGCAAGACCAACTTTAACATAGCGAGCAAAATTACTAACAGAAGTTTAAAGTGCAAACCGAAAAAAGAACAATTTCGCAAAAAACTGACTTTCCTTACTGGACCTGCATCAAAAATGCGGTCAGAGCTGTGGGGCGAGGCGCGGTGAGGTGCGGCGAGGCACAGTGACACGCTCTATGCAAATGTTCCGCCGTACAAAGGGGCGACTTCTTTCGCCTTATGCATAACAATTTTGGCTAATTCCCTACACCAGCTCTTAATCGCAGCCGGACACACTCATATTTTTTTGTTTGTTTTGTTGTCTTTAAATCCTAAATTTTATGGCATGAAAGTGTTTAACAAATGAGATGACTTACACGTCTTGTTGTTGAACACATTGGTCGACAGATTCGTTGGTGTAGTAGTGGTCAGAGCGGCTGCTAAATATAGGGTCCAGGATTTGATTCCGAGGTTGGGAAAAGTGTTATATGATTTTTCTATCCAGAATTGCAGCCCGGAATCTTGAATTGTGGTTGGTTAAAGGCTTGCCTATTTTATGGAACTAAAACATAACTGTCGCAATATTAGTTGACTAATCACATCTCTACTTAACCCTTTGGGAACATGGACGTGATGTTATATTTTGATTAACAATTCCACTAAAATACTTAGTGGTACACTAGTGTGTATCATTGCGGTTGTTCTGCCGTACTTACATATTCTAGTAGCTACATGAAAACTTAAGGAACCGGAGAGAAACATCTTGTTCTATGGCAATGCGAATACATTAGTAATGAGTATAAGCGCGGAGTAACCATTTCATTAGCTACCCTAATAAAGCTGGCTGTACGATTATCTTCTATTTATTGTACGTTAGTTACAGCTTGACTAGTATAGTTTGCAATTTAACGATGCAGAGTACTAGCTAAGCAAGGTTAATTTATTTTCTCTCTCAAGATTTAATAGGAATGGTCTTTTCAGTCATGTATTATCATTTATTACGTACTTTGAGTATGTTTAGGATTAATAAGCAAAGCTCTCCCTGATCAATTTCCATAGAACAACAAACAAACGTTCTATGTTTACATTACATATGTTACTGAAAACCAGCGCTGGGGCTGTGTGTCTCGTATAGGGTCGTAGCGTTATGCTGAGTGATGGTCGTTTTGCGTGGATGTGACGCATGTTTTACCGCAAGTTGTTTTTTTTTGTGTTTGTGCTCTTTTTATGCCACAAATAAATGTATTTTCTTTTTTTTTTCTTACATTTTCACACGATCTACAACTCCACGGGGATTTTGTTTGTCTGTAGGTACATCATCATCTTATCACACCGCAACTTTAAAGTAAAACCGTTACTAAACAAAAATTTTCATGAATTGAGTTATCAATGCCGTCTATTTAAAATATAGTAAACTGCAACATAAACTTGTCTTTTTTTGTAAAATATTGTTATAATAAGACCTCATTAAATGACTTAAAGAACCCTGCACTCAGATTTTATTGACAAAAAACAGTGACTTTTTTTCTAATATTGGCTCTCCTGTAAAATTTTATAATTTCGTTTAGTATCGGTTTTACTTTAAATCCGTTCTCAACAGAAATTGCAAAACTTGTGAAATATAGATACGCCTCTGCCTTACCCTTCGGAGATGGCTGCCACCTGAAGCGGGTATCTAAAACCAAAATTAAAATGGCCGCGGCTCACTCCGGTTCGGTCCCGGTTCCCTCCCGGCTCGGTGCCGGCTCGGTGCCGGCTCGGTCCCAGGCGTGCATTATTCATGACACCGGCACGCACGCCCGCGCATGAATTGAAACGAACCGGCGCGACGCTCGCCTTTTATGACCCCAATGTAAATACGCTCCTCGAGCGATCCGTTTCGGATGGATTTGATTTCTGAATGATAAAATTTAAAATGACATTATTTTTCATGGAAATGTTTGTGACTTTTCGCAGTTGAGATTTAAGCTGTTTGTTTGTTGTTTTTTAAACTAACAAACTTCTGTTTTAACTTTATTTTAACGTTACAAAGTCTTTGGTGCAGTGAAATTTTAAAGCAAACGAATGATAATAAAATGCAACACATTTCTTTCTATAAAAAAACAGCCTAAATATTTGAGCGTTAAAAACGGCATGGTCGAATTTACAGTTTAGTTAGATGTAACTTCTCTACACTCGAAAAAGTCCCCTCCGAAATGCTCGCGTTATTTTTTTTTTACTTTTTTTTTATTCGTTAACCTAAACAAATGCCAAGCGGGCCGAAGACCGCCGGCGTCAAAGGACAGGTATGTACAACTATGTAGGTTCATACTACACACTAATAAAATTTCTAACTCATTCTTAACATCATCAAGTCTCTACAGACGACATCAATCGTTTTTAAGTATAGTCTGTTCCAAAAATATCTGATGAAAATGTAATCAAATGGATCAGGATTCGTACACCTCTACTTACCTGTGGATGCCAATTTGTAGTTCAACTTAAAAATTATTTGCTTTGATTTGGTTATTAGAATACTTAATCCGAAATTCTTAATTTGAATCACAATAAAGATGTTTTTCTTTTAACAATTATTGAGGTTAATTTAACAATCTCAATTTAATTTGATGAATCTTAAATAATTGTTAGAAAAAGTGATGACATAAACAATTAAAACCTTGTTAACACATCTATGAATGTACTAATTTGCTATAGTGAGTGATTGCGTAATAATTGTACCTGAATAGGGTTTGCTTGTAATTTCATCAGATACGAGTACTCTTGGAACAGACTATAGTAGTGAGCGGGAAAATGTATGATGAAACACAGCCGACATTAAATGCATGAGATACCTAAGCAAATATTCTACACATTTCTGTACTTGATGTAATCATAAAGTGGAATGTCTGTTTGCAATTTCTGAATAAGTTCCGTTAGAAAAATAACTCGCTTCGAAAAATGTATATTTTGTTTGTTCGTAAGGTGAACGATGTTTCTCTTCTGATATAAGTAGGACTTACAAGACCATTTTGAACACTGGCCAGCTTTTCATCGAACTATTCGGAGAATATGGAAGTAAGTGATGGTTTGAAAACTTTGGGTGTTCATCGGAACATTTTATTTAACACCATTAGTCTAGTTAAAATATATATTAAGCAGCCTCTGTAGTCCTTGTTTTGCTGACAAGAAAAAGTTTCACGGGATCCCTCTCCAAAACAATTAAAATTAATATTCCATACCCTCAACGACGACAGTGTTCCTCGACGCGGTACTGCGTGTCGATCTCCCCGTCGGCGTTAATAGCGTTAGCTACGCAGACGATGCTCTGGTGTTGGCCGGCGGGGACACCTTCGAGAAGACCATCCAACTTTCCGAACTCCGGGTGGCAATAGTCATGGCGCCAATCCGCGGGCTGGGTCTGGGGATAGCGCCTCAGAAAACTGAGGCGTTATGGTTCCATAAGCTATCGAGGAGCAGAGAGCCACCCAGCTCGTTGGTTCATGTCGGAGATGCGCAAGTTCAGGTGGGGCGATACATAAAGTATCTTGGCCTGACCCTGGACGGTTGTAACGGCTTCGAATAGCACTTCGAGCGCCTGGTTCCACGGATCGAGGAGGCAGTGGGTGCTTTGCATAGACTGCTGCTCAATCTTGGGAGACCTCGGGAAAAAGTTTGCCGCCTCTACGCGGATGCCGTGCGATGGTCCTTTACGGGGCGCCTTTTTGGTCAGGTAGACTGTCAGGCGTCTGACGCTGTAGGACTAAAGTCAATACAGACTGCAGCGGAAAATGGCCATTCGTATCGCACGAGGATACCGAACGATATCCTTTGAGGCGGCAACTCTCCTGGCGCGCTTTCCGCCGCTGTATATCCTGGCGGAGATGGACGCGAAGGTCTACGACCACATTCGCGATATCCGTCAAAGCGGGAATAGTGTGCCAGGAAGCGCATTCGTAAGGCTGAGGTGGCGAAAACGGCGACACGCGCTCGAGTGATAGCGCGAGTGGCTACAGCAGCCGTATTATTCGCGCAAGCGCGTTGTCGAAACCGTTCTGCCGCACTTTGAAGCTTGACTGAAAAGAAGAGAGCGCATCTCCTTCAGGCTCACCCAGGTGCTCACCGGACATGGTTGCTTTGATGAGTTCCTGAACAGAATTGGGCGAGAGGCAAATTGCCACCTGCGGAGGCAGCCTGGTTTCCGCACAACACATGTTCGAGGAGTGTCCTGCTTGGACCTCCGAGCAGCGGGTCGTGGTTGCCAGGATCGGGCGAAACCTGTATCTGCCGGCAGTAGTGAGGGCTATTCTGGCAAAGAATTGCACGGAAGTAGCCTCCTTCTTGAGACCGTGATTGTCAAGAAGGTGGCCGCCGAGTGGGATCGGGAAAGGGCTGATCCTGCTCGTGAAAAGAGTCGTCGGGGAGGCAACCGTCTTAACGCCTAATACCAATGCCGAAACCCGCTTACCAATTAAACTAGGTGGACCTTTGGGGTCGCGGGTGCACAGAGCCCACTCAGTGCACCCGCTCACTCATTCACTCGGTGGGCTCGTTGACTACCAAGTGACCCCATTCAAGATAGTGGCACAGTGGTCACGTGTTGCCATGCATAATGAGGCTCAGGGGAGACCCCTTTAAAGTCTCCCCAGGGATGTGCTTTACAGGCGTTGTACAATGCACAGGAGGGATTCCCGAAGTGGTCTTTTAAGAGCAACCGGGACCACCCCTATGTGCTGATGGTGATAACCGGTGTGGTTTTAGTGAGGTAAAAATCCCACACTCCCCAACGGGAAGTCGGGGAGTGTGGGATTTTCCCCGGGAGTCAGGTGCCTTTTAAATGTTTCCCACAGAAAACAAAAAAAAGACTATCAAAAAAACGACCCAAAAAATTGCTTCGTAAAATGATCACCTATTTATTAAACGCGTCAGCAAAATGATTCCTCCGCGCTGTGGCCATGTTAAAAAATTCAATTAAAAACCTCATTTGTGTTTTTCATCAAGTTAAAAACTCTTGTCGTGTCTGTTCGACGCCGAAATATTAACACACGGTTTGAGAGGAAAGACGGGAGCGAGAAGAAAGATGAATTAATTAGGAAAAAAACTATTTTGGCTTTAATCAAAACTACCCACAAACTACTAGATTTTTTCTTAAAAACGTTTAGAATAAGCAAAAACGCCTATAAAATCCTTGAAAATATAAAGTCAAGTTTTGGATTTGGATGACAAAACTTTTCTAATCATTCCTGCTATTTATTTAATTAGACGAAAAAGTTAAATTGTATGTAAAACTATCCTTGGTGCTACGATACTGATGATAATAATTAAACAAACCAACAGCACTTACAAAACTCTCAATTAAAACAAATAATAATTAACTCGCTAAAACAAACACACGCACACGTATCTGAAAGCTGCACTGCAAACAAACTAAATCCTCCTGTAACTCGCGCCGTGGAAACGAAGCAAAACTCTAGTCTTTGACTTGGAAACAAATAGTTAATTACCTAGAGAGCTCGTTAGGCATGGATTGTGCCAAAGTTGCCGCTACTTTTTACAGTGCAGCCTTAAGTTCGCGGGATTTTAAACGAACCAAGGAACGTCTCGTTCTACTTACGACGTTTTTTTAGAATACCGTTGTAGTGAATGAATGTTTGAGAAATGGAGGTGACTCGCTGTAAATGGAGTTTTGTTTCGGTTTCAAAGACTTATTGGGCTATTTAAAAAGGGATTTTGGTTAGTCATTTGGGTGTGGAAATTAGGTGCTATTTGTTATTGAACTGATTGGCTTATTGCCTTAAATACATCATGAGACAAAGCTATTTAGCAGAACAAGGACTTTTATTCTTGAACCAAAATGTAATAAAATACCAAGATAAATAAAGAACAAACTCAAACTCAAACTCAAAGCATTTATTTCAATTAAACCATTTCCAGGCACTTTTGAATTGTCAAAATTAACTAGTCGGTCAGTTAGTCAGAAAGTTGAAGCTAGTTGCCCATTCCAAAACGTAGATCTCTTGGAGAAGAACGGGCAAGAAACTCCAAGGACACTCTTTTAAATTAAGATATTACAAAATCCTGAGTACAGTATTCTTGTTGCTTCTATATGTGAGAACAATGTTATGAAGAAACAATTCAAGATAGTTATAAGATTAAAAAGAAGCCCTGGCAGCTAAGAGATGACCAGTCTCAACTGACAGCGCCCGTTCACGAACATGACGCATGGATCAGCACCATCCAGCTCAACCATTTTGAAGGGAACCGAATGATCCAACACACGCGCCACCATCAGTGAGACATTTAAGTGAGCATGACACATTCTCAACTGCCATGCTCTTTCAAGTCAATATAAAAAAAATTATAATGAACGGATCCATGGTTCTTACATTTACAAAAATTAAAAAAAAAAAAAAAAAATGCTTCTAAATTATACAAAACTATAGTTACCAATTTATTTACGAGATGAATAAAATTTTACTAGAAAGAGGTATAAGATATTAAAGTAACAATTAAAACTTGATTGAATTAAAAATACACATTAAGTTCGAATGTCAGAAACACTTAAAAAAAAAAAAGAAAAGAAAAAAAAGGGAAGCATGTCTTCCAAATATTGAAATTTTAACTAGTGAGCCCAAGTGTCTGTGGAGCAGGACCAGCATTTAGCCAAGCATTTTTATCTACGATATAATCATCCAACTTATAGTATGCTTGTCTACATAGTGTGCGTTTAATGCATGTTTTAAATTTCTTCTCATTTAGTTGAAGAATATCGAGTGGTATTTTATTATAACACTCTACACAATAACCCATAAAAGAAGTTTTTACTTTAGACAATCTGAAACGAGGTTGATCTAATTTGTTCCTATTTCTAGTGTTAAAATTATGCCTGTCACATATCTTACTAAAAAGATGTAGATTTTTTCGAACGTACATAATGTTTTCATATATATATTGACAAGGAACCGTCATGATGTTAATTTTTTTAAACAGTTCCCTTAGAGATTCACGTCTGCTGAGGTTGTAGATAGCTCTGATAGCCCTCTTTTGCAGAATGAAGATAGATTCAATATCTGCAGCCCGTCCCCACAACAAAATACCGTAAGACATGATGCTATGAAAGTAACTAAAATAGACCAGTCTCGCGGTATCCACGTCTGTTAATTGACGGATTTTCCAAACAGCGTAAGCGGCTGAACTTAGCCGCCCTGCAAGTGATGTTAAGTGAGGACCCCACTGCAGCTTTGAGTCTAGCGTGATCCCCAGGAAAACCGTATTTTCGACGAATTCAAGTATCTCCTTATTCAATACAACGTGACATTCACTACTTCTAACATTCGGTAAAGTGAATCTAATGCATTTAGTTTTTTTCTCATTTAATACCAAATTATTTACAGTAAACCAATTATGGACCACAAGCATAGCGTTATTTACGTCGTCAAGCTCCTGTGCACGTCTGCTTACTTTAAAAATCAGTGATGTGTCATCAGCAAATAACACCATTTGTGGTCGGTTTTCCAGTAAATAAGGTAAATCATTTATATATACTAAAAATAAGAACGGCCCCAATATTGAGCCTTGCGGTACACCCATTTTGACTTTTAAACCCAATGAATTTACACCGTTTATTTGAACTTGCTGAAACCTATCATTTAAATATGATTTTATTAAGCTAAGAGCGAGTTTACCCAGTCCGTAATGCTCAAGTTTCAAAAGCAGTGTTTCGTAATTCACGCAATCAAATGCCTTGGATAGGTCGCAGAAGATGCCTATTGCATCTTGTGCCTCTTCCCATGCGTCAAATATGTGTTTTAATAAGGTGACACCGGCGTCGGTTGTACAACGTCCTTTGGTGAAACCATATTGTTGATCGTGTAGGATGTTATTACGATTAAAATGATTGAGCATCTGATTTAACATTACTTTTTCAAACACCTTGCTGAAAACCGGCAAAACCGATACTGGTCTATAATTATTAGTGTTTTTGCTGTCCCCAGATTTGAAAAGTGGAATAACTTTACTGAACTTCATTAAATCCGGGAATACCCCTTGATCAACACACAAATTAAATATTAAAGCTAAATAGGGTGCAATTGTCTCAATAATGGATTGACAAACTTTAGTAGACAAGCCCCACAGATCTTCGGTCATTTTGATCTTAAGTTGCTTAAATGCCTTTATAATTACTGAAGGGTTTACATGTTTAAATTTAAATTCTACAGGACAGGCTGAGACATTCGCTCTTAATAATTCAGTAGCAAGTGCGGGCGAGGAATTTAAAGTTTCTGTAGTTTTAATTGGGATATTGGTAAAGAAAGTTGCAAATTCCTGAGCAACATCGATGTTATCGCTAATAAGGCCACGGGAAGTGTTCAGTGTGTAATCAGTATTATGTTTTTTATTCCTGTTCGTTTCATTGTTAATAATTTTCCAAACTGTCTTTATTTTATTGTCTGCTGATTTAACCTTGTTGCTAATGAAGGAAGCTTTAGCTGTTTTGCAAATATTTTTAAAAGTTTTAGAATATGTAGCAACATACTTATTAAAAGTATCCGTGTTAATATACGGCTTAAGGCCATACAGTTCAAATAATCTTTCCCTACTTTTCCTGATTCCTTTAGTTGCCCAGTCACTGAATAAAAACTTAGGGCAAATAGTTTTAGATTTCTTCTTAAAAGAATTATTGAACTCTGTTTGCACTAACGAAAAGAATTCTTCATACAAAATATTACCACTATTCATATTTAGGCCCTGAGCACTTAACTTATTAATTAAAGTGTTATTAAACTTTTCCAAATTTCCCGATGTTATTGGTCTAAATTGAATCTGCACTTTTTGTATTGGTGTGTTGGACTCAAAAGAAACGGTTTGACCGCTGTGATCGGAAGGGAGATAATTTACAATGGCTTTATCTAAATATTCGCAGCAACAAAAAACATTATCAATACATGTAGCAGTAGCTGTAGTTATTCGCGTTGGTTCCAAGAACACATTTGACAAATTAAATGATTTAAAGAGGCTTAATAATCTACTGCTATTTGAATTATTTTCCAAAATATTAATATTAAAGTCACCACAAACAATTACTGATTTATTACCAGTTGCCAGTTTTCCCAAGACATCTTCCATTACAGACTCAAAAATAGAGTAGTTTTGATAGTTTGGAGGTCTGTATACGCACACTATAAAATGCTTATCCAGCTCAACACAGGACAGTTCGATGCTATGTTCGACCGATAGTTCCACTATGTCTTTACGAGTCTTATATTTTACACAATTTTTAATTAGGATTAATGAACCTCCACGCAGCATGGATTTTCGGTTAAAGCAACTGCCTACACTATAGTTCTCGTAATTAATCAGCATTTCGTATTCTTTCAACCAGTGTTCAGTAATACAAATAATATCAAACATTGTTTTTTCTAAAAACAATTCCATTTCTAATAATTTGGAAGACAAACCTTGAATATTTTGATGAAACAATTTCAAGGAATTCTGCTTAGCCCCTTTTTTACAATTAACTATTTGAGAGCTAGAAGATACCTTGTTGGAGGTGAGATTAACAATATTGTTTTTGGTAACTTCTGTTGTCTTACTGACTAGTTTAAATTATTGTGGCTAACCACCTTAATATTAGTATTATTACTAATTTTTGTGGTGCTAATTACATCAGACTTCGACATAATACTTATGTCTGAGTTAATAATAAAAGCTAATAGCCATGCTATTTGACGTCTAAAACTAATAGGCAGATACGCTGTATCCCTAGTCGATTTAAATTTTTCAACAAAAGTGTTGGTGTCAAAAAATATAAGTTTGTCACTATAGTGATTAGCTAACAACTGCATCTGGTTATTTAGCTTATGTATATAATGATTTTGCCTACTTGATAAGTGCTCAAAATATGGGAAAGCACACAATATTATTTTCTGACAATTAATTTTCAAGATTTCAGTGACACTGTCAGTGATGTCATCTATTTTTACATTCACACTATTACCTACAAGTACAGAAATAATGGCATTTGAATTATATTTATATACATGACCACATAAAGAGCAAATGAAAGTCGTGCCATTTATAAAGGTCAAGGAATTGGCCATCGACAAAACAGCGTGCAAGTACTGCGCCCTCATGGACAACAGAGTAACCCTCATGTTTATAAAGGATTCTAAAATGTCACTTTATGTCACTACACAGCAAGATTCGTCCATGTGTGATCCTGGGGGTCATCATCGTCATCGGCCTAGCCTTCTTCGGACTCTGTTGGGGTTGGCTTCCAGTCTAACCGGATACAACTGAATACCAATATTTTACATGAAAAGACTGCCTATCTGACCTCCACAACCCAGTTACTGAGTAATACGATACCTTGATAAAACTGGTTGTCAGACTTTCGAACTTCTGACGACCCGTAACGACTGTCAAAAATCCACGAATGACAGCCGGGATCAACAACTTAACGTGCTTTCTTGGGTCTTGATATGTAAAGATGGTCACCCATCCACGAACCAACCACGGCAAGTGTAGCTTAACTTTCGATCGACCCTTGCGGCTGTTATTACTTGGTCATAAGATCCTGAGGGTATTTACAAAAATAAGTATAAGCAGAAACGCTCAAAATTTAGCCATTGAAACACTTTACACCTGTAGAAAGCCAAATAGTCGGCCACTGAACCAGAACATCGAATAAATTAGCATTAAAACTGGAGTCCCACTTCGTAAAATTAAAAAGAGCAAAAATAATGAGCATTGAAACAGAGATCCTTTGTAGAAATTCAAAAAGGAATTGTTTCTAACATATCATTTGAAGGCAACATCCAAAATTTTACAGTGTTACTTCACAAAGAGAACACCTCCAATGCGGTACATACTGTGAACCAAAAGAGAGTATGGTCGTGTTTTAAATCGCATTAGACCAAACAAAGGGACCCCGCGAGCATATGTTATAGTACTTTTATTGCACCGCATATGGGCCAAATGTGCGCCATATTGGTTTATTTATCTTTTTCTTACTGTGATATTTAGAAGCATTTTTTTCTTGGAAATAATATGTGCTTTTTCCATCCAAGCAGATTTCGTACAAGTTTTATGAACTGTGTTATGTTATGACTTATGACATTTCGTGGTACTTGGAAATTTTAATTCGGTTTAGCAGGTTTTCAAAATACTAGGAGCATTTTTGACGTGTGCGTCGGAATGGTTTTTTCGGAGAGAGTCGGGTATTGAATTAATGTTCTTTTTAGAGTTCTGAGTAAACTCAGAGTTTACTCAGATCTCGAAAAAGACATGTCTGCTAAGGGGAAAATAGATATGGGTGTATTAAAAGTCATAATTTCACTGCTCAAGAGCAAAAAGAGAACTATAAAAACAAAAAAAAAAACGTATTGCTCAAAAAATTACAGAGATTTTACATTGGCCCGAAACTAGGGTAGCCAGTATTTTGGGCACCAATATGGAGGGTTTACCATTTGAACATTTATTTTAAAAACATGTTCGGTAGTAAAAGTAAAATATGTTTGCTTCAAATTACAAAAAATACTAAATAAAACTTAAGAATCAAAATTAAAGAAGTAACACTTATTATGACAACCTCGGTTACAGTTGCAGGAACTTCCAGTACCACTAAATTCCACTTGTTTGAACTAGCTATTCTCATCAGTTGCCTCACAAATTATTTTCCTACGAAATCGGCTTAAATAATTATAAGTCCCATAGCTTCCAGCCGCAATTTTGTCCGCGTGATATTTCACCCCCCATTCACCCTCTTAGGGGTGGAATCTCGAAAAACCCTTTCTTAGTAGATACCTACTCTTCACAAAGAACACATCCACCAAATTTCATGTCTCTAGGACCAACGGTTCAGGCTGTGTGTTCATATATCACTCAGGACTTTGAATTTTATATATATAGATATCAGAACATCCAGAAACACAATTTAAAAGCGGTGTTGGTAGGCTAATATACGCTACGTAAGATTCACTATATATTATTCATAGAGACGCACGCACGCTTGCTTCGTCTGAATACATCGGCGTTCGCCTTTATTGCCAGACCCAAATGTGTTTATACACGCTGTGTCTCCGCGAAACTCTTTTATGGTCTGTTTATGGGATTCAGGATTTTGATTTTAAATCTAGTCTTCCGTGTGATTGTATTGTTTGGGATTTAGTAAAGGTTGTAACGTTATGGAGGGCGGCTTCTGTGTGTTTTGAGAACATTTTTGATGTTAAAATTCATAAATATGGAGCGTAAATATTAATGAATTTTAGAGTAAGTAAATTCTTTGTTAATATTATGTATATATCATTTATTACAGTAAGAACTACAAGATCAAGATATTCAATGACAAGTAACGCAATACCTGTCCTAAATACTTGATTTCTTGACAAAAACAATTTACAACAGTGTAGATATTCTTGGACCCAATCACAGTAAGAAATATTGTATAAAAAGTTGCATAACAATACGACACAAGCGTGATTTTTCATAAATACTTAAATATGCTTGCGGCTACCAAAAGTATACAGCAAAAATAAAAGGCAATTGCAACTGGATGGCAACGATAGATGGGAATAGAAACAATCAATCCTCTTCAAATGCTTTCAAAAGAACAAATAGTGTACAATGAAAAACAGTGATTGCCCACTTAAAATTCATCAGCGAAGTTCGATGCTACCAACATTTTCTGGGGGAAATAATAACAAAAAGGCTTTGGCCTGGATTTTAACGCTAGGGATGTGCAGAAATAAATTCACGAAGATTTTTCAGTGGACGCGGAGGGACTGTGTAATTTGTATGCTGCGTAGTAGGTATCGGGGTTCCGTATGCTGGATTGTGGCGGTTGTAAATTAATAGATAATATTTAATGTTGAAAGAGCTTTATTAAATCGTCTTGACGTTCCATTTATAGCTGATTTAGAGCTCTTTTTAGCAAGAATTGGTTCTGACACTGTCAAATATGTGATATAATCATTTCGACGTAGTGATATACGCTCTAATGAAAAGCTGTCAAAATATCAATTTTTTTGTGCCCGTTTAATTTATCTGACAATTTGAAGACGGTGTACATTTTTTTTATGTAAATATTGACACAAACTTAATTTATTGTAAATCAAATATCACTCACCGGTCTATTTATTAAATGATGAAGTCTGTCCAATTAATAAAACAAAGTCGGGTTAGTTAGGTACACCATTTATAACTCGAGAACGGCTGGACCGATTTTTATGGTCTTCGATTTGTTGGATTTGTCTCCGCCCCGAATAGCAGAATAAATATAAAAAAATGGGATAATACACGAAAACAAAAATAATGAAGATAATTATTTTTCTCAAGAACGAACACGTACGTTCTTATTGATCCTGAGGCGGCACGAAGATTGCCGGGCCAGCCAGTTTTTTTTTTTTTTATAAATTATAATTATATTATATAGTACATAGCATCACTCCCGTATTCCTCCAAAGGTAAAAACGACCTTTACTGGTAAACCATCACTGTCAATTAAATCAACTTATAAAAAAGCGGTACGAAACTGCCTGTAAAATGTGTTTTATATTTTGAAATATACGGAACCTTTCCACCAGCCACCGCTACACTCATACCCAAACTATGGGGCGTCCGTCACCCGCGGGTTGGACCGTCAAATCCTGCTATAAATATACTCGTGAGCTCATTTATATCCAGCACTCTTATTATTTGTTTACTGCTTTAATTTATAATATGTAATTACCATTTAAATAAGGCTTATTTAACATGTGATGCCATGCCGTGGAAAATTGGTTAATGAAGGATTATAATAAGAGATTGACAGCATAAGTAATTGGACGATAATCACAAAGACATGCTCTTAGTTAGTTATCTTACTTATCTTCTTGGTAGGTACAGTCAGGGAAATGAATTGTTCGTCCCCACGTCAATTTATCATGTAATTTCCATTTCATACGACTGTCAAAGAATTCCGATCGTGATTTGAATATACGGACCAATTTATGTTGGTATTCAATTTGTTCCCTAACTGACTTAACCTACTGATTTTCGCAAAACAAATCTAACATAGCCCGCTTTATCCAAAGAGAAAACAAACTCCCGTCTCGCAGTAACTGCACACATGTTTTAGTTTCAATGAACAAACCTCGCTCGCAAGAACTAGCAACCATCTGTCCAATAACAGCAATATAAATCCCAACTACTTCACTTAAATTGTCCGTTAAAATCAAGCTGGAACAACAATTGTTTACACCACTACAATAAAAGTTAAATAAAGGCCTGGCGGCCACTTGCCTCCGGAAATCCATTCGTTGAGGCCGCAGGCTCTAATTTCCTGTTCATGGCTGGGCCGCATAGAAAACGTGATTCTTTGCGAGGTACTCCGTACACTGTGGAGTAGTGCGAGTTAATGGTGTTAGGAATATGCAGTTTTGTTAAAGGTTTATGCAGTAAAATCGTGTTAATTTGAGGAGCGAGAGCGTTTGTTTTCATTTTAATTGAAACTGCGAAAACCTTTTGATTTACTACAAAATAGACTGGTCATTTAATTCAGCGTGGGCTTCTATGATATGCCAAAATTTTCTTTATTAATTTAAGCAATAAGGCAATGTACATGAAATATTAAAGAAGAATTCAACGAGTACGCATATGCTACGAGAATGCTACGCTACGACGTAGCGGTGCCTTTTGCTACGCCGTGGCCGTAGCGTTATCCTTTTTTTGTGAACATAATATTAGTCCAACATACATTTTGTTATGATGGCGACTAGAATCAATTCTATTTTATTGTAATTTTTGACGTGCAAAAGTGCCCTTTATGTGCCTAATTGAAATAAATGCTTTGTCTTTGACTTTGATGTGCTAGTAAGCACTAATATTACATAAGGGTATACAACACACCCTATCGAAGTCAAACAAAAAAAAAGATATATTATATTTAACTAAGTAACAAAAACTTTCCCGTAGGCGTTTCACGAACCGGAAATTAGTATCTTCAGGCGTTTCTCATGAAAAGCCGGGAGCAATCCCGGAAGTGAGGAATTTCCCGCCGCCCGGGTAGCCAATGCTAATGTGCCGAATTAAACGGTGCCATATTACTGAGTGTTCCACTACCTGTAGTTATTAGTTACTGTGAATAGTAAATCAGCTATTAGTTTTACTACCAATAACCACCTAATTAAAGCAGTATTTAGCGAGGTGAATAGACAATTGCCAATATATTCGTATATACAACGTGTAACGTTAAATGCGCTACACCCCAATTAGAGCATATAAAATGAACAAAACATTTTTTTAAAGCTAACAATTTTTTTAAGAAAATCGTGGTGATTCTTGCATTGCTTTATGCATTCAAAATTGAGTCTTATTGCCTTAAAATAAGACTTAATTTTTTTGGTTCAATTGGCGGATAGTATGGCAAAACACATCATTTAAACAAAAACCTGTACTAAAAGTTACTGAAATTGTTTCAGTAGTCAATTATGAACAAACTATTTTCAGGTTTTGCGCATTTAACGTTACACGTTGTATAATTGAAGGAAGGTATGATCTTATAAGCAGTGTGTTAATAGTCTTCAACCAATTGCATGCTCCCACCAATAATGAAAACCTTGGACGTAAGGAAATTAAATCTAGTATGTAAAATAATGTTCTAGTAATTTTAAAGTTTGTTCGAATGTGGTACTTGCGTACGGTACTATGTAGAAAACCCGACTGTCCCGTTGGTCTCGTGGTTGCAAGCGCGACTGCTGAGCGTGGGGCCCTGGGTTCGATTCCCGGGTCGGACAAAGTGTTATTGAGTTTTTCCATTAGGAATTTCTTAGTAACAGTCCGGAGTTTGGAAGTTGGCGGTTTAACACCCCCGTGCCTCGGAAAGCACGTTAAGCCGTGGGTCCTGCGCCTGATCTCTCTCCGGTCGTGTCGGATTGCCGTCCCATCGGACTATGAGAGTGAGGGAAGAGGGAGTGCACCTGTGTCTGCGCGCACACTTGTGCACTATAATATCTCCTGCGTACCCGGCTAATCTCCGATGAGATTGGTCACCGTGACCGAAATCGGTCGGGGAGGCTATTATTTTTTTTTTTTTATGTAGAAAAACATTTAACTTTTTTTGTCATTATTCATACATTCTTTTTTCTTATTAGATAATCCTTGTGACACTAAACCACAGTCGTCTTAAGGCATCTGTGCCAAACTACAACAAAAGAAGGCGGTATTTCTTAAGGAATTCTTCACAATAGCGTGTCTTGGGTCAAGTAATTAATGATTACAGACCTGAATAATTTCGAGTAGTGCCACGGAATTAAGTTAAGAGCTTTGTCGAAGTAAACGGTAGTAACAATGGAGAAAATGACCTTTGTTGAGGCATGTTTGATGTTAAATTACTACTATAATGTCACGCCAGCGTTGCACAAATGAGTATGCAGATGAACGATACCGCCCATATTTGCCAATTATATTAAGACAAAAGCGCCAGGGAAGCCGCGAAATTCAAATTTTCTTACGTTTTTTTGCAATTTGGTCAATACCATGTTGATCTAAGTACCCCGTATAAATAATTAGTTGTCACTACATAGTATAAAACAAAGTCGCTTTCTCTGTCCCTTTGAACGCTTAGATCTTTAAAACTACGCAACGGATTTTGATGCGGTTTTTTTAATAGATAGAGTGATGCAAGAGGAAGGTTTATATATATAATACATGCATGCATGTGATGTCGTAAATAAACACATTTTTTTGCGCTTACTTTTCAAACGCTGGCTGAACCCTACGAGATAGGTCAAAATAATGTACTACAATATTGTACACCTTAAAAAGGTCTACAAAAAAATCCGCGATGGTATATGTCTATCTCTTAGGGATAACCCACAATAATCATTTTTTATCCTTTACTTTTTACGAGAAATAATGGCTTATTTACGAAGCGATTTTAAGCAATACAACATTAATCCTTATCCAATTAAGTACCTTAAATACATTGTGCATTTAATATAGATAAATATGGCCCTTTACAGCATGTAATTTAAATGAATATTTTCGAAGATATTACAGATTTAAAATGCAGGGACATAGCGGTTGCTGCGGTACCGGCCGCGGCGGCGCATGCTGGCATTCTTGAAATACCTGTAGGTACTTAGTATCAGTATTGCACCCGTGCGAAGCCGGAGCGGGTCGCTAGTATTCTATATAATCATTTTAGTGTTCATGAAATAAAGTAAATCATAGGTACCATTTCATAATAATGAAAGTATTATCTAAATATGATTCGGGGCCGTAACAAATTTTTATTTAAGTATTGAATTATAATCATAAAAATCATCAATACATCTCTCTAAGTTCATATTACCTATCCTATTCAATGACTACTTCATGAAATCATGACATTTGAGATCAATTCTAACTTCAGAATTTGTATTGCTGATTCTAATGATTATACCTACAATGGGGTCCGCTTTCAACATCTCTTGCAGGACGGCTAAACTAAGCGACTTATGTTGTCAGAAAAATCCGTCAATTTAGTAATATAGATACCACGAGGCTATTCCATTTTAGTTACTTTCATAGTGGGGACGATCGATTCAATTTTTATTCCGCAGAAAAGAGCCATCACAGCCATCTAAAATCTCTGCAGGCGCGATTCTCCAAGGGAACTGTTTAAGGATATTAACATCATGACGCTACCTTGTCAATGTATCTACGAAAACATCAAGGAAAGACCGGAATAAATCGAAAAATTTACATCTGTTTGGTAAAAGAGGTGAAAGACATAATTATGGCACTAGAAATAGAGACCTATTAGTTCAACCAGGTTTCAGACTGGCTAAAGTAGACTCATTTTTCATGGGGTACTGTTTAAAATGTTATAATAAAAATACCTCCACACATACTTCAACTGGGTGAGACAAAATTAAAGTATTGTATAAAACGCACACTATGCAAGCAGGCATATTATAAATTAGGAGATTACATCGCGGATAAAAATGCCTGGTGGTCAATGCTGGTCCTGCTCCACAACCACAAGTAATTGATTAACACTTGAAAATACTGTTGGAGCTGCTGAAGATAGTAATATTATCTTATTTATTTATTTATTTTATTATTTATGTGCGCACAGTAAAATACATAGGGATATGACATACTCGTAATTATAATTTGAGTACAAAGGTTCAAGATATCTTTGCATTGTATAAACTCAATGTTCTTTGTATTGTATAACTGCATAGCACAGATGTGTGTTACATGTACTATTATATAGAGCTACCATTTACCGGGTAATATGTCTTTCATTGACTTGATTGTACCCTGGCGGCTGATTGAATGTCATACTCACTCAAATGTCTCGCTGACGGTGGCGTGTGTGTTGGATCATTTAGCTCTCTTCAAAATGGTTGAGCTGAATGATGCTGATCCATGCGTCACGTTCCTGAACAAGCGCCGTCAGTTGGGGCTGGTCATCACTTAGCTGCCTCGGCTTGTTTTTAATTATTTTATTTTGGATTGTTTGTTTTGTTATTATTTGCTGTACTCGGGACGCTTTTAACGTGTGCGTCTTTTTTTACATCGTTCTCACTAATTGAAAATTCAACATTAATTATGTAACTAATATTTTTGTCCGATCTTCTCCATAGGTACCTACTACGTTTTGGGCTAGGCAACTAGCTTCATATTTTCTGACTGACCGACTTTTTGACAATTCATAAGTGCCTGTAAATTATTTAATTGAAATAAATGCTTTGAGTTCGAGTATAATTTTATCCATATTATTTACACAACAACCTGACACTGATCTGCAAAATGCAAAAAAAAAGTAAGTAAATTGAATTTCGCGGGATACCTTAGCGCATTCCCTTTAAAGCCCCATGTGATGTGATTGGGGGCTAGCCACGAATCGGGCATAACCCAAAACTCTGAGCTAAGAACTTCCTAATAAAAAACTCCAATACTACTTTAACACTACAAAACTATTTCGACGATAACTTTGTAAAACCGAAAGTCACACTTATCGTTTCCTGTACTCTTCAATAATTAATAACACACACACCTAACATTTTTTTTATTGCTAGTCGTACTTCCTATAAAAATACATGTATTCATCTACGCCACTAAATCCCAAGAATCTCGACTCGAGCGCACAAGAGGGCCATTGATCAATACAAGCCATTTCACCAGCATTCGCAAGCCAGCCACATACCCGTACAATTTACAGAGCTACAACACCACACTACATGGCCGTACTACATAAATCACTCTTATTTTTGTCGGTTAATACTCTTAGAACTTCCTTGAATGTACTAAGTCGTAAATAGATTTATGTTTGAACTATATTTTTAAGTGAACATGTGAAAAATGCTTGGTCTTTTTAAAAACATTCTAGATTGATTTGTATGCATTTGTCAATACTGTAGGTATTAGATATTGTCCTTGGAGTATATCCGTGATTTATTAGGGTACCGTATGAAAATATTTGCTTTAGATTTTACTTTCAGTTTGTGAGACCGATGTCTGAGCGAGAAGATAAAAGAATAGGTTGCAAACCTAAGTTAATAAACAATCATAGAGAATATAACCGTGTAAACAATAGACGTATAAATAACCTCTTTTCTTTCAGATTTTTGTTATATTCATTGAATTAGAATAGAATACTCTTTATTATGTACCCCATATAAATTGCAGACATAAATATAAATTTTACAACAATGGACGGTCTTATCGCTAAGAGCGATCTTTTAAAGACAACCTTTGGTGGTGTGCCATTTACATAATACAATAAATACAAAAATAAAGTATAATAAAAATAATAAAAATTGAACACGCCTTACCTATACGGTAAGTCAGTAAGCTAAGCTCGAAACTTAATATCGCCCAAAACTGCAGGCATAGCAACTATTGAAATATTAAAGACAAAAACTAAAACAAGTTTCAGGCATTAAACTCGAGCAGTATTCAACAAACGACTGCGACAAGGTTCCACTTAGATATTGTGAATTCCTTCAGTTTCAATATTCATTGTGACTACAATACATCTTTCGAAGTTCATCCCGTTTCTTTGTTTCACATTTTTGATTCAAAGTCTTTGAAAGATTTCGTTCAAAGAATAGGTATAATTAATGTGTATTATGATGGCTTTATGGTATTGTTCAAAATAGTACAATTTTGACTTGGTTTCCGGGATTTTTTTTTTGATAATATGTTTCGAATAAACTAACACAGGAGCACCAAGGTAACCGATTTAGCCCAAAGAACTGCCAAACTTAAGTGGTAGTGGGCAGGGCACATTGCTCGCAGAACAGATGGCCGAGGGGGCTGAAGGGTTCAGCACCCTAATTCACAACCATACGACAAGCTATCGTATCGAAAATGACACATTTCAATAACCTGATTTGCCTTGCACCCGACAGCAAACAGCTGACGGAAGAATAGTGGTCGTCAATTTGGTTTAAACTGACAAAATCTTCGGGTTTTGAATTTGTGAACAGCGCTAAGAGTACTCCTACAATAACATTGTTCGATAAGGTACGGAAGCGTATCGAGTGGTTGTGAATAGCTATGCTGGAGCGGCAACCGCGTACCGAAAACGTAGTGATGGAAGACCTCCCAAAAGATGGATTGTAGACCTTGTGAAGGCCGCAGGAACCCGTTGGATGCGAGAAGCACAAAAGCGGTCGAAGTGGAGGTGCTTGGGGTCCAGCAGCGGACGTCTTTCGGCTGAAATGATGATAATGAAAATTAACTCGTATTTGTAACACAGAAATAGTACGTAAACAGCTTATGAAACTCGTGCGCCTGTACTTTCGTGACGTTTTCTGGGAAAACAGAATTTGTTTTTGTTTTTTTTATATCTATCCTCGGGCATTACTAAAAATCAGCTGTTCCCTACATTTATCTTCGTCTATCTCGTTAAAATGTAGGGAACAGCTGATTTTTTTTTCACGATTTTAGGTTTGGTCCCATAGTAAAAGTTGTTCATAATGATGAGTACAATGACCTGTTAAGAGGTTGCTGGTGTTTTTCAAATAACCCTATATTTATAAGTACGTTAATCCATTCTATCTATAAACAGTTAAAACGCTTTTAACGATAAAATAAAAACCTTTACAAAAAGAGCAATATTAAAATCATAAACAGAAATTTTTATTCGACAATACCGCGGAACCCAGGACCGAGCGAGCCCGACGCGTTTATCTTTTTTATTTATTTCCAATCGCGAAGTAATCTTGCAATCTGCAGCTGCGCTATAATATTGTAAGAGAACACGCCATTGAAATAATTATAGTTACGGCAGTTGGATATGCCAGTAATAACAGTCGGGTATACGGTTTTTTGATACTGGGGATAAAAAAGGTAGGTGTACGGGTCAACCACCGTACAGCACGTTTACCTGGGTCATCATTATTGCGCCACCCGCTCAGTATGTTTCCATCATTATATATTATTGCACTTACACCGCAACAGACAGTACTCGTACATAGTTCGGCGACATACCGTGCGCGTAACTCATAATCCCATATCGTTCACCCTCCATCCTAGTATAATTTAATCTTAATCTTATGTTTGTGGAAACAGACAATACAGTGAATTATTAATCTTAAACTGACTTTCATCTCTTATCTCATCCTTTATCTCTATCTTATCCCAACCCCGAACATTGGTCCTTCGAGCACGTTGGCGGGACCAGAACGCGTGTGCAGAGCTTTGTTCTAAGTGTGCGTTTTACCGGTTTCGTTATACGCAATCAGAACTCTTGGTAATACAGTGTGTGAGTTATCTCTTCTCTTGATCCTGCGCAACTTGGTGGCTGGGAAGCGGCCACTTTACCTCATCTTGCGATTCTGCTCAATCCCGGTGCCCAGGAAGGCGCTACTTTACCTCATCTCGTGATCCTGTACACTGCCGGTGCCTAGGAAGGCGCCACTTTATCTCATCTCGTGACTTTATCCCAGTGCCTAGGAGGGCACCACTTATCTCATCTTGCGATCCCGTTCGACCCCGAAGAAACCCTACAAGTAAGGTATCTTTTCTCGTACTTTTACTATGGCTACAATGGAAGACATTTTAGCTACTCAGCAGCAAATCATTGAAGGCATAGATAGACTTTACTCCAATTACAAGAAAGATGGAGCAGAGCGGAAGACCCCCGATTACCTACGTCGACGATTAGAAAGCCTAGAGCAATATTTTACGGAGTTTCATAACAATCATATGAGCTTGTTATCTTTTGGTGATCGATCTCATGCGTATTTCACTACCAATCAGTACGATCAAATGAAAGTGAAATATAGCAATATTAAAACAGCCATTCAGAATTATAAGCCTTCCTCAGACAGACCTCAAACCCCTGTTTTGAAACCCCCAACTTTTCAACCATCTTCAACATCTCAATCCTCGAACCTCTCATCTCAAAATAATCCTCCTAATGATAGCGCAAATATAGAAGACCTCTTAAAGAAACAAGCTACTAATTTTAGAGCATTTTCAAGAGAAGCAGCTGACATTGATCTCAATCTTATCTCTGAAAAGTGGGAGTTTGAAGACATCCTAAAAACTTTAAAAACTCGTTGGACAGCTATTGATACCCTACATTGGGAACTGGACAACGAGCTCAACGGCTCCAACGCCCAGTACGATGAGCAATTCTCGAACTACGAGAAATATTATAAAGCTCTGAAAAAAGATATTAACCGAAAAATGTGGTCGGTGGCTCATATTGAAAAATCGACCCCGAAAATGGAAATAACCACCTTTGAAGGAAGCTATACGTCGTGGATCTCATTCAAAGATCTCTTTACAGAAACTGTACACAATAATCCCTCTTTGTCGAACGCTCAAAAAATGCAGTTCCTGAAAAGTAAGATCAAGGGCGAGCCGGAAAAATTGATCCAACATCTTCAAATAAGTTCCGACAACTACCCGGTTTGTTGGAATATCCTTACGCATCGCTATGACAATAAGCGTCGTATTTTTTTATCTCATCTCAAAAACATCCTAAATATCCCGACATCTCAACAAAAAGCAGCGAATCACCTCAAACGGATCCACGATACAACATACGAAAGCGTGAACGCTATAAAAAATCTCGGAGTCGATGTATCTACATGGGATCCCTTCCTCGTATGTATCCTAGTGGAGAAATTGGACTCCGAAACCAACGATGACTATATAGATTCGTTGAAATCTCCGAAGGAGTTGCCAGTATTGGAAGAATTTCTTCAGTTTTTGGAGAATAAGTTTACGTCGCTGGAAACTTCACGGAAAAAACAAGAACCCTTCATTCAAAAGTCATCTCCTCAACTCCAACACGCATCTTCATCATCTAGAGGTTATCTTAATAATCAACAATCTAATTCAAAAGGATTTAATCCTCGATCCAAACAGAATAACAACACCTCTAGTCATACCTTTTCGGCAAACCAGGTCATTTCGCAATCGTCAAAGTCCAATTGGAAAAATAACGAAAGACGTAAACAGTGTGCTATTTGCAATGCAAGCGATCATCGCATACAAAATTGCCAAAGGCTGGCAAAAATGCAACCATCGGCACGTAGAAACGCGATTGCGAATTTGAACCTTTGTGTCAACTGTTTGCACTATCACGAAGGTAGAAAATGCCTTTCGGAAATAAAGTGTAAAGAGTGCAATAAAGACCACAATACGATTCTACATGAATGTTTTACGTCAAGAAATGCTACACCGGATGCGTCGCGATCGGGGCCGAACACGGCCACTATTACGAAATCACCACCTCAGCAACAAGATATGAACACCTTAGTATCTATGCAAAATGATCCTACAGAAATACTCCTCGCGACAGCAATTATTAGGGTTCAAGCAGCAGACGGATCCTACGAAAGAATGAGAGTCCTTTTAGATCAAGGATCTCAGACCTCAATCATTACTGAACGAGCCGCACAGCTTCTAAAGTTGCGTCGGCAAAAATGTACTGGACTTATCTCTGGAATTGGAAACAATGAAAATAGCTGTAAAGGCATGATCTCCATTAAGTGTATGTCGTTAATTAATGACTTCACTTTCGAATCAGATGTATTTATAATGAAAAGACTAGTCAAGAATTTGCCTAGTCATACCTTTACTAAACCCAACTGGCCAACCCTTAACCAAATAATCCTAGCTGATCCTGAATTTTACAAAAGTAGGCCAGTTGATATCCTATTTGGCGCTGATGTTTATTCTCAAATCCTATTGGATGGTGTCTGCCGTTCCGAGGGAATGTTACCCATTGCTCAACAGACACAGTTGGGATGGATCTTAAGCGGTAACTGCAAAACATTTCAGTGCAATGTGATCCTAAACAACCTCACCGATATCCAGCAGTTCTGGGAAATGGAGGATATTCGCGAACCCTTATCAATGTCTCAAGAAGATCAAGCTTGCATTGACTTCTTTCAATCCTCAACCTCAAGGCGCGAAGACGGCAGTTATGTCGTGAAAATACCTTTTAAAGAAAATTTTGAAGAAAAATTGGGCGAATCTAAAAATAAATCCATTGCGCAATTCTTTCAAATAGAAAGGAAATTAATTAAGCAACCCGATCTGGCACATGACTATAAATTGTTTATATCCGAGTACTTAGAGCTCGGACATATGAAACCCGTTGCGACACACGTTAACGTAACCCCAGATTGCTACCTTTCGCATCATTGCGTACATCGAGCTGAGTCATCAACTACAAAATTACGAGTTGTTTTTAATGCCTCTGCAAAAACCTCAACAGGTCACAGCCTCAACGATCTTATGTGCAGGGGGCCAAACCTGCAGCAGGACCTTTTAAGTCTCATCCTAAAATGGAGACAGTTTAAATACGCATTTACGGCTGACATTGAAAAGATGTTCCGTAACATTTGGCTACATCCTGATCATCAAAAGTTCCAGAAAATTATTTGGAGAAGTCATCAATCCCAACCTTTGCAAGAATATCAGTTAGCGACCGTCACCTACGGTACAAAGGCCGCACCTTTCCTGGCCATGATGACACTGAAACAACTTGCCATCGATGAAAGGCCGAATTATCCCAATAGCAGCGCTCCTGATATTTTAGAAACCTCTTTTTACATGGATGATCTCATGCATGGATCTCATACCGCGACAGCTGCTAAACATCTCAAAGTAGAGATGACAAACCTTCTTAAGTCAGGCGGCCTCAATCTTAGAAAATGGCGCTCGAACTTGCCTGAACTTTTAGACGATCATATTAATCCTCAAGACGAAGAATTTCATTTTAAACAGCCTGAATCTACAAAAGCTTTAGGTCTTCGTTGGAACCCAAAAGAAGACTATTTTATCTTTCATCCAATAGAAACTACCTCAGAAGACATCCCAACAAAACGACAATTCTTGTCTGAAATCTCAAAAATCTTTGACCCCTTGGGCTGGGTATCACCAGTTACAATAAAACTCAAAATCTTATTTCAAGAGACATGGAAAACGGAATTAGGTTGGGACCAACCGATTCCTCATAATATATCTCTGGAATGGAACAAAATAAAGGCCGACTTACCTTATATATCCCAATTTAAAATACCCCGATGGATACAAACCATGGAAAATGATATAATTGAGCTTCATGGTTTTTGTGATGCTAGCACAAAGGCCTACGCTTGTGTCGTTTATTGTAAAATCACAAGAAATCACAAGACGTACGTAACCCTTGTTGCAGGAAAATCTAAAGTGGTACCTCTGAAAAAATCTCAATCTATACCTCGCTTGGAACTTAGTGGAGCTCTTTTATTATCAAAACTTATGGCCAAAATAATGTCATCCCTATCTGATCTCAAAATCCAAGCTTATGGCTAGGTAGATTCCATGGCAGTACTAGGATGGATAAATGGTGAACCGGAGAAATGGAAACCCTTTGTTGCCAATAGAGTAAAAATGATTTGCGAAATTATCCCACATAATAGGTGGCGGTACGTGAAATCCCAAGAAAATCCCGCAGATTGCGCTAGCCGTAGTCTAACTGCATCCCATTTAGCAAATCATTCACTTTGGTGGCACGGACCCGATTGGTTACCTCAATATAACCCTGAAAAGAATCCTGAACCTATCTTATATAAAACCACTGAAGACCTCAGAAAAAAAAAGCTAGTAAACACTATTACTGCTGACTCTAGTAAATCAGTTATAAATCAATTATTAGAGAAATACAGCAGCTACAAGAAAATCATTCGAGTTTTAGCCTATGTAAACAAATTCAACGACATCTTGATTTATAAAAGGAAGCGTGAAAACTATCTTACTCTGCATGACCTCAAACGAGCGACGGAAATGCTAATAAAACATGTGCAACAAGAATACTTTTTCAAGGAAATATCTCAACTTGAAAAAGGCGAACCTTTAGGCAAAAAAAGCCAGATCTTGAATCTCAACCCTATCTTAGACAGCCACGGAGTACTCCGTGTCGGTGGACGGCTAAACCATTCGAGTTTAGACCCGGAAATGAAGCATCCCATTATCATCCCAAATCAAACTAAATTAGCTGATCTTATAATAGACGAATCCCATAAATTAGTATTCCATGGTGGAGTGAAAATGACGAGTGGATTTATGAGACAAAAATATTGGATAATCGGAGGTAACCGCGCAACAAAAAAACGATTAAGAACGTGCGTAAAGTGCAGAAGACACGATCCCATACTACAACATCAACTCATGGGGGATTTACCTTCATCCAGATTAAACCCTAGTCGACCCTTTTATCATACAGGTATTGACTATACTGGACATGTTTTAGTGAAAGCGAACAAAGGTCGCGGCATCAAAACAGATAAAGGATACGTTGCAGTATTCGTATGTATGGTTACAAAGGCCATACATTTAGAACTCGTATCTGATCTCACAGCGTCGGCTTTTATTGCTGCGCTCAGACGTATGTCAGCCAGAAGAGGAGTTCCTGGGCACATATACAGTGATCAAGGAACTAACTTCATTGGAGCTAACAAGATCCTAAAACAAGAAATCTTAGAAATCTCAGAAATCTTATCAAGCCAAGAAACATTATCTAACGTCTCAGAAATGAACATTGAGTGGCATTTTAATGCTCCGTCATGGCCTTCTGCTGGCGGACTTTGGGAAGCTGCGGTGAAAAGTTTAAAACATCACCTTAAGCGTGTTGTCGGTGAGCAAAAACTCACCTATGAAGAATATAGCACCCTTCTATCTCAACTCGAGGGTTGTTTAAACTCTCGACCACTTTGTCCATTGACGGAGGATCCGGAGGACATAGACTTTTTAACCCCAGCACACTTTCTTGCAAGTGGGCCTACCTTAACGATATTTGAAACCGAAAATGATCTTAGAACTCGGTGGCACTTGGTACAAAAAATCTATAGAGATATTTGGGTCCAGTGGAAAAACGAATATCTCTCACAGTTATCCATTAGAGCTAAATGGAGACAACCTCAAAGGAATCTCAGGCTCAACGATATTGTTATCATCAAAGATGAAAACCTGCCGCCTGGGAAGTGGGCTCTAGGGCGTGTGGTAGAACTGCATCCTGGTTCTGATGGACATGTCAGAGTCGTTACCCTTAAAACCAAAAATGGTTTCCTAAAACGGCCCGTTGTTAAGCTATCCCTATTACCTGCGAACATAGACAATAATCTTCTTAGTGACACAAAGGTTAATGATGAAGCACCAAGGAAGAAAAATCCCAAGCGTATCTCATTCTCGACTATAGCTTTGTCAGTAACGCTATTCTTATTGTCACTAATAAACTTATCTCAGGCATCTTATAGTTTTACCCCTTTGAGCAACAACAGCGTTTATTTCGATAAAACCTCCAACATGCAACTTATTCGAGACAATTGGCATTTAATTGTTTATTATGACACATATCCCTACAAAGAAGGCACGGCGGCACTCGAGAAGTATATCAAATATCTTGAAACATTATGCTTTACTATTAAAGAACACACACCTTGCGACGGTATCATCTTACAACTCGGGCACGAGTTCGAAGAAATTAAACACTATGATAGTATGTTAACAATGAATGAATCATTCGTAACTGGAGACGAGCGGCGGCGCCGGCGACGCGGCCTGATAGACGGAGTAGGCTACGTTGCGAACAGCTTGTTTGGCGTATTAGACCAGCGTTTTGCTGAGAAATACGCTCAAGACATCGACCTTTTGAAAGAAAATGATAAACATTTGTATAACCTCTGGAAAAACCAAACCTCAATCGTGGAAGCCGAATTTAATCTTATGAAAAGAATGGAGAAAGCTGCGAGCAAACATCATAAATCCATAAATCAAAAGTTTAATTATCTTAAAGAATCCTATCAAGATCTTCAACGTCATGTACAAAATATGACTCTAGTTACCGATTTCTTAGCCTCCGCTCTGACGGCGAATAACTTACTGTATAGCCTCAGGAAAATACAAGATTCCATTCTAGATACGGTAACTAATATTTACAATGGAAAACTGGACTTCCACCTGATATCTCCTAAACAGCTGAGAACGGAATTAAGTTCTATATCAGCACATATTCCTAAAGACATGGCACTTCCTGTCAACCATTTGAATCTCAAGGATCTCTACAACTTGATAAAAGTGCGTACTAAGTACTATAGTAAGTACTTGATTATTGAAATAAGAATACCCCTCATCGAAAGAGATCTTTACGAAATCTTTAACCTCATCCCAGTTCCACGATTATTGAACCACGACATGATACATGTGAAAGTTATCTCAAGTTATGCTGCCATTAACCTCAGAAAGGACTCATACGTAACCCTCACTGATGCTGATCTCCAGTCTTGTATAAGACAAAATCCTAGGACGATTCTATGTCATACAAAAAATCCTATAAAAATCTTAAAAGATGATCACAGCTTGTGTGAAACGATCCCACACACAAGAACCTGTGAGACTATTAGAGCCCCTTGCAAAAATATTTGGAAGGAATTAACAGCGGATAATAAATATTATTACTTTTGTTGCAATGAATGCAACTTTAAGCTTCTTTGTGACGGTGAAATTACCGCCGTTAAATTGATGAATGCAGGTCTGTTGAATGTGGAGGGAGGCTGCATGATAAAGGCGGACAACTTCGTTGTCCATTCCAATAAAAGGCTGTCTAGCGAAATGAATATTGGTGCAAGAATTATTACGCCGCAAATATCACCTATTAATCATATCTTCAACATATCTATCCCTGAATCTCCTGAAATTAATCCTAATAATTCTGAAATATTGCGACAATTTGAAGATATACAGAAAAACATTGAGATCTTGAAACAAACTGAACCTTGGAGTGATAAAATATCCTATCACGACATACATCTTTATAGCGTCTTGTATGCTCTAATATTTGGAATCCTGATAACTGCGGCGGTATACTGTTGGCGGCGTCACAGGCGGTCAACACGTCGAGAATCCTCGATGCCTGCTGGAGGGGCATCTACCGCGGTCTCTTCACATCCCGGGAATGAGAGTATTATAAGTGAGTGTAGTGCGGTTAGGGAAAAAAGGCAATCTTTAGTCAAAGTGAAAAGTGCAGTGAGTGAGTGTTGTGATCTTAGGGAAAAAGGACAATTTAGTCAATCCGTGAAAAGTGAGCCCAAAAATCTTATTAAATCTAGCGAGTGTTTGCAAACAGAAGATAGGGCCTCGTCCCCTATTTTTCGCGTATTTTCCCTTCCCGATCTAAGCTCTAGCAACTACTTGTAATCATTCGAAATACTGTTAATCACTCATTACTAATCCTTACCTTTGTCATATAGTTGATAAGCCGAATATTGTTTATCATCTTGTAAATCTCATCTCCATCTTTATCCTACTAACCCCTATCTTTGCCCCCGGGAGCATGTACGGGTCAACCACCGTACAGCACGTTTACCTGGGTCATCATTATTGCGCCACCCGCTCAGTATGTTTCCATCATTATATATTATTGCACTTACACCGCAACAGACAGTACTCGTACATAGTTCGGCGACATACCGTGCGCGTAACTCATAATCCCATATCGTTCACCCTCCATCCTAGTATAATTTAATCTTAATCTTATGTTTGTGGAAACAGACAATACAGTGAATTATTAATCTTAAACTGACTTTCATCTCTTATCTCATCCTTTATCTCTATCTTATCCCAACCCCGAACAGTAGGGTTTTGTTTTTATTTTGGTTTGTTAATTCAGTTTTAACTGCTCGAATTCATATGAACGTCTGATTCAGTACACAAATAAAAATGGTTTTTTGTTTTGTTTTATTTTACAATTCAAATACCGAGTTTGATTTTCATATTGAATCTGGTTATTATTATTCTATGACGGCATAAACATGCCTTATCAATGCACCGAAATAGTATTTAGTGTCAATCAATCAACTAAACATATCGAAGTCCACTGTTGGACATAGGGTTCTCCCAGGCAGCGCCACAACACCGTGTCCTCTGCCTTCAGCATCCAGTCTGTCCCAGCCACCTTCTTTAGGTCGTCCGTCCATCTAGCTGGGGGCGTCCCACACTACGCTTGCCAACACGCAGTCTCCACTCCAGGACTCGTATGACAGTGTATATGAAAAATTCAAATTTCTGACTGACTGATATATCAACACACAGGCTACACTGGTCCTAGAGACATGAAATTTGGAGGGTTCTTTGTGAAGAGTAGGTATCCACTAAGAAAAGGGTTTTTCGAAATTCAACCCCTAAGAGGGTGAATGGGGTAAGGGTGAAATTTTACGCGGATGAAGTCGCTAATTTAGTATAATTTTCTTCATAGAGTTCACCTTCAAAAACTATCAAGGAAATATTTTTAGATATAAAACTGTTTTGCAAACACACAGGTGATTACAACATTGTTTGCCACGCGTCAGTGGTAACAAAACTAGTATATGCTTGCCTCTTGTTCTATTGAAACTTCGTACTACGGTAGATCAGCTCAAGGTCAAAGTTACCACTGACGTGCGACCAACTGTACAATAAATTAAATTGAACTCTCAAATTAAAACATCAGAGGTGTGTCGTGAAAGAGAGATCCATTCAAAGGATCAACATTTTGGGAAATTGTAGCTTTCAGACATGTAAGGGAACAAGGACAAGTACAAGATGTTTTCCTTTAAAATCACTTTGTGTTGTATGTGTAGTACACACGATGACACATCAAGCTACACATTTTCGGTTTTAACTGACCTCGCATTGAATAGGCTTCCTGTACTTCTCTTAAGACTGTGTCGACCGCACAGTGGCGCCCTCATCCTTTGTTTGGTTATTTCATACAATTTAGAATGAAAATGCAGAAAATAAGCACGTTAAGTTGTGCTTCACAAGATTATACGTTAATATTATTAGCAACGGTAGTTTTATATTGTTTACTTTTATCATAATCCTTAAAACGGATAACGGTGGCCACTATATTCCGTTTTAAGGATTATAATAAAACTAAACAATATAAAACTACCGCTTCTATTAATAACAACGTATAATCTTGTGAAGCACAACTTAACGTGCTTATTTTCTGCATTTTCATTCTAAATTGTATGAAATAACCAAACAAACGATGAGGGCGCCACTGTGCGGTCGGCACAGTCTTAATGAAATAGAAAGAAAAAATGCACTGAACTTAAATTTAGTTTAGTTTGTGAACAACAGAATCGGCACCAACGTCTTACTTTACTAGACACAGCCACTTTCTATTTGCCTACAATATAAGTAAGCTAGCCCTCCTCGCCAGACTATCGTCCCCCCGCCAGACTATCGCCTTGGGAATCTCGTTTGGAGGCAAAACACGTGTCGAATTACATTTTAATTAATTTGCATTTGTTCGCAGAAGATTGCAAATTACTGCGATCTCTTGCGTAATGGTCAGATTCCAGGAAAACGATTGAAAAGAAAATGGATGAAGGTTTTGTTAATAGGTTGGTAAGCTCTCATGATGGTCTATTGCAGGTACTTGTGGTAGGAATTTAGATAGCAGAACTATTAAAATTGATAATTTTCTATATCACTAACCTTTTTTTTAAATTTGCTCATACGATGAAGAATATAATGTTTTGCACCTGTATCCTCTTTAATTAGTTACTTCATTTTTACCTGAAAGAAAATAAATATTTTAGGAATTAATCATATTTTTGGCCCTTATAGATAAGGACCTATATGGACCAAAAATATTATTATTTCCAACAATATTTTTAGACCATGCGTTGGTAGACCATAGAGGGGCCCGTGGCTAAATAATAACAGCCGCACAGGTCGATCGATCAGGTTAAGCTACGCTTGCCGCGGTTGGTCTGTGGATGGGTGACCATCTCTACATACCGAGACCCCTCCGTGCCTCGGAAAGCAGGTTAAGCCGTTAGTCCCGGCTGTCATTCGTGGATCTTTGACAGTCGTTACGGGTAGTCAGAAGCCCGAAAGTCAGACAACCAGTCTTACCAAGGGGTATCGTATTACCCAGTAACTGGGTTGTGGAGGTCAGATAGGCAGTCGCTCCATGTAAAACACTGGTATTCAGCTGCATCCGATTAGACTGGAAGCCGACCCCAACATAGTTGGGAAAAGGCTAGGCAGATGATGATGCGTTGGTAGACCATGCAAAAGGTTCCATGGTCTACCAACGCATTGGTAGCGGTTCGCGTGGTAGATTACAGCCCACTCCCTCTCGAAAAATGGAGGCCTGTGTTGCAGCAGCGAACATTATTCAGCTAAACTGACCAGATAATATGAAACGACCTAACAAAGTTTATTTTATGACTAGAATTCAAATGTAGTGAGTTTATCCTGCCACCACGCAGCATTAACTCTGCGCTTGTATCAATCGCTACGGAGCCGTTACACCGACACAGTTACCTGAACACTGACATTGTCAGCCTCTACTCCTAAAAATGGACTAGGATTATAAAAATAACGCGTTTTATTTAGGAACAATGCTAGCTTTAGCGTACAAAGAAATCTACACACATCACAACACACCAATAGCAGCAACACTTACTACCTTTCTTACCAGTTCTGGCTATTTCACTTCAACTTTACCTGAAAACATTCCTAACAGAAAAGAAATCTTTCGAAGGGAAGGTCTTCATCACAGTCTCCCTACACCAGGGAGACTATGATGAAGTCATTTTTCTGATAAAACAACCAGCACTGTAATTGCGTAACACACTATCAATCTCAATCTGAATCATTTTGAAGCAATTTGCTAATCCATTGCTTCATAAGTTCGAAAAAATTGTCCGCTCAATAACGTAAATAACGCAATGAATGTTGTTGTACTGTCAAAATTAAACCCATTGCTACTGATAGTGTGTTACGCAATTACCCCGCAGGTTCGTTTCAACCAACTATTAGATTGGACGAAACTCTGAATCTGAACTATAATGGACTTTGGTTTTGTCTTTCTCTGAAACTAGTTTAATGCCATTTCATTAGTTGATACTAGTTTTAAGTAATGCTTGAGTCTTGGGAGAGGTTCTGTAATACAGCCTTAGTTTCAATCACTTGGTCATTGGGTAAAAACAAGACTCATGGAACTATCCAGAGTCTTGCAAAGTATCTGGTATCAATATGACTTTGGAGTATAGTAGCTTAAGAGTGTTTGATTTTGTGTTTTTTTTTTTCTAGTCATCTTTGTTCAGTGTATATTTGAAATTTGGCTCGAAACATTAGGAATTGTATGTATCGATCGTACCACGGTCACAGCTACCTGCACAGTGAAATTTCGACAAACAGTGTTCCGCAAATTTCTACGGGAGCGCCTCCCCACCGCAGCCGCTTCTAGCATTTGCATCTCATTGGAATGCAACCGCTGGATGTAGCGGATGCGATGCAACGCGGCGCGGATGCGGTAATATCGCAATATGTTTTGCTTAAAGATTCTGGTTGAATTTTACAGCGATGTAGGATAGGTAGTCATCATAGTTTGGACGGTCTCCAAATAAAACAAGTTTTTATACAACTATTTATTGCAGAAAAGGGTCATTCAAGTTGGTTTCTGAGTAAAAGTCAGTAAATAAATAAATTAAATAGCATAAATTCTAAGAGATTTGATTAAATCCACATTGATAAAGTACGGTTAAGTTTTTGCTTTTACATTAAGTTTATACGCATTTTTTACAATTAATCCGAAGGTGGTCCTTGCGAGCCTGCGCAAATTACAGCACAGAAAATGGACTGAAAATCCTAAATAAGTACCGCATCTACGGAAACGGAAGCTCGTTAATGCCATTATACGTCGGGGTCGAGATTTTGCAAGCAATTTCCGCCTTAGCGACGAATGCAAATACGAATGAAATGTGTTATTTATCGAGTGAATTACAACTCTTGGTGTTAACTACTACTACTGGTGTGCTGTGCTGGCTGCCTCCTCAAGACATTTGCATAGCCCCGAATTATAGATTCGACATTGCTCCCTAATGTTACGATCATGGTGGTGCTTTTGGCAGGGCTCGAAATATTGCCTGGCGATTGAATAGAATTAAGTCGAAGATTATCTTGTTGATAGTAAAATTGCCTAAATACTTAAGTTTTGTTGTTTTTCGTTACTAGCCAAGAATATTGTTGTAGAATTAACACAAATTTATTCGTCATCGTAATTCATCGAAATAATTGCCATTTATTTTCTTTTCAATAGGAATCAATCGATGAGCACTCCATTCATATTTGGATTATTTCAAATTGTTGGTGGTAGTATGAACGCCTTCTGAGAACGTTTGCATACTATCAAGGTTCCATTATTTTACTACAATGGTCTTTTACCATTATTTGGGTTGTTGACATTTAATTAATTCACTTTTTTTTTTCTATGCTTTGATCTCCGTCTCAGTTTAAGCCTTTTTTCCGACAATTCAGAAAATGTCCCCTGGGATAAGTCTAAGACTTTTCCACAGTAAAATAATCCATTAAATCCGTTTTTGATTTTGAGACAAAGCGTTGTAAACGATTTGAACTGAGACAGATTATGTTTAAAATGCCTTTTAAAAATGTTTGGACCTCAGATACTTTATAAAATAAGGGTCAAAAATCGACCGGAATTTTTTTAAAGACCGGAGTCTTGATTCTGAAAATTATCTCCTAAAATTAATTACGAAAGCCTTTATCAAAACAAGGCATTTGTTGACGTAAGACGCTTTAAGGCCCAGTTTAAAGCCTGAGCCACGGTCTTAAACTGTGTCCGAGAGTGTCCCGAGGGACGGACGTTTGACCTAATTAAGCCAAGTGGCGTGGAAAATTACAGTCTGATGGGGCCTGTTCGACCGTAATTGGTGAAGGGTAGCCGATTGACGTCGCGAGGGTTAAGGTGTCCGCCTATCTTGGAAAATCTTCGGAGGTAATCTTTTTAGGGTTACAAGTTATTTAGTTTAGATAGTGAGGTGGTTTCGAGTTTGGGTATGTTTCTATGATAAAATATTATTTTTTGTAGGTGGTAAATACTTGCTTTTTTAGAGTTTCTGAGTTTTATAACTTGTCATTTTGTGTAAAAAAAAAACGTTAAGAGTACAAAGACTGAATACTAGCATTGGTCACCATGCCAGTTCCTGCAATTTTAGAAGATAACATCAGTAAATAAGAGTACTAAAATAAAACGTCACGAAGCAAAACGAAGAATAAAAAGCAACATATCTTTATTTAGTTCATTAGCTCCGTCAGTGGAACTAGTGCAGGAGACAGCTTGATTCAGTCGTTTAATTAAAAGCGAGTAATTACTTGTAATTCCGAGCTCCCTGACTATGCTATAGTTAGTTTAGGAGTAGTGCTTTGTGACATATTAGTGACGTACGAACACTCGTTTCGACTGTCAAGTTATTGCTCGGTCTTTTGCCCCTACTATGTGATAAAATGATTAAATAGATCCCTAATAAATTATTTAAAACCACCTCCAACTAACCCTTCGGGAGTTACCTACGTGATGTTGCGTTGTGTGTGTTAAATTTGTTATTTATTAATAAAGTACTGCCACGTTGTATAGTAGAGTGACTGTGAAATAGTCATGCTGATTCAAACAGCAGTCATTACGCCACTAGTGAATCATTACGCCACTAGTGAATCATTACGCCACTAGTGAATCATTACGCCACTGGTGAATCATTACGCCACTGATGAATCATTACGCCACTAGTGAATCATTACGCCACTGGTGAATCATTACGCCACTAGTGAATCATTACGCCACTAGTGAAACATTACGCCACTAGTGAATCATTACGCCACTAGTGAAACATTACGCCACTAGTGAATCATTACGCCACTAGTGAATCATTACGCCACTAGTGAATCATTACGCCACTAGTGAATCAGACATTGTGAAAGCTGAAAAAGTCTGACAATGACTTAAAACCACTCAAAAGTCAGCTCATACTCCAAAATACAGCAATATTAATTCCATTCGTGGAACTCGAATATAAGGCAGCAGTAAAACACAATTATAACTAGCGGCGCGTCCGGATAATATCGCGGTCCCCAATAACGGTGCGAAACAGAAGGGCCGACATTATCGTATAATTATCGAAAACCTATAGTAATATCTGACGCAATAACCTAAAAATCAATCAGTCGTCGCCTCCCCGGAGCCCCGGAGCCACGGACTACGGGAAAAAATTGGAAATCAATCTATTTCTATAACCAGGCGTCTCCCAAGTATCCATTATCATAATGTGATGGGGACCCAATACTATAATCAGATATCTGAAACCTTCAGTGTTATATATTATATATGTATATTTTTATGAGTCCGGAATATGGGACGCGTTCCGTTTCGCAAATGCTGCGTATTTTCGGAATTATTGTGCGACGCCTGATCGCTTTATGAATTTGATTGTGTTGTTGTGGGTGGGGAATAGGTTCGATTGTGTCAATGAGGTGAGGGTTTTGGCAAAATTCTTAGCAATAAACACAGAATTCTGGAAATTAGTAAATTATCATATAGGTACTAGCAGCGCCCCGCGGTTTCACATCGCATAAGTGTTGATCCCGTGGGAGTATCGATATGAAAACTATCCTATAGCCTTTCCCGGGACTCAAACTATCCCTATACCAAATTTCATCTAAATCGGTTCAGCGGTTTAAGCATGAAGAGATAACAGACAGACAGACACACTTTCATATTTATAATATTAGTTTGGATAACACTATCGAGAGGCTCGTGGCTAAATAATATTTAGCCACGAGCCCCTCGATAGAGTAAACTGACCGCGACAAGCGTAGCGTCGCGGTCAGTTTGTGGATGGGTGGCCATTCATTACATAATATCTAGATCCGTGTCACGAAAAGCACATTAAGCCGTTGGTTCCGGCTGTCATTGGTAGATCTTTGAAAGCCGTTACATGCAGGTAGCCAAGAAGTCCAAAAATCTGACAACCAGTCCAACAGTCTGTCAACCAAGGGGTACCGTGCTCCCAAGTAACTAGGTTATGAAGATCAGATAACCAGTCACTCCATGTAGAATACTGGTATTCAGCTGCATCCGGTTAGATTGGAAGCTGACCCCAACACGTTAGGAAAAGGCTAAGCAGATTGATTGAGCAATAGAATGCTATCAGAGAAATATTATTACTAATTTCATACATTATGTATTGCCATATTATTATATTACTAATATTATAGTAATTCTCTAATAATAACTAAACTATAATAATTAATACAATCACGATACGAATTGAATTGGATTGGTAACGTAATCAATAACACGAGACTGTAATTACATGAGATAATTTGAATTATATTAGGTATCTCAATAGTGACATACATCAATATTATTAATTTCTGGTGAAACACCTTATTAATACGCCCTGTAGGAACTGAATAATAATAGATAATAATAATAGTCCCCAGACGTATTTCGGCCATGGTGGCCAATCTCAACGGAGATTAACCTTTTATATTATATTACTAGCGACCCGCCCCGGCTTCGCACGGGTGCAATACTGATACTAAGTACAGGTATTTCAAGAAACTTCGTACTACGGTAGATCAGCTCAAGGTCAAAGTTACCACTGACGTGCGACCAACTGTACAATAAATTAAATTGAACTCTCAAATTAAAACATCAGAGGTGTGTCGTGAAAGAGAGATCCATTCAAAGGATCAACATTTTGGGAAATTGCAGCTTTCAGACATGTAAGGGAACAAGGACAAGTACAAGATGTTTTCCTTTAAAATCACTTTGTGTTGTATGTGTAGTACACACGATGACACATCAAGCTATACATTTTCGGTTTTAGCTGACCTCGCATTGAATAGGCTTCCTGTACTTCTCTTAATGAAATAGAAAGAAAAATGCACTGAACTTAAATTTAGTTTAGTTTGTGAATAACAGAATCGGCACCAACGTCTTACTTTACTAGACACAGCCACTTTCTATCTGCCTACAATATAAGTAAGCTAGCCAGACTATCGTCCCCCCGCCAGACTATCGCCTTGGGAATCTCGTTTGGAGGCAAAACACGTGTCGAATTACATTTTAATTAATTTGCATTTGTTCGCAGAAGATTGCAAATTACTGCGATCTCTTGCGTAATGGTCAGATTCCAGGAAAACGATTGAAAAGAAAATGGATGAAGGTTTTGTTAATAGGTTGGTCTATTGGAGGTACTTGTGGTAGGTATTTAGATAGCAGAACTATTAAAATTGATAATTTTATATATCACTAACCTTTTTTTTTAATTTGCTCATACGATGAAGAATATAATGTTTTGCACCTGTATCCTCTTTAATTAGTTACTTCATTTTTACCTGAAAGAAAATAAATATTTTAGGAATTAATCATATTTTTTGGCCCTTATAGATAAGGACCTATATGGACCAAAAATATTATTATTTCCAACAATATTTTTAGACCATGCGTTGGTAGACCATAGTGGGGCCTGTGGCTAAATAATAAGAGCCGCACAGGTCGATCGATCAGGTTAAGCTACGTTTGCCGCGGTTGGTCTGTGGATGGGTGACCATCTTTACATACCGAGACCCCTCCGTGCCTCGGAAAGCACGTTAAGCCGTTGGTTCCGGCTGTCATTCGTGGATCTTTGACAGTCGTTACGGGTAGTCAGAAGCCCGAAAGTCAGACAACCAGTCTTACCAAGGGGTATCGTATTACCCAGTAACTGGGTTGTGAAGGTTAGATAGGCAGTCGCTCCATGTAAAACACTGGTATTCAGCTGCATCCGGTTAGACTGGAAGCCGACCCCAACATAGTAGGGAAAAGGCTAGGCAGATGATGATGCGTTGATAGACCATGCAAAAGGTTCCATGGTCTACCAATGCATTGGTAGCGGTTCGCGTGGTAGATTACAGCCCACTCCCTCTCGAAAAATGGAGGCCTGGGTCGCAGCAGCGGCAACATTATTCAGCTAAACTGACCAGATAATATGAAACGACCTAGCAAAGTTTATTTTATGACTAGAATTCAAATGTAGTGAGTTTATCCTGCCACCACGCAGCATTAACTCTGCGCTTGTATCAATCGCTACGGAGCCGTTACACCGACACAGTTACCTGAACACTGACATTGTCAGCCTCTACTCCTAAAAATGGACTAGGATTATAAAAATAACGCGTTTTATTTAGGAACAATGCTAGCTTTAGCGTACAAAGAAATCTACACACATCACAACACACCAATAGCAGCAACACTTACTACCTTTCTTACCAGTTCTGGCTATTTCACTTCAACTTTACCTGAAAACATTCCTAACAGAAAAGAAATCTTTCGAAGGGAAGGTCTTCATCACAGTCTCCCTACACCAGGGAGACTATGATGAAGTCATTTTTCTGATAAAACAACCAGCACTGTAATTGCGTAACACACTATCAATCTCAATCTGAATCATTTTGAAGCAATTTGCTAATCCATTGCTTCATAAGTTCGAAAAAATTGTCCGCTCAATAACGTAAATAACGCAATGAATGTTGTTGTACTGTCAAAATTAAACCCATTGCTACTGATAGTGTGTTACGCAATTACCCCGCAGGTTCGTTTCAACCAACTATTAGATTGGACGAAACTCTGAATCTGAACTATAATGGACTTTGGTTTTGTCTTTCTCTGAAACTAGTTTAATGCCATTTCATTAGTTGATACTAGTTTTAAGTAATGCTTGAGTCTTGGGAGAGGTTCTGTAATACAGCCTTAGTTTCAATCACTTGGTCATTGGGTAAAAACAAGACTCATGGAACTATCCAGAGTCTTGCAAAGTATCTGGTATCAATATGACTTTGGAGTATAGTAGCTTAAGAGTGTTTGATTTTGTGTTTTTTTTTTTCTAGTCATCTTTGTTCAGTGTATATTTGAAATTTGGCTCGAAACATTAGGAATTGTATGTATCGATCGTACCACGGTCACAGCTACCTGCACAGTGAAATTTCGACAAACAGTGTTCCGCAAATTTCTACGGGAGCGCCTCCCCACCGCAGCCGCTTCTAGCATTTGCATCTCATTGGAATGCAACCGCTGGATGTAGCGGATGCGATGCAACGCGGCGCGGATGCGGTAATATCGCAATATGTTTTGCTTAAAGATTCTGGTTGAATTTTACAGCGATGTAGGATAGGTAGTCATCATAGTTTGGACGGTCTCCAAATAAAACAAGTTTTTATACAACTATTTATTGCAGAAAAGGGTCATTCAAGTTGGTTTCTGAGTAAAAGTCAGTAAATAAATAATTTATATAGCATAAATTCTAAGAGATTTGATTAAATCCACATTGATAAAGTACGGTTAAGTTAAGTTTTTGCTTTTACATTAAGTTTATACGCATTTTTTACAATTAATCCGAAGGTGGTCCTTGCGAGCCTGCGCAAATTACAGCACAGAAAATGGACTGAAAATCCTAAATAAGTACCGCATCTACCGAAACGGAAGCTCGTTAATGCCATTATACGTCGGGGTCGAGATTTTGCAAGCAATTTCCGCCTTAGCGACGAATGCAAATACGAATGAAATGTGTTATTTATCGCGTGAATTACAACTCTTGGTGTTAACTACTACTACTGGTGTGCTGTGCTAGATGCCTCCTCAAGACATTTGCATAGCCCCGAATTATAGATTCGACATTGCTCCCTAATGTTACGATAATGGTGGTGCTTTTGGCAGGGCTCGAAATATTGCCTGGCGATTGAATAGAATTAAGTCGAAGATTATCTTGTTGATAGTAAAATTGCCTAAATACTTAAGTTTTGTTGTTTTTCGTTACTAGCCAAGAATATTGTTGTAGAATTAACAAAAATTTATTCGTCATGGTAATTCATCGGAATAATTGCCATTTATTTTCTTTTCAATAGGAATCAATCGATGAGCACTCCATTCATATATGGATTATTTCAAATTGTTGGTGGTAGTCTGAACGCCTTCTGAGGACGTTTGCATACTATCAAGGTTCCCACACTGCTCCATTATTTTACTACAATGGTCTTTTCTCACTATTTGGGTTGTTGAGATTTAATTAATTCACTTTTTTGTTTTTCTATGCTTTGATCTCCGTCTCAGTTTAAGCCTTTTTTCCGACAATTCAGAAAATGTCCCCTGGGATAAGTCTAAGACTTTTCCACAGTAAAATAATCCATTAAATCCGTTTTTGATTTTGAGACAAAGCGTTGTAAACGCTTTGAACTGAGACAGATTATGTTTAAAATGCCTTTTAAAAATGTTTGGACCTCAGATACTTTATAAAATAAGGGTCAAAAATCGACCGGAGTTTTTTTAAAGACCGGGTCTTGATTTTGAAAATTATCTCCTAAAATTAATCACGAAAGCCTTTATCAAAACAAGGCATTTGTTGACGTAAGACGCTTTAAGGCCCAGTTTAAAGCCTGAGCCACGGTCTTAAACTGTGTCCGAGAGTGTCCCGAGGGACGGACGTTTGACCTAATTAAGCCAAGTGGCGTGGAAAATTACAGTCTGATGGGGCCTGTTCGACCGTAATTGGTGAAGGGTAGCCGATTGACGTCGCGAGGGTTAAGGTGTCCGCCTATCTTGGAAAATCTTCGGAGGTAATCTTTTTAGGGTTACAAGTTATTTAGTTTAGATAGTGAGGTGGTTTCGAGTTTGGGTATGTTTCGATGCTAAAATATTATTTTGTTGTATGTGGTAAATACTTGCTTTTTTAGAGTTTCTGAGTTTTATAACTTGTCATTTTGTGTAAAAAAAAAACGTTAAGAGTACAAAGACTGAATACTAGCATTGGTCACCATGCCAGTTCCTGCAATTTTAGAAGATAACATCAGTAAATAAGAGTACTAAAATAAAACGTCACGAAGCAAAACGAAGAATAAAAAGCAACATATCTTTATTTAGTTCATTAGCTCCGTCAGTGGAGCTAGTGCAGGAGACAGCTTGATTCAGTCGTTTAATTAAAAGCGAGTAATTACTTGTAATTCCGAGCTCCCTGACTATGCTATAGTTAGTTTAGGAGTAGTGCTTTGTGACATATTAGTGACGTACGAACACTCGTTTCGACTGTCAAGTTATTGCTCGGTCTTTTGCCCCTACTATGTGATAAAATGATTAAATAGATCCCTAATAAATTATTTAAAACCACCTCCAACTAACCCTTCGGGAGTTACCTACGTGATGTTGCGTTGTGTGTGTTAAATTTGTTATTTATTAATAAAGTACTGCCATGGGTGACTGTGAAATAGTCATGATGATTCAAAAAGCAGTCATTACGCCACTAGTGAATCATTACGCCACTAGTGAATCATTACGCCACTAGTGAATCATTACGCCACTAGTGAATCATTACGCCACTAGTGAATCATTACGCCACTAGTGAATCATTACGCCACTAGTGAATCATTACGCCACTAGTGAATCATTACACCACTAGTGAATCAGACATTGTGAAAACTGAAAAAGTCTGACATTGACTTAAAACCACTCAAAAGTCAGCTCATACTCCAAAATACAGCAATATTAATTCCATTCGTGGAACTCGAATAAAAGACAGCAGTAAAACACAATTATAACTAGCGGCGCGTCCGGATAATATCGCGGTCCCCAATAACGGTGCGAAACAGAAGGGCCGACATTATCGTATAATTATCGAAAACCTATAGTAATATCTGACGCAATAACCTAAAAATCAATCAGTCGTCGCCTCCCCGGAGCCCCGGAGCCACGGACTACGGGAAAAAATTGGAAATCAATCTATTTCTATAACCAGGCGTCTCCCAAGTATCCATTATCATAATGTGATGGGGACCCAATACTATAATCAGATATCTGAAACCTTCAGTGTTATGTATTATATATGTATATTTTTATGAGTCCGGAATATGGGACGCGTTCCGTTTCGCAAATGCTGCGTATTTTCGGAATTATTGTGCGACGCCTGATCGCTTTATGAATTTGATTGTGTTGTTGTGGGTGGGGAATAGGTTCGATTGTGTCAATGAGGTGAGGGTTTTGCCAAAATTCTTAGCAATAAACACAGAATTCTGGAAATTAGTAAATTATCATATAGGTACTAGCAGCGCCCCGCGGTTTCACATCGCATAAGTGTTGATCCCGTGGGAGTATCGATATGAAAACTATCCTATAGCCTGTCCCGGGACTCAAACTATCCCTATACCAAATTTCATCTAAATCGGTTCAGCGGTTTAAGCATGAAGAGATAACAGACAGACAGACACACTTTCATATTTATAATATTAGTTTGGATAACTCTATCGAGAGGCTCGTGGCTAAATAATATTTAGCCACGAGCCCCTCGATAGAGTAAACTGACCGCGACAAGCGTAGCGTCGCGGTCAGTTTGTGGATGGTTGGCCATTCATTACATAATATCTAGATCCGTGTCACGAAAAGCACATTAAACCGTTGGTTCCGGCTGTCATTGGTAGATCTTTGAAAGCCGTTACATGCAGGTAGTCAAAAAGTCCAAAAATCTGACAACCAGTGTTACCAAGGAGTACCGTGCTCCCAAGTAACTAGGTTTTGAAGATCAGATAACCAGTCACTCCATGTAGAATACTGGTATTCAGCTACATCCGGTTAGATTGGAAGCTGACCCCAACACGTTAGGAAAAGGCTAAGCAGATTGATCGAGCAATAGAATGCTATCAGAGAAATATTATTACTAATTTCATACATTATGTATTGCCATATTATTATATTATTCTAATAATAACTAAACTATAATAATTAATACAATCACGATACGAATTGAATTGGATTGGTAACGTAATCAATAACACGAGACTGTAATTACATGAGATAATTTGAATTATATTAGGTATCTCAATAGTGACATACATCAATATTATTAATGTCTGGTGAAACACCTTATTAATACGCCCTGTAGGTACTAAATAATAATAGTTTTGGAAATTAAATCAGAAGTGAGTTTTTTTAAAAAGAATTTCATAATACCTACAGGAAATAAATTTAATACAAATCAAATTGACAACAATTTAATGCTTTGGAAACCAACAACAAAAATAACGATCACACCAAATAACAATAATAGCACAATTACGACCTAATAATAAGAAAATAACCGACAGAGTGACGTCCTAACAGTCTTACTCTCACGATGTCTCGAAGTGAAGAAAGGCGGTGCCAACACTGCACTGCCTTATATAGGTCTACCCCCTCCTTATCTTCCTATCTTCTACACGGCCTTTCCTGACGGGAGGCCGTCCTCGGACTCCTTTATCTCCTAGCTTTGAAGATCCGTCTCCAACGTTGGCATAGAAGATCTTGGATCCCCGCTGCTTGTAGATGAAGTGCTGATGGGCGTTTCTGCCTGCATCTGCATGCCAGAGGTGCAGGCTTCCGGTTCGGCTTCATCAAGTGGCTCAGCTTCTTCAGTAGCTTGTTCGAGTTGCACAGGTCGGTCGACACAAGGACCAGACTCCTCGTTTCCGTTGTCTGACTCTGCAAAAGAGGTAAAATACTTCGGACAATACCAATTTTGTAAAAACAACAAAACAATGGTTTTTGGTGGAATTAACTCATTTCAACAACATAATTACAATTTTTAAGTTAGGCTAATCTAGCATAACTTACACCCCATAGATATGAGACACACAAATATCCAAACTAACAACCCGGGGCAGAACTTGTCGGAAGACTGCCAGCTCACGGCTCGTTAGAGATCTATGTGAGGCATAACTTTGCGTGTGTGATTCAATTCATATAAAAGTATGTATGTCAAACCAATCCTAGACATATAATACATACGATGCTTAACAACAAGCACGACTTTCCACTAAACATGGTACGTCAGAGGCCAACCTATGCCTACGTGTACCACAGTTCTAGGATAACATGTCTGAGAACACCACTCCAAGACCACCCGTCCGATCAGGCTACTCCAAGACAGTTTCCTTTCACGAGCTCTTCCCAAGGTATGTTTCATATACTAGGATAGCGTGTCTGAAACGCTCCAAGACAGGCCTATCCAATAACATGAAACCGTACCTCACTTGAAGTGTATCCGTCAATTTGAGATAGCATATCCGATGCACTCCAAGACAGAGGCCCATCTCAAATTGCAAGACTCGACTTCACTTCCACATCGTTCAGCATTGTCAATAGCAACAAATGAAACACTCATTAGGTTAATAGAAACCTCTAAATGTACAAGCAATGAATATCAAATTAGCCAACTTCAGTAAAGTGTATCGCTTACATAAAATACATGGCAAAGCTCATTACACTTTTGCAAAAACAGACCACTCACCATTAAAGAAAGCAGAACACACGTCGGGAGTCCATTCCCCTTGCCACGGGATCATGTATTCCGCAGCTGCTTGTGTCGACTTCCCGTACGAGCCAGCCAAGAGCTGCAACTCGTAACGACCGTGTGGTAGTATCTTCGTCACACGATACGGCCCTCGCATACACGAATCCAGCTTTCCAGTTGATTGTGCCTGTTTTCTCACAAACACAAAAGAATTCAAATCGAAGACACGGGGTGGCTTTCGCCCTTGATTGACATAGGCGTCCTGTTGTCCTTGATTTGAATGGAGACGTTCAAGTGCTCTTTGACGACTCATTACGCGAAGGGCTTCCCGATTAGGGCTCGATCCTTCAAAAGCCACGTCACGAACCAAGCTACGAATGAGTGGTGTTGCAGCATCAATACCTATCAATAGGTTCAAAGCTGAATACTGAGTTGTTCTGTGTTTTGTGATATTAAGAATCAACTGCAGTTTCCACATTACACTGGGCCACTTTTGCTGCCGATGGTTGCACTCAATACGCACCATGTTCAGCACGGTGCGACAATATCGTTCCACCTGCCCGTTGGACTGGTGCATTTCAGGGGTTATAAGGTGAATGTCACAACCCATGTCTTTGACCCAATTTAGAAAATCGGTACTCTGAAACATGCGACCTCTGTCGGCTACTATTAGCTTAGGGGTTCCAAAGAGAGATATCATATTAGTGAAATGGCGTTTTAGTTCGTCAGCGTCTTGTCGGTACATAGGGTATAACAAACAGAATTTAGAAAAGGCGTCTACAATTATAAGAACATGGCGGTAGCCATTGGTTTCAGGAAGTGGGCCTAATGAATCTAAATGAATGATTTCGAAAGGTGAATCTGGTTTTTCCCAAGAGTGAATGGGCTGTAAGGGAGCTCGAGGAACTTTTTTATGGGAAAGACACACTAAACAGTGTGTTACATACTTCTGCACGAATGCTCTCAACCTTGGAAACCAGAAGTGTTTCGTGACGAGATCAACGGTCTTATCGACCCCAGGATGATCATGTTCATCATGGAAAATCCGTAAAAGGCTTAATCTATGCCCTTTTGGGATATAACAAAGGAATTTGGGATTTTCACCTGTAACTGCAAATCTTACATAAAGGATATCGTTCTTCAAAATGTAACGACTGGAGTCCAATTGGCCGTCCGCTAATTTTTGAATGAGAGATCGGGTCTCCTCATCGGAAGCCTGAGCAATCCGCGCCCAATTCGAAGGTTTCTGAACCGTGCACATATTGACAGGATTCCGACTCAGATAATCGGCATGGGACAGAAGGCTACCTTTCCTATAATCCAGGCTAAAATCAAAGTCCTGAAGGTATACCCACCACCGAGCCACCCTTGGCAACAAATCTTTCTTACGTTGTGTAAGTTTCAATGCGTTGCAGTCGGTGACCACGGTGAATCGTACACCCACAAGATAATGCCTGAAATACTGAAGAGCCTTTACCACCGCAAGAGTCTCAAGCTCGTACGAATGGTATCTGCTTTCGGCCCCCTGAGTAAGCCTACTGAAATAAGACACCACTCGCTTACGATTGCCTTCATGCACTTGCATCAAGACTGCTCCATACCCAATAGAACTCGCGTCTGTGTGGACTTCTATGGCTAACAAAGGGTCATAAATTGCAAGTACTGGTTCACTCGTTAAACATTCCACAATATGCTTACGAGCAGCCCGTTGTTCAACTCCCCAATTAAAATGTACCCCTTTTTTCGTGAGCGCTGCAATACACGCGGTTTTCTGGGCAAATCCAGATATATAACGTCTGAAATAGCTAGCTAAGCCCATAAATTGACGAACCTGCTTTACATTTTGCGGTTCGGCTGAGTCAATCAAGGCCTTCACCTTTTCATGGCTCGGCCTAACCTGACCTTCACAAATTGTCCTACCCAAGTATTCGATCTCAGTGGCTAAGAACGAACACTTTTTCATATTAATGGAAAAACCAGCTTTAGTCAGTATGTCAAGAACCCTTTGTAGCAAAATAAGGCCCTGATCAATACTTTGACTCATGATCAAAATATCATCGATATAGATGAGGATATCGCCAGACTCAACTAGTTCGCGAAGTGTTTTGGTGATTATACGTTGATAAACAACTGGAGCATTCGCCAAACCGTAGGGCATCCTCAAATATTGATAATGTCCCTCCGGTGTGACGAATCCCGTAAGCGGAACAGAGTCTCGGTCCAATGGTATCTGGTGAAATCCAGTTGCCATATCAAGGGAACTGAAATATTTATTATGTCCTAGACGGTCTATATAGTCATCGATACGTGGCAACGGGAAACGATCTTTAATTGTGATCTCGTTTAATTTACGGAAGTCCACGCACATCCTATCCGTACCGTCTTTCTTTTTTACAAGAAGAATTGGGCTCGCGTAATCAGACTCTGACTCCTCTATAATTTTTTTGTCCAACAAGTCTTTAATTATGTCACGAACGCGAAGAGTCTCGGCGTGAGAAAGTTGGTACGGCCGATAGTGAACAGGAGTGTTAGTATTTAGTTTAATGGACATACACCCTGTATTTACAGTTGACGTTGCGGTACCAGAAATAAAGTACTGAGAAAAATTATTAACTATTTCTAATAACTTGTCTAAGTGACCGTCAATTAGAGGTGTATTGATTGGGATTGAAGTCTCAGACTGTATGTTCATTACCCTATGTAAGTTATTTACGCTTCTTGTAAGTGACTGACAATGGTTGGTACGAACATACCTAACACCGTCCCTATTAAGAACATCTGTTCCAACTATGACCGGCGTATTCATATATTCGGCAGACACTACGAACAAATCTACTTCAAGGGTTAAGCCATCAAATTCAATAGGTAACGTCACATAGCTCGTACTCTCTACTTCTTGTGTACCTAAGCCCTTCAAAATACGAAGCGCCGGCTTATGTGAACAATTAAAATGCTTAAGCAACGAAGACGAAATTAAGGATATAGTGGACCCGCTATCAATCAGAACATCGACCGCTACGTCCTGTATAATTGCTACAATAACGTCTTTATTTTTGGTATTTACAAACTCGTTACAGAAGTTAACGCTACTTTTATTTGCAGCTTCCGTCCTTTGCTTAGCAAAACAATTTTCAGCTTTATGACCCTGTTTCTTACAAAACGTACAAGGTTCGGACCTAGTCGGTACGAAAACGGATGTAGAATTTGTCATCGAGTTATTTGACGAACTGCTTGGTGGTTGATCAATTCTCGGTCTCTTATTACATATAGCCTGTCTATGTCCTAATTCACCGCAAGAAAAACATTTAATATCGTTGAGATTACGCTTACGAGAAAAGTCTGTAGTTTGTTTATCTCTCACAGAACGAAACGGGGCACTTTTTGATGTACTGTTACTACTCGGTTTAACGTAAATTGAAAAGTATTCGACTAGATCATTTGGCAATAGCTTAGCGTTAGTCGCCGACGCTCTTATATTGGGATCAGTGATACCGCGGACTATTATCGCCGAAATGAGCTCGTCACTAAGTCCCCGCACTATTCGTAGACGAAGCAGCGAACGGCGCACATAATCCGCATAAGTAGAATAGTTATCGGAATTTTTAGTCATTACGTCATATAAAATATTCGCGACATCCGGTACTCTAGGGCACAAAGGCTTAAATTCTTTTTTAAAATTGCTCCACGAACGGTCATTGGTTACCCATTCGTTAAGCCACGATTGAGCATCACCTTTCAGGCAATTACCAATACGCGACAAGGATTCGAAATCGCTCCAATTGTTTAATACTTTAGCGCGATCAACTTCCGCACACCAGTCATCAATATTATGTAGGGTAGGATCAAAGTTTGAAATATAGAAATGTTGAGATCTACCAACAGTATTAATTGATCGGATAGCATCCACAATACGATCAGTTACCGTAGCTTGTGCTGAACTCGAAGAGTCATTCGCGTCCCTAGTCAAACGGTTTGACACGCGCACCGACGCCTGTTCAGACACTCGTCCCGACGCGTGTAATGGTGGTGTTCTAGAACGAGAACGCGAATGGCGATGGCAGTTATATCCGCGAGTCGGTGAAATACGTTGAGACATAACCTCTCTAGGCAAAGGTGAAACCAAACGACGGCGACGCTCCGGCGGTGACGAATGACGCACTTCTATGCAGCCTGGTGGTGGTGATCGTTAAGGCTCGTACACACAGGCGCGACGCGACAGTGCGACGCGATTCTGCGATATTTATCCGTAGAACAATTTCTATGGAAACGCGCGCGACACTTCACACAGGAGCGACCTGTCGCGCCGCGACACGGTCGCGGCGCGACGTGTAGCGCGACACAAGAGGAACATTTTGTATGGAGTCGCGGCCGCCGCCGCGATATCGCCGCGATATCGCCGCGACACCATACAAAATGAACATTTAGTATGGTGTCGCGGCGATATCGCGGCGATATCGCGGCGGCGGCCGCGACGCGACACGGAGAGTATAAATTCCAGAGCAATCCAAGCTGAGCTCAGTAGTAGACGATCTTCGTCAGAGGACGAAGGCAAGTCTGTGCGTGTTTACCCAGCGTGGGGCCCTAGGTTCGATTCCCCGGTCGGCCGACATAACCTAACCTAACCTAAGTAGGTACAGTTGTTCTATGTATCTCACGAAGGCGGGTTGGTCTTAGTAGTGTCAGTACCGCCCGAACTGGAACTGCCGGTCGGGCTAGTAGGTGCTACTAGTGCTCTGTTTCGCGCCAAAATTTTGCGTCCCGTACCGTCAACATAGTAAGTAAACAGAGAAAAGCTGTTCACAGTGAGGTCAGTAAACAGTGTTTAAATATTTAATTGTAAAATTTAATACCTACGTGATTCTAATGATGCATTGTTTGTTTTAGAGTCATCAAATGCTATACAGAACATAATGGGGGTTCTTAAAGCTATTTTGTTTTAGGAAACCAACGAAATATGACAAATACAGAAAAGCTTATTCCAGAAAGTTTTCAAAAAATACAACTAGCGAAACTTGGCGTAATAATACCTACATGCAATTAGTGTGATTGATAAAGAAGCTGAATATATTAAACACTGTATTATGTACCGAATTTGAATGTATCTTAATTTTAGTTGTAAATACTGATATCTAAATAAATTTATATCCCAAAAAATATTTTTATTTCATCACTAAACGAAACATAAATCTAAATAGGTACCTACCTACTTAAATTATTTTGTTCAATAACGATGAACTTGCTAATGCTACATGCAGTTCTTTACGCACACAAGAGCGCGTGTCTGTACTATACACAACACAAACACAACTACAAGTATTGCTCACCCTCCTTCGTGAGATACAACAACTGTACTGAACTGGTACCCAAGCTTGACCACACAAGCACGCACAAGGAAACTAGCGAATTCGGACGTGCTTTTACGATAAATATCATAAAAAAACCAAGGTTTTTCTATAATATTATGTAGTTGAAATTAACTTTAATCCAAACCACGGTGCCATTGCAAACTAAAAAGTCCTTGCAAATGACAATCATTCTAATTTATACCTTATTGGAATGAGAGAAGAGTTACATTGTAAATTAAGTATTACTAGTGGATTTAGCGGCGCGCGGCGCGGTCAAATGAGTAAGTACCTACCACAGAACATAAATACCCTAACGGGTACCTACATTTTTGAAGCTGCCGCAAGCCAGTTGCTCGTGCGCCGCGCCACGCGCACCAAGTCACTGCGATAGGTGCCTATATTATACGCGGATTTTGACTCAAAATTCGAATCTTTGTATTTTTATTTCGATTTCACATGAACACTTTATTTTTACAAACAAGCTGCACATCTCAAATAAAACCACTAAATTTGCCGGTCTGTGGAATGCTCGTCCCCTCCGTTAACCAGCCTGCTACTAGCTACCTATAATAGGTAGTGTAGGTAGGTACCTACCTACTAGGTACAGTGAGAATCACGATGTGGGTACCCCCCTTGAAAGCACCTACGTTCGAACCCGTGATGGCCGCATCTATCAGTTTCGTATTTTATTGTAATATTTTGTTAAACAGTTTATACGTACACAACAATGCACAAAAAATACATGCAATATTTCAATAGCGATGATAACAGTTTAGTTGGTCTGCAGGTTGAGGATGTGACATATGAATCCGCTGATTCAAGTTCAATTCTGCAGGGTAATTGCGTAACACACTATCAGTAGCAATCGGTTTCATTTTGACAGTTCAACAACATTCATTGCGTTATTTACATTGTTGAGCAGACACATTTTTCAAACTTAGGGAGCAATGGATTAGCAATATGCTTCAAATTGATTCAAATTGGGAGTAATAGTGTGTTACGCAATTAGGGTGCCGGCAATATGATATAATTAGCTTTTTGCTGTCGTCAAATTTTATTTTTCTCTAAGTCAGAATTATTTATGCAACTTTTTCTTATAAATATTGTTATAACCAGTAGGTTTATATTAAAATAAAATAAATATAATTTATTTTAGTAAAAATTATTATAAATTGAAAAACTTAACTATATACCTAACTAATATTATAGATAACTAACTGTAACTTTAAAAAAGTTTGTATCGCTTCACAGCAAAATAATCAACTTACAACAACTACTTATAAAGTTATAATGGTTAAGGTTTCAAACTAGTAGAATAATAAAGAACTACAATCTTTGTTCTCAAGAAATTATCTATCATTTTAATTTTTTTTAACACAAACACGTATCGTATGCAAAAGGTGAATCAAAAATAGACTCATCAGACGGTAACTTAATTAGAGATTAGTAAAATGTATGCATAACTACCCTCAATTAACAAACTATGCGCTATGCATTCTCTGCGAGCTCGTCTAAATCGATTAGACAGAGACAGAACTATAACGCTAAGTAGATTGTTAATTCATTGTATTACTAACTACCTAACTGGCTCAGTTTATAAGAGCTCGAGGTAATCAATGGATAAATAATGATTCGATGGTTCGAATCTCGTCCGGCATATGAATTACGTTTGAATTGCAAAGTTGTAGCAAAGTTAATTTTAATACAACTGGGGTACCCATGACAGCCAGGAACAACTGCGCTTTCCGAGCGGAGTGGTCTCGGTATGATAAGGAAGGTCACCCATCCACGGACTGACCTCGTTAAACGTTGCTTAATCTTGAAGATCGACCCGTACGGTTGCAATTACTCAACCACGAGCCTTTTTACGGTTATGTATACCCACATAAGCTGGCCGCTGGAAATTTTTTTCTATTTCTTTCAAATAAATTGCAACGTGTATAGGTTGGTAGACACATGATTCTACATACAGACACTCAAGAGACATGAACCTGTTTTTGGGACAGTCGGGTGAAGAAATAGAACGGTTGGTTCTGGTAAACTGAGATTGGGCCCGATTCTGTTATTCCCAAACTAAATTAAATTTAAGTTCAGTGCATCTTTTTCTTTCTATTTCATTATGAAAAGGACAGAAAATAAATATAAATTTAGTCCTGTCAAATTAGTCAGCGCCTGACGTAAATTGACGTATTTTTAGTAGCCAATTTTTTAATCTTTTCTAACTTGTCTATGGATTATCTAATTTGACAGGACTAAATTAATATTTTATCTTCTGTCCTTTTCGTAATGAAATAGAAAGAAAAAGAAGCACTGAACTTAAATTTAGTTTAGTTTGTGAACAACAGAATCGGGGCCACTATCTACTCCCCTAAGCCCCAGAATATTAGATAGATTTTTCAGTTTACGGTACCAATGTCAGATTTTGATCATAGTAGGTAATCTAAGGAAGTTAGTACTTATACTTACCTTGTTGATTGCAATTCCGTTGCAATTTGCCTCCATAGCCTGTCTTTTAGTCTTTTGTCTTTGTAGGAAGCATACCTCACATCATAAAGTACAGGCCTCGCCTGTAGGTACTACAGAAATTAACAATTCTAAGTTCATATTTAGCTCATTATTGGTCTGACGGCGGCTCATGCACAGACCTTTGCCTTAGACTTATGTGTACTTAATCGTTATTATTTCACGTTAGTAAAGGCCATAATTTTGTGAACCATCAAACAACGCTTTTTTCGGTTTTTTTTCTTTGGTTTGATGGTAGTTAGCGTTATTTTTAAGTGAACGTGAAATAACTTGCCCTAGTGAGGTACGAGTAGTTCAGCTCGGAAGCCGTCGGCCACGCTCGGCCGACGGCTTCCGAGCACCAACGTAAGAGTCCGAGGTTGTTTCGATTTCTCGAGAAATTGTGTTTATTTCAGATCGTTTAATCAAAATTGAACTTGATTTTGTTAACGGATTAAAAAAAAGGAGGTAACGTAACATTGTATATTATCAGTAAAACTTGTTGAATTATTTTGTTTGAAATCGAAGAGTATGGGGTGGGTCGATTTTTTTGCACGCAAGTGTAATTTCCAATTTTTAATACAGCAGAAATAATGAAATGAAAATAAAAACCTCCTATTGCTTTCGCTAGGAAGAAGTGGCTCAACAAACTCCCCAGCAGCACAGCTGTCTGTTCAGTTAGGAAATACTTGCTTGTACACAATAGGTAGTAGATATGAAAAGTAATTACGAGAACCTAAGTAGGTACCTACTTAGGTTAGGTTGGGTTGTGTCGGCCGACCGGGGAATCGAACCTAGGACCCCCGCTGGGCAAACACGCACAGACCTGCCTTCGTCCTCTGACGAAGATCGTCTACTACTGAGCTCAGCTTGGATTGCTCTGGAATTTATACTCTCCGTGTCGCGTCGCGGCCGCCGCCGCGATATCGCCGCGACACCATACTAAATGTTCATTTTGTATGGTGTCGCGGCGATATCGCGGCGATATCGCGGCCGCGGCCGCGATTCGCGTCGCGCTAGTGTGAAAGGTGTTGCGTCGCGATAATATCGCAGAATCGCCACGCGACACGTCGCGCGACAAGTCGCGCCAGTGTGTACGAGCCTTTATGTTCCAGCGACGGTGTTCGCGTACGCCGCAATGACCTTCGATCACGTACACTATCATTCACTAAACTTTTATCACGATCACACGAACGTACTAGCAAGGGTGAAGCTCTCGTTTTATCTTCTAGCGTTTTAAGGCGAGATAACATCGCTTGTATCTCGAGCCTTAACACGTCGTTTTCATTAGAGGATCGCTCGCGATACCGACTATTTTGGCGCCCCGGACTATTGCGACTATCGCGGTGAGAACTTTGATCGCGGCGCGGGCTATTATCGCGGCTATCGCAGCGCCTGCGACTATGATCATGTTCGCGGTCTGCCATACTAACAACTGAAACACAAAACAACCGAAAACAACAAACCAACCGACTAACGAACAATCCAACGTATCGCAACCAAATAAAACAATACAAACAGATAAAAATCAACGAGTAATCCAAAGTGATCAAAATGAACAGTCAGACCTATCACTTAATAACGCTCGACACAAAAGTAAAATAAATCAACTACCTACTAAAAGTACCACACAAAAAAAATTATCGTAACGAAAGTAAAAAAAAAAACAAAAAGTGGGCGAATAGAAATGGGAACTATCCCACTTCTGATTTTGGAAATTAAATCAGAAGTGAGTTTTTTTAAAAAGAATTTCATAATACCTACAGGAAATAAATTTAATACAAATCAAATTGACAACAATTTAATGCTTTGGAAACCAACAACAAAAATAACGATCACACCAAATAACAATAATAGCACAATTACGACCTAATAATAAGAAAATAACCGACAGAGTGACGTCCTAACAGTCTTACTCTCACGATGTCTCGAAGTGAAGAAAGGCGGTGCCAACACTGCACTGCCTTATATAGGTCTACCCCCTCCTTATCTTCCTATCTTCTACAATAGATAATTATAATAGTCCCCAAACGTATTTCGGCCATGGCGGCCAATCTCAACGGAGACTAGCCTTTTATATTATACTAGCTTTTGCCAGCGACTTCGTCCGCGTGGAATAATGACTTCCGGAAATTGAGGCACTAACTCTCATAGAGTTTAACCGATGTGCTCTTTCTTCTGCCGATTCTTGAGAACGCGTATATCTCATTCAACGCGTTTTTCAAGACAATAGCGGCCGGACGCCGGCGTCCGCTTGGGGCTTGAATAACTAAAAATATATAACTACGTCTAATATATAAAATAATATATAATAAAACCTACTTCACTTAAAACTAAATACCTATAACTACTATAATTAATAATACCTATACCTATAATTAATAAAAGTACCTACGCTTTTACCTACTTAATATTAAAAAAAACTGAACATAAATTAACCAAAACTTACCTACTACTAACTACTAGTAACCTATTACTACTTCACTTAAAAAGAAATCCTGTTTTCCCAACATTTCCCTTCACTGCTCTGCTCCTATTGATCGTAGCGTGATGAAAAGTATAACCTGCCCAGGAGTATGAAGAACAATTGTACCAAGTTTCGTTGAAATCCGTCGAGTGGTTTTTGTTTCTATAACGAACATACAGACAGACAGACAGACAGACAGACAGACAGACAAAAATTTTACTGTTTGCATTTTTGGCGTCAGTAACGATCACTAATCACCCACTGATAGTTATTTTGGAAATATATTTCATGTACAAAATTGACCTCTCTACAGATTTATTATAAGTATAGATAGATAGATTATAGTGCACAAGTGTGTGCGCAGACCCAGGTGAACTCTCTTCCCTCACTCTCATAGTGCGATGGGACGACATACAATTCAACACGTTCTGAAAGAAATCAGGTGCAGGATCAACGGCTTAACGTAATCCAAACTCCGGGCTGTTATTGAGAAATTTCTAATTGAAAAACCCAACAACACCCGACCTAGGAATCGAACCTAGGACCACACGCTCAGCAGTCGCGTTTGCGATCACGGGACCAACAGAGCAGTTACATACATAATAATTATAGTAGTATATTTCGATTTGCAATTTTTTTGTTTATCAATGTAACATAGGAAATTACGTTTTTCGAGTAAATAAAGTGTAAATTTTAATAAATAGCTCTAAATTGTACACAATGATTTAAAAAAAAATCGGATTATATTTTTTTGGTTTTTTGCATTTTCTGAAAACATTTACTATAGTAATGTATATTTTTTATACCATCAGCAGGCGTAGCATGAGCACCGTTTTGTCGACGGAAGAGTAGACAAAGATGACGTTCCGTGTAGACAGTACGACGGCAGCAAAGTAGAAAGAGTTAACACTTTTTACGAAATACATACTCCTTTACATAATTCGACTCAGAATTCCTTAATTTGTCATGGGATTTTTATTAGTTTTTTTTTTACTGATAATAAGTCACGTATATAAAGACAATTACAACAATTGTTTTGCTCTGTGTCGAAGAATCGTATTTTGGAACAAATAAATATTGTAGTAATACTGGTCTTAACCACTTCCTTGATGCCCTATTAAGTAAATGATGTAAAATAGAAGAAGATAGCTTTGTTCTTCTATTAATTATCACAGTTTTGCGTTCAAAACGCTCTCCTCTAAAATCATGATTTTGTAGATAACCGTATATACTTTGTGGCCGTCGTTTAAAAAGTTTAAAATCTCCTTACAACTGTCAATCGTCAGTGTCATTTTGACAGTTGGGATAGAAAACTTTCTTCTGAACTAGTCTACATAGAAAAAGACCTAGACAAAGATCGCTAGAAACGAAAGACAAAATGATAGATTGTAGAAAGATTTCTACGGTGCGATGTCAAAAATAGAGAAACGAACTGTCACTTTGTATAGAAATAGCTATGTCTATTCTTCGTAGAAATAGAAAGCGTCATGCTAAGCCTGCAGAAAGTAGAGATTTCAAAAAACAGAAAGTCCATCGACTTTTTTAAAAAAGCAGATATTTTGACGTGAGAATTTTCGATTGAAAATTAGGGTGCTTTTTCGGTATTAAGTCAAATTAAGGTGAAGAAATAAATATTTTAAATAAAAAAAAATACAGTGTATTTGAGACACAAAAAGGTAAGTTTTCACCAAATTTCGTGAAAAAAATTTCTTTTGTAAAAGATAAAAAAAAACCAAGAACTTATTAGAATTTTTCACTTAAATTTTGAGGTTATGTGAAAAAAGTGTAAACATAAAAGTTGTAGATCTTTGTATTACCTACAACTTCGCCATTTCACTTTTTCTATAGGACTTGTGGTTTTGGCGGAAATCGAGATGAACCGTTTTTTACCCTTAAAAACGCACCCCCATCCATAGGTTTCATCCTACTATTATTAATTTTTTTGTTTCAAAAATTATCGACCCTGGTCTATAAGTCCAAGATAACAATCTGACATGGACAACCTCTTTATTTCGTAGTGTTGTAAGATCGGTTTTCGTAGTTCGGATGTTACCACTGACGTACACAGATTTTAATAGAAAACAAAAAAGTGACCAAAGAACAAAAGGATTTTTTTTATTTATTTGTATTGTTAGTTATATATTGTATATAATCATTTTAGTATCTATGAAATAATAAAGTTTTTTTTTTCAAAGGTCTTGCTTCTCCCATATTCTCCAAAGATCTAAGAAACTTCTCTCAAGCACCTACACTTTGCAGATCCCAGCATCCCTTCACAGATATCGTTCGCTATGTTTGTAGGTACAACTATCTACACGGCACAAAGGGCTTTTAATCAAGTTGATCCCGTCCGAGTTGATTGTAGCTCGGGCACACTATGGCTACAGTCGGGTACACTGTGGGCACGGTGTGGGCACACGCTGGGCACATTCGGGCACGGCCACTTGGGTGAAGGGGCACATTGGAGCGATTACTTAATGAAATTGTAATTGTGATTTAAGGGCGGTGTTTGGGTACAAGTGTTGTAGGAGAGGGTTGAGTTGTAGGAGGTTGAGGAGGCTTTGTTTTGGTAATGATTTAGGTGAATAAAAGAAATGCTACTACCTATTAATATTTTCAATGTTTCTGATCTAAATCATAGGTCGTTCGGTCTTTAAGCTTTTAGTAAAAGCTTAAAGACCGAACGACCTATGAAAAAAGACAACTATCTGAAAGGTCAACATCTCTTCTCAAGTGACGACATTTTAAAAGATCACGTTATGAGACCTACCTGTGTCCTAAAGGTTTATTCAACTTGATGTACTTAGTGAAATCACGTGTCATCTTAAACCATTTGTTGTTCTTATTTTAGCCAAGTAATGAAATTTAAACACATCGTATACTTACAAAGACAGACTAAACTCGATTACATATGTTCTGTATTATAAAATACGGACAATATAACATATGTAAGCCCGGTCACCATAGACCTGATGGATAACGCAAGGAATGACGCAAAAACTAATTACATTTTGAAACAGAACGCCTAAAGATGTATTTTGTATTAAAATTTCTTCCCACACAGGACTAAGTCAAACCTTTATCAAGAAGACTGATGTGTTTACTATAGTTAGAACCAATGAGGATACATATGGCACGGTGACATTACCGTGCCTAAGGATTCTGTTTTATATGTAGGTAATCCAATTTACCGTTTTATTGAATACGAACGCTCAAGGATAATTTATTCAGTTAAACAAGTTATTCAGGTTTCTGGTCCCTGATCAAGTCTCTTAACAAAAAATCAGTTATCAAACCTTGCTTCAGCTATGATAGCTAGACCAAAATAATGATTTGACATTCAGTAGGTCTCTCATCTTTTTAAAAATCTTAAAATCTGGTGATAACGGAATGCCAAAAATCAGACGAAATATATATTATCACACAATTTCTAAAAACACACCAAAAAAGCGTTAGTGGTCTCCAACAGCACTTGTTACCAAGCCAACGCATATGCGGCAGAAACGTAATGAACATTATGGAATGAAATATTCCACACATAAGCACAACAGAACTGTTACAATGATACAGCTGCCCTGCCAAAAACAATAACACTAGGAATTCACTTGGATATCCTAGTTTTGTAGGCACAATTGCACATCTGGAAAATGTTAAGAATTCAGTAATTTTGTATTCAATTTTTGCATCAGAAGTTTTAAACCCTAGTATTCGTCGTCGATAAGAATCTTGATATTAAAAGTTAATTCGTCTAAAAGGTGGGTACTGCCCGGTGTAACGGCAGGGTAATTGCGTAACACACTATCAGTAGCAATGGGTTTCATTTTGACAGTTCAACGACATTCATTGCGTTATTTGCGTTGTTGAGCAGACACATCTTCGAACATATGGAGCAATGGATTAGCAATAAGCTTCAAAATGATTCAAATTGAGAGTAATAGTGTGTTACGCAATTAGGGTGCAGGTCGTAATGTACAGTCGAGTTCATTAATATATTGGCAGTGACAAAGTTTCAAAATATTATAAGCGTTAAATGATGATCATTATAACGCTTATAATATTTTGAAACTTTAAATGTATGTTAATATTTTATTTATGTCTAAGTTTGTATAGCATTGTAAGAACATTTTAAAGCATACAATATTTTGAAATTTTGTCACTGCCCATATATTAATGAACTCGACTGTACCATTCGCAGCGAGCATGTTACATTAATCCGTGTTCTAAAATCCGTGTAACATGCTCGTTTCGAACTCTTTGCTCGCCCGTGCTCTAGATTCGTTGCCACTCGTACTCAAGATTTCGGACGACGAAATTGTGTTGGGATCTTTGATTTTACTCAATTATTGTATAATCCAAATTAAGAAGAAAAAAAGAAACGAAAAATTAAAAAGATTCGCCAAAAAAATAACTGGCAGCGAGCAGCGAGTCATTGCTCGTAGCGAGCGCCTTGTTTCCGCATACTGACTGCACCAACGCTCGCTGTGTAACACGTTACGTTACGCCCCGTAACGGCGGTCAGTACCCGCCCTTAGACACACCTGACACCCTTGGACAGACCTGTCCCATCATCGATTTTCTCACTCAAAAAACCTACAAAAGATTGTAGGTCCCGTGTAAGGAAAAGAGATATATATATTAGATTACCTATGAAATTGCCGTTTTACAAAGAAAAAAAAAATGAAAAAAAAAAAAGAAGAAAATTATGTTTCATAAATCGAAGTATTGGTCACTAAAATGGCAAAAGTACAGCTTCATTCATTAGTGAAGATGTACTTTTGCCATTTAAGTGGAAGTTCTTTGATGGCTCTGCTATAAAAATTCTGAGAACGGGAATCGATGAACTCTTTAGAGCGTTTTTTACCGCCTCGTAGGATTTGAAAGTTTTCGCCTGTAAAAAGTTATCCAAATTCCGAATAAAAATGGAAATTAGTTGGTGGGTGGGTAACGGAGAGTTTCCAGTCGTAATTCCCATAGTTTTGAAACGGTTCGATGTGCGGTACTTCGACGCGATTTTGTTGTTCAGTGAGTTCATACTGTACCCACTTTCCGAGCTTTTATTTATATCTTTGCAATTAGAATAAAAACAAACGAAGAAAAGATTTTGAAAACAAAATGTCATGCTATAATAATTATTTGAATTTGGAATTCTAAATAGACTGGAAGATATCGATCTTCACAATAGCCAGTATCAAAAATCGGCAATTTCATAGGTAACGTCCTAATATTTATATTTGATTGCTGACGGCTCACCGCCCGGCGAGTACTCGTTACAAGAGCAATCAAAGAGAGTCCTCGCTCATTGGCTCACTTAGCGGGTACACTCGCTGAAAGACTCACACTTAGTATATACGCATATCAGCAAGTAATCGCTCATCGCCGTCACGCACTCATTTCTCGCTAACTAGTTTCTAGTTGCTAGCTTCGACAGCCAATGAGATAAGTGCCTTTGTATTGGTTAAATGTTTAATGTCATTTAAAACTAAGGAATAAAAGGTGAAGGCGCTAATAATTAAATCTGTCTAACGTTTTAAATTTATGCATCCATTCTTGAAATTTTACTCCCCTCCTCGAGAGCAAACACCTTTTAAATAGGCATTGAACTTTAAAACAATCAAGATAGGTTTTTAAAGTAAGACATCAATCAGATTAATGGCAAAGAAAAAGCCGCTTTTCTTCTATTTTCTCATGAATCATTATTATTCGATCAGAAGCCTCAGAATTTTATTAATCTCAGGCGACCAAATAGTATTGGGTGCTTTAGTATAAAATATTTTACGAGTTTTTGAACATGAAAATATAAAAATTAAAGGTACATAAGCAAGGTTCAAACAATTACTTATTAATTTTGGAAGGTTGGTATTTGCAATTATGAACCAATTGGTTTTGTAGAAGATAAATAGAAAACATCTGTCTAATCAGCCTTTTTGTACTTTAATTATGTACAGCATTTTTTTTTTATCTTTGTATCCTATTGTATTGGCTAGGTACCAGGTTTTTTGATACCAAACATAGTTTGCTAACTCTATTCAAAGTTTTTCTTTACTCTTTTTTTTTTGTGACTTCAAGAACGCTTTCCCGTTCAAACTCAATCACCAATTAAAACTTAAGCGTACCTAGAATGAAAAACAAAACTAAATTAAATTCCACAAAGCCAACCTACACGCCTAGTACCCAATTCCATTATAAAATCCATTAAGTAGTTCGTTCACCTATTTCGGCCTTAATCCGTAATTAAAATACTAAATCCTACGATTATGAGGCATTGTTGAAGCGCTGACTGGAATTGAGTTTAAATGTCAGTCAAGACGCCGAAAGGACTGAGTCTTGGCAATCCTGCACCCTAATTGCGTAACACACTATCAATCGAAATCTGAATCATTTTGAAACAAATTGCTAATCCATTGCTTTATAAGTTCGAAAAGTTTGTTTGCTCAACAAGTAAATAACGCAATGAATGTTGTTGAACTGTCAAATGAACCGATTGATAATGTGTTGCGCAATTGTCCCGCTGTTGGGATATGACGGTAGTTCCATTGTGATGTTTGGTCGAATCTAAAAGGAGATATTTTATATTTTGCATCTTTTAAGTGCAGTGCACTGTGTTTGTCCCTATGCCCGTGTCATGCCCGCTGCGTACCAATTGGTGGAAGAAATCAGTGTCATATTTTTAATACTCAAGTTAAAATATAATTTACTATCAGAATTTACTTATAGTCCCCCCCACTATAAGTAAGTTATGATGATTATGACAAGAACTTATTGTCCTATTTATATATTCAAAGCTACAACTTGTAGACGGTTCTAAAATTGATCCAAAAAAAAAAACCACTTAAGTTTATAGTATACTGTCTCTGAAACCTATTACCCAAATATACTGTAACCCGGCTGTTTCGGTGTTTTAAACGACGCCTTCTAAAAATAAAGGCTTTCCCGCTATTATTTGGGTAACAACGTAGGTAAATAGGTTAACTAAGGGACGTACGAAGAACCACTGGATAAGGCGCGGGATGTACGGAACTTTTACAAGAACCTAACGGTTACCCTAATAAGAAAAGCATACGTAAGTGTACTGTAAAACAGATAAAAGCGTACACTATCAAACGTAAACGTAAACATACCTATCTCATTATTTTAGAAAAGGGAGAAATGATGCAATCCTAGTTGTTCTTCATAGGAACAAAAAATAAGAAAAGAGCATTCATCCCCAAAGCAAATGGTTTCTTTTCAGTGTTTGTTTTTTTCTTGGCGTCTCTCTTTATAAACAATACAACATCAGTTTCATCAATACACACAGTTTGAAAAAAGAAGTTTACGATTGTTAACCGATTGCGTTCCAGAGTCTATCAAGAAAGTTACTGTTACTGTTAGCCTACCTCATCCCTCTCTCTCTCTCTCAGCCTCTCCCCATGACTTCCAGCTCTTTCGATTCAGGGCTAAAGTGGACTACTGGTTGTTTTTAAATTCATCAAGAAAACAAAGATTATTATTCTACACTGTGCCCAATTTGACCACACGACGAAACTAAATGCGATATCTGGAATTCTGGAGTCAAGTTGAAGCGGTTCAATCTAACGACATGACATTGAGTGGACGTGCCCACTTAAATGTTAGTCTCATTTTAACCACTGTCGCGTTAGCATCATCTATCAGTATGGGCACATCTTGTAGCAGTGAAATCCATGCTATTCTTTCGTCTAGAATATTTAAAAATAATTAATATTCTGTCACTCGAGCTAACAAACTTCCAATACAAACTTTTTCTATCTTAAAGCAGGCCAGTGGAGGTTTTACTTGTTTTGTTTGCCGGCTTGTTGCTCCAGATATTGTTTTTTTTTTTTGCTGAAGTTCTCTTAACTGGATAATAAAACTGCGGAAATTAAAAAGAATATTCACTTTTCCTACAATCTCACTTCAAAATTAGTCTAAGCCGTTTCATCTTAAAAAAGTGAGATATCAAAACTTTGACATTTGAATTATTCACGATAATCGCTGAAATTCAAAAGACAAGACATTCTAAGGTCATTTATTTAACTTTTCCTTCTGTAACAGTGGGGCCTCGTCTTTACAATACCCGGGAGGATTTCATTTGGGCAATTACGGGGGCCCACTAATTGCCAACCATCTCAGAAATGGCGTTCGCCAGAGAAATTGTTTTTAATGAAAAATTCACGTAAAGCCTGCGTTGAAGTTTTACTTTTTTCCGCTCCGTGTAATAACATTAATGTAATGATAATTTCTGAAGTTGCGCGGCTGATGGATGGCCGGGATCTGCCGGGATGCATTTTATTGGAGTAGTGGCAGATTGCGACTTTGCTCCTTCAGGTTTCATTACTGTTTTTGTTCGTGGAATGTTGAGTTTGTTTTCAGAGGTAAAGAGTAGGCTTTCTTATCTTATTTATGAAATTTTATCATATTAAACTGACAATAAAACAAATATTTATCGGCGTTTTTAAAAACATTTGAAAGTATTTTTCTATATGCCAATTCAATTTATTAAATTAGAACGCAAACTTGGAAAAAAACATAAACTCGCAGGCAGTGCTTTAAAATATCAAAAAAATACGGCATAATCCCACGATATAGACCGACGAAGATAAACATAATGAAGCTATAGGAAACGTGGATGAAAATTTTAATATTCCGCAGCAAAATAATCCTACGTCTGACGTCACTCCCCTCTACGTGAGTAACAATGCACGCTTTGGTTGACGTCGACGTGACGTGACGTCGATTCGATATTACCTGACAGCACTAGATTAGCTTAGACAACTGCTTGGATTTAACTAACTGGAGAAAATATTAGAATAATGAAAAAGAAAAGGTAACAAATAGAATTGTATCGTATGCAGATGCCATCCATAACTATAAGTTAATGCAATTTACGCCATCATCATTTCACTCTCGTTCAATTTTTTTTTTTTTTCAGTCAATTTATTTCAACAAGAATGATGTAATTAACCAACATTTTGAGTGGGTAACTAGCTTCATCTTATTGACTGACCGATCAAATATGATATTTATCAAAATAATACATAATAAGAACCTTTAAGGCTATAACAATATGAAAGTGATAATTATGTTAATTGATTAATTTAACCCGTAAATAGAAGGTCCATGATTATCAGAGTAAGCTCTATTAAATTCTGGTGTACTGTAATGGGTTATTGAGGATTGATTATAATTCAATTGGCGTGTGAGGGAAGCCTATGTCCAGCAGTGGATGTCTTTCGTCTGAAATGATATTGATGATGAATATGGAAAATGATGAAATACACTCAATAACTACGGAATATCATTCGAGGGGCTTGTGGCAACAGGTTAAACTACGCCTGCCGCGGTTGGGTTATGGATGGGGACCATATTTACATACCTACCAAGATCCCTCCGTGTCTCGGAAAGCACGTTAAATCGTTGGTCCCGGCTATCATTCGAGCATCTTTGACAGCCGTGACGGGTCGTCAGAAACCCGAAAATCTAACATCCAGTCTTACCAAGGGGTATCGTATTACCCAGTAACTGGGTTGTGGAGATCAGATAGGCAGTCGCTTCATGTAATGTACTAGATGATGCTAGTACTCAGCTGCCTGCAGTTAGTCTGGGAGCTGTTCCAAACATATGTAGTTGGGAAAAGACTAGGCAGATGGTGATCAATAGAATATCAATAACACAGGTATCGTTATTTTTTTTTTTGAAATCCAAAGTTAAAAAGAATCATAGAAACATTTAAAATAGTTATCTGAACAAACTTGGTGTACCAAGTAGAGAAGAAGACTAAAGTTAATACATACAAAGCCCCCTGGGAAGCACGACTGCTCTTCATCCAATTTCCAAGTTCCAGTGCTTAAGACCGTTTAAGTGCGTTCGAAGTACGATCCGAACCGCGGCGCGCGAGTTTAGATTCAAATCAGCGCATTAGATGGTATCAGCCTTTGTAAGTATTGTTAGGGTTATATTTTATAGGGTTATCTTCTGATGCGTGTACTGATTGGGAGTGTTAAGAAGATGGAGTGGGTTGTGTGTAAGTAGTTGTTTGTTCTGTTGTAATGTTGTGCGGTTTTTTAATGGTGAGTTTTAAACTGTATTTGTATGTGTAAAATTGGGAGAATCATTAAAATGACTAACTTTTGTAAAATTTATTTTTTCTGAAATAAAGTAACTGTGAGTTTTCAGCAAATACGTAATATTGTTTCGTTTTAATGGGCAATTGGCTTCATCCTTCTGACTAACCCACGCCTTGACAATTCTTAAGTGCCTGTAATTGGTACCAGCAACAATATCAGCCTGTTTCCTGTGGTTCAGTTTATAACTAGTACAAGAGGTATGATTTTGCTTATCAATAACTGGTGGAAAAATAATCTGTAACACTGTTTTTTAAGAAACCACCACCATCTTTACATACCGAGACCCCTCCGTGCCTCGGAAAGTACGTTAGGCCGTTGGTCCCGGCTGTCATTCGTAGATCTTTGACAGTCGTTACGGGTCGTAAGAAGCCCGAAAGTCTGACAACCAGCCTTACCAAGGGGTATCGTATTACCCAATATCTGGGTTGTGGAGGTCAGATAGACAGTCGCTCCATGTGAAATACTTGTATTCAGCTGCATCCGGTTAGACTGAAAGCCGAGCCCACCATAGTTGGGAAAAGGCTAAACAGATGATGATGATGATGACTGTTTTGTAACAAAAAAACTGATATCTTACATAAAATTGACATACAGTCAGTAAGTACAACAGTGTTATCACTTGCACTATTAAAATTGTCCGTAGTACAACGACATAAACGTCAATGTCAAATTGTAACCAATAGCACAGAATACCTAATAGTACTTCGTACAGAATGGCCACTCCCTACCCCGCGCTGACATCAGATACCGCACCTCACCCCGCACACCCGCGACATTATCGGCGGTTCATTAGCTAGGGGCGCTCACAAAGAACCGCAGCACTGTACTGCTGACACGAACACACAATTTTGCGATTTAAAAGTTTTATCTGAGTTTTAATCACGATGGTTCGATATTGTGATGCTTTTCCGAATTTGTATTTACATAAATGTTTGTAAGATATCGCATTTTAATACCATGCGATATAATAATCGATTATGTTTGCTAAGCACAATTTATGCTCGTCACAATGCGAATGGTGAAATGGAGCTGATGATGGAGTACCAAGAGAACTCCTCAACAATTAACGTCCCTGCATCGGGAAAATCAATAGGTATTTTGTACAAGGCGATGAGCAAGTTGACATTAGGCTATTGTAACTTAGATACTTTATAAACAGACCCACTAAAAAGCGAGAAATAAAAACTTTTTAGCAAAAACTTCCAAAAAAACACTAAGTACAAAGTGAAAAATAACTTTAATTTCGTAAGTCGGTGGCAATAAACTAAAATATAGATCCATAGACACCGACTTCCAAAATTAAAGTTATTGTTAAAAAGTTTTACATTTATTACTTAACTATTATAATATTATTTCATTACGAACCCGACTAATTAGATAAACAATCAAACTAGTCCTTTCTATTTCTAGTCACGTCGTCGTCGTTCCCGCCATTTTTTTTACGCTCCGCACGACAACCAACCCTACTAGAGTTTACGCACACATTTGCACGTGTACCAACGTCATTTGGCTATGTAGTAGTAGTAGGTAATTATTTTGCGCGCGTTGTACGGAGTGTCCGGGGTGTGCCAATAGTGTGCAGTTGGCAATACGTACGTGTCTAAAAAAATACAGAACTGTTTCTTGATAACAATTGCTTCCATAAGCCATAACACCAAATCTGTTGAACGCGCACATAAACCCAGAACATTATTGCACCTGTTTTGCACCTGTTTCCAAGCAACACCTCACTATAAGAATTCCAATACACGTGTCTCCCCCTCCCCCTAGACTTGCATGCTTGGACATGCAAGCCCAGGACATTTATCTCTCGCTCAAATCCATGTGGCGATATTAAATATTTCACATCGCTTCGCATCGCATTTCTTCACAGTGTTGGAATATCTCCGTGTTACTACCCACATTATCGTCCTGGTGTGTGTCTACGAAGCTTAATGGTTTTAAAATGAGGTCACGAATATATCCCGAAGATTCCTTCAGATGTGATTCGTTGAGATCTTTATTCCTCGGCAGAGTTTTATTGATTTTGCTGTCAAAGAGATGCGTGTATTAAATGTTTGTTGGTTGTTCTGACGGGCACCACACTCACGCAGGTAAAATATTATATAGGTCTTTAGGGATTTGATTTCGTTTCCTTGTTGAATTTCTAAGAAAATATGTTTTGTTTTTTCTGAATTTTTCCTTTGGTTTGGAATAAAAAAGATCGTTTTGTATTCTGCGGGTGTTGTCAACAATAATTATGGTAATAACACCATGTGGGTTGGCATTACAATCCATAATTAAATATGTATTTTGTTATTATTAGAACGTGAAAACTCCACCATGTAAAACCAAATAATGACAATAAATGAAACTTCGTATATCTAATGAAGTTCCCAGTCTGCAAACAAAAATTCAATCAAATATATCCAATAGTTTAGTCACTCTAGTCAAAGATTGGCAAAATCCATAGTCGGACCATTAGTAATATTTAATTAGTTTGAAAAAATCACTTTTTTATATTTGACTAGCTTTTGCCAGCGACTTCGTCCGCGTGGAATAATGACTTCCGGAAATTGAGGCACTAACTCTCATAGAGTTTAACCGATGTGCTCTTTCTTCTGCCGATTCTTGAGAACGCGTATTTCTCATTCAACGCGTTTTTCAAGACAATAGCGGGCGGACGCCGGTGTCCGCTTGGGGCTTGAATAACTAAAAATATATAACTACGTCTAATATATAAAATAATATATAATAAAACCTACTTCACTTAAAACTAAATACCTATAACTACTATAATTAATAATACCTACCTATACCTATAATTAATAAAAGTACCCACGCTGCTACCTACTTAATATTAAAAAAAACTGAACATAAATTAACTAAAACTTACCTACTACTAACTAACTACTACTAACCTATTACTACTTCACCTAAAAAGAAATCCTGTTTTCCCAACATTTCCCTTCACTGCTCTGCTCCTATTGATCGTAGCGTGATGAAAAGTATACTATAACCTGCCCAGGAGTATGAAGAACAATTGCACCAAGTTTCGTTGAAATCCGTCGAGTGGTTTTTGTTTCTATAACGAACATACAGACAGACAGACAGACAGACAAAAATTTTACTGATTGCATTTTTGGCGTCAGTATCGATCACTAATCACCAGCTGATAGTTATTGTGGAAATATATTTCAGGTACATAATTGACCTCTCTACAGATTTATTATAAGTATTGAAGTATTGATGATGATTGATGTAAGGATTTATTTGATAGTTCCGAAATAGGATTCTTATACATTGTAGTGTGGAAACAACAATACGACAGCAAGTGCCAACAGTACTATACACATTAAGCGGGTATAATAGTGGCACCTCCATTCTGAAATAGGATTTAAAGGCAAAATTGAAGTAGTTTCAGGAGATCAGTAAAATGGCGCCTTAAAAGTGTTACCACTAAAAGTTAACCCCACATAGTCTCAAGTCTGAAACTCACAAGAATTGCCAAGCAATTACACACGCTCGTATAACTACCGTCTGTGTTTGTAAACTCAAGTCCGCGCTGTTTAAAATTCGGTGGTGCAAGTTTGGCTCTTGGTGTAAACTGTAAATTGACATAAATCAGTTTTGACAACATAAACTGCTCTTCATGCCTCTGCGTATTGAGTAGACTCAACTAAAGTCTAGGGTCTGTAGTTATCTTTCAACTTTCTCTAGCTATGATTGACACTGATATTGGAGTAAATTACTGTTATGTGGTAGATGTTTATGCTTACAGTGCGGTCGACGACAGAATAAGCTCTTGACTCGTGGCAGTTTCATACAAACGAATACGTGTTTTACGAATTTGATCTTGATTAGCTACTAGAATTATCGCAGTGACAAGTTTCAGGAACTCATTCTCTCGACGGCCGGACCATAGGTTATCGAAAGCTTATCATGCTAATGAGCGATGTCAGAATAAATTACATTCCTTATCCCAAACACCCTTTACTTCGTTGGGGATTAAATATTTCTGAAAATGACTATGTGTTTTCTTTGTTGTATTTTAATTACTGCAACAAAACAATGTTAATAAAAAGCTGAACAGTCTCGACAACAATTCTAATTCCTCTTAGTTCGTAACACTCTACAAAATCTACATATTTATGGTAAGTAAAACTAACACAATCAGATAGCTACCCTATCAACACCATGATCTGCCATAAAAAGCAACAAACATACAATTTGTAACACCGAGTAGATGCCACGAATATGACTGGGGAGGCAGATTAGCAATGCAAATGCCAGCGTATGGCAGGGTCCCATTGCGGGCCAAGTTCACTAAGTGTCGCCGTTACATCGACTGACAGTTTCGGCTTTTGATTGCCTTTGTGAATTATGTTAGGTATTTCGTGACTAGCGATGTGTTTACATAGGGTTATAGTTGTAAGGAGTTGGGGTTTGTATCTAGAAGGTTGGATGAAGTCAGTCTCATGTTTAATGTTTCACGTTTAAATCTACTTCTACATCTTCCTCCTCAGTCCTCGAGAGTAATAAGTGAATTTTGGAATAAAGATTTAATTTCGGGTTTTGAGTTCTATAGATAGTGCAATCCACGAAGACGCGCCCCACTCTTCTTCTGAATAGTTAGTGTTTATCGCTAGTTAATTCCATTAGTGTTTTAGTTCTTTCGATACACTCTAATTACACACTAATAATAATTCGTGTGTATTTACAAAACTAAAACACTAGCAGAATGTTGCACATTTCTGCTGTAAGCATTAGGAAAAAGAGTGGGACGCGTCTTCGTGGATTGCACTATCTATACTCTTAAAATAAATGTTTCCAACCCGAGATTCCTCAAGACTAAAAATATCCATCTATAAATTCCATTGATTTCAGAAAAGATAAAATCTTTCCAAAGAATCTGTAATTTTTCTAAAATGTAAACTCAACGTTTAAATAAACCGTTCCTGTTTTCTATCACAAACAAATAACAAATCCTTCCAAAAAATCAATTGACATAGAACCGTCAAGAATCCCAAACGTGCCAACAACAGGTACTCGCACAAAGTCCCAAAAACTTGGACAAACAGTTAAGAACATTGAGTTGTTTAAAGTCGCCTTTTGAAACACTCCATCGACTTCATTATCCTTTCCTTTGCTGCTATCTTTTGAAGAGTAGTTTAGCCTCAGGAAAGGCATGTGGAGATTCTGTGCTCCCAGTTCCCACTCAGCTCCCTCTTACAATTTAACTGGATGCGGTCGCGAAGCTTCGTTTTCTACATTTCCTGGCGACATTTTGTTGAGTGAATTTGCAAAGTGATTTATAACGGTCACCTTATTTCGTATATTACGTATGTACACGAGAACACGAGACTTGAAATGTTATTGCTGGATGGTGAAAGAAGATTACCATGTTTTACATATATGTCGTTTTATTTGCCTGCCATCCTTATTTTGACGGACATTTCGAAAGCAATCATTAACTAATTTACTTGAAACTAGGAGCTAAGCAACGGCCGTGACTTACGAGTTGTAGGTCGTAGGCTCGAATTCAAAACCCAACAGGCACTTTTTAACCGACTTCCAAAAAGGAGGAGGTTATATGTTCGACTTTATGTATGTTTTTTTTTTTATGTATGTTCACCGATTTCTTCGTCAATTGTGGACCGATTTTCAAAATTCTTTTTTTATTTGAAAGGGTATGCTTCCGAGGTGGTCCCATTGTCACCAAATTGGAATCTGATGAGGGAGTCTCATGGAAATCGAGGGAAACCCTCAAATTTTGTAGGCACACCTATAGCGATTTGGATATTTTTTTATAGTAACTCATGCATTTGCAGAAAGCACCATCCGGTGAAGTGGAACTGATGATGAAGACCAGAGATGGCCATCGGAACTACTCAATAATAAATATTTCACGGGTTGCGATTCGATTAGGTACTTTAATGTGGTTGCTAAGCACAGTGCGTATCGTGAAGTGGAGCTGATGGTGACTTCTCAATCAGCTCCAGTTCTCCTGGTTCTTACAAGGAGAACTCCTCAACCTTTAACGTCCCTGCATCGGGAAAAGCAGTATACATTTAAGGTGATGATAGGTGAGTTACAAACTGGCCCGCTAAAAAGTGATAAATAAAAAACTTTTTTACAAAAAAAAAACATCAGACTTCCAAAAAAAAACACTACAAAGTGAAAAATAACTTTAATTTCGGAAGTCGGTGTCAATAAACGAAAATGCGGAACCAATGACACCGACTTCCGTAATTAAAGTTATTTTTCGCTTTATAGTGTTTTTTTATGGACGTCGGTTGTTTTTTTTTTTTTTTTGTAAAAAAGTTTTTTTTATGTAAACTATTTCATCACCACTGCTCTCAAAACAGTGAAGGAAAATAGAGCCAAAAATTTGAAGACATGTGATATCTACTAACCCGCACAAGGCCCGCGTGGTAGATTACGGCCTTCTCCAAGAGATGTGTCAGCAGTGAGAACATTATGGACTGACTATGCGCGTTTGAAACTGTTTTAATTTTTAGATTATTAAAGAATGGCTGATAATGCAATTAGACATTTTGGAATTGGATCTTGATAGCTCATTTATATTCAATAATTTATTCAAGTCATCGTCAAGCTTACAAATTCATATACCTTTCCCTAAAACTAATCTAAAACTGAAGGGAAACAATATTATCATTTCGCGCTAGTCGTAAAACTCCATCGTAAAAGTCGATTGAAGGGAAGGGTTACTCTTATTTACTGTACATGGGTACTACATGGGTGAGGGTCTTACAACCCACCACTATATATTTTAATTTTAACTACTCTCACACTAAAAATAGTATCTGTAGCTGCTGTCCTTTCAACTATAGATCTATCACAAGATTATACATTAGATTATGTATTATTGATATCTTCAGTAACTTCTTTAGATAAATAATGAAATTCTTTATAAAATGAATCACAATCGGCACTAAGATACCCTTCCAAGAAAACATTTTACATTTCAGCATTACCTTAATAAAATATACGACAGAAATATTCGTAGGCTCCTTTGTAAGTACATTCGGACGTGTACATGATAGTAAAACATCCTTAACCCTGCTAGATCTAGACCCGGATAGACGTCCAAAATAAAATACGCCGCGATTTATCACCGGCGCACCACTCAAAGCGGGTGGTTAATAAAAATTCCACACTAGAAGTTATTTTGCAGAGGCCTCGGGGGAGTCTCGTATCAGAATCTAGCGTAAAACGCCCGCCGTTGGCGCGAACATGGTGGTAATGGGTGCAAGGCAAATACTGAATGAGGATTTAAACTAGCCAAAGGCTTTAAGCCTGTGATGATAACAACGGCTTAGGTCGAGTCTGTGTGATGAAAGTGTGAGATAAGCTGAAGCCATAACAGAGCAAAAGTTTTAGTACATACAACAAGATTACTTAGTCGAGACCCTGATGACGTAGATAGAGCGCAATACAATAACTTGTATTTTTCAGAAAAAGACATATTCCAAAGAAGATTCTAGAAATATGACGGATGCAAGAAGCCCAAACACCATTGTTTGACGAGTAAACGATGATGCTATAACGCTTTGTCAACATCATAGAAATGTACTGATGCATAAAACCCCTACTCGCTCTAACCCAGTGAATGGCATACAAGAAGCCAAATTTAAAGGAAGGAAACCCAACCAACTAAAACAAGACAAACAAATCAAATCTCGCACATTAGCATCATATCAAAGTTGTTAAAATGCTAATGTTACGCTAGTAGGGCAGAGAATGGCTCCCTGGGGCACCCCTAACTATCGTAGTAATTAATGCTCTGCCATTATTTAGAGGAGTGTTTGCGATTGTATGGAATATGTGTGGGTTGCAGAGGTGGGCTCAAGGTATTCTGTGCTCAAGGTTGAAAGGGGTACGTTTTATAATGGATGTTTTTTTAGGAATGTTTAGTTATCTGGCTGACGTTGCATTAGTAGTGCATTGGCATAAAGTGCTTAAGATTTTCTGCATTATATCGATTTTTTATATTCTAAAATACTGGACCAGCTTGCAAGGGAAGCAAACTGAAGTGGCAGTGGGCTGGCCATGTTTGTCAAAGGACCGATGGCCGGTGGAGCAGACGAGTCCTGGAGTGAAGACCACATATCGGCTAGATGGACGGTGGCGGGAACAGACTACATGCGGAAGGCGGAGGACAGGGTGTTCTGACGTAGCCTGGGAGAGACCTATGGCCAGCGGTGGACTGCGATAGGCTGAGTTGATTGATTGATTGAAAATACTGGAAATAATTCCCAACATGGGAAGCGATATTAGCAACCCAGATAGGTAATAGTTATGTAAAATCGTAAGACATATATAAAGATAAAGTTCTAAGCTCGTTCTAATATCCTCCCAACCGAATGTAATACTAATCAATCCAATGTCTATGACAAATGCATCCACGCGTAGGTCTGTTAATATTGCAAATTATATCATGTGCTAACCCAAATGTACACAGAGATTCCTATGTGGTGTGCTAATTAGGAATTTCCTGACCGTTACCATAATCACGTAATAATGTAACGATTCCTGCATTAACTATGTTATTATGAAACTGCTTCCAAGTCGCTTATACTAGCGGTACTTAACAAGAAAATTAGACTTGAAATTACTTGTTATTATTTAAGTCCATATGTTCCGTTGCAGTGTTACAACAACAGATAATGGCCCCGATTCTGTTGTTCACAAAATTTAAGTTCAGTGCATCTTTTTCTTTCTATTTCATTACGAAAAGGACAGAAGATAAATATTAGTTTAGTCCTATCAAATTAGATAATCCATAGACAAGTTTAGACGTGGTTAAAAAACTGGCTACTAAAAATACGTCAATTTACGTCAGGTGCTGACTAATTTGACAGGACTAAACTAATATTTATCTTCTGTCCTTTTCATAATGAAATAGATAGAAAAAGATGCACTGAACTTAAATCTAGTTTAGTTTGTGAACAACAGAATCAGAGTCATTGTCTTGTATTGAATTTAGTGTTTAATTTTAGAGATTTTTTTGGTTAATGTCGCTTGGTTTTAAACGGCATAGCTTTTCTACTATAAAGTCGAATTAAACTAAAAAACAAAACTATTGGGGAGGCTGTACTCTCTTAGTCATTGAAAGCTATATAGACGTAAACCAAAAGCTGATCATCACCATCAAGCAACAACCAGAAGTTCTAACAAAACAAATGCTGTGAATCTAAAGCGTGAAAAAATGGTCTTGTTAACTTTCTGTTTCAAAGCAAGCGATTTTATTTACCCGCTCCCGCCCCCGCTCCCGCCCATGCTTCAGCCCCGGCCACGCTAGGCATCCCTCTATGAAATACCATTGCTCCTTCCGAGGTGAGAATATGCTGTAGAGTGTAAAATTTCCCAAGGTGACAACCGTTAGGGGCATTTTTCTGTGTAACTATGTATGCCCGTGTAATATTAAGCTCGGGGGACTTTAAAGAGTGCAAAATGCACCATTTTTTCGCTAGAAATTTTCAGGAAATGATAATGGAGGCTGACTTTTTATCGGTTGAGTGTTGAAAGTGTTTTTGAAGCAAGTACAAGGACATAGTTATAAAGAAAATATAGTAAGGTTGTGATTGTATGACGATCGTAGTGGATTGGTTATTTTGGTATTCCCCTATTAGAAGCGGTGGAGTTTTTTTAAGTCATCTTTTTTTAAATATTGGTAGGAGTCCCGTTATAAGTGTCATAAACGACAGACAAAAAGTTTATCGAGACGAATTGATTTAAAAAGAAGGTAGCCCTAGAGTTGTACACACATGTTCGAGTCGGCATTATTTCGCACGCTTAATAATAAACCGGAATATGTCAAAAATTAAGGATTCCCACTTTTTTTAATAAAACGAACTAACTCCGATTGAAGAATCTATAGGTACAATCCCACCATGCGAAACAAACCAAAATGGCCGATTGTTAGATCATCCTCCTCACTTTTCTACAAAAACGCGCGACAATGCATTAAACTTTGACCGTGATTTCCCAAAAAAGTAAAGTTTTGTCTTATTCCGGTTTATTATTAAGCGTGCGATTTGTTAAACTACAAAGCCAACTAACGAAGGAATTACTGCACATTTTCGACTTTCATTCGACTCGTGACGATCGACAAACTGCGTTCGGCATCTACCTTCTTCCACACATGTTCGGGTCGGCCCGGCACAATTCGAGATACAATACAATACACAACGATACGATACAATTCGTTTTCCCGTAGATACATCCACATTTATTCGTCGTTGCCGCCAGACTGTACCGAATCATGCCGATCCGTGCATGTGTATAGCACCTACTGCACTAGGAGAACTATAAAGATGTAGATAGATAGATAGATTGATAAACCATTTATTTGGCGCACACAAAAGTCAGCACAACACACAGAAGTTCAACACTAGGTGAGAACATGTATATAATATAAAAAAACCAGGTGCCGTTATAAAAACAAAATGAAAAACATGCTTATAGAAATAAAAATGACACTATGACTAATACTTAAAATAAAATTAATAACGAAACATACACAGTGCGGTGTGCGTCTCAAGGTTGCACCAAATGGGAGTCCAGCTCAGTATGTGTCAGGCAAATGTACCTGACGCTGATATTCTGCTGGATCCCTGCAGTGACACACGGACGTTGAGCAAACAAGATAACTAAGCGTTGTGACAGTTATTAAGTGCAGAGTAAAGTGTGCAGAGTTAAGATGTCTACGTGATGATGTACTCCAATACCCTAAACATTCACAATATCCACAGCCACTCTCCTGAATTCAAAACAGCTCGAACGACAAAATTGTGACCCGGAATCCGCAGTAAGCACGTGATATAGCGTCACATGGCATCAAATACAATCCTTTCAGAGTGGGAACCTCGCCAGGCGGTGATTGCATTGGCAGCAGGCTCTATATTACACACTACATTGTGTTTTTTGCAAACAACTGCACAGATTAATGCTGCAGTGTTGCATTGATGAATTGGAAATTAAATGGTCTTATGAATATGATTTTGATTGGTGTTTTATTTAATAAAATTTTCCGTCACGTCATTCGTTATTGATATCGTTGTCGTTGTCTGTTTTAGCTTGAGTCAAATTTTCCATGGTAAATATTAAGTTTATTCACCGTTTGATTTTTAATGTATGATCATCTATAAATAGATAGAATAGAACGAACAGCATTTCACTTTTATTTATATAGAAATTTCTAAATAAATAAAAATGAAATGCTGTTCGTTGGTAAGTGGATCTCACTTGAGAACGGCTCGACCGATTGGTCCATTTTTTATTTGAAAAGGTTTTTAGGAAAATAAAAATTGGTAAGGTTTCAGAACATAGGAAATACGGGAAAAACTAAAAGTCCTTTTTCTATGGGTTTTTTTTTATGATTTACTGTTTGTACAGGACTATGTCTGTCGGGTCAGCCAGTTTTATATATTTATACACCAACACAAACTATCATTATAGAATCATTTTCGGATTTTTAAGTCTTATTAATGTAGTGGAGTAAAATATTGGCTTAAAGTTGACCCGCACTTACTGTTGAGCAGACTAAAAATCAAGTTCATCCAAGCGAAAAAGTTTAATCATTTAAAAACAAATTTAAAATCCGTCCCACTAATAAGTTCAGCGCTTTTATTTACCCCCAAATCACATTACAGGCGTACCAACACATAAATATGACTCCCCACTAGACATGGCGGTACAGCGGGCTGCCAACATAATCATGTTTTGGCCGGTCGCCCGAACAAAACTGATTCTTTCGCTCGTCGCTTGTATCAGGAGTATTTTTCCAACACACTTCTAGACGCCTAGACTGCCATAGGGTAACTAATTGCAGTAGATCAATGACTTTGTTGATCAACGATTTTTATACGTTTCAATGCCCTGATTCTTATAACACAGATTAAACGAGTGACATACCTAAAGAGTGTGTGGAACTCATGACAATGAACAACTTTTCTTATATAAAAATCCGGATAACTCGTCATATGAAACAGTCGTTGTTTTTCATACTTGGGAGTTGGTCTCAGCAAACGCTGTTCATTTTCATGAGTACAACATCCTTAAAGTGTGCCTCGTTTAACCTAACATTTTGTATGATATATGATAGCCCTAATATGATAGCCCGTGCACTATCGGACGATTACAAACACACTCCCAATCAGTATTACAAAGACACTCCCAATCAGTATTACAAACACACTCCCAATCAGTATAGGCCACTATCAAACTTGCAACATGTGCAATGTAGAAACATTTATAGTTTTGCTCACCAATCGCTAAAATAAGCAAGGAAGTCACAAAAGTAGGTAAATAATAAATATCATCCATCATTTAATTGTAACTTTTGCGATTTCCTCGTTTATTTTAGCTATTGCTTACATCGTAACTGTTCAAGATGTTTCTTGTCCCGTATTTTTGAACAATTTTCTTTCTATGAAAACACTTGCTTAGACAAACTGTTAGGAGTTACGCTTTGTTCATATAAACACACAAAATTTAGATCAAACCCTCTCTAGAATTTTGTTATACATTTTGTTCAATTCATACCCGGATTGCCTTCAAGTTCGACACATCAAAGGCTGTCTTTAAGAGAAAAGTTTATCCAGGCTTAGGTAAAACTTGAACTAAAATAATTCAATAAAGACGGAGCATTTGATATAAGTAAAAATATATAAGTTAATATATATTTTTTTTTATAATTTTTCTCTGAATCGTTGATTTTTCAGCCTCTTGGTTTTGTTCGCTTCAATTTCCCTCGAGTGTGGGATGATAAAAATCTGAGTATACTTGAAGTAGGTATGTCGATGTAACATAAATAAATAAAATAGGTATATTGTGGTTTTACGTCTTGATGCCCTTCAAATGTCTAGGTAATAAATAATACCCACATCATGTCTGATCTTGCAAGTTACTTTGAGATGTGAATGATATATCGATTATGTGATGGTAGGTAGGTAGTTTGTTGGCAGATATAGTAGTTGCCTTATCGACTATTATGTCTGAAACAACTTTGGCCTCCAAGGTCATTGGCAAGTTTTTTGCTGAGTGGCGTGCTTAAGGCGTTAAAAGTACTTTAATCCTACTAATATTATAAATGCGAAAGTTTGTATGTATGGATGTATGGATGTTTGTTACTCTTTCACGCGAAAACTACTGAACGGATTTTGATGAAACTTTACAGTAATATAGCTTATACATCAGAATAACACATAGGATACTTTTTATCCCGATATTCCCACGGGATCGAAACTTACGCGGGTGAAACCGCGGGGCGCAGCTAGTTAATTATATATGATAATCCATCTAATAGTACCGATATTTTCACCTACTAAATCATGAATTTATTTTTTTAATTTAATTCTTAACATTGAACTTGGTTCTTTTTTGAGATAGAGGATTATAAAGTAAGCTGCGCCCCGCGGTTTCACCCGCATAAGTTTCGATCCCGCAAGAATATCGGGATAAAAACTATCCTATGTCCTTTCCCAGGACTCAAACTATCTGTATACCAAATTTCATCTAAATCGGTTCAGCGGTTTAAGCGTGAAGACAGACAGACACACTTTCGCATTTATAACATTATTAGTATGGATATACTCTACGCAAGTTGTTTTTTATTAAAATAAAGAAATACTATATAAAGTCTAATAGTTACCTCACCTATTACAATAAAAACATTTTTCCATCCCAACGATCTAATCTCATGGCTGCCTTTGAAATAATGTGGTAAATAAAGGCTGGAATTGTTTTACACCGAACGCACGCTGGCGATCACAATTTAGGAGAGATTTGCATGACAATCGATTGCGATTGCGAGCTCCGATGCTACACTGTCATTTAAACATCAGTAGGTTTAGTGAATTGCATACTGGTACTAGTTGGGATATTTTTCAGCAAATTGAATTGGTTTTTTAAATTTTTCAATAATCAAGCTTAAATCTTGCCATACGAGTGGTTTCAAAACATTTATATTAGAGATGCTCCGCATAGTGGTTTCACCGAATAACCGAATACCAAATAATATTCGGTTAAGTTCTTACCGAATCGAATACACTGCCGGGTAATTCGGTTCTCTGTTCCATAGTTTTTCCGCGCAAACAAGTTTATACACGCTTTCCCAAAGCTCCGCGCGTGAACGGAGGGAGTAGTACCTCGCCTCTCATTACCCGCTGCATCCCGCCACTGTCATTGCCTATATTATTATACTCTTTGGTCATTGCGTATGAAAACACAATACGGGTGCCAGATTTCAGTGCAGTTCTTGACTATTTGATTAAAGTTTTGGTGTTATGGATGTTTTGAAAGATGATAAGTCGACGGAAAAAGTCACGTGTGTCGGAGATCTTCAAATAAATCTAAGATGGTAATAAAAAAGTGCAAAACACGTTGTGCAACGCAGTGTTTTCTCGCGGGAGCACTGGGCGGAATGCTTCTGCAAGTGCTATGAATAATCATATGATTGTTAGAATATGGGATTCCTTTAATTTATTTTGCCCTAAAGGCTGATTTACAATGATGAATTTTCAAAATTACATTCGGCATTTCAACCAAATTATTCGCCCGAAAATGAATACCTCAAAATTCTCCGAATACGCCGAATATCGAGTATAAAACGAATATTCGGCGCATCTCTAATCTATGTATATCTATAATATAATACAATCCTACTTCCTACTAATGTTATAAACGAGAAAGTTTGTGAAGATGGATGGATGGATATTTGTTACTCTTTCACGCAAAAACTACTGAACGGATTTTGATGAAAATTTAAAGAAATATAGCATATACATCAAAATAACACATAGTTTGCATTAGAGCGATGTGTGGTTTGAAGACCACAGACAGTTGTGAACCAAAGTTTAAGTCCCTAATAGTGCTTACATTTCCGTCATTGTATATTCTGTAAATGGCCATATTTGTAAAGACCAATAAAAACCTATTTTCCACGATGTCAGAAACTAAAAAACTACCTGTCAGATATCAATGTAAACATTTATTACAAATGGAGTCCTGTAACACAGCGTTATTGAGAAATATATTATTGTGTAGGGGTCCTACCATGTAAAATAAATTGCCAGATGTAATGAAAAATGACATAATTAAAATTTTAATAAAAATACATTTTTCGTTAGTGGTTACGAGCCGTCAGGTAGCCCGAAAGTCTGACAACCAGTCTTACCAAGGGGTATCGTATTACCCAGTAACTGGGTTTTGGAGGTCAGATAGGTAGTCGCTCCATGTAAAATACTGGTATTCAACTGCATCCGTTTAGACTGGAAGCCGACCCCAAAATAGTTGGGAAAAGGCTAGGCAGATGACGATTTATTGAAGTAGAGAAAATATAATTATGTCAAAAAAGTATCCGTCTCAAATTCTAAGAAAAACCAAGTCAACTGTTGTTGTACGGTTGTATTATATAAATTGTATATAATAAATTATTGTTGTTTTTATGTACTAATAAACTTATTATTATTTCGATTATTTATCTATTTGCTTAGATATCTAATTACATTTTTAAATATCTCTTAAAATAAAGAAGTGTAAAAACCATTTTAAAATATTAAAAAATAGTGATCCGCCGATTTCGGGAGCAGGGTCCAAGATACCAGTGGTTAGGGCTCTAGATACAGGAACCTCTTCACAATGCGAGGTATCGAGGAGTAGGTGATGCCTTTTGAATCAGGCCCTTGATCCAACCGTCTAACGAGAGCCTCGATAGATGTTATCGAGGCTTTCGGCCATCAGGCCATTGGCTGATACGACAATCGGCACAATGACAGCCGAGCTCACATTCCACATGTCAAAAACCTCGTGTGCTAAGTGGAGACTCGAGATATTTAATTTGTTTCTCTTTCTCAGCTTTCATGAAGTTCCCCTCATGTATGTGGAATGGTAACCTCGACAATCATTGTGCGGCGCACTAATCGATCTGTTACCACCTCAGGCTTATTGGTGACAATAGTCTTGTCAGTAATGATAGACCGATCCCAGTACAACGTGACATGGTCATTTTCAAGAACTGGGTCGGGCACATACTTGTAATATTATGGTACCTCAGAATCCACAAGTTTATATTGCAAATCAAGTTGCTAGTGAATAATTCTGGCTATGCCTGTGCAAGTACTCGCCGTTAGGCAGACGAGAAAAACCAGAGATAATATGTCTGATAAACTCACCCGGGCTCATGAAGAGCCCGATAGAAGTGCCCGTGAATCTCCTTGCTTTGTCATACCTTCTTGCGGTCATCGGTGGAAAGTACTACAGGTTTGCGCCAGTTCTCTTTAGCCATGGAGAGTGGGGTAAGGCCCTTGTCCACTGCGACCACATCATGCTGCATAGCCACTTCGGCTTTTAAAAAATATTCCCGGAGACTGCAAACCTCTCGGTTGTGGAGGGTCTTTGCATTTAAAAAGACTCGATCCCCGCACTTCCGCGGAATAACTATAAAGTCTCATTACCGATGACCGTGGATGATGTATCCGGTTTGCGGTCAGCAGTGTACGGAGCCTTCTATCCAGGGCGTCGAGTTCAGTCTGAGTCCACTTGAGTATGCCGAAAGATTATATCAAAACCGGCATGACCCAACCGTTCAAGGCGCGCACTTTATTTCCGCCCGTAAGAAGACTAATTAATATCTTCTTCAGACGACAAAAGAAGCGCTTCTTCAACGATTGATTCATGTCAGCATCGTTGATGCCTTACGTTTCCGACATACCCATATACTTATAGCTTTCGGATGAGGAAAGGGATCTAAGGCTTATGGAATCTGAGAGTTGAACCATAATCTCCCCTCAAAGTTTCAGTTACCTTTAGTGGCTCGATCAGACGCAATTTGTTGGGGGCAAATATTTTCAAAACATCCATGTAGAGGAGGTGAGATATGATCTGACCACCTTTCCTCAACCGATAGCCTAGACCTGAATCCTCCAGTAGTGTGCTTGGAGGATTCTAGGCTAAGCAGAACCAAAGTGAACTCAAACTGTCTCCCTGAGAAATTCATCATCAGCTCATCATTCCCCTGGATCTGTCGACACCCTGAATAACGAAGGACCGCCTTCCATTGTCCCATACATGACTTAAGGAAGGTGCGTAGAGTTGTATCTATGTTGTACAACTCCAGCATCTTCATGAGCCATGTACTAGTACGTGGCACCGAGTCGTAGGCCTTCTTGTAATCTGTCCAGCATGTCGACAGATCCTTGCGGGATCGATGAACCTGTTGACTAACGGCCATGTCTATGAGGAGTAGCTCCTTAGTACCGCGGGACCCATTCCTACATCCATTTTGAGTGGCAGATATATATATATATATATTTTTTTAGTTACTGTCAATGTGCATATTAATTTTTGCTCTCAAAATGGATAGCGACCCAGACTCTAAGGATGACTGGAACTGAGATGCCAGGCAAGTGTGTGAACTAATTAGCCATTTCAACCAAAAGTTGTGCAGTCCGTCCGGTCCCGGTGATTTCCAATTCACAATATTGTTTGTAGATTTAATAAAAAAAAAAAAGTTTTTTTTATGATACCTATTACTACTTCAAAGACGGGAAATTAATAAAAAAGGAAATATGAGATATGAAAAAAAATTACGTTGTTGACGTATCAGTGTTGCCACGTTTTTCTTATTACTATTATTACTAATCAAAGTACCAAACTTCAAAAACAGTAATACACACATCAGAAGTGTCTAGGGATACGTTTTAGAGTATCGCCGCAATTGAGGATTATTATTTTATTCTTTTTGGATTCGTTATTGATTTGCTTTAGTTAAATCATTTTCTTTATTTTTAAAAATAAAATAGAATATCAACTGTCAATCAGGATTCCTTTAGAAGTCTATATTAGAGTTTTTACAAAACCATTACAATTTCTGCATCGGAACTGAACAAAATTGCATCGATATGGAGCGACGACATCATTTGACACGAGAATAGATGATGAGAACCGTCGGAATGTTACAAGCTGGTTCTAGGCAACGTACTGTGGCTGTCGCTCTTGGCACTACACAGAACGTCATAAGTTGCCTATGGCGCATATGCACGCTATCGTATCACGGGCAGCGTGGCCGAGCGATATGGAGGACGATCTCGCATCACCACTCGCAGACAGGACCGGTACATCCAAAATACTGCTCGACGGAATCGTACCATGACCGCCGTGATGCTGGCTACGAGGCTCTACAGCTCTTCAGGCTTGCTGATAAGCGAACAAACCATCCGAAATCGTTTACGTGAAGTGAGTCTGCGTTCCCGAAGGCTGCTGAGAGTTCCACCTATAGCACCGCGCAATTGTAGGACCCGTTTACAATGGGCTCGCGAACACGGAAATTAGGAGGAAGAAAACTGGCGTGTTTGCTTTTCAGATTAATCTTGTTTCGGTATGAAGCCGGATACGAGACAAACTCGACCTCTGGACGTTTGAAATTTTGTCAGGAAGTACATTCATATGGAGGGGGAACAATAATGAACTTAGTCATCAATCTAAAAAAAAAAAATTATGTATTTTTACCAAAGGACTTGCCCTCTTAATGTTAACATTGGTCATAATGGACAAAATGTTGAAACAACAAATATTGCTAAATTCCTGGGTATCTTAATTGACAGCAATCTTACTTGGAAACCTCATGCTGAAGACGTTTGTTGTAAACTTAGCAAGTCAGCCTATGTGCTGCATAATCTATCGCATAAAGTAAGCAATAATATACTCGTAGTAGCTTACCACGGTCTAGTGGCGCCAATTTTAAGATTCGGAGTAATATTTTGGGGCAATTGCAGTGAGAGGGAGCAGATTTTTAGAGCCCAAAAACGTTGCATAAGATCTATGTTAAATCTGAAAACTACAGACAGCTGTGTACCTGTGTTTAAGTCGTTGAAAGTACTGACCTTCCCATCACTGTACATTTTAGAGGTCGCAATTTTTGTTAAAACTAATTTAGATTTATTTCCATCACTAGCCGATATTAGAATGCGGTCAGGTCCAGTGAGACTACAATATAAAAACTTATTACATACAGGCAATTACAGAACAGCACTACTAAGGAAAAATATTATGTCGATGGGACCTATCATATACAATAAAATTCCGCACAGTTTCAAAGAACACCCTATTCGAACATTTAAATCTAAGCTTACTGCATTATTATTGGATAAATGTTATTATTGTATCAATGACTTTTTAAATGATAAAAAAATTTGACAATAAAATTTATAAATGACATTAAGTTTGTAAAATAATATTGTACTTATTATAATTCCAATGAAATTCATTTTATTGACAAGATTAATTTATGTGCAATTGACTATGTGTTGATTATAATTACTTTATTATTATTTCCTTCTTTTTATGTCTGTTTGTGTTAATTAGAATGACATGTTAGTTGTTAATTTATAATAATATTGTATGCAATATATTAGTTTCTATGAATTTGCATGCCGTAAGGTAGAATGTAGCGGTAACCCTCAGCTATTTGTATCATCTTAAACTTGTACCTACATTGATGGCAAATAAATAAATCTGAATCTGAATCTGAAATGTGTTGGGCCGGTATTTGGATCGGTGGAAGAACCGCACCCAAATTGCGTAACACACTATCAATCGGAATTTGAATCATTTTGAAGCAAATTGCTAATCCATTGCTTCATAAGTTCGAAAAATTTGTCTGCTCAATACGTAAATAACGCAATTAATGTTGTTGAATTGTCAAAATGAAACCGATTCCGATTGGTAATGTGTTACGCAATTTCCCCGCCGATCTCAATCAGACTAATGCACATCTACATACGGCTAAAGTCGTAACGTTCTGCCGTGGCCTGCTCAATCACCAGACCTGAACCCAATTGAGCACGCATGCTCCAAAGAAGAGCTCTACCGAGTATGGATGCCGTGCATACCCCACAACAACTTTTTGACTTGTTAGAAAGAACGTGGGCGGCCATTCCTCAATGTGATTTTGATGAACTGATTTTAAGCATGCCAAATCGTTGTGATTATGAGATTCGTGTCAATGGTGGAACCAAAGATTTTTTTTTTTTTTTATAATCAAGATTTTAAAAATTCTCATTTTTGGCTTTTGTAACCCCCGAAAAAAAGAGGGGTGTTTTTAGTTTTGCCATTTAATTGACGACATTAATTTAGGTTAACTTCTACAAATTTTCTTAATTTTTACAAAATATAGGGATAAGTTGTTAACTTAAACATAGGAACTAAAGTAAGAAGCCAGTCTGGAAGACTAGATTTGGTAAATATTAATTGGATAATTTTTTAGAGTTCAAAATGTTCTTGATCCCGAGACACTTTTCATGTGTGTAATTAAATTAACTTATTAGACCTACGTAGAGCTTCCAGAAATACGTAAATTATTTACAAATTCGGTTGAAATACAATAATTATGTTCGCAACAAGAAGGCCGTATGAGCGGGGGACCACAAACAACGAAGTAATGTAACGTCTGTTTTTTGCACGGAATTGGTAACTACCTACTGTATAGTTTGGTTCCTTGTTTATAAATGGTTTAATTCTCATAAGCCTCTGATTTAACCAAAAACAGATAACTTATTTCCGCGGAATAAATTTGAATAAAAGTTTGGTAAAATGCGCCCTTAACGAGATAAATTAATGTACTCTTAAATTGTACACAATGCAAGATAGACGCATGAACCACTATTAGGTATTATGTTAATGGACACAAGATTTCAACAGAAGACTTTCAACAATGAGTACCTTATTCAAATTGGCACCAAAACCAAAAACCCTCGAGTTTCCCTGAACCTTTGATTAAGAGGCATTAAACGGAATGGCTCCAAGATTCATAGTGGATGGTGATTGTCAGTGTCACAAAATATATGGGTTCGTGTAAAAGCTATCGAAGCCGCTAGGTATCATCGGCTTGTTTTAAAGGGAGCGCCATAAAAAGGACAAAGACGCTCCCGTGGGTCCTTCGATCCGAATGTTAGGATGTGTTCGGAGTGTGACTGGAATTGAAGCGACAGGAAAGAAAAATAAGGCTAAAGTGAAACTACACGCAATGAACAGTGATCAGAAAATAAACAATTCCGATATAATTAAAGATCAATCTTGAAGTCGTATTATTATAGGTATGTTTTTGCCATACAATTTGGTCCTGTGGTTCTTCTGCAAGCAATATCTATACATAATACGGCCTAAGTTTCCCTACGGGGTATAAAAGAAAGTAGCTATGGTACAACCGCGTTACATCAGTTATGTGTAACTATAGTAAGGCGGAACGATCTTATCTAGTTGCCACAAAATCTTGTATTTACTGCGAACCGATATTGAAATAATACAAAACTTGACAGTAATAACATAATAAACGGTTGGTTTCTTCCTGACTTCATATTAAAACCTCCTAGCCCTATTTCTTGTGACAGCAAGTCGCATCTCTTCTCGGCGCTCGTACCACGCCCCACTGTGGCCAATACGGTAAACTGCCTAATAAATTCGCAGAAAGGACCTCGCAAAAATGGATGCTTATCACGAACTGGTTCGGTTCGCACTCCCCCAACCCTGGCTTCTAAATAGCTCTGTTTTTGTCTCCGCCTGAGAACACGACGCAGATTTGATAAATAAGACATGCCAATAAACAATTTGTAGATTGTTCGAAGTTCAGTGAATTGATAATTTAATTTTGGTTTCGAGTTTCTATCTACGGATAAAATACTTGAACTTTTACAACTTGTTGATTAAAGTTTAAAAACCATAGCAGCAAGTTTTTAAATATATATTGTATCTAACAAGCGCGTCCAAAACAATCTACGAAATCCAACCAATTAACCCTTTACTAATCCATGTCTGATTAGCAATTAGCCGTTCACTTTCCAATTTGTAGGTCAAAACAAAAGTCGTGTCCCGAAAGGTTATTGACACAAGATCATGACCACAGCTGGGTGACACAGCTTTACCACGAGTTCCATTTCAAAAGCTCAGACACAAATGAAGATTCCATTGTCAAAAAAATCTTTTATTTGCACCAACGGTAGGAGAAAACAGAAAATGTGACCAGCAAGAAATCGCGAGGTTTAACGAAGTCTCCCTAATTAATGTTACAGTGAAATGGACCAACATCAAACACAAAGAGAAAGAAGATATAGCGAGGCTAACGAAACGAAAACTCAAATATAATTCAGCGAGTTTATTCCATTATTAAATTGTTCGTGAAAGCAAGATAACCTCAGTTTAACTCCGTAAGAAAGTTTCGTTTAACTTCGGTTTAACGAGGTGAGGAGACCTGCCACTTTCCGACTTCCTAGGAGCCAGCCGGTGTTTTTGTTTCGGAACTAACTTACGTGCATTGTTACCGGCGATGCTATCACAGGCAAGAAGTATTAGAATATTGTCTTCAACGCGTATTTTCTTTTGGAGCTTCTATTTTTTAATTATTCCTTTGGCCACGGTGCGCTGTTGAGCGAAAATTATTCTAAGCTAAGAGTGTGCTTAAATGTATTCTTTATTCAATTTCTTAAAAAAATATGGCGGGTATAGGTCAGAATAAGCCACAGTTCCGTGCGGAAATTCTTGAACGTGGAATGTATTGTCGGCATTTCTAAACCGAGATCAAGGTGATCAATGTTCGCTCGCGGCAAGCCAACGCCAAACTAGTAACACAAAGTCAATCGATACTTCCTGAAGACAAGTAAGTAGCAATTATTTATTGGGTCACGAACTGCTGTAATTCACTAGTTTAGTCTCCCATTTATTAAAGGCTTCAAAACAAAGCCTTAACTTAAAGCTATGTTCCAGAATCTTGAGGATTTTAATTCCGCTTCACCGTGGAAGAAAAAATACTGCGTTATTAAAATAACTCCATATTAGATGCATATTTCTTAAGCAGATAGCAGTAATTTACGGCGCGTAAACATCCTAAACCCGTAAGAGGCAGGATTTTTTCATTTCATTACGAGTCCCTATAAAGTAGATAACACAACGCGGCGTTCCCAACGGTATATAATTACAGAGTAAAGAAAAATGTACGCAGCCAGCGACTTTGACGGCGCACCTCGGTTTTCGGAACAATTTTATTTTTTATGTGTACTCGAAGGACGTGTGATTAAAAAGTAAAGAAAAAGTTTTGGAAGCTTCGCAAAATTAAATTTGGATTTTATGATTAGAGAATATTAGCTGTGCGTGCGCGTTACTTGCTTTGTAGAAGGTACCTATGGAGCAATTTGAAGGTACCTATCTGTACCTACATGCCATCCTATTTAATAGTAACAATGAGTATTGTAGGAGTTCTGGAAGATACATATTATAAATCCACAATTCTTTCGCATTTTTAAAAGCGTAACATAAAGCATGAGGGCTATATATAAATTGTAAACTTGTGACTATAATTTAAATATTTGTTAGGTGTTTCTTTTACAATTTCGTGGTACACGGACTTGTTATATTTACACGTTAATAACTTAGAAGTTTCGTGGTTTAGTGAGCTGTCATTCCACCTTATGCTGAGATTACCCCTATTGATAGCTCACTTCACCTAAGTTATCAGGGTGAGATTTTTACAGAATCGATCGGCAGGTTTTAATAGTAATCATAATCTAGGAACGGAAGGTAAGAAGCTACTTCTACCTATCCATAGAGAAACAAATAAAGTCAGCAATCTGAGAATCTGAGAGTACTTACAACACCCTAATTCATAGCAGACGACAATAAATGGTGTTAAAATAGTACTATAATAAAAATCATATAATAGTCGGGTCTGACAATAAAATGGCGATGTGCAGCCATAACCGAAGTCCTATAAATAGTTTTACCAAAGACGAAGTGTTCGCGGCTCGGGAGGGGGAGTAAAACATTTCATTTCGTCTGGCCACCTTCCAACGGACACTGAACCAAGATTTGTACCAGCCAGATTTAAAATCAGATTCCCTGGGCTACTCAACAATATTAATACCGTTGTTTTTTAAGGTTTTTTAAAAACGTCTAAGCCTAACTACCCGTGGGAGTCGTAACAGCCGACTGAGGAATTATTGTAACAGGATGACAATTCTTCTTTCTTTCTTAATGTGCCGTTAGCTGGAGTTTAGATTACTGCAATGTTAGGTACAAAACAATTATTTCCCATTATGCTTCACTTAACTAATCCTTAACTTAATGTATCAAGTCACAAAACCGATTGATTGAAAAACAATGATTTCAAACAAAGAGGCGATCATTATTCAAATTACCGCATTTATTATTATGCTTACCCTTTAGATGAGATAAATATTGATTTATGAGTATCATAGAATTTTGATGATCGTCCCACGCTAGCCTAGCCAACAAGGCCCAAAATTGTATTGGTGTATATAGTTTTAAGATGTATAAGTAACCACCCACGTATTGTTATCCCTTATCTCTTATCACAAGGTTTCAGAAGTCTGCCCACATTTTCAATAAAAATACTTGACATTTTGCTCGCAAAACGGATATGTATAGCTAGGACTAAAATTGTAATTGACATTGGATCGCGACAATAAACACGCTGAACGCCAATAAATTGGTAAATCCTCTCAACACGCAGAGATATTAAATTTTATTGTTGTACAGCGATCGTAAAAATTCGACAATGTTCACTGGGGCGTCGCGGTATGGTGCGAAAGTCGGACGTTGTAAAATAATCTAAATTTTTCTATGCGCGTATTTTGTTTGTGTTTTGTTTCTTTCCGATTTGGTCATGTGAATGCTGGAGTATTTTTGTGTGGAATGGTGATTGCTTTTTAAAAAATGGTAGTACTTTTTTGAAGACTGAAACGAAGTTGTCTCCGTAAATACATTGTCTTACACAAATACTCTAACCACAAAAAAACTACCTACCTAATATTAAAACTATGCTAGACAATATCACCTAGAATGCAGATTGAACAGAATTAATCAAAAGTTAGAATTTATCGACGGATATGAACTTCGACGACCAACGTTTATGCGTCTTTTCAACCAAACTAAAATGGAAACAGCGATGGATCTGATGTACAAACGTCTTAAAGATCTGTTTGAACCAATAAAGATAAGAATACCACCAGATTTTACGAGAAAAAATGCGACTAAAACCGAGCCATTCAACCCAGAATCCTGCAAGATGTGTAACTTATGATATACACACTTCTCACAGGATTTTATACACGAGTTTATTCAAACACGTCGACAACGTCGTTCGGCCGTTTACAATGCTACCCTATTTCCCATATTTCTGCTACAAATACCTTGAAGGCGGCGACCAAAAAGTCTATTTTACGAGGGTGCTTGCATTAAGTCCGATTTATAAGAATAAATACATGGTAAGTAACGGCTGCGACAAGCCTCCACGTCTTTCTCATTTATTTGAATTTACGTATGTAGCGGAGCACAGGTTTATTCGGCGAGGCCACTTTAACAATGTTCACTACATTTATATGAAGTGTTTTGTTAAGTAATTTTGTTTATAACGTTATTTGTTTATAACGTTATTTGTTTTGGTGGTTTTTCGTAGCTGAGTAGAGTTTACCACTGTAGGAATTTAGGTACAATAAGTACCTTTTGGAAATGAAAGAGCTTTATGAAATATTCACTGTTCACCGTGGGGCAATTGCCAAAAGTCCAGTGCAATTAAAATAGGCAAGGGTTTTTTACAAAAACCGTAAAAAATGTTTTCGTTATTTTTTCAATAAAGACAAAAAACTTCATAGCATTGTCAATGTTGAAGATAAAAATTTGAATTTAATTTATGTTAATGTTGTATGAGTCATGAATTCTTTACTGCAAACTATTTATAAGAATACTTTACTTTATAGATACAATGAACAAAAATGATGAAAATGAAAGTTCTGCTGTTTTTGTAAAAACAACTCATAAAAAACTTCAATAATTTACTATAGAAGGTACCTACATATTCTTAGTTGATAGATGGGTAATGTTCAATGAGCAACCATCAAAATAGACTGTAGGTCCGATAGGATAGATACATATGTGTAAGAAGTTTAGAGGATGTTAAAATTAATAAATAGTATTTGATTAATTTTTAGGTTATAATGGCGCATAATAAATACACGCCACAACACCCAGCCCTCCACCTTCCGCACCTAGTCTGTCCAGCCACCTTCTTTAGGTTGTCCGTCCATCTAGCTGAGGGGCGTCCCACACTACGCTTGCCGATACGCGGTCTCCACTCCAGGACTCCTCTGCTGCACAGCCATTTACAGTGAATTCAATCGTAACAGGTTTTTTTACTATAACCTAAAATCAGATTTCAGGTCTGAAATAAAACATTTTAAGAAAATAAAGATAATGGCACACTAATCCAGAATTGTTACAATGGCCTGCTCAATTCAGTTTAGGGCATTTGGACACGAACCAAACTCTTATGCAGGCTAAGATATTACGGTCGCCATTTTAAATTCCAGTGCAGTGTTACTGTTACTATCTATTTTTTACCGATAGTACCTACCTACTGTTGATAATGGAGATTGCGAACTCATTCAGTAAAAATCACATCGATTTAGAATATTGATCTTGATTTGCGCACAATAGGCTTAATTTCGTACTTCACAGTAGTTTATGAAACTGTGGCATGACCTTTATATAAATCATTAAAAACTGTACTTTAATATTTAATAAAAAGTTATTTTATAGCATCATTTTGTCAGGGAAAGTAATGTATGTTTTAATAAACTTTTTAATTTAATGTGGATAAGTTATGGTAGTTTACAGTTTTGATTTCATTGTAAGAACGATAAGACAGAAGTGTCAAGAACTATAACATAGGAGTGTCATGTCAAGGCTGGGTTATATTATGTGGAATCATTAGTGTTTGTAAACATTAGACAACAGTCAGATATTTGCTCTAAAAGTCAGCTTAATTTGGCACTTTTTGCACGAACTAGCACCTAGATATTTTTTTATAATTATTTCAAACAGTCTCTGAAAACTACAGGATTTTCCAGAATAATTGAAATGCCGTACATCCCCTTGGCACCTTTTTGCTTTCAAATTCTACAAAATGACGTTTCAAAGAGATTTACAAAATGATCAGTAAAATGTAAACACGACATCCCTTTTGAGAGCAGCCGGAGCCGTACATCATAACGAGCGGACATGGTCATTAATATTTGATTACGTCGCGATCAGTCCAGCCGGCAGTCGATTACTGCCAGGAAATGGTCCGCTAACACATTCCACAGGAAAGTACCGAAGGACCACTAATTAGATGGGTATGGAAACTTTCTTAACCCTTGAACAGCCGCCGTAGAGTCCAAGGTCCTATCATAATCGTTTGCAGAGCCGCAGGGCAACTGAAAATTATACTAAAAAGTTGCAATATTTCTTTATAATAAATAGGTAACAATTTTGTTGTTAAAAAAAACAGTTGCACCGACTTGGTTTAAAATTTCTTGACACTTCCCGTCACTTTATGTCTGATATTGACGAAAAGATGAGTTCTAATAAACTCTTCAGATCTGCCTATAAATGTGACTTATCTCGAAGTCTATGTCCCGTTGACATAATATTGAGTTTACATTTTGTGCAAGTGGTTCAATTAAGTTAAGTTAGACAATGGACCCGATTTTGTTGTTCACAAACTAAACTAAATTTAAGTTCAGTGCATCTTTTTCTTTCTATTTCATCATAAAAAGGACAGAAGATAAATATAAATTTAGTCTTGTCAAATTAGTCAGCGCCTGACGTAAATTGACGTATTTATAGTAGCCAATGTTTTTATCTAATTTGACGGGACTAAACTAATATGTATCTTCTATCCTTTTCATACTGAAATAGAAAAAAAAAGATGCACTGAACTTAAATTTAGTTTAGTTTGTGAACAACAGAATCGGTGCCAATATGCAGATCTCGTATTCAATTTAGATATCGATTCGTATTCGTATCGATTCGTATTTTTTAGAATCACCGTCCATCGTAAGGTTGCCTGGAAGAGATCGCAGAAAGCGATAAGGCCGCCCATTGTATATTTTGTAGTGTTTGATGTATCTTTACTCGTTGTATTTTTGTGGTGTACAATAAAGTATATATAAATAAATAAATAATTAGATACGTAGAATACGTTATCTACATCATTCTGATTCGTTTGAGGTAATTTTTAAGTGTCATTTGGAATAGACCTTCTTCACCCATCTACCTCCTGGTTGTCAGTCGCGACGTGTCCTGTGCCGTCAGATTAACGCAAACCGGTTTACGTGACGGCGTCAATTTGACGCCTGATGATGCGGTGGCACCTTATTTGATAGGTTAGGTTTAGTTGCAAATGGTCCAGACATGGATGTAATATTAATGTAAGCAGGAAAGTTTCCGGAAAGATCGAAATCGCAGAACTTCTTGTGTGCGTCGTTTTTGCTACAAAAAGGATGTCTATCCCTGTTTCATTAGTAGGTGGCGATGGAATTTCATTTGGGGGAGCACAATCTCATTGAAGAGAAAGAAGCTTTTTCCTTATTTCATTCACATTCTATTTTTACACACGGCCAGTTAAAAAATAATATTCATTGAAAAAAATCGCTCATGATAATAAAGCATTTTTAAAGCTAGAGATAATAAATAATATTATTATTTACGTTAGTGGTGATATACAAAAAAAAAAACTTTCACTTAACTCAGCAATTTTTAAAACAACTTTTTTATCTTTTTTTTAGACATTAATAAGAAAGCTCCAAGTGAGCATCTACACAAATAGAATTATTCGTTCGAAGAAATCTGAATAACATCACGTTTAGCTTATTAAACTGTGATCTAAATTTCAATTTACGGACTTGCAACAAATTCAAAATACTTTTGATTATCTTCATTGAATCGACTTCAATCCAGTTTAGAAACATTTGTCTAAATTACTTCCAAGTTAGAATTAAGTTCCTGTTAGTACCTGCTTCTAAGTACCACTTATTAATGGAGGGCTCACTTAAGTAGCTAAAGGCTTACTTAGAGAGCTTATTTATGTGTAGGTACATAAACAGAGTTCTGATTTAAGGATACAATTAGACTGTTATTATTATCTTGGCTATATTCTGATTTATAGTGAATTTTCATCTATATTTCCTAGCCCCATTTCTTTCAAAGGAAATAGGTAAAAATAAATAAGAGAGTATAGAGAGACTAGTATTTCCTGTCAGTACAGATTCACTCAATCATACCCAATCAAGTCAACCAATCGATTACATCTTTTACATAGGAATACTCAGTTTAAAAACACTTCCGAATTCTTGACGAAAATCTACGCAAATATAAAATAAATAGCAGCAATCCTTAAAAATATACTGACTGTCTAAATTAGAACTTAAGCACCCTACTAAAGCAACATCCATCGCCGCATCTCCCAAACAAGATATAATAAACAACCTAGATCAGCATGAAACAAAGCGTGCACCTCAGAGAAATCAGGCGATACAGTCACTTCCGGCCCCGGCCGCCTCTGAATATTTGACGCGCGGGGAAATGAGCGCGGCCGGTCAAGCGCGAGCTGACGCTAATGTAATAGCCTCAGAAGATGGCCGGCGGTACAAGGTCACGTCGCCGTCGTGCGGGTGCTACGACGTTTGACTGAAGATAAGTTTGGAGTACGAATTTGGTATGTTTGATTAATTACACTAGTTTACACGGTTTTCATACCTCAGCTAAAAGTTGTTATTTTATTATTCATGTAAGTAGAATTATCCAGAAAAAATAATAAAAAAATTCTGTCACGTCTGGTTTGAGAAATACACACATCTCAATCTCAAGAAATCCGCATAAAAATGCTTGATCCCTAGACACTTTTGATGTGTGTATTTATTAACTGAGCTGAAATACATAATTATAGTATTAGGTTGACAATGAATATCTGTACAGCTGTCATCTGAGACGTCACTCCAACGCCTATAAAAGCGGTTGCCAACCGAGCAGCGCCCCTTTTTGCCTGTCAGCGCTCGCCCGGTAAGGTTGTTGGATTTCGTCTTGGATCACAGCTAAGTCTTTGTTTGGTGGTCATTTCCTTTCTATGTGCGAATATTGCCTATGTTTATTGTGTTTTGTTGAAGTTGATTGTTTCCTATTAAATATTGCGTGATTATTTGTGTTAATTATTTAGTTCGTTATTTAAATATAAGCTAGGTTGTCCTGATAGTTGTTTTTTTTATTTAGTTACCACTCCTGGTCCCTAAGATCAGAAGTGGGATTCGCCCTGGTCCACTAAATCTGATTTACATTAGGAAACAATCAACTTATATCGTTGTTTTGAAAAATGCCTCGATCTAGATCGCGTAGTGTGTCGTCGGAATCGAACTACCCACCAAAACGCATACATAAGCGAAAACGACACCGTTCCCGCTCCCGCGATCGATCTCGTTCCCGTTCTAGCCCTCGCGATTGGTCCCGTTCCCATTCTCACCGTGTTTCACGTTCGCGAGCTCATCATAAGTCGCGTGAACGATCGAACCAAAGATCTCGTAGTCGGGAAAGCTCCGTAAAACAGGCATTGCAAACGATCGTCTCGCGTTTGAATGCAATCGAGGAAAGTTCCGCAAGCGTACCTCAAACTCCACCGCGACCCGCTGGTCACAGCACGCCCCAAGATGTCAGTGTACCCTCAACGACACAAACATTAACAGAGATCCTAAACATGTTAAACCCTGCAAAGTCACATGGTTATTACGTATCAAATTTTGATCCCGCTATTCATGACATTGAGGTGTGGTGTGAAGAAGTGGAACGCGCCAAGGTATCAAATCGTTGGAATGATTACGAATGTCTTTCGCGAGTGTCTAACTGCCTTAAAGGCGATGCAAAAACCTGGCTTAGTGAATGGAATACCAATGACCGTTGCTGGTCTAATTTTAAATTAGAATTTAAGCCGTTGTGCCCTCGCAAACTCGACTACGCCAATATTTTGTTTGAGGTTATGAATTCTACTTCAGATAGATATTCGACTTACGCAGAATATGCCCGGCGTTCGCTGTTACGGTTGCGTATTGTCAAAGGTCTGAGCAATGAGCTAATGGTGCAGATCGTAGTGCGTGGTATTACCGACCCACATGTTCGTGCAGCGGCCGCGAATGCAGACTTAACAACCGATAATCTAGTATCGTTTTTAGCAATTTATGTCAAGCCTGCCCGAACCAAGAATGAGACACGTGTGTCTTCCTCTAACGCAATAAAAAGGCGCCATACTTCTACTAATGATAAATGCTTTTCTTGTGGTCAGACTGGACATAAAAGCTACAAATGTCTGAAAAATCAGAAACCTTCGGAAGGTGTGGTGAAATCTTCGGAAAGTCTTTCAAAACCAACATGCTCGTTTTGTAAGAAGATTGGGCATAACGAAGTAGACTGTTTTGCTAAACAGCGTTCAGAGGCACGGAAAGATAATAAAAAAAAAGTCAACCTGTGTAGGGAACTCGCGAGTAGTTCTAGTGACAGTGATGTGTCTACTGCTGTCGTTCAAGGTGTTTGGGATGAATATCCGAATAATATTCGGTCGCGTCATCGTAAGCCAATCATAGCACAGTTAAATGACGTGATAGCTTGTTGTGATTGGCCCGTTTGTTCCCGTCCCTTTTCCCTCGATCGCTGTACTGTTAAAAAACTAATTACATTCGCAAACGACCATTTGTTACAACAACTTGTTTTTTTATTTCAAAATCACCCATTAAAAGGGCCTCAAAGTAGTAGCTAAACCAGCAGTGTTGATCACACTAGAACACATCCAAACATATTTGGACCTTCAGAGCCATATTTCGAGGATTTGAAGCATCAAAACCAAATCATCGAGTCAAGCGACCTTTGGACTGCCACGCTGCTACGACCACGCAGGCACATAAAAGACGAGCGAAATAACACTTAGAAGCGCAGATTCAGCAGCATATTCACGCAAGGGCCTTCAATCTTACCGAGTTGAAAGGACAATCGAAGATTTGGAAGAAAAAGGGGACATACGGTGCGTTTATCAAGTTCCAGTTTTCAAGACCTGCTGAGTTCATAAGTGTAATACCGTTTTGTGATCTGATTCCAGTGAGGGTGTTGTTGGTGAGGGTTGCCCATTGCGCAGAGCGACGCACCGGCTGACAGTGTCACTATTAGCACCAGCCGTTTTCACACGCAGTCACTTTGCACGTGAGTACTCCACTTTTCACAAGCCGCCGGGATGCCGTTAATGGCTGATGATGGGAAGGGTCCTAGCAAAACACGTGATAGGTCCCCCTATAGAACTATTAGTGATGAAAAAACTGAGCAAATCATGCGCGATTTGGTTAGGAAACGTGGTATCGTTAAGGGCAGGCTAACTAAACTTGCTAATTATTTAAATACTATCAGTATAACAACTATATCTAGTGAGTTAAAAATAGATTTAAAGTTACGTGTAAAGGGTGCTGAGATTTTATTTAGTGAATTTAATGAAATACAATCAAAACTTGAAGAACTAGTTTCCGATAGTGATGTAGATGATCAGTTAGATCAGCGCCAACAGTTCGAAGACAGCTACTATAACACTATTGCCCGAGCTGAATCCATTCTTAGCGTCAGTGAAGAGGTCACTGATTGTTCGAAGCCGTGTCAACATGTAAACAGGCCAGTGTCCGTTAAATTACCAACGATCATGTTGCCTACGTTCGACGGCGTGTATGAACACTGGCTCGAATATCGGGATACGTTTATATCTTTGGTGCACAATTCGACTGAGATTAGTAACATTCAAAAATTCCATTATCTAAAATCTTCGCTCAAAGGAAGTGCCGAATCAGTTGTAAACGCCCTAGAGATTTCTGCAGCTAACTACTCTGTGGCATGGGATTTACTCCTGAATAGGTACGATAACGATAGATTATTAGTGAATAGTCACCTAAAAGCATTGTTTTCAATACAACCAGTGAAAGAGTCACCTTCACTAATTAGAAAACTTATAGATACAATTATAAACAATTTACGCGCTTTAAAAACCCTTGATGAGCCAACAGATACCTGGGATACGCTTATAATATATATAGTTGTTTCTAAGTTAGATAGAACCACCGAACGAGAGTGGGAACAACATAAAGGTTTACTGTTGGCAAACACCCCTCCTAGAACTAAATTGAAGGTTGATAGTTTGATTAATTTCCTCAAAAGTAAGGCAGATTTGTTGGAAACATTAGCATTATCAGTATCACATACAAAAGATCACCATAAGACAGAAACAAAAAATGCCAGAGGTAATGCAACGCACTGCAATGTTTCTTCAAGTAACCCACCGTCAACAGCGGGCCGTAAAGCGCGTAGATTGTGCGTAGTGTGCAAAGGTAAACACCCAATTTACACTTGCACACAATTCATTAATATGAGCTTACAAAGCAAATTAAAGGTTGTCAAAGATAATAACTTGTGTGAGAATTGCTTGCGCTCCGGACACACTTTGGACGGTTGCTTGTGGGGACCGTGTAAACAATGTAACATGAAACATAATTCACTTATTCATCCTGATGATTCTAGCCAATCTAGCTGTACCGTGTCAGGAACGACGACTGCGGCGGCAATGGCTAGCGCACCATGCGCGCCCCCACCGCACGTCTCTGAGACAGTACATGATGACAATAACGGAAAGCAATTCATTCAAGTTAGCAATGTTCACACTGATACACACACACATACGCAATGCATAGATGTGCAACCGGTTCTCTTATCTACTGCGTTAGTTGAGATTCCTGATAAACATAATAATTATCATGTCGCATGTGTATTACTCGACAGCGGTAGCCAGAGCTGCTTTGTTACGCGTTCGTTTTGCGAATTGTTAGATATTCCGCTAATACAGTCCACTCATGAAATACGAGGAGTAGGTAATTTGGTATCACATTGTACACAAACGTGTGATCTAGAAATTAAATCACGTATTAATTCCTACTCAATTCACATTAAATGTTTCGTTCTATCTGAAATAACGGCCACATTGCCTGCTATGCAGGCACACAGCACACAGTTTAGGATTCCTGAACACCTGCAGCTGGCAAATTCGCGATTTTTAGGGCTGCAAAAGATAGATGTTTTAATAGGCGCGGATCGATTTTGGGACTTGCTTATCGATGGCAAGATGCGTTTACCAAACGGTCCGTTCTTACAGAACACGAAGTTAGGTTGGATAATATCGGGTCCTATTAATAATACACATCATAATAATGGACATGTTCAATGTAACTTCACTCAATCCATGGACAATCAGCTACGTCAGTTCTGGGAGTTGGAGGAGTTACCCAAGCTTCGGAAGATACACACAGACGAAGAGCAGGCCTGCGAACAGTCTTTCATCACAACCACTACGCGCAATAAAGATGGACGATTTTGTGTTCACATTCCTCTTAAAGAGTCGCCCGATGCTTTGGGTGAATCATTTCCCCAGGCTAAGCGGCGTTTTTTGTCATTAGAGAATAGGTTATTACGCGCACCTATTAGCTATAAGAAATTATACACTGATTTTATACACGAATATATCAACTTGGGTCACATGACTCAGGTTGATTCTTATACGAGTCCTTACTATTTTATGCCGCATCACGGCGTTTTTCGAGACTACAGCACGACTACGAAGCTCCGTGTAGTATTCGACGCCAGTGCTGCGACCAGTAACGGCAAATCCTTCAACGATATCCAGCTTGTAGGACCTCCTATTCAGGGAGACTTGCTGGGTATTTTGTTACGGTTCAGACAATTTAAATTCACAGCAATTGCAGATTGCGAGAAGATGTACCGTCAAGTCCTTGTTGATCCCTCTCAACGCAACTTGCAACTTATTATGTGGCGTGATGATTCGACAAGACCGCTCGAGACTTATCAGCTGAACACCGTAACATACGGCACAGCGTCGGCGCCCTTTCTCAGTGTTAGGTGTCTTAAGCAATTAGGAGCTGAGTGTACGGACCCCGAGGTTAAAAGGGTTATAACCGAAGATTTTTACGTAGATGACCTTTTGACCTCTCGTGACGACAAGGTCAAACTACTTGACATATGCAAACGTACATCAGACGTTCTTAAGTCCGGCTGCTTTCCACTCCGCAAATGGACCTTTAACTTTGAACTCGACGGTGCATCAACTCCAACGACGTCACAGTCTGATCAAATTAAGTTTCATGACCTAAATTTAGGTGATAATAGTCAATGTAGAACATTAGGCATAGGTTGGTGTAGCATCGCGGACGAGTTTAATTTCCATACACAATTTCAAAACGGCAACAGTCCTGTTACTAAACGCATAATTCTGTCAACTGTTTCTCAGATATATGATCCATTGGGATTGTTAAGCCCTTCTGTCATCATCGGCAAGGTATTATTGCAAACACTTTGGCTATTAAAATTAGATTGGGATGATCCGGTTCCCACTGATGTCGTGCGAACATGGAACCGGTTTGTTGACAATCTTTCTTATCTTCACACTATCAAAGTTCCACGGCACGCCTTTCAATGTGAGTCTACTCGGACTGAGTTACACATTTTTACAGACGCTTCACAAACTGCATATGGCGCGTGCGCTTATGTACGTAGTGTAGGTATTAGTGAGGTGACAGTCAAATTGCTTATTTCTAAGGGTAAGGTAGCACCATTGAAACCCGTTAGCATACCACGCTTAGAATTGTGCGGAGCATTGCTGGGTGCTAGGCTATTTGACAGGATTAACAGTTCACTTACTCGTAACTTTGATGACGTCACATTTTGGACCGACTCGACTATCGTGTTAGGTTGGTTACGCATGGCACCTAATTTGCTTAAAACTTTTGTGCAGAACCGAGTCTCTGAAATACACGAACTTACGAGTACGTTTTCTTGGCGACATGTAAGTGGAAAGGATAACCCGGCTGACCTGGTTACGCGTGGTGTGAGTCTTGAAGACTTGTCTTCATCCACATTATGGTGGGAAGGCCCTAACTTTATGCATGGCCTTGACTTTGATAGCAACTTAAATTTGCAATTGACTCCCAATGTTAATGACATCTCGCCTAAAGAGTTACCCGAACTCAAAGCTAACGTTATAAACTCATTATTAACAAAAAATACAACGATTGATACATTGTTTCCGTTCAAAAGATTTTCGCATTTTAATCGCATGAGTCATGTTGCTGCTTATGTACTACGCTTTACTCACAACAGCTGTGCGAGCAACAAAACAAATCAGCTGACAGGTACGATCACTGTTAAGGAGTTAAGACGTGCCATTAGTACACTTGCACGATTATCACAAATGGAATCATTTCCAGTTGAGTATAGTTTACTAAAAAATGGAAAAGATGTCAAATCAAGCGTTAGCCTTGCGAGTTTAAATTTATTTCTAGATAGTGAAAACATAATTAGAGTGGGAGGTAGGATAAAGAATTCGCCTGACTTTAACTATAGCAAAAAACACCCGATTCTTTTGTCTTCTGAACATCACTTTACACTTTTATTGTTTAGGCACGAACACAATCAAGCTATGCACTGTGGACTTCAAGCGTTACTATATCGTCTGCGCGAGAATTGGTGGCCACTGTCAGGTAGAAATCTAGCTAAAAGGGTGACGCAACAATGTGTGGTCTGTAAGCGCATTCGAGGTAAAACTTTAACCCCACTCATGGGCAACTTGCCTAAAGAACGGGTAACCGCTAGTTTTCCTTTCATTCGCACAGGTGTAGACTACGCAGGGCCGGTGTTCGTACAAAACCGAAAGGGCAGAGGCGCGAAGCTAATCAAATCGTACATCTGTCTGTTTATATGTTTCACGACGCGCGCAGTCCACTTGGAATTAGTCAGTGACCTCTCTTCTGATGCATACTTACTTGCGCTTAAGCGTTTCATTTCACGACGCGGGAAGCCGTCAGAAATATTTTCGGACAATGGACGCAATTTTGTAGGCTTAAATAATGATTTTGCTCAGTTTTTATTAAAATGTAGAAAAGATGTTATTGACTACGCGAGGGGTCAACAAATTAAATTTTCTTTTATTCCCCCATATTCCCCGCATTTCGGTGGCTTGTGGGAAGCTGGGGTCAAATCATGTAAGTACCATCTTCGCCGAGTAGTGGGCAACGCTCACTTAACCTTCGAGGAACTCACTACAGTATTATGCCAAATCGAAGCAATGCTGAATTCTCGACCCATGACTCCCTTGTCTTCGGATCCTCGAGACTATCTTCCCCTTAGCCCTGGACACTTTTTGATCGGACGATCACTCACCGCACCAATCTGTGAAGATGACCTGCGAGACTCACCTGCTCATCGACTGACTCGCTACCAAAGAGTGGAACAGATTCGGCAACAGTTCTGGTCGCGCTGGGCCAAGGAATACATCTCGGAGCTACAAACTAGAACCAAATGGAGGAAAAATATGGCAGACTTAAAACCTGACACGCTTGTCATTATTAAGGAAATCAACCTTCCACCGTTGAAATGGCAATTAGGTCGGATCATGAAGACAATACCGGGCAACGATGGTATCTCACGAGTAGCAGACATTCAGACATCATCAGGCATCGTGAGACGGCCATACACGAAGATATGCCCTCTGGTTGAAGATGAGTAAATGGACAATTCAATTATTGTAAGCTGAAGCTTTCAAGGCCGCGGGCATGTTTGGGATGAATATCCGAATAATATTCGGTCGCGTCATCGTAAGCCAATCATAGCACAGTTAAATGACGTGATAGCTTGTTGTGATTGGCCCGTTTGTTCCCGTCCCTTTTCCCTCGATCGCTGTACTGTTAAAAAACTAATTACATTCGCAAACGACCATTTGTTACAACAACTTGTTTTTTTATTTCAAAATCACCCATTAAAAGGGCCTCAAAGTAGTAGCTAAACCAGCAGTGTTGATCACACTAGAACACATCCAAACACAAGGTATTCCAGTAGATGTTCTGATAGATAGCGGTGCGATTAATATTTCTTTGATCTCTTCAGACGTCGCCAAACTATTTTCCTGTCCGCGTAAGACCACTTTTTGCGTTATTAAAGGGGTGAGCGACAGCGAAATAGTTTCTCGAGAATACGTGACACTCACTATCGAGTTCGAACACATTTCCCTCGAAGTAGACTTAGTAGTCATACCCTCTTCCTGCATGAATGCTCCAATAATTATCGGCACGAATGTTCTTAACCGGGACGACATTATTTACGTTCGCACAAAACACAAACAGTACTTGAGCCGTGCCCCAAATGATGTTTTTCAAGTAAACTCCACTCAAACTGATATGCAAATTAAAATAGATACGCCCGTTCAGGGAGACGATCTTGCTGCGTTAATGGTCGTCATCAATCAGTTCTCAGAGTTTCTAATATCTGGCACTGCTACCACCACAGTGAAAACAGGACAGATGCATCAGTTTGACAAGCGAGACCCCTATAGTTTATCATCCCTACCGTCTCTCCTACCAAGAAAAAATTAAAGTAAGAGAGATCATACAAGATTGGTTGGATAAAAACATAATTAGAGAATCGGAATCTGAGTACGCCAGTCCTATTTTACTGGTCAAAAAGAAAGACGGCTCTGATAGGTTATGCGTGGATTTTCGTGCTCTTAATCGGATTACCGTTAAAGACAGATATCCACTTCCTCTCATAGATGACCATATCGATCGCCTAGGATCCTCTAAATACTTCTCCTGTCTTGATATGGCCTCAGGCTTTCTACAAATTCCGATTCATGAGGATTCTATCCACAAAACTGGTTTTGTTACTCCTGAAGGCCATTTCGAATTTTTAAAAATGCCATTTGGATTATGTAATTCCCCCACCGTTTACCAGAGAATAATAAACAGCACTCTTCGGAAGCTGATTGAGACCGGGAATGTCCTGGTGTACGTCGACGATGTGCTCCTTGTGAGTGAAACCATTGCAGACGGCATAAAATTATTACACGAAGTGCTTCAAACACTCGCCGAAGCCGGCTTCTCAGACAATATCCGAAAATGCTCGTTTTTAACCACCGAAGTAGAGTACCTAGGCCGCATCATATCACATGGTCAGGTTAGGCCGAGTCAGCGCAAAATCTTAGCCTTGGTAAACACCCCGGCCCCGACCAACGTTAAACAAGTCCGGCAATTCTTGGGTTTAGCTGGGTACTTTCGACGCTATATCAAGGGCTACGCGACGAAAACAGCAAGTATCTCGCGTTTAACTAAAAAGGACGTAAAGTTCGAATGGGGGCCTGAGCAGGAGACTGTTCGACAAGACTTATTAAAGAGTCTAACAAGTGAGCCCATACTTGCTATTTTCGATCCTGGCCTACCCACAGAACTCCACACTGATGCTAGCAGTGCTGGATATGGGGCCGTACTAATGCAAGCACATATCAATGGCGCTAAACGAGTGGTGGCTTATTTTAGTAAAGCTACACAAGGCGCTGAAAGTAGGTACCACTCCTATGAATTGGAGACGCTGGCTGTCATCAGGGCATTGCAGCATTTCAGACATTACTTGATCGGGTTAAAGTTTAAAATCATAACTGATTGCAACGCCCTGAAATCAACCGAGCAAAAAAAAGACCTGTTTCCTCGAGTGGCACGCTGGTGGATTTACCTGCAAGATTTTAAGTTCACCATCGAGTATCGAAAGGGCGCATTAATGTCACATGCCGACTACTTAAGCAGGAATCCACTGGTGGCGCATGTAAGTCAGGTTGACAGACCTCGCAACTGGGCTCAGATTGCACAAAGCGCAGATAATGAAACCCAGGAGCTCATTCAAAAGTTAAATGAGGGTAACCTGGACCCACGGCGTTACGTCTGTCAACATGACGTCTTGTATTACCGTTTCTCGCCTACTGGTGAAGAATCTCGCCTATTGTGCTATATCCCCAAAGGCCACAGGCTAAGCCTGCTACGGATATATCACGATGAGCATGAACACATCGGGGTAGAGAAAACATTGGACCTTATCCTTAAGCATTTTTGGTTTCCCGGACTTAAGACTTTTGTGTGCAAATATGTCTCCCACTGTCTAACTTGTATTTCCAAAAAGCCCGTACCTCGAGCCCCATTACAACCCATAACATCATGGGAAAAACCAGACATTCCATTCAGCACTATACATGTCGACGCTTTGGGTCCTTTGCCAGAATCGAAAGGTTATAAGTTTGTGCTAGTCTTGATCGACTCGTTCACGAAATTCTGCCTGCTTTATCCTATGTGCCGACAAGACGCAGAGGAGTTAAAGCGCGTGTTTAACAATGCGATCTCACTGTTTGGCGTTCCAAAATTAGTAGTTTGCGACCGTGGTCGTATGTTTGAAGCATCTAGTTTTGTGAGTTTAGTTACCGAAATGGGCTGCAACATCCACTATATCACACCCGAGATGCATCATGCAAATGGCCAGGCGGAGCGATATATACGCACTGTTTTGAACATGATTCGCATCGAGACCGGTAATAAAAACACTCGATGGTCTGATTTGTTATGGAAACTTCAATTAGTTTTGAATATTACAAAACACAAAACCACAAAATCGTCTGCTTTAAACTTGTTAATTGGCACTGAGGCGACTACACCTATAATTCGTTCCTTGGTGCGAGATTTGGCGGTGGAGGACACTAACCCAAATCGCGAGGCTTGGCGTGAGATATGCAGGAGCCGCGCAAGTGAGCTCCTTAAAAGGAATCAGGAAGAACAAGATTCTCGCGTTAATCGACACCGTGGATCTCCTAAGGAATTTAAATTACATGACTTGGTGTTTGTAGTAAAGTATTCACAGAGCACTGGAAAGTTGGACTCCGGGATGAGAGGCCCGTACAAGGTCACAAAGATCTTACCAAGCGACCGGTACGAGCTCAAATTACTGACCGGTGCTCGAGGCAAGACAACCCAGGCTGCGGCGCAATATATGGTGCCGTGGAAAGGAGAATGGTGTCCTGACACCTGTTCAGCTTTTTTAGAATGTGAGTAATTGTTTGTATGTCACAGATTGGCTAGTATATGTGATGCTTTTCGTCGGCTGCCCTAGCAGAGCTGCGATGAAACGACACGAGTGCGTAGCTGGCAAGCTACTGATTTGGTGCGCGCTGCGGTGCGACTACTCAGCCTCGCCACCACGTGTGGTGACTGGTACTGCGGTGCCCACTGAGAAGACAAATATGCGTTGCGGTGCTTCTGTTTTATGTGTTGATGATGGATTAGTGCTGCGGTACTCTTCCATTAGTTTTTGGACATGCGCTGCGGTGCCTCTGTCTTGCAGACACGGCTTGTACGTGTATTATCGGACATGTGCTGCGGTATCATGATCCCGATATTGTGTAGAAATGCGCTGCGGTGCATTTGCTAAGTAATGAGAATGTGTGGCGCCGAATGACATAAGAGTGATGAATGTGATTGATTGAAAGCGATTTGATATCTTAGCTGGCTTGTTTCATTGAAAGGGGGCCTCAAATGTGTGACGAATGATTGAGTAGGCAAAAGTAAGCTTTTAGGTCCTCACTAATATCATGTCATGATTTCAGGCGAAGATAATGATGTTGACACGCAGGCAGGACCCTCGACTGACCCACCTGCGAGCCCAGACGGGGACCCAGCTCAAGATGCCGCCACATCAGTCGTGCCCGAGGACGGTTCACAGTCAGGAGAAGCCGTATTAGGTTGACAATGAATATCTGTACAGCTGTCATCTGAGACGTCACTCCAACGCCTATAAAAGCGGTTGCCAACCGAGCAGCGCCCCTTTTTGCCTGTCAGCGCTCGCCCGGTAAGGTTGTTGGATTTCGTCTTGGATCACAGCTAAGTCTTTGTTTGGTGGTCATTTCCTTTCTATGTGCGAATATTGCCTATGTTTATTGTGTTTTGTTGAAGTTGATTGTTTCCTATTAAATATTGCGTGATTATTTAGTTCGTTATTTAAATATAAGCTAGGTTGACCTGATAGTTGTTTTTTTTATTTAGTTACCACTCCTGGTCCCTAAGAATAGTATTAATACTAAAAAAAAAAAAAATTAATAATTTTTGCCTTTTTTATAGTTATTCGAGTCAGTTTCCCTTATAATGGACCAACAGTGATCACCTAACTTGTTTTCATCCCAAAATCCTTGAATAATGAAGATATGCACTTTTTAACGCATCTATAATAGGTCTTCTCTTTTTTGAAAATATAGGTAAACTGTCCACAAACATAACAAAAACGATCAGAATTTTGTTTACAATTTCTACTCGACATTTTAAATCACTCGAAATAAGATAATTGTCGTTTGAAGCGAACGAATAAACAATAAACTGTCGTCACCACGTTAGGTAGTTAAAAAGAAAACATTTGACTGCAGGAAGAAATTGTGACGTAATAAAATATTTCTGCTAACGGTTTTAGGTTTAAGGAAGGTAGATTAACATATTTATATACATTTATTTGGGGGTATAAAAAAACAGTTAAATTTTGTAAACTAGTGTTATTAGTCCGCCTCTGTACATGTATGTGCTTGAAAAGTATTAAATAAATAAATAAATGATTGTTTTTTTTTTAATTAAAATCATTTACGTCCATAACAAGTGGCGTGGTAGGTACAAGATATAAATTTGGATCTCATTCCGCAGTTTAGTGATGGCATGCAAATATTTGGTATAAAAGTATATAAAGTGGGTATGTTAAATAGTTTGATACGTTACGTTTTTTTTTGTCCGTTTAAATGCGTATAAATGAACTGTTGAATAAATAAATTACATACAACTATACACAAATCACAATCAATCGACAAAATACTTTTATCTAAGGAATACATAAATGGCGGTTTGATACAATTATCATCTATACAAAAGCTGTCAAAATAAATTATTATTCCTCAGAAAAAAATACGTTATATTTTTTATCTGAGGAATAATAATTTATTTGTAAAGGTTGTAAAATCGGGTCTTAGACGTTTCACGAGAGCGAGCGAATCCTAGTAATACAGTTATAAACAAATTACCTCCAAAATAAAATTTACCTGTGAAATAAACGTAGGTAGTGCGAAAAAAACATTTTCTAAATTACAAATAAAATCTCATAAATTGTATGCTATTTTATGAATATTGTACACCTCGCTACTATTGTTATATCTCTTATGCGTCCCTTTTATTACAGAAACCATTATTGCGAATTAAGGAAGAGGTCTTCAAGTCCATCGTGCTACATCGTTGACGCGTGTCAACGGCAGCTGTTGCCTCTACCGTCGACGCGTGTCAACGGCAACAGTTGCCTCTACCGTCGACGCGTGTCAACGGCAACAGTTGCCTCTACTGTCGACGCGTGTCAACGGCAGCTGTTGCCTCTACCGTCGATGCGTGTCAACGGCAACAGTTGCCTCTACTGTCGACGCGTGTCATCGGCAACAGTTGCCTCTACCGTCGACGCGTGTCAACGGCAGCTGTTGCCTCTACCGTCGATGCGTGTCAACGGCAACAGTTGCCTCTACCGTCGACGCGTGTCAACGGCAGCTGTTGCCATTACCGTCGACGCGTGTCATAGGCAACAGTTGCCTTTGCCGTCGACGCGTGCCGCTCGTGTGTATGAACACTTAGTGAAACACCTTCAAACGTAATGTTTTCTAGACCTCGATAAATGGCTCTCATTGCAGACCATATTTTCAGAAATAATTATATTACCACCAGCAATACCCACAACAGGGCAAAGGCCTCTTCTGATACTGAGAAGGTGCGAGCATTGATCACAACACTTGCTCAAGAGAACTATAAGTCTATGTTTCCTCACGACGTTTCTCCTTCACGCAGTCAAGAACCACTTCAAGATAAACTGAAGTACTTGCCCGGAATCGATTAATAAATTAGTAATCCCTACCATATCTCACCAAAAATCACGAATGACCATTATTAGTTAAGAATTAGCACGTCCACTAAGTAAACGAGGGAAAACATTTCACTTTAATGTAATCAAACGGAGATAAATACAAAAAAAGATTAGAAGTGTTCGGCAAATTAAATTGGAAACTTTTCTTTGTTTTTCACTTAATTCAGCATAAGTTCCTGAAAACTACAATAGAAAAACCACCCTAGGGATACAAAGATAAGATTGAAAATTTATTGCAATAACAACAGTATAAGGATAGTTTTATACGGGAATAAAAAGAGGAAATTTTGTGTCGTATCGGATTTTAATTTCTTCTACGTAGAATTAATGACTTTGCTTTCGTTTCGATCGCCTGTGTCGATTCATACGTTAGAAAGTCGATTGGGTTTAAGTACTGCTTCAAGACTTTATAACACAATTCCTGGAACAACTTTTGTTTTGGACTTTGAAATCGGATTTTAATTCCGTGGGGGCGGAGCGAGTTTCATAAGCTTGAGAAAGGGGAATTAATATGAAATTCTACTTACATAGGTTGTTTTCTTACTCAACGCTTGTGTATTTGTTCGTTCTATTTATTTAATTTCGATGAACCCATTGTTTTTACCTCTGAAAGTACGTTTGTCTTTTAACAATCCTCTGTATTAAATAATAGTTCAACTGTCCTCGTTGTTTCTTAAAAGCCAATTTTATTTTATTTTTTATTTTATTTTATTTGGGAAAATAAACGGTTACATATTACAATGTTATGGTATAGAACTTAAAACTAAAATGGGAGTACAAATCGCACCTTTAAAGTAAAACCGTTACTAAACGAAAATATTCATGAATTGAGTTATCAATGGCATCTATATAAAATATACGTAAACTGCAACATAAACTTGTCATTTTTGTAAAATGTTGTTATAATAAGACCTCATTAAATGTCTTAAAGAACCCTGCACTCAGATTTTATTAACAAAAAACAGTGACTTTTTTCTAATATTCATATACTACTGTAACATTTTATAATTTCGTTTAGTAACGGTTTTACTTTAAAGGTGCGAAACGTATAACCACGGAGTGTATAACCAACAACATTTTCCACATAATACGAAAAAGTTAAACAAACACGAACTGCGTGCGATATAAAATATCTACATTGTACAGAGAGTATGGTTAAATATAAAAAAAATAAAACTAAACTGAAACATATACCTGTGGGACAGTAAAAATAATAAAAAAAAGAAAGAAGATAATATTATTAAAATATAAATTATGATTTTAGGATTGTTATGTACTAAATTCTGCTGTAATTTTAAGCGCAATACTTCTAAATTTTCCAGCAGAAACAGCAAAGAATTGAGCTGAGTGGTAAGACGCCGTAGGGGCGCTCGCGATCCTGCGTTTGATCGACAAGAGGTTACAGAAAACAGCGGTCGTGCGCGCACACCTCGACATATAGTAGTTCTGGGTACTACATAACTTATTCTATTGCAATCACAATCATACAATCATATGAATTGTTACATAAAACAAACAGAAACTTCAATTCTAGATTGTTGTCAAAGTGTTGGCAAGTTTTTTAAACGCCCGTGAAAACGAATCCTTCTATCGAATTGATCCACATCACCTAATACACAACTTCCCATCCCATACTTCCAGCTACTCCCGCGTCATACAAACAAGTAGAAACAAACTCACTCTAAGTCATGTTCGTGTCCATATATCAAAACTTAAACGGTCCAATGTCTTTCAAAACTCCACTGAAACTAAGTAATACAGGAAGTACAAACCCCTTTTGGAAACTACCAAACAACATCTTAGCAATGCAATTTGTTTAAAAGAATTGTAAAGAACCCCGCTCCCGAAGTCTTGGCGCATGAAATTGAACCTTAAATCTTGGTTACGAAGATTTAAATTAGATTTGTTGTCGCTATAATATATCTTGCAGTGGTGCTTCTCTCACACACTTATGCACTTAAAGCCAATGCTTTTAAACTAAGTTTTTTGAAAATATGTAACGTCTAATGTTCTATTATTTATAACTTAGGCGCTTCCGTAGCGGTCGGGAACCGCAGAATTCTAGGAGTATTATGTACAGCAACGCAAGAGTTTGTATTCTAGACTTTTATGAAATCATGCTTATCTCTAGCATTGTAGGTACGTACAGGTACATTTTTTAACTTTCAATTATCACAGCTAACATTTAAAGTAACAGATTGTTCTCACAAAGTATTCCCTACTTAGTACATGCGGATTATTGCACGTTTTTATGTTGCACTAGTGAAGGTAAACAGACAGTATTTTATCAAAGGAGTCTAGAAGTTAGAACTATTTAAAAAATACTGTTTTTTTACATACCTAACTTGATAATATTATAAAACTAAATTCAGAATCTTCAGGAGGATTCAGGAGCTTTGGGCTAAACGGCTGACTGGATTCTATTTTAGTGTCACTACATTACTGAGTTATAGCCGTCATTAATAAAGATTATTTACATCATTTACTTGCTAATTGAGGTTAAATAAACTAAATCTGTCAGTTTAAGTAAACTTTAGCATTCTTCTTTTTTATAATCGCAACAACAATTACTTTTGTCGTAAAATCTCATTTACTAAGCAACTCATGTTGCCCTGAGATGTTTTTTAAGAAAAACATTCTTTTCTTGCTGATACTTTTTAATCGCACAAGTGTACTCTTTCACAATCCGTCAACGACTGACTTGCACTACACAGTTTACCATTTTAAAACGACATTTGCCCCACCCGGAAATAACGTTAATATCTTAACCGTTATTTCCAAGTATTGCCAAAGTAGAATAATACATTTAGTTGCCATAGTGGAAATACATTTTAAAAGTTAGTTACAATATTATTAACTCGTATTAATTTGTACTTTTACAGTGTTACCACAGAAATGAAATCACGACATGTGTTTTAAGAAAAACTAACTAAACCGCACAAAAATACCGTCTAACGGTTACCGTTACCTACGCCTTCGATATTCCAAAAACAATCTTTAATAAAAAATTGCGAACACAACACATAAAAAATATGCCATATCGATCGAGCCGTTCTCAAGTGAGGGTCTTTCTTACATGCGGCAATTGATATTTTTTACATACACGCTCATATTTACTGTAAATCCTTTATTCCCGGTAACTTAAATATCTTATAAATGGTTGTAGTGAAAGACTTGTTGTTTTTAATACCATTTCGTCGAAAAAAGATATAATCGGCGAATATTAAAAAATAAAAGCCAGTTAGATAATACAAAAACTAGATAAGTTAAGGCTACTTAAATATTATACCAAAATATTATACCAAACATAAAATCGTGAAAAAAAAATCATCTGTTCCCTACATTTTGACGAGATAGACGAAGATAAATGTAGGGAACAGCTGATTTTTATTTCGCGATTTCAGGTTTGGTCCCATAGTAAAAGTTGTTCATAATGATGAGTACAATGACCTCTTAAGAGGTTGCTGGTGTTTTTCAAATAACCCTGAATATTATTGTTTATTGTTCTGCAAAATTTTCAGAAAACTCGAGATGATAAAAATGGCAAAAAGGTCAAAAATGAAATGTGTAATGTCAATAAATGTTGGCCCCGAATGGAATGGTTAACCCAAAAGGGATTTTCTAGATAAAAATAAGTAAGAAACATAACAGTTTAATACTTTGAGAAAACGCCCTATATACCTTGAACATCGATAACATAACCGGCACTGCGGCGCCGCTGTCCATCCCTCACGTTGGGTTCCGCATAAAAATCATATTTGTTGAGGCTGCCAGTCAGCAGAACGTTGGCTAAATGCAAATATCGGGACCGGTCGTGTGTTTGCTTAGATGTTGCGATGCTCAGATGTTCCGCTTGATAGCGATACCGAGGAGTGTTACTGCCAGCCACTATTTGCTCGAAAACCGCTGATTTTTGTATGTATTGTACTAACAGTTTAGTTCGAATGTTTGGTTCATGTAAATGTTTGAGGATAAACAAAGGCGTTTGTGGAAACGAAACATAGAATTTTTATTGGGAGCTCTGATTTTTTGAAATATAAAAAGGATAGTAATATTTTTGGGTAGATAAATATTTGTAAAATTGAGTTGAAAAGGAATTGAATACATTTATTTTTATACCATGTTAATGCCATTTGATGTTGGTCCTTTTTAAATAAAAAAATCCTATGCTCACAAGTCTATATTTTAACACATTGTAATGGCTCAGACGTAATCTGTAAAATAGTCCATCAAACACGAGCTTTTCAAATAAAAAGCTACTTATTTATGTTTACACAAAATAAAAATAAAAGTTTGTATTTGCAGTAGAGGACAAAAAGGCGTGCAAGGTCATATTTGCAAGTCGGCAGTAAATAACTTCGTAATCTCACCTCTTTCATTGCAACCGCGCTGACGGATGCCTTTGTCGTGGCAACACAAAAAAAAAAGAAGATGCCGATGTTCCCGCGCGAGAAAAAAATTATCTACTCCTACGGTCCCCGTGATGTCGACGTAACTCAATTTTTGGTGAATTTTTTAGTTTAATCCTGAAACAAAGGCTTTTATGTGCAGAGCGTAAAATTTGCTCCAGCTTTAATGATAATGTCATAAAACATAAAGTAAGGCTCTATATTGTTCGTACAGATATCGTTTAATTTAAACATGACATACATAATTATGTTGTGTATGGGATCTCCAGGAAACCTTCAGGGTCGCACAAAACGACACATTATTTATTATAATACACCTTTTACATCTCAACACCTTTTATTAATTTTTCCCGAATCGCCTCCCTCCTTCCTTCCTTTCTAGACAAAATCAAACTGGTTGCTAATTTAATTTATACATACACATTTTTTTTTACATTGTTTTTTACATTCTTTGACAAATGTAACTCACACACTTTTTAAAATACTAGTAAAATTTTTCAATCTTTGTAAATATGTGGACACCATGTATCTATCACATAACTGATTTACCAGTCTGTTATATTTTTAATTCTTTTACCATTTTTGGTAGACTAAATTTTATTTTAGGTGCATCGTCTTCACATATAATTATATAAACAATGTATACAAAAACTTGTAAAACATTTTAAAAGAGTAACGGTGGAGTTTCTTGCCCATTCTTCTCCACACGAAAACTACATTTTGGAATGGGCGACTAGAATCAATTCTATTTTTTAATTTTAAATTTTGACGTTCAAAAGTGCCTTTTAAGTGCCTATTTGAAATAAATGATTTGACTTTGACTTTGACTTTGACTTTGACTTTCATTCGTTCAATCACTCATCCAATCACTCGTTCAAAAATATACTTTTAATAATAGTTCAGAAACGCGTAGGTATACAGCCCACCAGCGTGGTAGATTACGGCCCACTCCCTCTAATCGAGGCCTAGTGTCCCCGCAGTGGGAACAATATAGGCTGATTATGATGACATGTGAACATCTTAAATGAATCCTACACATATATAAACTCACGCCTCTTTCCCTTGGGGATAGGCAGAAACAGAAGGCCAATTCTCGTTATTTAAAACGTTCAAAATCTATCCTCATCTCGGCGACAAACAAATGTCAAAAACTTGTCAAAAATGTATAGTGAAATTAGAGGATTTTTTGACAGATTGAGACTGAGATCAGACTGTGAACGTTCTTAAAATTACGAGAATTGCCCCTCTGATGTAGGAGTGTAAGGGTCTTAGCTCGTTCTGTAGTCCCTGCCCACCCCCACGTTTAATCTATCTTTAATAAAAATCAATCTTCCATATCGTACTGAAAGATAAAATAAGATTTTAACTGAATCTGTTCTCCCAAACAAATCCCAATTTTAGAGTCAAATGAGGCGAATGTAACACGGCAAGCTGTCACTGGTCCTGCAATGTTAATGTAACGGTCTGCGATACATACGTACCTACCCGCGGTGCAATTCATCTCATGCCGGTTTTCTGCCAGCTCGGTGCTGGAAACGGATACACGGCTCAAGGTAGTTAGGAAGTATTCGGTGTAAACCCTCCGTTGTAATTGTTTTATGTTAGGCTTAGTGTGTGTATAATAATAAGCTCATTCATCACAGTTATACCCAAAGTTAATTAAAGTTGTATAGTCATTGGTTAAACCAGTACGTACTTACCTATAATTCTCTAATGGTTTTCTTGAAGAAATTCTCGTCACTACTTAACATCGAGTCATTCAAGGAACAGTGGTCAAAAATCTCCATATTTTAAGGTTATTTTTGATAAATTCTCTTTAGATTAAGAAGCTTCGACAAAAAACAGAATATGGTTAACGACACATACACGTACATACACTCACGCTTCCTTCCCATGGAGTAGGCAAAGACCTGCTAAGATCCTTATATACCTACTACTTTTGCTTCGTTTACGTCCAAATATCTGGTCATACACGCACGCCGGTTGCAAATATTACGCTCCTGACCTTAATGAAGAATATCGCCAATAAAATCACTATAGAGTAAGTTCCATTTTTGTCTCGATCCGATGTTATAGTAAAGTAGAATAAAACCATCGTTCATTTTAATACCTTGTCATCCAGAATAAAACTCAATCACACGACGTCCAATTTGTAACAAATTATTTCAAGTTATGTTGCCTAATTGACTAGTTTATTTTTTCAACCACAAGCTCTGTTGATTAAATAAAAGATAAATGTTGCCACAACACATTTAGCATTTAACTGTACACTATACTTTTTGAAAACACTGTAAAATATGAAATATCAAACGATGAAAGTCTAGACCGGATGCGATGGCTATAAATCACACCAATCACAGTTCAGCTGTATTTTACTGCGCCAGACAGAATCACCGCACAAAAGCCAACAGATAAGCTTCAGACAAAAGTTCATAACACCATATAACTAATGTAATGACAAGCCACGACCAGCCACTGATGTGGAGTTCCACTGGAATATTCCAAAGTAGCCGAGCAAGACTCCAAATCACCCATTTGGAGTCAAAATCTCAGTATGCAAAAGTTTTTGCAATAATCCCCAACATCGAGTCCTAGTCACTCCACTTTTACGACAAAGGAATCTAGACTTAACTGTGAATTTTATTAGGTTCACTTTCGACTGGGTCCCGAGGAAAATCTAATAAATTTTGTCTAGCATGCAACATTTGCTTCGTCACCCCTCAAGGGATATTGCAGTGTGCTTAGCACGAGAGTTTGACTTTTTTAAAAGTCCTGATTTAAGTTTTGTTTCCATTTGTGTTTGGAAGTTCTATGGATTCGGTTTGTAGAAGCTTGCTTCAGTGGTTTCATCACGACATAATATTGTTCATATGAGCTTGTTTTAGATACCACATAATTGTTTAGAACGTGACTAACTGTAAGTAAAGTCTTCACTTTACGCTATGCCATTACAGCAGAGTTGACAATGGCCCCGATTCTGTTGTTCACAAACTAAACTAAATTTAAGTTCAGTGCATCTTTTTCTTTCTATTTCAATATGAAAAGGACAGAAGATTAATATTAGTTTAGTCCTGTCAAATTAATCAGCGCCTGACGTAAATTGACGTATTTTTAGTAGCTAATTTTTTAATCTCGTCTAACTTGTCTATGGATTATCTAATTTGACAAGACTAAACTAATATTTTATCTTCTGTCCTTTTCGTAATGAAATAGAAAGAAAAAGATGCATTGAACTTAAATTTAGTTTAGTTTGTGAACAACAGAATCGGGGCCACTATCATTTTGGATCGTCATAAACATAATCTAACACACATCCACAGCCTTAACAAAAGCAGAAAAGTAATTGTTTACATCTTAGTTTTCTTTCAGTCATATGACGGAAACTAACTAAACAAGCGCAGACAAGTCTCAATCAACCCAAAAACAACCCACTAAAGTCATCAGCTCTCCAAATAGTCAGGTGTCACGTCAGGACACCAAACACGTGTCGCTGTGCATCTGCAGTGAGGCGCTCACGTCGACACGCTACGTGACGCGTGTCGCCCGCGGCATGCAACTGATTTGCTAAGTTTTGGCGCTATTGGGAATGGAACTAGACTTCATACATACGTGAATACGTGATTGTCTTCGGGCGCATGAAATAGCCTGAATGATATAGTTAAATTACGCCTGAAGTAGTCTGGGCAGTAAACCCTGCCACGACCTTGCTTACTTTATATTTTACTAGCGACCCGCCCCGGCTTCGCACGGGCAATTTAATTAAATAATTAATAATTTTAATTTAATGTTTTTTTTTTTAACTTGCCGCCAGCCCCTGCCGCCGATACCGCAGCAACCCTGCATTTTAAATCTGTAATATCTTCGAAAATATTAATTAATTTAAATAACATGCTATAAAGGGCCATATTGACCTATATTAAATGCACAATGTATTTAAGGTACTTAATTGGATAAGGATTAATGCTGTATTGCTTAAAATCCCTTCGTAAATTAGCCATCATTTCTCGTAAATAGTAAAGGAAAAAAAAATCGTTATTGTGGGTTATCCCTAATAGATAGACATATACCATCGCGGACTTTTTTGTAGACCTTTTTAAGGTGTACAATACTGTAGTACATTATTTTGATGTATCTCACTGGGTTCAGCCAGCGTTTGCAATGTAAGCGCAAAAAAAAAGGGTTTATTTACGACATCACATTAGAAACCTCTAAAATTATCAGTGTTTCTCTACTGTATTATACATGTGTTATTATACACATAAACCTTCCTCTTGAATCACTTTATCTATTAAAAAAACTGCATAAAAATCCGTTGCGTAGTTCTATAGATTTAAGCATACATGGGGACAGAGAAAGCGACTTTGTTTTATACTATGTAGTGAATTCCTGATTGTACACGCTAAAGGTACGTTGTAGAGATTTTTTTTTATTTTGACCAGCTTTGTTTCATAACGACCTATAAAATCATAATCAGCCTATAATATTCCCACAGCTGGGACACACGCCACCTGTGAGAGGGAGTGGGCCGTAATCTACCACGCGGGCCCAGTTCGGGTCGGTACATGTCACATGTCACGTCATGTCATGTCGCACATATTGGTTATTTATTTTAGTTTTTCATTAATCACAATATAAAACACGCACACTCACATACATGTATGTCACAGATTTTTATTTAATTATGTATTTTGTATTTTTTTTTTTTCATATTAACACGTTTTATTTATTCTCTTCATTTATTTTAACGGACACACACTTCCACTTGTTATTCCAGCGTATGGCACTCGTGGGTTGCAGCTGAAAATCAGCGTCAGGTGGCACATCTTGTGTTGTCATCTGACAATATGCTGAGCTGAGGCCCTTTTGGCATTATTATCTTTGTTTTCTGTTTTTATAGTTTTAAGGTGTATTTATTTTGCTGTAATGCCAATAAACGCATGTTTCTTTCTTTCTTTTTTATGTCTTTGAATTTTTAGTTCTATGACATGCCGGTTTCCTCACGATGTTTTCCTTCACCGTTTTGAGAGCAGTGGTGATGAAATAATTTACACAAAGTAAAGTGCCTGTTTGGATCCGAACCCACGACCTATAACTCGTACGGCCGTTACCACTGGGCCACCATTGCTCTCACTACATTCTATGCTATTCTATTGTACTCCATTTTATTCTATTTTTACAGCTTCAGCTATTCACATATTCGCTCCATGACGAGACGAAAAATGAAATCGTCCAAGAATTAGAATTAAAAGCATTGCCTATTTGGGGACATTTTCTGCCTAGTAAACGGCAGTCAGTAATTATTGCTTCTTACATGTTGAATGAACTAGACTTAAAGAGACACTTTATAAAATTGATAGCCAATTGGATGACCGCCTACGTAGTTCAATTTTATAACTCGCTCTGCGCTAACAATAAAAGAGTTGAAAGACTTCGAATAATCTTGTCGGTTAAGTATTTTATTCATTTACGTTTAAGTGGAATCAGACTACTTTGAAGGAGCTTACGTGGTGATCTTTGGCTAGTTATAGATAAACATGGTTTTGTGGTCCTCAATGTGAGTTGGTGTGTAAGTTGTTTAACACAACATGTTGCCCTTTATTTTATAAGTCATATATTGTGTACATCTTCTGTTGGAGATCCTAAATGAATAAATGCCTAATAATACCTCAATTTCTGAAAGAGGGATCCTGTTTTCGACTTCTTTATGGTGTTAATTGTCTGCTTACACTTAATGCGTGGGTTATTCCCTCTTGAGATGTAAAAATATCAGATATTACCTGTGCCGAAGCCCGATAAAGCGGCTGTGAATGCAAGTCTCACTGATATAGGTTACAGGTTTTTACAGCTCTGAGTTCGTAATTTTCTTTCAAGCCGGCACGTTACTTCACTGAGCTGAATAGGGAATAAATAGGTATAGCAGATAGTTACAGATTTAACCTTTTGCATGGGGTTTTACATGCAGAAAGTCTCAATTTTGTGCAAGTGTCTTTGGGGTGATTAAATTGTGTATTAAAATCTGACCACTATCCGTACGTTATATGGTCTCTCTCACTAAAAATTCACACCCAGTTTTTGAAAACCTGTTCAATTTAATTTATTATCAAATCACAAATATCGAGCAGTTTGATTGATTGGTGCAACAGTACAGCTAAAAGCTGCTTTACATTTACACCATAAGTAGCGAGTCAAGTCCCTCGACATCTGTAACTTAAACTTCACAATGAATCACTGTGACATTTAGACTAACGTGTGTGTATACGTAATATTTATAACTAGCTTCTGCCCGCGACTTCGTTCGCGTGAAAGTCGTAGGAATCACAGTATTATAAAATAACAGCCACATATTCATAAAACCTCCCTGTTTTTTGTAGTTTTGGTCTCAGTCCGGATATTTTCACACCCGTTATACAGAGAGTAAGGACTGGTGACGCAGGACGTACAGCTGTCCATGTGGGAAGTAGCTAGTCTTGAGGTAACCTTCAGTAGCAATTTCCCATTGCTTGCGAAGTTTATCGTTTTTAGTGAATTTATGAACGCTTGCGTTCCTGGATATAATAACTACCTAATGGCACAACACTGATGCACTGAATGATGCATTCATATAGATTATTCCTGATGCACAGCTGTCACTAAAATAATATAACAGTAGATTGTATATACACGGTACCCTAATTATGTAACACACAATCAATGAGGTTGCCTGGAAGAGATCGCAGAAAGCGATAAGGCCGCCCATTGTATATTTTGAAGTGTTTGATGTATCTTTACTTGTTGTATTTTTGTGGTGTACAATAAAGTATATATAAATATAAATAAATATAAATCAATCATAATCTGAATAATTTTCAAGAATATTTCTAATCCATTGCCTCATATGTTCTAAAAATGTGTCTGCTCAACAACGTTAATAACGCAATGAATGTTGTTGAACTGTGTTACGCAATTACTCCGCCGGATTTCTCATTACCAGTCACCTAACCATAGATATCTATTTTTATTATAATCAAAGATATCAGACGAGGCCTAACCTTGATGTTTTTCTGTGTACTTTCCACGAACTTTCCTATAATAGCAGAGCAAAATGTAATAAAAGAAGCACTTAAACATCATATCATTACTTGGAAATTTAATTTAAGTTTGCAAAGCGGTCCTTGAACCTATAAGCTATGAATTGGCTTTGTTGAAAGTTGCCTTAAATAGCCGTTCTTATATTATGTGTCATGGTTGACTGCTTAGCTCCACTATAGATATAGCGGGATGGTTATCATTTTAAAAAAGGTTAAAACTGTAACTATCTGTAATATTCGAACTTTTTGGCTCGTCTTTTTACAATTTGCGGTAAACTATAGAAGAATACGAACCAATTGCAATATTGCTCAACTCCATTGCGTAATCATTAATAGCATATATCTAGACTAATTAAACTTGTTGAGAATATCTATGCATTAATAAAATATATTCAGTTGGAGTTAGGTAATGCATACATACAGACAAACAGACAATAATTCTAAAAACTATATTTTCGGCATTAGAATCGTTTCCAGTCCTCGTAGAAATTACTTTTTTTTTCAAAAATATTCAAGTTACTGATTTGACTTCAATATGATTTTATTATAAGTACAGACTTGCTAGTGGATCAAAACGTGCCACATCTATTGTCAGATAAATGATAAATGATTTTATTTCTGTAAGTAGTTTTGTACAAACACTTTTACACGTCAATCATATTTTTAAAAACGAGATGAGGTCGGCGTTTCTTTTCTGACTACTTTGAGAAGAAAGGCCGAAACAAACTCAGAGGTCACAGTCTCTTTTAAAGTCCAGACATAATCTTGGTCAGATCATGTGGAGACCATGTAGATTGGTGTCTGAAATGGTCTTTTGAGGAAAGAACCACACAGATTGAGTGGACCTGTCCAGTCAGTGCACGCATTTGTCTGTAATCATGCAGCTCAACTTCAGAGACTTGGTCAGAAACCTGAGGGTCATATCTGTCAAATATCAACCAAACGTCTAATTTCCCTATACTTTTAAGTTTTTGACATTGATTTTCGCTGAGATGAGATTGCGACCTGAATTTGAACGTTTTTAAGTACGAGAATTGGCCTCCAGATAATATAAGCAGCCATCCAGTAATCTAAGCCTCAGCTTGATTTCTGGTGAGGTGTCGCACCGTGTTGTGTATCCCAAACACACGTGACGAGCACTAACGACAACAGCGTGACAGCGTGACGTTTGTCGGCGACTACACGACCGTGCTGCCATTCTGTTGCTTACACTTTTGTGGCCGAGATTAAGATGTTGACGAGGTTAATCGATGAAGGACATCTCCTAGGAAATAGATTATACAATAGCTTCTCTTGGAGTATTTAGGAGAAGCCCCATAAAACAGATACCCCCTTTTAATCGCGAGTATAAAATATTGTAAACTTAATCTGGTGGTTATTGTAACATTACTCCGCGTTAATTTTTAAGTAGGACATGGTAGTTTTCTCGTCATAATGTCACGAGAACTGAATAAAGTATACCTACAGGTGGAATCAATTGTGTCTAGAATCGTCTACCCATGGAGCACTGACGAAGATCCTAGTTTAGAAATTGCACTGTAAATCATGATGAATTTGCCATTGTCACTTCAATTACCCAGACCCCCTACCCTTACCCTATACCCATGCCTTTCATTATAGTATGCATTTATAAAGCCTGTATTTCCGACGCACCGTGGGCAGTCAGTCGATACAACCATGCTGACTGAATCCGCGGGGTGATTGCGTAACACACTATCAGTAGCAATGGGTTTCAACAACATTCATGCCTTATTTTTTAGAACAAATGAAGCAATGGATTAGCAATATACTTCGATATGATTCAGACTGAGATTGATAGTGTATTATACAATTAGGGTGCTGTCTGACAAACGAGAGTAACTGCACTTATATGAATTACTAGCTGCTGCCCGCGACGTCGTCTGCGTGCATGCTCTACAGCACCAAAAATACCCAAGATGCCAGTGTCGCTATAACATTATAAGTACACAACTTTTAAAATAGCATTAAAATATAAGTTTTTTCTTGCAAGCAAAGCAAGTGAAGAGAGTTATATGGGAATCCTGCTGAGTTCAGTCATAAGATGTGACTGAAGGAAATAGAGAAAATAATGCAGGAATACATTCCAGGACACAAAAGAGTAAAAATACGTACAAAGGTATCATACCTTACAACACTTCCCTATAAACTACGTTGGTAGTTATGCTGCCAGGAGCCAAAATGTAAAGAGAGTCAGGACTGGTGACGCGGGAGCAAGCGACGTACAGTTGCCCGTGTGAGAAGCAACTCGTCCTGAAGTCGACACCCGCTGCCCTGCGACTTATTGATGGTCATCGCGAAGCAAACACTCACGGGGAACTGTACGCGCTTGAACTGGAACAGGAAGTTATGAGGTATTAGGGGAATGCGTGGTATAAATACTGCCTCGCCGACGCCACAACCCGTAAGAATTTCCGCCTCAATGGTGTGTCTGTGGAGGGAGATGACTTTAACGGCCCATTCACAACCTTGCCGCGGTGAGCGGCGGCTAAGCGCGGGGCGGCGAGCAGTAAGAACAAAAGTATGAAAATGTTTGAAGCACGCCACGAGTCGCCGCTCACAGCGAAAACGCGCGCGGTTTTGTCGGAGCGAATCGTTGCAGCGGCGCGCGGTGCGGGGAGCGGCGAGATGAAAAGTACTGGCGAATGAGTGCGACGCGACGCCACGAAACACAGCGGCCCGGATAGCGGCGTAGATGTGACGGACTCGGCGGCGAACTTATAAACAAAAAATTTTAGACGATTTTGTGGCGTTAATGGATATAGAGTATAAGTATAGAATATAATCAAATGTTTCCACACTCATTCTTGTGTACTCATAAAACTTATCCGGATATTTTCTGTAATCTTCGTATAGGTCACGAAATTTGCCATTTAAATATCGATCTTTATTCAGTTCGTGCACTCCTTCTGTCATACTTGTTTTAAAAATATACTGCTTTCTAAACACAAAAGAGATAATTTTCATAACGCCATAATTTTGAGCACGTTCTAACTACCTAAATACGTCCACCTCGACCGCTGCCGCTAGCCGCTACTGAGGGTACGTGGCGTGTAAAACGCACGCCGCGCCGCCTGCCGCGCCGCGCGCCGCTTAGACCGAAGTCGTGAATGGGCCGTAAGGCGGTTAACACAACTTCGGAGGAGATAGGTTCCGAAGAAGCATAAGCGGAACACCGACCTTCAGCTTGATGCTATGCGCTGGAAGTCCACTTGCTGACAGGGAGCTCAAAAATTCCACGGGATAATGTGTGGCGTCATCTTGCTCGACAACAGTGTTTATCGAGGTGTAGACCACTTTATTCCCCTCAATTTCCGAGAGAATGCATTCGTTAATTGCTGCAGCCTGATCATTTTTGGGCATCAAAATGGCCCGCTCACACCCCCAAGAATTCTACTGGTGCGGTATACGACTGATGTCCCCGTATACACAGTGAATGACTTCTTTTAAGCTGGATACCACTCTACCGAGAGACTCTAGAAGCATCACCTGTCTCTTCTGGTAGAGTGCCTTCGCCAAGACTTAGAAGGACATCGGAGAATTCTTGAGCACGTGCATTGCCGCCGAGCCGAGCTCTCATATTAATGGTCAAGCGCAGCGTACGAACTCGTGACCACAACGAAGATCGTTTCAACGAAGCATTCACCTCGTCAGCCCTCGAGCCCCGCGTCACCACTGGAAGCGTTTGGCAAAAATCACCACTGAACAGAACTGTGACACCACCCATCAAACGTTCGTTCCTGCGGATGTCCTGCAGGATTCTGTCCACGGCCTCAACGGCCTTCCTATTGGCCATCGTACACTCATCCCATACGATCAGAGAGCAATCCTTGAGCACGTGTCCCTTATCGCTGTTACGTGACACACCACAAAGAGGCGTTTGGGGGCTCTCTAAATCGATGGGAATTTTAAACATGGCATGTGCTGTCTTGCCACTCGGAAGCAGTGTGGTAGCGATTCCCGATAGCGCGCCTCAAAGCTCGTCGAAAATCTTCAGACAGATGATGGCGATACTTCTCTCACAAAGCTACCGGGTTCGCGACTCCACAAAACACCAAGATGACGGCAAACAGATACGCATGCGGCTGGGACTGTTACTGACGCTCGCCTCCGTGAGGGTGTCATGAAATGAAATGATCATCATCAATGAACATAACTTTTTTATAATACTTAACACGGCATTTTTTTTAAATTGTCTTCCTCAACTCTGCTCAAGATTTTGAGGGTTTTGTTGGAACTTGAATTTGTCTAAACGAACTATACGATACAACTTTTATGAAGAAAATGCACATCACCATCTATGAATTTTAAGAATAACTAACTACTTACCTCGCCAACATGATCAAATTTAAATTATTAATTTCCAAAAAATGTTAACATGTAACTTGATTTGATTTTTATGAAATCTCATAGATGGCGCTGTTTTAAAATTGTGTTTATACTACTAACATTCATTAAACTATATTTCTCTGCCCAAGTTACTTAAATGGCGTAGTTTTTATAGTGTAACGTCAGATAATAGCATGGCTTACTCAAAAACAACATTTAGATATGCGTCGTTAGATTACACGCTGTCACAGAATGCGTAAGAAAAATAAAGATTCACAGCTCCTCCCCCGTAGGTGATAGCGTGATAATATGTAGCCTATATGTTGACCTGACCTCTTAGTAATATTCATGCAAAACTTGAAGTAAATCCATGCAGTACTTTTTGAGTTTATCCCGGACAGACAAACAGACAAACAGACAAAAATTCTAAAAACATATATTTTTGGCTTCGGTATCGATTGTAGATCACGCCCCAAGTATTATTTTTAAAAAATATTCAATGTACAGTTTTGACTTTCCTACGATTTTATTATATGTATAGATTACATCAAGTAAGATTAATTCCCAGTCCAACACCAAGTTACTAATTCCCATGAACACGTCACATCTCCTGGGACTACAACGAAGCAATAATTGCATTGTGACTACAACAATCTTGGGCAATTTTACAACGTGTCTGGGAGCAACTGGAATAATTCCGCTGTAACATTGTTGTGTGACAGAATCCTAATAATTTTAGTAATAAACTTGTCCCTTGGGATTGCGATCTTGGTCTTGTGTTGTACACTCTGTATGTGAAATTCTGTTCGTTATGAACTCATAAAGATGTATAATGAAACATATTTTACGTTAGGAAGAAATTATTGTGTATTGTGACAGACACAATCACAATCACAGGCAGACATTCGTACTCATTATACCCGGAGTGGGAATGAAGGACTTGATTATTTAGTAAAAGGTCTTATTATGAAAAAGTTCTTAGGTAAGTAAGTTATTCACGTGACGCCTGATCAATAATACTGAAATGATTACAGCTAGGATCATTTATTATGTTTTGTTTCTCAGTAACTTCTCTGCGGTTGTCAGTCAACTATACATGGTACACAAGTGTAGACCGTACCTAGACTTCATGAAGTTGGTCGTGATAACGAGAAACTAACACGCGTTTTCCTTCCACCACAAATTGACATCGAGGCGAGCTGCAGATACTAACGTAGGTACACAACTTCCAACATTTGAGACCCTCCTTACAAATATTCAAATGTCATATCATAACAATGTATTACAAACATACCTAATTAAAATCTACTTTAACTAGTACATACTACATAACTTCATAAACGAAGAGAAAATTAAATGATATTCCCGAACTAAAATAACGAAGGAAGGTAACATTTTGTGGAGAGCGCTTCAGTTATCTGCAGCGATGCGAGATGCGCTAGAAAACCACAAATGATACGAGCCGAGCTCCAGAGGTACTACCACTGACATCAATAAATTCAGAACTATCTTTGCACTGAAGTAAACCGCAGAAACTTGAACTAGACCGCTTTTGGTAATACTTCCCAGTATTATATACTGATTTATTTTAACTTGTAGTGGTAATTTGGGGGCGAACTTACGAAGTTAATACAAGTAACTGCATATGTCTAAGTTCTATGAAATCAAGTAAACTAGTCAGTATTCGTAAAGGTTGTCCGAGGAAGTGCCTACCTAAACCACACCTATTCTGCAACTAAACACTATGATCAGAAAACAACAGAAATCGGCATAATTACCACGAACAGCGAATGGAGCATAGATTCTTGTTTTGCTGTTATTAACAGACTAGCTTATGCCCGCGTGAAATTTCTTTTTTACTTTTTTCTTTTTGCTCGGCTCTCAAGCGTTATAGCGTGATGTTAAATAGCCTTTCTCAAAAGTTAAGCTATCAAATGCAAAGAGATTGTTTTCATATCCGACCGGTAATTCGAGAGATTAACGCGTTCTAACAAACGAACAACCTCTTAGTATTAGTATACTCGTAGATAAGAGAACCTTGCTGTAGGCAGCAGGGTAGGCCCTCTTAAAACAAATCTCCGTTGTACAAAAGGCACTGACACAAACACAGAACAGAAACACGGAAATTGTGAGCAGTTCCCAGGAAAAGTACTTTGTGTCATGTACATTTGTGGATTACTTACACAGGAATACATTCATAATTACGTATATCTAAAGTCTAAATAATTATGACTTTAGTAATTTAGTTTTAGCAAGCTTTATATGTATACATTTAAAATTAATTACAGGAAAAGCCATTGAGTGTAATTAACATGCACCCTACGTAATGGCTTTGTGTAATAGCTTGTTGTGGTTAAGTGAAGCTAAGCGAAACAAACACCTAGATAAATAATATACTAAGTACTTAACACTACAATACACTAGTATACATTAATTTAGCTCAAAGAATCAGCATTTTCATTCGACGTGGTAACACTATCATTTGGGCACATATCCCCAGCGATACAGATTTTTTTTTGATGCCCAATGAAATGAGCTACCCACTTGTTCTTATTTTTTATTCTAATAATATACTTTTACTTACATAATATATAAATTTTAGTGTTAGCTTGTATATTCGAGCTATTTAGTCAATTTTTCAATACAAAAATCAGAACACAGTAACTAAATTATGTTGTACTTATTTTGCTAAAATAACTTTATCTGGACACACAATTTTCACAAACAACCGTATTTTGTCCTTTCCTTTGTAATTTATTTCATATCAATTAGCCCACAGGCCTAGACAGCCTTGTTTTCCTTTCCGAAACATTCATAAATATTTTATTATCGAAACTTGTCCCAACGAAATTTAATAACATGCAAATATCCAGAAAAATGGCTATTATAATTTCCCAAATCACAGTATTCTAAGCAGTGATCCGAACAGAATGCGTGGGAGATGGTGCTCAGTGACTCGTGGTTTAGAACCAATTGTACGATGTGTGGCTAGATGTGCCACGACTTGCGCCCATGAATTTTATATTGGAATTTGATTATACCAAGGCTGACTTTGATGGCGTGATTATGGATGTAATGAGATTTTGAATTTGCGTATCTTTACATGATATGGCTGAACATATTATTGTACCGTGCTAAAAATATTCATGTCTTCTTTTTTTTTACTTACCTCGAATTTGCTTTTGGGAGTGGGAGTTTGTGCCTGTTCAATATAATGATAATTTTATTCAATGATTTTATAAAAATGTAAAATTATGCTAAGAAAAAAATATATGTGTGTATGTGAGTATATGTTTTGTGGTATACAATAAATTATATATAAATAAATACTAAATATGATCGTACGTAAGTATTTTCCTTCTTGCGACGAATGGCCCGTACCTTTATGACAGCCCAACAGCATTAATGACTGTCTCAGTCGAAACGGAAGATACATTAATGGAATAAATCAACTTGTCCCGTCACCTAGTATGAAAGTTGGAAAGTCTCAAATCCTGCACTCCCACCGACACCGGTCAGCTCACACTCACATCGGCGGCAGACATACGAGTAGGTATGCTGGTAAAGCATAATTCGACACCTCCATGCAATAACATCGTAACTCACTTTTTGTGATTTTACAGGAGAGCGATTTTAAAGTTTGAAAAATTATAGCAAGCTCAAATCACCCCGTACAATTTTTGAAGCTGGCTCTATTTAATATAGTTTAGGCGGACTATAAAATAGGTATGGTTAAGTTGTAAAAGAAAAATAAAATCAAGTTGCAATTATATTGTTGACAAAAAATATTTTTTGGATTAGTTACAATACTTTGACGTTGGTTTATTTTTAGAAACGAAAGGGAATAGAATTACAATGATAGTACAGAAAAAATGGATTTTTTTTACATAACAATGCCGTTGTAACTCAATTTTTGGAAAAAAGTGAGTTACGATGTTATTGCATGGAGGTGTCGAATTAATCTGCCTAAGTTTTTCCCAGCTATGTTAGGGGTCGGCTTCCAGTCTAACGGGATGCAGCTAACTCCCTAGACTACCTATGTGACTTCCACATCCCAGTTACTGGGTAACACGGAATACCTTGCTAAGACTGGTTGTCAGACTTTTTGGCTTCTGACTATCTGTAATGACCGTCAAAGGTCTTCGAATGACAGCCGGGACTTTCCGGGGCACGGAGGGCTCTCGATATAATATATTGGATGGTCGCTTGTCCACAACCGACCACGCTTAGCATGACTTTATTTCGATCGTCCCGTGCGGCTATTTTTTTTAGCCACGAGCTCCTAGTTTTGTGGTTACGCCCTCATAAACCATTTCGAAGGAACTTAACATAATGTCAATATTATAGAAAAATGTCGATACCTAATAACACAAAGTATGTGCAGAAACATGAGAATATATCCAGACAAAATTGTTGTGGAGAACATCTTCACGATGGAATCTAAAAGAGAAGCTGACATTGAATAATATGTTCACAGTATATTTCCATGAAAATAGAAAACGAAACGAATTTTAAACATTATTCAAGAAAATGTTGCACGGAACGTATAAATAATGTCCATTGCCGAAATATATGATTTAGATTTACAGAACTGTTCAATGGGATTTAGAGGTAAGTAATATTCACACGGTGCGGTCGGAACCTCGCGGTTGTACAGCCGATGTAACAAAGCGAACCTTTATCTGTATTGAGTTATGTAGGCGACGGTACCTACTACTGGAACCATTGAGTATTAATTCGACGAGTACACTTGAGTAGAACTACACTTCAACTGAATTTGACGCTGACGTTAGCGAATATTTCCGGACTGTGTTTAAGGACATCATTCACCACCAGTCTTTGTTATATTTTTAATTCTTTTTACCATTTGTGGTAGACTAAATTTTATTTTATGTGCATCGTCTTCACATATAATTATAATTATAATGAATGTATAAAAAAACTTGTAAAACATTTTAAAAGAGTAACGGTGGAGTTTCTTGCCCATTCTTCTCCACACGACTACCTTTTGAAAGGGGCGAATAGAATCAATTCTATTTTTTTATTTTAATTTTTGACGTTCAAAAGTGCCGTTTATGTGCCTATTTGAAATAAATTATTTGACTTTGACTTTGAACATTTTATTCCCGAATACATATTCGGGATGTTATATTTAATTATAAGATGGTATTTTTTTTTAATGTCATCCATAAAACAGTCAAAATTCGCATAGAAATGCCGAAGTTGCAGTACATTTATGCATATAACTTCGTACATAAGAATAATTTCCTAATGTATTATATACTAAAACTTTCCTGAAAGTATGTAGATCATTAATGAACATAGCATTAATGAAAGAAGTGAGCATTAATGAAAGAATTATCACAAATTAAATCATTAGTTTTGGAGAAAATCGCGGACATACATACAGGTTGAATACAGAACCTCATTTTTTGAAGTCGATTTTTTAAAGTCGATATGATTTTTGGCGTTTTCAATCTCAAATTGCAGCCAGGGGGTTAATTGCAGACTTTCGCTATAATAGTAAAAAAATGCTCAAGATGTTATTTCCCATAAGAAAACAGTACTTTTTTTGTGTCCGCCACTTTAACTTTTGGGTACTAATTGAATGATATCCTTTAACGCGTTGAGAGTAATTGTTTGAAGCGGGTGGCAGTTCTGGGAAAGCTGTAATTGACGGAATAAACCAGTATTCGGTGCTGTTGACTGAATTTAATCGATGAAAATAATTCATGAGTTCTCTGAAATGTCCCTAAAATACCACATTATCATCATAGTACCTAGCCTTTTCCCAACTGTGTTGGGGGCAGCTTCCAGTCTAACTGAATGCAGCTGAATACCAGAACTTTACATGGAGCGATTACCTATCTGAACTCCACAACCCAGTTGCTGGATAACACGATACCCCTTGGTAAGGACTGGTTGTCGTACTATCGGGCTTATGACGCCACATTTAAAAAAAAGTATTATTATTCCGTGTCGACGCGAAATTTTTACCCACAGTGACGACTGTAACCTTGTTTTAAAAGGCATTCAACAAAGAAACCTTTCATAAAGGCACACTTTTACTAGCCTTTTAAATATCTAGGCCGTTTTCACAGAATATTCATATAATTTGACGAAGTATAATTAAAAATAATTAATGCTGTATTTCATATTACTGTTCGTCGCGTAATATTCACGCCTCGAGTGTCAAGATTTGTATAATTTTCTATAATTTTGTGTAATAATAATTTTATATTAGTCTAGTTTTTTAGACTAGTCTGTTAAGATTTTGTTACGTAATCGTTAGATTTAAAAGGTTGCTCACCCTTAAATGTTATTAAGTGAGTCGTAAGGCTATTAAGGGACACCTTACGAATGATCAGCAACATCGACAATTATTTTTAGACTTATTATCTTTGCACAAATCTGTTAGTGGAGTCTTTTAATACATATAAGGTTAAGACTAGGAGCTTATTTACAAGCGTATTCAACATGTTTGACAATAAATAAATTCATCAGATTCTACATTCCGGTCGTCGAGAGAATGCATTCCTGCAGTGCTATTCTGTAAAAATGTCACCGTGAAATAGCTTTCACGGTGACATTTTCACCATCACCTTAGTAGGTGAAGTGAGCTGCCATTCCACCTGCCTATCGATTCTGTAAAAATCTCACCGTGATAATATAGGTGAAGTGAGCGTGAAGTGAGATATCAATGGAGACAATCCCTAACATCAATTGGAATGACAGCTCACTTCACCTTAGTTTTCACGGTGAGATTTTTACAGAATAGCACTGCTGATGTTAGGGAATAGCACTGCTGGTGTTAGGGATTGCCTCCATTGACAGTTCACTTCACGCTCACTTCACCTATTTTATCACGGCGAGATTTTTACAGAATCGATAGACTGATACCTGTCAGTGCAACAATTGTAATAGCACTTTAACACACTTTCATTCACAATCCGAGGGTTTTGAAGGATTACTCAATAACGTAAATAACGCAATGAACGTGGCTGAGCTGTCAAAATTAAAGACATTACGACCGATTACCACGTCATGATTGTGTGTCACGCAATCACTCCGCTAGTCTCTGACTAGCATTGAGAGGAACTCCAAAATCGGGGGTTATTTATTTTATTTATTTATTTATCTATTTATTTCAGGCATCAAGGCCCATATAAACACATACAAATACAATATAAAATAACTTAAAAATACTATAAATACATACACTTTTATCATTACACTAAAAAAACTAACGCACACGAAGTGTCTGCGTCGTGTTTCGCTGACTGGTGTCATGTAGCCGGCCACGAAACCGGCGGTACACAACACCCTGCGGCCAGAACTCTTCCTTGAGGAACTTTTCCAGATGATGTGTCGGAACACGCACCACGAACGACTTGAAGTTCGTGTTGTGACGCGACTCCAACTTCTCGACCCTCAAAGTCCAGTTGGTCTTCACACGCATGTACTCCACGATCTCCTCAACCTTCGTGGAGTGGTGCAGTCTGGACACGTACAGCTGCGTCGTCGGGATTGCCGGACGCAGCAGCATGTTGGGTCCTGCCAGCGGGGTGCCGCACTGGTTCCGACAAGGAAGTTTCTTCTAAATTAATTCATCAACCTCCGATTTTGATATAGACATTTTTATTTTATTTTTAATGTATCACAGGGATCTACTTAATATAAAAATGTTACCCGTCAAGTTGGATTATAGGCTGAAGAGCTTAAAATAAATGGATTTTGTGATATTGTAAGAGCAAGATAGATTATATTTGTTTTATTCATTTTTCATACTCTTGTTTGTAAATAACTGAAATACCTACAATAACATTTTCAGCGCAATAAAATCGATTGCAAATATTATTATGTAATAGTACTAGTTCCAGATAATTGTTGTTTACGAGAAATCTAACTTACTTTCTTCCGATTTATGTTGAAATGAATCTTTATTTTAATACAAACCGATTTTAATCATCAGGATTGAAAAGTAGGTCTGGAATAAAAGTAAATAAATACCACGGTGCTAGGTAAGCCAGTCCCCATCAACACCAACTTAGTGCGAATTACACTAAAGAAATTGCCGATCAATTCTGTAAAAATCTCACCGTGTAAAGTTAGGTGAAGTGAGCTTAGAGTGAGCTGTCAAGAGTATCAATCCCTAGCGTCAGGATGACACTGACAGCTCATTCCACGCTCACTTCACTTAAGTTTTCACGGTGAGATGGTTACAGAATTGCACTGCTGAACACAATCAGCACTTATAAGCCGTGTAGAGCTGTCAGTGTTAATGACCCACAACAGTTTTTACAATGACAGCTCTTGAACGTTACATTGGTGAAATTCGCCCTTGGTAGTTCAGCGATAGTCAGAGTCCCTTTGAATTAAAAAAAAATCGACGGGTTGCACTCCGGGAGTGCCGGCAGAAGTGAAAACTTAAATATTAATGTTCTGCATTTTTGATATTTTGGAATGGTTAGAGAATAATTTTGTACGAATTGCTTTCGTTATCAGTATAAAAGTATTATTATTTATGTGGTAGGATACAATATTTATTCATTGCGCTATCGTACACAAACATGACAATTATCGAACATTCGCGCAAGCGCCTTGCGCCGCCTGCCCTCTCTCCATCCGTCTTACGAATTCTCGATCAGGTCACGTGTCCTGACGCGAGTTTAGAGATTTTTACCCATTCCAAAAAAAATACGCAGCGCCGCTAAAGAAGTTTTCACTTCAAAAAAGATAACATTAGTTTGTTATGTTCTTTATTAAAGCTAGTTTTGTAAAGAAGTAGAGAATTATTTTACCACTACTTGCGGCCTACTATACTGGTATATATTATATATTTATAGTCTTCCAGACCGTATTTCGGCCATGGCGGCCAATCTCAACGGAAACTAGCCTTCAGCGCGGGAGATATTATAGTGTACAATTAGTATGCGCAGACACAGGTACACTATCTCTTCCCTCACTCTCATAGTGCGATGGTCTTTATTACTAATAGTTATAAAGAACCAAGAATACAGTTGTAAACGGTTATTACACAAGTATCATCGAATTTTAGAAAAATGACGATTAAAATGGGTCTGTAGAGCATCTTCTGGGTCATTTTATGTGCGCGTGTTTCTGTGACGAATAAACCTATCTTTCTTTTCTTTCTTTCGTCTTTTATTCATTACCTGTGTAATAACATAGCATCACGCCTGTATTCCCCAAGGGTTAGGCAGAGTTGCATCTATACCTAGTACACCCGCATTTAATTATGTATAAGCCCCATGTAACAGGGGGCGAGTCTATTGCCATCCAAATTCAGACTTCAAGCTGCTACTGAGAAATTCTTGATAGAAAAACTCAAACCCAAATCTCAATATAATAACGGCCGGCTATTTTATTTTATTTATTTTATTTTATTTATTTAGGAAAATAAACAGTTACACACTACAGTAATATACAAACAATTCATACAGAGGGAGCAAGTGTATAACCCACGACATTTTCCACAGATTATAAGAAAAAGGAATTTTTAATGTACGTAGTGCGATTGCAATGAATACTTATATAATATTATCGTAAATAATGTGCTAAAATATGTAACTAAAACTAAATAGGCATGCAAATACAAATACAAAGAAGAAAAAGAAAGAAACATTATCATTATGTTAATAAAAACAAATCATTAAATTTGAATTTCTGAAATTTTTTTGTTGATTAGATTTCGGAATTTACAAGTATGCACAGCGAAGATATCAATATTGTTAAAAATGTTATTGAATTGAGCAGTAAGGCGACGTAAGGGTGCGCGCAAGCCAGCATTCGTACGAGTTGATGTTATAGCAAATAGTGGTCTCGCGCGCACTCCACGGCTTATGGTAGTTCTAGGTACTACGTAACAAATGGCTATCTACTGGACCTATTCGTACCTACAGATTATATTCAGTTGTTAAGTGCACTGTACACGTGGAGGTCTGCTCCACTTGGGTGGAGCACTGCCGTGTCCTCGTAGAGGTGATCGGCAGCGGCGGCGACCTCTCGCGCCCGGCCCTGGTTCAAGCCATGGTCTGGGGCGAAAGGGAGTTGGAGGTAGTCACCTCCTTCTGCGAAGCAGTCATGCTAGTGAAGTGGTGGCAAGACGGTTGAGGGAGAGAGCCTCACGTCCCAGCCGCCGCGGAAGACGCTTCGGGCATCGGGAGCCGCGTGACGACTCCCGGCCACCGTAGGCGCGGGCCTACGGACGGAGAGTAATGGGTAACTCTCCGTCCGATCAGGACCAGGCCTGTGCCGGACGGCGCGTACGTGTTCCACGCGCGCCTCAAAGAGATGTCAGCATTAAGGAAGGGGCCCGTAAGGGCCGAAGCCTGCCGGGACAGCGGGATTGTCCGAAAGGGTTACCGCTACCCCGGAACATAAAGGGCTAAGGAAGGAACACGGGTGGGTTTTAGTCAGTAAGAGTCTGACACTCCCTTCTTCCCATCCACAAAAAAAAAAAAAAAGAAGAGTGGCGATATTATGAAATCGTATACTATTTTATTTTGTCCTACCTTACAAAAGCGCCTTTCAATTAGGTATGAGGCTGAGTGCAATGGCATCTTGATTTTTTCAAGCAGTAAAAGATGATTTCTGTGGAAATTCAAGTGACATTTTTTCACTGTATTTTAGAATTGTACAAAATGTACAACCCGTCACACACAGACTGGAAAAATATGTTAAACAGAGTAACGCTATTTGCATTTATTTCGCGTTTAGTGTGCTTAAAACCCTTAAAATACACTTACTGTAATCATAATTAAAACACTAACACGTAAACAAAAGTGCTAACATATTTTTTAGTACGATAACAATATATAATAGCGATTTATAATCGCGTCAACACGCAACGCGCGACTTTTAATAATGTAAAAAGTGTTACTTTATGATTGGTTATGACTTTTAATAAAGATTATTTTTAATAAACTTTAAGTGTTAGTGGAGGACTTTATACAGGAACTCTTCTATGGACGTGCTTACTATCGAACTACTGACATACCTTTTGACTGCATAAGCAGTGCGATGATACAGTTTGAAGGGTATGTGCTCGTCTGGGCATCCAGTTCCAGTAAGGGTGCCAATTTCAGGCACACGACACATTCCAGCTTTGTCCGTTGCATGGCAATCGTTGCATTTGCAATGCCTGCCAAGTTATATGCAACTTATCTTGTTTTCCTGTTTAGTATAGTGCGAGTTTAACAATCATTTCACCTACCTACACTTAACATGTTATTAGCACTATAACATTTTTCAAAATCAAAAGTCGTCTATTCAAATTAGGCTGAGAATCAACACTTTTCGAACGCCAAAATTACATAAGACAGTCAAAACGTCCACCCGTCACCACTTGCCAGTGCTTTTGCTGGGAAGAAGTGGCGCAACGAACTCCCTAGTAGATTTTTGAAACAATTATAGTGAGAATAAAATATCTACTGCATTATCTTTATCTTTAGTTTCACGACTCGGTTCTCTCACAACGCCTGAATAAAATCCATCAGTTAACGTCGTACACTTATCATGTTCCCGCACACATTGTAAACCTATTCAAAGTATTTCAAGGGGAAATCCGAAAAAAATCCGAATCCTGACCCTTGCCGAAACACGTCCAATAAAATACGATATTAACCCTTGCCGTAACATTTACACGGTCATAAGTTTCGGATTAAAAAAGGGGGGCTGTGGGGGACGCAATGAATAGGAAGGAATCGCCGCTGGATGAGTAGGGTCTCTATTGTCGAGCAGGCTTACGTATTAACTTGGTGAATGTACATACGTGTGAGCATTCTTTTTAGGCATTTTGTTTTTTTCACAGTTCGGGGAATCTTTACTTGTTATGTACTAGCAAGTCCACAAACTTAACTAAAGCTTTTAAGATACGTATCCTCAAAGGGTAATCTGTTAAATAGCTTTACATTTATTATGATAAATACCTACCACAGGTAAATATAAAGAAAAACAACAACATAACACTAACTAACTTAACATATGTTATCGATAACCACTTCGGGTGGACTTACTGCTTATTTACTATCCAGAAATATGATAATAGTTCTACAACCGTAGTTTGGGAGGCCTGTTCATCGCAATTAACGTTAATGGACGTTAATGATGACAAATATCGGTAATTAATGATGATTAAATAGGTTCCAGTTACTTTATCATAACTATAAAAAAAGAAAATCTTCTTTTCTCGGTAGTCGTACTACAAACACTCACGATGCTATAATAATATGACCCATGTCGGTGACGTGTCATCCAAATGTTATTACTTAAAGTGACGCTAACGTGGAAGTAGCACGGTATCCTCACATTTTATATGATACAACATAACATAGACTCTATGTCATAGGCGGAGAGTATAATTTTGTGCTTCACTATTTTGAGTGTCGAAAATTAGTTACGTTTGAGGCACCCTAGGACTCGTAGGAAATAAGTGTTGCTACCAGCTATAGTATAATGAGAGCTATGCTGAACCACGGAAAATATAGCCGGACCGTCTTATTAAGTATGTATGTCTTAAGACAAAAGCAGTTTTGATTGTAGATGGCAATAAAAGTAGGGCAAGACCAAAGAAACGGTGGTTCCACTGTGTGAAAAGTAGTATGGCTAGAAAAGGGAAAATTAGAAAAATAGACATAGCTTTTTCGGATACCATTCGCTGATGCGGCCATTGGCTCACGTGTGCAGGTAACAGCGCATGTGGGGCAAGATAGGAGGTGAGCCATTGCCTATGGAATGACAGCGCATACACACCGGAGGTCTGAGCCTTCCATGAACTCCCACTTATGGAGGTCGTCCTTGCTGCGGCCCCCTTGGGTACGAAGTCTATTTAAGGTTTTCCAAGTAGGTCGCGGTAACTTGTGCCCAGGTGAGAGACTCTCTGATGGTTTTATAAAAAGATCAGGAGGTATAAGCTGTTCTTTCCAAAGATTCGCCCTCTCGATGCGGCGTACTATAGTCCAGCGAACTTCTGGTAGCGCGATGCCAGTCAGTGGATACATCATTCGCAACGGGGTTGGTTTTAACCTACCAGTAATAACTCGGCATGTCTCATTTAGAGCTGTATCCACTAATTTAGCGTAAGCAGATGAGCTCCATACTGGGAGGCATATTCACCCGCGGAGAAACAAATCGCCATTCCAGTTTTTCGCAGGACTTGAGCAGCTGCTCCCCATTTAGTGGATGTTAGGCGACGGAGTAAATGGTTTCGAGTTTGCACTTTCTGTTTGACATTTTCGCAGTTACTCCAGTAGCTAAGGGACCTATCCAAAGTGATGCCGAGATACTTTGGGTGAGTACTGTGGATGATTGGAACCCCTTGCCATGAGATATTCAGTGTTCGACCGCTTGTCTGTTACGAAGGTGAAAGGTGCATAACTGCATTTTAGAGGGATTTGGTTTCAGAGCGTTTGTCAGCAGAATAATGGCTGAGATCTGAAAGGGTGGAATGTTAGTTTTTAATCTCCTCAAAGCCAGTTGCTTGACAAATCAATGCCAGGTCGTCTGCGAACAGAAAACGGGTTGTATTTGGGCTCACCGGTTGATGATTAGTGTAGAATGTTAAATAATAGAGGGGCCAGTACACTACCCTGAGGCAAACCGTTATTTGGGTTCGCCACTTACTTTTATGAACAAGAAGATTTACTTCAAATAGACGGTTACTGAGGAGTTCTCGTAAAATTCGGATAAATTTTGGATCCTCTGTTAAATTGGTAGCGTTCCACAACAAGCTCTGAGTGATAACGGTATCGTAGGCTGCCGACAAATCAACAAATACTGCGCCCGTCACTTTCCTGGTTTCAAACCCATCCTCGATATGTTGAATGAGGTTAAGGACCTGGCCACAGCAAGACTTGCTTAAAACCAGCTTACTTCTGAATAAGCTTAGGTCTACGAGCTTTGTGAGACGGGCTAGCAGCAATCTCTTGATCAGTTTGTAGGTGTGCAATAGGAGAGATATAGTAATGTGGTTGTGGTTGTGGTGTGTAATGTGGTTTACCGGATTTGGGTGTAGCGATAACCTTTCATTTCCTCCAAAGGCGAGGTATGTTTGCAGACTAAAAACTGTGGATAAAAAGTTGTAGCAGCCACGTCACAGATACCGGTCCGGGTGTTTAATTTGTTCCACCGATATGTTATCCACTCCAGAAGCCTTACCGCAGCTCAACCATTTGGATAGCTACAATTATGTGCTGATGGCGACTAATAGAGAAGTATTTATGAAGAAGAGGACATGACCCCAACAATTAAAATCAAGTCATTTAATTCAAACTAAGCTGAGAATCAGCACTTTTTGAACATACAAAATTACATGAGATAGTCCCTTAAAATGCCCGAACTTCACCATGTCCTAGTGCTTTAGCTGGAAAGAAAAAGTGGCGCAAGAAACTCCTCAGCAGCACAGCTGTATGTGCAGTTAGAAGAACTTGAAATAAATTGAGATAAAGGCAAGAAAATTATTATAATGTTATCACACAAAGTTATTATTCAGAATTTGACGAATTCCGACTAGATTTTTATCACAAAAATCACGACACGTTTCACCTTCCTAATAATTCACATACTTGTTAGCCCATCCATCATGTGTCGGCTAAACTAAAAATATTCATAGCCAGACGTTTCGCGTTCGGCGAAGTAATGCCGTCACTAATTGATATGGAGTACGCACTCGGCTCAAGAAAATGGCGTCGACGTGAAAGCTTTTTGAATATTCATTGGCGACGCGAAATGTGCGGTGGTGTTGCTAGCTTTGTGACGCGGGTGCGTCTGCTTGCCTGCTTCTTGCAATTATAGAGGTAATAAAAGATAAGAAATTGGTCTTAATTTGACAAAAGTGGATGATCATGTTTGATAAATGAGATATCTAAAATTTTTTTGTTCAAAATTATAATACAGAAAAAAATAGTCTACGGTATAGTACTTTGATAAAGGTTAAGATCAAATTAGTTCCAGTTCCAATTAATTTTGAAATCATAAGCTGTTCCTTTGAGAAGTCCCTAAATAATTATAAAACAAGCAAATGAATTACGATAACAACGATTTCAGGAATCAAAGGCTCGCACTAAATAGGTGCTACCCTAAATCATGGAACCCTTTCAATTGAATCAAATTTAATAGCTTCGGAATCAAGATAAATCGATGTAATACAGCCTCCAACGAGCGCTAGTATTTATTTATGTTAGGCTGTGAAAATGTAAATATCTATTTGTCGAGGCGTTAAATAAAACGGGAACGTATTTGGGATACGCTTCGAGAATGGCAGGGACCAGAAAGAACGTTACTCTTTAGAAAATAGTTGGATGCTTCTTTGTGAAAAAGACTATTGAGGATGTTCTCCTTACCATACCATACATTAAAATAAATCAATATGGATTTATATTTACTTTTCGGGAAACGGTAATTAATACACTTATTTCCAAAACCGAATTGAGACTGAATGTATGAAGATCATAAAAATTTACGAAACGCCATTATGGTTTAGATATTTTGATAGGATGGCGAATTGAGAAAATAGTGAAACAGGAAGTGTCCAATAGCAGAGTTGCTAAATGTGGTAAGCCCATGTAGGTATGTATGCCAGCTTCGTTAAAACTAAATATGATTCAGTCTTAAAACTAAGTCAGTAACCACATTAGTTATGAATACCAAGAAATTTTTCTATTTTTATAAGTTTACCAGGAACTAACAAGTAAAAGTCACGGAACTAGGCACACACATTGTTTTTCCAAAGCTTTTAAAATAACACAGAACATTTCATGTACTTACTCCCTTACATGCACTAGTCAACTTTGTGAAACCTATGATGTCACCACACATTTGCAGATATCTACAGATATAAATGCAACAAAAACCACTAGAACGTTCCATCTTTGACGTTCATTAATCTCAAGCTTCTCAAAGCTAAAGCCACAATACGCCAATACTCAGCCAGCATCAACCAACATCAGACAGCCGACGCATGCTTCGGCATTTCCTAGACGCTCGAAATCTTGCCTGAATTTTTCAGCAAACACGGGCTCAACTCAAAGCGTTGGATTCGTGGGCAAACACGGAACATTCCGCGGTAAGCCCGCCTAGGTAAAAGCGCACGTAAGCCCGCGGTACATAAGCTCGGTCTAGACGCTGTACATCTTTGTTGATCTAGAACATGCCATCGGCAAATACTTCGCCTGTTCCAATGTATGGGAAACAAATCTGTTGGCGTTTGTTTTATTCATAGCTGATTCGTGAGTCGTGGAATAAAATGGTGGCGCCTGCACCTGAACGGAATTGTGTTGCATTTTTGATTAATTTAAACATACAGACTGACTCTGTTGCAGTGTTTTTAGTTTGTTTTACTTATTATATGTATGGACATTATTCAGCCTGACAGGTTCCACTTTCAGCAACGAAAGTTCACAATTCGATGATATTGATAGGTTATGCACTAAATTATAACATATTTATTATTCAAGACAGAAATCAATTGCATTTCATTTCTGCATCGCTAAACTGAACTTTAAATTCATATTTCCCTAACTTGCCACTACCGAGCCTATAGGCATTTCAAACCCAATACCTAGGTACCAATTTGACGTCACATTTCCTAAACACAATTCGAACCACCAGCATTGGCTGAATTCACGCTATTCGCGAAGCATATCTCAATCTGACAGCTCGCATACCAATCAAACGAACGAACTCAAACACCATACGTCACTATCGCGAAACAATAACAGGCCAATTTGTAAATAGCAGAATATCGGTCGTAATACATGATCGGATCGGCACGGGCATCGAACCAAAACTACGGTACGTCAAAAAGCAATCACTGTACTAACACGGAATCATTCGGCGGCGCCGTCAGCCGGAACAAAAGCGAATCACTTTGATCCGAGGGTAGGGTGACCACGGGTGGGCGTGTAATGAGACTGTCCGGGTCGCGGTGTTACAAGTAGTGATTGGTTTTTACGAGCGAACAGGTGTGAGGAATGTTGTTAACCTATCGCACCGGACAGCATTCTTGTCAGCTGTAGAAAAAGGTACTGTATTATTAAACTCTACAGGTGCAATCTTTTGTAGCGCATGTAAGTACACAGCAACCCCGAAATGTTTAACAAATGTATAATGACTTCAAATATGTCTAATGCACCATCTGAGACATACAATGCGGATAATATGTGCAGTATCAATAATCAATACCATTCTAGGAAAGAGAGCGAATGACAAAATGTTCCAAATTATATCGAAAATACTAAAACAACAGTGTAACCTGTTTATAAAAGCAAAAAGCGTTTTATTGGGAAATGTTGTGTTGTGTGTTCTTTTAATTATATGTCAATTTATGAACGGCATAAAATGTTCAATCGTGAACCTATTTATTTTGTTTTATTTATTCGGGAAAATAAACAATTACCTAATAAGAAATACAAAAAGATAGGATACAGAAATGATACAAATGTGAAATCAACCACGTTCGCCACAGATACATAATGAGACAATTTGGTAAATTTTAAAACTAGCGTTGTAAACAATAAAAAGAGGAATATTAATAGTAAAGTATCAACAAAAAATAAAGCTATTAATAGTGCTGCAAAAGTGGAAAAACAGTGTTACATTGTTAGTGTTAGTTTTTTAGTGCAGTTATAAAAGTGTATATATTTATAGTATTTTTAAGTTATATAATTATTGTATTGTATGTGTTGATATGGGCCTTGATGCCTGAAATAAATTAATAAATTATTTTTTCAGTATGTTAAGTAGCAAGAGTCTAAACTTTCTATGCAATCCAAACTGCAAAATTTCTTATTAAAATTGCTCATAAGGTGACGAAGACCAAAAAAACAATATAAAACAGTAACAGTAGTATTAAAACTGTATTCATAATATTATTGCTGATTCACGAGAAATAATACATTCATGCATCGTTTTAAATTAAAAAAATCATGAAATACAAAATTTTGGTGAAAACTTAATTAATATCGTGAGGTGCTAATAATCAATTTTACAAAATATAAAACAAATGAAAAATTTACATCATAGACTAACCCAGAATTTTAAAAAACTTTACAAAACGTTGACAAGTTTTCTTGAAACAATTTTTTATCGTAGTTTTACCAGCCAATTCTTTAACTTTACTAATATTAAGTTCGCTATTCACAAAGCGTCATTAAAATGCGAGTTGGTTCGTTCAATTTCTCAAGTGTTTTTACACACATTTTTTAACTCCACAATGTTTACTTTAATCTGCTAGTTTAGAAACTATTCAAGTCGTAATTATGATTTACATATATACAAAAATTAGGTACTTAATAATTTATTTCAGCAAAGAAACAAAATAAAATCAAATTAACGATTGTAAAAAGACGCATATAGAAGCCACTTCCCTTGTACTCCCCATAATTCTGTTTTTTTTTTTGTACGGGACTGACCATGCCTGGATGTACGGGACTGACCATGCCTGGATTTCTTCTGGTTACGTATATATTTGTCAGAGATCTAACTATTCTTCCTTTTTGTCACGTAAACCAAATTTACATGTAAACATTTTACTTTTCCCCATAACAACTGTACGCTCTACCACATGCATAAGCACAATTTCTTGTTCGCGTTACATTGCACGTTGCCGTAAACAGCGATTTTTCACAGCAATAATAAAAGTCGTTACCCATCAATAAGTTTTGCTCTTGCTAAATGTTACTTACACACACACACACACACAAACCCTGACACATAGAAACATACACACATAGAGTACAGAAAGCGATAATAACGGTTGTGATGGGTATTTTTATACCCTTACAACCCTTTTTTTTGGATAGATCCTGCATAAGTCCATATTTCATAGTTCCTCTACTGGCGATAGAGCATAGGCGCTCGCAGATAGCTTCAAACAATGAAATGAAAGGCCGCGCGATATTTCAATGCAACGCAAAGCCGAGCGCGCCGCGCGGGCCCGCCTACCCGCGCACAGATCATTATCCTACCCACCTGCAGGAAAAGGGAAAAGTTCACTTGTGATATGTGGCTTTAGTGAGGAAATCAAGATTTTCCATTATGGCATTATTTTCTTTGAATTTTAGGAACCATGTTTCCCGTTGCAACTGACTAGAATTGGGGATACTTGCAATGAAAGAAGAGGGTGGAAGGTTATGACCTTTTACCTAAAGGAGAGGTCGGGGTCGGTAGCGAGGTGTCGGTGTTTTTTGAGGAGAAACAAATGTTTATTTTGAACACTATTTATTGACTCACTCTTAAACTATTCTTAGCGTTATTTTGAAATGTTTATGCAACGTAGATGAAATGTTTGAATACACCCGGCTGACGCGGAAGACAAAAGTGCACTGAATCTAATATAAAATAATGGTGCCGATTCCCTTGATCACAAACTAAACTAAATTTTAGTTCAGTGCATCTTTTTCTTTATAATTTATTAGGAAAAGAACAGAAGATAAATTTTAGTTTGGTCCTGTCAAATTAATCAGCACCTGATACTTACTCCATACTATTTAATCATGATTAAAAACTTGCTTACTAAAATTACATCAATTTACGTCAGGCGCTGATTAATTTGACAGGACTTAACTAACACTTATCTTCTGTCCTTAACTTAATGAAATAGAAAGAAAAAGATGCACTGAACTTAAATTTAGTTTAAGTTTGTGAACAACAGAATCGGCACCAATAAGCAATAAGTAATAAAATTAGGTCATCGCGTCACGCCGATATTGCTAAATAAGGTGTTTGGTGAAAAACCGAACACTGGGCTTAGACCAAAACGGACATACCTAGAACTAGAGCAAGTGAAGATCATTCTTAACTTGTTATTCTTGGCGTTTTGTATTTATAGACGGATATATACCAACGAAAAAAATTCTCCTCTGTTGACACAGAGAGAATTTGGTATAGTGGGGTACAGAATGAGCAATCGCTCGTCCGTCCGGTCTAAACTCATCTTAACTTGGCGATGCAATGGCTGATCAAGGTCTCCAATGAAAAACAAGCTCTGCTATCTTATTTCAACATCAACTAAAATAATTGAAGAAGGATAAAATAACATTTTGATGCTGGCAAATAGCAAGTATGTCAAAGCCAAACAAATCAGTTCTCCGAAATATTGTTTCAAGAAGATGAGCCAAAAATATCCTATTAGAGATATTATAGTACTACAGACAGAATACCTCATCCGCAGTACCTTCCAGGTGGAAATTACGAACGTTTCTGGGACTCAATAGGGCCATCACTATTGAGCACATAAGTGTAGTTGGAATGAGCTATCAGCACATATCAGAGGCGGTGCGGGGAGGGGCGGTCCGGTTTACTTAGCGGACTTAGAAGCAACTTAGTCGCCAACTATTCACTTAGTGCCGACCGATGAACTACTTTACTTTGAACTGCGCGGTTGAGCCAGATGTGGGAAGGCGATGATGTGATACTTGAGAAAATGTCAATACGTGGTCTAACGAAAGGAAAAAAAGTGTCTAAATGTGTAGGGAATAAATGGAACGATGATGTGAGTCTATAAAATAAAAGTAAAACGAAATCGAATTCTCCAACTGTAACCACTTTAAGACGAAACTCTGAAAAAGTACTTAACTGTCTCCGTCTATTTCCAGGCTTTTACCAAGTTAGGCTACAGATATCTAATTCATAATTGTAACAAGAAATTATCACTACATAGTATAAAACAAAGTCGCTTTCTCTGACCCTTTGAACGCTTAGATCTTTAAAACTACGCAACGCATTTTGATGCAGTTTTTTTTAATAGATAGAGTGATTCAAGAGGAAGGTTTATATATATAATACCTCATGCATGCATGTGATGTCGTAAATAAACACATTTTTTGCGCTTACTTTTCAAACGCTGGCTGAACCCTACGAGATAGGTCAAAATAATGTACTACAGTATTGTACACCTTAAAAAGGTCTACAAAAAATCCGCAATGGTATATGTCTATCTCTTAGGGATAACCCACAATAATCATTTTTTATCCTTTACTTTTTACGAGAAATAATGACTTATTTACGAAGCAATTTTAAGCAATACAGCATCAATCCTTATCCAATTAAGTACCTTAAATACATTGTGCATTTAATATAGATAAATATGGCCCTTCACAGCATGTAATTTAAATGAATATTTTCGAAGATATTACAGATTTAAAATGCAGGGACATAGCGGTTGCGGCGGCGCGTGCTGGCATTCTTGAAATACCTGTACTTAGTATCAGTATTGCACCCGTGCGAAGCCGGGGCGGGTCGCTAGTAGCCTATAAAAAAATCAGTCAAAATCATAATGACTAGCCTGACTCACAAGGCTGTCTCAACAGAAAGCAATAATTTTTTTTGTAATAATGTCAGGACATGCCTTTGCCAAAAGCAGTGGAATTCGTTGGACTGGATAACATCAACATCTTTACGACTGTGCTAGCCCATTGCTCATGACCTTCCGATGACATCGACAACCGACGTTACAATTAAGAAGAATAATAATTACCACATCCACGTGTTCCTCGCCCATGTCTAACTGTAAGGGAAGTTAGCCGGCGCTATGCAATGCCTCTAACGAGAAGTCTTGATATGCTAACATTATTACACGCCGCACCTACGGCGAGGACATACTTTTAGTATGGTTATATACTTGGCAACTATGGAAGTATGCCCGGAATGTTGATTAATAAATAAAATATATATTTGGTACTCTTACAACGAATAATATACATTTCAATGCCTATTATGGCCCACGAAATTGTCGTCTGAGCTACATAACGCAAAAACGTAATATTACGTCTCTTGCTTATAAGTACTATAAGCTCTTTACGAGTTCTCAGTACTAGGTTGGGTAAATTAAATGAAGGCTTGTCATATTAATTCGACAATAAAATTATTCCTAGAAAACCGATTTACGTTTTAATACATTTTTATATTTTTCATCTTGTGTCATACGGTTGTCAGCTCATCTGATTCCCTTATACTGTTTCTTCTGCTATTTTTTACATAAATTAATGTTTATCTCTTATTTGTGCCATCTATTTATAATGGACTCCCGGAGTTTGCATGATGACATCTTGTCAAATTACAGCCTCTACAGTACCTAAATTTGATTACTGATTTACCCTTTATCTAAACATAATCAGTTCTCAGCCAGAAAGGAGCCTTGAATTATATACAACTAGCGACCCGCCACGGCTTCGCACGGGTGCAATGCTGATACTAAATACACTACATTATACATATAAACCTTTCTCTTCAATCACTCTCTATTAAAAATACCGCACCAAAATCCGTTGCGTAGTTTTAAAGATTTAAGCGTTCACAGAGAAAGCGACTTTGTTTTATACTATGTAGTGATATGCAAAAAAAAAAAAACAAATGAACTCCACCTCCAAATGAACCTCCATTTTTTAAATTGAGAAATTTACCTGGTAATATGAGGTGGGCGGCCATCGCATAGTTATCTGTTGAAAATTTGTATTTTTTTTTTTTTGGTACTTACTAAGATTCAAATTTTTGATTAGTAGTAACTTTTTATTTAAAAAAATATACGATATTTCAATAGTTCGGACTGGAAAGTATTTTTACACATTGTATATAGCCTATTACCGTACCTGCATTGTTATTTGAGTTTCATTACATTGTAAAGGGGTGAAATGGTACTGTTGGCTGGACTGCTGGTTATATACCACTAGTTTACCAACTTTGTTGCGCGTACAGATATCTTTAAATGAAATCCGAATGTGGCTCGTGTGGCTCTAAACTAAGTAACAATTTGTTCATTCATATACAATTTGTATCAAACCAATTGGAATTGGCGCACTGATGGCGACAGTTAGGTACTACATAATTTTTTCCATAGATTATTCTATCTCTAGATTATTATATCTTCTTACTTACTTAAGGTAGAAGATAAAGCTTAAGACTTGGCCATTTGACTGCCCAACAGAGCAAAATGGCCAAGTTTTTTCTTTTACAATCAAATAAATACTGCATTTTATTAGACAGCACAAAATAATTATAATACGTTTAACTTTCGCAATTTAGTCTCAATTTAGCTTCTTGAAACTACATTTTAAAACCTACACATAAAGATCAATTTTTTTTATTATTACCAACCTTGTAAACTTGATTAATATTTGTTTATGTGGAAATAACATCATTTGGAAACAAGGATTTGAAATAGACTTTATATTCTACTTTTAAAACACCAATTGAAATTCTCAAACCGTTCTGATTTGAATGAACGGAACACAAAAACAACCAATCAGCTGCATGCGTTATACGAACTGATCCAGATGCAAAATTAGCACAATTGTGCTGACACGCTGACCACCAGACAATGGCCGAGCAAGTTCGTTTGCACGTTATTTAAGTCGCAGTGGATCGGGGCCTAATTTGGCCGATTGTCGCCCATCCACTGCTGGCTCGATTGCTTTGTTTGCCCGGCTGGGACCCACATGCCGCGCAATGGACTGAATGTAAAACTTGATTAGGAGCTGTCGTTATGCCGTTTGCACGTGCTAATGACTGTTGGCGGTATCGGGTTTGTAAAGGATGGTGCGGTCTTTGGGTTAATCAAGAAACTTTGTCTGATAAACAAAAACACATTGTATTGGCTTGAATTTAGAGATCAGCAAAAAAATTGTGATTTATTTATGTTAAAGTCTGAATGCGTGTAGTACGTAGGTTGAGTCTTCAGAGAGCTAGCTACTGTATTATTATGACGCAATATTAATCAAACAGTTCTTCCTATAAACGTCTACCTCTATACATTGGACCGTCCTCCCGCTAGCCGTTGAACTCTACTATAATAATAACTACCTAATCTAAATTTAATTTTAATAACTAATCTAATTTTACATTTACAGTAAAATCTACTTATCGGTGAAGTTTCTCCAAAAAGGGCACATGCGCGGTAATCGCAACCGGCGTGCATCAAGCAAAAGGAGTAGGTAAGAACACCACGGGAAGAAAGCATGAGTTTATGTATGTATGTATATGTGTTCTACAATAAATACTAAGTACATACAAATCCCAGTCATTATAATAGTAACATTAACAATGCATACAAACCGGACGCCGTACAACTACCTATTACTGCACAAAATTAAAGGCACTAACTAGCCTACATAAGGCGTAGTTCGCACAGGACCGTTACATGCGACTTGCAACGAGCATCTTAATTTGAATAACAAAGGTGGCTGCATGCGGCTGAATAATTAACTGCGTACAAATTACTACAGCGTCGCTTTTGACGACACCAGCGGATGGCATTGCTGCCGTGGAGCGCGTCTAATGTTAGCTAAATCATTATAGAAAATAATAATAGAGGCCTTAGAATCTTAGATTATATTCACAGCTATTGTGGAAGCAACGTTTGTCGAACTCAAACTCAAAGCATTTATCTATACATATAATAAAATCGTAGGAAAGTCAAAACTGTACATTGAATATTTTTTTAAAATAATACTTGGGGCGTGATCTACAATCGATACCGAAGCCAAAAATATAGTTTTTGGAATTTTTGTCTGTTTGTCTGTTTGTCTGTTTGTCTGTTTGTCTGTCCGGGATAAACTCAAAAAGTACTGCATGAATTTACTTCAAATTTTGCATGAATATTACTAAGAGGTCGGGTCAACATATAGGCTACATATTATCACGCTATCACCTACGGGGGAGGAGCTGTGAATCTTTATTTTTCTTACGCATTCTGTGACAGCGTGTAATCTAACGACGCATATCTAAATGTTGTTTTTGAGTAAGCCATGCTATTATCTGACGTTACACTATAAAAACTACGCCATTTAAGTAACTTGGGCAGAGAAATATAGTTTAATGAATGTTAGTAGTATAAAGACAATTTTAAAACAGCGCCATCTATGAGATTTCATAAAAATCAAATCAAGTTACCTACATGTTAACATTTTTTTGGAAATTAATAATTTAAATTTGATCATGTTGGCGAGGTAAGTAGTTAGTTATTCTTAAAATTCATAGATGGTGATGTGCATTTTCTTCATAAAAGTTGTATCGTATAGTTCGTTTTGACAAATTCAAGTTCCAACAAAACCCTCAAAATCTTGAGCAGAGTTGAGGAAGACAATTTAAAAAAAATGCGGTGTTAAGTATTACAAAAAAGTTTGTTCATTGATGATGATCATTTAATTTCATGACACCCTCGCGGAGGCGAGCGTCAGTGACAGTCCCAGCCGCATGCGTCATCTGTTTGCCGTCATCTTGGTGGTTTTGTGGAGTCGCAAACCCGGTAGCTTTGTGAGAGAAGTATCGCCATCATCTGTCTGAAGATTTTCAACGAGCTTTGAGGCGCGCTACTGGAGACGAAGTCGAAGTAACTGATGAACGCGTGCTGAACACCTGTCTCAGTTTACTTCAATATGTGGTACTTTCTATCGGCGGCAATCCACTGATCGAATATGGGTTACCAGCTCCCCAATCACCACCGTATCAAGACCGTGAAAATCGGGAGTATAACGCGAAATGACCACCATACGAAATGACCATGTTGCTTTGTTCTCTTCAGAGCAAAAGCAAATTTATGACACCGTCCTTGAAAGCGTTGGGCAAAACCAGGGTAAAATGTTTTTCTTAGATGCTCCTGGTGGAACAGGAAAAACATTTGTTACCACTGGCATACTTGCAGAGGTCAGGAGGCAAGGCAAAATTGCTATTGCTGTAGCGTCGTCTGGAATCGCTACCACACTGCTTCCGAGTGGCAAGACAGCACATGCCATGTTTAAAATTCCCATCGATTTAGAGAGCGCGGAAACGCCTGTTTGGGGTGTGTCACGTAACAGCGATAAGGGACACGTGCTCAAGGATTGCTCTCTGATCGTATGGGATGAGTGTACGATGGCCAATAGGAAGGCCGTTGAGGCCGTGGACAGAATCCTGCAGGACATCCGCAGGAACGAACGTTTGATGGGGGGTGTCACAGTTCTGTTCAGTGGTGATTTTCGGCAAACGCTTCCAGTGGTGACGCGGGGCTCGAGGGCTGACGAGGTGAATGCTTCGTTGAAACGATCTTCGTTGTGGTCACGAGTTCGTACGCTGCGCTTGACCATTAATATGAGAGCTCGGCTCGGCGGCAATGAACGTGCTCAAGAATTCTCCGATGTCCTTCTAAGTCTTGGCGAAAGCACTCTACCAGAAGAGACAGGTGATGCTTCCAGAGTCTCTCGGTAGAGTGGTATCCAGCTTAGAAGAACTCATTCACTGTGTACACGGGGACATCAGTCGTATACCGCACCAGCAGAATTCTTGGGTGTGTGAGCGGGCCATTTTGATGCCCAAAAATGATCAGGCTGCAGCAATTAACGAAAGCATTTTCTCGGAAATTGAGGGGAATAAAGTGGTCTACACCTCGACAAACACTGTTGTCGAGCAAAATGACGCCACACATTATCCCGTGGAATTTCAGAGCTCCCTGTCAGCAAGTGGACTTCCAGCGCATACCATCAAGCTGAAGGTCGGTGTTCCGATTATGCTTCTTCGGAACCTATCTCCTCCGAAGTTGTGTTAATCGCCTTACAGCCCATTCACGACTTCGGTCTAAGCGGCGCGCGGCGCGGCAGGCGGCGCGGCGTGCGTTTTACACGCCACGTACCCTCAGTAGCGGCTAGCGGCAGCGGTCGAGGTGGACGTATTTAGGTCGTTAGAACGCTCAAAATCAAATTAATTATGGCATTATCAAAATTATCTCTTTTGTGTTTAGAAAGCAGTATATTTTTAAAACAAGTATGACAGAAGGAGTGCACGAACTGAATAAAGATCGATATTTAAATGGCAAATTTCGTGACCTATACGAAGATTACAGAAAATATCCGGATAAGTTTTATGAGTACACAAGAATGAGTGTGGAAAAATTTGATTATATTCTATACTTATACTCTATACCCATTACCGCCACAAAATCGTCTAAAATTTTTTGTTTATAAGTTCGCCGCCGAGCCGTCACATCTACGCCGCTATCCGGGCCGCTGTGTTTCGTTGCGTCGCGTCGCACTCATTCGCCAGTACTTTTGATCTCGCCGTTCCCCGCACCGCGCGCCGCTGCAACGATTCGCTCCGACAAAACCGCTCGCGTTTTCGCTGTGAGCGGCGACTCGTGGCGTGCTTCAAACATTTTCATACTTTTGTTCTTACCGCTCGCCGCCCCGCGCTTAGCCGCCGCTCACCGCGGCAAGGTCGTGAATGGGCCATTAAAGTCATATCCCTCCACAGAAACACCATTGAGACGGAAATTCTTACGGGTTGTGGCGTCGGCGAGGCAGTATTTATACCACGCATTCCCCTAATACCTCATAACTTCCTGTTCCAGTTCAAGCGCGTACAGTTCCCCGTGAGTGTTTGCTTCGCGATGACCATCAATAAGTCGCAGGGCAGCGGGTGTCGACCTCAGGACGAGTTGCTTCTCACACGGGCAACTGTACGTCGCTTGCTCCCGCGTCACCAGTCCTGACTCTCTTTACATTTTGGCTCCTGGCAGCATAACTACCAACGTAGTTTATAGGGAAGTGTTGTAAAGTATGATACCTTTGTACGTATTTTTACTCTTTTGTGTCCTGGAATGTATTCCTGCATTATTTTCTCTATTTCCTTCAGTCACATCTTATGACTGAACTCAGCAGGACTCCCATATAACTCTCTTCACTTGCTTTGCTTGCAAAAAAAAACTTATATTTTAATGCTATTTTAAAAGTTGTGTACATAGAATGCTATGCCGGGGCAGCGGGATTGTCCGAAAGGGTTACCGCTACCCCGGAACACAAAGGGCTAAGGAAGGAACACGGGTGAGTTTTAGTCAGTAAGAGTCTGACACTCCCTTCTGCTCCACCCAGAGCGGGAGGGGTCATTCGATGATTTCCCATCCATAAAAAAAAAAAAACTTATAATGCTATAGCGACACTGGCATCTTGGGTATTTTTGGTGCTGTAGAGCATGCACGCAGACGACGTCGCGGGCAGCAGCTAGTTTCAAATAAACCAATTACTAACCAATTACAGGCACTTTTGAATTGTCAAGGGTCGGTCAGTCAGAAAGATGAAGCTAGTTACCCATTCCAAAGTGTAGATACCTGTGGAGAAGAATGGGCAAGAAACTCCACGGACACTTTTTTAAATCATAAAATTGTTACAAAATATTAGTTACATCATTCATGTTGAAATTATACATGTGAGAACGATGTAGAAATACGTGCACGTTAAAAGTGTCCGTACTAAAAAAGATAACAACAAAAAACATGGATCAGCACCATTTAGCTCAAACATTTTGAAGGGAACTTAATGACCCTCTAACCTAACTTAATGAACGTAATGATCCAACACACACGCCACCATCAGCGAGACATTTGAATGTACATGACATACTCTCAGCCGCCAGGACACATTCAAGTCAATGAAAGACGTACCCAGTAAATGGTAGCTTTATAGTTTAGGTACATAGTGCTCACACGTGTGCTATGTAACATACAATACTAAGAGATTGAATGTATACAATGCAAAGATAGTTATTTCAATCTTCGTAAGGTATGAGGACTTTTGATTATATGGAGATAGTAAGCAAAATAAAAAAAATACAAGTGGCTTAAACATAAGTGGTAAAATGTGCGTGTACTACAGGAACATGTCTGCCCAACCCTTCGGTCCAACGAGGCGTGATGTTATTATTTTTATTTGTAAGCACAATCATTGTGAAATAAATGTGTTATTTAAAGAGGCTTTTCAATAAGAAGGGTCTAAAGGTTTTTTTCAATCATTGTTAGTAGGTAGACTTTGTCTCTGATTTTTTTAACCGACTTCAAAAAAGGAAGAGGTTCTCAATTTGGATGTTTATATTTTTTTTATGTATGTTCGATTGTTCGGGCATAACTCCGTCATTAACAGAAGCTTCCATTCTATGACACAATATGTGGGTAAAGCACTATTTGTCAAAACTTTTATATGTAAAAATAGCACACAGAAATCTTATGCGTTCTTATAGTACCTACTAACCCAACTACATGACATGCAAACAACCCTTGAAGTGTTTGCACCGCAGCCATCTACGAGCAAATTAAGTAAACACTCCAAACAGAAACGGATAAAGTACTAAAGGAGTGCCGTAAAATATTATTTTATGTTCAATAAAAACTTATTAGAGTTAAACAGAGATACTTGAACGAAAAACAGGTGTAAGAAATATATTCCGATTCGTCTAAATGGTGTTCTTCCAACAATAGGCATGAATTTTGATTCCTTTGGAAGAAACAAGCCTGTTTTTATTTTTATCTCGTTAACCTACTTTTTCTTTTATAGGAATTTTAGGCTGTCTGACCTCAAAACCTTTGCCACTCCTTCGCTATGTCAGTAGAAAAACTACGTAGAAAAGAAATTAAATCAATATCCCGCGAAGTATTGAGGGTTAACATGTGTGGAAGACGAATGAAACCTGTCAAGTAGTTAGTTCCAAGAAATTTATTAATGATAAAGGTCACCTTTACGAAACTTTTATAAACTTCATTTGTTCGGGCCAGAAAAACTATTCCACTTCGAAAATAACTGTATACTTGTACGAACTTCGACTTATCAAGCTATATATTTCCAGTATAAGCTGACTTCGTATTATACGAAAAGCCTATACAATGGGAGATCAGCTAAAACTGGAAAAGTCTTGATAATCCGTCGTGTGTGCCAACATAATTAATTCATCAATTGCGTAGCTGGAATCGGTAATACTGCAGTACAATTATGTATTACACGGGATAATTCAAAGTCTTAAATCAATCATATAAATAAGGCTGAAAATTAGCACTTTTTGAAAGTTAATTGTAACTTGAGAGCAGACGGTGGCTTCGTGAAAAATTCTCGCGATTTAGGCCTTTTACTTCGTGTAAATTATTTCATCACCACTGCTCTTCAAGCGGTATAAGAAAACCGGCATATCCTAGAGCCAAAAATTCAAAGACGTGACATCCACCAACCCCCACTGAGCCTACATGGTGGATTACGGCCCACTTTCTCTTTCAGAAAGGAGGCCAGCTGTGGGAATACTATGCTTGTAAGTTAGTTTAGCTAAAGAAGAAGAAGTGGCACAACAAAATCAACAGCACCACGTCACATTTTACCTACTCATACTTTGTCTTTTTCAATCACTATTTTACGATATTTCTAATAGCATATTGTTCGCTCATCTATATAACTATCAGTTGCTCTGCCACGCCCCATAAAACAAGGTATTAAGATGTTAGGGGCTTTCATTTAAAATGGCTCCGAATAACTTCACTTTATGTCTCGAAGCCGACATTATTTATCTGAAAACTTTAAATCTATGTTAAGTAGGTACTCTCCTTATTACTTCATCAAAACGAAATTATACTGAGTTTTGAACTGGAATTTAAGGGTGGGAGTTACATTAGTTAGAATATGTTCTAGTGATCTTAGTAGCAAAGGTAACGGAACTGCGAAGTATGGGGATGTCCTGAAACTGGCAAGGTTAGAACATTATTTTGTTGAGTTTTGGTTATAATGTTTTACATTATTTTTGGTTAACATGCATGCATATCGTAGTTGTTATGAATGCTTGCAAAGTTGCTTACAATGTCGGTAAACAAAAGCAAACACAACGATCAAACATTATTTTATTTTCTAAGTTGAAGTTTTAATACAAGTTTCATGTGTCATCTTCTGAAGGAACACTTTTTTTTTCAATTCAGAAATGGGGGAAAGTGTACAACTTCAAATCTCTCATAATCCAAATAAAATGTAAATGAATTCAGAATCTTGGCGTCCGCTGAAACGTATCAATTTATCTTTCCTTTTAAAGGCTCAATCATAATTATACAGCATTGCAGGATCCATTCATCAAATTCTTATTCACAAAAGTCGATAAGTTAACGGTTTTCATTTTGTAAATTCAATTTCAGAACTGTGACACTCGCACTAGTGATGTGCCGGTGCGATATCGATATTTCACGCCGCTATATCTTTTTAACGCTTTTGCAATCTGTGCGAATAAATATAATGGTCTATCAGCCGCATATTGTTGGGTGCGAACTAAAATGCACAGAATTTATAAAAATGCAAAATCCTGCAGTACGAGCTTAGCGGTCTGCTTTACAAAAGAGAAAATTATGAACACGTGTATGGAGTTTTGTGACAAAACTTTTGTATTGCTTTGAAAGCAAAACTCATGAACTGTTCAGGACAATATACTATGTAATATTTTCAGTCAACTGAAAAGATTTAATGTAGATAGTGCTTACCTATGTGCATTCTAGATTGTATCAGTTTTGGATTTCGTTTGCTGTGCTAAAATTGTGAAGCAGTTAAATTATTCTTTTAATAGATATTAACAGTCACAACTATATGAGTGCGAGCGACACATGTAACGAGTCAACAACAGTATAAATGGTACTAATACTGAAAAAAAAACATTTTTACTCAAAAATTAAATTAATACAAGAATAATGTAAATAGTTCGTCGAACAACATGAAGGCAGCACTACGCGGCAGCAATGCGGCATCGTTAATCAGAGTCTCCGTTGTTAATATCACAAATATTTATCTTTGGCCGACAACGTAAATGAAAATGTCCATTGGTTGCTCACCTGGCCGTTATTAATTATAATGAAACGTCTAAAGTATCAAGATTGTTCTTTGTTTAATTTAATTTTAATTAATGATCGCAGGTTTTGTTGATGAGTTAAGTTTTGACTTTACGTACCGATTAACATCAGTATCGTAAAACATATTATTTAATTAAAAGTCAGTCTTAACAAATACTCAACAAAATTAATTTCTATTTGTGTGTTCTATTAATTTGTGAATACATTTGTGCCAATTTAACGAAAATGCTCCTAAGCCCCGATAGAGAACAGACATACAATACCCATAGCATAGCCTGCAGTACCTTCTCATTACCAACTAGATGTAATAATTAGGCGCTCTGTAATAATTCTGTCTACCAATATATCAGCCAGTCAACAGAGCTAATAACTAAGAGCTAACAAGTCTATTATCATAATAACATCACCCACAATATGTTTCACTAATTAACTCGAACTATACAAGAAAAATAGGACCCCACTTAATGCTTTAGTAATGGCAGACAACGACATAGCCTGGCATTAATATCTTACTATTATTATTTAATCAACATATCGAATCAATTATCACTTCTTATATTCCGTACTTCTAAAGAAATTCAAGAAACTAGAATATATGCGTATCTTTATTTTTCGCCTGTAAATCCTCCTGGATACCCTCCTTCTGTTATATCGGACTCCTACCTACTAAGCCCCACTGTTCCTTCCAGCACCATGGGTCGGGGGCCCGGGAGATACTGGTACAATCACCGCACCCCCAAATATTTACTTACTTATTTGTGACAAGAGGAAAAATAATAACAACAATAAAACTATCTAGCTCAGCATCAGAAAGATCTACGTCGATAAGTGGACAACAAAAGGCTTTAAATGTTGATTGATAATGATAACTTTAAATACCTACCTAAATAAAATTATTACCCATCCTATGATGTTTTGACGATAAGATAAAAAAGGTCGTCTAATTATACCATAAATGTAGGTCAATCAATTCTCAAATCCACTTTTTCAATCGAATTCCACCTTCAAAGAAAAAAAAATCAATTACACAAATTGCAAGTATCAAGAGGGTAAAACTCCAAACTCGATTGACATTCAAATAACAGAAAAAGAAAAGCCTGTTTCAAAGACAAGTTTCACCGATAAATCATTGAAACAGTTATAATTTAAGTGAAATCTGATTACGGTGGAAAGTCTGAAAGAAACATCTGAGGTGAGGTCGCAGAGAATAAAACTGTGCTGAAATGTAGAAGGGATACTTTTGATTTCTGTGACAGTTTTTTTTTACTGTACTTAGTTGCTTATCCGGGCAAGTATCAATGTGACTTTTCCAATTCATATGTAGTTTCTGAGTTTACCTTGGACATCACTGACATCGGTGAAAGAAAAATATCGTGAGGAAACTTGGTCTGAAGTTGCCTACCCGTCTAAAGCAAGAGTGGTGATCATTGATCGTACCTACTCTCATACTCTGTATGAGAAAGAAAAGAAAGAAAATTTGTTTATTCAGCACAAACAAAACGCACATTACAAATAAAAAAAAAAAAATTACCAAAAAATAGACTAAATATACACATAGAAACAAGAGGACTGCCTGCAGTGGGACATTATTAGCTGGTATATTATAGTATAGTTGCTTGATCATTATTTTATATTGTTGGCTTCGTCGTGATTTACTTTCGTTTAACAAAAGAGACCAAAATACGCCACAGTTAAAATCCTAAGTTCTTTAACCAAATATGAGTTTAATTACACCCTTAATTTCCATTACCCCTGCTCGTTTAAATCTACATAAACTCAAGGTATGTTCTAAAATCGCACAGAACTCATTTCTGCTTTAGAGTTTGGGTTTCATTTTTAAAATCTCATCAGGGCGGTTTCATTATTTCAAGCCCCTACTTCCGGGGCCTGATGAGTTCTCTATAAATTAAATCTGCTACCAAAACTCACTTTAACTGCTGTCATTTGATACAAAAATAACAACAACCAAACTTTATTCGACATGAGAATTATAAAAATAGACATTACAAACTATATCTAAAACACTGCTCACAGTCACTTATCAAGAATTTCCCTTACCTAAGTTAAAGTAATAATCATTCAAAAATATGCTCCAGGCGAGGCTCGAACTCGCAACCCCGGCATTGCTCCACGACATACTGCTTATAAGTACCGTGCGCTAACCAATTGCGCCACTGGAGCTATGAGTTTCCACCCCGATTGTCGCACCCAATACAGCTCTATATACTTACTACAACACAACAAATAATTATAACTTATAATAACGGTTTATGAATAGTTATTTTGTTTGATCTGAAAAGTCTGCCAACTTTGGTTGAAGTGCGGGTATTCTGTTTCTAGGTCACCAAATTCTAATTAGCTTGAAAATGAAAACAAACTTCTATAAAGCAATCAATCCATGACAGACTTTGTGAAAGAGTTTTTCAGGTGAAGTACCTACTGCGATCGTACTCATTGCTATAGAGTTGGATCCATTCTAAAGGATACGTGCTTCTGAAGTTATAGGTATTTGAGACTTTTCTACTTTATTTCAAGAGGATGCAACGTGTCAATATTGTTCTGAATGTTACTGCCACAGGTTTCTCAAGCTACGAAGATGTCTCTTTGCTCTCCCTACCTGATGGACTATATACTTTTACCTTAATGACAGACGACAGATTATCACTGAGGTACATAGAACCTCAAATTGACCCGGTAATTTTGCGAATAAACTGCGATTCATTAAACAATCAGTTATATTGACGCATCAGGATAACCCATCTTCCTCCTATCAGCGTTTAATCTATGACATAACCCAGAATTAAATTAGCAAATGCCTTGAAAGTTAACTGCGGAATTGTACTAGAAATTGATTAATGCCCTGAGCGAGATCAAACAATTATTGAATTGAATTATAACAGATATTAGCGGAGTTTCCGAATGTTTTTCAACGAGTTCTGTTAGAAGTTGTTTCCGACGTCGCCGCTAACATTTGTCTTTATTTAGGAGACAGCCTGACGTTGATTGAGACCGGCGAAGGCCGAACAATGATAAATATGTAATTTGTACTTGCTTATCGTTGACTTTAGATTGAATACCATTAGAAATTACTTACCTACATACAACATATACTTAAGACACATTCAAGCAGTATAGATACCGAACAAGTGCGAATCAAAATCGCACACAACGGATTTCGAACTACAAGGCAAAAAATGCCGAAAGAACATGTTTTTTTCTATGGAAACCCCTTAATTTTTATCCGACTACGGCGAAGCAAAAAGGAAGGTTATGATTTTAACCGGTATGTATGTTTATCGTTTCCCTCAAAACTTCTAAGCTACTTGTTATAATTTGACAAATGAGGTATCGTTGGATGCGTCTTGATCGTCCACTGGTTATAAGCAATATGACGTCACATTAAATTGAGTATGGCGCCCTCTAGCGGAAATAAAGTCATGACCTCTTTTCTTTCTTTCTTTTCTTTAATTATCACATTAAAAATATATATAATTATATATATTACCAGCTGTTGTTCACAGCTTTGTTTGCATGCACCCGATATTTAGGAATATTTTCTATATTATCACGCCTCAGGTTTGAGCCAAACATATTCTCTCCAAATCTACCCAAAATACATATACACACATCAAAAGTGTCTAGGGATCAAGCATTTTTATGCGGATTTCTTGAGATTGAGATGTGGCTTTGTAATAAATTTATGATTTTATAAATTTATATGGATCCTTTTTGGTGCATTTCATAATTTGAATCAGGAACTGTGAATCAAATTCGAGTAAAAGATGAAAATCAGCTGTCAATATTTTCCCTATAAAAACATACAACGCATTGAAGACATTATTAGTGCTACTGTTTCCCTACTACTGATTAAAACCAACGTTATTATGGAGCGGCGACGTCATTTAAGCAGGGAAGAAATGCTCAGAGCCGTGGGAATGATAGAAGCTGGTTCCCGGCAACGTACTGTGGCTTTAGCTCTGAATACAAGTCAGAGTGTTATGTGTGTGAGGCTTCATCACTCTTCAGGGAACTTAATTAGCGACCAAACAGTCAGAAACCGCTTGCATGAAGTGAACCTTCATTTCCGAAGAACGCTACGGGTACCACCTATAGCAATGCACAATCGTAGGATTCGATATCAATGGGCTCTTGAACACAGAAATTGGGCAGAAGAACAATGGCGTTTCGTGTGCTTTTCTGATGAGTCTCGTTTTGGTATGAGACCGGATACAAGACGTATACGACACTGGAGAACCCCTGGACGCCAACAGCGATTAAAATCCTGCCAGGAAGTCCATCCTTATAGTGGTGGAACCATCATGGTATGGGCGGGTATTTGGATCGGCGGAAGAACTGAGTTGATTTGGATCAGAGGCAACCTCAACGCTCAAATTTATGCTGAGACGATTGTATCAGACGTCATCGTTCCTCTACAAGTGCAAATCGGTCCCTTATTTCAGTTAATGCATGATAATGCACGACCGTACACCGCAAGAGTTGTAAGACAGACTCTCGCCGCAGCTAACATCAATGTCCTGCCCTGGCCTGCTCAGTCGCCAGACTTGAACCCGATTGAGCATGCATGGGATATGCTACAGAGAAGAGCTCTGCCGAATATGGAGGGTATCCAGTCGCAAGAAGACCTTTTTTTGTTGTTGCAACGAACATGGGCGGCCATTCCACAGCGTGATTTGGATGAACTCATTTTGAGTATGCCAAACCGATGTTCTTGTGTTATTAGTGTTCGCGGTAGAAACACGGATTATTAATTGTTTAAGTTACCCAATAAAATTTTAGAGAAAACTGTTATTTCAGTCTTTTTTTCGAACTTTTGTGTTAGTGGTTCAAATGTCAAAAATCCCTTTATTAGGAAAATGGCAAATTTCTTTATTAATGCAAAGGTGACTTGGTTTATCGTTACTGTGACAAACGAAAACACTTTATTTGATGAATCCTTAAAGAAAATTTTAATTAATATCAATCAGGAGAAAAGTTATTGCAAAAATATATGTTGATCCCTAGACACTTTTGATGTGTGTATTATAATAAATACGTATTTCAATGTGGACTAAAAAAAAATGTGTGTAATACTAATGACATATACTGGGAATACCTCTACGCGGTGAAAGCGATAACAGTAATATTACCTACTGGCTAAAACTCCCATTTAATTAATGAGAATGCCTCCGGGCTTATGTTGTTTATTGTTGCGATAGTAAATACTGGCTGTGTCGTTGTGTCTTTGTGTACTCGGTAACGCAGGGGAGCAAACGCAGAAATCATGTGTCCTTAAATTTACGATCTTCGTTTCGATATTTTAAGTTGATACTTTAAGAGTAAACTAGTCGCGAGCTCGAACTCGCTGGTGGTCATGGCCAAAAAGCACGCTGCCTCGTCTGGCCTCGTGTCCGGCAGTGCTAGTATCAGTGATGAGCAGTTAGACGCTAGTCTACACGAACAACGTCTGGTTCTCACGCACAGAAACATCGTTCCGACCTGATAGGCGCGTAAAAAGATTCGAAAAGTGCTTCGGAAAATCGAGTTTTATGAATAAACCACTGCATAAATCAATTACAAATAAATTTTATTGATCTCTTCGATAACTGAGCTTTGTTGGTACGGACTTGGTTTTCAAGATTTTACAGTTCTTTTATTACTTATTTACACCCAAATTTACGTTAAAAATTGCAAGAAAAACGAAGCTTTGTTGGCTCATAACTTTTTAATGGCTTTTTATTTTACTCTTCTGTTTCCGTACAGACACAATTAATAATAAGTCAAAACGATATCATGTTTAACTTTGGATGCACAATGTCAAACAGTGGAGTAATATTCTCCCGAAATTTGTATAGAAAAAAATAATATCTAAAAGTGGCACTTTTTGTGTAAGTATTAGGATTATAGAAATAACAAATTGTATTTGTTTTAATTTTTCATTCTGTTTCAACAATAGATATTTAACTACTAGTAATTATCTAAACTTTGTTCTAGGTACAGACGCCAGCATATTAAGCCACCCGAAACTGTAAAAATTTCCCAATCAACTTTGAACCTTACACTTTATCGATAAAGTTGAAAATCTTTTAAAGAAAGACACATTGTCATAGCTTGATGTAAAACGATAAAACCTATACAAAAAAAATATTAAAGCTGCTCTGTGAATATTATCATGAAATTATAACCCCAAAATAAATTAAATAAAAAATAAGTTCAAAAACTTGAACTCGACTATTGCAAAATTACGCTCTAAAAAGTATGAAACAAGAAAATATTCTTATCTGAAGTTGTTATGTACAAACTATTCAATATCTATCGTCTATTAAATAAACAACTTACACGTAACTATATTTTAATGTATTTAATACATATTCATACTGATGTTCAGAGGATAACCGTGGTCAAAGTCAAAGTCAAAGTCAAATCATTTATTTCAAATAGGCACTTAAAAAGCACTTTTGAACGTCAAAATTTAAAATTAAAAAATAGAATTGATTCTAGTCGCCCCATCTAAAATGTAGTTTTCGTATGGAGAGGAATGGGCAAGAAACTCCACCGTTACTCTTTTAAAATGTTTTACAAGTTTTTGAAATTTTTGAAGTTCTATGTGAGCTAGGCTCGCGTGCGAGGTGTCAAAAGACGCGTCTCGGCGCGGGCTAACTATCTGTGAGGTTATTGGTATTTTACCTGAACAAAAATTTTGAATTTTGCAGAAAAAACGGGTTTTTGGACCAAAATGTGAGTAAAAACCTTACATTCATTATATAATTATATGTGAAGACGATGCACCTAAAATAAAATTTAGTCTACCACAAATGGTAAAAAGAATTAAAAATATAACAGACTGGTAAATCAATTATGTGATAGATACATGGTGCTCACATATTTACAAAGATTGTAAAATTTTACTAGTATTTTATAAAGTGTGTGAGTTACATTTGTCACAGAATGTAAAAAATAATGTATGCCAGCTAAATGGTTGCTTTTGGATATGTGAAAAAATTCACGGCAGTAGTATAAGTATACAGGGTTATTTGAAAAACACCAGCAACCTCTTAAGAGGTTATTGTACTCATCATTATGAACAACTTTTATTATTGGACCAAACCTGAAATCGCGAAATAAAAATCAACTGTTCCCTACATTTATCTTCGTCTATCTCGTCAAAATGTAGGGAACAGCTGATTTTTTTTTTCTCGCGATTTTGGGTGGTTGCTAGTGTTTTACAAATAACCCTGTGTAACGAAATTAAAAGGAAAACTATCCAGGTAGGTAGGCTTTACAAGTTTACGAGAAATAGTCGACCAACTTAAATTTGCAGTTGCAATTTAAGGGAGAACATGATTTTCAACTATAATTTTAAGTTTATTCTTAGGATCAATTTATTCCAACAACGAAACTTTACATTGTGCCGGTTTTTTGTTTATGTAAAAGGTAAGATCTTTCAGTTTGTTTTATAGACGAATAGCTTTTGCTCGTGGCTTCCTCCGCGTTGAGGTGTGGAAATATCCCACGAGAATGAACTACCTATGGATAGAAAGTATTATAATAGAAGGCCTAACAGAGGTATTGGTTCTGTGTGCCCATCAAAATCCGTTTACCCGTTAAGGCGTGAAAAGCTAACAGACAGACAGGAAGACAAAGTTACTTTCAGCTTATCTACTCGTATCTATCTATACTATGTAATAATAAAGCTGAAGAGTGTGTTTGTTTGTTTGAACATATTTTTGTTTTTCAGTTGATAGACCAATTCTTAAGAAAGGCTATTGGTTATTTAACATCACGCTACGACCTGATGGTCGCACAGAGCAAAAATAAAAAAAAAGTCAGACAACGAAGTAATAGTGCGGGCGAGCGATCGGACGCGACGCGGTGGGTCGGGGGCTGAAATTTCACTCGGACAAAGTCGCAGGCAGAAGCTAGTAACGTTATATATAATTATTCTCAAAAATAAGTATATAATATTGATTCATTCTTCTTTTTAAGACCTGCATTCGGTAGCAAAACAACACGAAAATTACCTATATGTAAATTTTCATATAGGTATCAATTCCATTCACAATATTTTCTTTCGCTACAGTTTGGTTGTGTATGTTGCTTTTATTCCGCTACTCATTACAGTCAAAGGGAAATAGGTTATTGTGCCACTCGCAAACGTGTCTTGCGCTGTGTACTTACGCGTTTTTTATTTTTGCACCAACGTGTCTTTGCCATGCAACGCTAACGAGCAAATAAGCACACAATATCAGGATTTTCTAGGTATCGTAACAGGCAATTATAAAAGTCTTTCGAAAGTGAAATGGTCTTTCAAGGGTCCTTGAGGAACAGTGGTCATTTACGGGGGCCATTCATTTATTACGTAAGACAATTTTCGCCAGTTTTTGAACCCCTCCCCCCCTCCCCTATGTAAGAAAAAATAAGAATCGGCCGACCCCCTCCCCCCCCCCTGTTTAATATTTATTACGTAAGAATCTAAAGGAAAAAATGAATACAAGTTTGGTTTGTTTTAATTTTTATTTTTAAAAGAAAAAAACATTTTGTAAGTAACCTTTGTTTCGTAGATACCAATCATTTTTACCTATAATCTTAACTCTGCGCATTTTTGTAATCTTACGTAAGATCTATCAAGACTCCCTTCCATCCCCTTGTAAGAAAAAATAAGACATGGTTGACCCCCCTCCCCCCCTAAATCATCTTACGTAATAAATGAATGGCCCCTAGGCGAGAACATAACATCGCGCCTGTAACCCCGGAGACTATGGCAGAGGCGCACTTACCTTGCAGTTATTCACATTTCGCCATTTACGTGATGCCTCATTTAATAGGGGTCTAGCCATCAACCACGCACAAATCCAGACACCAACCGGGCTGCTACTAAAAAAATTCCTGATGGCAAACCCAAAAACAGTCCTGACATTTTCTCCTCCAACACAGAAAACTAAACAACTAATCCTACTGTAACAATGCGATAAACGTACATCAATCGTTACTTCTACTAATCTCATTGTCCCAACCTTTACCAGTGGTCCTTTCGGACATAAATCAAGTCAGCCAGATTTCCAACGGTCCTGTGATCCGCACGAAATTGAAGACATCACGTCAACAGAGCCTGTGTGAGTCCAAAACAGAAGACAATCAAATGCTACGTGACAATCGTACTAAGGAACAACTTAATTTTTACTTTACGATGACAACTGAATTTTCAGAATCCATTAGAGCCATTTGCGATTCAAAATGTGTATCGGCGAAATCCCTTCAGTAAATGATTGCTGCTTATTTTATCAATTATCTTTGTTTTTTTTTTCGCGATTTGAATATCGTCTTACCTTTGAACAAAGGCCGAATCTACTTCAGACGTTTTATGTACTTAACACTTTTCGAGAACGCTTTCGTAATTCTATCTGCCTTTGCAATAAATATCTATATAGTTGGCTTCTTTGATCTTCGGAAATGAACTTGATATTATAATCACAGCATAATGTAACAGCTATTTATGGAAAATAAGAAGATTTCATACCAATTATAATTTTTTTGATGCCGTGTTTGAAATAAGAAAATTGGAGATTTAAAAAAAAAGTACATTAATTTAAGCGGAGTGTTCGGATATTTTTACATAAATGGCTGTATTTCATGCTTCTCTTCATTCATACGTGTTTATTGTGTACAAACTGCTTAGTTTAAGACATAAGAATAGATTTTGTAGATTTTAGGTAGGTACGTACCTACAGTCAGAAAAACGAATTGTTAAGCAAATCAAAAACCTCGTCAATTCGCCGTGTTACAGTCATTTCACACAACTGTCAAAGGATTACTGTTGTGATTTGAATATCCCTACGGACAATATAAGTTGGTAGTCAATTATCTGAACAATTTATGTTTCTGGCTATACCTATACATTTTAAATAGTCCCCTTCACACACCCCTTGAATTATTTACAGTATACTTCAATGACTTAAAGTACATAAAACTAAACCTATAATCTCCTGCCGTGGATCGATGCAGTAACTTAAAGCGAGTACCAGCTCGGCGACTAAGACAGTCGCTATGCGGTCGCGTCCCGACACTTAATATAAGCTCGCGTGGCCGCGTGGCCCGCATAGTTCAGCCTCAACGTGCGACACGCCGAACTAGTATTGCATTTTATACTGTAGCTATCAAAATTAAATTAACTTTCCTAGAAGTAATAAATAGAAATAAATGTCTATAGTCGGATTATTACATAAATTAGAATTAAGCTAGGCGGCGGTTGGAACGATACCACGAGAAATAATCATGTATAAAAACTCTTCACATTTTGGTAGGGATAATAAGACTTTAATTACTGTTTATCAATCTTCTGTACCTATATTGTAGGAACGTTTCGTATTAATTAATAGATCAGGCCCTGTTCCTAAGGGTCCAGTGTTGAACAGAACAATTCAAAGACAGTTTTTGGTCCTAAAAATCACAAATACTGTAACTGCAACTTTCCAAACCAGTGTTTTCAATTCACAGATGGATGATCAGTAAACAAAAAAAGCACTTTATTATTTATCTTTTGTTACAAAAGCAAAAAAACGCTATTTGTTTTCCATTACTGGCGTTGAAAGTGAAGCGGGATATAAAACCGTCGATGGCACTCAGACACCAATCGCTGTATTCCGTTGCAGTGTGATAAAATTAATTTATGAATATTTTTATCTTCTACGACATTAATTAAGTTTATAAACTACTACATTTTAATATCAGAAATTGATTAATCAGTGAGCTCAATTTATCTCTCTCAGAGAGCCATTTCGCTCGCAAAGCTTAAAGTGACTTACAGTGTGAGTACTGTTTAATTAGCAGGTAGGTCTAGCTCCATTAATTAAGCAAAATATTGAGAATTCCAAGTTGTTCGAGAATCGGTTATAGTGTCACCTTGACATCTAGTCTAGTCTATGGGTGATTATTTCGACCTTGCTTGTACACAGAGTACACAGTTTAAAAAAAACCGAGCTTACCTAGTTTTATATCAATTATTTTTGATGGGTAAAAGTATTTTTTTTAATCAATATATAGAAAAAAATAACATACATTACAGATTAACGAATATATAAAAAATGCACGAGTTACTATAAAAAATACCAAAATCGCTATAGGTGTGCCTATAAAATTTGAAGGTTTCCCTCGATTTCCATGGGATTCCCTCATCAGATTCCGAATTGGTGACAATGGGACCACCTCGGGAGTATACCCTTTCAAACTAAAAAAGAATTTTGAAAATCCGTCCACAATTGGCGGAGTAATCGCGTAACAAACACAAAAAAAAAAACATACCGTCGAATTGAGCACCTCCTCCTTTTTGAAGTCAGTTAAAAAACCCATAAACTTGGCTTTAATTCATACAAACGACACGATACAACATGTAAAACAAGAAATGCAACGTTCATCCGTGACCTTCTCCTACTAAACCACTAACATAAATCACTCCAAAATGATTACTCGCTTAATACCACTTCCCACAAATCCTGGGCAACATAAAATGCAATATAGGCAAACAAATGGAGCCCATATTAAATAGGGCAAGTTTCAGGTGTAGTAGTAATAGCTAGGGACCCGAGTCAGACAAGTGAAGGGCCGCGCTTAAGAGCTCATTCCGTGAAATTAAGCAAGGAAGTACGTCTAAGTCGTACGGCTTAAGGTTTGATATGTGGAGCAAGGTGGAAGATAGAGCGAGCTGGCTGTCTGATTGTATTTATTATAATGAACTTACATAAGTAGTTAATATTGTTTGGTAAAGCTTTATAAAATTGGTCCTCCTGCAGTGCGATTCTGTAACCATCCCACCGTGAAGACTTAGGTGAAGTGAGCGTGGAGTGAGCTGTCAGTGTCATCCTGATGCTAGGGATTGATACTCTTGACAGATCACTCTAAACTCACTTCACCTAACTTTTCACGGTGAGATTTTTACAGAATCGATCGGCTGGTCCTTCCGTTCGGAAAGAAGAGTTTATGATTAATCAGTTTATAATGTTCCCACTGCCAAGACAAAGGCCTCCTCCCTGCGAGAGAGAGTGGGCCATATTCCACCACGCGGACCCAGTGCGGGTTGGCGGATGTCACGAATGTCTTCGAATTTTTGGTTCTAGGACATGCCGGTTTCCTCACAATGTTTTCCTGAACATTTCTGACTGATGTTAAAATAAAACAGTGCCACTTAATTTGTGCAAAACCAAAATTTTTTCAGTAAGAAAAACTAAAGGAAAAAATTATAATTTTTATGCATTAACTAGAAAAGTAGTACTTACCAATTTCTTCCATGAATGACAGAAATGGAAACGTGTTGTTCCATCTATCTATGCTGTCATCTGTCACTCAGGCGTACGCTTCTGCCACTGGCTTACACCACATGTGAAGGCAACAGGACAGAAGCCTTAAATCGCGTTAGTGTCGAGCGAGTGTTTATAATGCCCGCCCCGCGCCCCTTGTTACCGGAATAATCGAGAATAATCGGGATTGAACCGGATTTAGGCAGTTTCGTCTAGTTTGGGACGGAACAAAAACGTTGTATAGTCGCCGGCACGTATCTTGGCAAGAGTCGTTAGATGCGTTTTTCGTTTTCTTTAACTTTGTTGAAAACAGACCTGTTTATAAATAATCTATGGCAATTACCATAGTATAATGACAAACAATAAAAGTAACCATTTTCTTGTTGCACTAAGTGTACTTGCGCTAACATACTCCTACTACGCCAAAACCTTGCCAAGTTACGTGCCGCCGGACTGTAATTACTAGACGGTAGTTTACGCGTATGTGTATTGCCTATACCTACGTCAAAGAAAAGTGATGATTTTCGAAGACTTCAATTGTACTCCTTACTAGCTTCGCGTCTGCGTGGATGTCGGAAATAATCCCACGGTAACAAGCTACCGGGACAAAAGCCTAACTTCTTCTCCAGGATGTCATCTATCTCTTTGCTAAATTTTATCGAAATCCGTTCAGTGGTTTAGGCGCGTGAAAAGATAACATACATACAGATTTACTTTGGAATTTACAATATTAGTAAGTGTGGATGGCCGATTTCACTAATACTAGATGACACCTAAATGAATACCTAAATTAAAGAGCGCTGTTAGATTTTAATCGCTTGGGTTAGCGCCGAAAGTTAAAAATCAAACAGCGCGCTTTTATTCATATGGGGAGTAAAATTGATTCAGATTACAGAAAAATACATAAACAATGTCATTTCATTTGTTAGTGAAAACAGGCAATAACCTCTAAAGGTACTTAGTAGCTATACAGGGATAATAATCCATCTTCTTTATTTCAAGTTTTAGCAAATTATGCAAGTTTACTGTAAAACTTGAGACCATTTAGCAAAGTTAAAGTGTGGCTGCCATGATGGCCTTTGGGATGCCAGACGCATCAAGTGTCTCTCATGGACACCACTTCACATAATTCATGAGTTTAAAAATCACCTTAAAAACGACCCAACTGTTAATAAGCTATTAACCTGTTTCTGAGGTATCCCAAGGTCAGTAATATCACTTTTTTCGAATGTGACGACCTTCTCAGTATCGAAAGATAAGAATTTTTTTTCCAAGATCTTCATCTTGTATCGACTTTTTCGTTTACTTTGTTCATTGTTTTTATGTTTTTATTTAGTCTCGAAATAAGCTTTCTCATTTCTTAAGCGCTCTCTAAATATTAGATCGCTTGCCGTGACTTTAATTTTTTTAGGCTTCGTAACTTGATCCGTAGAAATTGCTTTGGAATTTAATAAAAAAAGAGAGTTGACATGTTTTCGTGTAAAAAAATATTTATTTTAAAGTTGTAATATTTGTAAGGAGTTTATATTATTACGCGTCATATTTTTATAATTTGTAAACGGTAAGAATAGAATAACGTTTACAGCTAGTAGTTGCAAGTACATACATAAAACTATAATACTGGAAGCAAAAGGTTTAAAATATCAACATTATGCTTAGGACCCCTAGCGGGTTGCTATGCGCTGCTTTTCAGCTTAAGCCCTTGACTGCTATTTATAAAAAAGAGATACATTATTTTAGCAACAACAGTAGGCCAATTCTCGTAATTTAAAACGTTCAAAATCTAGTCGCAGTCTCATCTCGGCGACAAACAAATGTCAAAAACTTATCAAAATGTAGGGAAATTAGAGGTATTGTTGACAGATTGAGACTGAGATCAGACTGTGAACGTTCTTAAAATTACGAGAATATCACCTCAGATCAATATAGTAGTGATAATTATATTATGAACGTTAATATTATCGAATTAGAAAAAAGTTTTTAACAGTTCAGTTGTTATACATAACGGAGCTGTTTTGTAAAACTAGCGATTATGAAAAATAGCGGATTCGACAATCCATCTGCGATTTAAAGATTAAAATAATTTAAGATCAAACTGATCGTTACAACTTTTTCAATTAGGTAAGTTTACACCTAGAACCACATTATCCCCAACTATGTTGGGGTTGGCATCCAGTCTAACCAGACGCAGCTGAATACCAGTACCTAAGTATTTTACATGTAGCGATTGCCTATCTGACCTCCACAACTCAGTTACTGGGTAACACGATAACCCTTGGTAAGAATGATTGTCAGACTTTCGGGCTTCTGGCGACCGTAACGACTATCAAAGATCCACGAATGATAGATGGTTCCAATAGCAATACACGATCGGCTATCTACAAGCATATACCTGAACTAAACTAAGTAAAAAAATCAAAACAAAAAACTTGAAACCTAAAATCTCTCCTGATTAATATGTGGTGTCCCCCTGTTGGATCGCGGTCAAAGCTAATTAAATTGCTGTCAGTGTTACCGGCTCATTGATATAGATTGGTGGATCGCTTTAATAAATATGCCGACATATTTTACACAAGGCACAAAGGTTTCTGATAGCCACAGCCGGGATTTGAAATTTACTGTTTTATTTAAATAAATTGATGCGTAAGCCGCTTAGCGGTTTAATGCAACCGTCACAGGTATTTAAATGGTTTATTAGTTATAGCCTGGGCAATAGATTGATTTGCAGGGGAGTATTATACTATATAACAGGTTCCGGCGCGGTAAACGAGACACAATGGAAGTTTTGCTGTTATGATGGCTATAGCCGAATGCCCTTGAAAGTGTTAAATAACGCATTTGTCGTGTGGGTTATTAAAATATATACTGATTGATCAAGCCCAAAAGGGGCCATCTCCACGAGCGAGAGAATCGCGCCGATATTATCGTCGTGCCATCAAATTATCGTCGCGATGATATCGCCGTGTGGACATTGATTCAAAGAATTTCTTTTGACTTGGATGGCACGACGATAATATCGCCGCCATTCTCTCGCTCGTGGAGACGGCCCCAAAGTGTTCACTGCTTAAGTTCTATGATGCTCTACATGACTTACCTACATGTTATATTCTTTACAGAGATTTTTTTTACAGGAAGACACAATGTTCATTATCAAGTTAAGTCAAAACCAACAAAACTAATTGATACTAACCAGTTTTCAATCCGCAACCAAATTCTTCAAAACTAATAAAACACCTGTTTCTTGATGTCCTATGATTCTTTGTCCTTGTTTTGTTTTATACAACATTATTTTTAGTATATGCGAAACATGAATATAGTTTGTTCAGAATAAGTAACTGATACAATTCCAATAATTTTTACACCATGTTATATTTTGTCCCAAAAATCTTTTAAAGAGGTTACAAGTTGTACACCGAGCAATACTACGTAATTATCGAGCGCAAGACAACGCGCGGGCGCGGGCGGCGCGGGGCCGCCGCACTCCGCGCGACGTGCATGTTTTTGTACGGACTACTAGTTCAAATAATAAGCTTATAACTTTGTGATTTTTCATGATACAGTTTTGAAATTTTGTACATAGATTCACATCAAAAAACTAGACATATATTAAAACTAATGTTGTATACATGTCATGTACAAATTATTATTATTTTAAGCCTGTTAGCTTACATATAATAATTATGTAAATATTATATGGTTTGAAAATAAAAATTAAATAGCTGTTATTTACGAGGGCTGCTATTTATGTATCCGGAATAATAAAGTGAAACAAACATATACCATTTATTATGGTTTTATTGCTCTTCAAAATATTCACCATAATGATCGATGCAGTTTTGCATACATTGGATGGAACCAATTTTCATAGCACTTTTTCCATTCGGATTGAGGTATCTCCAAAACGTGCATTTTGAATGCATTAACGGCCTCTTCACGGCTCGGAAAACGTTGACCACGCAATTTATTCTTCACGGTTGGGAATAAATAGAAGTCGTTGGGGGCTAAGTCAGGGCTGTACGGCGAATGACACGTTAGTTCGATCTTTTTGACCTTCCAAATACCGAGTTGCTTCGGCCGATGTGTGGCAGCTAGCATTGTCATGATAAAGAAGGATTCTGCGTTGACGGTTGTTCTTTCTTATATCTTTAAAGACTTCTGGCAAACAAATGCTCGTGTACCATTCAGAATTAACCGTTTTACGATCCTCTAGTGGTACTGTAGCCGCATGTCCATTTATACCAAAAAAAGAAGCGATCATTTGCTTCAAAGCGCTTTTTGAACGAATGACTTTTGTTGGGTTCGGCTCATCTTGGAACACCCAAACCGTTGATTGTTGTTTATTTTCAGGATCATACGCATATATTCAAGATTCATCACTTGTGTAGATATTATAGACAGCTTTGACGCACCCTGATTGTACTTTTGCAACATTTTTTTACACCAATCGACACAAGCCCGTTTTTGGTCAATTCTCAAGTTATGCGGAATCTAACGTGAACAAAATTTTTTACAACTAATATTCGTGTAGTATTTTATATATACTCATCATACTTATGCGCAGAGATGCCTATATCTCGCGATATGTAACATGACGATCTTGCATTATTAGTTCCCGCACAGCATCAATATTTTAGGACGACCTTCTTTAAATTCGTCCGTGAGCACAGACCGCCCACGATTAAACTCACTAAACCAGTGATACACAGTAGTTTTCGATGGTGCTTCTTCCCTAAAAGTCGAAGTGAGTTGATCGATGCACTGTTTTTGAGTTAGCCCTCGCCGAAAATCGTAATAAATCATGGCACGAAAATTTTGGTGGGTTAGATCCACAAAGGAAAAACAAATGATAGCAGATAGATTGTATTCTTCAACCAAAGAGTTCCATTTTTAAATGTAACAATTACTTTTTTAATATTGTTATGTAACTGGCCAGTTCCGGATACATAAGTAGCAGCCCTCGTATTATAATAGTCCATCCAATATTTTCACGTAACAAAACCATTTTGAACACAGTACAACAGTGTAAAATTAATATTGTTTCAAGTTAAATAAACATATTTTTAGAGTATATTTGCGGTCAGGTGCACCCGCTTCAGCGAGCTGTCAGCAAAACGAATGAATTGCCTCATATTTATGTAATTACATCGCACCACGACACTAAATAATGTAACATTGGTAGCTAAATTAATTTTAATCACTACATCAATTAAATTGTTTTATAATTATCATGGAATCTGTCTGCATTTAAGCCAAAATACATTAGTGGGTAGAGTTTTGCATCTTTCGTAAATATTCGTTAGCAATTTTATTATGATTTCGTTTCTGCTCAAGCCGCTTTTGCACGACCCCAAAATCATATTTTGGCCCTTCGGACCGCATTCGTTTTACAACCAAATCTAATCCGCGAAACAAAATGAATTTCGCCTATAAACCACAAACAGACGATAGAGAAAGTATGGAACTTATGAAATTATATTATTCTCAGGACACAAGAACTGAATACCAATTCAGAGGGGACGGCCGCGGCCGCGAACCGGATCTGATCACGTTGCTCTCGTGATTGTAAATCAAGTTAAAATAAATAAATAAATCTTATATTTTTATGCTGATCGAAGAATAGATAGAAATCTGAGGACACGACTTGAATTTCTTTGTTGTTGCTAGCTTCAAGCGTCAGCAGGAAAGAGGTTACTTATTTTTCTGTTTTCTATATATTTCATGTCTATTTAAATGTGAACATTTTAATACTTAAGCTTAGATATAGTTGCTCTATTTCTGTATATATATTTTTTTTTGTTATGTCATATGTTTGAAACTCTCATCGCTGAATAAGACCCTACTCTTTAACCGACTTTAAAAAAAAGGAGGATGTTATGCATTCGGCGGATAGTTTTTTGTCATATTGTACACGGTATACCGATTTTTCCGTGATTACTGGGCCGATGTACGTGATTCGTTTTTCATATAGAGGAAGTCTAGAGAAGCAAATCTCAATAAAATGTGTCAAAAAAGTGTACCCACTTTATAAACGCGACGACGTAGCTTTGAAACCACTAAACATTTAAAAGTAAACATATATCTGTCTCACTTACACACGTCGTAAGAATAATACCGTCGCTTAGATTAGACAAAGACCGCAATATAAACATGCAATGACGGGATGGGGTTGCCTACCCATGCGAAATTTTACCCAACATTTTAAGCCATAAAAAGCGGTATACGTTAAGTTAAATTATTTTTAAAATATTTGAATTATGTATTTCTTATTGGATGTGTAATAGAAGTTGATAAATAATGAAAATGACTAAGACATTTTCTTTTTGAATATTTTTTCTTTATTATTAATGAAATTGAATGATTTAGTAGCAATCGGATTATTTCCACCCATTTTTCACGGCGTGCTGCATCTTTAGGCACCCTGCTACGTTGTTATTATTAAAAAAAATATTTAAGATCACTTATTCCTTAAATTAAAAACTCCCACAAATGTGGGAAACTAAAACTAAGTTTTTAGTGGTAACACTAAACCTAAATTACAAAATTCTACATTTTATTGCGCTTTTACGTTAATATAAACACAAAGACAATTAATTTATCTGTGGAAAGTAATTCCGGTTAATTTATTGTGTTTTTGTGATCTTGAATTCTTTCGCGATATTTTTTGTCGCATGTCACTCGGTTCACTTCGGTTGGCGTCACACAGAGCACTGAACTGACGTTAGCTGCGATGATGGCTGTGGCCATCAGACTAGTGGCAACGCCTTGGTGCGGTAATTACTAATCTAGTGTAACATATAAATCAATGGAGGAAGTTTGCGCTCGCTCGATATAGTCCATTTGGTGTAGGTGGGACGTTCTTCTTTTTTATCGACAATCTGACCGCCAAATTTTTATATTTGTAAAAAAAGTAAACATCTGATTTGTTTAGTAAAATGTGATTTAAATTATTCCCTCGTTATTGTAGATTTCAAAAACATATAATGCATCGAAGTATTACTTGTAATTTTTGTTTTATTTCAAGTTTCGTAGGAATGGTATCAAAAAAATAACACCTCTGTCACAAAAAAGTTTATTTTTTTTATTTCTCATTTAAAATCAGATCTTTAGTTTCTTATTACTTTCTTATCAAGAATATAAAAATTTATTTTTATCTAGCTCCATTGGACGGAATTCTTAAAATAAACATTTTAAAAAAAATATCCAATACCACTCTGTCACATTTTTGCTTCCTAGGACAAAAAACTATTTAATATTATGAAAGTCGCCCAATAAAGTAACTTGAAAATCTAGTGAACACCTTTATTGTTTAGCATGTAATACTAGAAAACGTTATTTTTGTAAATATTACTAATAAAGTGGTTCATACATTACTTTGAACTTAAATTACAAGGGGGACAAAATTGTGACAGAGTGGTTAACGAAGTGACGGAGTGGTAAATAATGTTTACCCGCCGAACAAAGTTAACCATAAAACAATTTTTTATTTTAGAAAATAATAACAAATTATAACATTTCCTTAAAATGTTACTATAAGTCTTTAGAGTTTAAGTTTAGGGTTCGGGCTAGCTCCAGTAGCATCCTAAGGGCATTCGCGCAGAGGTTCGATTGCCAGTACCTAAACCATTGCTGTATGGTTCACATACCTACTGGGCAATCGAAGTATGTAATCATAATATCTTTAAATGGTCTTTCTAATAGTAAGTATGTGTTTTTATTTTATTTGTGTTTGTGTTTTTGTTGTGTGTCTATGATCCTATGTTGGTCGAAATAAACGATTTTATTTTATTGATTGGTATCCATTCGTCGGTAGATATTAATTTAGTCTTACAATATGGAAGTAGTCTGGGACTTGAAGGAGGTGGTGTAGAAGCCGTAGTGTTCATCAAAACGTTCTGCAAAGCTTTCTGTCGTTCCCTTATCTTCTTATTTCTAATCTGCCATTGTCTCTTTATTTTTTTGTATTCTTTTACTATCATATCTTTAACTAACTTTTTATGAGCACGATATCTGTCTAAATCTTTACGTTTCACTTCTGCAAAGATTTCAGGGTTAAGTTTCCTTTTTTCACGACACCGTCGCTGTCTTTCAGCCGCAGATAATACCATTTTTCCATTTACCTGATGGTAACACCTTAAATTATCAAAATAATCGACGATATAATAACCAACATAAGAAAACTAACAATAATCTATTATGAATATTAACTAAAGCTCTAAGTTCCATACAAAAATGACCACTCCGTCACGAGTTATACCACTATGTCACATTTTTGTGACAGAGGTGCTTCGTGACAGAGGTGTAAAACAGTAGTGTTCGAGATTCTCAGGATTTTCCTAATTTAAATTTACGCATAAAACTAGGCATATATGAAATATTTATCAGGAATCAATAAAATAATATTAAAAAACAGAAATTACAATAACATTTGATAGTAGTAACTTACGTGACAGAGCGGTCGCTAAATAAACACACGCACCTCCTTTTACTGTTTGCGAGCGACTAATTAGTATTGCAGGGGCGTAGGGATGCATAGCGTGGGTCCAGGGTGGAGGTGGACTATTCTCTTGTCTAGTGACCAAGGTCAAAATTGCTAACATACATTATTTTGTCCCATAAAATGAGTGACAGAAGGTAGCATAAAAAATCATATACGTCGGGAGACAGCCAATAAAATATTTTTTTATTTAATAATAGAAACATTAAAAATTATTTCTTCTTATTAATTTAATAACAAAGGTTAAGTAGTTCAGTAAATGTTTTTGGATAGAAACTTTCAATGTGATTTTTTTTTACGAGAGCAGATTGTTTACATTAGTGATCATAGAGGGACACACTTTATTTGTATGTAAAACACCTCCGTCACGCATTTTGTATACTATGTCACACTAATTTTGTAAAAAATATTAATAATTAAAATCTAGTTTTGAGAATATTATAATTATTGCATTGTCAAGTGTATTTTTATACAAAAAAAATAAGAATTTTGGTATTTAGGCGCAATATATTTATTTTTTTGCGGAGAAGACAAGTCATTGTCGATAAAAAAGAAGAACGTCCCAGGTATGTTGAAGATATTATAATACTTCCTGTAACTGATGCTTAGCAAGTATTGGTAAAGTAGTATACAAAGTGAAAAATAACTTCAATTTCAGAAGTTTAGTCAGTGTCTTTGTTTAGTATTTTCTAAGTCGGTTGTTTTTTTATTTATAAAATAGTATTTTATTTATCACTCTTTATTTGTGGTAAGTAGGTACTATAAAGTAAGTAAAGCAATATTTCAAATAACTATTGAAGTGTGAAGGATTATCTAATTCATAAATACAGAATGATCTATTCTGCTGTATGGTGTGCAGCTGCTCAACTTTTTGACTTTAATACCCAATCTTTCACAAAACTATTGGCAATGGCAAACGCCATGTAAAACAAATTACCTGGTAAAAATATTAAGGAAACATTAACTAAAATGAACAGAGTGAGCTGTAAAGTGTAAGCCATGCATGTGTTGTTGGGGCAATGGATCGCCTTAGTTTGACGATAAAGTTGGTGTCAGCGTAGACTGTGCTGTTGCACAATTATTCTATGAGTACGTCTGCGACAATGTCACCTAACTTGAAAGATATGAATGCATTTGTGGGGGTAGAAGAACGTTCTACTAATAACGTAACATGACGCCTGTAAGCCCCGAAGGGTAACACAAAGATGTATCTATAGTATCTGCGCCTATATTCCGCCAGTTATGTTCCATGTAATTGTAGAGGGCGAGCCTATAATCGGACACAAATCGAGACTCCAGGCTACTGAGAAATTCTTGATAGCAAAACCCAATAACACTTTGCCGGACTTGTAAAATGAGCCCAGGACCCCATAAGCACTATTAAGTTTCACTATTACCAACTAAATAAAGCAAAAATAATACTTCGGAATAGCAATTACTTTACCCAAGGAAGTTTACATAACCTTTACATATTTTAATACTTTAAATTGTATGTGGGAAGAAAGTTCACTGAGTAATGAGAGTCTTTGAAGCACTTTTTTGTATGTTTTGGCTTTTAAAAAGTGCTGTTACTCAGCCTAGCTTTCATATAAATATTTTTGACGTTTTTTAGTTGCTTCTCGATCACACGGACAGGCTCTTTTGGTCCATTATGAATCAAATTTGAACATTATTTACCTACCTAACAGGAAAAGGATATCCTCGTGATGTTTGGAAACTTTCTCCCGTATAACAATACCTGTCGGCACGTGACGAAAGTTCCTTTCACTACATAAATAATAACATAACAACAAACCACACTAAGAGTTCCAAGGACACGACGGAAATATTAATCTGGAATTACTCAAAGAAAAATACATCAACAACTTCGGTGGCATTACAACTTGGTACTTAAAGTGGCACAAACTTATCCCTTTGTTTCTGTCCCCACTTTCACGGACGCTAATTTATTCAATTTTATGCATATTTTGTTTACTGAAATCCTGGTTTAGTTAGGAGTTAGTACGTGTCACTTATTATTTGAGGAGTAATGGGGTAAATGTTACTTTGTTGTTACTAAGTTTGTGTACATTAAGTAGTGCCCATAAGATTACTAAGTATAAACAATGATAATTATGGGAACCATACTCCTACGTGTTTCAGAATGAAAAGAATCTCAGATTTGATTCTGATTAAACACTTAATACAAAAGATGGTCTTCTTCTTCTTCTCCGCTTCTTCGCTGTCACTGGTACAGCTGTATTTTAGATCTTGTTGGCCAAAAACTGCGCCACTTCTACGGCGTCTCAGCAGCAGCTGCCGAGACGCCGTAGAAGTGGCGCAGTTTTTGGCCAACAAGATCTAAAATACAGCTGTACCAGTGGCAGGATAGGAGGTGGAGCATGGTTTGCGATATAGCTCCACAATCACACCCTACTGCTGTTCCGCCGAGATAGCCCCACTTTACCAGGTTGGAGTTACATCTATCCACTCGTGTCCGGAGACGGTTCAGAGACTTCCAAGTGGACACCAGAAGGTTACACCCTGCAGGGAGATGCTCCTTTGGTAGTAGAGGGGGAAGAATATCCTGCCACAGTTTGCAACGGGCGTCGGCCGGGTGTCCTGGTAAAGACGCTGTCGGTGGTAAATGTAGTATTTTGGGATGCATGAAGAAGCCTCCTCGTGCAGCGCAGTTTGTTCCGCCAGTTCCTCAACTGAACCGAGCGCTCGGCGCCTCCTGGACAGTCACATCCAACACCTTATTTGACTGGCCAAATCTTCTCTTGCGGCGGTAGGGCTAACGCCCGCCTGGTTTGCACCGAAGACCGGCGTTAAGCAGCCAGCTGTGTTTCGCCGATGCGTGGGAGTTCCAGTGCCTTAGGCACCTTCTGGGCACGCTCGTTCTATCATAGACCTCATCCATCGCTTTCCATCATGCGTGATCGAGAACAAGAGCGGGTCCATTCAGCATTTTTTTTTTAATTATTTGCAAATAAATACATGACATTGTCGTATATAGTCTATTTGTACAGTCGCATTGCAGTAGCAACATTACTGAACGAAGCAAGGCCACTTTTTTATGTAACTAGAGCCAGTGCTCTATGTAGATTATACAGAACAAGTCACAAGTAGTCTCTAAATACAATATTCCCACGAGTGGATCGCGACAATACTGGCGGGAGAGAACAAAAAGGCCGGGGAACCGCAAAAAAAGTTAAATTAATCGAGCGCTCCCCTCTTTATAAAGTTTTAATCAAAATTGGATTTTTGTTCGAGCTGCGAAACATTGCGAGGTGTCAAATGGGTTCCTGTTTGGATGGCTCCATAATATTCCGAAAAAAAAACAAGTACTTCTGTGTTTTTGTTTTGTTAAGGAAATAAGTGGTTTTTCTGTGAATTGCTTCTGCGTATAATTTTGCTAATTGGTTAGTTTCTGAATATCGCGTGGCGTGTGTATAGGTAGGTAAGAGGGATCTGATCGTGTAATGATTTTATTTTAATAAAATCTTTACACCTGAAGTAACAAATAAAAGTATCGTGGGAAATCTTGATTGTTAAATACCTCTAACGATAAAACCAGGAAAAGTACCGTATCCATTAAACTTCAAACCCAACGTTGATCTGTTTTCTTGACCAGAAATGTAACACCACAACCCATTGACCACCAACCAGAGCCACTCTAAACAATGTCGTGATTGCCCTGTGGCTAAGACGTCGCCTCTCATGCACGAAGTTGTAGGGTGCCAAATCCCGACAAACGACTTAAATTCATTTGTACTTTTTATTTTATCTTGGATTCATCTGACATCGGTGTAGGAAAAAAAAACATCGTGAGGAAACCGGGACTGGTTGGCGATTGCAACCTTTTATTAATTACTATATTAATGGATGGACTATGTGATGATATAGCTGGAAAGGGGAGACTATCAAGCGACTAACAGAGAAGTATTACTAATACATTGTGATAGGGTAGGAGAGTGATGATGTTAATATGAATTTGAAATCACCACCTCGTCATGAGCATGCGTGGTGATCAACGCTCGCGTCTTCTCAGAAGGAGAAGAGAGCTTTGCCCTGCAGTAGGCCGGTAATTTTTTGTTACTTTTTTTAAATTTACAAGAATTTGTATTTATATTTATAGAGGCATTAGGAACAGGGTGGGAAAAGGGAGGATCCTCCGACCAGACGGGTGTTGTGTCTGGCGGGCCGTTGTAAACAGGGTTATTTGTAAAACACCAGCAACCTCTTAAGAGGTCATTGTACTCATCATTATGAACAACTTTTACTATGGGACCAAACCTGAAATCGCGAAAAAAAAATCAGCTGTTCCCTACATTTATGTTCGTCTATCTCGTCAAAATGTAGGGAACAGCTGATTTTTTTTTCGCGATGAGGACTTTGTAGGCCCTGTAGATTTTAGATCTGTAGCCCATTTTTTTATTTTATCAAGTACCTGGTACTTGTTGACAAACCTACGCTGTCCTCCCATACCTACTGTAATTTGAAAACATTGTAAAAGCCAATTATTTTAAAAGAGTAACATGGTGTTTCTTGCCGGTTCTTCTCCATAGGAAATGATATATTAGAACCGTGCACCTAGCTTCTGACGTTTCATAAGTGCCCTTATAGGCTTATGTGAAATAAAATATTTTGATTGGTTGATTGATTGATATAATAGAAATTTTACAAGGGGTATTATCGCTAAAAGCGATATTTTTAAAGACAACCTTTGGATGGATGAAGGAAAAAAGGAGAGAAAATGCTGCAGGCAGTCATCAAAACAAAAGCATTTACAACATTTACGCAAACTGCATCGCAATTTGCAACAATTTGCGCCAATGCTGCTAATTGATGGATATTAATAACGCGCCAAATGAGTGGTATCGAGCTTACCACCGTGTTAATTGATGCAGTTATACAAAAAGTAATGATGTGGGATATTTCATTGTGGTGTTGGAATACTGAAAAAATAATGAAGTTTTTGACTACATTATATCGTCGACCGTAGGTTCAATTGAGGTAAGGGACAAGATACCCAATGTAGGGACATTGGGTATCTTGTCCCTTACCTCAATTGAACCTACGGTCGACGATATGTGTATATTTAAAGTCTTTTCTTTTTAAATTTATTTTTTTATTTGTAATGTGCGTTTTGTTTGTGCAGAATAAACAATGTTTCTTTCTTTTCTTTTCTTTTCTTTAAGAGCCAACACTACCTCAGGTAAAATTCACTCTTTAACTCGCTCACACGATACTGCTCGCGGACTGAGTGAGAGCGAGACAGAGTGCGGTGCTAGGCGGCAGGCGGCGCCAATAGTTTAAGTATTTGCTTTTTACGGTGAAAATAATGGTAAATTAAAAAAATTAAATAACATATAGTTAGTTCGGTTAGTATACAAAGTTTCATGATCTAATTTGAAGTATTTTTTGAATACCAGCGGTTTATTGTTCGGTTGTTGGATTTTTTTTCTATCGAGAAAATTTTGTGAAATCGTGTTTTCGTCTAATATAAGCCTTAACATTAATCCTCAACTTTACCATATATTTATTTCAAAATTAATGCTGCAGTATTTTCGACATAACGGAGGATCATGCTAAGCCATTTGAGGTAGTATAGGCCCTTAAGGATTCTGATGTAATTTTGGTGGGCCATGTTTCTGGCGCGTGTTATGAGAAAACGCAATGGTGAATAGGTAAACGAATACCTATTAGTGTTTTAATTGTTGTTATACTTGCAGAGGAAACTTCAGACGCCCAAATCCATTCATGCAAAAACATATTACAGAAAATTAAAAAAAAAAATACTAGGGCGCCCTTGTAGACACAAATAAAAAAATATTATGTACTAGCTGCGTTCCACGGTTTCACTCGCATAAATCTTAACTCCGTGAGAAATCGGGATAAAAAGTATTCTATGTACTAATCCAGGGCAAGGTCTACCTATGTTTCAAATTGTATTCAAATTCATTCAGCCTTTTTAGCATGAAAGCGTAACAAACAAACATAGAAAAAATCAAATATTTTCTCTTTCAAAATAAATAAATAATATTTGTTAAAAAAAGTGATCGCAACGTACAAAAATAATGTTCAGATAAATCTCTCTCAAAAAAGTAAGTACGTTTAAATTAACCTAACAACGTGAATAAAATAGTACGCCCAATTTAATTTACCAAACGCACCCCTAAACACAATTCCTGTTACATTAAACGTAGACAGCGAATAAAGCGAAGATTTAACATGCTACGAATTACTTCACCCGTAAGCGGTTGAAGCGATGTATTGCTAAAAGCTAATTAGCAATGCTAATTCCATTCATATGTCGTAGAGCGGGAAGGAGGCGGAATTATAGTGAAGTGCTCGACTGCGGAATTACTTATAGTGATGTGCTTCCGACTGGAATTGACGGAAGAATGGAGTCGCTGCGGTTTTATAGTAATATAAATTAGAATTTTCATCATCAATTAAATGTTTTTTTTTTTTTTTTTATTCTGCCTACACCATTTGCTATATGAATTCTCAATCTGGACTTGTTAATTTTATTTTGTTCGTTCTATTTTTTATAATTTATGTTCTCTATTTTTTTTTTGTATAGGTACCTAGTTATACAGAGTTGATACGACAGAGGGGCATTAAATTACACTACGTATACTATACGTGTTTAGTATTAATTCGATAAGGTATAAAAATAAAAAGCTCCAAAATTGAGAATTTTTTTTTTTCAAACAAACTAAATAGCTTACAAATCAGAGTAAAACGCAACCACCCTTTGTAAATAAAGGAAAAACCCAAATTTCATAGAAACTTGGACCTGGCGACTGACCTTACAAAGTGGCAACGTCGTCGCACGCGCGCCGGGGCGCGGCATGTGTTTCGTGTCGAAACGGGCGGCCGGCGGTGGCGCGGGCGGCGGCTGAGGCCTCCGCTCGCGCTGGCTGTTATGTTAGATAGTTTTGAAGTACGCCGACAACAAAAACACTAAATTTTTAAATTCTCTATGTGTCCTGCATTCACATTAATGCACAAATTATACCGACGGAGAATATTGTTATTTAGTTTTCTAATTAAATCACTGTCCGTCGCTAAGCACTTTAATTTGTGAAATGCTAAAATAATCCTGTTTTTTAGTTCAACAATTGTATTTACCTCGGAGGCATACACTTCACCCTTAATGTATCCCCACAAAAAGAAATCCATGGGAGTGAGGTCCGGAGATCGTGGTGGCCACCGAACAGGTCCGAATCGACCGATCCATTGCTGCCCAAACATTTCTGTGAGCCGCTCCCTGGAAGCCATCACAGAATGTGGAGGCGCACCGTCCAGCTGGTACCACAACTTGCGATGAACGGCTAAAGGTAGTTGGTCAGTGTACTCGGCCACAGGACCACTTAATAAATCTAAAAATTTCGCCGCTGTAAGGGTGCCGTCAATAAAAACAGGGCCGATAATATTATTATTATGGATACCAGCCCACACATTGAGAGAAAATCTGTACTGGTGTTCAGATTCTCGAAACACGTGTGGATTTCCCAAACTCCAGTACCGGAGGTTTTGCCGATTCCAGATGCCGTTCCGAGTAAAAGTACACTCATCGGTCCATATTACATTTGTTAAGAAATGGCGGTCTTCGGATGTTTTATTTAATAGCCATTGGCAGTAACTGTTCCTGATCGGTAAGTCTCTCGATAACAAAGCTTGCACCTTCCGATATTTATAAGGTTTGCGTTTGTTACGTTTTAGAACCTTGTGGATGGTTCTATGGCAACATCTAAACTGCCGGGCGGCTCTGTGCAGACTCGTTGTCGGGTTGCGGGAAAAATGATCTAATATTCGTTCGTCCCATGCAGCGGGTATTTGCCGCGGTGGCACTCCCTCCTGTTGCGGCACTACACGTTTATTGTCCCGTAATCTTTGTACTGCCAACTGTATGGTGCGGGCGTTCCTAGGGCAATTGCGGCTGTCACCATACCTTTCTCTGTATGTTCGCAGAGCTAATGCTGCGTTTCCACGGCATTCACCGTAAATTAAAATCATGTCAGTGTATTCTGACGCCGTGTAAGTTAGACGAGGCATTGTTGAACACTTTAATTAGGTATACACACACACACAACCAAAGTTTAATTACGTGTCCTATCACAATAAAAAACAGTAAATCACAAAAAAAAACACTAACACTAAATAATTATAATAGCAAGTTACGTGTCTTGTCACAATAAAAAAAAAGAAAGAAGTGTCCTATTCACAATAACAAAACAAAATCACAATTGTCAGCGCACGAGTTCGACAAAACAATAGCGGCACAGGACTTCCGTGTTACGTAACGTACGTCCCGGAAGGATAGCGTTGGCGCACTGAAAAACCAAGTTTTTTAGTTTTTAGAGGCCCCCCTCGCAAGGACCAAAGATGCAATAGCAACACACTGACCTATTTCTATTTCTTTTACGCGCGTGATGTTTTGCTAATGGGATTGTCACTTTCTTTTGTAGGACGTATTTGCTTATGACTTGCGTAAGAGCGGCAACAACGTATCGTAGATTTATCGTTTTAAGGTGCATGACCTATGCCTATAGACATAATCAGCTGTTAAGAAAAATATATCATGTTCAAACGGGCCAAAAACTTAAAAAGTCATTTGCGACTAAACTACTGTTTCAATTTAAATGATATTTGGTACAGAGCTTGAAAATGGTACCTAGTATAAGCAGTTTAAAGGAAAGCCTTTCTGTCGTATCAACTTTGTATGTGCATGCTGTGGTCTCTTGTAATTGAAGGAGCACACGTGGAATAACCTTTTTTATAATTGTAAATCTGTATGGTATACAGGGTGCAATTGAAATCATGGGCATTATTTTAACCTAAGGTACTACTTATGATACTAATTGCATTAGGGCTACTATTACGCAAATCAAAAATATTATTAATGCAAGTATGGAAAACCTTAAAATGTAGTAAGTCATACAAAGTATCAAATTAGTTGCGCTTCTCGATAGCAAATGCGTAGGTACACTACGCCGTACGCGCGTCATTGGGCGTGAATTCTTTGACCCCGCCCGACTCACGTGACATTCGTAAGTTGCCAATGAATTGATTCATAATAAATTCCAATTTTCCCTTCGTACTTTGCCGGCTTAGGACGGTCAAAACTACGTCAACTAACATACATTAAAAAAAAACATTTACGTACCTAGCTTGTGGATTGTTTTGAAAAAACCTTATTTGTCGGTAAAGTGACAGAGGGTAAACGGGTGCTCTTCCACGAGCTTGTGCATGTGCTGGCACGTGAAAAGACGAAAAATCCAACAGGTTCTGAGTGGTTCTGGTGGAATGAGACCCCGTGAAGGAATAGGGTCGTTCGGGTAGCGCCGATGGAACATTTCACGAGTTCATACTAAATTTCTTGTGCGATCGTAAATTACAACCATTTGTGGGTATTGTTGGTTGGTGTACCTAGCCTGCACATTACGCGGTCGAGGCATCGTGTACACAAACACACACACAACACACAACTACTACACTAACACTTAATACACTGCAATCCAAGCACCGTATGACGCGAGCGGCGAGTACTGCAATTACGTCACGGGATCAATAAATCAATTACGCGTCAATGCACCTGCGCAGTCGTTATGACACTGGTTCCGGGTTCGTGACTTCGTGTTGCGGCGGGAAGCATACCCCGCGCGGGGGTGATATTCGTATTTTTGCGAGTGAGGGAGTGGGACGGAGAGAGTTCAGGGAATCCCGCCGGACGGAATGTCTTGTAGCCCATTGTTATTATTACTTGTAAGGAAAAACCCGCGCGCGCGCAGGTGATGTTTGTTTACATTTCGCTTTGCGCTGTACTGCGCTTTAAGATTTTGATATTTCAACAATTATTGGCGTTAACGAAGTATTTTGTTTTAATTACTTTAAGTGTTTATTTGCAATAATAAGCCTTGTGCAATTTGACTTACTACATTTTTAAGGTTTTCCTTACTTGCATTAATAATATTTTTGATTTGCGTATTAATAGCCCTAATGCAATCAGTATCGTGAGTAGTGTCTTAGGTTAAAATAATGCCCATGACTTCGATTCCACCCTGTATATGTATCCTTTGTTGGAGATCCTCAATAAATAAATAAATAAATAAATGATTTCAAGGGCAATTTTGTTCAAAAAAATTGTTTTTTTCTCTTTATTTTTAATTAGGGACTTTTACACAACTGTGTATGCCAGTCCCATCGTACCTCATACAAAATCTTAATTAACTAAATCTTAACTTAGCGAACTTAAAAACTTTGAAGGCCGCCTCCGAACTAGGTGTAGACAATATTTGGTGAAATATACCCACATCATATCTATTTAGCTCTAATTGATAAATTAATTGTTTAATTGTTCAAAATTGAATACTTGTAATGAATAACGTGTTTATTTGGATAAGGATTAATATCAAGTTTATAAAAACACCTTCGCAAATAATGCATTATTTTAGAACAAATTTGATTACCATAAAAGGCTATAGTGAGTCAACCTTAAAAGATAGACATATGCTATCGTGGACAATTTTTTTACAACATTTAAGGGCTAACAATTTCGTCACATATTATTTTTGCGTAACTTTAACCGTTTACGCAGCGCACATAACGGCAGCTCTCAAAAGGAGTAATTTTTTCCCGTTTTTGCAACATTTTTCATTGCTGCGACGCTCCTATTGGTCGTGGCGTGATGTTATATAGCCTATAGCATGTCTCGATAAATGGACTATCTAACACAAAAATATTTTTTTAAATCGGTCTAGTAGTTTCGGAGCCTAATCATTTCAAACAAACAAATATTTCCTCTTTATAATATTAGTGTAGAAGTGTAGATTAGTGTAGACAACTGTCCGACATGAATCATCGGGCACTTGCCCGCCAGGCACAACACCCGTCTGGTCGGAGGATCCTCCCTTTTCTATGGAGTATGAGTGAACTTTAGACCCTGTTCCTCATACCTTTATACTGGTGACCTGGTCGTGATATGAACACGCAACCTTCGTTCAAATACTTCAGCGTGACATCATCATCATCACTCTTGCAAGCTTTAGCGGCGAGATACCCTGTGGCCAGCCAGCACCAACGGCTTCAACGACAATCCTGAGCACCAGCATGCAGCGTCCGCGCAAACCTAGTCATGATCCTCATCAGAAAACTCGGCACAGCACACTGCACTTTCCACAAGCAGAGCCCTTAAAAACCCTCTCCTGGTCGACGCTACCAGTCAGCAACCCGGCACTGTACGACATCCGATGCACTGGAGCATAACGCAACGCCACCCCGACTAGGGCATCTTCGCAAACAGTTCTGACTCACCGTGAACTATGCGGCATCAGGTTTCGACTCACTGGAAGCTCAGCTGGCTTGGCAAGCATCGCAAGATACAAGACTACCCACTATTCCCTTTTCTATGGAGCATGTGTGAACTTTACACTCTGTTCCTCATACCTCTATAAGTTTACTAGGTAACGGTGATTATAAATAATATAAGCTATATATACAGGATGTCCCTGGAAGTATGGATCAAATCGGATAGGGGCGTGGGCAAGGTCATTTCCAAACTTTTTAACCTTGAGAATGTCGGTGAATTTTTTTAGGGTTCAAATGTTATGACCAATTTTTGTTTATTTCAATCACTTCGCATAGTTGCTCAAAGTAAGAAATTGTAAAAAAACCTGCCAGGGCTATTAATTTAATTTTTTTAGTAAGACTGATAGTTTTTTTTATATGTTTTTTTTTACTTTGAGCACACTCATGACCGATCTGTTTCTTTAGTATTTGAGTGGCAATCAAGAGGTGGACAAGATTGATATTTCCAATACCAGCAGCATTGCAAGTGCGTTGCAATACCAGAAACAAAGCTAAAATTTCCATGTGCCTGTAATACACGTTCAGCCCAATTCAAAGTTTACGTCGGCTTGAACATGAGGCGTGTCGCTGCGCAGTAACATATTCATGGGTCATCGGGGGTGAGGGGAGCGGTACTGCGCAGGGAGTTACGCGCTTCAGGGCTATAACCGACCAGACTATACCGTGACCAGCACAGACGGCTGCACGTCGGTGGTAACACTTTGACCTTGAACGTAGTACGGAGTTTTCAATAGAATATAAAAAATAATAATAGCCTCCCCGACCGATTTCCGTCACGGTAGCCAATCTCAACGGAGATTAGCCAAGTATGCAGGAGATATTATAGTGCAGAAGTGTACGCGCAGACACAGGTGCACTCCCTCTTCCCTCACTCTCATAGTCCGATGGGACGGTAATCCGACACGACCGAAGAGAGATCAGGCGCAGGACCAACGACTTAACGTGCTTTCCGAGGCACGGGGGTATCACACCACCAACTTCCAAACTCCGGGCTGTTACTAATAAATTCCTACAATAACACTTTGCTCGACCCGGGAAACGAAACCAGGACCCCACGCTCAGCAGTCGCGCTCGTGACCACGAGACCAACGGAGCAGTTCAATAGAATATGAGATCAGCTCATACGGAGTATGGCTAAAATAGGCCAGTGGTAACAAAAACCACTGGCCTATTTTAGCCATACTCTTAAAACTGACACAGTCATCATTAGCCTACAGCAGTCCACTGCTGGATATAAGACTGTCCAATTGCACGCCATTCAACTCGATTCTCGGCAACTCTCATCCAGCTGCTACCAGCCATCCTGCGAAGACCATTGCTCCACTTAGCCTGAGGGCGTCCCACCTTACGTTTGCCGACATACGGTCTCCACTCAAGAACATGTCTAACCCAACGGTTATCGGTTCTAGGGCTAGTATGGCTGCCCCATTACCGCTTCAGCTTGCTTATTCTATGAGCTATGTCGACAACTTTGGTTCTCTGCCGCATCACCTCATTCCGGATTCTATCCCTCGGGGAAACTCAAGCATAGCTCGCTGAGCAACCTTGAATTTGTGTACGAGCCGTACCGTGTGTCCACGTTTCGGCTCCGTAGATCATAACTGGCAGGACGTACTAATTGAAGACTTTAGGCTTGCGCAATATGTGAAAAGAAGACTCGCCAAAGCTTCCCAAACGCTGACTATCCCAGGTGAATTCTTCTGTTAGCTTCCTTCTCAAAGTTGTTCTTACCAAACTGCAGAGTTTACACGAGGTAAACGTATTCTCGAACAACCTCGAGATCATCGCCATTGACAGAAATCGGTCCCAGAGTAACGTCTTGGTTGAACATAATAAACTCAAACTCAAACTCAAAGCATTTATTTCAATTAAACCATTTACAGGCACTTTTGAATTGTCAAGAAGTCGGTCAGTCAGGAAAAAATGAAGCTAGTTGCCCATTCCAAAGCGTAGTAGGTACCTATGGAGAAGAACGGGCAAGAAACTCCATGGACACTCTTTTTAAATAATATTTTTACAAAATTATTAGTTACATCATATGTTGAATTTATAATATGTGAGAACGATGTAAAAAATAAATAAAAATCAAGTACGCGTTAAAAGTGTCCAGAGTACAGCAAATAGTAACAAAATAACAATCCAAAAATAAAATAAGCCGTGGCAGCTAAAAGATTACCAGCCCCAACTGACGGCGCCCGTTCACGAACATGACGCATGGATCAGCACCATCCAGCTCAACCATTTTGTAGGGAACCGAATGATCCAACACACACGCCACCGTCAGCGAGACACTTGAGCGAGCATGACATACTATCAGCCGCCAGGGCACATTCTAGTCAATGAAAAACATATTACCCGGTAAATGGTAGCTCAATAGTACATAGAACTCACATCTGTGCTATGCAGTTATACAATACAAGAGAAATTGAGTTTATACAATGCAAAGATAGTCTTACAATCTTCAGCAGCTCCAACAGTATTTTCAGGTGTTAATCAATTAGTTGTGGTTGTGGAGCAGGACCAGCATTGAGCCAGGCATTTTTATCAGCGATGTAATCTCCTAACTTATAATATGCCTGCCTACATAGTGTGCGTTTTATACATGACTTGAATTTTGTCTCATTCAGTTGAAGAATGTGGGGAGGTATTTTATTATAACACTAGCTGTGCCCGCGACTTCGTTCGCGTGGTTGTCGAGAACAAAACAACGTCGTTTAGATAAGAGTATATCACCTTTTTGATGATTTAGATAAGAGTCCTGACTTTGGTATAGTTGATTACGTTAATGCTTCTCTATATACTATGTTAGCGGTGGAATTACCCGGAGCATATACAAAAAGGTTGTTTGGGTTGCTAACACGTGATAGAGAAACATAGAGTTGGCCGTGTGAAAAACAATCAAAAGTAAGGTCTACACCCGCAACGGATAACGTCTGGCCTTGGGCTTTATTAATAGTCATAGCGTAACAGAGGCTTACAGGAAATTGCACACGTTTGAAAGTAAACGGTAAATTATTGGGGATAATGGGTATCCTGGGAATGAAAACAACATCACCGGAGCCGCAACCTGTTAAGATTTCGGCTTCGATGACATTTCGTTGGAGATTTGTTACTCTCAACCGAGTTCCATTGCATAGTTTTGGTGGGCTTAAATTTCTGAGTAGAATGATTGGTACTCCGACTTTTAAATAAATTTTGTGTGCTGGAAGACCTGGTGTATTTAGAGAGTCTAAAAACTCTACTGGATAGTGGGTGGCATCTCCTTCTTCTAAAACCGTGTTAATAGATAAATATTCCCTACTTTCTCCAGAAACATGTACCAATATTTGAGAATTTATTGCTGCTGCTTGGTCGTTGCGAGGTGCCAAAATAGCTCGTTGGCATAGCCAAGCAGCGTCATGGTTCGAGATCTCTGATGGATCTCCGTATACAGAGGAAATGAGTTCCTGCTGTGAGGCAACAGAAGAACACAGGCTTTCGACTAAAGTTACTTTACCTCCTTCTTGAGTCGGGTATGTGCCGTTACCAATTTGAAGTAGTAAATTTGAGAAAACCTGCGCGTTTGCGTCACCTCCCAAATATGCTCGCATATTAAAGCTCAAATTAGTTAATATGACACTACGCCATAAAATAGAGCTCTTTAAACAGGCACCTATTTCATCGGCCCTCGTTCCTCTGGGTATTATAGGGAGTGTCTGCCTGAAGTCTCCACAGAATAGCACCGTTAAGCCTCCCATCGGTCGGTCATTTTGTCTTATATCTCGCAACGTTCTATCTACAGCTTCCACAGCTTTACGATTTGCCATCGTACACTCGTCCCAAACGATAAGGGCGCAATCGCGTAAAACCCTTGCTTTATCACTATTGCGAGACACGTTGCAAACAGGGTTTTCTGTGCGGTCCAAGTCGATTGGTATTTTAAATGTTGTATGTGCAGTTTTTCCTCCTGGTAATAAAGTGGCAGCTATTCCTGAGGAAGCGACGGCAAGGGCAATTTTGTTTTGGCTCCTTATTTGAGCCAAGATAACTTTAGTGAGGAAAGTTTTACCTGTTCCACCAGGTGCATCTAAAAACAGCATTTCTCCTAATGAATGTTCTACACTACAGCATACTCTATCAAAGATTTGACGTTGTTCTGACGTCAAATTTGAACAGCCATTTCGCAATATTTCTGCTAACTCTTCGGGGTTGTAATTTATTTCAGATGTATACTCCCTATTAATTCGTTCCCCACCAACTGTCGGTGTCGGCAAGCCGTATTGACTGAGGGGGTTCCCTCCTATACTTGTAACTATATCTTGTATAGCCAGCAAAGCCCTATTATGGCAGCTTTCACGTACTTGGTCAGAAGTTTCACTATTTATATTTTGCTGTCTCAAAAAATCTTCGGCAAACGCGTCTTTATATTTTTGCCACAACTGCCCAGCGTCCGATAGGCCACAAAATGTCAACAAAATGGCAAATAAATGGCGCAAACGATGTGGACTATCACTGACGCATGCTTCGGCTAAAGCATCATCCCAATGCTGATCGCCATCTAATAAATGCCGTGCGCGGCAAGCAGCTTGAAATGTGGGATATTCTATATCGTCCACTTTGCGGAGCTCAGCAAAAGAAGTAGGTCCTCGCACTGTGTGAAGAAGAAGGCGTAAATAATAACACTCTGCATTATTTGGGTGCACCGTGTATACTCTTCCAATCACGTGTTCTTTAAAAATGCCGGACTCGCCTTCTACAGCAGTTCCACGTCTCCTGCGATTAAAAACACCTTGCTGCTTGTTATAAGTATAATAATGTGGCACTTCATTGTACAACAGAGACTTAGCGAAATTGTCTCTTTCGCAAAGGCGAAAGAATGCGAGCAAGGTGGTTTGTCTTGGGTTGTTCATTCTTTCTGCCACATTTTCTGGCTGAAAGTAAACTCGCTGCCCGCCTTCCAGGTGCACGTCAAGATGGATGACTGGCGGATACCTTTCATGAATAGGGAAACTCAAAATGCGCCAAACTGCCTCCGAAGAGCTTATGTATCGGCCAGATTGATACCTTGTCACTTCATCAAATTGGTTGTTATTTCTTAGTGCTATCATGGCTTGATCACTACCTTTATTAACATATTTACATATATATTTTATAGATTCGACGCTATTACAAATTTCAACATTAATGTGTGCTTGAAAAGCGTTTGACAAAACTGGAGAATACGGTACCACCCAACTATTATTTAGAATTATTTCTTGTCCACGGAATCTGACAGTAGCTGTGAAACCACCTTGTGACGGTGATCTTCGCCGGTATTGCGGATACCCATTTTCCCCAGCCATAGTTAGTTCTTTCAGTGCTCTGGGGTATTTTTTTGAGCATTGACCATCTTTCATGCACGGTGATTCCCTGTTTAAGAGGCCACATGGCCCGTGAACCATATGTGTTTTTACTATGTCATGCAAAATCGGATCTGCATTATAGTCCGGAAATTCTGCACTTATGACACTGTCTATAGCATCGGGACGAATTTTTTCTTCCAGCCACAGAAGAATGTGCGCGTGGGGTAAACCACGCTTTTGCCACTCGACGCTATACATAAAACAAAGAGTTGAACCGAAAACTTTCTCCTTTGTAAGTAGATTAATCAAGACTTTGAGTTTTAAATGAAAAATCCTAGCAATAATGTCATGTCTGTCGTATGACGCCTGTCCTGTGAGAAGTGCCTGGCAAATCTCCGTCCACTTTGGATTTGTTGTAAATGTTATAAAAAGGTCCGGCCGGCCGTATTTACGGACGTAACAAAAAGCATCTTGCGTTCGTTCGTGCATATACCGCGGACCGCCTGTGAAACTGGATGGCAAAATAACCAATCGACCCAAGTTTTCGACGTTATTATCTGATTGCATGGCGTCCCGCAAGTGCACGTATTCTTCAGCGCGTAACCGTCGCTGGTTAGTGCGAATATACACTAAACGTTCAGTTTCTATTTTTGCGTACATGTCCACAATAAATTGGCTGAACAAACCACGAAATCGTTGCAAATATACGAAACTGTTTTGCCTTATTTGTAAAAGGTAGGAATAGTATTGTTGAGCAGATATTTTTTTTTGATAATTAGTGACTCTCGTAGTAGGGTTCACTTGGTACAGCCCAAAATTGTACCCATCTTCACCATGACAATAAATTAGTGGATATTGCAGGGCGTCGTAAGCTCGGTGGGTTTCCAAAATGCGTTGAAGGCGATCGTCGCGTGTACGCAACACGATATCACGTCTCTCACACTCCTGGTCGACTAAAACAACTGCAACTTCATCTGCGACGGGTGCATTGTGTCTTCCACGGTGTTCACCCACAGGACGTCTATCGGCACTTATAACAATTTTGAAATCATTGCTGCCTTGTGGAATTGACTCCAATGCAGCTTTGAATTCACGAACGTACTGGTTAACGTGATGCAGCAATTCTTGAAGTTGACCCAAAAGCTCAGCATTGAGCTGGGGAAAATTGTGATTTCTAACATTGAGCTGTTGCGTGTAATCGGATACAAAATAAATTTGGAGAAATTTGGGTTCATTTTCTGGCAGCAAAGATCCAATAAGGTGATAAACTTGACCTTGTACTTTGAAGGTTGGCATGAACGGTCCTTCCGTTATTTGTTTTGCCCCAAAGGAAGTCATTTGGAAAGCACTGTTATATAAACGAATATTATCCAAAAAACGGTTCGACTGGGGATGATCGCCATTCAGGAGACTTTTAAGTAAGTGTGGTGGATCTTGGAAATTTGGAAGAACAATTTTTCCATTTGAGCAGCACATTCCATCTGTCTCTTTCCTCCATTTCAAAGCATGACAAAAATTACAAATTTCTCTCATGTCACCCACGAAAGTAAAGCCAGCATAATTAATTCTAGACGAATATGTGAACCCTGATTTTTCCCTATTGTCCCAAGGTAATAAAATATTTGCATCGTCATTTTCCATGGACTCATCAGCTCCGCTATTTGTTTCTCTATTCATATGGTATCGAGCTCGTTCTATTTCTAGGCGAGATTGACGTTGTTCTGCTGTTTCTGCTCGTCTTAGTTCATCTATTCTTTCCCTTTCAGATGCAAGATAACTTTCATTGTTTCTTTGTACACCTACATAGTTATGTCTAGCTATTTGTAATCGTTCTTCTCTTTGGGAGAGAGATTCAGACTCGCGCGAGAGAGCGTGTCGCTCTCGGTCAGATGACAGACGTGCTTGGCGTTCCTCGATACTCTCTTGAGAACGCAAAGTCGCGGTCCGAGTTCTTTGCGAACTTAAGCGCGACTCCCTTTCTGTGAAAGTCTCTGACTCGCGTGAGAGAGACTGGCGCTCCCGATCAGCAGACAGCCGAACTTCGCGTTCCTGGATATTCTCTTGAGAACGCAAAGTCGCGGTCCGAGTTCTTTGCGAACTTAAGCGCGACTCCCTTTCTGTGAAAGTCTCTGACTCGCGTGAGAGAGACTGGCGCTCCCGATCAGCAGACAGCCGAACTTCGCGTTCCTGGATATTCTCTTGAGAACGCAAAGTCGCGGTCCGAGTTCTTTGCGAACTTAAGCGCGACTCCCTTTCTGTGAAAGTCTCTGACTCGCGTGAGAGAGACTGGCGCTCCCGATCAGCAGACAGCCGAACTTCGCGTTCCTGGATATTCTCTTGAGAACGCAAAGTCGCGGTCCGAGTTCTTTGCGAACTTAAGCGCGACTCCCTTTCTGTGAATGTCTCTGACTCACGTGAGAGAGAGTGGCGCTCCCGATCAGCAGACAGCCGGTCTTCGCGTTCCTGGATACTCTCTTGAGAACGCAAAGTCGCGGTCCGAGTTCTTTGCGAACTTAAGCGCGACTCCCTTTCTGTGAATGTCTCTGACTCACGTGAGAGAGAGTGGCGCTCCCGATCAGCAGACAGCCGGTCTTCGCGTTCCTGGATACTCTCTTGAGACCGCAAAGTCGCGGTCCGTGTTCTTTGTGAACTTAAACGTGACTCCCTTTCGGTGAACGTTTCCGATTCACGTGAAAGAGCGATGTGCTCTCGGTTGGCAGATAACCGTGCTTCACGATCTTCTTCCGATTCCTGAGACCTACAAAGTCTCATCCTTTTCGCATTTCGGCTACGCAGCGAAAGGTTAGTTTTTTTTCTTTGAGGCATTTTCAAGGAAAATTAAAGCAATAAACAAAACTAACAACACTTATGACTGAATAGCCTACAAACTTAAAAGAACGGTGCGTCGAACAGTCTAGTGTGACAACGTATCGTCTGTTCGTGGTCGTGACTCAACGAATTGGCAACACTAACTTACTGTATAACGATTGGCACTATTGGATTCAAACTACGAAGTAAATCAAATACAATCTTTACTTCGTACTTCAAACCAATGACCAAAGTTGACCAAACGAAACCAATAAGATAAGCAAATACTTTTTTTTCGACCAATTTAGAAAATCGATAAACCAAGCAACCAAAGAACTTTTACGACACACGCAAGAACTTTTAAGACACCTAACGAAACCCAATTTGCCTAGTAAACACGGTGGACGTCATCCTCGCGCGGAAAATCTTAACACCGCGATTCAGAAAATGACGTCATTTGCACAACGCCATCTATCGGATTTAGATTTCAACTATCAACATTAGTTCTATTTTTAGTCTTAAGATGTCGTTGCAAGTACTATACTTAATTGCGTAACGTAATATTTTACTTCTTGAACTCACTAAATTAATCATATCTTTTGATAGAGTGAACCGATTTCGATGAAACAAAAACTAAGTTAAACCTCAAGTTGCGTATAATTTTTGTATATAAACATTGTCAGCATTGAATTCGTAGATTTTACGTGATGTGCGCACAAACAAACAGACAAACAGACAAACAGACAAACAGACAAAAATTTCAAAAATGATGGAAATGGGTTCTGTTACTTATCTTTTCACACGCTGGCTATTTTTTGTTTCAATTTCTTCAATGTACAAAAATGACTTTTCTACAGATTTATTATATGTATAGATTTTAAACAGTACCCCATAAAAGATGAGTCTACTTTTGCTAGTCTGAAACCTGGTTGAACTAATAGGTCCCTATTTCTAGTACTATAATTATGTCTTTCACCTCTTTTGCTAAAAAGATGTAAATTTTTCCTTACATACATGATGTTTTCGTAGATATATTGACAAGGCACCGTCATGATATTAATATCCTTAAACAGTTCCCTTAGAGAATCGCGCTTGCGGAGATTATATATGGCTCTGATGGCTCTTTTCTGCAGAATAAAAATAGAATCGATGTCTGCAGCCCGTCCCCAAAGTAAAATACCGTAAGACATGATACTATGAAAGTAACTAAAATAGACTAGTCTCGCGGTACCTACATCAGTAAATTGACGGATTTTTCTGACAGCATAAGCTGCCGAACTGAGCCGTCCTGCAAGAGATGTTAAATGAGGACCCCATTGTAGTCTTAAGTCGAGCGTGATCCCTAGGAAAACTGTTTTTTCGACGAATTCAAGTTTCTCCTGATTCAATATTATCTCACAATCACTACCCTTGACATTTGGTAAAGAAAATCTTATGCACTTAGTTTTTTTCCCATTTAATACTAAATGATTAGCAGTGAACCAATTTTGGACCTGCAGTAGGGCGTTATTTACGTCGTCAAAATTTGTAGCACGTCTATTTACCTTAAAAATTAAGGAAGTGTCATCAGCAAATAACACCATTTGTGGTTGATTTTTTAATCTGGGTCTTGTCCAAGTTCATCCACACACATTAACCCTGCAATATACATATCCCTCGTCTCTTTTTATTTTCAAATCATTAAATTATAATCATCGGTAATCTTATCATCGTTTTAATTTTTTTACGTAATAAAATGAAAAAAAATGGAATAATAAAAAGCAAAGAAAAACTGAACCCGTTTTTTATTGAAATTGAAATTAATCTTATAATTTTAAAAGGAAAGGGAAATGTTTTGCTCGACCTTTTCCTTCTATTTTAATAAGTAAGAAATTAATCCCATCGAAAAATCTAATAAGTATTTTTGTAAGATTTTTATTCGATGGTTTTTCCTTATAATACGATACCGTCAAACGGGAATAAGCGAAGCCTCTTAGTCTTAAATGCCGAAGTTCGGCGCTTTGAATGGGAATATCCATTTCATGACTTTTTTTACTTATGTAAGGTTTCATAGCCCCAGTTTTTTTATTATAAGGAACTGCAATTTGATTCCTTCTCACAGAATTGTTTCCGCTGTAATTATTCACGTTCTTTAATTTCACACTTACCTGCCTACCACATACTAGAACATATTAAAACATGCATGTTACCTGAAGCTAGTTTGATGTTTGTTTTTTCACGTGTTAATTCCTATTTCACTTCTTTGAATGAAAGCCTATCAAACCTTTACAATGAATATCACCGGTCAATTTTCTTTGAAAAAAGTGTAGCCTGCTTGCTCTTTGTTTATGAAAAATAGGCATGTAAGGCGACAGAAAGTAAATAACTCAATCAACTCAGCCTTTCGCAGTCCACTGCTGGACATAGGCATGTCCCACGCGCGACGCCGCAGCACCCTTTTTTTTATTTTTTTGAGGGTGGGAAATTATCAAATAACTTCTCCCGCTCTGGGCAGAGCGGGAGGGCGTGTCAGGCTTTTACTGACTAAAACCCACCCGTGTTCCTTCAGTTGCCTGTGCCAGGGGCCACGGTATCTCTCTCGAACAACCCGCGACCCTGGCAGGCATCGGTCCTAGCGGACCCCGTCAGTTGTTGCTGACATCTCTTTGAGGCGCACGTGGAACACAACGCGCCGTCGACCCGGGCCTGGTCCTTACCGGACGGCGAGCTGCCCATTGCTCGCCGTCCGCAAGCCCGCGCCTACGGTGGCCGCAGCACCCTGTCCTCAGCCTTCCGAAATCATTCTATCCCAGTCATTGGTCCATCTAGCTGGAAGGCGTCCCACCTTACGCTTGTCGATACGCGGTCGCCACTCCAGGACTCGTCTGCTCCACCGGCCATCGGCCTACTAGGCAGCAAAGACGTATGCTACCTCAATAAATTGCGTCTCCATCACAAACATCAGTCCTCAGTTCCATCAAACAACACTCTCACCAAACTAAACCAACTCATTAAACCCCTACAAGTTCAATAAACTATTCGCACCTGTAACTAGCAACTAGTTATAGCTAACGAATAAAATATGAAATCGCTTCCGAATGCATCGAGCAGCGCAGTTAGCGCTATTTTAAAACTTTACAAATCGAAAATCATTGGCGAACTTTTGCGACCAACTTCTCAGCACAGTTTATTATTTCATTTTGATTTTTATTTATTCGTTCGCGATTTTCTACGGCACCACGACGACCAGTGAATTTCAATTTCATTTGATACAGTTAAAAATATTTCGAACGGTATTTTCTATGTGAAATAAGTTGCTGTTTCCAGTGGCTTATTTTAAGTTTTGAAATTCTTAAGTTTAATGCGGAATGGATTTTGCGCTTCTCCGTCTGCATTGACGTGTTATCTTCCTATTTGTTGGAAGATTATTTATTATGTTCACAAACTTGGCGGCATTTCGGGTTCAGTTGAAGAAAAGTACAGTTTAGATGCAAATTATATTAGCTCAAGTTCGCATAGTTGGAAGGATTAACAGGACTATTTGTGTGCAATCTAATTTGTTATTTATCTTAAAAAATATATTACTGAGCGTGGGACTAGGATTTTAGGATCATCATTAGGAACATCATCATTATCCTTATCCTAACTTCACCCACAGCTGAGCGTAGGCGTCTCTTTTCCTGTACCAATGACGTTCCTATGCCAGCCTCATAAAGGTTTTGCCCGCGATGGTAACAATATCGCCCACCCATCTTGCCACCGGACGATGGATATCTCGTCTTCCAGTCCTTGGACGCCACTCTGTCACAGCCTTACTCCACTTATCATCAATCCGCCTCGCCAGGTGTCCTGCCTAAATAACAGAACTTGGTTTAACAGTATCACACAATTTAATTTGGTGCACTAGAAACCCCAAACGAAAACAGCATCTTATAACAAATCTAAACAGAGCATAACAAGAACACAATATTCACAAATTCGAATTTCAAATAAGTCAGAACGAACCGTTACCTCCAGTAAGAAAATGTACGTGTTTGCGGATAGCACACATTGTATCGCCAACAACACGGCTGCCGTGGCTGTAACCGATACGCGAACAATGTGCCTCATAACTTGACTGGTATCGTCTCCTTTGTAACGTTGTTCCTAAAGGTGTATTTGTACATGTAATTTGCAAGCTAACTCCGGATAATTATGTCATTATGAAAAAATATTTTCAGTAAGCTCTATGTCAAGCGCTGGACGTCTTTCGGCTGAAATGATGGCCATTATTTCAAGTAAAGTTTTTCTCACATTAGAGGTAATGTTTTACAGCTAATGGACTTCTGACATGAGGCACTAGAAGCACAGGACGAGAGGCTCACTGGTGAGTACTTTAATTTAGTTCACTTCATCATCATAGACCTTCAAGACCATATCATTGGTGAACAAAGTTCTCCTCCATTATCCGCGACTATCTGATAATGTTTATTCAGAAGACCCCCACAGTCACACAACAGAATGTATTTCGAGCAAATACGTTTCAACAAAAAGACAGTTTCGCCATATTGCCGCTCTTTCACGCGAATTTGCTCCGCTATGGAAATAATTGAGTCGCCACCCTTTTCTATGCCTTCTTTGTGTTTCATCCCATCGTTACAGACACGTATGACATTGTGTAAAAGGTCAACTCCGCTGTAATTATTGCCAACGCCATATTGAGGGTAGGGGCTTTTTCATTTCGGGCCGGGACCGGGCCGGGCACGCCCCGGACAATTCATATCGCAGATTAGATATCGCCGGTATATTGTGTGAATAACTCGTATATTTTTCAGTTTGACCCGCTCAGGCGATGAGAGGATCGCTGATAATCCTGTCTTTTTGGTGTTTCCTCGGGGTTTATATTGATTTACGGGTTTTTCCGGGTACAAATGAGCTGGGAGTTTACCAAAAGAGCTTACGTTGGAACCTTTTTTATGAAAAATAGTATATTATTTAAGACAACTATAAAAGTACAGGTTCTGTTGTTTTTGCCTATTCCCCATGGGAGGAACTCGTGAGCTTATGTATGAATGTAACTATGAGAATTTAGCCTTATATTGATTCTACCAGACAATAACTATGTGATGAATATAGTTATTGTCTGGTAGAATGATAAGTAGCTAATAACAGCACTGTTTGCACACATTATATGCGCTTATAATCACTGTATCATTATATTCTTCTTTAAAAATAAAATTAAAACACGGCAAGCAAGATAAATAAAAGTCAACCTCACACGAAACATATCAGTTAAGGCTAAGTACAAACAGTATAAAACGTCGGAATCAAGTCTCGGTAGGGATGCGCTTGATTTATGCGCGCGGTACAGGCGGCAACACATGTGCCTCGCTGCCTCGCAAGATAGGATTACACGCTATGTGCCTCGCTTTGAAGGTAGCCGTATTACACACTGTGTGCGAGACTGTCCCTGAGAAAACTTACCTGTTATTAAGAATGGTACTGTTATTGTTTAAATAATATTACAGGTAGCGACACAATATGTTATGTGCCTCGCAAGATAGGATTACCTCACTTGGAAGATAACAGTGTTGCACACTGTGTGCGAGGCTGTCTCTGAGAAAACTTACCTGTTATTAAGCATGATGCTGTTAATAAGTGTTTAAAAGCAGTCATGGTACAGGCGGCAACACATGTGCCTCGTGCGATATGATTACCTACAGTCCTATACGTTATGTGCCTAGAAAAATGTGTGTTATAGAAACTTTATACAGGACTATCTGTTACCTAGATTACTTTCTACTTAATACCTACATTTATTTTAAGTGTCTTTAATATCAAAGTAGCAGCTTTAAGTATACTAAACGGATATAAAAGTATATAGGTACGGTAGTTATAACAAAATTACAATAAAAAAAATGATTCTCTGTCTGTTTGTTCCAGTTAATCTACAAAACGGCTTACCCGATTTTGAAGAATTTTTCACTGCCTCGTAGCTGGCGTTATAGGTAGTAACTTAGGCTAATTTTACTTTAAATTAAAAAAATTAAGGTTCCATGATAAAAATTAAAACCCATCTGAAATGCACGCGAACGAAGTCGCGGCCACAGCTAGTTTAGGAATAACATCAAACTTTATATAAGCGTTTATAAGCAATCGGATGGCAGCCTATGACTGTCTATACGAGAAGAATTAGACTGTAAAGTGTTTATAAACAGTGGTACAGGTAGGAACAAAATCTGCCTCGCGCGTTAGGCTAACATGTTATGTGTGCCTCACTGCGAAACAAGAGCATGATAAACTTTTTTTGATTTCAAACTACGTTTCTTTGAATCATTTAAAAATCAAAGAACGGTTTAAAACCCTTATCTAACTACCACAACTTTAAATAATTCTACTATCAAGAACAGAACTAATTATAATATTCCACAAATGCCAAGCTACCCCGACAGTTTGGCAATATTAATTTCAGCATACATTAACAGAATATTACAAGCAAAATATGTGAAAACATAGCTATAGTGAGGAACAAAAGGCGTGCTAATCACCGCTCATTGTTTTGTTAACTTTAATTTTGGAAGTCGGTGTCGTTGGTTGCGCATTTTCGTTATTTGACACCGACTTCCGAAATTAAAGTTATTTTTTTGAAGTCGCTTATTTTTATTTTTTACTTTTAGTTGCACCTACTCTACACAAATTCATACAATACTACTTGCTATGTAAATATGACAGGAAGCTATTAAAACATCATCAATATAAACTAAGTGGAAAAAATTCGCATTATTGAAGCTAACTCAAAAATTGTCCAAGCAAAGTTAATAAAATTTAAAATCAATTCATAAAACAAAAAACTTATAACCGAATTTACTTGCAAGATTAGAGCAACTTTGACAGAAATGTGAGTGTACCATGGTATACTGAACACATCTGCGTACCCCTTTAGAGGGTACACGCGTGATCGTTGTGCGATTGCGTAAACAATGCATACCAATGCGATAGCAACAATCGCGGTCGATTTGCTGGCATTTATTGAAGATTTCCGTTGTCTGTCTCCGAAACTCATCATCAGATTTTTACGAAATTTAAATGGGACCAATTCGAAATAAACTTCTTTCGAACAAAAAAAGAATTTCGCAAAACCGTCTATACAACGTGTTAATGAAATAACCCAAAACCTGAAACTAGTTTGTTTAGAATCGGCAGCAAAATCGAATACAATAATTTTTAATATGGGTTATTTTTTTCCAAAAAATAATTATTTGTCATGCCGTGTCTAATATTTTTTAACGACGCTATACGCTACTGTCCAACGCAATGAAAACAAACAGCGCGGGCGAGGGTGAGGAGAAGGGGTGCTAGAGCTGGCGCCTAGGCCGGGAAGCGCGCCGGCGGCGATAGAGCTACGAATCTGTAAGAAGTAGCGCGACAACAACATTTACAAATATCTTTTACTATAATTTTTGAAAATAAATAATTATATGTCATATCAATTTATTAATATAAAAATCGGTTGGGGTGTCCGAGGTTTTGGGTTATTTCATTAACACTTTGTATATGACAGAATAATGCCCGAACTAACATAAAAAAATTATACAGGTTGAAATTGAAAACATGCCACAAACCAAAATGGGAGATTGTACTGATCATTATAACAGCTTATCCTAAGGGACCAGAGCAGGGCCTCAAGTCTGCTATTACAATAGTGTCAGAAAGGTCTATCATTGATTTCATAATTGTTGATTTTGACAAGTTTGGTAATCTATACTTATAATAAATCTGTAGAGAGGTCAATTCTGTACATGAAATATATTTCCAAAATAACTATCAGCGGGTGATTAGTGATCGATACTGACGCCAAAAATGCAATCAGTAAAATTTTTGTCTGTCTGTCTGTCTGTCTGTCTGTCTGTCTGTATGTTCGTTATAGAAACAAAAACCACTCGACGGATTTCAACGAAACTTGGTACAATTGTTCTTCATACTCCTGGGCAGGTTATAGTATACTTTTCATCACGCTACGATCAATAGGAGCAGAGCAGTGAAGGGAAATGTTGGGAAAACAGGAGAACTTACTCCATTTTTTAAGCTTCCGTCGCGTGTGCAGCCTTAATGGTTAAAGCTACACAGAAATCATGTATGACGGAAATGTTCTCCTTAAAATTATATAAAAAATATTCCATGACAGCAAATGTCTATCTTTTATGGTTGACTCACAATAACACGTGTAACTCCCGATAGCTTAGCAGTTCGGAGCTTTCTGATTATATTTATCTACCCTTACGTTTATAACACTCTCACTCATCCCTAATTAAAAAATGTTAACATTATTACATAAGTAATAAAAAAAATAATCATAGAAATCGGTACAGAAACACCAAAGTTATACATGAAATACGCTAATAAGCCATCGCGCGTGAATACTGAATCATGCTATAAGGATTATTTTTGTTGAATGAGAAATACGCGTTCTCAAGAATCGGCAGAGGAAAGAGCACATCGGTTAAACTCTATGAGAGTTAGTGCTTCAATTTCCGGAAGTCATTATTCCACGCGGACGAAGTCGCTGGCAAAAGCTAGTCTACTAATATAATGGCGTCATTATGACTTTCCAATGGTCAACCACTGACTCTCCAAAGAAATGGCTTAGAATGGTAATTTCGTACATAATGACAAATGAATAAATGTAAAGTTTATTGCTACGAGTATTTACGAACTTCTTACTACTTCAGATTGCTAACACTAATACGTGATATTTAAAAATATATATTAAATGAAATCTAGCATGAAATTTAGTAGTAGTTTTTCTCAGACCATTGACCGAACATTGATCGACCATTATGAATTTAGCAGATTACGAACTTTTAGCAGAATGACAATGGGATCGTGTTGGAATGACGAATTTATAAAAATAGCAGACTTGGGCCCAGCAATCGCGAAAAAAAAATCAGCTGTTCCCTACATTTTGACGAGTTATGCGTACATAAATGTATGGAACAGCTGATTTTTTTTTCGTGATTTCAAATGCAAAATGTAATGCTAGTGTCAACACGATTTTCTTAATAAAAAAGGAAGCTTTAAAAAAAATAAGTTTTGGTCATTGTATTATGCTTTTAACTCAATACTCTAATTGGGGTGTATGAGGTCTTGCGTTAATTATGTTACACCTTGTTATATACATATATTCCTAAACATCCGAATTAAGAACCTCCTCCTTTTTTGAAGTCGGTTAAAATATGTGAAAACATAGCTGTAAGGAACAAAAGGCGTGCTAATCACCGCTCATTGTTTTGTTCAACAAATAGGCGGCAGTCGTGGATTACCCGTGACTTGGAGGTGCTGCTGGCTCTTGTTACACCGCGCCGAGCTGACTCGAAAGAAGTCAAAAGAAATTTTTTCCGAGGCATCGAATTCATCATAGTTATCAGCATGACCACTCCACCACACACATGTTTGTAATTATACAGGGCGACTTGTAATTTGACGTAATCCTTCTAGAGGGCCTACCACCACCTCATATTATTTTAATCTTACTTCAGTGTGGGAAAGAGATGGAGCAATACAGGACATGCAGCTCCATCTCTTTCCCACACTGAAGTAAGATTAAAATAATTCTATAAGAGTGGTGGTAGGTATTCTATAAGAGTAGTGATAGTGTGACCCAATTGCAACAATAAAGCGCCCCATAAAACCTAGGTGAAAATCCATGGGATACGATAAAACTAAATGTTTAGTGTATATTTCAAATTTCCCAGAATTCGTCACTAAATATCACTTTTCTCTAAACTCTCTAATTGAAACGCCTTCATTTGCTATTCTATTGCGTAAACAATACTTTAACAAACCTTTCGACATCACCAAATTTTCTAAAACATCAAACAGTCAAAAGTTACGAGAAGAAGTTTACTAAACATTTTAAAATATCATCTACGTACATAAACAATGCATACGGGCAATGTGTGGCATACAGAGCACAGAAAGCTGTAAGCCACATTTTCAACAGTTCCAGTTACTAACATTCCCGTGTCTTTATATCTATGAAATGGCGATCTTTGTCAAAGCGAATCTACATCTTTATACCCATCTATGAAGCGCACGACACAAAAATAAAATATGCGTAAGACGTCATAAAAAAGCAGTATTTAATAAAAACATTTTGGGCATCGCACCAAAAGTAAAGTTGCCAAAAAGTATCACAGACCTACACAAAATGAGCCAATTCAAATTATGTTTGCACGAATTCTTAGTTGCAAAATGTTACTACTCAATTAATGATTATTTAAATGAAAGATGAGTCAATTTTATCTGAAATGGCACCACAAATATAATTATTATTGAAATTTTGATCTGACTTGTGTGTTATAATAGTTTCACACTTTTTTTTTTACAATTTAATTGACATTCTATTTCATAATGTAACTCAATTTAAAATTTATTATTTTGCTATTAGTACTTTCTTATATTATTTTCACACCTCAGTAAGTTATAATACAATGTACCTTTCATAATTGTAACACCTTTTTAACATGTATTATGCAAATAAATGATTTGATTTGATTTGATAAAGTTTGACACCAGTTATCTAAAAAAATACTATGGCACTAAGCGTAAAAATTACCGGGATGACATCTTAATTAAATCAGCAATTTAACGAGCCACAAAAATTAAATAAATAATTAGGGGTGTCGATGGAACAGTCGATCATGCTCGCAATGGTCGAATTTTGCGTGAATTCATGAAAAGACACAGCAGTCCCACCATCCATCCATCTTTACATACCGAGAGCCCTCCGTTCCTCGGAAAGCACGTTAAGCCGTTGGTCCCGGCTGTCATTTGTGGATCTTTGACAGTCGTTACGGGTAGTCAGAAACCCGAAAATTTGACAACCAGTCCTACCAAGGGGTATCGTATTACCCAGTAACTGGGTTGTGGAGGTCAGATAGGCAGTCGCTCCATGTAAAATCAGCTGTATCCGGTTAGATTGGAAGCCGACCCCAACATAGTTGGAAAAAGGCTTGACAGATGATGACACAGTAGTCCCACCATCTTCTCCGCTTTTTACACTGTATTTCAGGGTTGTAAATCCCGTGCAATAATGCTCTATACCTAAAAACGTTTAACACTTTTATTATCTGCAAGTATGTCCCATCCTTACGCTCGCCACGGTGTACCACAGCCTCTCATCATGGCCACCCTACTTCGTCTGTGGCGGAAACTGTAAAATGTAACCTGACGCAAATTATCTATTTCATAATTTAGCATCGGCGGGGGCCTTTGTTAGCGATTCAGATAAATCATGGCAGCCTCCTGGACCGACGAAGCTTGAACTAATTACTGCCCTAGGAGACTATGCATTTTCAAGTACTCTTGGGTCTTGTGAGGTGGTGGGAAAAATAGGTGCTTCATATCTTGTTTGTGCTTGTGATTAAAAAAAACAAATAAAATTTATAACTATTTATTTCAAACAACTTGTCTGGAACAATTTACATTATACTAGCGCTCAATCTTTAATCCTACTATCCTACTAATATTATAAATGCGAAAGTTTGTGAGGATGGATGTTTGTTACTCTTTCACGCAAAAACTGCTAAACGGATTTTGATGAAACTTTACAGTAATATAGTTTATACATCAGAATAACATATAGGATACTTTTTATCCCGATATTCCCACGGGATCAAAACTTACGCGGGTGAAACCGTGGGGCGCAGCTAGTATCAAATAAGATTATGTGCGCTATTAAGTTATTTAAGAGTTATCTCACTTATAATTATCGTTACAGGCTAAAAACCTACACGCAGACCTCCTCCATTCCAAACTTTCCCACGGTAAAGTAGGCTTTTAAAATGTTTTTAATTTGTTGCCCTTTTTTGTTTTCTAATTGGCACTTGGTGTAGTTTTTTTGCAGATAAGTTAATAACTGATTGGTGAGTCCTTTGATCAAAAGTTTGCAACAGTTAATTACAAAATTGTAACACCTAATGCATTGTGTACTAATAAGTAGTATGCATCTGAGTATCCGACTGCAAAACGTAAACGCAGTGTTTATCAAGGGTAAAACCTACTGAAACTGATTCACCTAAAAATGATAGGCTGTTTTTCGTCATTCAATTGATAGATTAAACTATCAAACAAAAGTGTAGTAGTATTTACAGAAGATAACTTCCAAACCGTAAATTCTAACCATTACACAAGGAACAGTGCATCCAATCTTGACATACCTCCAAACGTAGAATCGCAGACAACCTCTCGAAACTATACTTACAAGAATCTTCGAGCCGCACCGAATACTTCACATTCAGCTGCCGTAAATAACAGAGAAGACGTTTCAATATCGTGGCGCACATATTTTGTCATTCCATGGCCGCGCGTGCATAGTGCGCGAGTGTGGGCGACGTGGCGAGCCAGCGATGTATGCAGTATGCTGTGCTATGGGAAGCATCGAGGTATGCGCTTGTAAGTTATGTGACGTACGGCACAGGTTACTATTTTTAAGCTTCATCGTTGAAGTGTAACTGTTTAATAGATATGTAAACACTGTGTCACACACAAGCAGTCAGGTACCTGTATTAAACCTATTTTTCTTGCTCCTCTCTGTCAATAATGTCAACTGTGAGTCACCGCGAATGGCGGGAAATTGAAGGCGAAGCGTATCCTGGACTATCTAGGACTTGGATATGATGTCTGTGATATGATGAGGATGAGCCTGTGACTCCCATGTGTAAATTGTGACAACAGACTTGCTACAGATATATATATTACCGGATAAATGTAGTAACCATTATAGCCTCTTTTTATTGGGGTTCCGTAGTCAACAAGGAATCCTTATAGTTTCGCCATGTCCGTCTGTCTGTCCGCAGTTTAGCTCAAAAACTATTAGTACTAGAAGGTTGTAATTTGGCATGAGTATACACGTAAATGACGCCAAAAAATTGGTAAAATAAAATTTTGAAAAAAACAATTATTTAGGGTACCTCCCCTACATGTAAAGTGGGGATGATATTTTTTTTTTCGTCCTTCCCATAGTGTGGGATATCGTTGGATAGGTCTTTTAAAAATATTAAGAGTTTGGGAAGACCGTTGTTTGATTAAGTAAACCGTTCGTGACTTATCAAGCTTTAAACTACCAATTTTCGTTAGAGTCAAGTGTCCCCCCTCTACCAACTAAACGGTTGTAGTTAGAAATTCAAATGTCACGGCAGTAGTACCTACCTATATATAACGAAGTTTAAAGGAAAACTATCACACTTAAGTGGGCTTTACAAGTTTACTAGTAATAGTCGACCAACATAAATTTACAGTTGCAATGTAAGGGAGAACATGATTTTCAACTACAATGTTAAGTTTGTTCTTGGGACAAATTCATTCCAACTACGGGACCCTTCATTGTGCGTGGTCCTACATGCACTTGGCCGGTTTTTTTTTAGAAACGGTTTCCTGCAGTGGGATTTCTACTACATCCTGTAAAGTATCCGTTGCACATATTGTCCAATCCACAATACATACATACAAACAGCAACCAATCACTTAGCCCGTAGTATTGAGCTAAACGTTCAATATAATGTACCCGCATTAAAGTAAATGTTCAACATTATTGCATTTTTATTACGTCCAGATAGGTCGCAGATAGATCAGAAACACACTAATGTTTAACGAATTAACAACATCTTTCTGAATTTCTCATTAAAATTTACATTTCTGGTTCAAACCACTGTTTGTAAAACCAAAAGCACATCCGTTTCCCTCAAAACTCAAATAAAACGAAACTCAAATTCAAAATCCTACGAGGTAATTTTAATGAAACCATCACAAAATAATTATCGCCGCGACCAAACTCGCGTTAATGAGATAAAGACGCGTAATGATTGACGCGATTCGGTTCAATATTTTAATGAAGCTACGTTTGAATACTGGTTAAATGGCCGTTGATCAATCAGCGCGTATTGTCCGCGCGGAAGGGGCGAATGGGCGCGGTAATCACGCATAGCATACGTTTGATTTTGTTGATGTAGCTTTTGTCACGTGGCAATGTCCCGGTGATCGGTTTTGATTTACATTAAACTGCATGTTTTAATACGTGTACTAATATTCTATTTTAAAACCCCCACTGTGACAACTTACGTGAAGAGAGCTTGAAGTGAGATATCATTCCGCCTAATGCTAGCGATTGACAGTTCAATTCAACTAAATTTTCACAGTGAGATTTTAACAGATTACATCATTTTATAGAGGGTGGCGATTAAGTCATCAGCATTCGTCAAAGGGGTAATCGTTACCGTTACATTAATTAACTTTCCCTATGAAACTCGTATCTGATTCGTGAAAATGAAATCAAATAGGTAAACCTTGCACGCCACGCTAGTAGACAAACAATTTAGATCCATTTATGAAAACCTTTTTTTTTACAAATTGGATTTAGGTTTTTAGGAAATGTTTTTCATTATGACCGGTTGAATTACCTCCTTGACGAATGTAGAAGACTACTGTATACAGGGCTACTTTTCAATGACTTCAATACCTACTCGACCTAAACGTACGGGACGGCTGAATTTTTATTCGCGATTACGATGTTGGTTCCATGGAGAAAGTTGTTTAGGTTAGTATGGTCACATCCTTATCCACATCCTTAAAGACTGGTCATTGAAAAGTAACCCTGTATAAATATATTTCGCAATCAAGTCGTATCGGGTACGCCAGCGCCATCTGGAAGCGCTCGACAGAGTCTAGCGTGAGTTCGTGCGAGTGGACGGCAGCCCTGCAGAGCGGTGTGGAGCTTCTAATAGACATTGGACATCGTACGGACAACATGTGCTCAGAAACTGTCCCGCGTTCCGTATCCTCGTGCCGTGTACCTACAGTGTGTGATTTGCTGTTTGTAAATTATAATCTGGTTTGAACTGCAAACGGTTTTTCTAATGCGCAATAACCAACAGTACCCGAGGGGCCCGTGGCTAAATAATGACAGCCTCACAGATCGATCGATCAGGTTAAGCTACGCTTGCCGTGACTGGTCCCAGGATGGGGACCACCTTTACATACCGAGATCCCTCCGTGCCTCGGAAAGCACGTTAAGCCGTTGTTCCCGGCTGTCATTTGTGGATCTTTGACAGTCGTTACGGGCAGTCAGAAGCCCGAAAGTCTAACAACCAGTCTTACCAAGGGGTATCGTATTACCCAGTAACTGGGTTGTGGAGGTCAGATAGGCAGTCGCTCCATGTAAAGCATTGGTATTCAGCTGCATACGTTTAGACTGGACGCCGACCCCAACATAGTTGGGAAAAGGCTAGGCAGATGATGATGAATAACCAATAGTACCCATCGTACGCCCACAATAGTAAAATTTGGCTGATGATAACGAGAGAGACGTACCTTCTCCGTTATTTAAGTTACTTTTTATATAACAATTTTTATAATAATATAAAAATATCAAATACCAGAGTAAGTGACATTTTAAGGGTTGCTATCTACTTGGCACAAAATATTCAGAGCATTATAATTCAAGGGCCAATAAACAGAATCTTAAATGGAAACCTTATCCGTCTAGAGAGTCTATTTTTGTAGCAGTACCTAAGGTAAATGGAATTTTAATGGTTGCTCATGCATAATGTAAACTATACATATTGTGTTTAGATATAACAATAGCAAATAAAACTTTTAGAAGCCCTAGAAAGTCTTGCATCGGTTTTTGACAAAAATTACTTTATACACCTACCTTCTACCATATCTACTAATATTATAAATTTCAAAGTAACTCTGTCTGTATTGTACTGTATGTCTGATTTCTATAATATTTGGCAAGCAGATATATGCGGCATCCTTGGGTAGGCTACACACACAGGCAACTTTTTGCCCCGGTAGCACGTTCCCATGGGATAATTTCCGACATCAACGCGGCTGATGCCACGGGCAGAAGCTCTATACCTATATGTATGTTGTGTTCTTTTATGTCCATTGTTAAGCGCGTCACTTGCGAACGCCTGGATCGATTTGGCTATATAATATATCAAAATGTTCGTAATAGACAGAATTAGGTTCTTACAGAAAGAAAACTTGGAAAAACTTCCCGGAAAATTTTCAAATTCGGGAATAACTGAACATTTTTTTGTATGAATTATTGAAATTAAGACAACGTCTGTCGGCTCAGCTAGTTACCAATAAAACACTAATTAATACAAATATCTTTGTACCTTGTACGTGTCTGTGTGTATCGTTTGGCTCATCGTAACTCAAAACCGCCACGACTAACATTATCATTTTATAATAATCCTCTATACTTCAAGTTAAAGGAGAATTTATTTAATTCTCGTTCAGCAGAACGAACGCAAATAAATTACGCAAAAGATTAATCTAATGCACTGAGTCCGATATGATTTATTATGGGGGCAACAGGTGGGCTAATAAGGGTTAATATTGGAAAAATATAGCCGTTTCATTTGAAATATATTGTTGCAAACATGTCTACTTGTGATGCTTTCAATAAAATAACTGTTTTTTTAAAGTCGACTATACTGACCTCGACCACGCCTGATGGAAAGCAATGGATGAGGTCTACGATGGAACGAGCGTGCCCAGAAAATGCCTAAGGCACTGGAACTCCCACGTATCGATGAAACACAGCTGGCTGCTTGACCCCGGACTCCGATGGGAGGGTGTTCGCAAACCAGGCGGGCGTTAGCCGTACCACCGCAAGGGAAAAATTGGCCAGACAAATAAAGGTGTTGGGTGTGACTGTCCAGGATGCGCCGAGCACTCGGTTCAGTTGAGTAACTAGTGGAACAACACTGCGCTACACGAGGATGCTTTTTCATTCATCCCATAATATATATTTTATTTTATATTATACTTAATTAACTAACAAACTATTAAAATAAAAATTAGAAAATATATAATTACCGATAAGGTAAAGGTATACTTTAGAACTAGTGGGAACAAACGAGATTTAAAGTAATATGTAGGTGTGTTATTTTTGCAATAAACTGGCAGTTAATGTCAGTTCTACAAATAGTGTTACAACATGAAGAAAACCACGAATTTATTACTTAAAAAAAACGTGCTTCCTCATTGGCAGTTGTTCCCAACTAATATCATGGTCCCATGAACCCAAAATTAATAAATATAACAGCACAAAATTACCATCATCAGCCTTTGCAGCAGTGCACACAAAACCCTATCTAATCGCACGCCATTCATCTTGAATCCAACTGCTACCAGCCTCCCTGCAAAGATCTTCGCTCAACCGAAAAACAAAATGAAAAAGAATAATAGGTGCTGCTAACATACAAAGAATAGTCACTTAAACTAATTTAAATTAACAATCATCCCTTATTCTCCAAACCTAGAACTCACCTACATATTCCATTTCCAACATCTGCAAACTGTGCCAGCTTCTAAATCGATCAGCGAACCAGAACAGTCCCCAGGTATGCTGCTCAATATTGTGTCAAGCCGAGCTCTGAATCCACACTACCGTGTCGTGTTATGCATTTAATAAAGCCGTAATACCTATGCTAATATCGTGTCACGTGGGCCACTGAGAAGGTGAGGCAGAATGTTTAGTTCGTGGGAATTTTGGTGAAATCTATTTCACGTATTTGCCCGGGGTATTAGCTCGGTCGCCCAAAGGTTTACGTCATCGTCATTGGGCCGAAAGATGTCCACTGCTGAATATAACTTCCCCAAGGTTTCAAATCAGCAGAGGTCCACGCTGGAGGTTTGCCAGAGGGCTATGGAACGGAGTATTCTGGGTATCAAACTAACAGACCGGGTTAGGAATACGACCATCCGTTCCATCACAAAGATAACTGATGTCAGTTGGAAAGCAGCCACGCTAAAATGGAACTGGGCTGGACACATCTGCCGCATGTCAGACAAACAATGGGCCAAACTTACGACCCAATGGGTCCCTCTTAATGGCAAGCGACACCGTGGCAGGCCCAGACGGAGATGGCGGGATGAGCTGGACTCCTTCAACAAGAACTGGTCCAAAGCAGCTCTGAACAGAGAGAACTGGAAAGAGAGTAGGGAGGCCTTTGCCCTGCAGTGGGACTTCACAGGCTAATAATAATAATAATAAGGTTTTACCAATGTATATACCCAGTGATGTTGTTGTGTTATAGGCATAACACAACAACATCACATCATACTTTATAGACTAATCAGTACACGTTCTGATCTCTAGTAGGAAAAACTTTTTTGTCCTGCAGCTTTAAATAACATTCCGCTTTGCAGGCTCTGCTGTAGATAATGCAAGCTCTGGAACCTAACGTCAGTTTTCAGCTCGTTCACTTATCTATCTTCCATGTACGCCAACAACTGATCCGGTTGTCTCGATGTTATGTTAGGTACCACGGACTATCAGCACACTGTTTAATTCGACGTATCAGAAAGCCGTATGGGGACTCAGCGCACACCCCTGTGCATACCTACATAACATTTGGTAGTCCTAATTTTACACCCACACTGGACATACTGCGTTTCCTCATCACACCACTCCACCCGCGAGCTCGCAATATCCCAACGTGCCTATTTGTGTTCACGTGCGACAGCTCACGCGGCCACTTCCTAACACCAACACAACTTTGATTAGCTATAGTTTCACCAAATGTGCTACAAGCCTACATTCTCATATGCATTGGATTTCGGCCTGCGTCACAGCAGCGGATTTATTTCCCATTTATCTCTTTGCAAATATAGGTTGTTGTAAAAATAGGCTCACGTCACTGATAGAAGGGAATTTAACTCACAATATATTATTACGTCACCAGCACGAACCGTCTATTTTTCTTTAAGCCATTCGCCATGTTTATTGCTCTTTAAGACCAGCTCAAAGGATTCCCTGTCAAGTCAACGCTCCAATCTTCATTAAATCTAAGTTCAAAAACGTCGCTTAATACAAATCACAATAAAACCATCCACACTCCGCTGATTATTATTTTCCAACACAAACAACAGAGTGAGCGTCAACGATTCCCATAAAGATCAGCCCGGGGCCCGGAGCCTAAACACGAAACTTTAACACAATTCTCTAAACAAGAAACACCAACTTTCTGTTATTACTCTTCTTTATTTTATTATCAAAAATGTTTACGAGTCATTATACGAACTCCCGTCGTTTCGGGCCTTGATAAAGATAAATTTGCTCAGCAATTGCTCCAATGATTAATGATCATGAACAACAACAGGTGAGCTTTTTATATTTCAGACTCTAATCCTGCCTAGTTACCTACCTGTCTGTATTGTTTTAAATTCGCTCGGGAATGCGCCGTCACTCAGGATGACGCGTCTGTACACTATGACGCGTCTGTGCACTATGACATTTTTTTAATCTATTCGGAAGTGAGGTTGATTAAAAAATCGTGTATTGTTACTGTTTTGGCGGCGAATTGGGAATAGAAGGAATATTCGTTGAGTCGGGTGATTCGTGGACTGGTTTCCGGGAAATTGTTCAGTTGTGACCTGTGAGGGATTTTAGTAACGTTGTGCCAGAGACGTGGCGTGCGTCATAGGTCGATGAAAGCTTGGGAATTACTGATTACTGACGGGTGCGTTCTGGCGTTCTGAAGGCTGTTGTTTTGATCAAAACTTTTTTATTATTTCTCTGTCGTTTTTGTGTCGCCTGTGTCTGCGGTTTAATTTGAAAAGAAAGAAAAATTGGATAATTTAACTCGAATGAATAATACCTAAAACATTATAAATCTATAATTACGACCAGAGAACAGAAATAGTTGGTAGCTGCACGTCGTGACTGTGATAAGATGCTTCCAGTCAGCATGATGCTGTGCTATAGAGGACCCACGGCTTAGCGCTAATTTTCAGTGGTCACCTGAAAGCGTCGTACGGAAACCAAGGCAAAACGGAACGGACGGAATTGTAGATGCAGTCCACTTCCATTTCATAATGCCACAGTAATCCTAACAGTCCCATCTAGGTCTAGCCCCCAAATTTTACTACAGCCTACTTTACTTCAAGTCAAAATCCTTACAAAACGCCATGACAGGACCCGCGATAGTGCTCAGCCAGGAATAGAATGTTAATGCGGAGTGTGATGTGCCAATGAATAAACGATTCCGGTCGGTTTATGCGATACCCCTGTGTTATGACCCCCATGGCTCTCGCTCGCTTTATAAACATGCACGTTATTTTGTTGTTACGGGTTCTAGAGCAGAATTATGGGGTATTATGGGGGCCTTTATTGAAATTATTTAGCCTAATGTTATGGGAGATAGGAAAAATTGAATGGCCGTTGAGTTTAATCACGGGTGTGTGATAAGAGCCTGTTGAAGGGTTGTTGTTGGTTCAGTTTTAATGTAATGACTATTATTATTATTTTATTTTGAGCTTATATTGTACCTCTGTACGGCAAAGGATTTTTTTCCACTCCCCTCTGTCTTGAGCTAGTGTGGAGCAATCCTGTGTGTGGGCGTGCAACTCATAATGATGTAGCGATTGATAGGTTCTCTGCGCCATTAAAATGGATGCCTCTCACTGGAGAGTCTAGACAGTGATATTTTTATCACCGGTAATGTTGACGGAATAATCAAAAATGTATGAGAGTGACATAAGCTACTGAAAAGCTTATTTCAGTCCAGCATCCTAATTGCGAACACACTCAATCACAATCTGAATAATTTTGAAGAATGTTGCAAATCCATTGCTGTTCAAAAACCTTGTCTGCTCAACAGCTTACGTAAGTAACTACCTGTCATAATGATAGCCGTTGCTATTGTTACTGTGGTACGCAATTACCCCGCTGTTGAAAGATATTGTAGAAATACGAAATGCTTTGAAAGCGATTGCCAAGCTTCAGCTTAACTCCGGGGCAGCGGGATTGTCCGAAAGGGTTACCGCTGCCCCGGATCATAAAGGGCTAAGGAAGGAACACGGGTGGGTTTTAGTCAGTAAGAGTCTGACACTCCCTTCTGCTCCACCCAGAGCGGGAGGGGTCATTTGATGATTTCCCATCCAAAAAAAAAAGCTTCAACTTTACTAAATTAAGTTAGGGTTTAACAACCACTGTAAGATCCTAGCAACTGCATACATACAAAGTGTTAATGAAATAACCCAAAACCTCGGACACCCCAACCGATTTTTATATTAATAAATTGATATGACATATAATTATTTATTTTAAAAAATTATAGTAAAAGATATTTGTAAATGTTGTTGTCGCGCTACTTCTTACAGATTCGTAGCTCTATCGCCGCCGGCGCGCTTCCCGGCCTTGGCGCCAGCTCTAGCACCCCCTCTTCTCACCCTCGCCCGCGCTGTTTGTTTTCATTGCGTTGGACAATAGCGTACAGCGTCGTTAAAAAATATTAGACACGGCATGACAAATAATTATTTTTTGGAAAAAAATAACCCATATTAAAAAATATTGTATTCGATTTTGCTGCCGATTCTAAACAAACTAGTTTCAGGTTTTGGGTTATTTCATTAACACATTGTATATAATGAAACATCTTTCTCGCATGGAACAAGTAGTCAGAAACTGCAGAACACCACGTTCTATGACCATTACATACTCGTTTTGTTTTATTTTAGTGACTGTCAACCATTCTTCAAACATTTTTACTGCTCAAGTTATACTAGCTTGCAATATAATCATAAGTTTCTATCTCGTTTTGATCTAAACAATAGTATTTTGCACAAAGTGAACGTCTAGAGAACGTAGTCTCGCTGAAATAGGTTATGTAAATGCAAAGAATATAAGTTCATATCAACATCGGCGATGCAAGCCGCCAGGTTGCGGAGGAAACATACTGGTGCATATTGTGGGGAGAACCGCGGTGACAATTGGCATAGTGAAATCCAATTATTTTCCGACTCAATTTCTCAATACTGAACCATTAATTGCTTTCCACAATATATAAGCTTAGGTGGTAAGCACAATCGTGCAAAGCAAAAGAAACATTTGGAGGATTAGACTCCCTTGAAAATCCTGGTAATATTTTTGGCATTAGTCTTTATTTATTATTAGACTAGGTTTATAGTTCTATACAGGGTGGGCACGGACATCACTACCTACCGCCATTGGATTCAGTAAATAATTCTGAACCCTAATTAAAACAAAAAAAAAACTTTAAAAAATATTGATTTTGTTATATTTACAAAAATGGGTGTTCCATACATTTCAACCTCGTAGTTGTACTTTTCTATGAAACAGAAGAGGTTTTTTTTTTTTTTTGATAATCGACGAAAAATGTCTACGCTAAATCATAAAGTCTAGAATAATGAGCTGAATTCATGGCTTGCGTTTGCACGTCGCGTCGATGTCCTTGGCACCCTGTATGTAAAAAGCATTACCTAATAAGAATATTTTATTGTATACTAGTTTGAGGGAGGCCTTTGTCCAGCAGTGGACGTCTTTCGACTGATGCACGGTTCCAATAAACAAAAACGAATCGTTTTGCTTACCAATTGTAGCAGTTTTTATGGGAATATACATAGATTCTTAAGCTAATTTTACCTGTGATAGCTACTTTCATATGCGAGGGTCTACTATGGAAAGCTATGATATATTTGCATCATTATTGGTAAAGATACAAGAGTCTTAATTTTAACCAACAACGGTCCGTAATTTATAGGAATCGGCCATGAATGAACTATTCTGATAATGCTAAACTCGTAGTTAGGTTCTGACCAGAATGAAAAACGTTGAAAATCTAGTCGCAATCTCATCTCAGCTACAATCAATGTCAAAAATATTGGGCAATTAGAGGTATTTCTGACAGATTGAGACTGAGATCATACTGTAAAGGTTCTTAAAATTACGACAATTGCCATTCGTAAGACACACTCAGAAAAAGAGACACACGCCTATATTTTTATGAAAATAACTCAGTTTGAGATTAGAAGATGAGTCGGTTCCTATAAAACGGCCAGTGGGCAACCAAGATAATGAAACAAAAATTACTAACAACCCCAATTACATACACGTTACTCTACCTGGGAATCAAACCCAAGTTTATTAGCCTGGCGGTAACGAGACGACCTCTATAAAACACGCGTTAAAACATAATTTATATGAAGCTAGTACAAAGGGCCAACCTTGCTGCGCCTACATATTTGAATAAACCAAGCTCTTTCATTATACATAGGTAGGCACACGAATAAATAGGATTGGGATAAACTTGATTACTAAAATGATAAAAAACTTAATTTTATATTAAACTAGCTTTTGCCCGCTGTTTCGTAATTATCCCACGGGAATATATTACCGGCATAAAAATAATCATAATTATGTCATAACCCAGGTTATGGTCTGTCCGTATACCTACCATCGGAAGACAGACGGACAAGCAGAGTAACGTATGGGATGGCTCAACAAAATACCAGCTTTCTGCACTTGATTCGGTGGAACACAGAGCTAAAAGGCTTATAGGCGATGAGACGTTGGTAGCTACGCTTCACAGCCTGGCTCATCGCCGTAACGTTGCTTGCCTGTCGGTGTTCTACAGACTGTATTTCGGAGAGTGCGCGCAGGAGCTCCACGACCTGATCCCACCATCGCCCTTTTACCAGCGGACAACCAGACGTACTGCAGCGTACCATCCACACTTGGTTGACATCCCGACGAGTCGTAAGCGCGTTAGTACTCAGCGCTTCTCCTCCACGTTTATTATGCGCATAGCCAAAGTGTGGAGCTATCTGCCGGCATCTGTGTTCCCTCTCACATTTAACTCGTCTGCCTTAAAATCAAGAGTGAACAGGCATCTTCTGGGCACGCTCGTTTCGACAGAGACCTCATCCATCGCTTTCCATCAGATGATCGGGGTCAATAGCAATAAAATAAAACTTTCTTCGCATTATTAATTTTATAAAGTAAAGGATGAATGAAAACGTCGGTCGTTTGCTGGCCACGTGTTCTTTTTTGGAATAAATAGATAATCTCTAGCCCCAAGTCCCGGAAACCTAATCAGGTTTTCCGAAGAAAGAAAAAAATATTGTGAAATCTCGAGATGGTTTTTTCAACGGAAGACCTTCCTAGAGTTTAGATGACGTCAACAAAAAGAGACTGTTATACCAAAGACTACTATTAAAATAGCCTTTTATTCTTAGACCTACTTGTGGTCTGTTCTCTGATGAAAAAATGGATCAGAAAACGTTCCTGTGGATGCCAATGTGTAGTGCCACTTACAGAGTGCTTTTTTTTGATGATGGGAAATCCACAAATGTCCCCTCCCGCTCTGGGTGGAGCAGAAGGGAGTGTCAGACTCTTACTGACTAAAATCCGCCCGTGTTCCTTCCTTAGCCTTTTATGTTCCGGGGTAGCGGTAACCCTATCGGACAATCCCGCTGCCCTGGAACTGAGCGCTGAAACTGAGTGCTTGGATTTGTTCGAAAAATAATAATAATATCTTTATTCATCAAGTAACTTGACTCAGTTGTGTTAGTAACAACATTCCTTACCCTTATGTTAGTATAATAGTATTCCTAGTTCTTATCTCTTAGCCTAAAACCATGAATAGGTACATGTGAATCACTGCCACACGCCTAACAGCGAAGTGGACAGCTTGCACCAGCTACTCACATACAAACAATCAAGTCTGCTCGCCACACAGCACAGAATAAGGTTGGGGCTGGCCCGCACGTGGCGCACCAGAGAAACGCAGCGTTTTTTCATCGTTGCGCGTTGTATATAAAAACAGTCGACTCGGCGAAAACCCCAAAATTCTAATTACAAATTACCTTATACATGTTTTTCATTTGACAATGAGGTTCATTTTATAACCTCAAATTTCGTCGATATTTTCTCAATTACAATTTAAGAATGTTATTCAAGCAACTGTTATTATTATTATTATATCCGTAGGTACGCAAAATACGCGCATTTACGTAGAGTTGCGGACACCAGCGCGTATTACTTATGCAATTATTGTTGTAAAATGTGATGTGATAAATTTGAAACCTTCAAAATACTAATGTATGTATTACTGATTCCTTTTAGTGAGTGATTGTGTAAGAATGTAACCTGAACAGGGTTTCTTTACAATATCAGCAGACACTTTTGGAATGTAAACCAGCACGGACCTGCCACAACTTTGCCCCCGTATATGGCTGTCCTTCAGCTCGGCACTTGTGCCGCGGCGTCTCTTGGCAAAGCACCACTATAGTTCTTCTCAAATTGTGATTTATTCGCGACAAATGTCGAAATAAACCGTCGCCGCCGTTTTATATTGCAGCCCCGTGCGCCTTTTATTTACATCGCACTTATAAAGATTCGAGCGTTTGTAGGCCACCGCGAGGTGAGGAAATATCTACCTTCTGTGACCATTCTATTATTCTTCTATTTCTTCTTCTTCTTTTTCTATTTTCTACGTGGTGTAGTGTAAGAATATCAAGTAAAAATAAAATAGTGACTGCGTAACATAACTAAATAATAGAAAATATGACAAGAGGTGTGTCAGTTTCATACCGACGCGACGATATGAAAGTGAAAAGTTTGAAATAAATAAAAAAACAAGGTAAAATCATTATTTTTAGATTAAATTACATAAAAATACATAACAATTTTTGTATGTTTAATACTCTAGATTGCGGTAAATTAATCGTCTACAGAATTAAATATACCTATGAGTGTAAATATTATTTCACAATAGAATTTGAAATGCTTCCCGTTTAACTGAGGCTATTGTAAAAGGTACCAATCCTGCATTTTATTTGCATTGACTTGAATTGTTACGGTCACGACGTAATAAAAATTTTAAAGCACATTTTATTTCTCATAAACATTGACTTTTGTTGTTCATTATTTCCGAACAATGAAATTACAAGCCTGACTGGATCCATTTTTGTCGTAAATTGGTAAAATATAAGTATAAAATGCTTTTCTGTATTTTTTCCTGTCCATGTCTCAAATGCCTGAAATGCTTATATTTAAGTATATAACGGCGCAGAATAGCCTTTACCAGAAGTGGTCATCGTATTATTAGTGGTTCAGCGGCTTGAATAATCATTAGCTGTTGCAGCAGTTGGTCGTGGACGTGGTACGATACCAGCTCCTCTGGCATCTTCAGTCAACAGTAATCAGCCAGTGTCAGTCTTATCCGACCTTTTCGGTAGTTCCAGTAACTTCGTAACAAAACTAGACAGCGTCACTTGCTCCAGCTAAGTATAGATTCATTCAACACTTCTTGTTAGATTTTATAGGATCACTAGCTGACCCCGCAAACGTCGTTTTGCAAAAAAAAACAAACAGTAGCCGATTCTCAGACCTACTGAATATGCATATAAAATTTCATAAAAATCGGTCAAGCTGTTTCGTTTTTTTTTTTTTTCGTTTTCGTTTTTTCGTAACTAACATTGTGACATGAAAATTTTATATATTAGAAGATAATATCAAACCCTCGGTCATCATAGCCCTCCATATACAGTCGATCTTATAAAGCGCAAACAAGACGTAGTCGAACTTTAATGGCAATTTTGTACACCCTTTTTTTTGTGTATGGGAAATCATCAAATGACCCCTCCCGCTCTGGGTGGAGCAGAAGGGAGTGTCAGACTCTTACTGACTAAAACCCACCCGTGTTCCTTTAAAACCGAATTCTTCAAATATGCTAGCTGGCAGAAAAGGCATGATGGGGAGTAGTTCCCCAGGCCACTTTCATAACAAGATACCAAGCACATAAACTCTACTACTAAACATTCGCAAACACTATTCCATCCCATCCCCAGCACGGAACTACCCGCTGATAGTATAAACCGTTAATATCACAAACATTGTGTGCCGTATCCTGCCCCAATTATGGGCAGCATCGCGCTCATATATATTTCAGTATTTACTCGCGGGGAAACAAAGCGGATTTCCCTAGAATAAAGCTAATAATACCGAAGTATCGGGGAGAAGTGCGTGGAAGAAGCGGTAAGCGGATTTTAGGAGTAAATGAATTTGGGAAATAGTATTTCTTAATTGAAAATATTTATATTGGATAAACTTCTAATACTAATTAAACTATTAAAATAAAATCATAATATCCTAAACTAACTAAAACTATTAACAAACTAAAATATGGCGTCAAAAAATTCCTCCGCATCGCTGTCGACTGGTAATGACTGGCGGCATTGCCACGTTGTATGGCAATACTTAACCTCTGGCCAAGGTAAAATCCAACCAGCCGTTTGGAGATTTCTTGTCTTATATGTTTAATTTGATGTCTTCTTTTGAAAGGAGAGAATCTTTCTTTTTCCACAAGTTATTATAATCATTATTTTTCGTAAGGAAACTTAGTAAAATAATTATCAACCGTAACGTAGGTACCATTTATAACATAGCGCGTTTATAAACGTCTCGTGTTTGGTTGTTTGTATTATATCAATTTAATTATTTCAGGCAATTTGTAAAAAAAATTTTTTTTATCAAAGTAGCCATAATACTCCGCTTCTCCAAGCTTTTGATGTTACATAATATTTTGCTATGATAAGCCTTCATTCGTGAGTTTACGTTATATTTTTTTTAAACATGTAGCACCCGCCCGCTTCCTCCAGTCCCTCGACCCCCACGGCCCCCTAGTCGTCAATCCCGAGCGCCCGAGGCGAGGACTCGTTGTTAACTATGACAAACACAATTACCCACTACACACAACACAGCTCACCAATACATACAACACAGCTCACCACTACACACAGATCGCAGGACATCACTTACAAGAGCTACAAGTGATTACGGTCACTACCAATCACTTGATGAGACCCTGGTTTGCAGTTAGATCTGGTTGAAATGTTATGTAGTCTTGTTGGAAATATTTGTAGGTCTATGAGGTTTAAAGGTCAACTTTTGTTGTTAAAGTTGGTATTTCGAGTATATGGACTTTGAGAATGGCTGTAAAGGAAAAAATGGAATGAAAAATGTAGTAAGGTTTTGACCTTCAATATACTCGTACCTACATCATCAGATTGCATCGACACTATTCTTTGCGCATGCACTCCAAACCGACAGTTTGAGAACATTCATTGAATAAGCCCGACGAATGCATAACCTCTTGATTTTTGGAGTCAGTTAAAAAAAAAAACAACTTCCTACCCACAACTCGTTCGCCACACATCTACCTATATATATAACCTCACTAATAATATTACCCGGAAACGTTCCATATCACAACTATATGAGGAGTACACCGGCGGAATTCCGAGCAGCCGGAATGATGCGGGAAGAAAATAATGTATACGCCCAATTAGTCTAACGTACGGTTATCCCGGTCCATTCGGTACATAGCAGTGAGCTATCCGTTTCTTTATTTGTCCAGTTCAGATGATGAATATGTTTGGGGCAGATTGAGGAAATTGCAATGGTTGTAGGATTAATAGAATCATTGTGTTATGAAAATAATAAAGTGGTATCCTTGATATGTACTAAAGAAATTTTTTGTTATCTTTCAGCGGGTTCTTAATTCCTCATCACGACCATTGTTTGTATTTACTTGTATCTTTCTTGACTCCTAAAAATTTCGCAATACTAAAATATTCAGTGACAACTTTTGTTTCTCACGTCAACCTGAATTTTTCAGGCCTCCGAATATTATTTTGATTTCGACGCAAAAATCCAAACAGCCCCAAAGAAGGACAGCATTTCCATCAAACTAAATCCTAAGCGAAGCATTAGCGACACAACAAACCCAGCTAGTCAGCAAAACGTCCGAACACGCGTAATCCGCTAACCCCCAAATAAATAACGCATAAAGGTGGGATCGTGACGGGCGGCCACATTCCTCATAATCCTGGGTTATCTTTATGAAAACTATCCGCTGTCTGCCATCAGTATGCTGTGCTCGACGCCAACCAATCCGTCAGCGGCGCGGCACGTGATGCGAATCGCTTCGTGGGACAACGAGGTATTGAGAATGGAAATGCTATCATTTTGTTTTTTGATAATATGGATACTTCGTTGACTAAGCGTTCGTCCCGTGCAATGCACGGTAGTCAGTCACCCAACTCGCTGATTGGCTCATCTTTTCCTGAAACAATATTTTTCTATTCCTCGTCACAAGGAAGACATAATGTATATCCCTCTATACGTGCAGCCCGTGGGCAAAGTATACTCGTGCGGCATACAGCGCCCTCCGCGTCCAGTTCAATAACGCGTTCAGGGGGCCGATTTTACTAACAAAATTGTTCAAAAATCGCAATAGAACCACAGCTGAACCACGGCTGTTAAGCGTTTTCATATTCTACTAATGAACAACGATTCAACTGCGGTAACGTTTTAGTTTAAGCCAACGATCGATCGAAATAATTTCAAAATATATTCTGCTAACAAAATCGAACATGAGCGTGACGTTTAGTCACATTCTACTGTTATTTTGACACTTGTTAGAATCGAATGGTCTAAATATAATTTTGTATTCGAAAATACTTTCGGTGACATGTTTATAACATTTTTAGGTTCAACTTTTTGAAGTGAAACTTCTTTACGCACGCTTGACTTGGGGAGTAAGCTGGCGAACGCGTGACGTAAGCGTTACGAAAAGTGTGATCGGGCAAGGCGAACGGAAGTTAAGTGGGGGATATAAGCAAGAGACAGCAGTGCGCGCGCACATTTTCTTTCTCTCTTCCTCTCATAGCCAAATACGTTCCGTATATCTAAGCAATAGAAGATCTATGCAAAAATATTAATTTACCAATGAAACCATGAAATAAATTTAAATATTTGTAGAAAATTAATATATGTATATGTGTATACATGTATATATTGTACACACATATATATATATATACATACAGATGGAGCGAAAGAAGTTTCACTTCAGTCGTGTGGTCATAAGCACACTCGTTTTTTTTCTATGGTATTATTAAACATACTATTTGGCATGTTGGTAACACAGTTTACCCGCTGTTACGTTATGTTCGCGGAGGCGCGCACCGATTGCTTTCATACGACGATGCGCAAGCGGTGCGCGTCTCTGGTGCGCAGAATGCGGGGCAGCGCCAACACTGTCCTGGCGATGATCGCCAACAGACTGGATTGCCCTTATATTTATTTATTGATTTAAACTAATTTTATTTTATTTTTTATAAGAAAAAAAGTAGATATCCATCAATCCGTATATACTTTACAGTATTATAATAACAGAAATGTAAATAATACATAGTAATTTCAATCAATTGATACGCCAAGCAAACGCCACTCATGCTTTTATGAGAGTATTTCCTATTTAGAGTTGGTGTACGTAGGCGTCTCAAAGAACCAAATTTTTTTTAACAGGCCAGGATATCTACATGATTGCCTACAATTGGTAATTTACTGGAATTTAATATACACACATTTCACAGACTGTCTTAAAAATTTCAATAATTTGAAAATATTCTGATAAAAGTGCATATAAATATAGCTAAACTCAGATACGGAACCACTTCCAGTAATATAGTCAGTATGTACATCTGCGCTGTTATGAAATGTTACGAACACAATCGTTATGCTTCGCTATTGACTTAGATTCAATGACGTCATTGGCTGGACATGCCAGCCTTTCGCTACATCTACCAATGTACACTTTATTTGCTTTTTAGGGATCCGTAACAAAAAAATAATACAAATTAAAATAGCTTGTTCTGTTAAATCGTTTATTTTTTTAATTTTCGGTGCGGGTTGACTCATCTTAAGTTGATGCCATTACCGCTTAAGCACGTCAGAGGGTTTTCTTCCCTTTGCGAATCTTCTAAGGAAACAAACACACTCTTTTAAAGAAGTTATATATACTATATAAACCCGTCGGGTTTGGTAACAGCAAATTGCTGGCCATAAAACTTACTTGTTAATGTAAGAAGTAGTAGATACAGTGCTACTAAACTCTGATTATTAATTTGCTAGACCAAAATGACAGCTAATAAATATACTTAATAACAATAAATAAACAAAATATATTTTATTTGCTAAAAAAAAAGTAAATAGTAAAGTATATCTTGTTGACAAAAAAGTTCGATCGCAGCATTTTAGTCTAGCAAATTTTCCCTGAACCGTCTCCGGAGTTGGAAAATGTATCTCCAACCTAGTAAAGTGGGGCTACCTCGACGAAACGGCAGTAGAGTGTGTTCCACCTCCTAACCTGCCATCTGAGTGACCTCTGCGCTGCTACCGGTGACGCCGTGGAAGTGGCGAAGTTTTTGGGCAACAACGTCTAAAATTCCGTTGTCACAACGACACGAAGGAGAAGAAGAGCAAATTAAAAATCAGAGTTGACAAGGGGCGCTGTTGGTAACCATTTTGTGAAATGTATTGAAATAACAAGATGGCGGCGCTAGTTCGGATGTTTGCCGCGCACCAAAAGATTCTCGTACAGGCTTACCGTACTAGAGGGCTTAGCATCGTTCTCTCTACAAACCCACCTACCCGATTATTAAATATTACCTATACCTGATTGACCTTTTTCAGCCACGTGTAAGTAAAGTTTGCTTTAACTTAAGTAATTGATAGCTGTCTGCATTTGCTTGGCTCGGCTCAACTTAAATATAGCGAGTGCCCTTTACATGCTCCTGTTAGTTATATATTCATCCTTCGTCTCAACTGCTCACTTTGATATATGTACTAGAGCTAATCTAGGATTAGATTTTGTTTGTATTGTAATAAGTAGGCAGGGTTTGTTTTGTTGGTACCTGGTTTATGAAGGTATATGTTGTAGGTATATAAACAAGCAGGCTGATTGCTTACCTTGGGAGACCAGCGCACACCAGAAACACCTATATATATTTTAAGGGCCTATACTACCTCAAATGGCTTAGCATGATCCTTCGTTATGTCGAAAATACTGCAGCATTAATTTTGAAATAAATATATGGTAAAGTTGAGGATTAATGTTAGGTCTTATGTTAGACGAAAACACGATTTCATAAAATTTTCTCGATAAAAAAAAATCCAAAGTTACCTCCAAACCAAACAATAAACCGCTGGTATTCAAAAAATACTTCAAATTAGATCATGAAACTTTGTATACTAACCGAACTAACTATAAAGCAGGTCTTATGTTATTTACTTTTTTTTTATCAGCATTATTTTCACCGTAAAAAGCAAATACCTAAACTATTGGCGCTGCCTGCCGCCTAGCACCGCACTCTGTCTCGCTCTCACTCAGTCCGCGAGCAGTATCGTGCGAGCGAGTTAAAGAGTGAATTTTAGCTGAGGTAGTGTAGGCTCTTAATGACCAACAACGGTAAAGTTTTTTTTTATCTTATGCCGTAATATGATTCAGAAGCTTTTACTAGAGCATTCTACGGTTACACCAAAACCCTAGACAAACATAGAACAATCATGGAGGTTTAAAGCTGGCAGAATCGACCCATATATATGTAATAGCTTTACAGCTTTAACAAAGTAGCTTAACTTATGCGACTTCCGGCATTTCTATTTGTTCTTTATTTACCGTGTGTCATTTATAAAATTACACCTAACGAAACTTAAAGAAACTTATTAACGACTCAAACGATAAGAATAAAACAAAGTGCGTAATATAAAGTTGAAGTTTGAAAGATTCAATCTTTTCTGAGAAAAACAGCTTCTTTTATACAACTTACACGCCAAATACGACCCCTAGGAATACTGGGACATAACCTAGCATGTTCTGGGGACTAGTAACGATAGATGCAACACATACACACGTATGCATACACGGTATTATGGTACTATTAAGAGTCTCGACGGATTAAGGTAAAGATAATTGGCCACATGAGTTGGAACATTGTTGAAAACTTGAAAGTAAATACCTAATAATTGTCAAGAATAACATTTTTTCTTCAATAAAACATCTGTCAATATTTAGGTCTATGTAAAAAGTGGACAAAAATGATCAAAATCCTTTGCTTTTTTGTTAAACCTATTGCAATCACAAATTAATTTACAAAGCGATGCGCTGATTTTTTGGCGTACATCTGCGTAAACTAAAAACAATTGCCAACACAACATTCCCTCGCCACCAAACCGCAATCCATCACAACAAGGGCTTTAGCAATAAAACCCGACTGGAAACATCTATATTTTGAAGACATAAAACTCATATTTGAGCATCTGGCTGCTCCTGCCTCAATATCTCAGCGGCAGGACCGAATACTTGGTGTTTTTCTCCCTTTTTCCAATTTCCCGGGGCGTGCTCGCAGTACCGTATTTATTATTATTTGTTTTCAATTGCAAAGTAATCTGCGGACTGCAGATGGCGTAAGATGAGAGTCGCGTGCTCAGTGCTGGCTGGGGCGGGAACGCGCCGCGCCATTTTGTAATGTCTCCGGATCGCGATCGAGATTTGCGTGAGCTCCCGACAGTGTAAGGTCGCGGTTATGTGCGGTGTCAGCGGTGAGGTGTTTGTTTGAGGTTACATTATATCAACTGTTCCCGTCTAGTGGTATTTTCGGTTGACACGACGGTCTGTTGACTGGGACGTGTAAACCGAATAAACATAGACTGTGCAGCTCTTGCTACACAGTCTATGTTGTAATTTAAACTCAAGCTCAACGTATTTATTTCAATCAAACCATTTACAGGTACTTTGAGGGGCTCATGGCTAAGTAACAACAGACGCGCGGGTTGATCAATCAGGTTAAGCTAAGTTTGCCATGATCGGTCCGTGGATGGATGACCATCTGTACATACCGAAACCCCTGCGTGCCTCGGAAAACACGTTAAGCCGTTGGTCCCGGCTGTCATTCTTGGATCTTTAACAGGCATTACTGGTCGTCAAGCCCGAAACTCTGACAACCAGTCTTACCAAGGGGTATCGTGTTACCCAGTAACTGGGTTGTGGAATTTGTGGAGGTCCGATAGACAGTCGCTCCATGTAAAATACTGGTATTCAGGTGCATCCGGTTAGACTGGAAGCCGAACCCATTATAATTGGGAAAAGGCTAGGCATATAGAAACGGGCACTTTTGAATTGTCAAAGAGTCGGTCAGTTAGGCAGAAAGTTGAAGCTAAGCTCATTCCAAAAGTAGATCTCTATGGCGAAGACCGGGCAAGAAACTCCAAGGATGCTTTGCGACTTGTGGCCTGGCCTAACGTGTGATGGATTGCTGGGAACTAAAGAAGTAGTGGGATGGCATAAAACAGTTAATTAATTCAATTATGGGGATATGACCTAAAGTGCGGTCACTGTCGAACTCCATAGAAAAGAAAAAGAAGCGTGATGACACAACGTTGGTAATTTATTGCAAAATATGAAGCAATTATCTATTTACAAAAAATCTATTGTTTGGACAAAAAAATTAAAACACTAGTGCTTTAGTATGTTGCTTTTAGAATAATCTGACAAAAAATCAGAATGATTGTATGTATATAACTATAGTTTTTATGGTGAAAAGAAAGTTTTTAGAGGTTATGATTTTTTTCTATCGTATAAAATTTGTTGTATTATGTTTTCAACACACCATCTATCTAGCATATATCCAGAAAAATATCATATTTTTTTCTGATTTTGTTTACTGTAGTCGATCATATACCTGCACCTGCCATCTAATCTCTTCACCATCCTTGGTTGACTGGTAGAGAATGCCTAAGGCATTAAGTCCGCCTTTGTACCTTTTTGTGCGAAAAGTTTAAACAAATAAATAAATATACTTTTAGCCAATAAAAAACTTGCGTTATTTGCGTTTAGGTCTTGTAGGCCCCTTAACACACAATTTTGAAATATTTCAATCATTTGCAAGAGCGACCTTTGCCAGCATTATCGACTGTTTCATCATCATTATTTTTCGTACTTCATTAAATAGCTGATTAAATGAAGATGTCTTCTCCGTATTTTGTACGCTTAGTGCCATAGTAAAATTTGAGAAAACTGGGGTTAAAAATTCATGTACGACTTTTTAAAAATTCTTGTTTTCATCAACTCATTATAGTTTTACATTCATGAACAAGTTCTAAGATGCATAACTAAATTGTATTGTCCACGTCTTCGTGAACAAATACCTCATTATGTCAGACGCGATTACGGAACTGTTCGGAGCAATTTTGAGGAAACTCTCAGCTACTTTATTAGGTGACGTCATTTTATGTGCTATGAGGTGTATTCAATCCATTCGTTGAGCAAGAAAATTGTGTTTACATGTAGTTTTGAAGTCTGGCTTGGAAAATAAGATATTTGTGTCAGTAGCCTACAGTATTGAGCCAGGACCGTTGACTGAGCGTAGAGGACTAAAGAATATGTGAATAAGTCATTATTTTCACAATAAAATGAGCTACGTCGAACCTGAAAGTTACTAACTTGCGGGCTCAAAACTTTTTTGTATGTTCTAACTTTCGGGCTCATATTTCATAACTCATTTTATTGTAAAATATTGACATATAAGCTTTCTCCACGTATGTAAAGTAGGCTGAGTAGATTTTAAATAAGGTTTCGATTTTAAATGGCAATAATTTTAATGTGACTTCTTTTTGTTCATGTTCTAAGTAAGCGTTCCTATTTGAAGTTTAGAGCTTACCTTAAGAATATTTTGCAGGAACAATGGTTGCACACTCAATCGAATGTCTATAAAAACAATTTGACATTGCCAGCGCCCTTATTCGTAGCAGCCCTTACTTAGTAGTTTAGTTAGTAACACTTTGTGAGTGTTAGTACTGACTTGCTGTTGACCTTACACTCACAGACACATACCACTTTACCTATGTATTGGGAACTGGTATTGCAAACAGTGCAAGAATACAATCAGCAGTGCTATTCTGTAAAAATCTCACCGTGAAAATTTAGGTGAAGTGAGCTGTCATTCCACCTGATATTAGGGATTGCCCCTATTGATAGCTCACTTCATGCTCACTTCACCTAAGTTATCACGGTGAGATTTTTACATCATCGACCGGCTGTTAATTTAAGTATTTCCTTTGATTTTTCAACGAGGCATATAAGTATTTTAACCAATTAAATATTTGCTTTATTCCGACAATGCTGTAAATCCATATTTAAAACATGTTTCAGTACAATACAACCAATAAATAAACGTTGTTCATTCCATTCGGAAATATAAATTGACAACGTTTTAACGTAACAGTGATTATTTTTCAGATTGTCATATTTATAACAAGCTATGTGGTTTCTCTTTAATATCTGTATAATCAAAACCGGGTTGACATATAAAATGTATTTTATTTTACGCTTTATCCAATAAGTCATTTTTTTCCGATATATTAGTAGCTTCTGCCCGCGACTCCGTCCGCATAGTTCCCCCGCCCCGCCGCGTCGCATCGCATCACCTGGCCGCACTGTTACGTCGTTTTCGCATAGCGTTTTTTTTTTCTTTTTGCTCGTATTTTAAGGGTCACAGCGTTATGTTAAATAGCCTATAACTTTACTCGGGAATTGGGCTATCAAATGCAAAAAGATTTTTTTTTAATCCGACTGGTAATTCTAGAGATTAGCGCGTTCAAACAAACTCTTTAGCTGTATTATTAGTATACTATATACACGGTTATTTTTTAATGACCAGCCAAATTTAAGGGTGTGGTACAGACCATCAAACTGGTCAACTTTCTCCATGGGACCAATATCGTAATTGCGAAAAATTTATCAACTGTCCCATAGAAAACTTCAATACCTACTCGACCTAAACGTATGGGACGGCTGAATTTTTATTCGCGATTACGATGTTGGTCCCATGGAGAAAGTTGTTCAGTTTGATGGTCTGTATCACACCCTTAAATTTGGCTGGTCATTAAAAACTAACCCTGTATATAGATAATATTATGTTACCAAATCCTGAAATCTCTGGTTGTGATAATCTTCTTACTATTATGACTACCCTGAGAATTCATGGAATGTTAAAAATATACTCGGGGAGAAGTGAGCATGTCTCATCTGAAATCTGATATCACACTAGGTTCTGCCCGCGACTTCATCCGCGTATTTTTCCTCCGACCCATGCCGTCTCATTGCTTCACCTGCCCGCGCTATCACTTTGTTTTCGTTTAGCTATTTTACTGACTCTTTTTCTATTTGCTCGTCTCCTAAGGGTCATAGCGTGATGTTAAATGATAATGATAAATGATTTTATTTCAGTATTTAGGTTTGCATAAACACTTCAAACATATTTTAAAAATTTCGCCGATGTTGGCGGGAAGTGGGACAGGGCGGGTCATACTTATAGGATGCATCCAAACAGGGCCTCAAGTCTGCTATTACAATAGTGTCAGAATGGTCTATCATTGATTTCTTAATTATTGATTTTGACAAGTTTGGTAATCTACTAATATAATGGCGTCATTATGACTTTCCAATGGTCAACCACTGACACTCCATTGAAAGAAATGGCATAAAATGGTAATCTCGTACATATAATATAATGACAAATGAATAAATGTAATTTTTATTGCTATTTACGAACTTCTTACTACTTCAGATTGCAAACACTAACACGTAAAATGTAAACATATATATTAAATGAAATCTAGCATGAAATTTAGTAGTAGTTTTTCTCAGACCATTGCCGGCCAATGATCGACCATTATGAATTTAGCAGATTACAAATTGGTTTGGAATGACGAATTTATAAAAATAGCAGAGTTGGGCCCCAGATGGGCCAAAGTCGTCACACAGTGGGTGCCTGAAGACGGGCGTCGGCAACGAGGCAGGCCTAAGAAACGTCTGGCGTGACGATTTGGACTCGGTCCTAACCGATTGGACGGAGAAGGCACAGCACAAGGATAGATGGAAGTATATGGGGAGGCCTTTGGCCAACAGTGGGACAGTATAGGCTAACGGGAAAAAAATATATTATGACTTTTCCTATCTGACTACTCTAAGAAGAGAGACCGAAATAAACTCAAAGAATTTGGCTATCAAATGCAAAAATAATATTTGAAATATTACGCGATTAGTGCGTTCACACAAACAAACTCTTCAGCTTTATTATTAGTATAGATTAGCTTATGACAATGTTGATTACAAATTACAACCAGAATATTTTAATTGTAATTAAATACAAAGCAATAGTAGGTGTTGTTGCTACAGCATTAACGTTTGAAACGTTCCAAAAAATTTGGTATATCAGGTAGAGCTTAAATATCTAGTGGCGTTATAAATAAGCAAGGTATTTTTGTAATATCATAAGCGTTTACAATTGTTGGTGAGCCTATTAAATCCGCCCCCGCTCCCGCTCCTACCACCCAGCCCGCTAGCTAACAGACAGACTCGTTCGAATACGCCAAAATTGAGCCGTCAATAGAAGCGAGAAGCAAGTGATTAAAATGTGCCTCACCGACGAAGCTTTTTATTTGCGGCGCAGGTCAAACCTAGATAGACTGATTTCTTGCTTATTCTTGGCATTGTTTACGAAACAGGGGTTTTAACAAATAAGCTAACGGCTTCTTTAAGAATATTTTCATTTAGATTTGTTTGTTGACTTATTCAGATGCAGTTTGGGAAAAAGGTAGATGATACCTACTTTGTATCTATAGGTATGAATATTTTTTGTTTGTGGGGCATAGAATTTTGCTCTAATTCGTACAAGTTTCTTAGCAGCGAACTTAATTGATTGATATCCGGCGTGTGCCTCCATACAAGCTGTGTTACAAGTTCTAAACTTGATAAGACCTAGGAAGTGTCACATTAAACAGTTCATTCTTAGTCTTATTTTAGTTTTCTTTAACACCATCCTTCAAGCGAAGCTAAAGTAATATTCTATCACGCCTGGTCAATGATATTAACTATAAGTAAAAAGTGGTAGATAAGTTATTCCTCAAGTGGCACGTCATAAATTGACTAGTTAGTTAAGTTACATACATATTGTCGTGTCTTCGTTTACGCTCCCGATAATTACGCCACGCCTTGCTACTTCCACGTGTCACAATTATTACACAGGCTAGCAGGAACATCGATGCGATACCCCCTAATATGATTCTGGACTGGGTTATTAAACCACCCTGTATAGTGTGACATTGTCCCGTTTTGTAAGATTGAATGTTGGATACATTGGGCATGGCAGATGAAGTGTCAAACGCAGAAAATGTTTGGACCGTGGTTACAAATTTACATGACACTCATGAAACAATAACATACGTTGCACTGTTTAATTTGACTTGACTCCACACCATACCGGAAAAGATAACGCAGATTACTTCTGTCAAATAACCATTAGGTACATTAACACCAGCAGATTATGCGGAACAACTTTCGGCACAGCATCCCCAGAATGTTGTCGTCCAACTTGCGTTATTATCTGCACAACTATGCTGAAATTTGCACAGCGCCGTGAAAATTAGTGTTACACAGGAATTTAGGGTGCCTGGAGTATTGTGTTGGTGCCTAGTTCCTTCCTTTAGGATTTGTAGTTTTTGTGTGCCTTTATAATTCAGATATCGATGTGGGTCTTTCTGTAAACCAGACGACCGTTTAAATGCTTTGAAGGAATTTCATTATTATAGAATGCCAAAGATTCTTTGTCTGGGATAAAATATTAGGATTAAGGATAGGTTGGTACTAGATTATGTTGGTACTAGATTATATTTATGTTTATACTAATACCTACTCAAAAACTGTCGCCGTCGAAAAGTTAAGATAACTGGTAAACTGAGCTAATCATGCGCAGTTAATGATTTGATTATCATAGTTTATTGTATAAAAAAGAAGCAGCCCAAAGTCAAAGTTATAGTATCGTCAATTTCAGGTTCAGCAGCCCGGCAGAATACGGTCTAGTTTTACGAGTACCTGTCCTTCTCAAAAGATGTGTGTTCCTTTAATCAACTTTAAAACAGCTGTAACTTTTAGCTTCTTAATTCTCGACTCACCCACGACAGTATACTTATCCCACGATAGTTTCGCGTCTTAACTATACCAAGCTTACCTACATCCGCCATGTTTAAAGCTAGTCCATCAAATACGATATGGGTGAGCACGTGGCTCATTGCTCCGCAGTTTTACGGCGACTCATAAATCCTGGCTGGTGGAAGTGTTGTACAACATCGATCGTATCGCTGGTACACGCTGGAATGATGTATTGGGTGCTGGCTTGGCTATGATGTACGTAAATGTATATAGCATAGAAAATCATCTACACAAGGTTGAAGGAAAGATGTACAAGAGACTAATTCTACTTGGATAAACAGAGTCAAATTAAAGCTAACGGAACTACGCATGAGATAGGTATCGATATCTGAATAGGAAAATATGGGTTTGTTTTAATTCAACAGCCGCAGGTTATATAGTTTCGCTAACTTATTATATTTGACCTTGTATAGATAGATGGATTCTTCGGTAAGACGGTTTTCTTAGAACAAGCTGCCTCGTGTAGGTACCTACAAGTACAAAGCTTACAACATCACACGCAGAAAATCTGCTTTGATTTGCTTTATCTCTGAGTTGTCTTGCTTTAGGTATAGATATATTCTAGACGAAGTTTTCATCCAGGCTTCAGAAAACTTGTTCGATTACATAGGTAATCGAACAAGTTTTCTGAAGCCTGGACAAAGCCCAACAAACAAAGGCCTACGCCTTTGGTGTGGGATGCAACGTGTGTCGACACCCTTGCGCCATCCCATCTTCCATGTACGGTGAGCTGTGCTGGGGCGGCTGCTGCAGGTGCGGAAAACCTCAAACGGCGCAAATACTCCAATCTCTTTGGAACTTATTTGTTTGAGCCGTTTGGGGTAGAAACACTAGGGCCATGGGGCCCGAGTGCCCACTTAGCATTTCGAGACATCGCCAAGCGGTTGGTCGACTCTTCACGTGACCAGAGGGCTGGCCTATTTTTTGGCCAAAGAATCAGCATTGCCATACAACGTGGCAATGCTGCCAGCCTTTTGGGCACGTTTCCTGTTGACAGCGATGCGGACGAATTTTTTGATGCCCTTTGATTATTTCCCCTTCTTTTTATATACTTGTACATATTATTATTATTTTAATTCTGTTAGTTAAAAATCTATTGGATTGAAATAAAAATTATCTGCGAATTAGAACGCAATTGTAAGATTCAATTTCATTTGCTAGCTGTTTGACTGTTTTGGGTATAAACAACTGAATTTTCATTTTCCGAAACACTAACAATTTAACAACCAAAAAAACTGACTTCATGTAGGTAACCTAACCTATTTACCATAGTATTTTCACAAAAGCTTCACAGAATCTCCTCCACACCTAGGCATGATATACTTTATTCAGCACAACACAGAAATAAACCTGAAATACGTACTTAAGAGAGATATCTCTCGGAACCTACTTGCATGATGGAGCGAAAAATAGTGGAAATATAGTGAAGTATTCCCTGCGCTCTATTACAGCGGTTATCATAATGTGTCGGTGCTTGTGAGGCTTGAGATAAACATCTCGGATGTACCGAGAATCAATTATACGAGGGTAGTACTAAGGTTTCTTGGTGTGGGTACATGCTGGTGGAATCGGAACGATGTGTGTCAGATAGATGTGTGTCGCAGGAATTTGTCGCATTATTGAAAGGAGCTGTTTGGTCTTAAATTAGGACAAGTTTTACATATTGAATTGCTGCTGAAAACCCTAGCAACAAACGCTTTATAACTAATTTGGAAATTAACTAGGCGGTCTTTTTTTTTTAATCTGTATAAATAAAACAAAGTCAGGTTAGCTACAACGTTTGTAACTCAAGAACGGCTGGACCGATTTGTATGATCTTCGATTTGTTGGATTTGTCTCCGCCCCGAATAGCAGAATAAATATAAAAACATTTTACGAAAAAAATAGGTAAGTAATAATGAAGAAAAATTTTCTCATAAATTTTCCAACTGATTGATTCTTAGGCGGCACGAAGTTCGCCGGGTCAGCTATTGACCTAGTAGTATATTTCTTGGTTATAGTTTATTATGGTGTAGGTTTAAAAAGTGTATTCTATCACCAAAAAAATCACGTAAGTACTATTTTTCTTCAGTCAAGGTTTTTAAATGAGAATATAACATTCTCTTACACGATAAAGGAAACGGTAGGTACCTTGAAACGGCCTAAGGAATATGGTTACCCTGTAGGTCAAAAAAAAAGGTAATAGAAATTTTAAGAAACACGTATGAACTGTACACATAAAATCGAACGAATTTTAATTTGAATATCGTACAAAAGATTGCTTTATTCATATCTATCTATGGGTAACAAGCAAAAATTATGCGGCAAGCACAATTGCTTGCCGCATAATTTGCCTCCAAAATGCTATAGGATAGTTGTATTCTCGATTAAAATATCGAACAAATGTACGGTCAGCAACAAAAGTCGATTGCTTTGTACTTCTGCTGCAATTTTGAACAAATATTTTGCTCAATAACTGAGACTAAAAAAAACTGAAGTGTTAATCGACTTTTGTTGCTGACTGTATGTTATGTTTACTTCGTGTGTTCATGCTAGGATTTCTGGTCTACATTGCACACTAAATGAAGATGAGTAAACTTGTTAGATCAGTTCTAGATATAATATTACCGTGGTTCTAGATAACAGTGGCGAAGGGTGAATTTATGACAGACGTAAGCCGGAGCAAAAAAAAAATGTCAATAAACCGTTTCATTATATTTCAATGATGAACTGACTATAGAGTGCTTGTGTTCCGAATTTTCGAAGGGAAGCCGGCGGGAATCGAGTTGTATGGTACCTTCGCCACTGCTACGTAACTCTCCAGCCAACGCAATAATATGCTTCTAGGAAACTGAAGCACCTTGTAGGGTGCTTCTCAATTCAACTATTATAAAGTAGCTAAACACTTATCTCATGTCTGCCTCCGATATTCCATTAACCCAGCAAGATGATCAAAGTCTTTACAATCGCAAAAGACCGCGATACAGTCGCGATGCTGTCGCTGGTCGTATACCTTCGCCAACGTATCAGCGATTCCACATCGACACAATCGTACGCCGTAGTGACTACTTGTCATCATGTGGACCCTACATCTGCCTGTTTGTGTCTTCACAGCGGCGCCACCCCACACTCTTCCTTTATCCGTTGTTGCCAAAAACAGTCGCGCGGTAGTAACGATGCTGAATTAATACAGTAGGGCGTTGACATCCGCCGCGGGAGACGCTCCGGGCATCGGGAGCCGCGTGACGACTCCCGGCCACCGTAAGCGCGGGCCTGCGGGCGGAGAGTAATGGGTAACTCTCCGTCCGATCAGGACCAGGCCCGTGCCGGACGGTGCGTACGTGTTCCACGCGCGCCTCAAAGAGATGTCAGCATTAAGGAAGGGCCCGTAAGGGCCGAAGCCTGCCGGGGCTGCGGGATTGTCCGAAAGGGTTACCGTAGCGGTACGCAATTACCCCGCTGTTGAAAGATATTGTTGAAATCTGAAATGCTTTGAAAGCGATTGCCAAGCTTCAGCTTAACTCCGGGGCAGCGGGATTGTCCGAAAGGGTTACCGCTGCCCCGGATCATAAAGGGCTAAGGAAGGAACACGGGTAGGTTTTAGTCAGTAAGAGTCTAACACTCCCTTCTGCTCCACCCAGAGCGGGAGGGGTCATTTGATGATATCCCATCCTCAAAAAAAAAAGAAGGCCGTTGACATCGATGCAGAAGAGATGCTGAATCGATACTATGAGATTGTGTCGCTACTGAATCGCTTCTGTCGCGCGTTGCAAGTGCGACTAACAGCCAAAAGTAACTATGCAGGCGCGCGTATTAAAACGCGCTACTGAATCACTGCAAAAAATTACCGTGGGCGCCAAATCAAATTAATAACTAAGATGTACCTAGCTGAGATACTATATTCCAGTTTTGTACGAGTAATAACGCTGAGACGTACATACTTAGTTTTTCCAAAACCTAGTAGTAGATACTTCGTCCGTTAGTAACCCATAGGTACCTACAATATGTCTTGTTTTTTTAACCGACTTCCAAAAAGGAGGTTCTATATTCGACCCGTATGTATGTATGTATGTTTGTATATCCTCAATTTTCTCAAAAACTAATGAACCATCATCTGCCTATCCTTTTCCCAACTATGTTGGGGTCGCCTTCCAGTCTTAACTGGATGCAGCTGAATACCAGTATTTTACATGGAGCGACTGCCTATCTGACCTCCACAACCCAGTTACTGGGTAATACGATACCCTTTGGTAAGACTGGTTGTCAGATTTTCCGGCTTCTGACTACCCGTAACGACTGTCAAAGTTCCCACGAATGACAGCCGGGACCAACGGCTTAGCGTGCTTTCCGAGGCACGAAGGGGTCTCGTTATGTAAAGATGGTCACCCATCCATAGACCAACCACGGCAACCGTAGCTTAACCTGATCGATCGACCTGTGCGGCTGTTTTTATTTAGCCACGGGCCCCTCCTCAAAAACTAATGAACCAATTTTGATAATTCTTTCATTAATGTGATCTACATACTTTCAGGAAGGTTTTAGTATCTAATACATTAGGTAATTATTCTTATGTAGGAAGTTATATGCAAAAAATACAACCGACTTCCAATAAAACACTACAAAGTGAAAAATAACTTTAATTTCGGAAGTCGGTGTCGTTGGTTCCGCATTTTTTTATTGACACCGACTTCCGAAATTTAAGTTATTTTTCACTTTGTAGTGTTTTTTTGGAAGTCGGTTGTATTTTTTGTAAAAAAAAGTTTTTTATTTTTCACTTTTTAGTGAGCCAGTTTGTAACTTAACTAAGTTACAATAGCCTAATGTCAACGGCTCATCACCTTTTACAACATATTGCTTTTCCCGATGCAGGGACGTTAATTGTTGAGGAGTTCTCCTTGTAAAAACCAGAGAACTGGAGCTGATTGAGTAGTCACCATCAGCTCCCCTTCACGATACGCATTGTGCTTAGCAACCACATTAAAGTACCTAATCGAATCGCAAACCGTAAAATATTTATTATTGAGTAGTTCCGATGGCCATATGTGGTCTTCATCATCAGTTCCACTTCACCGAATGGTGCTTTCTGAGAGCAAATGCACGAGTTACTATAAAAATACCCAAATTGCTATAGGTGTGCCTACAAAATTTGAGGGTTGCTCTCGATTTCTCCAGGATAAAATCATCAGATCCTGACTTGGTGACTATGGGACCACTTCAGAAGTATCTTCTTTCGAACAAAAAAAGAATTTTGAAAATCGGTCTACAATTGGCGGAGTAATCGCGTAACAAACACACAAAAAAAAAACATACCGTCGAATTGATAACCTCCTCTTTTTTCGAAGTCGTTTAAAATGTACTGCATCTCCGGCATTTCTATGCGAATTTTGATGATTTTTCTAGTCGGTGTCTTCAATTCTTCAATACACTAGTGTTAATTGAATTTGTGTGGGGTAGGTCCAACTAAAAAGTGAAAAATAAAAACTTTTTTACAAAAAAAAAACAACCGACTTAAAAAAAAGAACACTACAAAGTGATAAATAACTTTAATTTCGGAATTCGGTGTCAAAAAACGAAAATGCGGAACCAACGACATCGTCTTCCGAAATTAAAGTTATTTATCACTTTGTAGTCTTTTTTTTTTAAGTCGCTTCTTACAGAAATCCGATATAACTAAAAATTAGAAATCCGATATAACTAAACATTGAATTACAAAGACGATAAGCAGCCCCTTCCATTTTCCTTTCAGTAGTAAGAGGTAAAAAATACACATAAACTGTCGTATCTCAACGCTGGGCGTCGTGTAATACCCCTGGGCACTGGGCACTGGGCACTGGGCACTTCACACTGGGCCTAGCTACAATATAATCCTGTGTTTTACGCAAAATCAATAGGTCACGTGCGTAAAGATAAGACTGGGCGGCAATATAGCCGGACCCATGTCAGCTACTCGATATTACGGCTACGGTAGATATTACGCGAGGCGGTCGGCCGATTTTATTCCCGTACCGCTTTCAGCGCGTGACGGAGGGATGGGTTTCGCCCTTTTTGGTGGTTGTGGATTGAAATAGGCTGGTATAGGAATAGAGGAATGTTATGTGGGGTATAAGATGCTGTATTGGTTTATTAGCTTTTTGTCGGTTTCTCTGTCGGCAGCTTTGTGGATGATTTTTGCTTCAATAACTGTCTTATCCAATAGTCTCGCTTCGATTATGTTTTGTTATTTTTTAGGGTTTTTTGGTTCCGAAAAGTACCAAATGTTCCAGAACTAAACAAAGTACTATTCATTAAGTATGTACTAAGCAAATAAAAAATGAAAATCATCTACTCGTAAAGAGCTTCTGAATTTAATATTACCAAAATATTTTTGTTCCTTTTTCGAGAAATTCTCAGATTCCGGTGCCTACGAAAACATAATTTTTGATGAAAAACCGTAATCTGAAAAACCGTAAAGATTTAATTCTTCCTTCATTGTTGACTTAGTATGCAGATTTCGTGGTGAACAGTCGAATAACGTCGTGAGATTCCACGAACTGACGCCGAGTTCTAACGCAGACAGAGCCGAGTTCCAGTCAACTGAAGAGGCGGCTAGGGATTATGTTATAACAAAATTACCGTCCCCCTGAAATTCTCGAGAACTGAGCAGAAACATATCTACCTTAGAATTTGGTGTGAATTCTATATCTTACTTATAAACCGACCTTGTTGACGTTGATAAATAGAAAACAGGATTGGTTGGTTTATATAAATTTTATTTGAATCATGATGAAACTCTCTCTTTTTTTGGCAGTATTTTGTGACTACTCGTAAAAACCAGTCTGAAACTAGCCGTGACGAGTCTGAAACTCTCCGTGACGAGTCTAAAACTATTTTGAAACTAGCCGTGAAGAGTCTGAAACTATTTTGAAACTAGCGTGACGAGTCTAAAAGTATTTTGAAACTAGCCGTGACGAGTCTGAAACTATTTTGAAACTAGCGTGACGAGTCTGAAACTATTTTGAAACTAGCGTGACGAGTCTAATAGTATTTTGAAACTAGCTGTGACGAGTCTGAAACTATTTTGAAACTAGCGTGACGAGTCTGAAACTATTTTGAAACTAGCGTGACGAGTCTGAAACTATTTTGAAACTAGCGTGACAAGTCTGAAACTATTTTGAAACTAGCGTGACGAGTATGAAACGAACAGGAACGGCTGAGGGAAAGAGCCTCACGTCCCAGCCGCCGCGGGAGACGCCCCGGGCGCCGGGAGCCGCGTGTCGACTCCCGGCCACCGTAGGCGCGGGCCTGCGGGCGGAGAGTAATGGGTAACTCTCCGTCCGATCAGGACCAGGCCCGTGCCGGAAGGCGAGTACGTGTTCCACGCGCGCCTCAACCAGACGTCAGCAATAAGGAAGGGGCCCGTAAGGGCCGTAGCCTGCCGGGGCAGCGGGATTGTCCGAAATGGTTACCGTTACCCCGGAACACAAAGGGCTAAGGAAGGAACACGGGTGGGTTTTAGTCATTAAGAGTCTGACACTCCCTCCTGCTCCACCCAGAGCGGGAGGGGTCATTTGATGACTTCCCATTCACAACAAAAAATCCCACAAGGTGACCTTTACAGAACAGTCAAAAACTTTTGGGAAGAAAAAAATGTTTAACATGCAAAATAGTAAATATTGGTGTCCGCAACTCCGCAGTACTTCTAATCTACCACTTTATCAAGCTTTATCACTTTTGACAAGTCAAACTTTTAAACTTCAAACTTCACTTACAGTCTGGCCGTTGTCGTGCAACAATTCTAGTGGCTAATAAAGATCAAATTCGCGAAACACGTATTCGTTTAAGGAGCTGATAGGTGTCAAGAACGCATCCTCTCAACGGCGGACTGAAGGTCGTAATTATGTAACTGTCACATAGACAAATAGACCTTCTCGTCTTATGACGTGCCAGTGACATTGAACTTAATGGTAATACCGATATACAAAAACTATTACGGGAAACGAACGAACTCTTATTTAATATTTACTCTAATTAATGATATTCCAACAAAAATTCTATCGGAAATAAAAAATAGTAATTATAAAAACATATAAATACACAAAATTGTTTGATTCTCTTTGAAAATTCATCATTCTGTTTCAAATTCAAGAAGTAATTAGCATAGACGGGATGCCTGACCCGCGCCGTCGTCGGTTTTGTACTTTTTAGCTTCACAATGTTTTAGAAACTACACACATCAAAAGTGTCTAGGGATCAAGCATTTTTATGCGGATTTCTTGAGATTGAGATGTGGCTTTGTAATAAATTTATGATTTTATAAATTTATATGGATCCTTTTTGGTGCATTTCATAATTTGAATCAGGAACTGTGAATCAAATTCGAGTAAAAGATGAAAATCAGCTGTCAATATTTTCCCTATAAAAACATACAACGCATTGAAGACATTATTAGTGCTACTGTTTCCCTACTACTGATTAAAACCAACGTTATTATGGAGCGGCGACGTCATTTAAGCAGGGAAGAAATGCTCAGAGCCGTGGGAATGATAGAAGCTGGTTCCCGGCAACGTACTGTGGCTTTAGCTCTGAATACAAGTCAGAGTGTTATCAGTCGACTTTGGACACGTTACCGAAGCACTGGTACCGTGGCTGAGCGCCATGGAGGACGGTATCGCTGCACCACACGGAGACAAGACCGATACATTCAAATCTTAACTCGAAGAGCTCCAACAATAACCGCCATGATGTTAGCCGTGAGGCTTCATCACTCTTCAGGGAACTTAATTAGCGACCAAACAGTCAGAAACCGCTTGCATGAAGTGAACCTTCATTCCCGAAGACCGCTACGGGTACCACCTATAGCAATGCACAATCGTAGGATTCGATATCAATGGGCTCTTGAACACAGAAATTGGGCAGAAGAACAATGGCGTTTCGTGTGCTTTTCTGATGAGTCTCGTTTTGGTATGAGACCGGATACAAGACGTATACGACACTGGAGAACCCCTGGACGCCAACAGCGATTAAAATCCTGCCAGGAAGTCCATCCTTATAGTGGTGGAACCATCATGGTATGGGCGGGTATTTGGATCGGCGGAAGAACTGAGTTGATTTGGATCAGAGGCAACCTCAACGCTCAAATTTATGCTGAGACGATTGTATCAGACGTCATCGTTCCTCTACAAGTGCAAATCGGTCCCTTATTTCAGTTAATGCATGATAATGCACGACCGCACACCGCAAGAGTTGTAAGACAGACTCTCGCCGCAGCTAACATCAATGTCCTGCCCTGGCCTGCTCAGTCGCCAGACTTGAACCCGATTGAGCATGCATGGGATATGCTACAGAGAAGAGCTCTGCCGAATATGGAGGGTATCCAGTCGCAAGAAGACCTTTTTTTGTTGTTGCAACGAACATGGGCGGCCATTCCACAGCGTGATTTGGATGAACTCATTTTGAGTATGCCAAACCGATGTTCTTGTGTTGTTAGTGTTCGCGGTAGAAACACGGATTATTAATTGTTTAAGTTACCCAATAAAATTTTAGAGAAAACTGTTATTTCAGTCTTTTTTTCGAACTTTTGTGTTAGTGGTTCAAATGTCAAAAATCCCTTTATTAGGAAAATGGCAAATTTCTTTATTAATGCAAAGGTGACTTGGTTTATCGTTACTGTGACAAACGAAAACACTTTATTTGATGAATCCTTAAAGAAAATTTTAATTAATATCAATCAGGAGAAAAGTTATTGCAAAAATATATGTTGATCCCTAGACACTTTTGATGTGTGTATGTAACTATGTCTGTTAACCATAAATTAAAGTTAAGCCTACAAAGTCTTGCGCCTTTTCTGCCAATCGTATCGGCAGAAAACGATGACCCTAAACATTATTGTCACCCAAAAAAAACTGACCACGTAGTAGGTACCAGGTGTACATCAGACCTAAGGAGGTACTAAACAGCGAGTAGGTACCTCTCCCATTTTCTTTTCATCAATCAATTGCTAAGCATTTATATAATTTGGGAACACTCTAGCCTAATTCTATTACCAGCCATGATGGATGGCGTCCGTTGTTGGCAGTCGTGTGGAGTTTTATAAACAATGCATAGACGTGACCAGAAATACAACGCTTTTTAGTCTAAATATTTTTGACACTGCTTGTCGAGATTTTCGAGTGGCAATTTGTCATGTATTTTTCGTGTGTTTTAGGGAAAATTCAAAGCTTGGTAATAATACCAAGCTTTGAATTGGTTATAAACCTTATATACATATAAATTTTATATGTATATAAGGTTTATAACACATTTGCTCGTAAAGGGTCTCTTATTTCACCAATTTCAATATCGTAATGTATGTCATTACGAACTTGTGCGTTATTGTAATGTAAAACGCACGACTTTCTTTTTAATAAGGTAAAACGTATGGGTTATCAAGATGCTCCGTCTAAAACGAGCGGTACTTTTTAAATCATAGCAAAGAGTTTTATGTCAGAAAACTGTTCAACACTTTATGAATAAAATTAACTTTAGGAGAAAAAATATAAAAATAAACATTTAATTCTTTTATTTAATTAATTTTGACAATAAATTACAACCATTTATCTGTAACAAAAACAAAAAAATATTAATTTACTTTATTAGTAATACTGGCTGTTCTTGTGCCTTTGCCTTAAAAAAAAGAGCTGATGCGCGAGCATCGCTAATTTGTGAACAAATAAAAATTATTCCGCGCGCTTTTTCTTTTCGCTGTATTGTTTTTATTTGAAAATTTCGTCAAGTAATGATGAATTTATTAATTCGACACCGCCAGAAGTCTCAGAGGCAGCTAAACTAAAAAGGTTACTCTGAGCCTCTTGCCCGAAAAATCGACCGATAGATGCTTACAAGCGTATCAAAATTTCATCTTATGGAAAAAAATGATGATGCAAATTCAGTCCGAGTTTTATTTATTTCCTCGCAAATATGTTACAAAACGTCGTATGACATACGTGCGCTTTGATAACTCAGTCTCTGCTTTCTTGTAGCCCTCGCCTACGGCTCGGACTAGCAATATCGCCTCGGCTGTAATTTTCAACTTACCGCACTTATATCATAATGTACTATCATTGGCACACAAGATTTTGTTTTTTTTCTACAGGTAAACACAACGCAACGCCTTGCGAGCGCGCGTTTCATCCGCACGATGTCTACAGCGCACAGAATGGATGGAAAGCAGTAAGTACATGAAGTAATTTTTTGCTCCGTTGGTGAAATTGCTGTATGGCGTTCCAGTGGAAGAATAAATAACTAATAGGGCACGCCGCGATAGCGGCGGTAAGACCCCTCTTTGAGGAGTGGCTAGAGAGGCGCCACGGCGCCCTCACCTACCGCCTGACGCAGGTCCTCACCGGACACGGGTGTTTCGGGAGGTTCCTGCACATCATCGGGCGGGAGGAATCGCCCGGGTGTCACCACTGCGAGGGTCGCCCGGAGGACACGGTGGAGCATACGGTGGCGGTATGCCCCAATTGGGCGGAGCACCGCCGTGTTCTCGCAGAGGCGATCGGCAGCGGCAGCGGCGGCGACCTCTCGCGCCCGGCCCTGGTTCAAGCCATGGTCCGGGGCGAGAGGGAGTGGGAGGCAGTCACCTCCTTCTGCGAAGCAGTCATGCTAGCGAAGGAGGTGGTGGGACGGCTGAGGGAGAGGGCCTCACGTCCCAGCCGCCGCGGGAGACGCCCCGGGCGTCGGGAGCCGCGAGATGACTCCCGGCCACCGTAGGCGCGGGCCTGCGGGCGGAGAGTAATGGGTAACTCTCCGTCCGATCAGGACCAGGCCCGTGCCGGACGGCGCGTACGTGTTCCACGCGCGCCTCAAAGAGATGTCAGCATAAGGAAGGGGCCCGAAAGGGCCGAAGCCTGCCGGGGCAGCGGGATTGTCCGAAAGGGTTACCGCTGCCCCGGAACACAAAGGGCTAAGGAAGGAACACGGGTGGGTTTTAGTCAGTAAGAGTCTGACACTCCCTTCTGCTCCACCCAGAGCGGGAGGGGTCATTGGATGATTTCCCATCCACAAAAAAAAAAAAAAGCGTTTTATATCATAGGTATAAACTATACAATATTCAAACTAAAGCCACGATAAAATGAACCCTATCTATAGTTTCAATAACAAAAACATAAAAGAAATTAGATTGTAATCAAAAAAGTTCGTGTGAGGGTTTCATTAAACAAAACGAGTTTCACGTTAACGTTAACTGATAACATCTGCCTTTGAAATCACATCAAAATTTTAGTTAATAATTTGATTTCAATCAAACAATTGCAAAACTTTCGCTTCGTTACCGCCGAGTTGTTGTAACTTTTGATTTATTCACAATTGATTTGTTGAATTTGAATTTTTGATTTATATAAAATACAATCCGTTTATTATCTAATGAACAAAAAGTTTTTTCGTAAATTATGGGTCGTTGTATACTTACCTATTTATTATTATTATTATCTTTAAACGCCTATCACAGTAACTTCAACAAAAAAAAACATTACAAACATTAAATCACGTTTCAACATATTTATTAAGAACCGCCTCTGCGGCTCAGATAAAATCTAAAATTAATATTTCAATATCAAAATCTTACAGCAAAATCATGGCTACTATGTCAATATCAATCCTATAAAACCCTTAAACTTATTTTCCCACAAATCAATAGCCACAGCAGCAATATTTGAAACCATAAACAAAAGAACTTGGTCTGGTCGCCGTGGTCTGGTCACCGTGGTCTGGTCGCCGTAGTCTGGTCGCCGTGGTCTGGTCGCCGTGATCTGGTCGCCGTGGTCTGGTCACCGTGGTCTGGTCGCCGTAGTCTGGTCGCCGTGGTCTGGTCGCCGTGGTCTGGTCGCCGTGGCGCCCTCAGCGGCAGCGACAAGGACTAACAAGTTAATTTGCGCGCCGCTGCATCGCAATCAGATTAGAGCGGTGTTATTAAATTAACTGAACATTATACCGGCAAGAATCCTTAAAATCCCGATAAATTAATTTCCTATTCTTGTACGGGTTTACTGATAGAAGTGATTTATTGGTCGCCTTTGTAGTGTGTGTGGCCAATAGTATGAAAGATTTAATCTCGCCTTTAATGTTGATATTGGAAGCTGCTTTATTAGATTATATGTTTATTATTTTTTATTACGCCATATTGTGCCGGAAAACAAGAATAATATAATATCGAGTGCGTACTTATTCCAGTTCTTATAGACCATAAGCTTATGCCGAAAAGGCCTGACCAATATTGTCCATCGCACAAACACCGATGATATCTACTGGTTGAAAGTTTTATACCAAAAAACTTCAAGAAGAATCCCGTCAATCTGATATCATAATAATTATTATCTGTTAAACTCAACAAGCTATAGTATACTATAGAAATAAATACAAAGACATGGACAACCTGTGGACAACATAAACCATAACTTTGAAAAAGCATTCCTATTTCTTTGTTTGCTATCTTCTTAAGGTAAGTCTAATCTATAGCCGTGAATTTTCTCAGCACGTCGTATGTATAGTCAGGCCTCAGAAGTCAGGCTATCGCCCACATCCACTACTATAAATCGTACGGACATTGTTACGCCCCTATAGATAAGGCGCAAAACACAGATAACGCCGCCTGGATTGATCTTCAATGAGTGGAAATTCATTTATCTCGACTAAACCTTAAGTGAACTGGGTGGTTAAGGGGATTTAGGCTTTATGTGTTCAGGATAAAGTTGAAATTAGATTATGAGCCGAGTGGCTAGGGAGAAGTTAACGGGACGTTTTCCTAGAGCGGATTTTTAGCAGCTCTTAAGAACGATTCTGTCAAATTCGATTTCCGATTTGTTTTCGAAAGTGCAGGCTTTTCTCTACTTTTTTGTTTTATTTAAGCTACTTTGGCTTCTTATTAGATTCTAGATTTCTCAAAATAGTGAACTGAATTTTTTTCACAGATTGCATTAGTCTCTAACTGAAAACAATAATTTGAGACAATAAGTTTCCTTCTTCACATTTGATTTTTTATCTAATAGTCGCATTAATGGAACCACCCCCTAACCCAAGGAAGCACATAATTTGTGACCGCTATCGACACGAAGATAAAACCGTTCGATTCGGCACGACTTTAATTTCTTTCCCGACGATAAATGCTCTCCTGCGCACCTCTCTCTCACAATACATATGTGAGAGGGAGAGGGAGCCCGCTTTGTAAACAAAGAAGTTTAGTTATTGGATCACGGTTAAGAGGTTCAATTGTGTTGTGTGTTTTGGGATAACTGTTGACTCTATCCTGGGATAGAGGATGTGCTGTTGTAAAGGTCAACGTGATTATGCTTTGAGGAGATTCCGAAGAATTTTATCGTCTCGAAATATTGCTAAAGAACATTTAGTTAATTTTAACGATCGACTGGACGGCTTATTAGTCGATTCGCACGAATTTACTCGCTCGAAACGGGCGTATTGTCACTTTTAAATAATATTATTTTTTCTCACGAACTCAATTTATTTGTGTGCGAGTCGACAACTCTAGAAATATGTATTAGGTAATTGGCACATTTTAAGAAAAAAGTACACGTTTTATAATATTTAACTCTTAACACTTCTGTGCGCTAGTGTTCCCTTTTTCTAATTTTTATTGCTACAATTCAAAATGTAATACCAACTCCCTAATACTCGTATACATATTTGGACGTCGAAGTGACGATTCGCCCGTTTCGGGCGAGTAAATTCGTACGAATTGACTAATAAGCCGACTGGACTAATCAAACTTGTGTTTATGTCAGCCTTAGCTAAAAGAGAGACATAGTCTCATGTTGTAATTCGATATTTCCTGGACTGTGTTACTCAATTTAAAAAAAAATGTCCTTGTTTTTCAGCTTCCAACACATCTCCCAAACGGGTCAAAAATAGTTTTAAATACGAAATTTTCCCGAGAATTAAAGAGAAACGTGTGACGTTAGCTTGCTCGTAAATTATAGGTTTAGAGCCATAGTCGTGGTCGTGGTCGTGGTAGATACTGAGACTTTATACAATAGTAATACGTCTTGTATGTTCGGTTTAAACTTGTTAGTGTGGACTTAAGATTTACACTTCTAAAATAATGGGCTGGCTGTTGGATGAAGCGACACAAGAGCGAAACAAATATTTTTTTATATTCATTTTTCTTTTGCTGAGTAGCGAATAAACTTCAATCAATCTGCCTAGCCTTTTTCCAACTATGTTGGAGTCAGCTTTCAGTCTTATCGGATACAACTCAATTCCAGTATTTTATATGGAACGACTGAGACATCTGACCTCCACAACCCCGTTACTCGGTAACACGATACCCCCTGGTAAGACTGGTTGTCAGACTAAATTCCTAGCACTTATCTTCCGAATTATCATACGGAATCTTACCCGAAGGTGGTGAAACGGGAATTTTATTTCAAAAGAACTTATTTAAAACAAAATGAATCCGTAGAGATACAAAGCTTGTTAAATTATCTCTATCATTGCACTACATTCCACATTACCGCATGTAGATATGCAATGTGCATTTGCTGTGAGGAAGTGAGCAGTGATAAACAAAGAGGCCACTCGGGGGCTGATTCAATCTGAAGTGACGCGGAGGAAGGACCGGTCCAGTGCGGAGGAGCACAGGATTTATATGGAGCGGCTATTACACCGTACTGTAATGGTGGGAATATTTAAGCTAACGAATTTGTATATACAGTAAGGCCCCCACAGAACCCCACTCAAAACTCAAGCGTTACTTAAAATTAGTTTAAAGCTATTTAATTGGTTGAAAGTAGTTTTAAGTAATGCTTGAATCTTAAATGAGGTTCTGTGATACGGGCCTAAAACCTTCAGTATCAGTATATCCCAAAAAATCTTCTGTCTTTTACTTGAAACTTTTAGAAAAGATAAAAGCGGTAGACCAAGGTGATAGCAACCTTAATAAAAACGTGACCAAAATGCTCGCACGACTGATAATGATTGTCGTCACGTTGCTTCCTGGAAATGGCTTATTATATTTTCTTATCCAAGTAAGAAAAAGTAGGTAGGTACCAGTTTTCAGAAACATAACATTCGTCAACATAACATTCCTAACAGGAACAAGAAACAGCTTTCTTAAGCTAAGCGTGCCTAAACATTACAGCCGCAACGAACCGCAGCGCAACGAATTTTCATGTAAAAAAATGCGGCGGCCCGCCTGTAGTACGCGTTGGGTCATAAAATGTACGAAAGTGGTAATTGGAGGATTTTTTGCGGTGCAGCCCGGCTATTCTGCGCTAGTCTTAAATTTTCATGTGTGCATACCTTCATTTTATAAATGACAATCATAATAAGCCTCCCTCCGGTGTGACAATACTCCAAGTCCGTGTTTAATCTGGGAGCTGGTACCTGCTGGAGTTTAATCTAGGCTACCTGCGGTGGCCGGAGATATGGCCTGCCACGCACCCGACCCCGGCCCGCTTAATGTCATCGTTGACACTAACCACCAGACGGATGGAGGAGCTACTAATATATTTGGGAATTAAAACCATGGTCTAGTAATTTCCATCTTAAGATTTGGTATAATATTTTGGGGTCACTGTAGTGAACGAGAAAGCATTTTCAAAGCTCAACAAACGCTGGCTGAGAGCTATATTTGGTCTTAAAGTAACAGACAGTTGCGTACTTGTATTTAAGTCTCATAAGTTATTAACCTTCCCATGCCTTTATATTCTTGAATTAGCAATTTTTGTAATAACAAATAGATGTCTATTTGCAACTTTATTAGAAACCAGAAACGAAGTACAGCTATGAGACCTCAATACCAGAATCTATTATGCACGGGCGCATTTAAAACTAGCTTATTAAAAAGAAATGTGATATGTATGGCGCCTGTAATCTATACTTATAATAAATCTGTAGAGAGGTCAATTCTGTACATGAAATATATTTCCAAAATAACTATCAGCGGGTGATTAGTGATCGTTACTGACGCCAAAAATGCAATCAGTAAAATTTTTGTCTGTCTGTCTGTCTGTCTGTCTGTCTGTATGTTCGTTATAGAAACAAAAACCACTTGACGGATTTCAACGAAACTTGGTACAATTGTTCTTCATACTCATGGGCAGGTTATAGTATACTTTTCATCACGCTACGATCAATAGGAGCAGAGCAGTGAAGGGAAATGTTGGGAAAACAGGATTTCTTTTTAGGTGAAGTAGTAATAGGTTAGTAGTAGGTAAGTTTTGGTTAATTTATGTTCAGTTTTTTTTAATATTAAGTAGGTAAAAGCGTAGGTACTTTTATTAATTATAGGTATAGGTATTATTAATCATAGTAGTTATTGGTATTTAGTTTTAAGTGAAGTAGGTTTTATTATATATTATTTTATATATTAGACGTAGTTATATATTTTTAGTTATTCAAGCCCCAAGCGGACGCCGGCGTCCGCCCGCTATTGTCTTGAAAAACGCGTTGAATGAGAAATACGCGTTCTCAAGAATCGGCAGAAGAAAGAGCACATCGGTTAAACTCTATGAGAGTTAGTGCCTCAATTTCCGGAAGTCATTATTCCACGCGGACGAAGTCGCTGGCAAAAGCTAGTCTTTAATAAAATACCTGACCAACTTAAAAACTTACCGTTGCAAAAATTTAAAAAACGTTTCACAGAATTACTTGTAGATAAATGTTATTATTCTGTGCAGGATTTCTTAAATGATATTTTTTTGTAATATCTTTATTAACCACTACTTTGTATTACATTTGCATGCTATATTAAGGCAGAATGTACATGGATCCTACTATATAATTTAACAACTTATTTTTATGTACCTACATTCTAAGCAAATAAAGACTTATTCGATTCTATTCTATTCTAAAACGGCTTGTTTCGGGACGATTTGGAGTATGGATTCGGATACTTTATGCTGGGTTTTTAAACGTTGTCAGGAGGGCTAAGATGCTAAGATTTCTGGATTTTATTTTCGGAATAAACGTAAAATTAATTGATTTGGAGGAAACTACATGTATGCCAGGTGGTACACATTTTGGGATAAATTTCTACATTTAGTTATGACTGGGACAAGTAAGTCTATGTATATGTCTAGTAAATAATTTTAAAATACTATTTTGTGATGCATAAGTTAATAATGTCCGAGGATTGGTTACTAACATAAATCCCAAACTTCAAAACATTGATAGGTAATCCGGAAAATCGATAACTACCTATTGGTACTTTTATCAAAACAAGTACAGGAAAAAAACATCTATGAAAACTTTAGCTCTGAATTCCGAACATGTTGTCTTAAGTTCAACAGCGATAGTATAGAACTATGTTAAAATATGCAGGGCGCTGTGCCGTAAGTTATAATAGTCGACTTAGGACCGCTCGGCAGCCAGGACAGCCGATAAGCTAACGACCCATCATTTCTTGCGCATCTGGAGACCTTGCAGATACCTGCGGAATATAGAACATACTTTAAACAAGGCGTAACATAATTAATGCAAGACCTCATACACCCCAATTAGAGTATTGAGTTAAAAGCACAATACAATGACCAAAACATTTTTTTAAAGCTTGCTATTTTTATTAAGAAAATCGTGTTGACAGTAGCATTACTTGATGCATTCAAAATTGAGTCTTATTGCCTTGAAATAAGGTTTATTTTTATTTGGCTCAATCGGCGGTTAGTATGAAAAATACATAACTTTTGAAAAAATACCTATATTAAAAGTTACTGAAATCGATTCAGTAGTCAATTATGAACAAACTACTTTCAGGGCTTGCGTTTATTCTGTTAAACCTTGTACCTATATATAAGTACAGGAACATGTATCCGTGTTCCTAGTAACCTAAAAAACCTTAGTAATAACCTTTTATACTCGACTGCACGACAGCAAGGATATTTTATGTTTTTTCACGTGTCACATAACATATTACTTTTTATACCCTCACTTGAATCATCTTCCCGGTTAGATGAATTTTAACACATGAGGCGTCTAAGGACCGTTCTAGGTCGTGCGTCGTCATATAACCAGTTAGAAAATGGCGGATTTTAGTCGCTAATAAGTCTTGAAAAGCAGTTAGTTAGTCCAATCTGAGATTAAATTAAAATAACTGCCACCAACTTGTAAGTGATCTTGTTTTGAACTTTGAAGTAGTAGAGGGGTTTTTGTTTTTTTTTTTTTTACAGGTGTTTCTTAAATTAGCATCACTATGGCGGCGGCATATTCTTTGACCTTTTTTTTTTAAATAATTTATCATTTTATTGTTCCAAAAACAGTGTTACAGATTATGTTTCCACCATTTATTGATAAGCAAAAACTATGCAATACAATACAGCACAGCGATTCTGTAACCATCTCACCGTGAAAATTTAGGTGAAGTGAGCGTGGAGTGAGCTGTCAGTGTCATCCTGATGCTAGGGATTGATACTCTTGACAGCTCACTCTAAGCTCACTTCACCTAACTTTTCACGGTGAGATTTTTACAGAATCGATCGGCAGTACTTAAGTCGAAAGAATCACCTGTTTCCTGTACTGTAGCCAGCTTTGGTTTTGAGCTTGAGTCTCTTTGATCAATCAATAAACAGATTGCAAGTGACTTCTGTCAACAAGCTTTCATAGATGTAAAATTGCACTGTCTTTGCTGATTGCAAAGACAGTGCAATTTTACATCTTCTTATGCATATGAAACAGTGACTACTTTGCAATTTTGCCATCAACAAAGTGATATTCGAAGTGGGAGTACCTTACAATATCTTCACAGCTTCATTTCCCCTACTGACGGAGTTAACAGTTTGCTCATTGACATACAGACGTAAATCTATTCACCGAAGCTAAACCAACATCATTTAGTCGCGACGCTTTCAAACTACTCCGGCAACTATCTCCAGCACATCTTCGCTAAGTACCACAGATAACGCAACTCTGAGTACACAATTAGTACTTGGCTGCACCAGAAGTGACGTCACCCAACAAATACTTCCACCATTCGTGGTATCATAAATCTGCACACCTAAGACTAGGTGTTAGTTTAAATTGTCGTGTTTAAGACGTTCTATATCACTAACTTAAGTACTATCTATAACACACACGAAATTAGACTCTACAGTTCAAAATCTAAAGTTGAATTTGCTTTGCAAGATAGACTGGGTAAGTTAGAGTACTTTAATGGATTCCAAATACATTAGTCTCTGTGCTTGTCTAGACGTACAAACGAAGTGAAAATAATTTATTAATACAACGCGATCATTAATCAGTATAAATGTTGGCAATGGCAATGCAACTGTTTTCCATTCGGAATTTTAATAACTTGTTTACCTAAAATTTATTATTGTTTCTATTCCGATCCGCTGGAAGAAAAATGTGTATACTATTTGTATTATCTATTTAAGATTCTGTGCAAGCTGCTGCAAAGAGTAAACTACGTTATCTTGCTGTTTGCGGGACGTTGTAGAAAATGAACAAAAAGAAAGAAAATGGTAAAGAATAACACAAACTGTATCGAATATGTAGGAGAATATTTGAGATTAAAAGAAAAAGATAGAATAACTTTTGTGCTGGTTATACGAATTCACACGTGAGTACTGATAGAATAAATTCTATATAAAAACATCCACATATCTAAGCTACTGAAAAATTATATCTAGGTGCTCTTCCGACCTTGATACTCAACTTACCAAATTACGATTGGAAAATTAGAAAAAAAAACCTCAAAACATTCCACAGCAAACTAGAAGATTTCACATTCTAAGCGTTTTGCTTGATAGGGAATTCTAATACTACCTAAGGTTGGTATAGCAGTAATTAGATACAGGTACGTCATAAGATGTGGGTTCAAGGACTGCGGGCGCCAGTTCCAGGAAACGAGAACTCTTGTCGGATTCTGCACTAGTCAATCGTTTATTCTACCAAATGTAGCGAAACAAAGGAAACGACAAGAATTCTTCACTACTATCACGTATAATTTTAGTTGAAAAGTCCGAATACAAACAAAATATATCAAAAATAATATTAAAATGTAGGAAAAACAATTAAAAAAAGGCTTGATGAAACTTGTCACAAAACTAAACATAAATTATGGAATCAGGAAATACTTTAGGTTTTTTTAATAAAATATATTGTTTTAATTAAGCAACGCGACGAGTTTAGATTTTAGTTGCAACCAAAACGTACACTACGTCCACGTGAATAAAATAGACCGCGAAAAAAATAAAAAATAGAACCCGCTGTATTTTTAAAGAACAAAGTTATAATACGAACCGTAGAGATATAGTTTAAAATAAAAAAATAAACTAAACTAACTACACTAGAAGTTAAAAAAAATAAATTAATCTGTTTGATGGTCTTCGAAACTTGGATAGAAAGATTTTGCGACTGTTTCCACGGCGTCCTTGAAGAAGAACACTTCAGTTTTGTCCTGGAAAGTTCGATTCTTTCTGCTTCCACAAGGAAATCAGTCAGGTGTAATCAGGTGAAATTGTAGTAGCCTGGGAGGGTGGAGCCGAATGAATCGGCTTGCAAAATGTTCGGGTACTATTCCAAAAAAAAACAGACGAACAGAGTTTATTGTACTTTTGTCGTTTCTTTTGCTCTTGTATTATATTTCTTTGGGGTACTGCAGTATTAATAAATACTGCATGTTTTTTTTCCACATTCATACTTCTTTAAGTTTACATTCTACCTCTTCTTTGATTGCTTTACCGGAAAATTTATTTTCGTAATTTTTTAAATTAAGAATTGTTTGTCATTCGGTTGAGATTTTTCCTTTCAAATATGGTGGACTTGTTGAAATTTTGTCACAGATGACGGCCACGTTATTTTTATCTTGGAATTTTAAACCTAAATTATTTGTTTCTTTTGAATTATGTACTTAAAATATATTATTATGTGTTGCTGGTGATTTTTTTTTGCGGTTCAACGTTTTTAGCAGCGAGTTGAGACTTTCAAGGTCACAACAAACTCTGTTCGTCTTTTTTTTTTGGAATAGTACCCGAACATTTTGCAAGCCGATTCATTCGGCTCCACCCTCCCAGGCTACTACAATTTCACCTGATTACACCTGACTGATTTCCTTGTGGAAGCAGAAAGAATCGAACTTTCCAGGACAAAACTGAAGTGTTCTTCTTCAAGGACGCCGTGGAAACAGTCGCAAAATCTTTCTATCCAAGTTTCGAAGACCATCAAACAGATATTAATTTATTTTTTTAACTTCTAGTGTAGTTAGTTTAGTTTATTTTTTATTTTAAAGTATGTCTCTACGGTTCGTATTATAACTTTGTTCTTTAAAAATACAGCGGGTTCTATTTTTTATTTTTTATTTTTTTTGCGGTCTATTTTATTCACGTGGACGTAGTGTACGTTTTGGTTGCAACTAAAATCTAAACTCGTCGCGTTGCTTAATTAAAACAATATATTTTATTAAAAAAACCTAAAGTATTTCCTGATTCCATAATTTATGTTTAGTTTTGTGACAAGTTTCATCAAGCCTTTTTTTTAATTGTATTTTCTACATTTTAATATTATTTTTGATATATTTTGTTTGTATTCGGACTTTTCAACTAAAATTATATGTGATAGTAGTGAAGAATTCTTGTTGTTTCCTTTTTTTCGCTACAAAATTGGCGCCTGAACATAAAAGTAAGTAAGTACTTTTATTAATTCTTATTATTAATTTAACTTTTTTTTTTTTTTTTGTCGTGAGGGTGATTGCTCCTTCCGTGCAAATTTTAATCATTCATCTCTTTATTGTCTTTTTCAGGTTACTTTTCCTTCAAACTAGTTTGTTACTATGGTTACCGTTGAAACGTATGGATTGTCAACTTATGTTAACCCTTCCATTGCTGATGGTTTTCTATATTATATTGTGCTATGTTGTGTTGCAATATAAATAATTACTTTGTAGAACTATAAAACATAATAATACTCTTTTATTTTTTCCCTTTAAATACATGTTTATCCTGGGTTTTATTTCTCTCCTTAGTTAGAAGTAGTTAGCATCCTGTAGTGTGTGTTTGGTGTGTGAATTTTTTAGGCTTCGTGGCTAAGGTAAGCTTTTTTTTTGCACGGCTGTTTGCTAGATTCTATTTGACTTTTTTTGATTCTAGCCCAGCTGTACGTATTTCTTTTTTGGTGCAGTTGGTTTCCTAGTTTCTATTTTGTTTTTCTTTGAATTCTTAGCCCAGCCGTTCCTGTGATGTCACTTCGTCGTACCATTCCTCTATCAGCCATATTACTCGATATCTAACACTTTCCTGCTTCGTGGAATCTGACCTGTTTGTTTGTTGTTAATCTTTTCTATGGCAGTTGAGGGTTAGATTTTTGTTTTTTTTTGGTTACCTGACTGCCTTAGTTTGCTTTTGATCTTCAACCTTGCTATTCGTTTAGTGTTAGTTTGTTTGGGTCTGATGTTTTTTATTCTCAACCATTATTTTTTTCTTTGCTGATATGTTGCCGTTCAGTTCCCCATCAAACTAATCACTAAATTTCTACCTCTCATACTATCAGATTTGCCTATTTATTTGTTTTGTCTTTATTGCAACTTAACATAGCAGATGAAGGTTATTCCTATTTCTATTCAATAATACTTTTTAAAACACATTTTCTAAAATCGGTCTTTGGGCATGTTTTCATTTTATTAAGTTCTTTCTAACTCAAAAACCCTTGGATTGATTTACTTAATTCAAACGTGTATATTAGTTTTACACGTAATCCTTTGATATGACTCTAAAGTTACGCAAATATTCCTATTAACAAAAAAACACGTTTTCAAGTTACGTAATTATTCCACAATTTTTCTTTATACATCAAATTTCAAAAATTTTACTTTTATTATACTTATTGGATTCTTATATCGAAGACTAGTATTTTGAGTCAATTTTTTTTAACCGACTTCAAAGATGGAGGTTCTATTTTTTAAATTTACGATTTACTTTGTCGATTCTTTGTAACAACTATAGGGAAGTCCTTATGCGTTCCACCTGTGCGTATGGTTAGACTCTAAGCGACAATTTAGCTGAAAGTCGGACTCAAACACGTGTTGAAACATTTTTTCTCTTAACAAGTTTTATGTCAAACTTGTTGATAATCTTTCTAAGGCTTACCTCCGTAATTCACGAACTTAGGAATATTACGCATCGTTCAGCCGACACGCTGAATGTTTGTGTTACTGTATGGAGAACTTCTCGTTTTATTAAATGCCGTGTGACTAGGGTTATTTCTAGGACCACTTATGTACTTAATGATTTTGATTCCACCCATTCAGGAATATATCATATCAAAGATATCTTAAAATAATTCCTCTCTTAAATTCATTTACCCATTAACATTTTTTTCATTTGGAATTTTTTTTTTTTGCGTATAGTTTGAACCCCTTTAATTTAAATACCCTAAAAATTTATTAAGCTCGTTTATAAATTTTAATGTCAACAAAAACGTTAACAGCGTCATCTAGTTTTTCCTTATTGAAACTATTTGTTAACTACCTTTTTCTTAGTTGTCAATGCTTATAGTTCTGGCTACGCCCGCAGTTGTCCTAACGTTTCTCATGCACTATATAATGATTGTCATGTCATGTCATGTCTTGACGTCTGACATAATAGCTCTAGTGTTGGGAAACGGTCGATTTACACTTATCGATAACTATAGTGTTGGCACACTGTCGATGTACTTAAATCGATAACATCACAATAATTTATTTTAATAATGGTATTAAATATTTTTTGTTTATTGTCGATTATCCTCTTTTCTATATATAAGAAGCATGCATAAGCTTCTATTTCTTTGAAGTTCTCTCTCTTTCTTAAGTCTATTGTTTGACTTTAGTTCTTGTTTAGATTTAAGGTTCCTTTTTACTTAAGTCCTTTGTTTGACTTTAGTCCTTTGGTTGTTTTATGTCGTTTCTTTCATTTCGTCGTTTCTATTTTGACTTAACGTCGTTTATTTAACTTTTGTCGTTTCTTTTGCTCTTGTATTATATAAATACTGCATGTTTTTTTTCCACATTCATACTTCTTTAAGTTTACATTCTACCTCTTCTTTGATTGCTTTACCAGAAAATTTATTTTCGTAATTTTTTAAATTAAGAATTGTTTGTCATTCGGTTGAGATTTTTCCTTTCAAATATGGTGGACTTGTTGAAATTTTGTCACAGATGACGGCCACGTTATTTTTATCTTGGATTTTTAAACCTAAATTATTTGTTTCTTTTGAATTATGTACTTAAAATATATTATTATGTGTTGCTGGTGATTTTTTTTTGCGGTTCAACGTTTTTAGCAGCGAGTTGAGACTTTCAAGGACACAACAAACTCTGTTCGTCTTTTTTTTTGGAATAGTACCCGAACATTTTGCAAGCCGATTCATTCGGCTCCACCCTCCCAGGCTACTACAATTTCACCTGATTACACCTGACTGATTTCCTTGTGGAAGCAGAAAGAATCGAACTTTCCAGGACAAAACTGAAGTGTTCTTCTTCAAGGACGCCGTGGAAACAGTCGCAAAATCTTTCTATCCAAGTTTCGAAGACCATCAAACAGATTAATTTATTTTTTTTAACTTCTAGTGTAGTTAGTTTAGTTTATTTTTTTATTTTAAACTATATCTCTACGGTTCGTATTATAACTTTGTTCTTTAAAAATACAGCGGGTTCTATTTTTTATTTTTTATTTTTTTTGCGGTCTATTTTATTCACGTGGACGTAGTGTACGTTTTGGTTGCAACTAAAATCTAAACTCGTCGCGTTGCTTAATTAAAACAATATATTTTATTAAAAAAACCTAAAGTATTTCCTGATTCCATAATTTATGTTTAGTTTTGTGACAAGTTTCATCAAGCCTTTTTTTTAATTGTATTTTCTACATTTTAATATTAGTTTTGATATATTTTGTTTGTATTCGGACTTTTCAACTAAAATTATACGTGATAGTAGTGAAGAATTCTTGTTGTTTCCTTTTTTTCGCTACACAAAGTACACAATATCATTAAACTGTGACTTATAATATTATATGAAGACGGACAGCTGTAGAAAGTTTGTGTAGTATGATATAGTTGACCTCGTGGGCAGAAGCTAATTGAAATTAAAGACTATGCCTATATACTCCTAACACAGGCGTCATCATGCTTAAAAGGAGGCTCCAATCATAAACTAATGTATACTAGTTGGTACAGAAACATACATTTTATATTTGTATTGTATTTTGTATACTGCTTACACTAATACAAATCTGTTTATTTTTTTATAATCAACAAAAAATAACAAAATTAAATTCTAACATAACTAAAACAAAAAACAAACTAAAACATGGCGTCAAAAAATTCATCCGCATCGCTGTCGACTGGTAATGTACCCAAGAGACTGGCGGCATTACCACGTTGAATAGCAATGCTTAGCCTCTGGCCAAGGTAAAAGCCAGCCCTTGGGTCATGGGAAGTGTCAACCAGTCGTTTCGAAATTTAAAAATTGCTTACACTTGACATTATTCTGAACTTAATATTTTAAACCACAACCGAAAATGGTGGGCTTATTTTTCGCAATGAACCAGCAAACAATAAAGTCACATAAAACAGACTTATCAACAAGCCTTATACTTCGTCCAAAGAGATCCTCGAACCGTGTGCAGTTAAACACGAGTTAATGTAGCCACTAGCCCTGAAGACGTAACAGAGCCGGTCATTTGTGGCCACGAGCAATCCGAAAGGTGTTTGTTTCAAGAGGTGCACGCTGAGAAACTTTGGGCAGTAAGTCAAGTCACTTTAGTTTCCCGAAAGTTACTGCCTTTATTATACTACTTGTTGAAGAAGTTTCTTGGCGGCTAGATCATAAAAATGAGTTATCAGTAGATTGTGTACTACTATCTGTGAGTATTGCTGCATGAAACGGTTACAAAGAGTTAATCTGCCTGCTTCCTAAGTGGCCGGTCACTTGAAGGAATGGACTGGAATGTCGGCCTGGAATGTCGTTCTGATAATTTGAAGAAATGCCTAATCAGCCTCTAATCTTCCCACTGCTGGGAGTGGGCTGTAATGTACCACACGGGCCTAGTGCAGGTTAGTACAGTCAACAGCAAAAGTAGATGATGAAAATCAGAAATTCAGTACTAATTAATGAACGGAGTTCGCGTCAGATCTGTGTGGCGTCGAAGTACTTAGTAAATGTTTGGTATAATTTACAATCACATAACGACACTTCGACGCCACACAGTTCTGACGCGAACTCCGTTCATTAGTATTGAATTTCTGATTTTCATCATCTACTTTTGCTGTTGACTGTACATGTCACATGTCTTCGAAATTTTGGTTTTAGGACATGCCGGTTTCCTTACGATGTTTTCCTTCACCGTTTTGTGATCAACGGTGATGAAATTATTTACAAAAAGTGTCTGTCTGGGTTCGAACCCACGACCTACATCTCACAAGTCGGGATCGTTATGTCTGGACCAACAATATTCTCAATTTAATTTTAAGGTATGCTGTAGCATACACCTATATGTACGCCTTGTAAGGCATATACAGGGTTATTTGTAAAACACCAGCAACCTCTTAAGACGTCATTGTACTCATCATTATGAACAATTTTTACTATGGGACCAAGCCTGAAATCGCGAAAAAAAATCAGCAGTTCCCTACATTTATGTTCGTGTAACTTGTCAAAATGTAGGGAACAACAGATTTTTTTTTCGCGATTTCAGGTTTGGTCCCGTAGTAAAAGTTGTTCATAATGATGAGTACAATGATCTCTTAAGAGGTTGCTGGTGTTTTACAAATAACCCTGTATAAGATTGGCAGACCAACTCACATACTATAGTTTTTTTAACGAAAATTCCTTTACCTCCATTTTCTCCTAATTCAGTCTGAGACTAAAATAACCACAAATGCAGCTCAAGGTACATTTCCAACTCTTAATATTTAACGCAAGAATAATTCACCAATCACAAAAGGTATTCCTAAACACGTAAATTATTTGCTCAACCCGTTGAAATTCTGTTGAGTTTATTTCGCACGAACAATTCCTTGTAAAATGTAAACTAGCGTGATTTGTTACTCTGGACTCGAGATCTGGACGCGTTGATTGCGAAACACCAATTTATTTATTGTCGTTGGCTTTAATCCCTGGATATATTGCTTGGGACGAATCAAGTCCTTGGGACAAGATACTCGAACCGTCGATCGAAGACCGACTTGGAATTATAGGTTTCGTTGGAAATTGCTCATTGAAGCGTGTGCGAGGTTTGTGGTAATCTTCAGACAAATTAATTGTGTCGGATACAGTGTTCAAATAATACTGTGAAACCATTTTGCAGGGTACAGTCCGGACGCCGAGAGAATGCGTTTCTGAAACAAATACGCAAAGAATGCGAATATTTATTTGTGCTTATATATATTTATATGTAATTAGGTATATATTATATTCATTGTTTTAACAGGTTTATGCGTATCTTTATATTTAAAATATTTATTCCTCAATTTTCATGATTACACCTACCACTGTTTGTCTCTGCATCACCCAAAGGTTGACTGGTAGAAAATGCCTATGGCATTAAGTCCGCCTGTGTACATGTATGTGCTTGAAGTATTAAATAAATAAATACGTGTTTTGCGAATTTGATCTTTATTAGCTACTAGAATTGTCGCACTGCCTGGGCCTCAAGTCTGCTATTACAATAGTGTAAGAATGATCTATCATTGATTTCATAATTGTTGATTTTGACAAGTTTGGTAGTCTACTAATATAGCGGCGTCATTATGACTTTCCAATGTTCAACGACTGCTACCATTTTATGCCATTTCTTTCAATGGAGTGTTCCATTGAAATAAAATGGTAATCTCGTACATAATGATAAATGAATAAATTTTATGTGTTTTGCTATTTACGAACTTCTTACTACTTCAGATTGCAAACACTAATACGTAATATGTAAAAATATATATTTCATGAAATCTAGCATGAAATTCAGTAGTAGTTTTTCTCAGACCATTGACCGACCAATGATCGACCATTATGAATTTAGCAGATTACGAACTTTTAGCAAAATGACAATGGGATCGTGTTGGAATGACGAATTTATAAAAATAGCAGACTTGGGCCCCAGGTGTCAGGAGCGGATTCTTTTGACGGCCGAACTGTACCTACGAACTTACATAAAGTTAACTAAGTGCTCATACACATGAGCGACACGCGTCGACGACAGAGGCAACTGCATCCGTCGACACGCGTCGACGGCACCTCTATCTTCGACGCGTGTCGCTCATGTGTATGTACACTTAGAAACTTTGCTAACTAAAGCAACAGCATGCAGGTAAGTATTCCTAAAAACATTAATAGCGATTAATATTATTTCCAAGCATTACTTTCATATAATATTTTAATGTTTGTGCAGTTTTCGTTCAAGAACTTTGACAGACTATATAGCTGAGAGTTTAAAAGCTAAACCGGCAAAACAAAAAATAACTTCCCAAAAGAATTTAACCCAAAATGCTATATTTTTCATCTAGGTGTATGGCCAAAACCAGAAAATAAAACTCTAGTTAGCACACGTTGACGTAAACCACGATTAGTGAAAAGATCCAAAGGCTCCAAAGCAATTGGATCCAAACACAAGAATACCCTACAGTCGGGATTTTGTCGGTATCTAAAGAACATAGATGTTTCCAAATGAATGTCACATTTACAACGCGGCTGGTTGAAAGAAGACGGATTATTATCAATGGACCATGAACCTAAGCAGCTTACCTATACATTCATCTTAAAAAGGGTCGCATTTGTAAGTATTTGATTTGTTTCCAGATTGTAACGTTGTCGTTTTACCCCAGGTTTTATTGATCTGAAAGTTAGATTTAAAGCCCCATTATGCGATATTATCAGGGCGTACATACAGACAATGCCGATCAAGCGAGCACATCAAATCAGACACTGACTATGCGTGTGCACTGCCTACAAACAACCCCGTTAATTAACTAATTAAGTTCACTCGTCTACAAAACGCCAGTTAACGAATCAAACGGTCCTGAACCTTTCAATATACGCCAAAATACCTGACTATTACACGACACAAAAATAAAACGAGCTCGCTTCAATTTAGTCAGATGTCCCCGTGCGGTGCCGTGGTGTGCTACAGCAATAAAATAAAAATTTCAAATGAAACGGAGTACGTTTCAGTGTTTCCAACGAAAATGTTTCAATTTAAACGCACTCTCCTATCCTGCATTTAATGCATCCTAACTCCTCGCAGTTTCCAGAGTGATGAATAGCTGCAACAAATTATTAAGTTTGCACGTTGATGCACTGCTTTTTGCTTTGTTTCGAACGCGATTGTTTTATGCTGTGGCATTGTTTTTATTTGTTTATCGTATAATTGGATGCGGATAAAGTATTTCGTTTTGCTGGCTGGTAAGAGTATCTGTGCTGTTTCGCTGTGTTGATACGGGTAGGGTTTGCAGATTGCAAGGTTTCTCTTTTAAATTTTATTGCAGTCATTGAAAAATATAAAAAACGTCTTCATAAAAATATTGAATTTAAATTATACTTCGCAGGATTCCTAATTCCCAGTTCATCTATTCCGAAATACAACACTGATGAAATTTATAAATCGACCGTAATGGATTTTATATATCTAAATAGTTAGTTCTGTTCCCACCATTGTTCGCACAATGGTTCGCACACAGAGATAAGCTCATTCATAATCGTGAAACAGATGAAAAGTGTCCTATTAAGATTGCTCCTTTCGAATTTCAAATACAATTTTAAAATCCGCCCACTTTTGAAGTATAACCCTGCACGGTTTAAATGTAACTGCTATGTACGTGCTCATTTGGTTGAGTGAGCTCCTTAATTTGGCAGTGTTGGAGGGAGAAATCTGTGCTAATGAGTTGGGGCAGTAATTAGTCATTTATTCCGAGTCAGTCAGTTACCTTCGACTCAAGGGTAGTGAATATTTTCCACTGTTTAAGTTATGCCTCCCTCTTTGCATACAATTTTCTCTGGCTGGAATAACAATGTGGAACATAATAGTAAACATACGACGTATGTAAGTATATCTACATGATCGTGAGGTTTGTTGAACAAAGATGGTTTGTTTAACTATGAACGATTTGAATTCAAAGTCATTTGGACACATAGTCTGACGAGGCTCTATGTAGGCAACTATTAACGCACGAAAACTATGCATTGCGCATAGTTTTCGTGCCCTTTACAATCTAGTTAACTGTTTCAGACCGCGGGCCGCGCCGCGATCCGAAGACCTAGAGATCTTACTAAAATTAATATACTTATAAAACTATTTGGTGCTGCATTGTGCATCAAAGCCTGGACCTAGTTATTGAGGAATTAAAATTAAATATTTTCACATAAAAATGTACTGTCATGAATTTCCGCAAAATGTTTTAAATCTATTGCATAGGTACATTTTAGACTTTTATATATATCTAGATCTAAGTCTTTTATTTTAGTAATCATTGAGAAGTTCAAAATCATCTTATATTAATCCAATTTCGATAACCCACAACATAAATTGAACATCTATAACGCATCTTTGGTCCGGCATAGAATCATCCAGGCTATAACCTAATAAACTTCTAGTGTTATTTTTAAACCCAAGAATAAAATACCAAAACAAAAACCCTGGAACCTGGTCCTCCCAGGAGCTTTACGTCGGAGCCTACAATAGGATCAGGACGTCGTCACGGCACATTGAGTGCAGCAGTCCGATCGTCAAGGGCGCCATGCTATCTTCAATGGATGACGGGACACATTTATAGCTTTTGTATTGTTTTGCTTTGGTATTTTTGAAGTTGTAAGTTATTGATGTGAGACGACGATTTTCTGTGTTGTATTTCATTAAAAGTTACAAAAAGTGTTTGATGTTTTTCTGAACATAGTTTTTACTAACTCGCTGATGTGTTCAAATAGCACTGGCAACCATTAATTATTGCAAACCGCATTTGGTTAAACAGCAGTGCTATTCTGTAAAAATCTCACCGTGAAAACTAAGGTGAAGTGAGCTGTCATTCCACCTGATGTTAGGGATTGCCTCCATTGATAGCTCACTTCACGCTCACTTCACCTAAGTTATCACGGTGAGATTTTTACGGAATCGGTCAGCAGTAGGCCAGCCAGGCCAGGCCACATGAAAACGCGTAAATATTACAAAGAAAACATCAGTAAGCTAGATATAACAGCCATTAAAACATTGCATATTCTGTCGATCGGAGTGCTGGCGGACCTTTTAACTGAAGCAAGAAGTGCACGCAAAAACTAATCTTCACGTTAGGGCTGCACCATAAAAGTTGTTCACATATTCTAAAATAAAAACCTATGATTTTGGTCATTTTTGTCCGCAGCGAGCGTTCGGGAAAGGTGCTTGTATTTTGGTCCTTCGTGCTTTTTTTCTTCTCTCGTATAGGCAACACAAATTATATAATGACTTCAGCCGTGGTAAAATGTTAACCTTGTCATGATTCTATAATTATACAGTCACGTAATTTCATTGTAAAGATCGCCACTCATTTTGTTAAAGCCATTTCACACGACTGTCAACGAATTACAATTCTTATTTAATTTACGGACGATTTAAATTTATAGTCAAACATTTTTTCTAACCATACATTGATAAAAAAATTAATTCAAATAGAAAACAACACTTAAGTACATCCCTGCCCTGTTGCATCTGGAATACTTTTAAGGACAAATTGAACGTCTTCCGAAGAAGAATGTTCGCGTATGGATTTGTCTTCCGAAACATCCTATAGAGACACAGTTATTCATTTTCAAGACGTTCCTGAATAGTTTAAAGGAAAATTATTTAAAGTAAGGGTACGGAAAAACGGGCTACGGAAAAATCGCCACTTGGCTGATAAATTGGTGAACACAGTTTGTTGGTTTTAGAAGACTCGAAAACATAACTTACAAAATTTAACAATTACGTTTAATCATAAGGGTGAGCAACATCCCTTATAATTTAAATACGCTCAGTTGTTCAATTTTGAAACAGTCTTGTCCCAAATTATTAACATAACTTTAACTGTTCTAGACCCTTTTCAAAACTCTAGCCTTTTCATAATATGTTATGGTCAGTTTCCAGCCTCGCCAAATGCGCTTAATACACAGCGTGAGTACTGAAAATATAGCCAACACCTGTAACTTTAGAAAATTAAATAAGCCATACAATTGTAAAGTGACATCCACACGTTCCGGCTGCGATCACCCGAATGACCTCAGCTGTCAAACACAGACACATCACCGTCGAAGAGGCTTTAATAATAATGAATTACCGTCAAACTAAAGGACGGTACTCGACCCAGTTTTCCATAGTGCCTACACAGAAAACCCCACCTTAGTTCGTAAGTTAGAAGGTTGTTTTTCCGTTGTGTGATGAATATTTTTAACCAATTGTCTTGGCTTGGAAGTTTTACTTGTTCCAGTTGTGCGTGGGCCTGACAGCGGTGTCACGATCTATGAAAGATGACTTGTACCTATTACAGACTTCTTGGGCGGTTTTGTCCAGGAGATCTTTAAACACTGGACACTAGGACTAAATGTTTTATAAACCTGCATAGCCTGGCCTGTTTTCCTTTGTGAGTTTCGGAATTAGGTATATAATACGAAAATATCTTGGAGTTGGTAAAAGTATCTTTTTGTTACGTTAGTTGGTGCGGTAAGTGTAGAATAATAAGTAAGTATGATCTTAAGACTTCTTAAAATGACTGTAGAATGATTTTATGAAGCTTTTTCATTTCTGAAATGGAGTTATTCAAAGTTTTGAGAATCACACAGTAGGTATAATGTTGGTACTAAGTAATACAGACTAAGTTTTGTACGAAATGGAGGAAAACATCGTGAGGAAACCGGCATGTCCTAGAATCAAAAATTCGAAGACACGTGACACCTATCAACAAGCACAGGGCCTGCGTGGTGGATTACGGCCCACTCCCTCTCACTGAAAGGAGGGCTGTATCCCAGCACAGCATTATAGGCTGATTTTGTTATTTTCATGTATAGGTAGCGGGTGCTGTTGCCTCAGACAAACACAATATTCGGATATTACCAAACATTGAAGACTATAATGTACCTTTTTATGTCCCATCATAGGTACAATATACGTTTATTTTGTTGCCAGCACATGACACTTAAGACACCAAAACAAGACACCATCTTGGATTTTGAGCCTATAACTCTAGGACGAAGGTCAGGATTTCCAAATTACAAATTCCAAGCTAAAACCGTTTAATTGCTGTTAGCAAGCAATATAAATAGGTAATTCAGACAATATTTTTAACTTATAAGTAGTTCTGAAAGCGACGGATAAGTACGGTCTAATGAGAAAATCGGAATCGCGTTACTTAGCTAAGTACATTTGGCGAGATTAGATTAACTTACCTTTACTTAGATTAGTTTGCTTAGGATAGCTTGAAGGAACAACTTTATAAAATTTTCTGAATATTTCTTGTGTATATTTGTTGGGTGTGTAACGTTTGATATAATAACAAAATTTCTAATCATTATATAACCTAATTTCATTTAATATACTTTTCTTTAATATAACGATGAAATGATATAATGAATTATATATTTCATTTTACTTAATTTTATATGGTATAATGGACATTTTCTATAATGCACATTTGCATAAATACTCAATTAGTATAATATTCAAAATCTATAAATAACGTTTAATATAATTTAGAAACGTCTACTTTGTTCGGTATATTTTTGCAAAAACTGATTAGATTTTAAGCGCCTGCCATTTTCGTTTGGTTAGGTTAGGTTAGAACAGTGACCATTAACGCGCAAAGGCGAGCAAGTGAAGGGAGCGTGCCGCGGCAGCGGCAGCAGAGCGCCAGATCCCCTCTATTGTTGGTGTAGGTAATAGGTAATACGGGCTGGTGTCCACAACTCCACGTCAATGCGCGTATTTTGCGTACAAAATTATTAATTACTAGCTGCGCCCCGCGGTTTCACCCGCGTAAGTTTTGATCCCGTGGGAATACCGGCATGAAAAGCATCCTATGTTTTAATCCTGGTTATAAAGTATCTGTGTGCCAAATTTCATCCAAATCCGTTTAGTAGTTTTTGCGTGAAAGAGTAACAAACATCCATCCATCCTCACAAACTTTCGCATTTATAATATTACTAGCTGCGCCCCGCGGTTTCACCCGAGTAAGTTTTGATCCCGTGGGAATATCGGAATAAAAAGTATCCTATGTGTTATTCTGATGTATAAACTATATTACTGTAAAGTTTCATCAAAATCCGTTCAGTAGTTTTTGCGTGAAAGAGTAACAAACATCCATCCATCCATCCTCACAAACTTTCGCCTTTTTATTATTATTAGTAGGATAGTTGGAAGTAGGAAGTAGGATAGTAGGAAAGGAATAGTAGGAAGTAGGATAAATTATTGTTGGTGTATCATTTGGGTTAGATGAGGTTATAACAGTATGGTGTTTCCTGATTTACTTACTATTCATTACAGAATTTGTGGCTGAAAATGAATAAATATAAAAATTAGGTCACCTAAACGTTATATAAAAAGAGCATATATACAAATTTGTAAATTATATGTAATGAACTTTATACTAAATGTTATTAGAGCAAAAGAAGGTTATATGAAATATAACATTCGTTCACATGAAATTAGGTTATACGTTTTTATAGCATATGAAAATTATATTATGTGAACGTTATTTAAAGTGTTATACTATCTGTTATTATATCACATAAGACCAAAAAGTACCAAACGATCTTAAATGTCTCGCTGGTGGTGGCGCGTGTGTATCATTCGGTTGCCTACAAAAGGGCTGAGCTGGATGGGGTTGATCCACGCGTCGTGTTCGTGAACTGACACCGCCGGTTGAGACTGGTAATCTATTAACTGTCAGGAATTATTTCTAATCTTACATTTTGAATTGATTTTTTCGTTTTATATTGCTCTCACATAAGCAACCAAAATAATGTACCCAGGATTTTATAATATCTTAATTTAAAAGAGTCTCCTTAGAGTTTCTAACTCTTGTTCTTCTCCATAGAGATCTACGTTTTGGAATGGGCAACTATCTTCAAGCTTCTGACTAACTAATCAACTCCTTGTCAATTCAAAAGGTTTAATTAAATAAATACTTTGAGTTTAAGTTTGATCAAAGGACCAATAAAAGCTTACTAGGCAACAATAAGACGTAGTATGTACTCAATTTAAGCCTTATTTTGCAGAACAGGAGAAAATGAAACAGTATCAGAATGGGCTGAGGCTGACTAACTAAACCTTAATTTAACTTCTGCTGTATTTTGCTTTGATGCTTTGATAATAACAAGGAAAATTATTTTTACTGCTAAAATCATTATTTTGTCACAAATCTGCTACTACAAGTACATTTACATCGAACGAGGAAAACTGTTTCATCGTAATACAGCAGTGCTATTCTGTAAATATCTCACCGTGAAAACTAAGGTGAAGTGAGCTGTCATTCCACCTGACGTTAGAGATCGCCCCTACGGATAGCTCACTACACGCTCACTTCACCTAAGTTATCACGGTGAGATTTTTACAGAATGGATCGGCAGTTTACACTAGTACACAGAGTGCATCAGTTCTGTGCCAACAAGCATAATAAGTACCGTAATTTACTCACTTGAATTGTGAAAGGCTACATTGATTTGGCAAATATAATAAAAACATCTCGTTTTTTTTTTAAATAATCTGTGAAATGTGCAGAAATCTAGTTTGTGTAAATGTCTGACCTCATGTTTTCTCTCAAGGGTTTACTAAATAACATTCACCATATTAAAAGCCACCGACCATAACGTTACGTACAATAGGACTGGACTTATATCTTATGACTGTATCATCACCGTCATCATTCTCTTGTTTATCCCAATAAGACCGTATATTCTACCATTAGATAGAAACGTCTAGCAATCGTTTTTGCTTCGATAGACTTAATGCAGTTGAATTTCACAACATGGCTTTTATCGCCTTCTCCACGCTCCAAAAATAAACATATTTACAAAATTGACACATAATAATCAACTTTTATGTTCTGATACAAAGACAATATCAGATAACGTGGTTCGGGGAGGCTCGGGATGGCTCGGGATGGTTCGAAATCCTATTTTTCGTGTCACGTTACAAATACACGTGTCTTGTTTACGTCGACATTTAATGACGTAATGAGATTAACGTCGCTCTTTGAAGGAACATTTACAAGAAAATTAGAACGACTACAGGCAATTTACTAAGTACTTTCTCTTAATGCTTTGTGAAATAAATTAATCGCAAAACAAAGCAAAACGGAATCAATTTCAGTTAGGTAAGTACTGTTTTATTATTCATGTTGAAAGTGGCTAGTTTTAACATCATTTTATAATTTTGATCAGCTTTATTTTGTAAACCGCCTGTGACCGTAAGAAATTACATTAAAGCCATTCTATGGACAGTCGCGGGTTCGAACCCTTATATGAATAATTTCATCATCACTGCTCTCACTGTGAAGGAAAGCATCTTGAGAAAACCGGTATATGTCTTAAAAACAAAAAATTCGAAGACATGTGACATCTACCAACCCGCACTGGGACCGCGTGGTGAATTACGGCCCACTTCTTCTCACAGAGAGGAAGCTTGTGCCCCATCATCAGCAGTGGGAACATTATAAGGATAATTATGCTATTATATGGACTGCTTCTGTTTATTTCATAGACAAAGTTAGGAAGATACATTCTATAATAGTACCAAGCAAAGCAATACAGAATTCAGCGTGACTAAGGACATATTTTTTCACAAAGAACTCTTCTACTACGTAGTTAAAATGCATTAAAAAAAACTACGTAAAATAATTATTTCCACACCGTTTCACATAAAAATAAAATTCTATACATACGTATATTTCAATTAACCCACACGTTGAGAAGATTGTGTTAAAATTATCATATTTTCACCCCACGAATGAATTTTAAAAGGGGAATTCAGCCAAGACAATTTTAATTAAGTCCCAGAGAGCTCATTATCTTTAGCGTCACCGCGCGGATGGAAGGACCAAGTTTTTTTTTTTTAACAAAATTCTTTTATGTTAAGATAGCGTTATCTGGCGTAAATGTACCAACTTATATCTAGTCGCGTTAAGTTTCTTGAATTCAATTCTACTTTTGTAACAACTTGTAAGTGTTTTCAACTGTAGTGTGCGCTGATCAAATTATTTACTGTATTGCGAATTGGGAATCCGGGTCGATGGGAATATTGGAATTGTGGGCTGTAGCTTCGATAAGCTGGTGTATATTCGTTTCTTTGTAGAGTCGAGAAAGAAGTAGTTTACTTCTGCGCTAGAAATACAGGGTCAAATTAAATTAGCTAGCGATACTCCGCAGATGTGGCGTCAATATTCTAAGCATGATAAAACGCAAAATAAATTAATTTGATGATTTTTGTGAGGTCATCGACTGCAGTTAGTGCAGTTACTTAAAATATCATTTTAATAAATCAGTTATTTTTTTGTTAAAACTTCACAGATATATAAAGACGATAAAACAAAAGAAAACCGATTTTCTCAACTCATACTTCAAGTAATAACAAGGCCAGCGGTCGTCGACCCCCAAAAAAAAAACATGAAATCGTTTTTATTTTATCATGTTTACATATCGATGCCCATCACGACTGCCGAGTTTCGCTAATTTAATTTCCCCTTGTTTAGCTTCAAGGCGTTTACTGCACTAGTCAAGAAGTGGAGGCTTATTATTATTAGTCTAAGTATTTCATAATCAATCCAAATATAAATGACGTGAAACACGACAAAGGAAAAGAGAATGGACAGCCACGTCATCCCGTCAACATAGTGATCAAAATGTAATAAAACAACACCTCAGGCGGGCTCAACAAGGCTCATCATCAGCGGTAGATGTTTGCTAATCTAATATTTTGACTAGAAATTATCACGACAAATGTCTAGTACAGCCGATCGATTCTGTAAAAATCTCACCGTGATAACTTAGGTGAAGTGAGCGTGAAGTGAGCTATCAAAAGAGGCGATCCCTAACATCAGGTGGAATGACAGCTCACTTCACGCTCACTTCACCTGAGTTATCACCGTGAGGTTTTTACAGAATAGCACTGCAGTACCTAAATTCATCGACCATTGATGACGTCAGTGTTATATCAGTAACAGAAAACAGGCTAATATTGATTTTTATTTAGATAGCTATTCGAGGAATGTAATATCTCTGGTAGTTATTTAATAAACAGACTTCAAATATTTATTTATGTATTGGATTTTCGTAAAAAGGCCTGAAGTTATAAAAAAATAATAATAAAAATATTTACTTTAAATATCTTTTGTATAAATATGAAAATATTCCTGCAATTATATTTTTGCAACCTGATCTCGTACTACAGAAAGATCTACCGGATATCGGATAACAGCTCCAACAAAATCGAACCGAAAAATAAATACTTCATTTGTAACAGTAACAGGAACAAATAGTTGATATAACTGAAAAAACTGCAAAAGTCCGGCTTATCCCAGGCAGCTTAACCGGGACAAGCGAATTAAGCAGTGATTTATTTTTGTAAATACGACGCGGATTATTTATACGTGTATTTTTTTAATTAAAAATCCGTTGTCGACGGAGTTATTTTATACTCCTTGATTAAATTCCTCTAAACCGCGTTTGAGGGGTTAAAAGTACAACTTTTTGAGTTTAAATTAGCTTTCTCACTTTAAAACAGAGTGTTTTTAGCTTTTAGTGTGACCAGACTATGTCATAATGTTTTTGTTTGACTTTTTCTACCATTTTTCTAATAAATTTTGGTTTTTTTAGATATAATAATGTAGGTACCTATTTTCATTACATACTTAACACAAAAAGCTATCTAAACCATGTCATGTCAACTATTTGAGGCGTTCTTAAGTTAAATTACATACATACAAGTGTTAGGTGTTGTCATGTTATTTACATTATTTGACGCAATTTGTTGTAATCTAGTTTTTTTTCATTTATTTTTGTATTCGATCATTTGTAATCGCAGGATGCTGTTGGGGCTTGTAACAAATCTACTAACCTAACAAAATAAAAGGGTATGAAGTAAATTTGAACAATATAATTAGAGATAAAAAATACATAAATGATTAAAAAAAATACCAATAACACTCAGTAGAAAGAAGAGAGGTTTTTGTAGTTGCAGTCCGTTTTTCTTTTTTCAAGTGCGAAGCCACAGGTCACAGTAGTGATAGATAGTGGAGAATAGATGAAGAGAAGATGGTCCTCTGGACTTCAGCGTAGTCACCCCGTCAAGATATGAAGTGAAAATAGTAGTTTAGTTAAGTTTAGTTAAGGCTTGACTTCTGTTGTACTTTTCCTTTAGTAATTGGACGTGGTCTGTCGCGGAGATGTTTCTTTGAGTGAAACCAGAGCAGAATCCTGAAAATAATGTGTCAGAGGTCCTTTTATATCAGTCTCCCATTTGTTTTTTCATCTTCACTTCTTTTAGTTCTTTCGAAAATTGAAGTTTTCTTCATAACATATGCTCCTGTCATGAGCTTGAAGCGGCCAGAAATATTTGTTTAAAAACCTCTTTGATGAATACTGAGAGAGTGTTAATTATTTTTATGAATTTAAATTAGGATACAGTTATTCAATAAACAGTCACAATTATCTATAAAATACAATATTTGAGCTAACATAAACATAAAAATAATTTAAAATTATACAAATCAAAAGTAACCTTCATAGACTAAGCCAGTAAGAAACTATGAAAGAAAATTAACAGGAAATAAGTAATAGCAGTTTGACAGCCTGACGTAAATGTCATAACAATGAAAACTATAGAAATATTTAATTTGGTAATTATATAAGGAAATGAATCGTTTTAGGCCGATTCGCAAAATAAGATGTAAACCTGATAAGAGTATGATGAATAAATGTGAATGTATGTAAAGTGTAAGTATATAATACATGTCTGTAGTAGGTAGATGCTATAGGCTGCCACGCTTCTATAGTGCCTAGGGATGTTCGTGGACGCCCGGATTGACAGCTTCTGCAACCAGGCGCAAGCGAGCAGCGTCCTTGTAGCACAGGGTACGTGCCAGTAACAACAGTCTCCTGTGTGTCATTGCCAACAAACTGGATTGTCCTTTCATCTGTTATTTAAGTCAGCTACATGCTCCTGTAAATATTGGTAATGTCTACTAACATAGTTTTTAAGTTTTTATGTTACTAACATCTTGTATTGTAGTTAGGTTTAAATCATTTATTCTTATAAAAGACAAAAAAGCCACTTACATGAGAACAGACAAAAAAACATTCAGTAAACTTATTTTAAGTAACCGTCACCAAAGTATATGTATAGTATTATATAAAATTACTATGTGATGCCGCAAACGTCGTTTTGCAAAAAAAAAAATAGGGGTATGAAAAATAGATGTTGGCCGATTCTCAGACCTACCCGATATGCACACAAAATTTCATACTAATCGGTCCAGCCGTTTCGGAGGAGTATGGTAATACTGTGCACGAGAATTTTATATATTAGATTCTATACTCATTCAGCAGTTCAATTCTCAACCATTAAAGTACTTTGGATTACGTTAGTCAAAGTAGTTTTCAATTATGTGTTTGGATAGCCGAGATCTAAAACTGCTGAGAAAGCCAACACTTTTTATATATGCAGATAGATTATTAAATAGTTGTGCTCCTTCACATGTAATAAACACTATTTCTAGCGTAATTAGTACGTATTCTTGGCAAAACAAGTAGACTTGGTCGACGAAGACTGCGTTTAGTAATTTGAGATTTTGTAGTAAATGATAAGTTAGTGTGGATGGTTTTGTCTACAATTTTTCTAATCAGAACGCAAGTATTATATGTGTAGAGTTATCTGATGAAATTCATGAGTTTTGTTTCTTCAAAAATTTTACAAGTTGGTGTTAGGTATGGATAGCGAAACAGTATCTTTATGACCTTATTTTTGATGGATTATTGGTAGGAAAAGAATATATTTTCCTAATAGGGTCCTGGGCCCATAACCTGATGGATTATTGGTAGGAAAAGAATATATTTTCCTAATAGGGTCCTGGGCCCATAACCTGATGGATTATTGGTAGGAAAAGAATATATTTTAATCATGAGCAGACAGGCAGGCATTTATTCAAGGAATGACAAGAAAAAATCTAACGGGTGTTTTCTATGACACATACTCATAGAGACATGGCGTGGCGATAAACATAAAGACCGATCTGTCAGATATAAAAATATGTTAATGTTACCCTCATCGCGCATGAAACTACATTCCAATAGTCCCTACGTAATGTCCATAAAAATATTTAATAAACTACCAGATGCAATAAAGGATGAAATCAGCGATACGATATTTATAAATAAGCTCAAGCAAATATTAATTAAAAAAGCATACTACACGATAAACGAATACATACATGACAAAATAATCTGTTGAACACAAGCAGACACCACACACAGTTACTCATATAGACACATTCATACATACACAAATAAATATTATATAATAAGAGAGGCATAATTATGTTTAATAACCTCACCAAATAATTATTATGTAGGTACAACAACCTTTATCAGGCTGATCTCAATAAAACAAAATGTTATTTAGTTATTTTAATGTTAATAACATATTTTAAATTTTATTGTTAATTTGTGTATTTTATTGTTAATTTGTGTTTAATTCTTTAGTTCTTGCTGTGCCCTACAGGGTCCATAATTGTACCTTAGCTTTAAGCCATTGTAACACCTATACTACATTATGGAATGCAAATAAATATATGAATATGAATATGAATATGACATTGTCGTTTAGTTTACAACCTACAACACTTGCCCTTAAACTAAAGACGATGTCTCGCCAGACAACTAACTGACCCTTAAATTACACATTACATACTTTCTTTAAAAAAGTGTAATTCAAATAATAAAACATAAATGTTTACAACTAACACTATTTCAACAAACCTAAACCCTTCAAGAACAAATCGTGTTTTTCCTTTGTTAAAGGTTTCGTTAGAATATCGGCTATCATTACATCAGTTGACAAATACTCAATTTTAATCAAGTTTTTGTTAACAATTTTTCTAATGAAATGATGCCTCACATCTATGTGTTTTGTTCTGCTATGATTTATAGGATTAGAACTTAATCTTTGAGCAGATTGATTATCATTATAAATCAATATTTTGCTAAGCTTTCCAAGTAGCTCATGCAAAAAATTTCTAACGAACAAAGCCTCTTTACAGGCATCTGATAAGGCCATATATTCAGCCTCCGTGCTAGAGAGAGCCACTGTTTTTTGTTTTTTACTCTCCCATGATATTGTGCTACTACCAAGCTTGAAAACAAAACCAGTGTAAGATTTACGATCGTTTTCATCACCTGCCCAATCTGCATCTACATATGCAGTGACATCCAGCTCACTCTTCTGAAAAGTTAAATGATAATCTTTAGTACCTTTGAGATAGCGCAACACGCGCTTTGCTGCTTTCCAATGAGTTTCTGAATGAGATTCATTGAACTGGCTCAGCACACTCACAGCATGAGAAATATCAGGTCTGCTACAAACTGCAATATACACAAGACAGCCTATTAAATTCCTATAATCATATTTAGTATTATTTTCTTGACATGCAGTTAACTTCGATCCTTTTTCCATCAGAGTTTTTGCAGGTTTACAGTCTGTCATGTAAAATCTCTCTAAGACTTTCGTTATATAGCCTGACTGATCTAGAGTGATCGTATCTCCTTTTCTACAGATTCTCATCCCCAATATCTGATGGGCTGGTCCCAGAAAATGCATTTCAAACTCCTTCATCAAGTCATTCTTGACTGTGGACTTTAAAGATGAATTACTTGATGAAAACAAAAGGATGTCATCGACATACAAAGCAATTATTATAAACTCGCTTTGTAATCTTTTGAAATAAACACATGGTTCTGATGATGTTCTACTAAACCCAAATTTCTTCATTAAAACATCATTAATTTTTTCATACCACATTCTGGATGCTTGTTTCAATCCATAAATGGCTTTGTTTAATTTGTAAACAAATTGTTCTTTGCCATTTATCTTAAAACCTTCTGGTTGCTCCATATAAACTGTTTCTTTTAAATCGCCATTTAAGAAAGCAGTCTTCACGTCCAAATGATCAATACTTAAGTTATATTGAGCAGCAATGGCAATCAGAGTCCTAATTGTAGAGTATCTTACAACTGGAGAAAATGTTTCTTCATAATCTACTCCATATTGTTGTGTGTCACAAGTCGTGCTTTATATTTTAACAATTCGCCATTAAGACCCCTTTTCTTCTTAAAAATCCATTTGCATTTAACGGGCTTCTGATCACTTGGTTTTTCAGTAAGAGTCCAACAATTGTTTTTCATAAAAGACTTATACTCTTCTGTTATTGCTTCTTTCCACTGAGCTGCATCTGGACCATTCAGTGCCTCTTGCACTGTCTCCGGTTCTTCATCATGTCTACTTAATCTACATACTAGTTGTGCAGACTCATTCAACATCATTGAATCTTCATAGTCTGATGATGCCAAAGCATCCTCTATTGATGATTCTCCTGGAATGTATGTTGAATCCAAAGTATTATTTGCATCAGAACTGTTCCCGCTCTCAGAGTCACTTACTGTGATAATACTTGTTTCTCTTGCATGCCTCTTTGTAGGGCTCACATTGGATGTCTCAGAGTGCTCAGAAGACTCATCAGTTCCTGATATCTCATGGGAATCAGACTGTACATTAGCCTCTGTAGTTTGCCCAACACTTGAACTAGTGAGATTTAATGAGCTCATGTTTTTATAAATATCATCATGTGACCTATCTGCTAAGTCAGCAATAAATGTATTTTCTAAGAATTTGTCATCTCTTGCCTTGATACACTTTAACGAATCAGGCTCTATCAGCCTGTAACCTTTCGTATCTTAGCAATAGCCTACAAATATGTATCGTTTGCACTTGGAATCTAGTTTCTTTCGATTATGAGAAACGGCATATGCAATGCAGCCAAATATATGCAAATAATTAAGATTCACCTTTTTATTGTTCCACTTTTCCTCTGGAACCAATCCAGTGACAGCTTTGGTTGGACTTCTGTTTTTCAGGTAGACTGCAGTGTTGACCGCTTCTGCCCAGAATTTATTGTCAAGCTTAGCATCTCGCAGCATGCATCTCGCTTTCTCCAGAATGGTCCTGTTTGCACGCTCAGCCACTCCATTTTGCTGTGGCGAGTATGGGACCGTGGTGTGATGCTTGATGCCATTATTCTTCAATAGTCTGTAATTTGTAATTTACAAATTCACCACCATTGTCACTACGGAGAACCTTTATTTTATGGTTGGTTTCATTTTCAACCATAGCCTTAAAATGTTTGAAATGCTCAAACACTTCATCTTTTGATCGAAGAAAATACACAAATGTTTTCCTACTATAGTCATCGATGAAACAAATAAAATACTTGGCACCACTAAAAGACGCAACAGGTAAAGGTCCACACAGGTCTGTATGTACCAAACCTAAAACTTCAGAAGCTCTTGTGTATGACTTCTTGGGAAACGGTAATCTACTTTGCTTGCCCTCAATACACGCAATACATGGCTGAAAAACTGTGGAGTCATAATTAATACCTTTGACCATACCTTTTCTAAGAAGCGCCATACTCCTGGAGTTTAAATGTCCGAGACGACGATACCAGGTTTCTTGCGATGCTACCGAAACCTTTTCCTTCGATTGAAGTGAACATGCAGCTATAACGACTGCTTCTGGAGCTGATGTCACTGACGTAACAGATGTTTTAATAGTACCCTTCTCTGAGCACGGAGTCTGACATATGTCTAACTTATAGACCCCTGCATCCAAGGTTCCTGAAGCTAAAACATCATTTCCATCATAAACGTGACATTTCTGAGCATTAAAAACTACTTTGTACCCTTTACTAACTAAGGTACTGACAGACAATAGATTGGCAGACAGCTTAGGTACATAATAAACATTACTAATTATCCTAAGACAGTCTTTGAGCTGAACCTTGACGTTGCCACATCCTGCAGTCTCTAATTTTTCACCATTGGCTACTGTTACACTCATAGGCTTACCATGCACAAAATCAATTAGGACACTTTTATCATTGCACATGTGAGCCGTTGCTCCACTATCTACATACCACTCACTTGACTTGATACTGATAGACAGCGCTGTCAACAGCAATGTTGAACTTTCCTTGTTGACTTTCTTACTCTGTTTCGGGCAATCCTTAATAAAATGTCCAATTTTCTTACATCTATAGCATTTTAGAGGTTTTCTTGATGTATTCTGTGATGTTGATAGTGCGGATGCACTCTCTTCTGGCTTATCACGACGTTGAGATTCTTGTATCAACTTTGCCTTTACTACATCACTGGATAGCTTGATATTAGAGTTTTCCAGAGCCATTATCAGAGGATCATAGTCAGCCGTCAGTCCGCTTAACATAATTACCGCCACAAAATCATCATCAAGAGGAGAGTTTATATCCTGTAATTGTTGTGATAATTCAACTATCTTACCGAGGTAACTGTCCATACCATCACCGCCGAGTTTTGTACTAAACAGCATTCGTAGTAATGATAATCTTCTGCACAGCCCCTTATCCTCGAAAGCCTTTTCAAGGTTAGACCACGCTTCTTGCGCGTTCTTACAATAGCGAATTTGCGGAAATATATTCGAATTAACGGACAGGCATATCCTTGCCAGTGCCTTCTGCAACTTCTTTTCGTCGCATTTTCCATTGCTCTCGACGCAATCCCACAAGTCTTCATGGATCAGAATCATTTTCATTAGGAATTTCCATTGTCCATAGTTCTCTAATCCACGTAATTTATCATTTTGAATCAGTGAAAATGACGTACCTGGTGAATTAGTTGAAGACGCCATTGTGTGGCTCATACCGGTCATATACAACCGGCTATTTTGTTTATTAGCGGATTGCGCAGTGTCGAATTATTAAAACATTTAAATAAAAATATTTATTTTCCTAATAGGGTCCTGGGCCCATAACCTGATGGATTATTGGTAGGAAAAGAATATATTTTAATCATGAGCAGACAGGCAGGCATTTATTCAAGGAATGACAAGAAAAAATCTAACGGGTGTTTTCTATGACACATACTCATAGAGACATTGTCGTTTAGTTTACAACCTACAACAATTTTGTACTCTTTATAATTCTTGCAACTGAACTGAAATAAAGAGATTTTTTTTCAAATCAAATTATTTATTTTTGTAGAAAACACTGTTACATTGGTGTTGTTAATATAGGTACATGTTTCAAGTGATTCTACCGTAAGGCATGCAAAAAGTACACAAACATGGTTTATTCAAGTCGATATTAGGATTGACATTAAGATAATTGAAGATATTAAATTAATTAAATGTCCTTCTTAAAGTATAGATTATTATTATTATTGTGCTGACAACACCGAAACTATTCAATTGGTGCGATTCTCTTTGGAAAGGTGGTCAGTGAAAATTAATGGCGGCAGATGGTTTTTGGGAAGACTTTTTTCTGGTACGGTTGTCGCGTCAAGGTCGGAAGCACAATAAATTGGTCTTTTACATTGCTGGTGTCTAACTGCATAATTATAAGTTATCATAGTTGCCATATTGTAGAAACAAAACAATAAATACTTATACAGAAGTTTTATTACACTAGACTTTAGTGCTAGCTGTGAAATTAACTTAAGTATCTAGAGCACACAATTAGTTTAACATAAATTAGTGCTAGACTTGTGAAATAATAGCATAGGGCTATTATTTTACTTAGTATGTAAAATTAAAACCGACGTTTAATTCGGGGTCCTTAGGTCTCCAACTCTATCCATTCACTGACACGTGACATCGACCTTGCATGTATCACCACTACTATTGGTTCTAAAGTTCTCCTGAACGTGATTAAAAGTAATCTGAGGGCCTGCGCCCTAATTGCGTAACACACTATCAATCGGAATCTGAATCATTTTGAACTAAATTGCTAATTCATTGCTTCTTAAGTTCGAAAAATTCATCTGCTCAACAATGTAAATAACGCAATGAATGTTGTTGAACTGTCAAAATGAAACCGATTCTGATTGATAATGTGTTACGCAATTGCCCCGCTGGTCTTAATGGCAATCGCTTTAAAAGCGTTTCGTATTTCTACAACGTCTTCCAACGGGATTAACATAAAGCTTTTCGGTATCTTATATCAATACCATACATTTTTGACGTCGATATTACTGATAGAATGTCACTTTGCCTCATGGGCCCTCTGGTCTTCATAAAGTGAAGAATTTTTTTTTTAAATAAATAATTCGTTACAGGGTAAGACTTCTTTTTTTCCAACCACAGTCTTACTAAGGCCAGATGTTGCCTTAGGCTAAGAAAATGGTAGCATTTATAAAAGTAGGTTAGCTTGAAGAAGAAAATTAGCATGATAGTTCCTAAAGTTGATTGGCTCAAACGCGTAAAATCAAATAAAATTTAAAGATAAGTCACATTTTCCAGTCAGTCATAATATTAAAACTCACTTTCTGAATTATTCCCTGGTAGTTCCTCCAGAGCTCGGTAACTAAGTGGTCCTTTACGCACGAAGTGACACAATTAGGGTCAGTGTTCGTAACTCGGGTCGCGTAATGAGTCCAGTCCCTGATACACGGGGATCACTTGAGTTTGTAACTGACCGCGGTCGGAAGGACCAGGAATAAAGTTGGTGAAACGATATCTGTTGATAAAATAGCATATTCAGTCTGTACTGTCCCCACTGCTGAGAACAGGCCTCCTCTCTGCAAGAGGGAGTGGGCCATGGTCCACCATGCGAGCCCAGTGCGGGCTGGTAGATTTCACATGTTTTCGAATTTTTGGTTCTAGGACATCCAAGTTTCCTGACGATATTTTCCTTCGCCGTTTTGAGAGCAGTGGTGATGAAATTAAATACACAAAGCAAAGTGCCTGCATGGGATTGAACTCACGACCTATAAATACTAAGTCGGGTCCGAACGACTGCTCTACATAAAATACTAAGGTCGTATTGATTGTTAGGTCCTAAGCCAAACTTGACTTTCATGAGTAAAATGCCATTTTCTTATCTCTAAACATTTTCATGTTCTGTCAGAAGTACTTGTCATACAAATTAGTAAATAAATTAACTTCTAATAATATTAGATAAAGGCAGATGAAAACGTTAACTTTTAAAGTTTCGTGTCTCCTACAACTTGCGGTGCACTACAGAGTTTATAATAATCTCATTAAATAAGCTACCACCTAAGTACTGATTGAGTATTGAATGTCGACTACCTCTGCTCCATTTACCTTAAACTAATGATTCATTCGTATTTCATAAAATAGTCAAGACATATTTTCAGAGGACACTCTCAAGTAATGTACCTATATTGGTCTTCGAAGCTTAAAACTTCAAAGCCTTGAAACCTGACTAACCTTTTAAAAATCTGCATATTTTTATGAACATCACCACCGCCATTAAAAAACTCACAACTTCTTAAACTTTCAAATAAAGAACGTCACAATACTAACCTCTTCACCCGAGCTCTTCTGTCCGTTCTGATGACGTAATATCAATCGTGAAGTGCATATAAAGGAGCCTCGTGCTTACGGCCATCTAGTGTGCATTCGCCTTTACGTCGTCCGGTGGAGATAAATATTCATGTCGCACTTTATAGCTGCCTTTATTAGGTTTTCATGTTTTTGGGTTTAACTCTATGTGTTGTGGTTATCATTATTACTGATATTTTACAGTGGCAACACTCTGAAAACTTGAGGTATGAGCTGGTGTAACAAACCGCCTGTCTTTTAAAGTAATAATGACTGGAGTTATAGTAAAAACTGGCTTTTGCCCGCAGCTTCGCCTCGTGGACGTCGGAAATGATCCCAGGGGAACGAACTACCGGAATGAAAACCTATGTCCTAACCCATGTCATGGTTTACCTGTGTGCCAAACTTCATCGAAATCTGTTTAGCCGTTAAAAAGGTGTGAAAAGGTATTAGATAGACACACCATACTCGTTGTTACTTTTGCATTTATAACATAGTAAAAAGTATGGATGAATCCATTCATGAAAGGTATGTATTTCCAAGCGTTATGCACATGCTAAACAGATTTTCAAAAAGACTCAGAAGCGATTCTCATTAGGGATTAAAATACTTAATGGCAACTTTATAAAACAATGCTGAAAAACTTTAAGCACAATAAAGTATTTTGAATCCACCCTAATTGCGTAACACACTATCAATCAGAATTTCAATCCATTGCCTCGTAAGTTCGAAAAATGTGTGTACTCGACAACGTAATTAACGCAATGAATGTAATTGGCTGTAAGACTAGTTTATATATTTTAAGACAAAATTTCAAAGAGCTGTGGATTTTGTGAAAATAAATAAATAAATAAATGTGTCATACTGATTAAATTATTTTTACAAATCTTACAATAGATTTTTAAACACAAAGCAAGTAAACCCTAAAAATTCAATCGTTCCATTTTCAAATTAATCAAAATCCTTTCTTTAACGTCAATACTGGTAGGTTTACAACTAAAATCCGTCTGTCAATTAGTCTGAGTGAACTCAAAGACACAAAAGAGGTTTGTTGGAAAGTTTAAAAAAAAAGAAATGGAAAAAGTTCGCTCATTATAACAGGGTTTAAGGGCGGCCATTGAAAGGGGGGAGCGACTGTAGTCCGAACTCTTGTGATTTACGAATGTTGAAGACAGATGTTTGTACAGCCTATAAATATTCGCCCTTTCAAAATAATGTTCTGGAGAAAATTTTACAGATTTTTTTCTTGTTCTACTAGATTGTAAAATGCGTTATTTTAATGAGACGAAATAATCATATTTCTTTCATTATATTTAATTGAGAAGTCATGTCATTTAACAATTAATTTAATCCAAACGCCTTTATTTGCGTTAGGATTTACTTAGGTAAGCTTTAAGTTGCTCACGGTAAGGTTTTTGAAATTCTTAGTGAACATGGGACTTTCAAAAACTTAATGAGCTGAAACAGTAGCTATCATAAATGAACGTATCCTTAACAGCATTATTTGTATTTTAATATGTATAAGACTAGCGGCCCGTTCCGGCTTCGCACGGGTGAAAAAAAAAAAAGCCAGTATTAATCAGTGATAATGTAGCATTCAAATGGTGAAAGAATTTTTAAAATAGGTCTAGTACTTTTTGAGCCAATTCGTTACAAACATACAAACAAATCTTTCCTCTTTATAATATTAGTATAGATATAAATATGTGTGTGTTTTATCCTTTCCTACTAATGCTATTAATCCTACTCCTACTATCCTACTAATCCTACTTCCTACTAATATTATAAATGCGAAATTTTGTGAGGATGGATAGATGGATGTTTGTTACTCTTTCACGCAAAAACTACTGAACGGATTTTGATGAAACTGTACAGTAATATAGCTTATACATCAGAATAACACATAGGATACTTTTCATCCCGATATTCCCACGGGATCGAAACTTACGCAGGTGAAACCGCGGGGCGCAGCTAGTAATATTATAAATGCGAAAGTTTGTGAGGATGGATGGATGTTTGTTACTCTTTCACGCAAAAACTACTGGATGAAGTTTGTCACACATATAGTTTATAACCTGGATTAACACATAAGATACTTTTTATCCCGATATTCCCACGGGATCGAAACTTACGCGGGTGAAACCGCGGGGCGCAGCTAGTTAATTTATAATTATTAACAGTGAGCAGTGGTCGCAGGTCTGAACCCAGAAAGGCGTTTTACTTTGTGTAAATTATTTCATCACCACTGCTCTCAAAACGGTGAAGGAAAACATCGTGAGGAAACCGGCATGTCCTAGAACTGAAAAATTCGAAGACATGTGACATCTACTTTTCACCGAGAGGGTGGCCTTTGGTCCAGCAGTGTGGAACCATTATAGGCTGATTATGCATAATTATTATTTACAGCATTTTTTCCTAATATCGTTCGTCTTTAGTGTATTAAATAATATTTCATACGAGATAAATAATAAAAAAAAAAACTATAACACAGTCGGACCATTAGATCTTGTAAAGTAATCCTTAAAATAAGTCAAGCCAATAAGTCAAGCTTCCATTGTAAATCTAAACACTTAGCCGGGTGAGTCTTGGGGACTATCCGCCATTGCGCTGCGCCGCCCCGCTATCCCGCCAGCCGTCAGGGGCATGCCCACTAATCCCCACTCGCTATCTGAATAGAAAAATAAGTTTAATTCCTTGATTAAAGCGACACATTCATCTGTTGTGATACCAGTGAGTTAGAATGTTTTAACTAGAAATAAAAGTTTTGGAATTTCTTTTAAAGTGAAATACGAAATAATTTTAGCCGAGAAACATACAACTTTGCGAAAGCTGTGCAGAGTTCTGCGTTCCGGAATTAGCTATTTTTCTTTATCTTCCATATTAATTACAACAGTTTTCAAAATAATAATAGCAATGTGGATCAAATAATCTTTACTTCATAATACTTCGGATTATATTTCGTCTGTTAACACATAGCGCCCCTTGACGTAATAACAATAACACTTATATTGTATCTCGTTAAGTGTCCCTTAATGTGTTGAGAACCAGATGAACGTATCTACAAATTTATCGTAAATGAGATTTAGTCACAATATTTCTTAAATTACCGTTATATCTCATACGCCAACACAACGAACAGCTAAGCTTTATAAATAACTAAATGCAATGTCGAAGGGACTAGATGAATCAAATGTTCGCGTCAAAATGTCTGAATTAAAGGATACTCGTAAAACTTGTTTGTGCCACATTGAAGTATAAGAAATAACGTTCTACGACTAGATCAACGTATACGTAACTTTTCTGTATCCTTTTATTATCCTGCATGCAATGTATCATGTACACCATGTTTAAACAAATAAAAATTTACTTACTTACCATCTCGCAATTCATCTAATCGCGTTTCTCCAAAATACGTTAATTTGTAGATACGTTTATCTGATTCTTGACCGGCTATTTTAGCTATCAAAAATAAATTGTTCAAGAGCAAGGACCACACCGCATCCATTCTTTACTTCCACCTGGTCCTCCGGTCCGAGTCAACAGTTAAACGCCTGGAGTTTCGAATGAAGTTAATATATTAGCTGCTCCCGGTACAGCCCGCTCTGGCTAATAGATTAGTTTGGACTATGAGATAAACTCGCTAAATTATAAGTACTTGTTAGTGTAAATGCGGACCCAAGCAATGTTCTGTAGCCAGTAAGAATTTAGTACATTTGTCTCTTTTGCTATTTGGCAAAATGCTTTAAGCCCGATTCTGTGTTTCTTCACTTACTTCCTATAAACACTATTTTAAGAAGAAAGAGAATCTAGTTGGCAAATGCAATACCTGTGTTAGTATAACTAGTTTCTGCCCGCACCTTCGTCCGCGTGAAACACCCCCTATTCACCCTCTTAGGGGTGGAATTTCAGAACACACCCTCCAAATTTCATGTCTCTAGGACCAGCGGTTTAGGCCGTGCGTTGATATATCAGTCAGTCAGGACTTTGAATTTTATACAGGGTGCAATTGAAGTCATGGGCATTATTTTAACCTAAGGCACTACTCATGATACTAATTGCATTAGGGCTACTATTACGCAAATCAAAAATATTATTAATGCAAGTATGGAAAACCTTAAAATGTAGTAAGTCATAGAAAGTATCAAACACTTTGCGCTTCTCGATAGCAAATGCGTAGGTACATTACGCCGTACGCGTCATTGGGCGTGAATTCTTTGACCCCGCCCGACTCACGTGACATTCGTAAGTTGCCAATGAATTGATTCATAATAAATTCCAACTTTCCCTTCGTACTTTGCCGGCTTAGGACGGTCAAAACTACGTCAACTAACATACATTAAAAAAACATTTACGTACCTAGCTTGTGGATTGTTTTGAAAAAACCTTATTTGTCGGTAAAGTGACAGAGGGTAAACGGGTGCTCTTCCACGGGCTTGTGCATGTGCTGGCACGTGAAAAGACGAAAAATCCAACAGGTTCTTAGTGGTTCTGGTGGAATGAGACCCCGTGAAGGAATAGGGTCGTTTGGGTTGCGGCGATGGAACATTTCACGAGTTCATACAACCATTTGTGGGTATTGTTGGTTGGTGTACCTAGCCTGCACATTACGCGGTCGAGGCATCGTGTACACAAACACACACACAACACACAAATACTACACTAACACTTAATACACTGCAATCCAAGCACCGTATGACGCGAGCGGCGAGTACGGCGATTACATCACGGGATCAATAAATCAATTACGCGTCAATGCACCTGCGCAGTCGTTATGACACTGGTTCCGGGTTCACGTTGCGGCGGGAAGCAGACCCCGCGCGGGGTTGATATTCGTATTTTTGCGAGTGAGGGAGTGGGACGGAGAGAGTTCAGGGAATCCCGCCGGACGGCATGTCTTTTAGCCCATTGTTATTATTACTTGTAAGGAAAAACCCGCGCGCGCGCAGGTGATGTTTGTTTACATTTCGCTTTGCGCTGTACTGCGCTTTAAGATTTTGATACTTCAACATTTATTGGCGTTAACGAAGTATTTTGTTTTAATTACTTTAAGTGTTTATTTGCAATAATAAGCCTTGTGCAAATTGACTTACTACATTTTTAAGGTTTTCCTTAATTGCATTAATAATATTTTTGATTTGCGTATTAATAGCCCTAATGCAATCAGTATCGTGAGTAGTGCCTTAGGTTAAAATAATGCCCATGACTTCAATTCCACCCTGTATATGAAAATATAGATAATATAATTTATTTAAGACTAGCGGTCCGTCCCGGCTTCGCACGGGTGGACATTAATTTTTAAACATTTTATTTTTTTCTTGCAATTAAAATAGCCTATATTAATCAGTGATAATGTAGCATTCAAATGGTGAAAGAATTTTTAAAATCGGTTCAGTACTTTTTGAGCCAATTCGTTACAAACATACATACAAACCTTTCCTCTTTATAATATTATAGTATATAATAGTATATTATAGTATATAGTATAGATAGTATAGATAAAAAAAAATGTTGCTTGGGGGAGGCCTACGTCCAGCAGTGGACGTTTTTCGGCTGAAACCATGATGAAAACAAATTGAGTGGTGATGCCCTAGTGGTTAAGGCTTTGCTCTCATGCACGAGGCTATGGGATCAAATACGGGCAAGTACAAATGTGACTTATGCAACTCATATTTACAGCCAGCAAAGGAGAAGTATGCAGGGTTGTCGAATATATTTGAAGTTTACTAAGACACAGATTGATGTTTTCGAATGAAATTTAATTTGATAAATGAATCTGTTTTCTATTAATTAAATTAAATTTTATTCGATAATATCAATCTGTTTCTTACATACTTATCTCCCTTGCTAACTTTACATACTTAGTTTATTTTGGACATCACTGACAGGTGAAGAAAAAAAAATCGTGCGGAAACCGGGTGTCTACTCCGAAGTGACACAATCGAATGATCGAAACCGACCGACACACGGCCGAACCGAATATTGTTGTCCTACTACGAAAAAGGTTCGGATAGGCTCAGTTTGATCGGGACCATAGTCAATGTTCGAAAAGAGTGTCGGACCGAACGAAATGTAGTGCTAGAGGTGAAAGTTCTATCGATATGTTTTTATTGGTCATTAATACTCATTTCGATATAATTGAACTATTGAAATACAGAGTAAAATTATTTTTTATAGTAAGAAAATAGAACTTTACTTTTAATTCAATATTTATACCTAAGAACATTGTATTATTTCTCGAAAAAACAATATATTTGTAGCTGGCATACAAACTGACAATCGGCAAAGGCCGATTGTCAAAATAAATAGAATAAAAAGAAAAAGGATAAAAGTCAAAGGATGACAAGTAAACAAATAAGGAGAAAGAATAAAATTTTATAATTGCAAAATTTAAACAAAATACTTTTAAACTCAATCCAAATCTTGTCTGTCGCTATCGCTATAGCGATAACCGTATTTCGGTTGTTTATCGTCAAGTTCTGGCTGAAGTGTAAAGTGTTAAAGTCAAGTTATGAGATGTATACAAAAAACAAGCTAAATATAATAGAAACTACATAAATTATTCACTTTACGCGTGTTAAAGTGCCCCTTGAATTTATCGTTTTCTCATGTTCGTATTCTGGAAGTTTGGAAATGAATGTAATGAACAAACATTCTGCAAGAACAAGTCACCATGTCCAGACCAACAGCGCCACAAATTGATGCTCTCCTCATCGAGATTTAGCTCAAGCCATCTTGAGGGGCATCGACGGTCGTACGCTGAATCATCGACTGTGGGAAGAAATTTGCACCACGCTGAATGCTATATTATTTTAGTTTTACTTATTACTATACCTACTTCCTGAAGATTAGTTCTAGTATTGTAAAAAATATATTTTATTAATTATTTTCTAATGATTGCATCAGTCTTTCCCTTTCTCTTTGTACCCCTCCCTCCTCAAAGCATCTGTGACAAATGTAGCAGGCTGATATGTCACTTGCCGCCTTGCCGGGAGTTATCCGATTCTAAATCATCTTGAATGATGACACATTGAATGATGGACATTTGGGATAGTCAAGAATAAAGATTATTCTTGACTATCCCAAATGTGCATCATTCAATGGTGGAGCGAGCTCGCTTGTGCACAGCATTAAACCTGCCTTTTGGGCTGTCTTCCACAAGTCAAAATGAAATATTATCGCCCCACAGAGCATTGATGAGCTGCCCCGAGCGTAAAAATTCAAGACAACAAGAATGATTAATTGTTATTATATTGCTAATAATATGCTAGTCTAGTATTTTTAGTCTTTATTCATATTAAACAACAATATTTAACATATATGTTTACAATAAAAAAATCTAGAACATAAACCTTAAAAAATATAGGTTGGTACATTTTCCTTGCACAAATTTTTTAATATCTTCCGAATGCGTGGTCCGATATACATAAATCTAATTGGAATATTAGTTTTATGCGTAACTCTATCATTTGAGACTAAATTTATTTAAATATCTACATAAACAAGAAATCACATTTTCAAGTTACGTAATTATATGACAATCCTTACAAATATTCCAAAAAATGCCTTACAAACTTACTTTAATTCAGTGTTATTGGATTAAAATATGAAAGCTAATAATAAAACTAAGCTAGCTAAACTAATCACAAACAGATAGACTTCAAATTAAACAAAATCTCTTTATATAGTGAGTGGACTGCTGTGGAAAACGTAGATCTTACATCTACGTTTTATGTATCAAAAATGCTTTTGTAGCAGGCTCAATTCCATGGCTATTATACTTTCGGGGTAACAGGGGCACTATATCCTGGCTGACTGAGTCTGTAATTAGCTACAAACTCAAGGTCGGGCACTAAATTGTTAATGAAGGAGTCACGAAGTCTTCTACGATTCCTTCTACGCTCCAAATGCTCTTCTTTGAGAGCCTCTTCCAGTAAACGCATACGTACTGCCATTTCGCTACAATTCCAAGTATAGCACATTCACTTTAACACTTTGAACACATATTAAACTCAATAAAATTGTAATAATTCAAACTTACGATACTCAAAAGATAGCTATTTTGCTGTCGTGTATTTTGACATTAATTTCACGACGTAACTCTTGTCAAACTCAAATTATCGGTCAGTCTTTTCTCGTTCAGAGTAGGGTAACGATACAACTAGTGTCAAAATGAAGTTCAGTCGGATCGGTACCGACCGAACCAAATAGAATGAACTTCGTAGTAGGAAATGACCGAACATTCGGCCGATACGAGGCCGATACGATAAATTTACCACTTCGGAGTAGACCCCCTGGATCAGTCAGACACTCAAAACTCAAAACATTTATTTCAATAAAACCATTTACAAGCACTTTAGAATTGTCAAGGAGTCGGTCAATTAGAGGATGAAGCTAACCCATCCTAAAACGTAGTACCTATGGAGAAGAACGGCCAAACACAGTTCTAGTTCTAAGTCAAAAGTATTGTTGGCATCGAAGGTTGCGTTTTAATGGTTCCATAGCCAACAAGGAACCTATTTAGTTTCGCCATGTCCGTGGATTTTTCTGTATATACGTGAGTTAGCTCAAATACTCTTAGTACTAGAAAGCTGTAATTTGGCACGAGTGGCCCAAAGTGGTAAAATAAAAAAAAATAACACAAAAACTGTAAAAAAATAAATAAATATAATATATTATAGTTAAACGTAACATAATTTCAGCTGCATCCGGTTAGACTGGAAGCCGACCCGGTGAAATAGTCCGCTTCCAGTCTAACCGGATGCAGCTGAAATTATGTTAACTTTAAATTATCGGATATATTTATATAGTTGGGAAAAGGCTAGGCAGATGATGATGAGTTAAACTTAACATAATTTAACTGGTCAATGCGGTGTCGGTCGTATAAACTTTTCAGCCACCCTGACCTACTCGTCGAGTTATACATAGTGGATCTATGTATAGGTAGATCGCCGTATGTGATAGTAACAAAAACTTGTCAATTACATGGAATGTTAACACTGGCCGGGGGCGTGGCCTGCGTGACATATGCCGTGATTAGCGCCGACTGCGCTGGTCACTGAGATATGGCGCTGTTCGCCAGTTTTTGTGAGCGCTGTAGTTGATGGCAGGTTACGTGGAGTGTGCTTTATTATAAGCACTAGCTTCTGCCCGTGACTTCATCCGCGTGAATTTTCTTGTTCCCCTGACCCACCCCGTCGCATCGCATCGCCTGCCCGCGCTATTACTTCGTTGTCGCTTATACACACATCAAAAGTGTCTAGGGATCAACATATATTTTTGCAATAACTTTTCTCCTGATTGATATTAATTAAAATTTTCTTTAAGGATTCATCAAATAAAGTGTTTTCGTTTGTCACAGTAACGATAAACCAAGTCACCTTTGCATTAATAAAGAAATTTGCCATTTTCCTAATAAAGGGATTTTTGACATTTGAACCACTAACACAAAAGTTCCAAAAAAAAAGACTGAAATAACAGTTTTCTCTAAAATTTTATTGGGTAACTTAAACAATTAATAATCCGTGTTTCTACCGCGAACACTAACAACACAAGAACATCGGTTTGGCATACTCAAAATGAGTTCATCCAAATCACGCTGTGGAATGGCCGCCCATGTTCGTTGCAACAACAAAAAAAGGTCTTCTTGCGACTGGATACCCTCCATATTCGGCAGAGCTCTTCTCTGTAGCATATCCCATGCATGCTCAATCGGGTTCAAGTCTGGCGACTGAGCAGGCCAGGGCAGGACATTGATGTTAGCTGCGGCGAGAGTCTGTCTTACAACTCTTGCGGTGTGCGGTCGTGCATTATCATGCATTAACTGAAATAAGGGACCGATTTGCACTTGTAGAGGAACGATGACGTCTGATACAATCGTCTCAGCATAAATTTGAGCGTTGAGGTTGCCTCTGATCCAAATCAACTCAGTTCTTCCGCCGATCCAAATACCCGCCCATACCATGATGGTTCCACCACTATAAGGATGGACTTCCTGGCAGGATTTTAATCGCTGTTGGCGTCCAGTGGTTCTCCAGTGTCGTATACGTCTTGTATCCGGTCTCATACCAAAACGAGACTCATCAGAAAAGCACACGAAACGCCATTGTTCTTCTGCCCAATTTCTGTGTTCAAGAGCCCATTGATATCGAATCCTACGATTGTGCATTGCTATAGGTGGTACCCGTAGCGGTCTTCGGGAATGAAGGTTCACTTCATGCAAGCGGTTTCTGACTGTTTGGTCGCTAATTAAGTTCCCTGAAGAGTGATGAAGCCTCACGGCTAACATCATGGCGGTTATTGTTGGAGCTCTTCGAGTTAAGATTTGAATGTATCGGTCTTGTCTCCGTGTGGTGCAGCGATACCGTCCTCCATGGCGCTCAGCCACGGTACCAGTGCTTCGGTAACGTGTCCAAAGTCGACTGATAACACTCTGACTTGTATTCAGAGCTAAAGCCACAGTACGTTGCCGGGAACCAGCTTCTATCATTCCCACGGCTCTGAGCATTTCTTCCCTGCTTAAATGACGTCGCCGCTCCATAATAACGTTGGTTTTAATCAGTAGTAGGGAAACAGTAGCACTAATAATGTCTTCAATGCGTTGTATGTTTTTATAGGGAAAATATTGACAGCTGATTTTCATCTTTTACTCGAATTTGATTCACAGTTCCTGATTCAAATTATGAAATGCACCAAAAAGGATCCATATAAATTTATAAAATCATAAATTTATTACAAAGCCACATCTCAATCTCAAGAAATCCGCATAAAAATGCTTGATCCCTAGACACTTTTGATGTGTGTAGTTCATTCTGACTTTTTTCTTTTTGATCGGCTCCCACGGGTCCAAGTGTGATGTTAAATAGCCGATAGCTTTCCTCAAGAATTAATAAAGGGCTCATCGTGTAATTGGGTCCAAAGCCACATGCGGAGTGTCTGAAGTCTATTTCTCGTAATTTAAAACGTTCAAAATCTAGTCGCAGTCTCATCTCGGCGTCAAACAAATGTCAAAAACTTGTCAAAATGTAGGGAAATTCGAAATATTTTTTGACAGATTGAGACTGAGATCAGACTGGGAACGTTCTTCGAAATCAAATCACACAAATTACAAGATTTAACGTAAAAACTAAAAAAGAAGAAAAATACCAATCCAAAGAAAGATATGTTAGATATGGTGTTCCCCAAGGCAGCGTAGTAGGACCTACGCTATTTATTACCTACATCAACGATCTCCCTAATGCGACTGTGCAACCTATAATATTATTTGCAGACGACAGCACAGTAAATATTATATGTAATGATAAAAATCTCTTTGAAAACGACATAAATAATGCACTAACATCTATAATAACATGGCTAGTAAATAATAATCTGAAAATAAATATAAATAAAACAAATGTAATGAACTACAGTCAAAGACCTAAAAATTCAATTAAATTTCAATTAATTTATGATAATAATATAATAAATCAAGTAGAAACAGCCAAATTCCTCGGCTTAAAAATTGACAGTAGAATCAATTGGAAATGTCACACAGAAGACCATTGTACAAAAATAAGTAGTTTATCTTTTGCGATGTACAAACTGGCACCAACAGTGAGTAGAAACGCATTATTAATGGCATATACCGTATCTAAGCACCGATTCAACAAGTCCATAACTTGTTGAATCGGTGCTTAGATACGGTCTAATATTTTGGGGTAATTCGACAAACACCGACATGGTATTTAAAATGCAAAAGCGTTGTATACGGGCAATGTTTAAGATCAAAAATACCGACAGCTGTCAACAACTGTTTTTAAAATACAATATATTGACACTTCCGTCACTATACATTTTGGAAATAGCTTTATTTGTTAGAAAAAATCCTCACTGGTTTCCTCTTTTGTCAGACAATGTCACTAGAAATAGACGTACTAAATATAAGAATTTCTTACAGCCTCACTCTGCGAAAACAGCACTCCTTCACAAAAGCGTGTTTTGTATGGCACCATTAATATATAATAAAATTCCAGAGGTTATTAAAAATATAAACCAGCCAAACTTGTTCAAAAGAGAACTTAAGAAGCTACTTACTGAAAAATGTTACTATTATGTTAAAGATATTTTAAATGATAGTTTCTAATCTATTTGTGTTAAATATTTTAATTTTGTTATGCTTTTTTTTTTCTTTCTTAAATGTATTATATTTCAAGTGGCTATAATTTATTTTGTACGCCAATTGTGGCAAAACATGTTGAAACTCACATATTTTCACCTTTACATCCACATTTGCATGTATATGTATAATGCTACACATGTTTACAAATAAATATACATTATCTTCTTAAAATTACGAGAACTACCCCTCATGTGTCTTGTCATCGAAGACTTTGAGATAATATAGATTAACTAGCGACCCGCCCCGGCTTCGCACGGGTGCAATACTGATACTAAGTACAGGTATTTCAAGAATGCCAGCACGCGCCGCCGCGGCCGGTACCGCAGGCCGGTACCGCAGTCCGCAGTCCCTGCATTTTAAATCTGTAATATCTTCGAAAATATTCATTTAAATTACATGCTGTAAAAGGCCATATTTATCTATATTAAATGCACAATGTATTTAATTGGATAAGGATTAATGCTGTATTGCTTAAAATCGCTTTGTAAATAAGCCATTATTTCTCGTAAAAAGTAAAGGATAAAAAATGATTATTGTGGGTTATCCCTAAGATATAGACATATACCATCGCAGACTTTTTTGTATACCTTTTTAAGGTGTACAATACTGTAGTACATTATTTTGACCTATCTTGTAGGGTTCAGCCAGCGTTTGAAAAGTAAGCGCAAAAAAATGTGTTTATTTACGACATCACATACATGCATGTATTATATATATAAACCTTCCTCTTGAATCACTCTATCTATTAAACAAAACCGCACTACTACCTAGGTACAGTATATTGCAGTGTAGGTACGTACCAGTCCTAATTACCCACCTTTAAAATCCACGGTCTCCAGCAATACGCAAATGTATTTCGCAGTCTGCATACAATAGCATCCTGCAACCAAATCTGAAACAAAATCTGAAAATACAACAACACACAGCGTATAAAATACTCGCCACACATTTTTCCAGAAATGATCACAATGTTACATGCAGTATCCTACACCTACCTAAACCTAGGCATGTAGCACCAGCGGTAGGAACAGAACAATTTGGCTTGGAACACCTGGTGAAATCAATTTTCTGGTATGCGCACATACGGGGCCTCCTCCCGTATATTTTTGGTCGTACCGTTTTACGAACAAAATATAAAATCTATTTGTGTGCACGCTGTAATTATGTCTAGTTGATTGAAAAATGAAATGTCCGGAAAACAGTTTGATATGTTTTTTAAAATGTTTCTTGAAATCAATTGGGAATTGACGGGGAATTTTTGCCATTAATTTGATCTCGTTGATGTGACATTATGTATATGTCGTAGACTGATTGTCGAATCCGTTGTTCTACATAACCGCTAGCCGTTTTACAAAACAGCTCCATTATGTAAAACAGCTGAATGACGTTTAGTGATTTTCCATAATTACTGAACTTTAACACGCAGTAACGTTTAGCATTTATCAAAGCATCATCAGATTGTTTATTTTAGTTCTAAATTCCGGCACTCGTGATTGTGTGTCAGCTGTTTTACACAACGGAGCTATTTTTTAAAACGGCTGGCGGTTATGTAAAACAGCAGATTTGAAAACCCATCTGCGACATAATATGTATTTTTCTAATGTACTATAACGACGCTCTTCCGATTTAACATGGGAAAAGGCTAATCATTTAAAGGATAACAGAATTTAGCAAACCGATACGAGAGAGAAGACTCCTAAACCGAAATTACTGTTAAAAAAAATAAAATATCCATTTAAAACTTTTCTACGGTCACCGACCGTTCCTCTTTCTGCCTTTCACTACACATCAAAAATATGAAATAGACGGAAAATAATTTCTTTTGCACGTTCTTATTGACACCCTTTTAGCCCTTTAACGGTCGAACGCACTCCCTGGAGACAGCTCAAGGACAACTATTGTTATCATAAATGTATGGAAATATTGCTCGGTATTGTTCCTGAACAAAAATGACTGGTGACTTTTCAAAATGTTTCTAGGAATAATTGTTAGGATTATGAAAATTACGCTTGTTGTAATTTGCTGGTATCTACAGTGAGTTCTTGATTACGTAACACAGGTGTAGTTGTTTTTCTGCTAGCTCAAATAGTATGTGGAAATAACAGACAAAAAATTACAAAGGATCAATCAACGTAAAACATTTCTAACAGATTGCCATCTCATGTAAACTGCTGTGATTGGCTAACTGAACTGAAAAAACAAAAGCCTATCAAGACAAACTTTTACTAAATTGCTCAATTGTATAAAGACCTCCCAGAAACCGATCGTAAGGATGTTGAAAGAAGTAAAAAGTTACACCTATTCACAATATTCTCAGACTGACCAAACACAGTGATTGACCCACGTGGGCGCCATTAAGCACGAACCATTCTTTTTATTTATATCACGGCCAATCTACTTACTGTATTAAAGAAAATCATAATCCTATCGCACATTTTTTACGTGTAAATCATATTCTTCGCGTTAAAATTCAATATTTTCTCACAGTGGGTAAAGACGCAGAATATTTTTTATCTGTTGTGAATTAATAATAGCGCGGCTCAGTCGGCACAAAGTCACAAAATAGATAGGTACCTACAGAAGGTCAGTTCTAAACAACGAGCGACAACGAAGACACACACAGACACGCTTCACGTACAGATAGAGCAAGTGCACTCGCGAGCCACTGGCATTCGCCTAATCTAGGGTCCGCGCGGAACTAGTTGGCCGCTGAGATGGGGAAAGGGTGAGGCGGCGGTTCGCTACGCCCGTACTGAGTAATGCGCCCCCGCCCCTCCGTCCCACCGCTCACATACCTAAGGCGCGGCCAACTAGTTCCGCGCGGACCATAGTTTAAACTCGAAGTACGTACCTAGATGCCCATTGTCTGTATCAAAAATATCTGATGAAAATGTGAACAAACCCTTTTCAGGTTTTTCATCCGTAATCACTCGCTAAAGGGAAATTAATAACACATTCATCTGTATTTAGAAGATTTCAACTATAAATCTCATCACTTTTTCCAACAATTATTGTTTGAATAGCATTATAAAATTGTAATTAATGAAAATTGAGGTTATAAAATTAACCTTAATAATTGTCAAATGAAACATCGCTACGGAGAATTAAAATTAAAATTTCGCGTTTAATTATTCAAATAATCAAATCAAAGCACTCGATGTGTGAGTGGCACTACACATTGGCATACACAGGGACGATTCCTGATCCATTTGTTTAGATTTTCATCAGATACTTTTGGAACAGATCATAATTATGTGTCCGTACGATTGTTTTCGCTCGCTGTACGGAGGTGACCTCCTGCATCTATTTATTTCGTGGCACAGTGTTACAATCTTGAGCAGCCAAGATCAAAAGGTTAGCAGAATTCGGTATGTAAAGAAAAAAAATCCTACGCTGATTCCCAAACCATTTCGAGATTTAAGGTTTCTTAACTTAATTTTTCTATTTTTAGCGCTTAAAATTATAAGATGGAGTTTATTTTAACATAAACACTTAATACCACTTGACTTTCATTTGACCTCCAAATGACGTCACAAGTAAGCAGATTGAGAATACTTTCGGTGCCTCCTCTCATCATATGATAAAAAGTTAAAGTCATATGTCAACTATAGGGATGACCATAATAATATATATAATGCAGTTGTGCGAAAATTTCGGCCTTTGAATCGATTCAAATCAAACATTGAAAATCTATTCACACAAAAAATCTAAATCCCGAATCCTGAATTATTGTTAATCGATCATTATAATGATAGCTTAAATAAAATGCATTCCCTTTAAATAATAATATTAAGTATAAAATCATTCGAACTATTTTGTAACCACAAATGGTGTTGGAAACTTGCAAATATAACTAGGTACTGTAGCTGCTTGTTATTGGTTTGATTTTGATAATGACATATTAATAATACCTATTATTTAATTTAATTATTAATTATTAGTCATTTCTGTCCCCCTGCAGGGCAAAGGCCTCCTTTCCCTCCTTCCACCTATCCCTATACAAAATTAATAACTGTATTAAATAAATGTTCAATCGATTATGTCGATCATTCCCACCTCTAAAATTGTCTAGTGTCATGCTTGAAGTTTCTGATGTCAAGCAAAAAACGTCAAATTTAGGATTTTTATTATTGTGTTATACGTGGCATAGATATTGAACTCTTCAGCCTACTTTTGAAGCAGAATTTAGAAAATTTATTTAAAATTAATGGCTGCTTATAAAACCAAAATTTTTAAATTAGTTGCATAAAATAACTAAATCTATTAATTAATTAAAAATATAAAAAAAATACCTGAAAAAAACTTTACATACCCAATTGAGCGTAAATAAGTAATTTGTATGTCAGACACATTGGGTACTGCGTGTTCATCAATTATGATGACGTAAGTATAAATTTAATGGTAAATTGCGTGAGATGAAGTATGTGATTGACTGGAATACTAAGTCGATTTTGTTGAGAAGCTCAATTCGATTAACGAATACTGATCGTAAATATTAAGACGTGTTGACTCTTCGCACGTCGAGTGTACACCATGTGTACCGATAACAATTAAATTTCTATTGTTTCTGCTAATTAGACGCGCGACGGGTTAACGATATTGATATAAAATAAGCTGAGTCTCAAGAGGTTCATTACTCACTATGTGGAGTCTGGGCGATTCGATTCGATTGGGCAGAGTAAGGCATTACATTGTAGCGGCATCTACATCGCCAAATGCGAACTACGCATCACACTGACGTCACGTAAAATCCTGCATTGCGCAAGCAAAGTTTACCGTGCAACTAGATTCAAGCATAAACTCATATGTTCTTAATTTCCAAATAAAGTGGTTCATTTCTATGGTATTCCAAAAAGTTTACTGCATATATCCAACATCTCGAAATCCATCGTCGGTTAGCAGTCCACGAGACACAACACCCGTCTGGCTGGAGGATTCTCCCTTTTTTATGGAGGTCGAATTAACTATACACCAGGTTCCTCATACCTCTATAGCATAAAGCGCATCCCCAGACCCTCCCTTGAAATCGAGTCATACCGTCGACGTCAAAGTCCCTTCTTACTTGAAATTTCTTTTTCAATCAAACGGTTATTTGTACAGATCCTTCCTTTTCCTTCCGAAGTCCATTCTATAATGTACCCATTACTATGAATTTGTTCCAGCTGAAAAGATTTAGATTTCCCTACAATATTTCCCAACATATTCGAGTGTTGTATCTTGTAGTATCTTGTTACTTCAAATAGTAACATTTTCCAGTGAATACGTTCTGAAATCCGCTGAAATACAGTTAAACGGCCCTCTGTGCTCGTCTCACGACACTAAGGCTGTGGACACAACGGTTAATAGTTCTTACAGTAGTTAGTGAATGGGTTTTGATGAGTATGTGGGTTTCATTTCTCGGAACTGTTTGTAGTTGCCAGAGGACTGAACAATTTGAATAGTGGTTTTATGTATAAGTACTGAACAATTAGTACCGTTCTAAGCACTTGTAAAACGTTTGTTAAAAGGACATTAAGTAAGAAGGAAGGTTAGGTGGCGCACTGCAGATAATAATTTAAAAACGGTTGCCCAAAAAATTGATACAAAGCATAATGAAGTGGAAATTACTATTCACTAGCGACCCGCCCCTGATTCACACGATTTTTACGACTTGCCAAAACATCATGATTTCTTTATTATATGGAAGTTTAATAAACCGAGGACGAGCCGGGGAGGGGCCCGTGGCTAAATAATAACAGCCGTACAGGTCGATCGATCAGGTTAAGCTACGCTTGACTCGGTTGGTCTGTGGGTGGGTGACCATATTTACATACCGAGATCCCTCCGTGCCTCGGAAAGTACGTTAAGCCGTTAGTCCCGGCTGTCATTCCCTCTTTGACAGTCGTTACGGGTAGTCAGAAGCCCGTAAGTCTGACAACCAGTCTTACCAAGGGGTACCGTATTACCCAGTAACTGGGTTGTGGAGGTCAGCTTGGCAGTCGCTTCATGTAAAATACTGGTATTCAGCTGCATCCGGTTAGACTGGAAGCCGACCCCAACATAGTTGGGAAAAGGCTAGGCAGATGATGATGATAATGTAAGTTTAATAAACACAAATCAACCTTTCGGAATAAATTATCTAAATGATGGTGTAAACCACTTTAAAATCCGCTTTCTTTGTGAGCTCCCCATACCTCGCTTCTTTCACTCAAGAAATAAGATAGCCTTTCTTAACACCTCCACCCACCACCCACCACCACCATCACCACCTCCACCTTCTCTTGTCCAACATAACCTACCCGCCCAAAAATCTAGACGATCCATCTCAAAACCCGCTCCAACCTCGTGTGTACTCAGCCTTAAGCCCGAGTTCGCATGCTTTTAACTGATTGCCGTCGTTTCGGACCGATAGCTTAGTCTGCACGTACTTAGCTGGCCATGTAACTTTTCAATTTAACCAGTTAAAGCAGCATCTTTGACTTGCTTTGCTAACTTGAAATGTTAGCTACCGGATTGTGGAGATGTGTATTTAGCTTTATATCTGGTCTACCTTTGTAGGTGGACGATTTGTATTAGAGTATCCTTTCTTGATATAAACTAACTGCGTTTGGCAATACTAACGATTGAATTTTGGAAAGTTCTTGTTTAAATCTGCTGGTAGAATTATATATACATATGTCGTAATTATGATGGTCCTAGAATTAAGCCCTGTCCTATAATTGCGCCTGCAACGATTAGGCAACTACTCAAACACAGGTATTACCTTCAAGTGCAGTGGCATACGAGTAAACAGGTTGGTCCAAATAGTGACAGAGTGCAAGATACAAGTTTTTTATGGAAAGTAAGAAATGTACATTCTTACGATTAAAAGTTGATTTTCTTTTTCAATTTTAAAAATGTTAACAAATGTGTCAAGGCAAGTAATCCAGCTCGGTAGACACAATTTTGAGAAAGAAGCCGACAGAAGGATCCAGTTGGGTTGGGCAGCATTTGAAAAACTTCGTCAGGTCTTCTCGTCGCCTATCCCGCAGTGTTTGAAGACTAAGGTCTTCAACCAGTGCGTCCTGTCTGTTATCATATATGGTGCTAAAACGTGGACACTGACGGCCGGGCTAGTCCACAAGTTTTTAAGGTCGCTCAGCGCACTATGGAGCGAGCTATGCTCGGAGTCTCTTTGAAGGATAAAATCAGGACTGAAATTGTCCGGAAAAGAACCGACGACATCCACATAGCTTGCGGAGTAAGCAAACTGAAGTGGCAGTGGGCTGGCCATGTTTGTCGAAGGACCGATGGCCGGTGGAGCAGACGTCGTGTCCTTGAGTGGAGACCGCGTATCGGCAAGCGTAGTGTGGGACGCCCCCAGCTAGATGGACGGACGACCTAAAGAAAGTGGCTGGAGCGGATTGAATGAGGAAGATGGAGGACTGGGTGTTGTGGCGCAGCCTGGGAGAGGCCTATATCCAGCAGTGGACTGCGATAGGCTGAGTTGATTGATTGATTGAACAAATGTTTCAGGTTCTACTAGTCAACTCAAACTTTTAATCGATCTATATCTTATAAACTTAAAATCAATCGTTGGACCAACCTGTATTATCAAACCCCATGTTCACTTTGACCTAAAAGGACAGTTCATATCTACCTATTTCGCAAGTTGTAAAAACAAAAACAAAGAAAAATGCAATGTATTTTTCTAGTAAATATTTCGTGTAGGTAGGTACTCGGTAAGGAAAACTGGTACTCTTGATACCAAACAAAATCCATTAGTCTTTGCAACAAACATCAATAATTCCAAGTGATCCGAGATACTCGTACGGCTGAGCTATCGAGCAGTATCTTAATATCACGTCAAATAATACAATAGTGTCACTCTACCCACTTGCCTTCCTTTTGACATCCGTTCGACCGAGCAATTCGTTCATTGTTTCTTTTCATTCACTCACTCCCGGCCGTTGAATGAACGAGTCTGTTGAACGGGTCGGCTCAAAGACAACTCTTTTGTCGTTCGAGATGAAAAAGCTACGATTGGAAATGTCATTTTATGTTCTGTCCGTGTTAAAATGGAGTTTCTGCACTTTTTGTGAGTGAAAGAAAGAATGCAATTGGCGTAAGAATGGGACGTTTAAGAAAGTCTTTAAATACCAGCAAGTTTGTTACAGGAATTTATTTTAATTATGTTACTGGGATCTGTTTTCCTTCGACGAATTGTAAGATGGATAGTTTTTTACGAGATTGCTGAAATACCGAGCAATAGCAATAAGAATTAGTATTTCTATGAAGTCATACACATTCTCTTATGACCGGTATCAAAAGTAAAGTTCCGCATTCGATTTCAAAGTCTGACAGAATGAATACAGACATCTATAGACAATAATACCATAGCTAATTTATTAGGTAATGTGGGCTATCACAATCATACGCCAATTGTTGCGCCACGTCTTCTTCCCAGTTAAAATATTAGGAAGTGGTTAAGAGCGGGCATCTTATGTAATTTTGACGTTCCAAAAGTGCTGATTCTCAGCCTAGTTTGAATAAATTACTTTTGATTATGATACGCTACGATCGAAGAAACGCTTGTCTCTCATACCTAAGTAACTAAATACACATATAGTTTCGGTTATAATTGAACACAGCCAAAAGATAACTTTCACATTTCGGTAACCTAGTTGAACGCCATAAAGTATAAAATTCGCTACAAAATCGTAGGAAAGCTTCTGGCTTTTGATTTTCGCCATTTTGGAGGATTAGGTGTCCGCGCAAAGTAAGCGATAGAACCGTTCATTCAGTACGTGCCGGCGCCGATGTCCCACGGCTGTACGTTTTTAAATCTTTTATACTTATCTGGGAGTCAGCGGAAATATACCCTACTTTTTATTATAGATTGCCTTTTTTCAGTGGCGAAATGAAATGGTGTGCAAACTTATAAGTTGGAAAGATAGATTATATATATGTATATAATCTATCTTTGTTCTAACATATAAGTTCTATTACGCGTATGTTCGTGGTGTGCGAACAGAGAAACCATATTATTTTTACTTCATCAATGAAAATATTTCATATGAATATTAAATTCCCCTGGGCTATTTTTACTTTTGCTGATAAAAGTTGAAAAATAATACGGAAAATTTTCCCACCGGACCTATTACTTTCGACACGGAGTACCTATCTACATACAGTTATAGGTTTAATAATACTACCTATTTCCCCGGACGAGCTCTATGTCAACAAACTCTACTAATAACCTGGAAGCAGCGCAGCCTTCCGATCCATGATTCCATTAGGTATTCTTTTTCTGTCTGTTTTATCCTACACCCAAAAGTATTCCAGCACTGATTAAACCTTAGTTCAAGCCATAAAAACCACGCAATAAATAACGTACAAGAATTTTCGTTATCAAGAATTAACGAGCATAAGTCAATTTCAATTTGTGAGTACCATAACCAAAATTGCGAGTGCAACACTTTGGCAAAAGTGCAGTTAAACTCCAAATGAATGGCCCCGTTAATTTAATTTAATCGCTTTATTCAATTAATTGCTCACGGCAGCGCAAAAATACAATTTTGCCTTTATTTTTACAGGCACTGGTGAGTCTTGGTGACACATTTACCTGTGGCAATGAGCTCCAAGTGAAGTAAATCGACTGTTCAAAGGTATCAGTATTAATTTGATGTCAAAGGATTGAAGCTTTAATGAACGGCTAATGCTTTTGATGAATGGTAATGTATTTGATTTCTGATACAGCATTAAACATAACTTTTTGCTGGTACTTTTATGAATGGACAGAAGTGGGCAAAGCCAGTTAGGTGCGCCGACCACGCACACGCGTTGTGCCCGCCTTACACCCGCGCTCGGCACGGGCAAAATCACCGTATGCATCCAAAGCGTACAGCAGTGCTATTCTGCAAAAATCTCACCGTGAAAACTAAGGTGAAGTGAGCTGTCATTCCACCTGATGTTAGGGATTGCCTCCATTTGATAGTTTACTTCACGCTCACTTCACCTATATTATCACGGTGAGATTTTTACAGAATCGATAGGCTGGTATTAAGGCGTACGGGGTGAGTGTAGCGCGTGTGCGGGGTGAGCGCGGGGTTGGCGCGAGGCGGGCGCGTGGCGTGTGCGGTTGGACTTCGATTAACGCAATTTGAGATCTATTGATGTGTCATAAAACTCGAATTAAAAAAATTCAAAGCTAGTTAGACGCGGGTGCTGACGCGCGTGGCGTGCGCGTAGCGGGCGCGTGTTGTCTGAACGCAGCCTAACAGTTTCGGTTTCTTAGTACTGCTAATGGGGCATTGTTCTTATCTACTGAAGCAACAACAATAATATAAGTACCCAGGATTTTTTAATACCTAACTTTGATTTAAAACAGTGTCCATGGATTTTCTACGTTTTGGAATGGGCTACTAGCTTGAACTTTCTGACTAACTGACCGACTCCTTGACAAACTCTCAAAACTCAAACACTTTTGAATTGTCAAAGAGTGGGTCAGTGAGTCACAAAGTCGAAGCTAGTTGCTCATTCCAAAACGTAGATCTCAATGGAGTAGAGCGGATAAGAAACTCCAAGGACACTCTTTTAAATCAAGATATTACAAAATCCTGGGTAAATTAGAAACAATTAAAAATCATCATCTACCTAACCTTTTACCAACTATGTTGGGGTCGGCTTCCAGTCTAACCGGATGCAGCTGAATACCAGTATTTTACATGGAGCGACTGCCATCTGACCTCCACAACCCAGCTACTGGGTAATACGATACTCCTTGGTATAAGACTGGTTGTCAGACTTTCAGGCTTCTGACTACCCGTAACGACTGTCAAAGATCCACAAATGACAGCCGGGACCAACGGCTTAACGTGCTTTCTGAGGCACGGAGGGGTCACGGAATGTAAAGATGGTTACCCATCCACAGAACAACCGCGGCAAGCGTAGCTTAACCTGATCAATCGACCTGTGCGGCTGTTATTATTTAGCCACGTGCCCCTCTAGAAACAATTAAAAATATAAGATCAAAAATAAGCACTGGTAGTGAAGAGACAATTCAGAAGAGCCTGTAAATGGTTTAATTTTGAAATAAATGCTTTCAGTTTGAGTTTGAGTGATATGAATTACAACAAGCTACAATTGAGAACGGATATCCACAAGTAGAGATACCGATCAGCCCCTTCACAGTACGAAGTCACCACACCCAGTATATCATAGGTACTCGAAAGCCCTTGCAACCTCCATGCAAGAACAGGTAAAGTTGCTTACTTTACTTATTTACTTTTGAATCCGATTATTGTAAACCTAACTCCTGTGTACTAGAGTAGGTAAGACAAAACTCTATTTATTATGTAGGTACTTTTACCGAACCACTTAAGTTGCAAGAAAATCTTTCAGGAGAGTCGCTAAGTCATAAGCATGTGATATGGCACACAGCCGTTAGTACTATTAGTTATTTTGTGGCACTGCATCATTATAATTTCCCTTCTTCGTATAATAATAAGCAAAATAATCCAATAACCTTCATCGTTTCCGTGGAATACCAATACAAACTCATTGGGAATTCCTACAAAATTCTGTATTTCTTAATTATTTCCGCATAGACGACAAAAATGTTGGCGTTCTAACCACAGAATAGATACGTACACTGGTACAGAAGGCCAACTCCACAGAGTGGCTGACAACGGGCACACGAACACATAGACACGTACGTACGGAAACTAGAAACTGAGACTGTTTATACAATAATGTTTAAAATGAGTTCTGTTGGTTTGTGTTGTATTAATTACTAGCGACCCGCCCCGGCTTCGCACGGGTGCAATACTGATACTAAGTACAGGTATTTCAAGAATGCCAGCACGCGCCGCCGCGGCCGGTACCGCAGCAACCGCTATGTCCCTGCATTTTAAATCTGTAATATCTTCGAAAATATTCCTTTAAATTACATGCTGTAAAGGGCCATATTTATCTATATTAAATGCACAATGTATTTAAGGTACTTACTTGGATAAGGATTAATGCTCTATTGCTTAAAATCGCTTCGTAAATAAGCCATTATTTCTCGTAAAAAGTAAAGGATAAAAAATAATTATTGTGGGTTATCCCTAAGAGATAGACATATACCATTGCGGACTTTTTTGTAGACCTTTTGAAGGTGTACAATACTGTAGTACATTATTTTGACCTATCTCGTAGGGTTCAGCCAGCATTTGAAAAGTAAGCGCAAAAAAATGTGTTTATTTACGACATCACATGCATGCATGTATTATGTATGTCGGAGAAACACTATTCATCTCGACATCGTCATTAGTGGTCACGGGTTTAGTGGGCGTCATCGGGGTAAAATGCGAGCACAAAACAAAAGCATTCACTGTTACACAGTTTAATGAAAAGTTTAACAATAATTAGAGTCACTGAACTTTGAATTAAAACGTTCCTAAAACAAGTATGTCCGAGCAGCGGGTTCGCGACACCAATCTTACTTTGCCACAAATAAACAAAAACTCCTTCTAAAAATTATGGATAATCCAACTCGATTTTCCAAAACGTCCAATATTCCCGCTCTGCCAACTCGCACCGCGCATGCGCGCAATCTATCAAGATGGCGCCTCGACCCCGCTCGAGGCGTACCTCTGCTCCATAGTAACTTTTAAACAACTTAATACGGTTTTACACAATAGCACAAATGTATCAGAACAAATTAAATTAAATTAAGATTTAACAAGTATTTTTAGTAAGTATTCGACATCTAGTGTTTTGAAACCAACAATCAATTCGATTCCGAATACATCCTCCGACACGGCCGTCCTGACGTTTCACACGTCCTCGTGTGATGTTGAGGGACGAGCATCATCGTTATATGTTTAACAAAACAAAATTTTGAGTAATGTCATCAGTAAATGGTTCGGCCACTCCTGATAAACAAACGTGTTTTTTATCTTTTCAGCACAATAATTTCATCCAAAATACATTCTATTACTCATGAAATCCGAATTCTCCATACTATGGAAAAACAAAACATTCTACTGTCCCGATTATCGTCTAAATGGCCACCTCGCCCTTTAGACAATCCATACCAACATCGTCTAAATGGCCACCTCGCTTTTTTAGACTACCATATACACCGTCTAAGTGGCCACCTCGCCTTCTTAGACTACCATATACACCGTCTAAGTGGCCACCTCGCCTTCTTAGACTACCATATACACCGTCTAAGTGGCCACCTCGCCTTCTTAGACTACCATATCAACACCATCTAAGAGGCCACCTTGCCTTCTTAGACTACCATACCAATACCATCTAAGGGGCCACTTCGCCTTCTTAGATTATCATACCAACACCGTCTAAGTGGCCACCTCGCCTTCTTAGACTACCATACCAACACCGTCTAAGAGGCCACCTCGCCATCTTAAACAATCCATATAAACATCGTCTAAGAGGCCACCTCGCCATCTTAAACAATCCATGTAAACACCGTCCAAGAGGCCACCTCGCCATCTTAAACAATCCATTCATCCTTTTTACACATACAACTTATGCAGCCAGCACACTGCCATGTTCGACAAATTTAACATTAAAGTTTATAAACTAGTACTAAGATCTTACCATCATTGAAGTCAGTCACAGCCTTACTTACGTCGCAAATATTCACAAGAGAAGACTTTTCAATTATAGTAAGTTGATCACTCGATATGTGCACAGAAAATCCTAAGGCTAATAAACAGAATCCAATTAGAATGTCATTACTCAGAAGATCATCACGAATATCTTGAAATAAAATCCGAACGTTATAACAACAGAGAGTAACATGAGATAAAACTTGTACATCACACTTTATGCTAGACTTTCCTACACCTATCAGAGTAACGGTTGCATGTTGTAATTCACCAAGTTTTAGTGTGATACTTTTTTAAACCAGGGAACAATCGGCACCAGAATCAAAGCAAAATGAAAACTGCTCACCAAATTGAGTAACCACCCCAGTGACAGGTTTCAAACCGCATACGTCCACTCGTTTCACTACGCTGGATGTGGCGCAGATTGTGTGCTGCCACTTGCAGCCGTCGTTTTTAAGCAGCGTGATGCCAAGTGACCCTCAGTACCACACTTGAAGCACGTCACACCGGATTTCGTCAAAGCCACGGCCGTGTTGGGGCGATCCGAATTCGAAGTTGTTTGCTGCTTGTCATGCGAACGGCTGAAACATTCAAAAGATCTATGACCAAGTTTTCCACAAACGTAACATTTTGTAGAAGCTAGACTTAACCTAGGATGCTTGCTGCTATCTTGCATAGTATTGAGATCTGCCTTCGTAATTTCTTGAGAACTCCTCTTACGATATGAAAATGCCATGAGCTCACGTTGCATTTTACTGCGAGTAGATATTTCTTCAGAAAATATATTGCGTTGCAACCGTGGTTCGATTTGCCCCATATGAGCAACTATTACAGATACCACCATTTCTTCCTTGCCTATATTACCCCATCGCGACATGAGTGAGGTAAATAAACGGCTTGCATACGCAGCGAGACATTCACCATCTTGCGGTTTACCATTAAACATTTTTAAAACCGTTGCTGCGCATGTTTCCGAAATGTCGAAATGAGAGAGAAAAATTTCTTTAAATTCCACCCACTTCATACTAGGAAAAGCAATCTGGGATAACCATGTTGCGGCTGTACCTCTCATGGCCTTACTAAGAATGAGAATAAGTTTACTTCCCTGTATATCATGATCCGACAAGCAGATATCCGCAGTTGCCAGCCAGGCTCCGGCGTCAGTGTCTGCATTACCCGGTTGGAATACGGGCAATATGATGTTCTTGTCTTCGGTAGCCGGCGGGTTGCGTAGCGCCTCCACAAGTAAGCGCATGCTATTTTGTTGCGCCTCAAACAAAGCGCGCCAACCATGATTTGCATCAATCGATCTTTCTACGTTTTGTGCCTGCACCGATCCCACTTCTGATGTCGGAGAAACACTATTCATCTCGACATCGTCATTAGTGGTCACGGGTTTAGTGGGCGTCATCGGGGTAAAATGCGAGCACAAAACAAAAGCATTCACTGTTACACAGTTTAATGAAAAGTTTAACAATAATTAGAGTCACTGAACTTTGAATTAAAACGTTCCTAAAACAAGTATGTGCGAGCAGCGGGTTCGCGACACCAATCTTACTTTGCCACAAATAAACAAAAACTCCTTCTAAAAATTATGGATAATCCAACTCGATTTTCCAAAACGTCCAATATTCCCGCTCTGCCAACTCGCACCGCGCATGCGCGCAATCTATCAAGATGGCGCCTCGACCCCGCTCGAGGCGTACCTCTGCTCCATAGTAACTTTTAAACAACTTAATACGGTTTTACACAATAGCACAAATGTATCAGAACAAATTAAATTAAATTAAGATTTAACAAGTATTTTTAGTAAGTATTCGACATCTAGTGTTTTGAAACCAACAATCAATTCGATTCCGAATACATCCTCCGACATGTATATAAACCATCCTCTTGGATCACTCTATCTATTTAAAAAAACCGCATCAAAATCCGTTGCGTAGTTTTAAAGATCTAAGCGTTCAAAGGGACAGAGAAAGCGACTTTGTTTTATACTATGTAGTGATGTTCTGTTGGTTAAAATTTAGTATTTAGTTATTATAATATATTTTAGTAAGTTATTTTAGTAACTTTTGCATGCCGACTGGTATAGTATGGCTGAACCTACTTCCCTATACCCATCATACTTTCCCTGTACCCATCTATACCTTTAATCTCAAACAAATACGAATCGCGAGTGCACCCGCACTCGCTGTACCTAAACACGTGTCTATTTGTGCGTACGTCTTCACTCGCTGTATGAAGCCAGTGGTAGCCCAATGGTAACGGCCGTGACTTACGAGTCTTAGATCGTAGGTTCAAACCCAGACAGGCGTTTTACTTTGTGTAAATTATTTCACCGTCACTGCTCTCAAAATGAAGAAGGAAAATATTGTGAGGAAACCGGCATGTCCTAGAACCAAAATTTTGAAGCCATGTGACATCTACTAACCCGCACTGGGCTCGCGTGGTGTTCACAGAGAGTAGGTCTATGTCCCAGCATTGAAAACTTTATAGACTGATTAGATATGGAACAAGCCTTCTGTAGCCATTTATTCTGTGTTTGGGGCGTTCAGCCCGAGCGGGTGGGGCTATAAAACGGGCCACGACTGACTGATGGCAGCTGCGAAGCTTTACGAGTGCACGAACGGGGCCGATCAAAATACTCGACTCTTGAATTTCATGTTTGGCCATGAGGTGAGCGACAATTAATAAGGGTTTTTTGTAAATTCAAGAATAACTCTTTGACAACATTATTTTTTTTTACAGAATATGTCTCTGTGCTACGAATATAAATAAGTGTATATAAAAAGGACGATGATATCTCACAAAACAACGAAAATAGAAAACTTATTTTTTTACGGAATATGTTCTCTGTGCTACGAATATAAATAAGTGGATAAAAAGGACGAGGATATCTCACAAAACAATGAAACCAACTACAAAATAAAACATGTAAACCTTTAGGAAACTTCCATTTTATACAAAAAAGATTTTACGCCGAATAAGAAGATTTTCTACTTGATATATATAGATAGCAAAGTAGCGATACTGCACAGGGGAGCTATTCTCTAAGGATACAACCTTGCGGGCAGCGCTGTCGCAGCCGTCAAACCCACCGCGACAGCGCTGCCCGCAAGGCTGTATCCTTAGAGAATAGCATGGCTGTACATGTATCGTCACCCGCGGAAACTGTTTGAAAATGCACCTAAAACATTTTCTAAACCAAATAACACCGCGTGTTTCATAGCCCTCCGCTATAACTTACTTACAAGGCTTATGGCCAGGATTTGATTGACGTAAACGCTCATAGGCCACGTGCAGGGTTTGTCAAACGTGTTCTCAAAGAACATAGCCCCAAACAGACTAATGCGATGGCTTGTAAAGTTTACGTGATTACGGTTTTATAAAGTCTATAAAGGCCCAATCTCGGGCTTTGAGTGTCCTTTAGTAAGATAGATATTCCTTAGGCACCTGGGTGGCTCGCGAAATTCTTGCAATTTGCAGCGGGGTAACTGCGTAACACATTATCAATAGGAATCGGTTTCATTTTGACAGTTCAACAACATTCATTGCGTTATTACGTGTTGAGCAGACGAATTTTTCGAACTTATGAAGCAATGGATTAGCAATTTGTTTCAAAATGATTCAGATTCCGATTGATAGTGTGTTACGCAATTAGGGTACAGGTCAGTGTCGACTAATAGTTTTTTCGTATTACCGTTCGTCGGTGAACCATGCTTTCTGTAGACAGTTATATCGTTCAAGGGTAATTCGATATACCGTACGCGACTCGTGTCAGGCTGAGTGTTAAACAATTGTGAAAAAATTTGCGCGATATGTTAGTTTTTCATCATTTTTATAAACTAGAATAGTTATGTGTACTATTGAACAAGAAACAATAACGATTGCGGTAAAAAACACAGATTGTGGTAAAAGACACTGAGCACAAAGAAACACAAAATGGCGGCCTCAAATTCTTCACTTCACTTTCGTCAAAAAAAATTCGTCGGCTGATGTTGCAAACTTGCGTCTAAATGTTAAACAATCTAATAGTCTATGGTTTAACGGCGTTTTGAAAGGACTTTACAGTCTTTAAAATAGAGTTTAGAGTCGTTTGATACAAAATATTTTTTGGCAACGATCGTTGCCAAGAGCAAAGTTCGAGTTTTGGTTTTGGAAATGAGCGTTGCCAGAAGCAAGTGAGCGGTTATAATTATTAAAATCATCAATACAACCCTCTAAATTCATATAATCCTAGTGATTGACTATTTCTTAGAGCACTAACCACTGTTTGTCTCTGCATCACCCAAAGGTTGACTGGTAGAAAATGTCTATGGCACTAAGTCCGCCTCTGTACGTTTGTGTGCTTAAAGCATTAAATAAATAAATATTTCCATAAAATATCAATCAATAGGATTAAATGTATTTCGCTCGCTACCCTGGCGCCCCCCCTAAACCCATGGTCTCCCGCTCAGCTCAACCGTTTAAAGAAAGCAAACTGGCTACTGAACATGAAAATTTCAATAAACAATTCCAAGGATAAGATAAGATAAGATAAGATAAGATACTGCCCGCAAGGCTGTATCCTTAGAGAATAGCATAGCAGGACTACACTTTTACAGACGGATTGATTGATCCACATCAAATTATTCCCTCTCACCGTGTCTACAGGGAGTTACTTAATCTCAGTCATCTGGAAGTATCGACAAAACCTACGTGTAAACAAAATACCAAAACAATAAAAAACAACAAAATTGCGTTACTTTTTCTCATTTCCTACGAACGGCAGATTCAATAATAAAGGACCTTATACATAAAAACAGCCTGATCTACCTTGAAGTGTCTAATTCAATGAGCAACAGCCCAGAGGACCCGGCCACACTGGGTGTCTTACAAAATTCCATTTCAAATAAAGTCATTACGCACGCCCGAAATCCCTTGGAAAACTGTGAATAATGACTGGGAATTATGCTGGTTTTATGCCTCCGCTCCACCGGGCCACAGAGGGGAACAGGCGCTCAGGGGGTAGGGGGCGACGTGCAAATTTTAACGAATTACTGGAAAGATTGGAGCTTTTGCTTGAAAGAATTGGTGTGTGAAATTAGATTGTTGGTTTGGGAAACGTCACATCAGTTTATTATAACAAAGAAACGGTGAGATGAGCCTGTGTCTATAGAACAATCTGGCCATACAGAGTATGTATTAGCAGGTTATTAGGTTAAAACAAATTAACACTTATTAAGTTAACTATAAAGGTGCTTGTGCAAATTTTTAATAATAAGCACAACTAAAATCCAGAAACTGTACCTCGGTCACATACTCTCCGCATCTACAATTCCAAAATTCGCATTTGCTCACAAACTTCTCTTAATTAATACAGCACCGTCAGAACCCAAACAAAACACTCAAAAATCATAATCAACAAAATGCTTCACTCACAAACGAAGCAGCATTCAAGAATATATCCTTAATTACTTAATTTTTCCAACGTCGGTATATTTGGACACGACATTATCAGAGAGGGTCGAGCTACCATCAGGGCCATGTAGTTATCAAATGAGATTTTTATCTTCCTGGTAATATCTTTAATTTAATCACTTTGGTATACATGCTGTCCTGGTAATGAAAGGTTGGTATCTGATGCATTTTGTATGGTGTAAGTAGAGAAAAATTAATGTATTCTAAGAGACAATTCGCGTAATTTTAAGTGCGTTCAGTCTGGTGTCAGTCTCAATCTGTCAAAAATACCTCTAATTTCCTAATATTTTTGACATTGATTTTCGCTGAGATGAGATTGCGACTAGATTTTGAACGTTTTTAATTACGAGAAATGGCCTTCAGATGTTTGTCTACTTAGTTACAAAACTTTATAGGTAGGTAGTGTAAAGGTTGTCTTCTAAAGTCGACCTTATGAAGTGCAGGCTGGCGATAAAATAACTTTGGTTGCATTCGAACGGTCAAACAAGTTTAGAATGAGCTTTCAAATATTTTCAGTAGGTTTTTTTAGAAAAGAAAACAGTTTCAATATAGCGGGAGTGATGTAAAGACGTAAGCGTGGAATAAACGTAGAGAAATCATAACGACGCAACGTTACACTGTTTGATTTCATATAGTACAAGGTAAACTTTTGGACTTAAACTTTTCCTTACCAATAGAAGATTTCCTTAGCACCTTTTACGAAACTTAGCTCGTAAGTATCCGCGCTGTAGTCTTTAAATAATCTAATTTAACCAACAGTACTAAGAAAAAACAGAAAACTACAATAACAAAATTTAATAATATCGTCCTCATCAATCTCTTGCCCTTATCCCAATTTATTTGAGGTCGGCGCAACATGCCTTTTCCTTTCTTACTTCTCCATTAGTTATTATTTCGATAGTCGCCCCTTTCTATCCGTATCATCTTTTAAAACTTAGGTATAACTATCAATTATTTATCCATCTGCTACTACATCCAACTATGTTGGGGTACCGCTTCTAGTCTAACCGGATGCAGCTGAATGCACGTAACAGCCACACTTATATGGATTGCCCGAAAGGGTTACCGCTGCCCCGGAACATAAAGGGCTAAGGAAGGAACACGGGTGGGTTTTAGTCAGTAAGAGTCTGACACTCCCTCCTGCTCCACCCTGAGCGGGAGGGGTCATTTGATGATTTCCCATCCACAAAAAAAAAGCCACACTTATATGTAGTTATGTGTAGGTTAAGCATATTATAAACAAATGAAAAATTAAGATATAGTAGTAACTTGTAGCGTGGTATTCAGTCTGATTAAATACTTCGTAGTGTAAAGTCGTTCCGTTTCATTTACCTAAGACCCCTTCTGTCACACGTATTTTATATGGAGCGACTGCCTTATAAATATAACAGCTAATAAATATAACAGTACAAAAATAGAAGACACCTCATACAAAAGCTATAAATAAAAGCAATACCTGCGGATATACAACGCGTTACACAAATAGTTGAGTACTCTAGGTAGTAACAAATTCTTTGCAGAATCCAATATACGAGGCGCCAATATATCATGTGAAACATTATACATCACTTGGACTATTTTATCCGTTCCTGTTCCGGACATCGTATGCGGAATAGTATTCGAGAAACTTTACCTTGGAAACATACGAGATGGTGGAAGATTATAGAAGCAGGACAGGTGATACAAATTATTTTATTTATTTGGGAAACAGGGCTGGTCTGATAATTTGAGTGAGGTGGGCTAATCGAATCCAGACAGGCACGTCACTTTGTGTAAATTATTTCATCACTAACTATCTGGTAATGTTTTGTGCATATCCCTCGTTGGAGATCCTTAAATAAATTAATTAATTAATAAATAAATCATCACTGCTCTCAAAACGGTGAAGGAAAACATCGTGAGGAAACCGACATATCCTAGAATAAAAAATCCGAAGACATGTGACATTTACCTACCAGCACTGGACGGGCGCGGCGTGGTAGATTACAGCCCACTCCCTGTCGAAGAAAAGAGACCTGTCTCCGAACAGTAATAATAATTATATTTATCTCTCTCAAAAAGGTACAATTTGGAACATAGCACTTAAGTTACATCAGATTCAAACCTTTGTGAGAGCTATCTATACTGTGCTCGGGACCTGTATGACAGAACTCCAGGCTCACACCCTTAAAATTTAAAATATAAAATTGCACTTACGTACACAGTATTGTGTAAGCTCTAAGTATTGAGAGGGGAATAGTTAAATATAAGAAGAAATGATCATAATGCGAAGTGAGTGTTTAACAAGGTTCCACAAGGCCAAACGCGAACTTGGATTAATTTGAGTAGATGAATATATCCGGAAATGAAAATATTTCAAGACACTTAGTATTATTTCAGTCTCTGCATAATCCAATTCCAGTAATCAACTCGTAACAACTCTTTTACATTTTGATCTGCACATAGGGTAAATATTTAACATTTTATTAACCTTATTATAGACGTGTCCACAACAGTGGGCACATTATAGGCTGATAATCTTTATGCTATAAACATTATAGGCTGATAATCTTTATGCTATAAACATTATAGGCTGATAATCTTTATGCTATAAACATTATAGGCTGATAATCTTTATGCTATAAACATTATAGGCTGATAATCTTTATGCTATAAACATTATAGGCTGATAATTTTTATGCTATAAACATTATAGGCTGATAATTTTTATGCTATAAACATTATAGGCTGATAATCTTTATGCTATAAACATTATAGGCTGATAATTTTTATGCTATAAACATTATAGGCTGATAATCTTTATGCTATAAACATTATAGGCTGATAATCTTTATGCTATAAACATTATAGGCTGATATTTTTTATGCTATAAACATTATAGGCTGATAATCTTTATGCTATAAACATTATAGGCTGATAATCTTTATGCTATAAACATTATAGGCTGATAATTTTTATGCTATAAACATTATAGGCTGATAATCTTTATGCTATAAACATTATAGGCTGATAATCTTTATGCTATAAACATTATAGGCTGATAATCTTTATGCTATAAACATAGAAAACCTATAATGTTCTCAATATGGCAGTAGAATTAATTCTTCAGGTGGCCGGTTCTACTTGACGAATTTGGTCACTACGTTACGATTTTCGGAGATAGTTATACTAGATAGATTGATATACCATTATTTTGCTCTTGGCCATTGAAGTGCCTTCTTCAACTCCGCTTTAACTCTATCTTCTCTTAGAGCGAGGCAGTAGGTTCATAAACATCACGCCTTTAATCACCGAAGGGTTCGGCAGAGGTGTATCTACAGTACAGTGTACACCAACGTTTCAGCAGCTATGCCGTCCTTCTAAAATTGAATGCTTTCATTATTTGTTTACCGACCATTGACTTATATGTTACACCACATTATAATAAGTGGCTGCTATAGAAAAGTGTAGGTATATCATCTATATTGAAAGCCTAGCCCAATATAAGTTTAAGTAGAAATTCTAGCACCAAAATGCCTTTACAAAAAAATCTATCGTCTCCCGTATATTACCTCACAGCGTACCCTTCTCAACTGTCTGTTATCAGTATATTTTCACCCAGGCTACGGTGCAAGTCGCGGCCACTGTCTACCATACATTCTTCACCTCAGCACGCAGAAACAGTCCCTTTTACAAAGATAAAAGGTGCACTAGAACTGTAGAGGTAAGTTGGTAGATGCATAAGAAGTCGGACCGAGGTTGCCAACAATTTACAGGGTCCATTCGTGACGATCGCTGGTATTATGTTTCTGTTAGATATTTGAAAATTTTCACGTTTTTATTGTTGTATATTGTATGAAGTATTGAATACTTTTGTTAGCTTAGGAAGCGAATAATTCAGAGATATACCTTATGTTTGTAAGCTAAAGCAAACGGGAAGAAGGACAAGTGAGAAATATTGTACACCTTTAGTGTGTTATTATCACGTTTTGTTGTTTCAGATATGTCATGCTAAACAATGATTTTTAATACGCTACACTAAAATGACAGCTGAGAATGGTATAGTCTAACATGTTGACAAAAAAAAGGTCGATCACAGATGTCATTTTCATCACAGTGTCAATCACCCGGTTTCTGATTTGAGAAAAGTAGCAAATCTCAACTGATTATTCTCAAATACATAAGTATGCGCTTAAGTTTTTTGCGTTTCACAAGTTAAAATCGAATTTCGTTAAACCCTAATCAACTAATCATTTAATTAAGTATTCCTGATCAAAGCTAACACGTTCCAATTTACATTCAAAAACCGGTATTTTTCAAAAACTCATAATATTAAATCCTTTTATTTTTATTAATTTTAAACAGACTTAAAAAGTAAGTTAATTTTAAATAACGGCATTAATTTCAACAAATTTATGTTATAAGACGTGCTAATGCATATTTTAGCAATTTCATATTTGACGTGTTTGTATGAACCGAATCGTGAATGTCAAACTGCAAGTAAACAAACAAACACAAGTTTTATTGGAATTCTGTCTGTCTGATAGTATTTTTACTTATTGCCTATTGTACCAATTAAAATGGATAAAGATAAGAAAAAGAGATCGCCTAACTATACTCTAGAGGAGAAAGAACATCTTCTCTCAATAATAACAAAGTAAGTACATAATAACCTATAATATTTTGTTCACCATAATATAATTTCTTTCTGTATTCTGAGTATAATTTTACGTTTCACCAAATTACTAGATGGTTGTGATTATTATTGCTTCAGATACCAAAGTGTGATAGAGAGCAAAAGGACAGGGGCTTACTATATTCAAAAGAAACAGGAAGCCTGGAAGTCCATTACTAAAGAGTACAATAGCCTATGCACGACTGGGCCTAGGGATGAAACAATGCTAAAACATTTCTATAATAATATCAAGCATCGTGCAAGAAAAGATTCTGCAAATGAGAATGTGAGCATAAAAATTTAATATCATTATATGTCGTACCTACAACACTGGTCATATTCTTAGTAGATTAGTGAATATACATAACGTTTTTATGAATTTCAAAGGAAATTTGGTTCTGTTTGTTCACATGCACACATATAAATTTAACATCCTTCTTTAATATAAAGACACCACAGCCTGACACTTGCTCCTATGTAGACATTCCCATATTTTTATAGAATGTGTGTAACTAAAGGCAACAAAGATGTTGAAATAAAATACTCTACTAACAAACATTTTTCAGAAGCAAAGGTACCTCAATACACTCTCAGATGAGACAAACATTGTGGAAGTCTCCCATCCACCACAAAACAATCAGACTAAGCAACATTTAAATGTGGATGAGGTAAATAATGACAATGTATGTATTAATCCTACTTATAGTGGCAGTATACTGCTAGTCAGTTACTTTTTATGTTTTCTTCATTTTATTTTAACCATGTTTCTGCTTATACAAAGATTAAAATATCATGAAACTATTTTTAATTTATTTAGCTAATTGTGTTTTTTGGTTTCCAGGTTATAGTCGTAAATGAACATCTAATAAAGGATTTAAAGAAGAAATGGTCTAATGAGCAGGTTACCTGACACATGCAGCAGTGATATTATCAAATCTGGTTGATTTTGGAAGTTGGTTTAATCTTTAGCATCAATCTTTTTAGACAAATTTAAAGAAGACTGGTGGTGGGTCGTTCACTCCTATATTAACTGATGCTGATCATCAAATCCTTTCCATCTTAGATGACCAAATACGTCCAGATGAGAATCCATATGATGAAGCAGCTGAATATTTTGGTGAGTATCGATCAATATTTTTCATATACCATAGAACAATATATATTTATAGTATAATATAAAATACAAATTTAATTTTTCAGGAGAACAAATTGAAGTAATTTCCAAAGAGTCTAACCCAGTACCACAATCTAATCCACTACCAGAACCTCCTAATCCAGTACCTGTCTTAAGAAAACAAAAACTTGTGCCCAAACAAAAAAAGAAGACAATAGATAGCTTATCACATAAAAAGCATTCAGCTGAAGCTCTGAAGAAAATTTATTTTAAGAAAAAAATAGAACTTGCTTACTACCAAAAAAGAAATGAGATGCAAAAATTTAGATTTGAACAGAAGAAGCATGAACTGGAAATACAAATTTTAAGAAAACAGTTGGAAAAGGCTGATAGGGATTTAATGTAGTAAATTACCTTATTTATAGTAAACATACTTATAACAAATCGATTTGAAAATATTGTGCTGTGATTTCTAAATGCAAGGGAAAAATACATAACTGTAGCTATTTATTTTTATATTAGGTGCCATACACTGAAAAAATAATTTCTTACTATACCACATTAAAGTGATTTCATTAAGATTACAAAACAGTAACGTTTAAATGTTGAATACCTATACCATTTACTGAAGAAAACCTTAAAATAAAATGTTAAAGTTTACTGTCATGACAGTAACATTTTGCTGAAGCTGTAACTGTTTTCGGATCAGTAAAAAATACTGTATTTAATGTTAGGCTCATAATTATGGAACTGTTTAAAGCAATTCAGGCAAAGGTCAATGTTTTTTCATTTTTATTTACAGCTTATTTCTTTCAATGTAATTAATATGAATAGCTGTGATTTCTAATTTTTTGTGATTATTACATAAAACTGCACCTATTTATTTTAATCAGGTGTCATGATTATAATTAGTAGCTGTGATTTCTGATTTGTAAGTGATTGCTACATACAACACTGTACTTGTGTAAAATTTATTTTAAGTTACCATAATTATTAAAAATACCTACCTATCTGTAATTTTGATGTAAGTAACTGATAAAACTAGGAGTAATTAAAAATATTACAATACATTTTTTTTTTCAATCAATCAACTCAGCCTATCGCAGTCCACTGCTGGACATAGGCCTCTCCCAGGCTGCGCCACAACACCCTGTCCTCCGCCTTCCTCATCCAGTCCGTTCCAGTCACTTTCTTTAGGTCGTCCGTCCATCTAGCTGGGGTACGTCCTACACTACGCTTGCCGATACGCGGTCTCCACTCAAGGACTCGTCTGCTCCACCGGCCATCGGTCCTTCGACAAACATGGCCAGCCCACTGCCACTTCAGTTTGCTCACTCTGCAAGCTATGTCGATAACTCCGGTTCTTTTCCGGACAATTCCATTCCTGATTTTATCCTTCAAAGAAATTCCGAGCATAGCTCGCTCCATAGCGCGCTGGGCGACCTTGAATTTGTGGACCAGCCCGACCGTCAGTGTCCACGTTTCAGCACCATATGTCATGACGGGCAGGACGCACTGGTTGTAGACTTTAGTCTTCAAACACTGCGGGATAGGCGACGAGAAGACTTGACGAAGTTTTCAATGTGAACGGTGAGTACATTTCACATCTTCGATTTGCCTATGACATCGTCATAATGGTAGAGACGCTGTAACAGCTAGACCAAATGCTGCACAGCCTAAATGGAGCCTCTAGGCGGGTTGGCCTCGGCATGAATTTGGACAAGACGAAAGTCATGTACAATTCGCACGTCTTGTCGAGTCCAATTCACATCGAAGGGTCGCTTCTCGAAGTTGTGAAGGATTATGTCTACCTAGGGCAAGTAATCCAGCTCGGTAGACACAACTTTGAGAAAGAAGCCGACAGGAGGATCCGTTTGGGTTGGGCAGCATTTGGAAAACTTCGTCAAGTCTTCTCATTTTTTTTACTGTAATACATTGTTACACTTTTATTGGGTAAAATAATTTTTTACTATGGATGTTCTGACAGCAAAATTTTGGGTATTTGACACTTGAAATAATGGTTCATCACTTTCTTCTCGTACATGTTCATCATATTCCACGATGTAGTCATCAAGGTGAAGAGTCATATTATGAAGAACAACACACGCTACAATCACCTTCAATACTTTTGGAAGTTTTAGTTGCATTCCTGAATGTAGACATGGAAATCTTCTCTTAAGAACACCAAAACACCTTTCAATGGTGTTTCGTGACGCTATCTTTACCTACGTGTGTGTAGTCTACAGTACCTATGACTCTAGGAAATCCAGCTATGTCAAAATATCGTGCCGCCACTGATGGTCTCTCTTGTGTAATAAATAGCCTCCCCGACCGATTTCGGTCACGGTGGCTAATCTCAACGGAGATTAGCCGAGTACGCAGGAGATATTATAGTGCACAAGTGGGTGCGCAGACACAGGTGCACTCTCTGTTCCTTTACTCTCATAGTCCGATGGGACTGTAATCCGACACGACCGGAGAGAGATCAGGCGCAGGACCAACGGCTTTACGTGCTTTCCGAAGCACGGGGGTATTAAACCGCCAACTTCCAAACTTCGGACCGTTACTAAGAAATTCCTAATGGAAAAACTCAATAACACTTTGTCCGACCCGGGAATCGAACCCAGGACCCCACGCTCAGCAGTCGTGCTTGCAACCACGAGACCAACGGGGCAGTCATAATCATTCTCTAGTGTAGTGGGCATACGAACATATTGCCGCCTCAATAACGCTATCGCACCAGTCACCCGCTCTACCACGCGACACACCGTCGCCTTGCTCACATTCACGGTGTCCCCCACAACAGCTTGAAAGCTACCAGTCGCGTAAAACCTAAGAGCTATTAGTAGCTGCAACATGGGAGAAATGCAGTCCCGCCGTTGAATACGACAGGTCAGTTTAGGCTTTATTTTGTCAAAAATAAACCTAACCGACTCCTTAGTAAAGCGGAACCGACTCTTAAATTGTTCATCGCTTAGCGTGATGAACAAGTTAGGCCGATGTCCTCCTATTCTTCTCCGTGGTTGTCTGCGTTGAGGCATCTCCAAAGACGACAGGGAAGTATCGTCGTCACTCATTATAAAGAATAATCAACAAAATCACTAGTTACAGTTAGCTGATTACAGTTTGAGTAGGCGAAATTGGTGTGTCAACTTTCAACTGCTTAGCTTGACGTTGATAATGCTTTGAGTATTGTCAAACACGTTTTTCTTAGTTCAGAAACGCAACTGACGACCTTAAGCATTAGTTAAGCATGCTTTCTGTCAAATTTGAGTAAAATATGCTAAATTACTCAAATCTTGATTATAGTTTAAAAAAACTTATTTCAGAAACGAAAAAATGTTTAAGTTATACTTAAGTACAGATTAGGACGTTCTCAACTTCAAATTCTCAATTCAGAAACCGGGTGAATGTCATCTTTAGAAAAGCTTATTAGTTTCAAGTAACAAGCAGAAACGGATGTAGATGAATAGGATGTGGAATTTCAACTCATTACCAGGCGCGGATCCAGCCCTCAAAAAAGGTTGTAGTACTTCACAGCCACCCAAAAATCGGCCAAGTGCGAGTCGGAGTATAAAATCACTCATGATCGATAAGTGCATACCTACAAAGAAGATGTTTACAAAATATATGACGCCCTGACCAAGATTTTACGCACGATTCATTGTATTTTTTTTTTATTTTATTAAGGCATAATATACGATATAATATCATCAGCCTATCGATCTCAATAGACCGTGAAAGTGTGACGTCACAAGTCTTAGAGTTGTGGGCATGCCCATCGAGTCCACAATAGTGGATCTGCGCTTACTCATTACCAATCTATCGACAATTAAAAAGTTCAACTTAAACTGCTCTAAACTAAGCATCAATTAAGCGATAATAAAGTTAAAAGTTAACAATTCGTAACACAATTGGCTCAGTTAAAGCTACTAAGTTAATCTCCGGTTAAAGTCGTTGCTGGCAGTGGGCCAGGTAAATCACGGTAATGATTACATCACTTTGTTTTGTTACGAGTTTCATTAAAAGAATCAGTCATTATTAAACAAGAGTTAGGATATTTAAACGCGTTAAAAACTATTTAACTATGGGCGTTGTTCAAATATCTATATAGGCGATCTTCATCACCAAATAATCATACTAATATTATAAATGTGAAAAGTTGTGAAGATGTTTGGATGTTTGTACCTCAATCACGCGTAAACCGTTAAAACGGATTTGGAGAAAATTTGGCACACAAATAGTTTATAACCAGGATTAACACATAGGATTTTATTCCGATATTCCCACGGGATCGAAACTAATGTGGGTGAAATCGCGGGGCACTGCTAGTTTTCTAATACTAGCTTCTGCCCGCAACTTCGTCTACGTGAAATTTGTTGCTCCCCGACATACCCCGTCACATCGCATCGCCTACCCGCGCTTCTCACTTAGTGTTTTTTTTTACTTTTTTTCTTTGTGCTTGGCTCCTTAAGGTCCTAGGGTGATGTTATATAATCATATCTCTATACCCTATACCCTTCCTCAAGAATTGGGCTATCAAATGCTAGAATTTCTCAAATCCGACTGGTGGTTCCCAAGATTTACCCCCTACAAGTTTACAAACTTACAAACAAACAAATATAATATTAGTATAGATAAATTCACATCATACATCGCATTGGTGTCCCTTCTCAAACTTTGAACCACACCCTCGGATCATTGTCTTTCGTTAAATTGATGCTCGAGAAGGGATTGGAACGGCACACCTTCCTACAGGTTAATGCTACCATTCTCACCCCCATAATACCTTAGTCACCGCTAACGATATCCACAGGGCAAGACCCTCTAATCTCTTCAAAGTCGGCCAAAAGCTTTATAATTTTCTTAAACGACACCAACCCTCCCAACGAGTATTTATCCGTAAAGAGAAACATACACTAATTACTCCATCAGGCCAAAGTAAAACGTCTTCCAAATAAAACCTATTAAAAATTAGCATATGCCTCGTCCTCGACAGTAATTACATCAAGGCTTTTAATTACTTCCCAACCGTTTACCGGCTTAGTAATTAAATACGGACAATTTTACGGGAAAATTGTGAGGAATACGAGATCCTGTTGGAATTGTCAGTCAGAGCTCCTAGAGAATTGTGTACGACGTCACAAATGTCAGGGGACGATTTTGTGAAAACTGTTGATGAATTTGTTTTTGAAAGCGATTTCGTTCGCGATATGATTTTGCTGCGTGTTGCTGAATAGAAAACTGAAGACATTGTTACTTGTGACTAAGGCAACCCACTGACTTCATGAAAGAAACCGGAGGTCACTTTAAACAATAGTCCAACAGCCTCCTTGTCTTAACGTCATATAAGACCATGGGTAGTTCACGATGATCGCGTTAGTTATTTTCTAGATGACTATAGTATAAACACACAGGATCTCCAGATTTTCACGACAGTTTTATTTACTTTATCTTAAAAAAAGTCTTATTAGAATATGTTTGGAGGCCATTTCCTCGCAACATATCAGTAGGAACAGTGATTACAGTCGCAGTAACAGAACTGGGTGGAGCGCTTACCTCGGGCGCGTATTGTGCGAAGTCGGAGCGACTGACAATGGAAACTTACCCCGCGCCGGACAAGTTGCCGACACCGATGTATGGACACTGGATATTCTTGCTATACATCATTTATTTCAGATATTGCTATTTTTATTCAACAAAAGTGAGTTTTTGAAAACTGCACTGGAAATTCCTAGTGACATGGATGAAAAATAGATTGGAAAACAAATCAATAAATATAGTGCAGACCAGGCAGAAACTATACAACCTTTATTTTTAAAATCCGAACCCTTAAGGTGCCATTTTTCGATATTTTTTCTATACAAATTTCGGGAGAATATTACTCCACTGTTTGACATTGTGCATCCATTGTTAAACATGATAACGTTTAGACTTATTATTAATTGTGTCTGTACGGAAACAGAATAGTAAAATAAAAAACTATTAAAAGTTATGAGCCAACAAAGATTCGTTTTTCTTGCTATTTTTAACGTAACTTTGGGTGTCAATAAGTAATAAAAGAACTGTAAAATCTTCAAAACCAAGTCCGTACCGACAAAGCTCAGTTATCGAAGAGATCAATAAACTTTATTTGTAATTGATTTATACAGTGGTTTTTTCATAAAACTCGATTTTCCGAAGTACTTTTCAAATCTTTTTACGCGTCTATCAGTTCGGAACGGTGTTTCTGTGCGTGAAAGCTAGACGTTGTTCGTGTAGACTAACGTCTAACTGCTCATCACTGATATTAGCGCTGTCGGACACGAAGCCAGGCGAGACAGAGTGCTTTTTGACCATGACCACCAGCGAGTTCGAGCTCGCGACTAGTTTACTCTTAATGTCTGTACTCGGCGCTGCATATGTCCGCAAATGATACAGACGTGTGTTACACCACAATTGAAGATGACGTGTTTAATGCTTGAACCTAAACGATGGTGCCAATTCTCTTGTAAGTACACTGAACTAAACTATCACCAAAATTCTTCACTTTTGGCTACGATAATCTTAAAACTATTCTGCAAAAAAAAAATCTCTAAATTAAAAAATAATTTTGACACAACTAAAATCGAATTTGACAATCGCGACTCCACGTGGTACAGAGGCCAGCACATCAAGCTACCCCAATCTGTCAGATTTTCCCAATTTAATATGAACCTTATTCCTTTGTACTAGAGTTGAAAATCTATCAAAGAAATTTGACAGATTGGGGTAGGTTGACCTGCTGGCGTCTGTACTTGTTTGCCCTACCTCGTGAATTTTTTTAGAGCCGGAGGCGCGCAGGGTGCAGCCTCGACGTGTTTTATATGGAATTTTTCACTTTTTATGTCTACATGTTGAGTTTTTGGGGGTTTAATGAGTTATATAAAGAGGATCGAAATTTTCATTATTTTTGTGATAGGACCACAGAAAAAAGTGCTGTTTTTGTACCTAAAATAGAGGTGTTGGTGTATTCCACACCTTTTTAATTGCTATTAAAAATAGTCAGATTTAGTTAGACAATTAAAATTTTAGGTGAAAAACGTCAAAGTCAGAATAGCAAAATTGCCATTTTCAATAGATTAATAACTCAGTGCCATCTTAGTGCTGTCAAACTAAAATATAGTTAAGAAGTGTCACTTTAGTCAATTTCAGAATGGGAAGTCGTCGTTTGACAGGAATAAACCAAATTTAGATGATTTTTAGTCTAGTTTAGAAGCATTTGTGATAAGAGAATCGGTACCATTGTCATTTAATAAACTGCTACTTATCTCATGTATGATTATATTAAACGCGCTATCACTTCAGACTACAATTTTCTTCAGCAAAATGACATTTTCTATCTGAAAACTAATTACAGAGATAATGACTTATTACATTAGCGGTGTCGTTGAACGCAGCTCTAGATCGGGGTCAACTAGTTTACAAACTCGCTACTGTGTAGCTGTCTTAATTCAGTTCTGCTGTCGCAGCCGACCACTGCGGCACCGCTGCGATTTGCCGACGATAAACTTGCGTTAAACTGTTGTTCACTAGAGTGGGACCGTTTAAAACGGAACTTTTTCAATTATTCCTCTTGTAGTTTATTGGATTCGATTCCAAGCTAGCAAGTTATTTGATTTGCAAGTTCCTGCAATGCCGTTGAAAACTTGTACAACTAGTTATGAAGAGAGATTGAGGAAAATTTCCAGAGTTGCTGAGATTGTCTGCTAACAAAGATCTCATAACAAAAGTCAGTCGCTGCTAGGAAAAAAGTCTTTTGTACTTGAGAGGCGGATGCGGAGCGAGTCGTGTTCGAGTAAATGTTTGAGATCGATGCGGTGACGTTAGGACATTAAGAAAAATCGCGCACAAAATATATTATTTTAACATATTAAGTTTAAGGTGAATGCGCAGTGGTAGACCGCGAAATTCAAATTTTCTTACGTTTTTAACAATTTGCAGGGCAGTGTCAGGTTGTATCTTGATCAAAATTTGATTCGCGACTATAACAGGTACGTATTTACAGAAGTATAATCATAAGAAACATTCATACATCTTTATAAGTGAGATTTGTACCATAAACACTTTTCCCTAGGAGATTTCTTCTTGTGGTACAAATCTAACTTAGGAAGATGTATTAATGATTCTAATGACTATAATTCTGTGAATATGTACCTGTTATAGTCGCGAATCATATGTTGATCAAGATACAACCTGACACTGACCTGCTAATTGCAAAAAACGTAACAAAATTTGAATTTCGCGGTAACCACTGCGCAATCACCTGTGTCACCGATTTAATGATGAAATACCTAAAGTCAACCAAAAATGTGGTTTATATATTTTTTCCTTAAAAAAATATAAAATAAAATAATACTTTTCCCTTGCTGCGCGGCGGGTGATGTGAAAGAGATTGAGTGGTCAGTAGTAATGTCTATACTCATGGGAGCTCCGCACCCACTCTCAACATCTCGTGGTGTCGACACCCCTGTCTGCGGGTATACCTTCAATGGTGAGACTTGAGCGGTTTTTATACACATCAATACAGTTTCAGACAGCGGATGTTAACTGCGCTGTATGTTCATAAGCATGGTAGCAAACCCATCATTTACCAACTTAACACACTATTTCGTTCAGCTTTTTCTAAAAATGATAACCCCGTTTACATTTCTCCGGATCCTCGTCAATAATGTGGAAGATAATCCGTAAAAGGAAACTTTAAGATAGTCTAGTTTTTTCAACTTTGCCGCAGAATGTCTTGTTGCTTCTAAAAGTGTATGAAACAATATTTTCCGATATTAAAACTGTATTTCGAATCGAGTCTCAACAAAAATTCGATTTAGTAACTTTTGTAAAACGTGCCAAAGTTTAGCAAAGTTCCGAACTTTTCGTCATATCGTGGGCAGAATACACGCTCGGCTCGTTTGCAGCTAATGTAAACGTTATTCGGATGTGATAAAGGCTATTTTCGGTTGCCACATACGTGTATACCCGTTATTATTAAGAAAGATGTGATGAACATCAATGTAAATATTTAGTCAGTCGGTTCCGACGCTCATATGTATTTACGTTTCTGTTGCTTTGAAATTATATATAACATATATATGCACAGATTTACATATTATATACTATTAACTTATATTTGATGAGAAATTCGTAAGATGACACAGTAATCAAATTTACTTAAGTACATCTTACTTACTCATACACTTCCTAAAGTCAGATAAATTATTTCTTTGATCATACATCTAAAAACACACCTTCCTCTTCTATGACACGGCAACAGAATATCTTCCAAAGATATTATGCTAAAAAGAGCACTCTAAAGACTTTTCTCTATATCCAAATCCCGTCAGATTTATGCGGAATGCTCTCACATCGGTATCTAAGAATAACTCCAAATAAAAACAAAATAGGCTATCCCAGAGAACCGTTTAAATCATAAAACAAATAGTAATATCTGGTGAACAGGGCCGTGTATATCTGCTAGATTACAGTAAATGGGTCGGCCGCTGTTTGAGATCATGAGCCGACCACTTATAAAACATAGTTCGGCTGCGAGCTCCATTTACCCGCTGGTCACTCTAACCGGATCGAGCCGGTTAAATCCGGTAAGTGGGCCTCCGTGCTCGAATAAATCCCCATATTATTGTTATTGCCGGAGAGGATCCCTCTTTTGTATACGATCGTCTTGTGACGTCATGACCTGCTTTCTGATACTATTTCTTTCAATTTAAGTACATTGTTTGTTTGTACTAACTTACTATGAGTACTAAGTAGAATATTACGATAATTAGCTGAGTGGACTTGGACACTGGACCCAATGAGGATTGTACTATTCGCCCCTGCCCAATCCTCTGAGGAGTACAGGTTTCACGTTCTTTTATTTAATTAAATACATATTAAATTATGTTTATAAATATAAGAATATAAAAACATTTAAAAATAGTACCTAGTCCACTGGTATCGAGAACGGGGTCCAAGCTACCGGCAGTCAAGGCTCCAGAGAGAGGAACCTCCTAACAATGCGGGCCGTGTTCAGAAGTACTGCTTTCAAAATCAAGCTCTCGATCCAGCTGTCCAACGAGAGCCTCCTCAGGTCCTGGTCGAGGTTCTTGGCTATTAATACATTGGTTCTCACGACTATCGGTACGCATCATCGCTGAATCCACATCCCACATGTCGACAACCTTGCGAGCCAAGTCAAGATACTTGATTTTTTTTATCTTTTTGGGCTTTCGCGAAGTTCTCATCATGCGAGGCGGTTATGCCAACAATCATTGCACGCCGCTCTGATCGATCCACCACCACTATATCAGGCTTATTGGCAACAATAGTTCTCTCAGTAATGATGAATCGATCCCAGTACAATGTGATATTTCCATTTTCGAGAACTGGGTCGGGCAGATACCTTTAGTACGGCACCTCCGATTCCACAAGGCTGTATTTCAGAGTAAGTTGCTAATGGATTATCCTGGCTACTAGGTAGTGTCTATTTAAGTATTCTTCATTAGCTAGACGAGAACACCCGGCCAGTGGCATGCCCGATAAATGTCAACAGTGCCGTATTTCGCTTATATTTTATGTTATTGTTTATGACCGGTTCAGTAACCAGTCTTACCAAGGGGTATCATATTGCCCAGTCACTGGGTTGTGGAGGCAGAGGAGAGGCGATTGGTAGTCGCTCCATGTAAAATACCCGATGATCCCAACATAGTAGGGAAAAAGCTAGGCAGATTGATTTATCACCGGGTTAAAAACATTACAACAGTACATCATTGTTTTATGAAATAATAAATTTAAAATTCTAGTGTTAGAAGTAAACTAAGTAGCAAAAGTCGCTTCAGCTTATTAGTGTTCTAAACTGAAAACTTTTTGATAGGCATTTTAAATGTTAAAAACAATTTATTCAACCCAAGAGCGTTACTTCAATTCTCGTGTCAAAATAATATTCGTAAAAATATTTTAAAATTAATAAAATTGAACTAAATAAATAAAGTAAAAATATCGTACCTAATTACAAACCGCACTAATACCTACTAACGGTAGCCTGATCGGACTAGGTTGTTATAGGGGGTGGTTGTTACAGGGGAAGGTTGATACAACGGCCTAATTACGAGAAAGTTATTGTTGTAAAATGTTTCTGGATTAAAATAAAGTCCGAGCCAAATACCTTAGGCTATAGGATGAGGTGCATGGCACATAACAAATACTTGCAAACATCCGAGTTTAAGTTCAATAAAAATTGGTTACATCTGTACGTGAATATTTTCGTAACCTTACCATACACTCGAAATACGATAATATTCGATCTAGGATGCGTCATGCAAGTCATCCTATCCTTGAGAGACAACGTTATCCCGCACGACATGTCAGACAACCATTGTTTACGTAATATTATCACTATTTCTTTTTTTTTTTCGCCTCCTCGTCCAATCTCTTTCTAAGTGATGCCGGCATTTCTGCAGGAGGAGGACGGGGCATCTTAGTATACACCTTGAAACCGTCGTAAACAAACCACTGCAGGCCCGTGAGAGTGCCGATCATGAAGATACGCAACACCAGGCCGCGCCAGATGCCCATGAAGCCCACGTCCCTTATAATGCTGCCTATGGTGGACCCAGGTTCTTTGTTCAACTTGGACACGATGGTGTCCGAGGGATGCGACACTATTGCACACAGCACGCCCGCCATGTAGCCCGCTGAGAACGTCATTATTAATTGTTCGTTCTTCGTGCACTGGTGTCTCGGCTTCGGCGCCACTGTCTCGTACAACTTCTCCAAAATCTTCTCGAACGAAGCGAACTTCATCATGGTGTAAGGGATCTGTCGGCCCCACAGAGGCGTGATTCCTTTGTAAAATGTTCCAAACCCTTCCGTGCTGAGCATGTGGGGCATGGCCCTGCTCATCTGCGACGTGTAGCCCGGCGTCGTCTGCATGCGCACTTTGACAGCTTCAAATGGCGCGAGAAAGATATCGGCGACAAACTCTGCGGACGCTGCCGCGGCTAAATACAAACCTGTTCTGTACAGGTAAGCGGATTCCTCATCGACCAAGTTGGCATATTTATATTTGAAGTATTCATAGCCGCTGAACTTGGCACCTCCTTGCAACGTGTACCCAAACAATGTAGGCGCCCATCCCTTAACGAGGTTCGCGGGACCGCCTTCCCTGAAGGAGACTAGGAAGCCTTGGGCGATGGACTTGTACTTGCTGGGGTCCACCTGCATGCGGCACTTGACCAGGTCGAGCGGCGTCACGAACGTGTGCGTGGAGCCGCATGCCATCATGCCGCCCGCTGCGCACAGTATAAAGAACTTGTTGCTGTGGATCTTGCACGAGAACTCTTCCTTTTCACCTTTCTTAGACATTGTGTTTGCTTAGTCTTTGTTTTAGTTATATTTTTTTTAAAGAAAGGAAGGAAGCCATCCGTCCGCACTATCTGCTGTGGTGTATTTTATAATCAATTAAAAAAACATTGCATGTGGAAAATAATAGGATTACATGTCAGCGGTCAAAACTGACGGTCTTTCAAGGGTGATTTATCTAGTTTAGTCTGTGGATTGGTGGAGTGAGTGGTAGAGTGTTACAAGGATCTTTTGGCGCCTTAATAACATTGACAGAAGGGCGTTGTTGGTGGACATTTGTGGAAATGTCACATATATTGTATTGACAAAACAAGATGGCGGCGTTATTCCCAATTTTAGCCACGCGCCAGAAGAACCTTGTAGCAGTTGTAGCGTTGTACAACCATTGAGATTGATCCTCTGTCTTACACACGGGTGCACACGGGTGTCAGTGACCCACGAAGAAAGCCCAACATTTATTTTAGACAATTACTCTGCTTTGTGCCTGGACTATTTAGACCGTTCTGGTCAGCTATTGAAGTAGTAGTTCCGGGACTTGTGACCAAAGTTCCTAATGCTTCATTTACATTCAGCCGTAGTGAGCAGGGAAGTGGGCAGGGAAGTGGGCAGGACGAATGTGTAAACGCGATACTTCTCATGCCACTGCCATTGCCACTCGCGCTGCCCAGCGAATCTTGAAAGCGAAGTGAGTGGTAGGGCAGTATGTAAACACACACTTCTCTTGATCCTGCTGCGGCAGTATTTAGGGAAGTATCGCTGGCAGCGCGAGGGGCAGCGGCAGGGGCTGAATGTAAATGAGGTAAAAGATTCAGCAGCTCAAGCTTCATGCCTTACTGGAACAAATTTGTTAATATAGGACAAGAACAATAGATTTTTGAAAATATTATCAGTGCGCAGTCCACTGCTGGACACAGCCTCTCGACCTTTTGAAGAGCATCATCATAATCGTCAGTCTACTGCAGTCTACCCAGCAGTGAACACCATAAGCGCATCGTCGTGACCTGCACAACACGCTAAAACTTTTCAAAAGTTTCCATATTTTGTATGATGAGCACACAAAAGTAACATTTGGTCACTTGGTCGGTTGTGCAATAGGCCGGATTCCCATTTCGCCGGATTTTGTACTGACATGATGAATAAAAATAATACATTTATTAGGCATATTTTTTACGCACGAACTGGATGAATGTTGCAACCACAACAAGCATAATATCGTATATTATAATTATTATTATCGCATTTTCCTGGATATACGGACCTCAATCTTCTTAGAGGAAATGGCACCACTGTCTGAATACAAAAATCCCAAGAAAACCAACATTGCATTTATTTTTGAGTTTAATTATGAAGGAGGCTGCGTTTTATGATACAAGGATAAATCGTATACAATTACATTGTTTCATGAAAAAACGTCGTCAAGGGACGTCCAATATGATAAGCAAATTGATCGAATTATATCGGATTGTTTCAGCAGTAACATTTCCGTGATCGATTGCTTAGAGCGGTTAAATTAATTATTCCAATCTTATTTGAATATAAGTTTAAGAAAATGAAACCTGTTTTTCTTCTTAATTGCATTCCGGCAAAGTGAGAATCCGACCTATTGCGAATCCGGCTAAGTGAGAACAAATGAAAAGTAATGATGTAATAACTTTTTAAACATATCTTCGTGAATCGCCCAGATGTGTTTGACAGGAAGTTCATTTATTTATTTATTTAATACTTCATGCACATACATGTACAGAGGCGGACTTAATGCCATATGCATTTTCTACCAGTCAACCTTTGGGTGATGCAGAGACAAACAGTAGTAGGTGCAATCATTACAGGAATAAATATTTCAAATATAAAGATACGCAGAACCCTATTAATTCCTTGTTCATTGCGTGTAATGTCCTTGTCAATATGTACATAGCGATCAGAGAGATGAGAACTTCATCATACAGAGACTACACTCCTGGAAAAGCCTACGGTATAAAAGTACTCTGTGGCTCACGACTATCCGAAAACCTTCACGAACTCTTTCGTTCGTCATTCATACTGCTGCTTCATCGTCCTATAACTTTCGTGTTCTACTAGGCGTAGGTTCAACCTTATTTTGCCCACCGCACACTAAGTTTTTTTTTTCTAGGGCCCCCATTTTTTTTATTTACCATCTGTCGCGAATTCGAAACAGCTATTACCACGATTATATTTAAACGTGTAATATTATGTTGTCGTAAGATAGGATATATTATGTTGTTTGGGTCTTCTACCCCCCTGAAAGTCTTAAATGGACGAAGGGGCGTTATCGCCCAGGTTGAGAACCTATGTACCACTCTCTTATCACTCTAAGAAAACAAATAATCGAATTAAAAATTTATTAATTTCATTTTGATCCACTTCGCCTTACAACTAAGTTAAAATAATTCCTAAAATATTCTTTACTAAAATAACTAAATATTTTATATTAATTTTAATATTTGTATACACATATTTACAAACAAAACTATTGCATTGCTTTTTGTACTTTTTAGAGAACAATTAATAATTGCCAAAGAATGGTAAAAAATGTATAAAAATATCTCACAATAATGCCTAGTTTAAAGTAATCACTGATTGTTAGAACTTAAAAGCTGAAATACAAAAATAAATAAGTAATTGATTATTTAATGTCCTTTTTCTTAGAATTGCTAGGGATGGGCAATTCTTACTTCTTTTATTTACATCTATCGATGAAATCAATCGATGTCTATAGCAATCAATTCGGATTACATGTTCGAATACTTATAAATCTTTACGGAAATCATTTCGATTATTTGACAAAAGAGTTTTGTATATGATTATAGAAAAGAAGGAAAAGAGACCTTAAATTAAATTAATTCTCTTATCATAATGAGAATAAACTTATTCACTGGCTTTTTATATCAATGGCAAATTAACTAGTGGTGTATTGTTAATATTATAAAATAATCGATTCTGTTTTCATAACAAACATCGATATTACGTCGAACAGTATAATCGTCAACTAACTACGTATTATGCATTCAATCTCACACAAATTATGTAATACTGCCGACGAGGCCGGCCCTGCCGTGCGGTGCCGAGCCAGCCCGATGGAAACATGCGGCAAATATTTTGTGGGGACGGCCATATTAGTATGTGAATAAAAACCTGATCAAAATAATCGCAGTCATTGAATCGATCCTCGCACGAACATTAAAATACAACAATTCCGTCGACACATAATATTTAGTCACACATTAAACAGAACCAGTCTATCATTTCCATGACACATCAATTTTAATAGTGTAGTGAGACTTCATCGATACATTCTAATCGGTAAACCTTAGCGATTCATTCGACGAATCGATTTAGAAATTTTTACTTTTATAATTTACATACAAATTGGCAGTCGTTGAATGTTCTGGCAGTGCTATAAATAAGAAGTATATTTACAAGTCTCACTACTGGACACTTAATAAGCAGTTACAGAAAGCGCCTTCTCACCCAAAAATCGGTCAACATAGAAATAGCAAACGATATTGATAGTTTCCTTTCGTTCGTTGCCTATTTGTGTACGTTGTGCCTTTAACTGTGTCCACATTTGTGACATTTTAACGGACCAGAAAACGTGGCCGTGACAATCGCGCGAGGCAAAACCGATTCAGCCATCCGTTCCTTATGGGCATCATCCCATGAGGAATGGATGGCTGAATCTGTTTTGGATGTGTGTATTATTAACACAGACCACGTCACGATCCCGTCAGCTTTCGCGTTGCTAGTACAGTGGCACTGTCACCAAGTATATTGTCCGTTGGAATATAACAAATGTGTACGCAGCTTTTATGAAGCGCTTTCTGCAGCTCATCAGCCGTTGCGCGGCGCGACGCGCACGGCCACGTACAGGCGCAGCGGCGCGGGCGCGGCCGCGTGCCGCCGCGTGCGCCGCCGCGCCTCCGGCGGCGCCACGAACCGCGCCTCCAGCTCCAGCTGCCTTTCCATCACCTCCTGCCATGTGAATAATAAAATATGACAACCATTTCTTTGCTCAAGCATGGGTACAATTAGGATACAACACAAATTGTGAGCAACGTGAAAGAGATGTTAAAAATAAAAATTGTAACAGATCATCACGTTACGTCTTCAATATTAGCTTTCAAGACTTGCATGGTTTGCGATTATTCCCGATGTCCACCACTGTAGTCTGTTGAGGTAATAGCGAGATTTCAAAAGCCCCAAAGAAATAAGTCCGGTGCCGTCAGATCTGGCGATTTGGCCACGAAATATGTACATAAGTGGTTCAAAACAATGATATTATAAGTGCACCTTTTTACTTATAATATCATTGGTTCAAAATCTCTACGTTGCACGAACTGTTTGACCGTGTGTATCGCTCCATTGCATTGTCAACTAGTTCTCTATCTAACTATAACTTAAGTATCAAATCACATTGACGTTATAACACCATTAGCAAAAATTATGGCACATTCACATTATGACGTTACTTTTGCTCTACCTTGCGTTTTCTTGCAATTACATATTTTTGCACAAAGTTACTTAGTTTGATAAACAGAATTTGTGATGGATGTTTTACCCGACTATGGCGAAGCAAAAAGGAGGGTTATGATTTTGACTGGTATGTATGTTTATTTGTTCCCTCATAACTTCTAAGCTACTTGCTATAATTTGACAGATGAGGTGTGACTTCAAATTAAATTGAATATGGCGGACATTATAATATTTAAAGTCATGACATAAAAGTTTTTTTTTTAATGATGCCTTGTTGGGTTTCAAATGAAAGGGCTTAATTAGCACACTTCAAATATATTATATACATATATATCGCTGACTGAATACATTAGTGGCACAAGTCGAATTTGTGGCAATTTGAGTTAATAATGAATTCTTGTTCTAAATTAGGTACTTTATTTTATGCATTAAAGACCCAACTCGTTAGTTCATAAACTACCCGGTTGGAGGCGTAAGTGTCGTTAGTGAATAAACGATATTGTTGCATCTCTTTCATGCAACACCGGCTCATCGTGAAAAGTATGATAATAAATTAAGTTACTAAACATTTATGGTACTTTTATTTACGATTTAACAATTCCATTGATGAGCACTTCTAGTCTTATATTCTACTTAGCTAGTTTTTCGTGAAAATGCATTCTTATTTTCTTTACTTTTATAACATAGTTTCTAGCATTACTCAAAAAAGTGAAAACAAAACAATGCAATACTGGCACAACTCGGAGTCACCATCTTCTGAACCTCATATTAATAAAAATAACAAAAAATATTTCAAAACTATTACTGCCGGCAACTGAAGCTATAACGTAGATGTTTATAAACCAAACATAAACTATAATTATATTCCATAAAATACAGTCGGTAAGAGCTTTTCTGTGCGCGCGCACTAGTCTTCGAATATTATTTTATTGTACGTTTTCTCAAATTGTTGAATTTTGTCTTGTGCCACTATCGAATTCAGTCAGCGATATTGTCACCTGTTGCTCACGGATTTGTTTGCATACACCCGATAATTAGGAATAATTTCTATAAAATCGCGCCTCATATTTAAGCCAATAATATTTATGTATAAATTTGGTATATTACCTAGGTACATGTAAAAAAATAAAACCTAAACAAAAAAAAATTAAGCGGCTCTGCAAATATTTTATCACGAAATTAACCCCAAAATAATTTAAATAAAAAATAAGTTCAAAAACTAAAACCCGACTACTGAAAAATCTCGCTTTAAAAAGTATGAAAAAAAAAGTTTAGAAACTAAAACCCGACTGCTGAAAAGGGTGAAACAAGAAAGTATCTTCCCGTGATCGCATGCTGCTGTCCTCATACTTATAAGCCATGGTAGCATGCAACCACGGGAAGGTACTTTCTTGTTTCACCCTTTTTCAGGCCGAGTTTTAGTTCTTACACCCTGTATTAATAAATCATGTAAGTATTCCAACATACCTGGCTCTTCAAGTGTCTCCTTAACCTGAGCGCCCACGCGCCGTCCCGCTTGGACAGCACGAAGTCCTTGTCGCGGTCCCCGTAGGCCACGCGGTAGTGTGCGCGCGCGCCGCCCTCGGCCGGCAGCAGGCGCAGCAGCGGCGCGCGCGCCCACGTCTGGCGCGGCGTCGCCGACACCACCACCAGCTCCGCCTCCGGCTCCAGCACGGAGCGGCGGCCTGTGAACGAGGTGGGGTGAGGTAGCGGTTATGCTAGGAGAGCTTTCAAAAGATACCAAACGCCTTTGCAAAAAAAAAAACACTACAAAGTGAAAAATAACTTTAATTCGGAAGTCGGTGTCAATAAACGAAAATGCGGAACCAACGACACCGACTTCCGAAATTGAAGTTATTTTTCACTATGTATATAGTGTTTTCTTTTGGAAGTCGGTTGTTTTTTCTTTTTTGTAAAAAAAGTTTTCTATTGTTCGCTTTTTAGTGGGTCAGTTTGTAATTTATCTAAGTTAAAATAGCCTAATGTCAACTGCTCATCTCCTTTTACAAAATATTGTTTTTCCCAATGCAGGGACGTTACTTGTTGAGGTGTTCTCCTAATACCTACCAGGAGAACTGGAGCTGATTGAGAAATCACCATCAGCTCCACTCCATCCGCATTGTGATGAGCATAAATTGCTTAGCAACCGCATTAAAGTACCTAATCAAGTCGCAACTCGTGAAATACTTATTATTGAGTAGTTCCGATGGCCATCTGTGGTCTTCATCATCAGTTCCACTTCACCAATTGGTGCTTTCCGAGAGCAAATGCACGAGTTATTATAAAAATATCCTAATCGCTATAAAAGTGCCTATAAAATTTGAGGGTTTCCCTCGATTTCCATGAGATTCCCTCATCAGATTCAGACTTGGTGACAATGGGACCACCTCGAGAGCATTCTTGAGGTGGCCCCATTGTCACCAAGTCTACTCCCCAAACCCTCCCAACAAAAAAGAACCCACCCAACAAAACCAACAAAAAAGAATTTATAAAATAGGTCCACAATTGACAGAGAAATCGGTGAACATACATAAAAAAACATAGATAAAGTCGAATATATAACCTCCTCCTCTTTGGAAGTTGGTTAAAAATAGTGGACGATCGTTACCAATAGTTTTGTTTATCTGCTAATAACCAAACTAAAAAGATGGTTGCTCCCCCTACCTACATAGCTCGGTCATAGGTTCCCGTAATAGGAATACGCATATTTATTTTTTGTTCACTAAATCAATAAAAGACAGTAATATAAACCCAAGAAAACTTCTCTGCATGCTTGTTTATGTGTGTCTTACATTATTAAACTCCAATAATTAAGTAGGTCAAACGTTCGTTACTGTCGGGGTCGTAATTATTCACTATATATAATACACGTTTACCTATAGCACGCTTTTAAACATTTTGATGTTATGTCACTTCACACAAAAAATCATGTGTCAGTTAGATTAAAGTATATACTTAGTAGAGATGAATACTTACGGCGACTACGCCTCTTGCGTTTCCTGACGATCATTGTGCCATTAGCGAACACTATCGCCTCATCCGGCGCTCTTCGTCTTCGACCGTTCACCTGAAAATAATATGATGGTAGCTTTTATTAGAGCTGTAAGTGGTTTCAGGATAGCAAGAGCTGTAATTGCCAGTAAATTACTAGCGAATTAGCAAAGTGATAGGTTGCAGCCTTACGGCTAGCCTCTTACCTATTGGGAATCGTTTTTTACTGAATAATCCGCCTTTGAATTGGCTTTTTAAAATAAAATGAACGCATTAAACGGTGCATTCCCGTTCGTCCCACTACCGTAATTCTACTGATGGGCTAACGGACATTTAATAATATTTTCATTCCCGTTCCTACCACTGAATGATGGTGGGACGAACGGGAATAATTTATTTTCTTATGTTTGAGTTCCATTAGTCCCACCAATTTTTTGACGTGACAACGTCTTATAATTCGATGAAGCTGGCTGCACCGCACGAAAAAACATGACGTCATGCGGCGTTACCTTGCTCTGAGGCGTTCTATTTAAGGCTTGAAGTGCAAGCGAGAGCGCGGAACGAGCGACAAAGAGGCACAATCGAAAAAAAAAGAAAAAAAAATAAAGAATGAAAAAAATTTTTTTTTTTTTGTATTTTCTTATGACGTTGTCACGTTCAACTATCGTCAGTAAACCGACTTTACAGACAACCGATTTTTTTATTAATTCGCACACATCAACCGGTCTTATAAAACCCCACATCATCAATAGTACATCATCATCGTTTCTTCGGCTTCGATAATCCAAATGCAGGTAAAAACTGTTCACTCACCTTACAACTGAAGCAACCTTCAGTAGATATCAAGTCTTTATCTCCACCGATCTTGTACTGGTCTCTGACGGGGAAGACGGGAGCGTCTCCGATGTCATCAGGAGGCAAGGCTCCGTCTAACGCGGTGAGGCAATGTCCTGCCCCCACGAGCTGGTAGCCGGCGGGGCAGCCGCACTGGTAGGACTCCCCGAACGAGTTGCAGCCATACAAACAACTTGCCGTTGCGCAACCACCTGCCAGCTAAGAAACATAACTCCTTTAAGACAAATCGACAAAACTTTTGACCCAAGAAACGATCTTATACGAAAAATGTTACAATAATCAAGTTTATCCTTTGCTCCATGTAAAACACTGGTATTCAACTGCATCCGGTTAGACTGGAAGCCGACCCCAACATAGTTGGGAAAGGCTAGGCAGATGATGATCCTTTGATCCAGACGATTTAAGACATAAGACGTGCCTCTTCCTATGAACGCTTTAGTTTTTGAGCTCGAATCTGCCGATCGATTCTGTAAAAATCTCACAGTGATAACTTAGGTGAAGTGAACGTGAAGTGAGCTATCAATAGGGGCGATCCCTAACATCAAGTGGAATGACAGCTCACTTCACCTAAGTTATCACCGTAAGATTTTTACAGAATAGCACTGCTGAATCGAGTTGAGATATACATATCGATCACGTGTGTACAGTTCCGTTAGCTAATTTTATTTGGTCCTTTCGTCTCGTCTTCCACCTCTTCACCCAGTTAACCGCTTACCTGAAGACACACAGCATGTCCGGCATCCCAGCCGTACCCAGACGGGCATCCACACCGGTACGCGCCTCCCACGGCGAAGCACGGCGACGTACCGCACGGGCTGGTAGAACAGACGTCTTGTGGGACACACACGCCGCTTGCAGAACGAGTTGTACCTAAAGGGATGTAAAGTTGTGTAGTTACGAAGCACAAACCACTGAGCACAAATCCTGACTCCTGGATGCTGTTAAGAAATTCCTGATGAAAAAACCCAATAACACTTGCTACACTTGCCACTTTGGGCAAAATATTGTTGTACTATAGGTAAGTATAAGAACTCCTCCGCCTGGCCCTTCGGGGTAAACAAAAGTGATATTATGTTTACATAAGTTAACACAAGAAACATTTTCTGCGGACCGTTTCAGGGACCTAACTCACTAATTCCGTCAACGAAGATACGGCCCCGTCCGAAATTAGTGCGATTTATCGGAAGGAACTCTACAGATTAATTAAATTTGCTGGACGGGCAACAACATATCGGAAGTAAGGACAGCTGTCATATCGTGTTGTCATATTGTTAGTTCGGGTCCCGATGTAATCTTATGGCTGTAGGTGATACGGAGTAAGGAACGCCCATAACTTCGTACATCATGCTTAGAGAGTAGACCCACTGACTACTGATTATGTAACTCGTATTTATTGTATTATTCCATCACAGACGTTTCTAGACTATATTTTAGAGTACTTGTAATGTAAATGCATATAAATATTATTTTTATGTAAGACTTCAAAAACTAAACACAGCGCCATCTATTGAGTCACCATTGAATCATGTGTTTGACTCGAACCACCCTTGTGTCGCACGAGAACTCAAAGCAACATAGCACTAATATCATGAGTAGGGAATACTTACTTCCATCTCTCGATGTTGCGCTGTTTCTCATACAGTGCCCATCAAGGAAAATAAAAGGAAGATGGGCTACTATGGGGATTGTAATGTTGGTGGCATCAAATGAGATTGAGTTAAAATAATTGCCGCCAACAGCATCAGGCTGCTTGAAAAGTGAGCTTGCTTCTAACTTTTTAGGTGGACCCGGGTAATTTGTTCTTTCACTGTGCGTATTTGCGTGTTATATTTTTGGAGTCCTATTCGCACGCCATATATTTTGATAACTCATTTGGTCATGGTAATATAAACTTTTTTCATAACTTATTCGCGTCAAAAACCGCCATTTTGATTTTATTTAAACAAAACTTAGATGAATCTAATCTATTAGAACCTCATCCAGCCGTTAGGATGCTTCGACGATATAAATAATCCCACGTAGGTACAAATGCTCTTAAAATTGGCAAGTTGAAGTGGCAATGGGCAGGCCAAATCGCTCGTAAAACTGATACCCGATGGGGAAGAAAAGTTCTTGAGTGCAGCGTAGGCAAGCCTCCTGCTAGGTGGACCGACGACATCTTGAGAGTCGCTGGCAACCGATGGATGCAAGTGGCGGATTGTCGTTCAGCGTGGTGGTCTAAGGGGGAGGCTTTTTTTTTCACTCAGCCAGTGTTGCCAGCTATATGATGAAATTGTAAGTCTTGGCTTGATCATTATAATTGACAGGGGTATTATTGACATGATTATTATTGGTAGTTTTATTATTGACATGGTTATTATGGACATTTGTGATTATTATTGACATTTGTGTTTATTATTGATATTTGTGGGTAGTACTGACATTTTTAATCATTATTGACATTTGTGATTAGTATTGACATTTGTGACTATTGTTGACATTTGTAATTATTATTGACATTTATGATTATTATTTTTATTAGTTTTCATAGTTATATTAACATTTTTTAATTAAACAATATAAGTTTAATGGAACGGAAATCTGTAAAATGAGTGCATGATTTTAATCAATAATAATTAATTTAATTTAATTTAAACAACTATGATATTTGCACGCCGAAATTAAAGGCAGAATAAGAGATCTATTTTATTTATATTGTCAACTTTCTGTACCTTATTTACGCAAATAAACGATTTTTATTTTCATTTTTGTTCAGCAGTGGACGTCTTCCAGATGATGATGATGAGGTACTTTCACAGAGAGCTACGCGTGAGAAGCATAGCCCTATCTTTGCGCAGTCGGGTAAAAAGATAGAAACCAGGAAGCTCAAGCAAGAATCAAGTGATTTGATTAAAGTCCTCCAATGTTCTTAAATGGTTGAGAGTTGAACTGCTGAATGAGTATAGAATAATTATATAATTTCAATACTTTGGTGACGGTTACCTAAAATAAGTTTACTGAATGTATTTATTTATTATTTATTTATTTAAACTTTTCGCACAAAAAGGTACAAAGGCGGACTTAATGCCTTAGGCATTCTTTACCAGTCAACCAAGGGTGGTGAAGAGATTAGATGGCAGGTGCTTAAGTTGAGAGGAACAATGAAGAAAAAATCTTGTCTGAGGGGCAATTCTCGTAATTTTTAAGAACGTTCACAGTCTGATCTCAGTCTCAATCTGTCAAAAATACTTCAAATTTCCCTACATTTTGACAAGTTTTTGACATTTGTTTGTCGCCGAGATGAGACTGCGACTAGATTTTGAACGTTTTAAATTAGCTGAATTGGCCTACAGTTCTCATGTGAGTGGCGTTCTTTGTCTTTTTATGGGAATAAATGATTTAAACCTAAGTAAGGAAATTCACATACCAGGCGGGCAGTCGCAGCGATAGCCCCCGGCGTAGTTGGTGCAGGGCGCCTGGCAGCGCGCGTCGGGGCAGGCGGCGCGCTCCAGGCAGCGCGCGGCGCCGGGCGGCGCGCGCCAGCCGCGCGGGCACGCGCAGCGGTACGAGCCCAGCAGGTTCACGCACTTGCCGGGCGCCGGGCACACGCCCTCCTCCAGGCACTCGTTCACGTCTGCCGACACGGACACTCATCATTCTCCGCCCCTTGCTTGTTCAATGCTACTTTTTTTTTTCTTTTTTTTTTTGTTAAAGCAACAGAACGCTTTGAAACAAATCGTCTTGAAGACCTAGACAACAAGCGCCAAATACGCAAAAGCCGCCCGAAGCCTTCCTATGCATACACATACAACGATGCTGATCAGCTCTTCTGTATACGGTGTGACCGGGTTTTCAAGATCAAATTTGGTTTTGCTAGTCATCAGAGAGCTCACGAAAGGAAAGAGAAGTAGTCGGGGTCGCTGTCGCCGGATACGGTGAAGATATACCAATGCTACTTAGTGATGGTGTCGATCACTAATGAGATCTAGATCATTTATTTATTTATCCTCACACTGGAACGCCATTCAACAATTACACCAACGGAGCGAAAAAATTACTTCATGTGTTGCTTTCCATCCATCCTGTGCGCGGTGGACATCGAACGAGCGGCGATGGATCACGCACGGTCACGCATCGTCAAGACATTTCTCCATAGCCCCATTACTCCCTCCATATAGAGCATATTTTTAACAATTTTTGAAACGCAAAGAATTTTGTAAAATAAATACATTAAAATAGTAAAAACGGATAATTTTAAGGTGTCATCCTGATTGACAGATGACATGTTGTCATGACTATGGTTGCGACACCCCCGGGAGGCTTGCATCAGTTTGTGAATTTAGTTAATGGTGTATTTTTGAACTGGTGTGATCTGCACACTACTTTGTAGATACCTATGCACTAAGTTATCGGTAATTCGTTGTAAGGCTTTGTAAAATATCAACACAAATAACTTTGTCACATAACTTAAAGTGGAGTCATTTTAATAAGTAACATTTGACAGTTCATTATGCAAAGCAAAGTGCTACTTATGTGCATCAAGAGTAGAGTTCAATTTTTTATATAAATAATTGTATTAAAAAACTGATATTGTTTTCTTGAGTTTTATTCCTTTAGCGTAAGGTATATTTTTCTTTGCATAAATAAACTGTCAAATGTTACCTATTAAAATGACTCCACTTTAGCTGTAATAAAAGTGCAAGCAGTAAGGTTAAAATATAAAGCCAGAAGAACTCAATAACTTTAACAAAAACTTCGTAAACGAAACTCACCAACACACGCATCCCCCCTCTTCTCATACCCATCTTGACACGAACACTCATAAGACCCCTCAGTATTGCTGCATATCTGCTGGCAAGTATGCGTGCCTCGTTCACACTCGTCCACATCCCGACAGTTGGCTCCATCCTCGTCGACTTCATAGCCAGTCCTGCAGAGGCACTCGTAGGAGCCCTCCGTGTTCTTGCACAGCTGTTCGCAAGGAGGAGGCCGCACGCTGCACTCGTCTACGTCGGCGCATACGTCGCCTGCTGCCTTGTAACCACGACCGCACACGCAGCGGAAACTGAGAAAGGGATAGTGGTGATAATTGGTTATACTTACACCGAAATTGGATGATTGAAGAACCGTATTATATTTAACTAGCCAGGCACGGTTTTTAACTGACCTGCCAATAGTATTAACACATCTGCCGGGCGCGCACAGCCCCGGCATGGCGGCGCACTCGTCCACGTCGAACATGTCGATCGCGCCGCCCACGCCGTGGCTCTCACCCGTGAGCCCGGGGCCCATCCCGGGAACCAGCCCGGGGCCCAGGCCGGTGCCGCCCGGCACGCCGATGACTCCGCCGCCCAGGTTAATGGGGGAGCACAGTTCCAGCCGTTCAGGAGTGCCAGGTTGTGGGCACAGCTCACATTCCGGACCCCAAGCAACGCCGAGTGTGCAGCAACATTGTGCCCTGGGAATTGGACGTAAATTAGTCTCAAAGTAAAAAGTCAGCTGTTTCGTACGATCATATCTTACGACTTTGTAACAACGCTTTGTTCTAAAAGAGTATCAATGGAGTTTCTTGGCCATTCTTCTTCATTGGTACTTACTAGGCTTTGGTATGGGCAACTAGCTTCATCTTTCTGATTTACCGACACATTGACTATTCAAAGGTGCCTGTAATTGGTTTACTTTAAACAAATCTTTTGAGTATTGAGTTGAGTAAGGCTTGCATATCTACTACGTACAGTTTCACAATGAAAAAAAAATATCTGAAAGTCGATAATTAGCTACTCACTTAGTAACATGTGCAGGAGGAACGGGCGTGGAAGCGATGGCTCTTGGCCACGGCTCCGGCATACAGCGACCTGACACCAGCGACCTGTGGCACATGCCCGTGCGGTGATCTGAAAGATTATGATTGATAATGATTAGAAACCAAAAACTAATCAAGATCCCAAGATCTGACATTGACCAATGATCACACTTGGCCACAGATAATTTGACTGTTTTTGGAAATCAATCTCAAAACGATCTAGTATATTACAATAAAGTAATAATTATTTTTGTTTTTATCTTCATAGTTTTCAGAACCAAACAATATACATACATCAGCAAGATTCATATTTATCACCAATAGTACCTAATAGTCATCGTACTCACCAATACAAGCCATGCCATCTTCACTAGGTTCATATCCCGCGTCGCAGTCGCAAGCGAAGCCTCCCTCAGTGTTGATGCACACACCAGGGGAGCATCGGTCAGGGTCCTCTGAGCACTCGTCGATGTCCTCACACGCGTCTGGCGCGTCGTGAGCTGATGATGTTCGTCTGTAGCCTGCGAAATGAGGAGAGGTTTACAAACATTTCCAGTATGCATTCTCCATCTTTTACTACCAAATGACGACCATTAAGACTACCTCCGCTCTCAATCACTCCATTAAGAACTTACCTTCAGGACACTTGCAGATATAAGAGCCGACGACATTCTCACACGCATGTGGGCACACTTTGTTATCTTGCGCGCACTCATCGATGTCCTTACAGTGTACGCCGTCGGGGGCGACCGCGTAACCATAAGGACACGTGCAACGGAACGAGCCGGCCGTGTTGTGACAACGGAACGTACACATGGCTCGCCCTTCAGCACACTCGTCTATGTCCACACATGTCTGTAACAAGGGTAATAAGGGCTGATGGATATTTAAAAAAAAAACCTATTCAATCGATAACGTCAACCATTCTGATCGATCCGTTATGATGCATGGCAGCTGAATGATGTTTTCATTCGAGTCATAGATTATGATTTGAGGCGACATATAGTGACTAGTAGACGTTGATCGACCGCAATTCAGTTGCACATTGTATGAAAGTGTTTGCTTTGCTACTTATATCTCAATCGTTTGGTCAAAAATTCTATAACGCTAATTTTTTTCTTACTGAGTTTCGCTAGTTTTTGAATGTTGTTTTATTGTTAACTAGCACTTCTCCCGCGACTTCGTCTGCGTGAATCTGTATTTCGTACTTTCCTCTAAAAATTTCCAAAATGTATGTTTATGATCTTCATAATTTAAGTATTCGTGCCAAGTTTCAAGTTTATTAACCAAATGTATAATATTTTTCATATGAACTGTATCTCCGCCTTTCGCCCCCACAGGAGTGGAATTTCGAAAAATCGTTTGGGATAAGTTAAGTAAATTACTTAACTCAAAGATTATTTATACCAATTTTCAAGTTAATCAAGCCACGCAGTAAAATCCTCCCCTGTAAAATTAACTACACCTTTTCACCCCGTCAGGGGTAGATTTTCGAAAAACCCTGATACATATTATTCTTTATTTTTGCTTTCAGTTTAAATACTGAGTTTCGAATTAATCGGACTGCGCGGTAAAATTATGCCATATAAATCTTGACATCCCCCAATCTCTTTTAGGGGGTAGTTTTGAAAAACAAAAAACGCCAAACTTCATAATTTACTTAGATAAGTATTCGTGCCAAGTTTCAAGTTTATAAGATTTTTTATACAAAATCCCCTTTTCACCCCCTTAAAGGTTGAATTTCCAAAAACCCCTTCTTAGTGCTCCTCTACATAATAATAGGAAGCCGTATGCAAAATTTCACGTTCTTAGTCCTGGTAGTTTCGGTTGTGCGTTGATATGTCAGTCAGTTTCTCCTTTTATATATATAGATTTGAATGTTTAAGGTTACCAACTGTTAAGAGATTCATTGGCCTAAGGTCTTGCCATGTCTTACCTGCTCAGGTCCTTGAGTGAATCCAAAGTTACATCTACACTCGTAACCTCCGGGGGTATTGGTGCAGGTTCCGTTGCCGCAGATCCTGGGGTCCGCAGAACATTCATCAGCGTCCACACAGACGAGGCCGGTCGGGTTCAGGGTGTAACCGGGAGGACACTCGCAGCGGAAGGACCCGTCCGTGTTGATACAACGGCCTCCCTTGCACACATCTGGACGGACCTTGCATTCGTCTAAGTCCTGAGGATGTAAGGAAATATTTGTGATATGAAGATAGAAAGTAATTTTTTGCTAGGAAGCAAAAGGTTTCGAGAAATGTGATATGAACAGACTAAGAGCCAATTTTTAAATTATCAGCTTACTTTTATCTGATAAATAAATATGGTTTAACATTTTTCTATAAAAAATCCCAGACAGAAGTTATCTGAAATTTTAAAAAATGGCCATTAATAATTTTTGACTGAATATGTGAAACGCAATATTCAACTTACCTGCGTAAGATTCGGCCGGCCCATTCCACCTTGGCAAATTCTAAGGAATTCAGGAGAATCTGGAGCCGGACAACGTTCGCAATATCTACCCCAAGCAGCACCTGGTTCAGAAATAATGCTCTTCATTAGAATGTCACAATACACGACAGTATATAAGAAGTTGTAGTCACAAAAATTTTTAAGATCATGCTATAAATGGTTTGGTCATGTGTTCAGAGGATGAATGGCGACTAACAAAAGGTCTTTACAAGGCAGATGTGAGTGGAAAGTTGAGAGGGGACGCCCTAGAAGGACATGACCCGTGACCTTATCTTAATGTGTTTCAGAAAGTTCAGTAAACGAAGCAAAGGGAGTATGTAAGGGTCGTAGCAGGTGGCGGTCCGTAGTTTATGCGTACCCCCATGGGAGAAAGGTGTGATTTTATGTATGTATCTAGTTAAGTATGCCATAATAAACATGGTTCTTCGGTTCAAGACTGGTAATTTTAGCGAGATGGTAATCTCTTAAAGTCTTACTTGTAAATGAGGCCAAAAGAAGGGTAGTTTAGAGTCTTGACAATGGTTTTTCTTAAGTCTTTTCATATGGATAAATAATTATTTACTTCGCAAACATTTTGGCGTAGTCGCGTGAACACATACCTTCAGAACAGCAACACTCGGGTCTCCCGAGCTGCAGAGGCCTAGCACGGTGGCATCGGCCCGAGTCCCACTCGTCGTAACAGAGCTCTTTACGTTCATCCACACAGATAGCAGCTGCCTTGTCGAACCGCCAGCCGGGAGGACAGTCGCAGACGTACCTGAACAATACAACTTTGTAAGAAACATCGAAAAAGCAACTCGTAATTTAAGACCAATATTTGAACACCATCTACCGTCACCGTGTAAAGGTTGTTCTCGTTTTGCTCGTATAATTTATTTCATAAGCATAGCAAAAAGTAATTGTTTATAAACGTGTGTGCTATCGTTGCATTGCTGATTAAACGAACTTTCGAATAGTGAAAAGTGTACGTCAATACAACCACGGACTGCAAAGTTATAGGTAAATAACTTTTAGAAAAAGTATTTTATGGCTCCGAACCCGGACCTACCACAACCCGCAGAGCGCCCGATACTCCGTGCGCGCTCCGCGCCTCACCCCCTTTGGCGCCTGCGATAGTTGAAGATCCATGACTTAACCTTTTACGAAACAAATTACCTACCACAGCACGATTAGTTCGCTTGCACTTGCAATAAACGGCTATCGCGCTACCGTCGTTTGGCGCTCGGTGCTCAGCAGAGCAGAAAGATAACATTATTGAAATGCCGCGCATACAGCGTTCTCCTCCTGCGGCTGCAGCTAAGCAGAATGTATTACAAGTGTCTGAGCCGGCCTTGGCGCCGACTGGTGGTAGTAGTAGTAGTAGTATCACAGACACAACCAATAATGTCTCTGTAAGGTCTAAGCGACCACGACCGAACGACTCACCTAATAGCGACGTTGCACAGGAGGAGATTTTGGAAGACTGTTCAACCAGCCAGGATTCGATTGCTCACTCCCGTAAGTTAGATGGAGCAACAATATCTGAACTTCGCAAAGAAATTGAGTCGGTGATGACCGTGCATCTACAGGCCTCGCTGAACTCTTATTTTGAAAATGAATTTCTAGAGTTAAAAAAAACCTTGCAAGGACTGGAGGCTTCAGTCGAGTTTATGAGCAAGGACTATGATGATGTGAAGATCGAATTGGACCAGAACAAGAACGTCTTGGTTCAATTAAGGAAAGAAAATGAGGAGTTAAAAACATGTGTTTCTGACTTATCTTTAAGGCTGAATATTGTAGAACAACATTCTCGTCGGGATAATTTAGAAATAAACGGAATCCCTGAAAATCAAGCCGAAAACCTACTAAGTACGGTATTTCAACTAGGAAAAACTATCTCCTGTAATATTGAAGCTGATGATGTTTCTTCAATAACCCGTGTCAAAAAACTCGACTTGCAGAATAGTCGTCCGCGATCAGTTATCGTCAAACTGAAAAATACAAGGAAACGAGACGAAGTTTTAGCATCAGTGACGAAATTCAACCGTGCTCATGCTTCCGATAAACTTAATTCAAGCCACTTGGGCTACGGTGGTACCAAGCAGCCCGTCTTTGTCGCCGAACATCTGTCACCCCTGAATAAAGCCATACATGCAGAAGCTAGGAAAATAGCGCGTGAGAAGAGCTATAAATATGTTTGGGTCCGCGATGGCCGTGTGTTAGTCCGTAAGGAGGATGGTGCACGCGCAGTACAGATTAAGAGCCTACACGATGTCTCTTTAATGTAGGTACCCAAAACCCAGGAGCGGAAAACCGTGAGTAAATCTTTAAAATTCACTGTCTACTACCAGAATTTTCGAGGAATGCGAACGAAATTGAGTGATATCAATGTTGCTGTAAGTGTCAATCAATATGACATGATTGTGGTGACCGAGACATGGCTCAATGATAACATCAATGACGGAGAGATATTTAACGCCCTCTATAATATTTACAGAAGAGATAGGGCTTCCAGCTCACTCACAGGTAAAGATGGAGGGGGCGTTCTTATTGCTGTGTCCAAGGCATACGACTCCGCTCGGGCTTGTCAGTGGGAAACTACTGCAGAAGACCTCTGGGTACGCGTAAAAGTAAATGAGGGGAAAAAAGTAAACATTTGTGCCATCTACTTACCACCGCCTGTGACACAGCAGCACCTGGACATGTTTCTCAGTTCGGTCACGAATGTTAATGAAATCACAGGCGAAGATGTTATAGTAGTTGGTGATTTTAATCTCGGCTTCATCGAATGGAACCAGGACCCGAGTCACTCGTACGTAACCTCAACTATTCCTTCTAACTACAGTAACAGCCTAGGATACTCACTTATAGATTTCATGTCCCTAAATAACCTGTTTCAATATAATGTTATTAAAAATACGAATAGTAGAACATTGGACTTAGTGTTTTCTAATATACGTAATGCAACGGTCAAAAGGTCTGCTTCACCTATCTGTAAAGAAGACCCTCACCACCCTCCTTTAGAAATTGAGTTTAATTTAAAAGCGTACGTGCCACTTAAACATGTAAAACAAACTAGATTCAATTTCAAGGCAGCTGATTATGTACTAATAAATAAAAAACTAAGAGAATTAAACTGGAGAGAGCGACTGGAGCAGTGCGCAAATGTTAATCTTATGACAGGGGTACTATATGAATCTCTTCAAACAATAATTAATGAGCATATTCCTAATTTTAAGCATATAAGCAAAAACTTTCCGCCATGGTATTCCAAAACTTTAGTGAAAGTTTTGAATGAAAAAGAAAAACTAAGACAACGTTATAAAAAGTACGGTAATCCGCGTGATGATATTGAGTACAGAATGCTTGATGTGAGGGCACGGTTGATTATTAAGGGTTGTTACAGGAAATATGTCCGCTTTGTAGAGAATAACATCCAGTCAAATCCCAAAGCGTTTTGGTCTTTCGTTAAGGCCAAAAATTCGAAGTCTAACACTATACCATCTGAAATGACATTAAATGAATCGACAGCCACGACAGGCGATGAAATATGTAAACTTTTTGCTACTCAATTCTCATCTACGTTTTCTGTCGCTAGCAGCAATACCCGAACAGCAATAAACGTCCTATCATTTCCTCAATTTATACTTTAAAAAATCGTTTTTACTGAAAGGGAAGTTTTGAAAGCTCTAAACCGAGTTGATGTTACTAAAGGTGCTGGCCCAGACGGGTTGCCGCCGCTCTTCATAAAAAAATGTGCTCATAATTTGGCGTATCCCCTTACCTTAATTTTTAATAAATCGCTCGAAACATGTACATTTCCCACTGATTGGAAAAAAGCTAACGTGGTTCCGATATTTAAAAAAGGTGACTGCACCGATGCTAAAAATTACCGACCAATCTCTATCTTGTCCATATTCTCAAAACTTTTTGAATCAATGATTTGCCCTATATTAACATCCCATGTTAAAGCACAACTCTCCTCTCAACAGCATGGTTTCTGCAGTAACAAATCCACCGTCACCAATTTGGTATCATATCTTGACGAAATCTGCATGAGCCTTGACTCTGGCCAACAGATCGATGCTCTGTATACCGACTTTAGCAGCGCTTTTGATAAGGTCGACCATGAAATCCTGCTGCTGAAATTGCATGGTCTTGGCATACACGGACAACTGCTGAAGTGGTTCAGATCGTATCTATGCGGGCGAATACAAAGAGTGGTAGTAAACGGCTATCAGTCTATGGAGTATATCGCAACCTCCGGTGTGCCCCAAGGTTCTCATACCGGGCCAATTCTCTTTGTTGTATTTATCAATGACATAGTAAATTGCATCAAACATAGCCAATGTTCCTTATTTGCCGATGATCTTAAGATCTATCGTCAAATAAAAACCCATGAAGACATTGCTCTACTCCAAACTGATTTGGACTCAATACAGAGCTGGTGTGTGGCGAATGGGATGGTTCTGAATGCCAGCAAATGTTATCACATAACATTTACGCGAAAAAAACACCCCATACCATCAGCTTACTCCCTCAATGAGACATCACTGCAACAAGTTAAACACATACGGGATCTAGGTGTAGTGCTTAGCGGTGATCTCTCATTTACCACACACATAAATAATATCGTAAAAAAAGCAATGAAAACGGTTGGGTTTATCAACAGAATTGGCAAAGAGTTCAAGGGAACCTCGGCGTTGAAAGTGCTCTATAACACCTTTGTACGCAGCCTCCTTGAATATGCATCTCCCGCCTGGAGTCCAACATATAATACTTATACAGACCGTATTGAGCGCGTTCAAAAAAAAATGACGAGGTGTTTGCGGTTTAAAGACCACAAATGTCCATTTAGAGCCGATTACCCAGAACGGCTAAACTATTTCAAATTAGATTCATTGAAACAACGCAGAGCTCAAAATGATTTGATAATACTGTTTAAAGTTGTAAACGGGTTAACATCGACTCCAGATCTCCTAAAAAAAAATTAACCTAGACGTGCCTCGTCATTCACATCTCCGGTCCAAGCGTAATCCTAGGACGTTTGCCACTAAGCCGTGTCGCACAAATCTAGGCCAGCATGCTCCCTTAAACAGAATGTTGACTTTTTACAACAGAGCCTGTTCGGTCGACAGCAGTATCGATATTTTCTTTGATAGTCTACCAATATTTAAAACTAAAATCAATAAAATTGTTCTGTAACCACTAATCAGCTGCCTACTTTTACTTTTGCTTATATTTAAAATCGAATAATAATAATGTATTTTAATTAATAATTTTAATAATATATTAACTTCTTTAATTTAATATTGTCATCAAATTTAATTCAATTCCATTTCATTTGAATTTTTTGGTTTAATTAGACTTATGATATTTTGTTATTATTTTTCTCATATAATTTAGATTACGTCATTTAATTTTTCTGTCTTTTCATGATTAATCCGTTTTCTTACCTTATGTGCCGTTATTTTATTATGATTTTGTATGGTTGTATTGTCTTAATGCAATGTGACTACTTAAATGTATTATTTTTTACTTTATTTTGTAATGGAATCTTATATAATATAATGTATAAATTGTAAGTTTTGCGAATATTTTAATAATTTAATGAATTGTTAACTTGTTAATGTGAATGTTGTGCATGCCTATAAGTGATGTATTTACACAGAATTGAAGACTCGTGATTACCTATTGTTACTACCCTTGTAAATATATCGTTGGTGTGCCTTGCTTAATAAATAAATAAATAAATAAATAAACACCTTGTTTGCAATTAAGAGTAAACTAGTCGCGAGCTCGAACTCACTGTTGGTCATAGCCAAAAGCACGCTGTCTCGCCTGGCTTCGTGTCCGACAGTGCTAGTATCAGTGATGAGCAATTAGACGCTAGTCTACATGTACAACGTCTAGTTCTGACGCACAGAAACACCGTTCCGAACCGATAGGCGCGTAAAAAATTTCGAAAAGTGCTTCGGAAAATCGAGTCTTGTAAAAAAAAACACTGTATAAATCAATTACAAATCAAGTTTATTGATCTCTTCGATAACTGAGCTTTGACGGACTTGGTTTTAAAGATTTTACAGATCTTTTAATACTTATTTACACCCAAAGTTACGTTAAAAATAGCAAGAAAAACGAATCTTTGTTGGCTCATAACTTTATAATGGCTTATTGTTTTACTATTCTGTTTCCGTACAGACACAATTATCAATAAGACAAAACGATATCATGTTTAACTTTGGATGAACAATGTCAAACAGTGAAGTAATATTCTCCCAAAATTTGTATAGAAAAAATATCGAAAAGTAGCACCTTGAGGTATTGACTTCGAATTTGGTTCTTGTAATGTGGTCAAAAAATTGCTGACTCTGCTTTCAAATCCGTGAACCTAAGTTCCATACAAAGTAAGATGTTACAACTTACCCTCCATTGAAGTTCCTGCACTCGCCGCCCGCGCAAACGTACTGTATCTCCTTGCACTCATCACGGTCCACGCAACGTCTGCCTACCAACCGCCATCCAGCGCCGCATGAACATTCGTATCTGAAGGAAACAAAGATGGAAATTTTAAAGATATTAAAACTGCAAGCTGGTTCCAGGTATATTTGGGCACTTGGATATATGACAATAGTGGCTTAATAACGATATTGTAATTGTCAAGCGTAAATATAGAACCACATCAAGAACATGTAAAGTATTGACCAGCATTGAAACCTGTTGTTACTTGTCGTGGCTTTTATGTGTTTATCTATAAAAGGAGAAACTGACTGACTGACTGACTGACATATCAACGCACAGCCGAAACTGCAAGGACTAGGAACGTGAATTTTGCATACGGCTTCCTCTTATTACGTAGGGGAGCACTAAGAAGGGGTTTTTGGAAATTCGACCTTTTAGGGGGTGAAAAGGGGGAATTTTGTTAGTATGAATAATCTTATAGCTTAAGTTAATAAACTTGAAATTTGGCACGAATACACGCAGACGAAGTCGCGGGCGAAGTGCTAGTTTAAAATAAATAATTTGGCTTTGAAGGATTTGAGCAGTTTTTCTCATCTCGCCATCTTAACGCGCTTCTTCTCCAACTGATGAAAATTAGCCATAGACAAGGAGAGCAACATACACACTAGTCTCCTACTATAGATTGGTGCTTATTATTACGGCATCCAGACTTTGTCCAGTATTGCAATTCCTTGTGCACTCGAAAAGACCTGTAATTTTCCAAAGCCAAACTTAAAGATCAAACTTACCCTCCGTTAGTATTAGTACAAGACGGCGACCCATCCCGTCCACACGGATGCGGCAGTTCAGAGCACTCGTCCACATCCCGACAGTGGCGTGCGTCAGCTGTCAGCGCGTATCCGGGTGCGCACTCGCAGCGGAACGAGCCCACCGTGTTGCGACACCGACCGTTGCGACACACCATGCCGCCTTCACGACACTCATTAATATCTGTGGAAAGGGACGTAAGATTCAACCCTTTTTTTTTCACTTTTTGTCTCTGCATCACCCAAAGGTTGACGACTGGTAGAAATGCCTATGGCATTAAGTCCACCTCTGTACATTTATGTGCTTGAAGTATTAAATAAATAAATACATTCAAAGAATGGTTTAAAACATATAAGTTGTAAAAACTGGATTTTTTAATGCAAAATACGAGTATATATAGGTGTCAGTAACCAATCTGTCGCAAACGTTTGGTGGTAATCTTGGTAGAAATGAAAACTGACTAATAGTTTTACACATATAAGAAGATTTTTTTTCTGACTGGCGATCCGCCCCTGCTTCTTACGATTTATACGACTTGATAGAACATAGATTTTTTCTTTAATATTATGTAGCTTTCACGATACCCATGTTTTTATGCCTACCCAGAAACCTCCCAGAATCAATGCTCTAAATGATGTTGAAAACCACATCAAAATCCGATCCATCCGAGATACGAAAAGCAGCCTAAATTATAATAATGTATAGATAAGATACCGATACGAGAGAAGTCCCTTAATATAATAAGCACTCACCGATACAATCATTGTTGGCCCCAGGCTTGAACCCTTCGTCGCAGTGGCACATGTACGAGCCGGGCAGGTTCTCGCACGTGCCGTTACGACACATGGGCCGCGGCCGCGAGCACTCGTCCACGTCTCGGCACACACTGTCGCGGAGGGTGTAGCCTGGCTTGCAGTCGCATCTAGAGACAACGTAATTTATAAATTGTCATAGAAAACGTCACAATTAAGAAGGAAGAACTTTTTGTTAAAATTTGCTAAGAATTTAGCACTTTCCAAACACGAGTTTTTGTTTAATGGGCAAAAATATGCATTTCTCCATTCGTTTAAAGATACTAGTCGCCATTTTGAATATCTACCACTGAGTATTGCAAATTACTGTCATAAACGTCTCGCAAGAGTTACTGAGCTAGGCCGGTTGATACACGGTTAATTTATTGATCCTGTTGTTCGTCAATGTAGCTTCTTACGTTGAGAATTTGAATAGCCACTCCAACATTATACGTTATAGCCAAGTCAAACTAGCTGCCATAATCAAGATGTCTTCTCACCTATATGATCCAATAGTGTTCCTACACTCGCCATGCTCACACAACCTCTCATCGGCACACTCGTCGACATCTTCGCACTCATCCAGCGAGGCAGTGAGTCTGTAGCCTGGCGGGCAGCGACACTCGTACGCTCCGGGCAGGTTGACGCACTGCGCCAGACCACGGCACGGTGTGCGGTGGAGCGCACATTCGTCGATGTCGCGACATAAGTGAGAGGTGTTGTCGTGTTCGTAACTGAGGAGGAAGAAACAATATAAGAGAGAGAGACAGAGATGAATCACTTAAGTTACTAAAGTATTCCGTTCATTGACAACAAACAAAGTTGTGCAGCATTGTCGCAGCAACGTGAGTTTGCGTTATCAGTCATTGTTGCAAAAGTTTTGATTACAGTCATTAACACGGAGCTTAAAATAAATATATTTTCTCTTACCCATGATCACATCCACACTGGAAGCCAGTCGGCGTATCATGACATGTACCAGGCTTGCATAGCTGCGGCATGATGTCACACTCGTTGATCGGTTTAGTCTCATTGGTCATCGGGTTGATGTACTCTCCCGGCTTCTCTCCGCAGAGGGCCATGTGTTCGTGGGAGCCCTTGTCCGGGCAGGGCTCGCAGGGCGCTCCCCAGGCTCTGCCCACGGAGCAGCAGCACAGGTACTTGGTCTGCGGCACGCCGGCGGCGCCGCTGCAGCGCCCGCTGTCGGGCTCCCAGTCCATGTAGCACTGGCGTTGGCGGACGTCCACGCACTCCTCTGAACACGACAAAATATTACAATCCCCGAAAGGTCCACAGGTGTACCTAATAGTACACCCATATTTCGCCAGTTATGTTTAAGTCCCATGTAGTAGGGGGCGAGCCTATGGCCATCAACCGAGCATAACTCCAAATTCCGGCCTCCTACTGAGAACTCCAGATAGAAGAACCATAACACTTTGCCCGAACTAGGTATCGAACCGGACCTCTTGCTCTACAGTAGCGCTAGCGACCACTAGCCCTACGAGGCAGTTAGTTTTGCAAAATAATACACGAAGATAAAAGACAGTATTAAAAGATCTCATACTCACTTCCATTAGGCATAGCCACATAACCCTCAGGACACAGACACACGTACGACCCCTGCATGTTCCTACATATCCCAGGACCGCAGATATCCGGTCTGGCGCACTCGTCAATATCTTCGCAACGCTGCTCATCAGCCGTGAGCTGCCAGCCGTCGCCGCACGTGCACACGAAGGAGCCGAACGTGTTGGTGCACGTGCCGTGCTCGCAGAGGGCCGGGTGTTGCGCGCACTCGTCAATGTCGGCGAGGGTTACTACGTAAGATGGCTGGAAGGAGAGTGAAAGTTGGTCAATAATTGTTTCTTGACACTTCTGGACTATCTTATTAGTTGCTGTTTTTTAATTATCATATACCTACACACAGGGAAGAGGAATTAAAATGTCATAAATACGTCAATCAGTTTCACTTAAATTGATAGTGACTTTCAAACTGACCCACCTGAGTAAATAAAATATAATAGTCACTTTTAATTTTTATATTTACACTAGAAACTAATTAAAAGACTAACTTACTATACAAATAAATACAAAAAAACAAAGGACACTTAGGCGTCGAAGTACTCGTCCGCATCGCTGTCATCCGGAAAAGTGCCCAGAAGACTGGCAGCATTGCCACGTTGAATGGCAATGTTAATTCTTTGGCCAAAGAAAGACCCAGCCCTCTGGTCACGTGAAGTGTCGACCAGCCGGCGAGAAATTTCAATAAAAAGGAGACGCGCACTCGGGCCCCATGACCCGAGCGTTTCGACCCGAAACGGCTCAAAGCTGTAGTTGCACTTTTATAAATGAACGAGTTTTGGAGGTTAAAGACTTACAGGTTCAAGAACTGGTTGATATCCGGGGCCACCAGGACAGAGTTGCCTATATGCTTCGGAACCAGGCTCCGGACAGAGGTCACAATAATTGCCCCAAGCAGCACCTGTAATAAACCAAAATATCATCAGCACCAACCAGTGAATAATGTTGATAACTCTCAAGTTATTATTAAAACTATTATGTTACTTACCAACAGAACAACAGCAAGCAGCCATGGTGCCATCTTCAGACAGTTCGTCACTGTCGCGGCAGTGTTCGGCACCAGATTTCAGGTCCACCTTACCGTAACAGCGGGCCTTTCTCGAATCTAAAACATCATTGAAATACTATTACCATGTGTTTTAATAAACATCAGGTATATTAATGAAAGATTCAGGAAAATCAAAAACTCTGGGCAGAAAACTTTCGGAAGGTGTATTGTTTTGTTTCAGAGCTTTAGGCTAAGCAATCACGGAGCGATTTTCACCCGCGTCCGCCGCGGTTGCGGGCCCGCAGCTTCAGGAGAATGCAGATATTTAAGTAAAAAATTAAAGCACAACTCACAACGCGTTGTGCGCGGTTGTTTGCGGTTTCCGCTGCACCGGTGGGCAACTAGTAGAATCGCGCGGGCCGCGGTCACCCACAGCCTCGGCGGGTGGCGCCCGCGCGCCCTGCGATCGGTTCGCGGGCGACCACGGTGGCCGGCGGGGGGCGGGGGGTTCGTCGTGATCGTTTTACTGTCCGTCTTGCAACCACCCGTCTTGCGGTCATCGCCCGCCACGTCTGTGGGCGATGATCGCAACCGCGACGGCTGCGTAACCGCGCAAATAACCGGTCTCGGTGAGTTTAGAAATAAAACCACAGTTCTACCACCGCGGTGGTCGCTGGTGAAAATCGCTCCGTGATATCTTAGCCTTAGACTTCTAAAATATTCGTAGGTAAATCACACATTCCAAGCCCCTTGACCTTCAAATAACATTCCTTACCTGAAGATCTTTTTTTCGAACATACAAGAACAAACACAAGCACTGTGTTCCTGGCTGATAAATTACTTTGTCTTTGACTTTTTTCTAGTGTATTTGTCACGGCTAATGGCCGAAGTGCGGCTACACCTAGTTTTAGCAGGGTACAACTAGGTGCAGCCGACCACATGCGGTTCGTGTGTACTTCGGGTGACATCGGTGGCATGGTTGCGGTCAGTCGATAGGCGACGTAGGATGCAAGAGCGATCGAAGGGCACCCCGAGGTTAGGTTTGGTTAGGTTACTTTAAACCCTTTACACAGAAATAGTTCCATCGACGTAGGATGCACCTAGATGTACCCGGCTAAAACTAGGTGTAGCCGCACTTCGGCAATTAGCCGTAACATATACACAATTAATATGAAAGGAATAGAACTTACCGTAACACGCAGTGCCGTCAGAGACGAGCTCGTAGTTGGGCGGACACCTGCAGATGTAGGAGCCTTGAGTGTTGATGCACTGTCCGTACTGGCATGACTGCGGTGATTTGCACTCGTCCACGTCAGTGCAGTTGAAGCCGGGCATCACTGTGACAAAAATAAAATATTATAATAGATTAGTAGTAGGTTAAAGTAGTAAATCCGCATTTTTATGAACCAGTACAAAAAAGAAGTCTGTGTCTTTGGCGGTTCAAGTAAGTACTAGTCACATATTTAGTAATCTTTTTTTGTTTTTCAGGAAAATATTATGCCACGTTTTATTATTTTATCTAGCGTATGAGTCACGCAGCGGGATTGTCCGAAGCAGCGGGATTGTCCGAAAGGGTTACCGCTACCCCGGAACACGAAGGGCTAAGGAAGGAACACGAGTGGGTTTTATTCACTAAGAGTCTGACACTCGCTCCACCCAGAGCGGGAGGGGACATTTGATGATTTCTCATCCACAAAAAAAAAAAAAAAAAGCGTATTAGTCACGGATGCTTCATGATGATTAAGGATGGAGCTACGCTTGCCGCGGTTGGTCCGTGCATGGGTGACCATCTTCACATACCAAGACCCCTCTGTGCCTCAGAAAGCACGTTAAACCGTTGGTCCCGGCTATCAATCATGGGTCTTTGACAGTAATTACGGGTCGTCAGAAACCCGAAAGTCTGACAACCAGTCTTACCAAGAGGTATCGTATTACCCAGTAACTGGGTTGTGGAGGTCAGATAGGCAGTCGCTCCATGTAAAATACTGGTATTCAGCTGCATTCGGTTAAACTGGAAGCCGACCCCAACATAGTTGCGAGCCACAGATGCTCATGTGCCATTCAACTAATATCTAAAACTTATGTTAATTTATATCTTCTGCTAGCCATCAGTAGTAAATTAAAATTAAAATAAGCTTGCAACAGTACTCGTATACTTACAATCATCAATACTGTCAGATTGGTATCCTTTGTCGCAGATGCACTTGAACATGCCGTACGTGTTCACACAGCGACCGAACACGCACACGTTGTCGAACGTCGCACACTCGTCCATGTCTGTGAAATAGTGAGTTTAAGGCCCATATTACAGAACGTCACTCAATATTCAAGCATTACTTAAAACTAGATTCAAGCCATTTGATTGGTTGAAACTAGTTTTAAGTAATGCTTGAGTATCGAGTGCCGTTCTGTAATACGGGACTAAAGACAAGTGGAACATATTTTTTTTATAAATTATTGGCCTATTAGAAAACCAAAAATTATTAAATTTTTAAACAAAAGCTAAGTTAAGTTTTTTATTTTAATTTTTACACTAGCGTCTTTACACATTGACAACATTCAAATATTCAATTACCTTTTTTTAAATCAAAAGTGTGTGTGTACTTATAGCATACGGTATATCTAGATATAATATACAATGTACGATTGTTTGTTTTCCCAAATAATATAAAATAAATCAGCCAAGTTAGCGGTCTATTGCTGGACAAAGGCACGTTTAGTTTAGCTCTATCCTCGGCTACTCTCATCTAGCTACTACCAGCCACTGAGGGATCATCGTCACTCCCCCTACCCTGAGGGTACCCAGCGAAATACGTCAAAGAATTTTTTAAAATGAGTGATTCTATTAGTTAGACACTTACCAAGACAGGACCTGCCATCAGGCGACTTGGTGAAGCCGACGTCACAGTCGCATTCGTACCCGCCGGGCGTGTTCGTGCAGTGACCGTTCTCACACAGAGTGGGGTCGTTCGCGCACTCGTCGATGTCCACGCAAGAGTAACTGCACAGGGAAAATCAGTTACTGTTACAATTTTACAAGGGAAAAAAATATGCTATTTAAACATCCGGCGGAAAACTGGAGTCTCACAACATATAGAAATAGGATAGCGTATAATTATTATGTTAAATATTCATACTGTATAGTATTTCTTACCCTGATTGAACTATTCTAACATTTCAAAAGTTTGGAAAATTGCTATATGCCCAAATTGATCTCAAAATGATTCATGCAGCCTTTGCGACTGAAGAGCAAATACTTCAGCCAATAACACTCATATTTTTATTTAACTTACCCATCTCCTTTGTATCCAGTATCGCAGAGACACATGAAAGACCCATCAGTGTTGGTACACGTAGCGCGCGGGTGACAGCCGCCGTTGTTGGTGAGGCACTCGTCGATATCTTCACATTCGGTCCCGTCACCTCGCCATCCGTCGCGGCAGCGGCATTGGAAGGAACCCTGAGACAAAATAGCCCATTATATTAGTGTACTAACTTGGTAATAAAGAACAATAGTCCCAAAGATTATTTAGTTATAAATTGCAGAAACAATTCTTAGATCATCATAAAAATTATAAGGACTTTGTCCATAGCATAACAAGAGCATGGAGAACATTAATAGCCATTAACGATTATTTGAATAATTTCACAAATATTTTTGGTCCCAAGAGCTTAAATGCTACCCAAAGACCAAATTTTTACACTTAGCGAGCTATCTTTGATCCCATTATCGCCACAGGTGATTGGTAATCAAACAGCCTAGAAATTGTTACTTACAGGCAAGTTAATACAGTCGGCAGCAGGATGGCAGTCACAGGTGCCGAGCTCGCACTCATCATCATCAGTACAGGCAGGACCTTGCTCCGGCTTCACGCTATAGCCGTCAGGACAGCGGCAAACGAAGCTACCGATCGTGTTGTGACATTCACCAGCACCACATAGGTCTGGCACCTGGGGAAAAAAATATTTTTAATACTACTGGTTGTAGTAATACAAAAAGTTCAGGAAAATGTAGCTTAGCCGACGTCTGCGCAGGCGGTTTTTTAATGCGACGTTTTTAACCACACTCAGGATTTTCATCAATCGACTTAGCGTCGAAAATAGAAAACCCAGTACGCTTCTCTAACGCACTAGGGATGTACTCTGTAAGATTCTCAACGCTCAGCACGGCAAGAGTTTAAAATACAGTGCACTTTAAAAAAGTCACGTTAAAAAACGACCTTGCGTGGAACAATGCTTACGTGCCTAGTTCTTATGTTTCGTGAAACTGTAGTGTTATAATTATTTTCGTTCAAAAGCAATGATAGCTCTTATAATCGATACATACCCGGAATATAAACAGTTCCATTTAAATACCTAGATATTTTAAAGTTGCGTATCCATGTGTTGGTCCTCAAATACATAATGAACGACGCGACATCGCACATCATGATTCAGCTGTTTTCTTATCAAGTTTTCACTTAAAAGAAAGAGACGAAATACCAATCATACTCACATCAGCACACTCATCAATATCTTGGCACGTTGGTTTGGCCCCATCAGGCGAAGGCAGTAGCCCATCAGCACAGGTACAGACGTAAGACCCTGGAGTATTCCGACATTCTCCGCCGCCACACGGACGCGCTCCTTTACCGCACTCGTCAATGTCCCGACATGTACGGCCGTCTGCACGGAGGTGCCAGCCATCTCTGATGGACACACATTGTATTACACAACACTACTATCACAGTAACTTAGTATCCTATTACTTAGCAAAAAAAAAACAAAAAAATACACATGTGTATATAAACACATGAAAAGAATGGATGAGTAGGTTTCAATATCTGACAGACAGGCAGGTCAGCCCCACGTTATATTATCAGATTTCTGAGAACTTTATGCGACGTCTTTGAATAAATCACCCATCAAGTTTGATACTCCTCCAAAAGAACAGCCGACTAACTCAATAAAGCGTTTTGTTATCAAAGAATGAACCTATAATGTAATAGTTGAACTCTAAAACTCTGGTCCTATCTCTCTCACCTACAAGTACAGTGATAAGACCCTGGCGTGTTGACACACTCGTGCTGACACCTGGTGGGGTCTTCCGTACACTCGTCGATGTCTTCGCAGTGAGACTTGACGGTAGACTGCGCATAACCTTCGTCACATACGCACTGGTATGTGCCCATTAGATTCTCGCAAGCACCGTTGCTGCAGATGCCTAGAGAAATTTAATTGACTTATAAACATAGGGCCGCACAAGCTATTAATATTTTGAAAGGTAATTCAATATTGGAAAGGTATTCCAACTGCTGCATATATATTCGCGGGCCGAAGGACTAACTAAAAAAATCTACAATTTTTTTTACTATTATTCATAAAAACTACAATCATCTTACCAGAAGTAATAGAACATTCGTCCACATCCTTGCAGGACAGTCTATCGGGTGACAGCTCCATGCCAGGTCCACATTCACAGCGGAACGACCCCGGAGTGTTGATGCAGCGACCACCGCGGCATAACCCTCGGGTTTCAGCACACTCGTCGATATCTGATGCAGACAAAAGAATGCAGATAAGAAAACGGAAGAGGAAAATTATGCATTAACGCCAGGTAACATAAGAAAAGGACAGTCAGAAGTTGATGCAGATAAAAAAGTTTAGCAAATATGGTCCTTATAGTCAACTTACCAACACAGACTTTAGAGAAGTCATCAGCCTTGTGTCCGGGATGACAGTGGCAGGTGAAGCTGCCTTCTGTGTTGCGGCATTCGCCAGAACCGCAGACACCGTCTACAATCTCGCACTCGTTCACATCAACGCATGTGTGGTTCTTAGAGTCCTGAGAAAAAATAAATAACTCAACCGGAAGAGTAAACAGAATAAGATGGACTACTGAAGCGAATATAGAGATCTATGAATCCTCTAAGACCTTGTATGTACTTACGTTCACAAATAAAGATTGCAGATTATTATCATTATTATTTAAACCATCGTTTATAAGGCGTATTTTCGGTATAAAAAAATAATCAAATCAAAGATAATGGAAGCAAACCTTCTCATAACCAGGGAAACAGTCACAAGTGAAGGTTCCGACTAGATTCCTGCAGCGTCCATGTCCACACAGCCCTGGGAAGGCCGCACACTCATTGACCTCCATCTGTCCGGGCACGACCCCAGGTCCGGGAACTTTATGCCAGCTCTCTCCAGTGATGTTCCCCCAGTTATCTTCGCCTCCATGTCCCCAGTCGTAATCACCACCAACGCCATCCCCACCGCCGCCGTCGCCAGTACCACCACCGTGGCCGCCACCTCCCCAGATGACGGATCCATTGCCTGATGTGTCTCCAGGTCGGTCCCAGATGGTAGGCCTGTGAGGACCAGTGCCTTCCGCGATGCAGAGGTTGCGGTATGAGTCCGTTCCTGTGAATACATTAAAATCTTTGCAATTGAAAAAGTAAATGAAACTTTATTACTTGCTTCAAAGGTGTTAAAGAATGAAGAGGAAAGTCAAAAGTTTCTGAAAGATTGAGCAACTTGAACTAGTGATTCTCAATGAGTGACTTTAACGAACTTACCCTTCTTAGGACAAGGTTCGCATCTGTGGTCGCCCCAAGCTTTCCCAAGAGAGGAGCAGCAACACACGGCCCTCAGGACTTCGACCTGCAGCGGACTCGAGCAACGGCCTCCGATGAAGTCCGTGTAGCAGTACTCACGACGAGTGTCCACGCAGCGGTTTCCTGAAAACAATGACATATATTATGTACCAGCTTCAACATTTTGCTAGGTTGCCATAACGTATTAATAATCATGTTCATCTTTCAGATAGCGGGTTAACATTTGGCATAAAGTGATGTGTCATACACAGCTTCAAGCGATTTTGAACCATGTGCAGTGCAACAGCAACTATAATAAATTGTCAACGTGAATTGTCTTGCGCTTAAACTGATTATGGCACCTATAAACGATTTTATGCAGTATGGTAAGGCATTTCTGCAACCTCCTTGCACACAAATTTTATAATATTGTAAGCACAATAAACCAGCACATACCAGTAGTATCAAGAGCAAGTCCTGGTGGACATTCACATCTGTAGGAGCCGTCTGTGTTGACACACATGCCGCCGATGCACAGCTCAGAGTCCAACTGACATTCGTCCACGTCACGACAAGTCGCACCGTCCAACTGTGAACAAATAGTATTTGTTGTAATTTTTCCATAGCTGCTTGTTTTATTCAAATCAAATCATTTATTTGCATAACACAGGTTCAGGGTCTTATGGTATACTGTATTATAACCATGTGAGGTGTTCAAATACATACAAAGTTGATACGACAGATGGGCTTTCCTTTAAACTGCCTATACTAGGTATCATTATCAAGCTCTCTACCAAAAATCAATTAAATTGAAACAGTAGTTTAGTCGCAAATGATTTTTTAAGATTTTGCACCGTTTGAACACGATGTATTTTTCCTAACAGCTGATTATGTCTATAGGCATAGGTCATGCACCTTAAAACGATAAATCTACGATACGATGTTGCCGCTCTTAGGCAAGTCATAAACCAATACGTAGTACATAAGAGAGTGACAATCCTATTGGCAAAACATCACGTGCGTAAAAGAAATACAAATAGGTCAGTGTGTTGCTATTGTATCTTAGATCCTTGCGACACAAAATACCGAAAGTGCAGAAGTCCACGCTCGGCGGTCGCGCTATGGTTGTAAACTTTGGCTTATGCACAAAAAACTATCGTGGTAGTGGCACTCGCATCTAGTTGTTTGATTTATTGATGAGAAACGAAAAAACCAATAATAACTAAAATATTTTAATTTTAATGTTATTGTTACATTACAAATTTGTCACAAAGTGCTACAAAGTCATGTTCGCTTTTACTTTACGGCGCGGGACCGGGGGCCGGGGCGCTTACCTACCTACCTAACTACTGTGTTACGTTAATACAAACCATCGAAATACAAGCAAATACCTACTTAACTCTCTGAAACAACTGGTAGATTAAAAAACGACAATTCACCGTTTAATGTTGAATTTAAACAACCGTCCACTGAACAGTTATAATTTTTTTTTATTGCTCCATTTTTGCACTTCATAGACGCATGTCTCAAGCGGATGGCACTTGCGCTCGCACTAGTCCCAACCAGTCCGAGATATCGTGTCCGTGAGCGGTGTCTATGTGTGCGTTGCTCGAGCGCACTTTGTATGTAGATTGACTTCTGTACTCTCTGTATTTGGTGCTTGCGATCAGTAAGTGGGGCTTCCAAAAAACTTGTTTTTTCAGTGCGTCGACGCTACCCTTCCGGAACGTAGGTACGTACGCGGAAGCTCCTGCGCCCTTATTGTTTAGTCGAACTTGTGGGCTGACAATAATTGTGAATTTGTTTTTTTATTGTGATAGGACACTAAATAAGTTTAAGACAGTATTCCTTTTTTTATTGTGACAGGACACGTAACTTGGGATTATTATTATTTAGTGTTAGTGTTTTTTTTTTTTTAATTGACTGTTTTTATTGTGATAGTTAAACTTTGGTTGTGTGTGTGTATAATTAAAGTGTTCAAAAATACCTCGTGTAACTGACACGGCGTCAGAATACACTGACATGATTTTAATCTACGGCGAAAGCCGTGGAAACGCAACGTTAGCTCTACGAACTTACAGAGAAATGTATGGTGATAGCCGCAATTGCCCTAGGAATGCCCGCACCATACAGTTGGCAGTACAAAGATTACGGGTCAATAAACGTATAGTGCTGTAACAGGAGGGAGTGCCACCGCGGTAAATGCCCGCTGCTTGGGACAAAAGAATTTTAGACAATATTTCCCGCAGCCCGACGAGTCTCCACAGAGCCGCCCGGCAGTTTAGATGTTGCCATAGAACTATCCACAAGGTTCTAAAACGTAAAAAACGCAAACCTTCTAAATATCGGAAGGTGCAAACTTTTTTGTCGAGAGACTTGCCGATCAGCAACAGTTACTACCAATACTAAATAAAACATCCGAAGACCGTCATTTCTTAACTAATTTAATATGGACCGATGAGAGTACTTTTACTCGGACCGATCTGAAATCGGCAAAATCTCCGATACTGCAGTTTGGAAAATCCACAGTGTGTTTCGAGTTACTGCCCGCGCGCGACGTTGGACGTTGCCACTTTGTATAGTTATCCAAGGTCAGTCACCAGGCCCAAGTTTTTATGAAGTTTGGGTTTCTCCTTTATTTACAAAGGGTGGTTGCGTTTTACTCTGATTTGTAAGCTATTTAGTTTGTTTGAAACAAAAAAAATCTCATTTATGGTGCTTTTTATTTTTATACCGTATCGAATTAATACTAAACACGTATAGTATACGTAGTGTAATTTAATGCCCCTCTGTCGTATCAACTCTGTATATTAGGAACATTATGATACAATTATTCTTATTCAGTGTTCTTGTCATTGATAAAAACTTTTTTCCAAAAAAAAAAAACTACCGACTTCCAAAAAAAAACACTACAAAGTGAAAAATAACTTTAATTTCGGAAGTCGGTGTCGCTGTTTGCTTGCTTTTGTGACACCGACTTCCGAAATTAAAGTTATTTTTTCAGTCGGTTGTTTTTTTTTTGTAAAAAATTTTTTATTTTTCACTTTTTAGTTGTATCTACCTCACACAAATTCATATAACACTACTTGCAACACGGAAATGAGGGTGTACAACGCTAGTGTTTACATACTCTTTGTGAGGGTGTACCATGGTATACTGAACACATCTGCGTACCCCTTTAAAGGGTACAGGCGCGATGTTTTGTTGTGTGATTGCGTAAACAATGGTAACATAGGTATGCGATAGCAGCAATCGCGGTTGATAAGCTGGCATTTATTGAAGAGTACCGTTGTCTCCGAAACTCATCATCAGGTCTTTACAAAATTTAAATGGGGCCTTTTCGGAATACACATCTTTCAAACAAAAAAGAATTTTGCATATCCGTCTATAAATGACGGAGTTATGCCCGAACCCGTGAACCCGTGAAATACTTATTATTGAGTAGTTCCGATGGCCATCTGTGGTCTTCATCATCAGTTCCACTTCACTAAATGATGCTTTCCGAGAGCAAATGTACAAGTTACTATAAAAAATACCCAAATCGCTATGGGTGTGCCTATGAAATTTGAGGGTTTCTCTCGATTTCCATGGGATTCCCTCATCAGATTCCGACTTGGTGACAATGGGACCACCTCAGGAGTATACGCTTTTAAACGAAAAAAGAATTTTGAAAATCCGTCCACAATTGGCGGAGTAATCGCGTAACAAACACACAAAAAAAAAAACATACCGTCGAATTGAGAACTTCCTCCTTTTTGAAGTCGGTTAAAAATATACATAGATGAGTCAATTTCGTTACATATTAAATTAAATCTGAACTAATAAATTATAACAATAATGTCAAGCAAATTAATAATTTCATAGTAATTGTAATTATTAATTAATGTACAAACAAATATTTGCTATAATTAAAATAATATCTTGTAATCCGTGTCTTATAAAAAGCCATGGGAAAGAAAAGATGCAGAACATATTTTTGTGTTGCGCGACACATGTTTTTGGCAGCATTATTTACAGTATTGTGTCTCTAAAATGTTTCCAGTGTAGTCTTTGGCTTTAGAAAACAAGGTATGGAACTTTCGTCTTTCTTTAATGAAAACTTGAAACTTTTGTATCGTGTAAACAAAAACTCAATGGATTTATCTAATCATATTCTGGTTTAGACCTTGGCGAATCCTTTGGGACAGGGGCAGTGTTCGATCTCGCAGGGTTCACAGGGTGAGCCCCACGCCAGCCCCACGCTGCAGCAGCACTCTTGTCGCAGCAACGGTCTGAGGGCGGCCGCCTCGCACTGGCCGTCCACCACGCGGCGCCAACATGAACCACGACGATTGTCTGGAAGAAAGCACAGTTTTGAATTAAAAACCTCAAGACAGACATCAATCTGAAAATGGATATTTTTTATTATTTCTGTGGAAATTATCATATTGCAAACACTCAAGAAAATGACGAAAAAGATTCAATGAACATTAAAACGAACCAGAACGACATAAATATTGTAATTATATTTTTATAAATTGTAGTCACAAATATCATTTTCAAACAAGAACATATAAAAGAGGTGGAGAGTTGGTATAAGCTGCCGTAGTCATTTGATGATCTTACCGATACAATGCTGTGCGGTGGCGTCGAGAACAAATCCGTTTTCACATTCGCATTCATAGCTGCCGTGCGAGTTGATGCAGCGCCCGTTGTCGCAAGGATTTGATTGTTCTATGAACATTTGAAATATTTAACAGTTATTACAAATAATAAAGTTTATACAAGAGAGGACCGAAAAAAGGGTAGTATTAAAAATATAGCAACAATTCTGTATTTGGTAGAATAAATAGTATATCTATGGGATAATCATAACTTTTAAAACCAATCATACGTTTGATACGTAATGAAAAAAGGCGCAAGCATTTTAGAAATGATTGCACATTCCAATAATCATTATAAAACCCGTCACGGAATTTTACAATAAATTAAATTACAAATCATCAGTTACAAGAATTAATAACATGATAAAATTAAGCAGTGCAATGAGATCGAATTGCGTGAAATTAATGTTCGATTATAAATATCAGCATCCATACAACGGATGGTTGATGACCAAGCTCGGATTTTGGTCAAATGATGCTAGTCCAGGATTAGGATGCCCGATGGATGGAACATTATGATGTGTTCGCTTGTTACACAAAGGTTGGTAACCTGTTCCGACGGGGATCATAGGGGGAATGTCTCCCCGATCGTATTCCTTGACGATGAAAAGAGTCTCACCCTCGCATTCGTCTATGTCTCGGCAGATTTGTTCGTCGGGTTCGTAACGAGTTCCTGGTGGGCATACGCAATTGAAGCTTCCCAGAGTGTTGCGGCACTGACCGCCGGTACAGTACTAGAAAAAATATATATTACGTTTATATCTTTGAAAGTATTAGCATATTTTTATCGTCTATTACTCTAAAACGCTTCACATCAAGTAATGCACATATATATAAAGCTTAACTTACAGACTGGTGCATATCACATTCGTCGATATCCCTGCAGATCCCATCATCGTCGGGATGGAACCCAGGGTCGCAGATACACTTGTAACCTGGTTCTAAGTTCTCACAGGTACCGTGAGGACAGATACCAGGTATCATGGTACATTCGTTGATATCAGTTCCTCCGTTGTCTTTACTCGCACCTTCAGGGCAGAGGATGTCGTATTCTTTGCTGCCATGTTCGGGACAGGATTTACAAGCCACACCCCAGCCTAGGTGAAGACCTGAAAAACAGAACATTGTAAGTAAAACTAGGTCAAAATCAGGTTAATTGAAATTCAATTTCTCCAAATGTGTTCGATTCCGAGCATTATTTACATAAGATAACAGCATCAATATCATAACGTAAAATTACCTTTGCTAGAACTACAGCAGCATTGAGATCTAGTGACTGGATTTTGCCCAGGCAAAGTACAGTGTCCTTCTTCGTATTTCTCGTAGCACAAGTCTTGAACCTCATCTGTAAAGCAAAACAATGATTATGTGCCTAGTTTTATTCCATAATTAAAACACACCCACAGCTCATAAAATTCAAGCTGTCAACTGTAAACCAGCAACATTAACATTCTTACCAAGACAAGTCCTTCCATCATTGCTCAGAGAGAACCCAGGCAAGCATTCGCATCTGAATGATCCAGGCGTATTGTGACAGCGTCCGTTCCTGCAGACGCGTTGTTCAGAACACTCGTTGACATCGATACATGCACCGCGGTCAGGTGTTGGACGGTAACCTGCCTCACATACACACTGGAAGGAACCTTCGCTATTTACGCAGCGGCCGCCCTGAAATTAACATAGAATAAATACTTTTAATAATTTTGGTCCCAATATTACCTTGTGGAACACTTATACAGTGATTAAACATTTATTAACATAACTGAGGATAATTTTATTTCAAAATAATAATTGCACATGCTTAAGTGGCATTTTATTATTTTCTTCTGTTTAATCTAATTCCATCATTAAAAGTTCTGTAGGAAAAACAGAACAAAAGTATCAAATGCTTATCCTAATACTAACCTGGCAAACACTTTTGTCAGAACACTCATCGATATCCGTACAATAACCACCGGCGGTGATTGAGAAGCCTGGTTCACACTCGCATTCGTAGGATCCTGGCGTGTTGCGACATCGACCGCGGCGACAAACACGTGGGTTGTCGCGACATTCGTCTACATCGCGACACGCATGGCCTGTTTCTGTTGACTCGTAGCCGGGGTTGCAGACGCATTCGTACCTGATGATAAAAGGGCTGACTTTTAGGTTCGTGATGTTAAAAATCTTGACAAAATTAAAATTCTTAACTCTTCTCATGCATTTTTTATATCTTATTATTTCTTTAATTCTAATCCTGTAAACAGTAAAAATTGTACTTACCCTCCATCACTGTTTCTACAAACTCCGTTCGTGCACATGCCTCCGTGCGTCGATTCACATTCGTTTTTGTCGCTGCACCTCAATCCACCTTCTATTGGATCGAAACCAGGTGGACACCTGATAAAACGATAATTTTGTGTTTATTTTGTTTTTTGTGTTATAATCTAATTCCGAAACGATCTAAAAGATCGACAAATACGTAATTTTCTCACTTGCAGTCAAATCCACCGGGTCTGTTGATACAAGAGCCTCCTTTACAATACTCGAGAGCACATTCATCGATGTCGATACAGGTCGGGTTACCATCCTGCACTACAGATTCAGCGCCGTCCCAACAGTCACATTGGTACCTGGGTCGAAAAAAGTCATTTTGTCAATATTGCACACCGAAACTGCGTGAAATATCATCAAAAACTTGTTTAACTGGAAGAACCTTGGTTAATTTTGTTTTTAGTCATAACTAGCGAACCATAAACCTTTCGGAATAAATTCGCTAAATGATGTTGAAAACCCTCGTCAAAGGCCATTGCATATTTAGAAGATCTATACAGCCACACAGATGGCCACGAAAATCGACTAGATGTAAATAGATGATGAGCTCACCCTTTATCCTTGTCCACGCAAGTACCAAGTCCACAGATACCGTTTCTAAGCATACATTCATTGATCTTTGCTATTGCTGGTGGTTCGTATGAGCCACCTCCTCCCCCTTCTTCTTCTCCACCGCCACCAGTTACGTTACGGCGCCAGTTCGGTGGGATTACACCACCACCACAAAGATGAGTCCAATCAGCTGGAAGTAACATTAAATTTTTAAATTTTTGTTTGGGATAATACGACGAAGATTTATTTCACTTTTATAAAACATTGCCATTCTTGAATAGACATATTTGGCAGTTCATCTAACATTATCTGGAGTTTCGGTTTTATATTACAGATTTTCAGATTAATTTAAAAGCGGAGGCGAATAAGTCAACGACAACAAGTGTGGAATCGTTTTTCGGGTTTTATTATTTTTATGTGTTATCGCTTATTTCTAAGAATTGTGGTTAACCTGTAATTTATTAACGACTGTGTAAGTTGTAGACTATTATAATAGCCTCCCCGACCGATTTCGGTCACAGTAGCCAATCTCAACGGAGATTAGCCAGGTACGCAGGAGATATTATAGTGCGCAAGTGTGCGCGCAGACACAGGTGCACTCCCTCTTCCCTCACTCTCATAGTCCGATGGGACGGCAATCCGACACGACCGGAGAGAGATCAGGCGCAGGACCTACGGCTTAACGTGCTTTCCGAGGCACGGGGGTATCACACCGCCAACTTCCACAAACCGGGCTGTTACATTACCTATATAGATAGTAATATTGCTAAAAATATATTATATTATATTTATATACAGATGCTTTAGGTGTAGGTACCTTTAACTACAACGAATTGCTGTTCGTTGGTATTAAGCGCATCACTTGAGTACAGCAGTAGCAGAATTTAATTTTCTATATAGCACGGATAAGGTTTTTAGGGAAAGTAGAATTGAAAAGGTTGCCCGAAAAATTGGAAATTTTGGGAAAAACTGAAAGTACTTTTTTTCTATGGAATCTTTGTATGAATGATTGAAATTTGGACATGAAAACGTCTATCGGGTCAGTTATCGGGTCAAATAAATAAGTTATGAGTTTTTTTTGTCAATAGGTACTTACTAGATCCTCTAGGAGGGCAGGCCGTACACATGTCTCCCCAGGCTCGCCCCATGTTGTATCCGCAGCAACAGTCGCGGTTCGACAGCGGCATCGGCAGCCGGTCAGCACACTCACCAGTCTCACTCATGTACGTGAAGCAACTACCTACTCGGCCATCTGTATCAAAGACAAGGAATTAACTAAACTGTCAGTCAAAATAAATCTAAAAACATTTAATTTTTGTTGGTGGTGGTATCAAATTGGTTTTGGGTACTATCCACGAGTGTGGAAATTGTGACTACATTGTTGTATTGGGTTCCTACCTGTAAAACAAATGTAAGTGGTAATAATAAATAAATAAATAAATAAACTAAGAATCATACATTGCAAAATTAAGATAAAAGATAATATATTTATTTTGTAAAACATGAGCGAACAATACAAGCTTATACATAAGTAGTTACATGTTCCGCTCGTTAGGAACGACGTACGCACAAATAAGTAAGTTAGTTGTGAAGATTGAAATCTAAACAAAAAAATTAACTATGCCATGAAAATTACCTATGCAGAATTTCTTATCTGGACTGGGAATGAAGTGTGGGTTGCAGAGACAGTAGTAATCGCCTTCTGTGTTTACACATTTGCCGTTCTGTAAACAGAAAAAAATATTATTAACATTATAGAAATTTGTTATTATACCAATCTAACGAACAACGCTGACACTGCTATTAACGTGGCCACCTACTGGGCCCAACTAATCCAAAAAGTACCATCGACTAGAAAAGAAGATGAAGAAAAAATTGCTTTATATCATCTGTTCTAAGCCGGTCGATGGCAATGTATATACAGTCAACCGATGATTTGGCTCCGAGCTTGGCACCTCTGTAGCGTTCAGTAGTGTTGTCCTGTTGTAGCGTGCAGACAAAAGGGACAACACTACGCCACGCTGGACACGATAATATTAAGTGCCCCATTTAGGCACGCGCCTATTTAGGGGTGCGTGTATGTAGGGCAGCACCACATTTACACTCCAGGGCCGAGCCATCTCCAAATCTCAACTTGAGCAGACTTTCTTTGCTTTGGCCTACCTGAGCCGATGTTTCGAATTTTTGTTTTTTTTTCTATACCAATCATTCTTATATGGTTTCTTCACCAGTTACAAGTTACCAAAAAATTTACATAAAAATCCAAAACATTCAACAAAATCATTTCCTTTGGTAAAAAAAAACCGTCAGGTACTCACAGGACAAATATCAGGATCCTCACATTCGTCGATATCCTCACAGTTGTTGGTGACTCTGTGTCTCCTCTGACCGGGGGGACACTCGCAGGAGAAGGAGCCGATGGAGTTGATGCACCGACCTCCCTCACAGAGGCCAGGGACTGCTGCACATTCGTCTATATCCTGGAGACGGGGAAGCCTTATTTTAAAAAAAAACAATCGCAACCAGCATTGCTAGTTGCAGAGTTGGCTCAGACTTAATAGTCAAAGAAACTGAAATGGCAACAAGAAAACTGCAACTGTATCCTTAGGCCGTTTATACATTATGCCGCAGCTGCAGCGGCGCCGCTGCGTCAGTCAGCCTTAGATTTGTATGAACCCCTACACATGGCGCCGCGACGCCATGTGCAAGGGTTCATACAAATCCAAGGGCAACCAACGCAGCGGCACTGCGGCGGCGGCGGCACCGTCGCTACCACGGCATAGTGTGTAAACGGCCTTACCTGGCACTCTTTAGTAGCCAAGTTTCTCAGATGTCCCTGCGGACAGTCGAGGTCCCCGCAGCGCTCGCAGGGATGGCCCCAAGCGACGCCAACGGTGGCACAGCACAGCTGCTTCGTGCACACCACGCCTTCCAGAGCCCCCGTGCATAGGGCTCCTCTGGTGTCCGTATAACAAGGTCCTGGAAACGAGCACAGATAAATGTAAAAGAAATTTCAGTCCTGGATTTATTTAGTAATAAATATTTTGATTATCCTTCAAGACTCTTGAACAGAACGCTAGATTTTACATTCTCTTTGTTGAACAGAGTAAATATGTTCCTTTTTCATGAATGTCATTTTATGTCATGTGTTTCCTGAATGTCTTTGGTGTCATTAATTGACAACACGCTTTTTTATGAAATTTACAGTTTCTATTCTATAATTGGGCAGATAAAACCTTCATCGTTGTACTCTTCAATAGACATTTTAGCAGTGAATAATTTGTTATTTTTGTAATGTGCGTTTGATTTGCGCAGAATAAACTATTTTTCTTTTTTTCTCTAGGGATCATTCCAAGAAAGTAAAGATTTTGTGATTGCCTGTTTGTCTTTTCATTATATAAAGGAAAGTTCTTTGTTTTTTAACATAATTAAAACTTACCAGTTCGTCTGTCGATCTCACACCTCGTGCCTGACAATCCGTGGAAACAGACACATCTATCCGGGGCTATACATCTGCCGCCGTGTAAACATGGTTCCCGACATATCGCTGGAAATACGCAACATATTTTGTTATTTGGACTTTACAAAAAAACAAAGATATAAGAAATTGTTCAACTTTAAATATTTATAATTTTTCTTTATTTTTTGGATTTCACCGAAACTCAGATACTTAACACAAGTTTTTAAATAATTCTAATCATAATTAAAAATTAATAATTATTTAAAATTATTTAAAATATAAAATTATTAATAAATAAATAAAATAATGTATTATAATAATAATTATAAAAAAATATAATAAAATAAATAAAATTATTAATAATTATTTAAAAATTATTAATAAATTAAAAATTAATAATAATTCATGAAGAAAAATTATGTTATATTTATAGCTATCTGACCTCCATTGCTAACTATACCTTGACTAGGTGCTGCTGACAGAAGCATTATCTCTATAGTTTTACTTACGTTCAGTACAAAATTCACCACTCCAACCGGGAGCGCAGGAGCAAGTACCGTTTGAACAAGTGCCACCGTTCATACAGATTCGACGACAACCACCCGGCGTTCGTACTGCAATCGTATAAAACATCACAATTAACATTCTACCCTCAAATTGATATTTGGAATCGTACAATCTTATAGAGCTGCTTGGCAATCTGGTTATTTTTTATAATTATGTATTACACATAACTTATTTCACAAAGTAATCTAATTTGATCGAAGGCAATGTTATTTTTGTAGCTTTCTTCAAGCATAATCAATCATACGTTTATTTTTTATCGTTATTACCTGGATACGGGTAAAGACCACCACCGCCGCAAGAGGGCGCCTCGACTCCTGTTGCGCATCGGCACATGTTGGGGGCCACGCATGCGCCCGGGGAACCGCAGTCAGGGCGGCATAAAGCTGGAAATTATAAATAAAATTAATTATGCAACACACATAATATAACACGACCACGACTTTATTTCCTGAAGGGACCGACAGGTACACCCTCATTTCGGCAGTTGTTTACGTTCCTTGTAAAAAGGCGCGAGCCGGGCACAAATCCAAACGCACTGGGCTGCCACTGAGACATCCGAACTATACTCGTTCTGGAAATCGAACACAGGACCTCATTCTCAGTAGTCGCTTTCTCATCGTTCTCCTTGTCTATTCCTCATGTCTCAGGGAAAGTAAATTCAATAATCTTAGGTTTAAATAAAATTGCAAATATACATACGGACTATACAAAGTAAGGAATTCGGCCGGGACGTCCATCCGGGACAGCAATGCGTGCTGTTGCGAGATCGGCATACGTGAGGGCTGCAACAAATATAATATTAAAGGCTTATTTTTTGCGCAGGAGCACAGATAGAAGCACGATCTTTTCTCTACTTAAGCTAGGCGACTGATCAACGCCTCTTACTAAGCACATACAAGACTCTGTAGTCACAAGTTTTTGAAAGCAACCTTTCGTAGCTTTTGGTAATAATCACGAAATAATCTTAAATCTTTATTTATCTCAACATCATATTACAGGAACTTATAAATATAATGCACAATATTATACAGAGAAAGGTGTCTATGGTAGGAGGGTCCTGAGTTACAGATCACCCGGCTCTCTTAGACAGAACATGGTACTTTACACAACGGTTAGAGGCAAATAATAAAAGTTTAAAATTGCAATTAAGGCCTGAGTTCACCAACATTCAAACCACCGGTTAGGTATTTAAACAGTTGGTTTATGTCAAATTTCCTAAGGGAATTTTAAATATAGAACTGATTAAATATTTAATCAGTTGATTTAAATGTTGGTGAACTCAGGCCTGAGTAAATTTGGAAAATCCAAAATCCAGGACTCATAATGCTCATTTCATCGTATACAAAACCATAGATATAGATAGTAAGTTTTTTATTAATTATAATTAAACAACTTTAAATAAAAGAGCCATTTTCAATAGAATTAAAAAAATAATACTCAATTATTTGTTTTTTTTGCAAGCTACAATATTTTCAGGTTTCACATTTGATTAACGGGCTTTTTTTAATATTTTTTCATTTCTACTGCATTAAATCAAATTTTAAAAAGAACAGAACTTATCTCCATTAAATTATCTATACAATGGTTTATAATTTAAGTAGGTTCTACGTACTAGCAGGAGTATAATAGAAGCAGTTGCAATAATGCTTCGCAAAATGAGTCGTGCATTTTGCGAAGCATTATTGCAACAAGCAAGTACAAATTTCAGTAACAAATGACCTATTTATTCGTTACCACCTACAGTCTAAGAAACCACCTTTTTGCACTTGCAAGCTCTCGAACAAAAAGTACAAAATACTCTTAGCTCGAAGGCCACCTAGTAGTAGCTCATAAAATATTACCTTCGGATCAACAATGCAGATTTCAGCTGATTTTGTATAACAACTGACGAAGTACTCATTAAACTCAGACAGGTGTTGTCTATGTCTGATTTATTATCTACGAGTAAACCATTGTAAATACGCTCACAGCCAGTTTTTCTAATGCTACTGTCTGCATATTACAATAGGGTTGTTTGGTGATTTTTGTAAGGTCTTCACCGACTTTGCATCCAATGAACAGATCTTTTCCCTATGCTAGATTATTTTCTACGCACTAACTAATTTTTCTATTCACCGAAAAAGGAAAATCATGTAAAAACTGATACCTACCCACCCACAAATCCTACCAGACGACTTGAAATGGTCCTTTTATCCACAACCTGATAATTAAAGCTACAAATGATTACTACTACAAACATTAAAAACAACATTTTATAAGAAACAGGAGCTCTATTGAATATCAAACCCATCGTCATCGGTCAATTAACTCTTGCCAACGAAAATGTATGAGTAACTAAGATTATGCAACACTAATAGAGGAGCTTATGACTGATCCCAATAACCTTGCTCCATGTACGACCGTATCTAAGTTGTACCGAATAGATTCTCCCCGCTTGGTTAAACTAGACTAATTTGTTCTAGGGTCAGAGAGTATCGCAAGTCCTTACACTGAAAACCTTGTATCGAAATCGAGATTTAGTGCAGTACTGCACTTAATTATTTATTATCACTGTTTTGCTAAATATTAACTCATCATTCAAGAGCATTGCGGTCATTTAAACAATTCATTTTTAATAAAATATATTGATTTACATTTCACTTAATTTTCATATCTAAGGAAATATTAATAAAATCGTTCCAGAGTTAAGTTGGATAACAGGTTTTTCTTAATAACAATAGTGTCATAACTACGCTACGGTCATATCAAACAGAATTAAATTTAAATATTATTTGCGTGTTCAACATAGCAAGTTATAGTTACCTCATCGTTAGGTCATAATATTATCACAGCAATACTAATATGAGCGGTACTATCCATTTATTAGCAATTTATAATCTCAGCAATACTCAGCACCGATAATGTTATTTATCCATTGATCATCTTTAATCGTTTTAATTAACCTCTGCTAATGTCATTCCCTGTTTCTGTAACAACATTTCCTAAGTTTTTATTATAAACTATCTTATCATCATCACTATTTTCTTCAATGCAATAGACTAAACTTATTTCGTGTAGTACTTTTGCCCTAATTATAACTTGACTTCCATCAATTTGCTTTGCATCTATTAAACCTTGCTAGAATTTCGCGCTTTTATCACTACCATCCTTGCATGTGTTGATTGCAACCACGACCTTGGTATCTAAACCCGCTTCGTCATAACCTGTCCCACTGAACTCAGCGTTGGTTCCGCTATTGCCCTCTACCAGGCTCCCGAAATTATAAGCGTGAAAATCACCTACGCACCGCCGCCCACGGTACGAGTACTACACAATCATGTATTATGTTACTGGGCTCTATAGCAAATTGTGGAAGAAATAGTCTTCTGTTAGTTTTAGTTTGCACCATATTTCATAAGATTTTGACTTCTAATCGCCTTATTCCTTCATCTGGAGCTTTAACATATTTAAGGATTTGAAGTTTGGAACTGTTTGTGAGAAAGTTTTGCAATTTTGTGTTTCTAAGTGTCCATTGGATCGGAATTGAAAAGGCTGTGGCGATACTACTATGACCTTTAGTGAATGTTGATAAAATATGACTTATTCGAAAGCTTTACTGAAATCCCTTACAGCCGTGATAAGTAACAGTACTTCAAAAAGTACATACACTTTAAAATAGTCAAGATAACACGTAACACGTTAAAGTAACATTTTCGTTGACCCACGGGATAAAAGGCGGGACCTCACAGTCAGTAACTGAGTTTCAACCACTGATAGTAAAGAATAAATGTATGTAAAACGTGTACCGCTTAAAGATGGGAATAGCGCATACGATTATAAAACCGTACAGTGTGAACTACCGAGATTTGTATCAAAGCGTCAGCCGCATGCGCTTCACGTACGGTTCCAAGGACCGAAGAACGATGCACCTCCGATTAAAATGTATTTACATCACATTCTTTTACTTTGATGGTTAGCGCGATTGATTTTTCTGTTTACAATATTTTATGGTGATTCAGTTGTGTAGAAGGCAATGACAATAAACTATGGTATTAATAGCGACCACCTGATCATGAAGATGTTTCAAAATTGGGAATTTGTATTGAAGGACTAAAGTTCCTGATCACCTGATGTTTGTTTTTGAAGGTTACACTACGAACCTGCTTCTGTCCTAAACGCTTATATCACCATATTTGTTAACAGAGGTCAGAACATGTTTCTGAAATTGAAATAATGACCTTGGATTGTGTCGGGTTTTGCGTGCTTTAACTAGTGTAAATGATGGTCATTCCTCCATCTAATGGTTACCAAAGCTTCCATCATCACTGGCGACAACCGGAATTGTTAATTTCAAAATGTCACCAGTTCTTAAGCTTATACCAACTTATGACTTGATGACTTTATGACTTGTTCCAACTTACCCTACGAACTGGTTAGGCTTGCGCTCTGAGAGCGTGCGCGGTGCGCGTGGCCACAGGCGCGGCGGGCGCGTGGGCTGCGGGGAGCGCGCGTCGCCCGCAGCGACGTGTGCGTACGCGCACAGCACTGCCACTGCCGCCATGAGCCGCCACATTGTCATCTTGGAACCATCACCCTGGAACAATGAAATGGAGGTCTAATTTATGCATTTTGGACAGGGTAACAAATGCATCTGCAGATTAAAAGTATGCGTGATGTTGAGTTCTCTAGTGTTTTTTCACGGACTGAAACTGCGATGGGGTCTTAAATCTACAAGAGCTCAATTAAATATTACTTTTTATGACTTTGGTGTTGGATTGAAATCAACAGCAGTATTCTGAAAAACTCGCAAATATGTACTGTGTATTATAAAAATGCAGCTAAAATATTCCTTTATGTTCGGATCCTGGGACGTATCTTAATTTAACTTTTGAACAATTCCAATTCGACGAAACTTTGCACACAAGACTGAACAAAATGAGGTTATGAATGAACAATCCTTATCTTAATATAGTTCATTAAAAAACATAGTAGCGAATGACACTAAAAAAGTTATTCTATCGCCACGTAATACCGCACGAGTATAAAAACATGATAACTCCTAACACTGGATAAGATACCGCAAAACATTAGCTATTAGCAACGTTTAAAAATAAATAATTATATAACGTATAATATAATTACTAAAGCGTCAAGCCTTCAATACGGTAACCTTATAAAATCTTAATAAACAAACAGTAATTGGGGCAAAGATTGCGCGGTACGTTCTTATCGGCAACTGCATTGATAAATTGAGTGTTTACACAATAAAAGCACATTCTGATGTCAGTGCCAAAAACACTTTGAGTTAGGTATATTTGTGCTATCTGAAAGCTTGCGATAAAAATTGTTCAAATTAAATTCGGTATTTCAACGGTGGATACCTACTAAAATTCAATATTGAAAATAGAATTATTGGGATAGGTAGGTCTAAGTACTCCAAATTTGAAATTATTATATTTTTTTTAAAAATCATTGCTGATAATGTAACCGCAGCCACTTACTTACTTACATGGATCACTGACAAACGTTCAATATAACGTAGGTAACTTTGATTTCTGAAGAAGGTATTCGAGTGTTCACGTTATTAGTTATGAGAACATTTATAAAACAATTTCGATGATGTAGGTTAACTTCGTTATCTACAAACATGTACTTGAAATAATAAATTGAACATTTAATTAATTTGAACGGATTTTAGCACATATGATGTCGGTCATTCTCATTGGTTTCTGACACATTCATTTACCTAACTTATTCAGTAAGTAAATTAGGTTAGTTTTTTTTTTATGAATAAAAGAACATTTATTATTCATCGAACAAGTCATTTTAACATTTAAAATTAAAAATGTTCCAGCTAACCTTGGTACCTAGCCTACTATCCCGGGACCATACCATTTTGTCACATTAAGAATCAGAACCCAAATACATAACAAATAATCAAATAACCCTTATTATTATTATACTAGATACGTTTTATCATTTTACTATCAAACTACTAATATAGGATTTTACATGAATTATAAAAAGTAACTAAACCCGCAACTAAGGAATAAGAACGTAAAGGTGTGAGATTCTAATTTCAATCCCAATTTAGATAAAAAACAATTTCCAAAAAAGATCTGTTGAAACAAGACCAAAAAGATTACAAGTTACAACACTAAAACCTTTTTGGATAGAAAAAGACAGCAATACAGCACACACAACGAAAGAGGAGCAAGCACCACACGGAACATAGATGGCGGGCGGAGCGGGGTGGGAGGGATCAAGCAATCTGTGCCGAAATGATAACGAGGGCCGTCGACCGCGCACGCATCACAATCACAATCTGTAGCTATAATTAGTAAAAATTCTTCATCGGCTTTGTTCTATAAATGACGTCACTTGTTAGTAAAAGCAACAACCTGACGTTAGTTGTGGGCTAAATTGTAAAGTTATACAGTCAATGAATGAATCGATGGCAAGCTACTCAGTATCTACATTGTTCGATGCTCTACATCTATTGACGCTTACAAAAGAACCTCTTACGAACAAATTGATGCTTTTAAGTACTGTTGTTTCTTTATTATCATAATTTGCTTCAAAAATTACAAGGTATAGAAGAAGCAATTCTTGCAAGAAGAATAGAACTTGGTTCTTAGAGACGCAACATTATTTTTTAAAAGATTCTAGATAGTTGCCAGACACTGTCACTTTTCTCCCAAGACTGACTCTTATCTGCATGTAGAAGATAACAACATGGCAGCATTGGCTTATTTGGCTAACGCTTAAACTATGGAACAGCACGTGCTTAGAACCTGAATTTGTTACACGCCTGTTTCAGTTCTTAATTATTCAAAAACAGCATTTCTTTTGAAGTTGTTCAGATTTGGTACAACTATCGTGAACTTATCATAGATGTTTATGTCATCGGTATCTTGATCCCAGTTAGTTTTAGGTGGCATTGTACCGAGTGGACAGGAACGACTCAAAGTTGGGCGCCCATCAATGCCATGAGTCACGCAGTGTGAATGCCGCCGCCCACGACACCGTCTTCCTTACTTACTACATGGCCATTCGCCGACCACTCTCTGGATATCATACTAATCAAATGTGACGAATTTTACGCGGCATTCGGATGTTGTTTATTAAAAAAAATATTCAATAGAATAGCTTGGGCACGAGTCAGTAATAGTAAAATGCGGCTTTTGTGTAAACATTGGTCACACAAATAATTGGTCCTTAGTGGCGAAAATGTTAGTCCTTTAAAAAACGTCATAAACTTCATAGTTCTTGAATGATGCTATTTTAGATTGTAGCTTTGATTTATTTTAATTTCTTAGTTTTCACATATTACCTACTTACTTTTTTTATTTTTATTTTTGGTTATTAAGGTACACCGACAGCTTCTATGTTTAATTTATCTTAAGAACAACAGTCTCGGTCTTACACAGTCGCCAAAGGTCTACAAGCAATGTGAGAAATAAGTGATCACACATAATAATAACAAAACTAAAGGCTAGAACTTAAGATTAATAACAAAAAGTAAAATAAAAAGACGAGTAACATTGCGATTTAGCCCACTTACTTAGGATTAAGGCTAAATAATTTAAATGAGATCCTAATGTCAAGTATAGCTTCTAAAAACAAATTATAAAAAGGTGAAAGATTTCCAATGTAGTTTGGCTTTAAAGACTTTTATGGAATCATGGTATAGATCGACATCTGGTACAAATTTTATAACAAGAACATTATCCTTTAATTTCATCAAGCAATACTTCTATAACAGCGGGATTGTCCGAAAGGGTTACCGCTACCCTGGAACATAAAGGGCTAAGGAAGGAACACGGGTGGATTTTAGTCAGTAAGAGTCTGACACTCCCTTCTGCTCCACCCAGAGCGGGAGGAATCATTTGATGATTTCCCATCCTCAAAAAAAAAAAATACTTCAATAGCATCTAATTATGTACTATTTCAATTAAGCTGACCGTATCAAATTACTCTCCGATTCTAGCGCTCGTGATTTACCGATCCTTGAAGAGTACCGTAATACCGTTAGAAGCTGACCCACATACACTCCCGTCAAATCATCGTATCCTAAGCAAACATGAGTCTTTTCAACATTTCCTGAATGGACACAAATGAACTTTCACATTACATTGTGTATTAAATAAATAAAAGTTGATAAGTGCGTGGATAAGGAAGATCTCAAACTTTTTGGATGATGTTTGATTCAAGAAAATGCTTGATTAAGGTGTCAATAAAACATAAGGCATAGCAAAGTCAGGTGCCAGTTTTGCTAAATTGAACTCATGCCGAGACACCGAATAAGAGGACAAACTTATTGAAAATCATAGCGACATTGATTAAGGTGTGTTTACCAGTCCAAGAAAACTAGAAATATTATTACTACTAAATAAATTTAATCAGTTCACACCGATCTCGTATAGTTCTTGGTTCTTTTGCATACAGATCATTGTCATGCCCATGTTAGTTCGTACATTTCAACGTTCTCAACCGAAGTCCTAGAACAGGTGTGGTCCTTTCTTCGCCTAGACCACACACAGCTTCTATTGTGCAAATTCAAACTACATGTTCATAGAATTTTTCAGGATTTCGTCCGTTATAAAAATGTTATAATATTATTAGGTTCACTTATTAATACGACCGATTTATGCTGATTCTGATCACAATTGGCTGTTAGCACCATTGTATGACAATGCCTAGCCACACCTTGATATGCTATATAGCGTCTAAAGTTATGATCGGCATTAATATCAATGGAAACAGAACGAATTCTGACCGATGACGGCAGGGCCGTCTTAACCATATTGGGCGCCGGGGTGCCAAAATCAGCCTGCGCCCCCTTGGCAACAAAAAAAAAAACAACATTTTTGTTTTTACACGTCTGCCCAAAAAAAGAAAGTTATATTTTCAGGGTTTATGTATGTTTCTTTATTCCTCTATAATTTCTAAACGGCTTTACCAATATTAATGTATGTGGTATCGTTAAAAGCGTTGCGTAATCCCGCGTAATATTAGCTGAAAATTTAAAAAATATAATGAGGGTTAAGAAAAACACAACTTTTTGCATCGCTATATCTCCGAAATAGTGATTCTTAGGAAAAAAAGTGTAAGAACAATTTTTGTAGATAATTGCATGATGAACAATTTTCTCGTATCATTTTTTAATATTATTATTAATAAAACTTACCGTTTAGCTAAAAAATGCAAAAAACCGATTTTTGCAATATTTGACCTTTTGAATAAAAAATTCTGAACGCTTCGGATCGATGGGGACTTTTGAAAATTTATTTTTAATGGTGGTCCCAACCTTCATACCAATTTTCAGCTTTATGCGAATTAATGTAAACCTTGAATTTCTATTTTGACCACTGAGCTATCACCAGGATATGCCGATATTTTAACCTGCAATGGTCTATTTTCTGTTATAAATAATCTTAAGTATTATTTGTGGCCAGAAAGCAGGGTCATTCGCGATATCTTCAGAAAATCGTGCATCTGATGACAGACGCCAGCAAATTAAGCTGCTAGAATCTGTCAAATTTCTTTAAAAGATTATCAACTTTATCACTACAGTATAAGGTCCAAGGTTGATTGGAAAAATTCGACAGTTTGTTGCGTCTGTTCAACTACAGCTGCACATTCATTATTTTATTCAAGGGACGTAGCCGTTACTTGTCTGGGGTTATTATTTAATAATGCTGCCAAATTGGTTGTATGTAACAGAACGGTAAAGTATGTAGGGTGGGGAGAGCGAGCGGAGCGAGCTCGAAAATTTGAACAACCCGTCTCGGTTTGGTCAGGTTTTGTTTTATATTTTCAAACAGAAATAGGAGTTACTTTGTCTTTCGAAAATTTTGCACACTCGGATAGGTACGATTTTCTTTCGATCATTCCAAAAGGACTTGGAATTACTTGCTTTGTCGACTTATAAAGAAAAGCTGAAGAATCTACAGAATGTAAATCGCAAGAGCGAGCGAAGCGAGCCTAAAAATTTTAGCACCCCACCTTAAATAGTCTATGTTTGCTCTTAACCATCGTATAGAAAGAGAACTTACCTTATCGAATTATGAAGAAAGCTTAAACTCGTTTTAAAGCAGTTTAGGTTTTGGAATCTGGCCATAATCTAAGCCTTTCAAACTTTACGTACGAGCAGGGTGCCCAATATCCCGAGTTTGCTTCGCTCGCTCTTGCATCCTAGGTTCTATTTTTATAACAGGCTTTTTAAAGTAAATACTTTTTAGGCGCGTTAAAACCCCACTGTCACTTCATAGTTTTAAGTTTTTACTTCTGTCAGCAATTGCCTATTGAGGTTTTCGTGGCTATTTTTTATAGGTATTTTTTAGGTATTTTTATAGGTATTTATTTTTTATTCTGGTAAAGATTTTTTGCGATAATCCGGTCATGATTTTTGTTAAAAACTTATTAAGTACTTACTTTATTTCTGCAGTGCATTTTTACCGCGTCACTTAAAAAAATAAACCTAGCACATCCCCCATGCGTTAGGTAGCACGCGAAATTCAAATTTTCGTTTCGCGAAATTCAAAAACCGTTTTATGCAATTTTCAGGTCAGTGTCAAGATAATGTTGAACAAAATACCTATGATTCGCGAGCGTAACAAATACTCGTATATATTTAAAGAATTATAATCAATACAACCCTCTAAATTCATAAATACTCCTATTTTATGATATTTCATGAAATAGTAATTGTTTCGCGGGCTTCCCTGGCGCTTCATCCTCAAAATTTTTAAAAACTTGTCTTACCTATCTTGACAACGTAAAATTAATTTCCAAAAAACAACACACTCCTTGCACATAATTAGGGTTTCATAACACGTAAAAATTAAGTAAATAACTTTTTTCATTACAAAATAAGTAGGATGCCAAAGGATACCTATGGTCACTTAGGTACTATAATGGCTCATGGCTGTCGCAATTTTAATGGTAGTTGTAGACTGAAACTTTTGTTGACACAATTTGTATATTTTGTATTGGTAACTAGATACCTACCTTCAAACGGGCGGTGATATGTCAAAAGGCGGGCGTCGCATGTCAAAGGGTGCGCGCACACTCACTTGTAGCCGCAAGCTCTCTTTGAATTTGCTGCGTGTGTTTTTTGGAATATAAATTTAATTCTTGTTTTAATAAGATCTAAATTGGCTTGCACATTGCAAGTCAGAAAATAAATAATGAATATTTGTTAAGTACTCATAGTTGTTAAAACTGATTTTGATTACGCATCACGCATGGTTTGGGTAGGTACCTTTATGACGAGCGGCTAGCGCCTCCTAAGACCCAGCGCCGGGGTGCCACGCACCCCTTGCACCCCCGGGTAAAGACGGCCCTGGATGACGGGGTTAAATACATGTTTAACTACAATTTAATTTATGAAGTACTGAAGTTTCTGGCCCTTTTGCATATTAGAATCGTACTTTGCTAAATTGTTTTGTGAGCTCGAAACCAAAGATCATCTTATAGCTTATAACTATTGTAATAAAAGTAATAAAAAAAAGGTCATAGAAAAGCTTCGAAACATGATTGTGGAAATGTTTTGATAGATAGGTACCAAAACACTTACAAACTAAGCAGATATTGTAGTGGAGATTCACTAAAATATCGAAGATGTCAACGTCAAGGTAGATCCATATAATATGAAATTTCCTCATTCTCGCCGCTACTAAAAAGCTAAGTAAACAAACAATATTATTCATTCAACTTTACCTTTCTTGTCGTTAACCTTCGTCCTTGACCAGGTTGTAATCAAAGCATCACCCAATCAGTGTCAAGTGTCACGCAAATAGCGTGTACGGTCAACAAACGCAATGATCAACGATGATGCGTCTAGTTCTATGGTCGAGAGGAAACGTCGGCACGCGTTTAGATCAATATAGTGGGGAGGGAGGACCAATGTGTGAGTGATAGCGGTTTTGATGAAGTACGGCCTACAACGGTCAACGGTGATGAATGGAATGGGCTTTAAATAATTAATGTTACTGTATTTTTTGTTTTGAGGGTACATCTGACAACTGAATATAATCAAAATCATGACTAACTGTCGGATTCGCCCCCATAGCATCTGGCAAGCAAGATAAAGATAATTTAGGTAAAGAAAAACACTTATTATCATGGCCGATTTTGAATACCGATTACGAGAAACAAAAAAAGTGTATTTTGATGTCACAAAAAATTGTGAAATCAACAGCTTACCCTACCTCACCTAAAAAAAACTGCATTGCTATTCTGTGAAAATCTCACCGTGAAAACTAAGGTGCAGTGAGCTGCCATTCCACCTGATGTTAGGGATTGCCACTATTCATAGCTCACTTCACGCTCACTTCACCGAAGTTATCACGGTGAGATTTTTACAGAATCGATCGGCAGGTTTCCGAATTTTGTGACAAACAAAACGGAAACGACTACATAAATCGCTTACGTCTATGTTTTCAGCTGTTCCCTAAAGACGAACGAGTGCCCCAATTGAGGGGTTATTAACGCACGCCACTGACTGCGCCCGCGCCGACTTCTAACGATCCGATGCAACAAACAAACTCAACTGACGGCAATGCAGTTAGATTGTTTAAGTTAACTTGTTTGTATGAGCTTTAAAGTGTTGCTGGAACAGTTATTGATTTGTCGGAAGTTTACAAAAAGAAAGATTTTATATGGGCACTTTATTAAATAATATATATTAGAGGAATAATAAACAGAGTGGGACCCAATACGATTCCCTGCGGAATACATGTTGGGTCACATTATTTTATTCCTAGAACAAAATGTAAGGTTTTGCTTTCTGGGCAAAGAAGCAATACTTGACCTTATGAACTACCTACATAACTGCCAAAGGGAAATCTAGTGGGCTAGTACATTAGATGCACAAATCTCTGCTTAACTTAAGTTCAGGGTTTCTTCGTTAATGTACCCAATAAAGCATGAAGGACACTTTACTATGTATAAGCCGTTTGTGTCATATTCGACTGAAGCCTACGGTAATCCCTACGATTTCTTTGAAAAATTCGATTGAAACAAAATCTATATATATTTTGCAGCCAACTGGTTTATTAGCCATTTAGTTAACCGGCTAGCCTTTTATAACTAAACGGCGGCCGTTCAACTAACGGCCTGGGGCCCAAGTCTGCTATTTTTATAAATTCGTCATTCCAACACGATTCCATTATCATTTTGCTAAAAGTTCGTAATCTGCTAAATTCATAATGGTCGATCATTGGTCGGTCAATGGTCTGAGAAAAACTATGCTAGATTTCATTTAATATAATATATTTTTACATATTACGTATTAGTGTTTGCAATCTGAAGTAAGAAGTTCGTAAATAGCAATAAACATTACATTTATTCATTTGTCATTATGTACGAGATTACCATTTTATGCCATTTCTTTCAAGGAGTGTCAGTGGTTGACCATTGGAAAGTCATAATGACGCCATTAAATTAGTCGATTACCAAACTTGTCAAAATCAACAATTATGAAATCAATGATAGACCATTCTGACACTATTGTAATAGCAGACGTTAGGCCCTGAATGATATTCTAAATCAAGACAAGACACACAGTCACACAGATACTCAGACACCCAGACACGTCAAACTTATAACACCCCTCTTTTTGTCGGGGGGTTAAAAATCAACAGCAAGGATTTAAATGTTACCATCAGAACTGCTACAATATAATGCCAATTTTTTAACTTATTAAAATATAATGTTACAGATGTATCATCTTCAATATTATGTAAAGTCTTTTATTTCAAAAACGCTAATAATCTTATTTGTCGGCATTTTTCCGTCAAGAGGGTGGTCCCCGCCCAGTACAGAGCCTGGCTATTAATTAAAATACTTAATTATACCAGCATCGAGAGAACAATAATTAATTATAACCCGTATACTATAATGGTAACTTTAGTTAATTGATTGTACTAAATAATTTATTGGTTGGTTATGGAATGCGGTAATAAACGTTCCTAAGTATCCTTTTATACTCGATGATGAGTTATTGATCAAAAATTATAATCCATGGATGTTGGACTGAACTCGTATGCTCACACGCACAGATTGCGGTGCTTCGTTCCTCAAAAGGCATTCAACATTTTGTTGGTCCTTGGTGACGCTGAAGACGTTTTAGCGAGCAATCCGAATAGCGAAACCCAGATCGCGGAACGCCATCAATCTATACATAACCAGTATAAGCTGACTTCTGATTGTACGAAAAACCTATACAATGCGAGGTCAGCTAAAACTAGAAATGTATAGCTTGATGTTTAGCCGTGTGTACGTTTGCCCTCCTTTATTACTTTATCAGGTACCGTAACTGAACGTCATCATAAAACAGATATTATTAACAGCATCAATAATGTCGTAACGTGTCCAAAATTATAAATAATCCAGAATGTCCACAATAAAGTGTGATCTTTAGTCTCCTAGCCTTAAAGTGAGTTCAACGACCTCGCCTGCATGCAGACAGCTAGGCGCCAAAACATTTGACATTGAATCGAGTGATTGATCGATCCATAATCGATGATCAATCGAGTCATTCGATGTTACGCACTGCGCAGCTTTGAGTAACTGTATGTGTGCTTAGGTTAAGTACCTGTGATGTAACGTGCGTTTAGCTTTTAAGCTTATTATCTAAGTAGGTACCTAATGCAATAAGTAAATGTCCCTTTAAATTAAATATAAATATCATAAATTAAAACAGGCCAAGTATGAATGGTTCCGTACCACCGCACAATAGCATTTTTTTTTCTAAACATGTTCTTTGTATGGGGGACCCCCTTTAACTTTTTACTTTTATTTATTAAGATATAATAAACAACTACAACATATATAATACATAATGCTAACAAAAGTTTAGGAAGTAATGTTGCAGTCCACTGCATTATCCGCAGATAGGACATATTAAAAGATCAGAGGTAGCCACTAGACGAGCATTACCCAAATTAACAAATATTTTCAAACAATTAAGTAAGTCACTATACGGCTAGCTATAGCTACAAAACCAAATCAGATCAAAAACAATTTCAATAAGTTAAATTATGCAATAAATTAATAAAATATTAAGATTACAATTAAGATAATAATTTTATAATATTAGATTTAAATTTATTTGTTGTCACAGCGACAATAGAAATACACACTCTGTGAAATTTTCAACTGTCTACCTTTTACAGTTCATGAGATACAACCTGCTGACAGACGGACGGACGGACGGATAGCGGTAGTAACATGTTCGCACCCTTTGAGTACGGAACTCTGAAAATAAATTTAAATATACATCACCATTAAGTTTTTCATATCGGTACCTAATTAAATATTTTGAAATGCTGCTTGTTTCCAATATAATAACACTGTAAAATAGCATCTTTTTGCGCCCAGTTTGTGTCCCACTGCTGAGCAAAGGCCTACCGCTTTTCTTCTATATCTATCTCCCTTTTAGATTATTATTTATTAATATTACAAAATCGACAGAATTATTAATAAATTTCGAACCATACCTACAATTATTTACAATATTTCGCAAGTGGATTGTAAAAATAAATTACTTAAATACAACCATATGTCTGTAGACAATGACAAGAAATGCAAACATTAAACATTATTTAGCCAGTAATAAATAATTAAAATTGTTTACTCTACCTGTCTGCAATTTCTGTCTATATTGTAGGTACAGTACAATCACCTATACCTAATATTATGACATTGATAATTTTACTTAAACTTATAAGATAAAATGGTCCTGAAGGACCATGTTCCTTTCACCTCATCGGCAATGTTCAGCTGACATATTAGGCTCACTAAAATGGACACGATGGGAAACACATAAAAGAAATAAATCTGCATGTCGTAACCAACCTTATAGGAAACACTGAAGCACCTCACAAAACTAACACAAACTCGATAAGATTAACCTCATTGTGTTGCAAATTAAAGGGAATTAAAGAGTGCGACGAGTATCAATCACGTTGATTGATCGCTCAGGTAAACAGCGCGAGCGACGGCACAACACTATTGGAACAAGAATGCGTGACACTAATCTTAATTAGAGCGCGTGGACTAATTAATTTAAGGTATCTGAATTCCGCCGATGAAGCGGTTTGGAGTTCCATGGACTTTAGCTTTGACCTGTATATTATGCAGGTTGTGAAAATGTCGTGAGGAAAGTTTAGAGTATCAATTTGGATGGCTTTAAGGTAAGAGTATGGATGGATGGACCTTATAAAAGATCATTTATGGCTTTAAAAGAGGGTGACTAATGAGATGACGACTATAAAAGAAATATACAGGGCTATTGGAAAAACACCAGCAACCTGAGGTCATTGTACTCATCGTTATGAACAACTTTTACTATGGGACCAAACCTGAAATCGTGAAATAAAAATCGGCTGTTCCCTATATTCATCTTCGTCTAACTCGTCAAAAAGTAGGGAACAGCTGATTTTTTTTTCGCGATTTCAAGATTGGTCCCATAGTAAAAGTTGTTCATAATGATGAGTACAATGACCTCTGAAGAGGTTGCTGGTGTTTTTCCAATAACCCTGTAGAAAAAAAAGAACACGCTGCGCCGAACCCAAATGTATTGGGATAAGGGCAAGAGAATTATGATGGTAACTGAATATACTTATGCCAAGAGTAAAGCAGAGACTGTACGCAATAGTCGTTTAAATTGTCTAGGTGATAAATTGTGAATGAATAAGACAAAAACACATCTCCCAATCAAACATGATGATCTTAACTCAATCAGAACTTCAAATGAATTGCAGCAATCATCTCAAATTCGGCTGCACAAAATGGTAGATATTTTATTTTGGGTTACCAAAAGATTTTTACACAAATATTTTTTTTCTTCTGACCGATATCCGGGAGGTCTCCGGGGTCATATACGAATAAGCTGATTATCAGCACCATGTCAGTACCACGAATATGACGAAACTGACCCCTCAGGGCTAGCTTCGGCGATAAAAAATTAGGTCAAGGCCATTTCTTTTAGTGACTCATCATAACATCTACATTTATGGTAATTTACAAGTAATAATAATACCTACATAAATATAATAATATATACATATTTTATATTTTAATAAATATTTAAAAATGTAATTACATAAGTAGGTATATAGACAAATAAACGAAATAATAATAGTTTATTTATCACTCCTAAAATTACAAATTTCTCTTAGTCTATGTACAAAATCATGGCAATAAATACATATGTATAAGAGAGTAGGTACGTTGACCACTATACTAGTATAAACTGTGTCACAGTCGTCAGAAATATATGTAGTTATTGTCTTGTAGTTAAATCCTGGAGTATCGTTACAATTAAATTAATACAAATGTTAGTCAAAGAAGTTCCTATTGAGCCAGCAACTGGAATCTCCCAAACTCGGCAAAACATTCATTAAACAAGAAAGAAAATCAAAACCCACTCTAAAATTGATTTCTGTGAAAAGATTAACTTGAACTTTATTTTGAATTTTGCTGTTGTTTTTTTTTCAATTATCTATACCAATTAATTTGTTTTTTCATTATTTCTGAAAATCGCTAATGGTGTGATTCAATACGTACTGTTATTTGGTGAATAAAGTATAAGTGCTTAATTAGAGCAAACTTATAGTTAACGTAACATCATTGTGATTACAAGAGATTATCTTTTATTTTTGCAACACTGAGCTAAGAAGATAGCCAATTAAAACAGGTGCACATTGATATAAATTCAGACAAGCATCTAAATAAAAGTAAAAACACAGATCCGACTCGACGAAAGTTTAATCAGTTCTTAGAATAATACCCTGTTGCAACAATAGAAGAAATTCCAAACAAATGCCAATCCCCGAAACTTTTCGTAAAAAACACTGAGTCCCAAATTCCGTATCATATTTTATACGTTGTTTAGACATGGCATAGTTTCGGATAAAACTTTTCCTCTTATCACAAACAATAAAAGACTTAATATAAATATTTTTATTTGACCTCAATCACAACGAGGTACGTAGGTAAATCTGTTTTAATTCACCTGTCACTCCGCAAATACTAAGGCAGCATAAAAAGGTTAAAACTGGCATTTTACTGAGATATTGCTCTTACAATACAATGGAAATTGAATGAGTTTCAAATGGCATGCTTTGCCTTATCTTAACGATATCCAATGATATAGCCATATCAAAGAATAAGAAATCAAAAACCTATCAAAGTCATTTCTTTTAAATCCAATAAACTGGTCCTTTGGTCCTGTTCAAATTTTGAACTGGGTTGCATGGCCAGATGCCTAAAATTCTGTATAATAAGTACCATGAAAGCAACTGCTTGGCAACAAAAAATAATATTAAATAGAATAAGGCGTGAAATAGCCTCACTTAAGTTTTGTAGAGATTAGTTGTACGGATTCACTTGAACGGCGTGTTCAATATCGATCATGCGATAATGTTATGATGCGAACATTTTGTTCTATATATTGAAGTAGAACGAGACCACGGATTAAGATAAACAAATCTGTTTTAGGATTACCTACTGTTGATCTAAACTGATTTTCTCATTTTTGGCATTCCTTATTTATAGAGATCAAGAACTGACTCAACGAAATAAAAAGATATCAAAGACGATTAATAAGCCTATTATAATAAGATCTGAATACTGCACAAACCATAAGAATGAACGGATAAGGTGAGATACTCACGAGACAATAATTTATACGTAGATGAAGACATAATTAGTAATTATGAAACCTATAATAGCAAATCACTTAGTAGTATTTGGTGTTCTAATTAAGCAACTCATCAATCGTTTAACGATACGTGCATCTTAAAAGATAATAAAACTAAAGATTTAAGTCGTAAAATTCATAAATAAAATAAATCATCATCAAACTGATTCGAGCTCTCTAAGAGCCACGTAACTTGTAAGCAATGGCTCCACATTACAAATCAGCCTATTTCGATCATAAGGAGGCCATTCATGCGTCGACTAGGAAGCGCAGGCGCCGGTGTACGTTTCAGGACGATCAAAGAGCCACTTAGTGAGGCACTCGCGAAATGGAGATAGCTCTCCAGAGCTTGTTTGGAAATAAATGTGCTGTTGTGTCAATATGGTGTTTATATGATGGTGTTAGAGGAAAAGCCAATAAATACCTAGATTGTGAATCAAGCCTGCTCGTTGTATACAGGGTGAAATTGAAAACATGCGACAAACCGAAATGGGAGATTGAACACATCATTATGAACAACTTTTACTAAGGGAACAAAGCTGCAATCGCGAAAAAAAATCAGCTGTTCCCTACATTTTGATTAGTTATACGAACATAAATGTAGGGAACAGATGATTTTTTTTTCGCGATTTCAGGTTTGGTTCCACAGTAAAAGTTGTTCATAATGATGAGTACAATCTCCCATTTCGATTTGTCGCATGTTTTCAATTTCACCCTGTATAATCGCTAACTGAAGCCAACGCAGATAAAAGAATAGACACCAAAAATAAATATAATAAAGGACATCATAAACGCTAATAAAGACATTAGTTTCAGTGTATTGACATGAAACAGCGCAAATGGTGCGTGATGAGTTCATGACAGATCGTTGGGCACGCCTGCACACATGCAGATAGTTTATAATCTATCGCGCCTAATTGACTCTAAGGGCGAGATCACACTTGAGAGACCACTTGAGGAAACTTTGGTCCTAAGAGGCGAAGAGCCGGGTTGATTCGGTTTTTCCCATCAACATTCACACGTATTCAATCTAATTCATTTGAGGTAAAAAATCAGCCAATTTTATTAGTGGTTTTGACTTTCCTTCATTTAACACAAAATTGTGTTGTGAATGTTTTTAAGAAAGCAAAAGAAAGTAATTAATTTGTGAAGAATCGGTAGGTAAACAGTATTTATTTTCTTTCCGAAATCGAAATTAAACCGTTGTTTAAAAAAAAAATTGCAAAACTCTAGTGCACACAGAAATAATTTCAGTCAATATGGGTCAATGTATTGTTAGACAGATGCAGAACGGATCAATAAATCTAAAAGAGATCCTTGAACAACTGAGTAGTAAAGTAGAACGAAAATATCAAATTCATTTTCAAATAAAATTGAACAGGAACGGATAAATAACTATGCAAACAGACAATAATGTAGTAGAATATCTAATCTGAACAAGCATTTTGCAATTTTAGAATTCTGTTTTGTTAAAATATTGGGCCATGAATCCAAAATGGTTTGCAATATCAGACATACACCTAATTTTCTAAATTCTGATTCCAGAATTCTTTTGCAGCTTTTCATTTTCATGATCTGATTTTAACACCCTGAATAAAAAAGTAGTTCAAATAATTATTACGATCTCTGATAAGAGATACCCGAAGTATACAGTAGAAAAATGCCTTGAATAAAAGAATAGGCATGTTGATCTAAGTATTAATTTGGAATATGATGATGAATATATAGGTTTGTCAAAAATTTTCACAAGTAATTGCATTGGCAGAAAACCTTATTTTAGTTTTCTAAAGTTAGAAATACAATTTCAGTAAATTAAATACTACTTCAAAAACGCCTCTCTCTTCAAATTGCATTCATTTGCAGTCTTTGCAACTGACAATTTTATTACGAGCCAAGAGCGCACTTCTTTACAACAACTTCTCATTTATTAAAAAGAAACTTTAGCAAGATGACATCATCTCCAACCGTATAAGTTCGCAGGGACATTAATCCACATTTAAAATAACAAATAACAAATCCGAACATGTGCTTCGAAATCTGACCAACTGATGAACAAATACGCGCCTTATAATGGGAGTGTTCAAAAAACAAACAGAACCAACGAAGGCATATGTTAAAACTGTGTCAAAGCAAGTTGCAGTGCAGCTGTGCAGACAATTCTCATGAAGACACCACTTATTGTGCAAATGTAGGCTACACTTATTATAAAGGATTAAGACTTCACTTAAATGTTTGACCTTAAAAAGAAATGTGGAAGGAAATTAAACCTGAAACAATATCTCATGACATTTAAGGCAAACAAACTTATTAATGCAGCATATCTATAAGCATATCATTCTATGATATTAGTTTGGTGTTATCCAATTTTAATTAACCAATGTTTTTGCATTTCATGAAGTTGGAAAATGCTGAAAATGTCAAGTAACAGACGCTTGTTAGCTATTGTCCAAAACAAGAAATCCAAAAACATAATAATTATACTGTCTATAGAGAATAGACAGTACCAACAATATAAAGACATAAATCCAGAATTAACACATTGATGATGACACAACATAAGTACAGAACTCGTAACGTTTTATCGCTGGCGACAATACCGTTTAAAGTGACAGATAAGTACCAGTTGTAATTCATAACGACGGGTTGTAAAATCGCGAACACAATGGGGAATTAGCTGTTAAATGTAGGGCCAATGCCGACCGGTCCTAGGACCCAACAGAGATGCTATGCAAATGACAATCATTACAGCTAAACGCGTCGGATCATACTGTATAATGCAAAATTGAGGTGTAAATTTACATTGACATTACAACACGTAAACGGCGTGAAATCCGACATCAGACTGTATTATGTACTATGTCATTCGATGATCACCAATTTGCTGGCTTAGCAAATATTTCTTGCTCCTTCGAGCTTTGATTTTTAAAGGACTTTTTGGCCAACTTGGCCAAGCTTTTAGGAGAAACAAAACACTTGGCAAAACTTGGCCAACCTTTTAGGAGAAACAAAACAATAAGCTCGAGATTCACCAGCTATCTGGCCTGAAGGACATTTAAAGAACTAACAGACCGTTGTGATTAAGGTGGTGGCTGAAAGCTACACATTAAACTTAGCTAAATAGGAGGAAACAACTATTTTGAAGGGATTTCAGTCAGAAATCAGTAAGTATCAACCTGGTAGAATTTCACACAACTGGCATAAAGTTATCAAATGCTGTACTTTGTACAAAACAATAGCCGTAGCAAATAAATATGACAATTATATGGAGAGCGATATTCCCACACAAGTGAATTTAGCGTCGGACGTGATATGCTCCCGCCGATTGCGCAAATCGGCTAGCCTTCGGCCAGTTCCTACTCTGATAAGGGACTCATCGCTGACCAATGTTTAACCCTGGCCCTATTAACTGAGGATGTAGACATCATGCCGATTGTAATGGCAAAATTATGTTGGAACTACGAAAGTTATCGTAACTCACTTAAATGTTCAACAAAGATTGAAATTGTTCTCGCCGCATGAAGCGGAGCGAGCTTTTAAATTTCTTGGAGAAATATTTAAAAAGTTTAGGCGGACAAAATCTGCAAAGCGTAATCTAATTTATTTCCAATTCGAAAGGTTTTCAGAAGTGCTGCTACTTTGTATTGACATTGCATGCTTTAAAATTTTCAGGCCGAACAAAAATGAATTAAATATGATTATAGAAGATATAAAAAATAAAATATTTTTTAATACACATTACGTAATACAATACCAATCTCTAGCTCTATTCAAGAGACAATAAGCGGCAAACACCCAGGATCCGTCCGTAACAAAATTAAATCAACATTATCCTGATGGAATTATTATCACAAATTACCATGCCACTGGATTCCTCTGTGGAGGGCAACCAGAATACTGTTCGATGTTCAAAAGTGGTTCGTGTGGAGATGATGATACGACCGGATGGATGATAAACGCGCACGATTCCCGCGCCGACCGAAAGGGAGGACCGACTCGATCCACGGCACGCTCCCGACTGACAACTAAAATTGCGAGCTTTATCATCGACCATACAATGCGCGCACGCGCACGTTTGCCCAACCACTTAGATCTGTGTGCTTCCGTTACGCTATTAGTGTTGTCTTTACCAAAATGTTTGTTGCTATACTTTGAGTATTCTTAATTTCTGTACATAATTAATTTTCGCTTCGACGTATATCGGAACTCGAAAGTTTTTCCCCTCAAAGCTCGGTTGTAACTTACGCAACGTGACTTTTCCGTGGTTTATGGCTGAGTCATGCTAAGGTAAAGATAAAACTGTAATAAATTCAAACTATATAAATTAAGCATTCAATAATAGCTATTGTATTATCACATTAGTTAATCGTAACATTTAAAAGTTATCCGAGCCACTAAACTCAGTAATTATTGGCAATGCGTGAAATTCAAAAGTGTTTTAATATTTTGGCGATCGTTAAGTTTATAACAGTACAGAATAAATTTATACATGCAATTAAATTACACTTTCCTATAATAAATGGCATTAGAGCCTTTTCATACATCAAAGCTCATGTTTACCTGCAAATCTGCCGAGAGCTTTCCACGCATCTCTATCTTCTTACTCGTTCATAGACCTAGTGCAATTACCGTGCAGTGCAATTTTTGCGTGTGTACATTAATCATTTACGCGGCCTGTATAATCAATAAAAGAGAAAACTTGCGTTAGAGGCTTTCTGTTCTTTTTAAACCTGGTAACCAGAAATTCCACTACTGACCAAATAAATTAGGTCATTACTCTAAGTTATATCCCTCCAGTTTTGTTTACCGGCGCCAACTAATCGTGCACTCGAGTGCTCCTATGATACCCCACTGTTCATTAAATAGCCTTCATTTACATATAGGTTTAAATGAATTTGTGCTTAATGGCCGGTGATACGTGTTCCCGATTATTTTAATTGTTTGTGTTGTGTTAGATTATTTTTAATCGTAGTGAGTGAGGTAAATACTTAATGTAGTGTTAAATTTAAAAGCCTGACGATATATGACACTTGAAGGAGGCCTACGTCCAGCAGGTGACGTCTTTCAGCTGAAATGATGATGATAATGATAATGATATCTAAGAGCTAGCTGAGTAAGTAATTTTTAAGTCTCATGCTTCTATTTCCTCTGCATGATAACAATTCAAACGATGCCTGGTTTTCTTCCAACAATACAATGCTTTTAAATACAAGATGAAACCAAAAACCAATAAAACTGCCATTAATATCCACAACATAGTCACTATAAGCAAATGCTAATCTGTACAATGCTAATAGCTATAATAAAATCCTATGACCATTTAGGAATAGATTTCTAGCATACAAATAACGATGACTAACAAAACTGCAGAGCTTTAAACAAATATATCGTAGGTCATAAGCAGTGAGTAACATCAAATAGAAGTATCCAATTAGGCTGATTGCACTTTGGGGACTAACGTAAATTACCGTATTTGCTACTGACTGTTAAAAATTGAATTGTTGTGTGTGCAAATCTTTCCATCTGGGAAAGTCAGAAGGGTTTATCAGATTACTACCAACTACAAAAAACATTTAATGATTTTAGGCTCATATAGGAACCTCCGGTGAGAATTCACTGGTTCTACTGAATTAAATATGGACTGAAAAACTCATGGGCAGACATTTGAATGATGAAAATAATAAGTCCCCCCTCACATGTGCAAAGCACAGTGACTTCAGGCAAGTCTTCAGAAAGTGCTACCTGGTCTACCCCAACTTGAACCCGAGAGATGAACCCACTGAAGCCGCACGCACAACCATTGCGCCATTCGAGCCGCCAATTTTAATAGCCCAAAAGCCAACAGTAGCCAGTGAGTTGTACGGACATGTTCAAACAACTCAACGTCGCCTTGACTTCACAAACATACATTTTTATTGCAAGTTGGTTCGACACTAGTTACTTAGTACTAACTTTGCATCTTGTTCGTATGTAAAATGCAAAGCATCTCATAAAATGTTTGTAACGTAGGATTTATTCTCGTGTGTACGATCGGTTACCAATTGGACCACCTGACCGGTAAATAAAGATGCTTCTACATCTATTTTGAGGTTACCAAGAAGCATCTATCTTAAAGGTACTAATACACTTTAGCATAAGTATAGAGCACGGCATGTGAGGTCGTATGACAGACCCTTGATGAACACCTCAACGGTCATTTATATATAGAACGTCTGGGAGAGTTAAGTTAAAGGAGAAGTATTTACCATTAGAGGCGTTTAAAACCGGTTAGGATAAACTGCTTTACAAGACCTAGATCTATGGGCTTACAGCTGCCGAAAAAAGCTGCTGACTTACATTTATATGTTTCAATCAACAATTAACTCAGCCTATCGCAGTCCACTGTTGGCCATAGGCCTCACCCAAGCTGCGCCACAACACCCTGTGCTCCGCCTTCCGCATCTAATCTGTCCCATCTACCTTCTTAACGTCGCCGGTTCATCTAGCTGGGGGGCGTCCCACACTACGCTTGCCAATACGCGGTCTCTTCTCTAGGACTCGTCTGCTCCACCGGCCATCGGTCTTTCGACGAACATAGCCAGCCCACTGCAGTTTCAGTTTGCTTACTCTGCAAGCGATATCGGTTACTCTGGTTTTCTTCCGGATAACTTTATTCCTGATTTTATCCGTCAAAGAAACTCCGAGTATAGCCCGGTTCACATGTTTGGCCTACTCAAAATCAAAACAAAACTGCGTCCGGCCTAACATTTTGGACAATACGTACTCCTGTTTGTTACATCATTGTGTTGATAGACAACAATTACTCACATTTAACGTGCTATTCATACGTGCTATTAGTTTGACACGAGATTGATCGCTGCCTTTGATCTCCTCGGCGATACAACACCTCCATTTTAGCGGTCAGTCTGTTTGACCACTCGATTTGGGCTGCGTAGGCGTCGTTAGTTTGGTATGATGTTTGATGGTAGATGATATTGTTGCGAAGCGTTGTTAACTAAATATAAGGTTGGATTTATTTTTTGTGGAGGAATATTTAACATTAATCGCAAATAAGTCACTGAATATGATATTAACATTGTTTTTGAATAAAAACTTAGGATGCACTGACTAGCCGACGGTTCAAACTCGTTGGTGTGTGTGGTCTATTAGTTTATTTATTCATTAATTTAGTTTTATTTATTTATTTCGTTTTTATTTCTTTATTTAGTGACATAGACGATGATTTATAACGAAAACGAGCATAAAATTTCATGAACAGTCCTTTAGGCATATAATTATGAAAAACTACTGAATGTATTTATTTTAAATTAAGATATTTGCCATTTTCTTACTCCGCCTGTTACGCGAAAAAAAATAATAAATATTATAATCTATACTATATATACTATATAATATTATAAAGAGGAAATATAGACCCGTATCCGTGTTACCGGTGTTCAGCAAGGTGTTTGAAAAGATAATGCTTAATCAAATGCTCAATCATTTTAACACCAATAAAATCCTTCACGATCAACAGTATGGTTTCACCAAAGGACGTTGTACGACCGACGCCGGTGTAACCTTATTAAAACACATTTTTAACACATGGGAAGAGTCGCAAGACGCCATAGGAATTTTTTGTGACCTCTCCAAGGCATTTGATTGCGTCGATCACGAAACCTTGCTTTTGAAACTTGAACATTACGGACTTGGAAAACTTGCGCTCAGTTTAGTTAATTCTTATTTAAATGATAGACAACAGCAAGTTCAAATAAATGGTGTCAATTCACTTGGTTTAACAGTAAAAATGGGTGTGCCACAAGGCTCGATATTGGGTCCTTTCCTCTTTTTAGTATATATTAATGATCTACTCCATTTATTAAAAAATCAACCACAAATGGTGTTATTTGCTGATGACACTTCCTTAATTTTTAAGGTAAATAGACGTGCTACAAATTTTGACGACGTAAATAACGCCCTACTGCAGGTCCAAAATTGGTTCACTGCTAATAATTTAGTATTAAATGGGAAAAAAACTAAGTGCATAAGATTTTCTTTACCAAATGTCAAGGGTAGTGATTGTGAGATAATATTGAATCAGGAGAAACTTGAATTCGTCGAAAAAACAGTTTTCCTAGGGATCACGCTCGACTCAAGGCTACAATGGGGTCCTCATTTAACATCTCTTGCAGGACGGCTCAATTCGGCAGCTTATGCTGTCAGAAAAATCCGTCAATTTACTGATGTAGGTACCGCGAGACTTGTCTATTTTAGTTACTTTCATAGTATCATGTCTTACGGTATTTTACTTTGGGGACGGGCTGCAGACATCGATTCTATTTTTATTCTGCAGAAAAGAGCCATCAGAGCCATATATAATCTCCGCAAGCGCGATTCTCTAAGGGAACTGTTTAAGGATATTAACATCATGACGGTGCCTTGTCAATATATCTACGAAAACATCATGTATGTAAGGAAAAATTTACATCTTTTTAGCAAAAGAGGTGAAAGACATAATTATAGTACTAGAAATAGGGACCTATTAGTTCAACCAGGTTTCAGACTAGCAAAAGTAGACTCATCTTTTATGGGGTACTGTTTAAAATGTTATAATAAAATACCTCCCCACATTCTTCAACTGAATGAGACAAAATTTAAGTCATGTATAAAACGCACACTATGTAGGCAGGCATATTATAAGTTAGGAGATTACATCGCTGATAAAAATGCCTGGCTCAATGCTGGTCCTGCTCCACAACCACAACTAATTGATTAACACCTGAAAATACTGTTGGAGCTGCTGAAGATTGTAAGACTATCTTTGCATTGTATAAACTCAATTTCCTTTGTATTGTATAACTGCATAGCACAGATGTGAGTTCTATGTACTATTGCGCTACCATTTACCGGGTAATATGTTTTTCATTGACTAGAATGTGCCCTGGCGGCTGATAGTATGTCATGCTCGCTCAAGTGTCTCGCTGACGGTGGCGTGTGTGTTGGATCATTCGGTTCCCTACAAAATGGTTGAGCTGGATGGTGCTGATCCATGCGTCATGTTCGTGAACGGGCGCCGTCAGTTGGGGCTGGTCATCTTTTAGCTGCCACGGCTTATTTTTAATTATTTTATTTTTGGATTGTTATTTTGTTACTATTTGCTGTACTCTGGACACTTTTAACGCGTACTTGATTTTTATTTATTTTTTACATCGTTCTCACATATTATAAATTCAACATATGATGTAACTAATAATTTTGTAAAAATATTATTTAAAAAGAGTGTCCATGGAGTTTCTTGCCCGTTCTTCTCCATAGGTACCTACTACGCTTTGGAATGGGCAACTAGCTTCATTTTTTTCCTGACTGACCGACTTCTTGACAATTCAAAAGTGCCTGTAAATGGTTTAATTGAAATAAATGCTTTGAGTTTGAGTTTGAGTTTGAAAGATTTGATGTATGTTTGTAACGAATTTGCTCAAAAAGTACTGGACCGATTTTCAAAATTCTTTCACCATTTGAATGCTACATTATCACTGATTAAAATAGGCTTTTTTTTCCACCCGTGCAAAGCCGGGACGGGCCGCTAGTTTAAAATAAAATATGGAAGTTTCGACGCTCATAATTTTCAAACCATTTTTTTTTATTCTGTGTCCGTACCGGCCTAGGTAATTAGTTATTTTTTAATTAATAAAAAAAACTTTAATGAGAGTAACCATGAGAATATACAGTGGCAGTAACAAAAAAAAATAAAATAAAATAAAATAAATTTACAAAAGTTAGTGATACAATTTCAACAACGATTACACAAGTAATGACGAGACGGAGATATAATTCTAATTTGTAATGAAGCTGTCAAACAGTGGGATATACTCAATATGACGTTAGTATGAAAGAATGATTGAGTAGTGTAACCTTATGAGCTAACACTAACACGCATTGATTTAAAACAATATTTTGAAATAATTTCCAAGCATTAATAAGTTCTACACAATAATTTAATATTGCTGCAGAATTCTTCTTCGCACTTCGCAGATACATGCTTAGTGCTGCCAATCTCTGTGAATCGTTTAAGTTGTACAAACAAGACAACTTATTTGAGAATCATCATTAGATGTAACAATTTACGTAAATTAATTTTATTGCAGCTTTGCAGGTACCTAACAGTGAAGTCAAATAACATTTGCACTTCAATTCAAAGGTACCGTGTGTGATTACATAATTATAATAACCCTTGTATTTAATGACAGTCTAAATATAATATATCAGTATGTCTAATAAGCACTAAACGTGTCTTAAGATAACTAACGGTTCTTATAAGCTGTTCTACAAGATCATTATTTCGGAACTAAGCAAAGTTGAACTTCGACTTCGATTAAAAAACTTTTTAACAAATAAAACCGACTTCCAAATAAAACACTACAAATAAAAATACTAATTTTGGAAGTCGGTGTCTTTGGATCTGTTTTTTTAGTTTTTTGTCACCGACTTCCGTAATTAAAGTTATTTTTCACTTTGTAGTGTTTTTTTTTTTGGTAAAAAGTTTTTAATTTACACTTTTTAGTTGTGGTACCTACCCTACACAAATTCGTATAAGTACCACTACTTACTATGTAAATAATATATTTTTTATTTTATTTTATTGATTAGTTCCGGTGGCCATCTGTGGCCTTCATCATCAGTTCCACTTCACCAAAATGGTGCTTCCGAGAGCAAACGCTAAAGTTACTAGAAAAAATACCCAAATCTCTTTAGGTGTGCCTGATAATATTTGAAGAGTTCCTTCGATTTCTCCAGGATCTAATCATCAGATCCTGACCTGATGACAATGGGACCACCTGAAAAGTAGGTATACCCTTTCAAACAAAAAAAGAATTTTTCAAATCGGTCTAGCCGTCTTCGAGTAATCGGGGAACATACATAAAAAAAGATCCTCCTTTTTTGAAGTCGGTTAACAAAGCTTTTTACTTTAATATCTATCAGCAAACCTGTCGATTCGCGTGCGAAGAAAGATGGTCTGCAGTATAACTTCCAAATTATATCAATAAGAAGAAGCACCTCCAGTGTTAAAAGACTAGTAAGCCCGTAAGTGTTTGCCTGATTGCCAATTATGCTGCCTACCTACTGGCACAACTTTCTTGCTCTTAAGGTCCCTGTTTACAGTTATCTTGAGTTCAATAGACAAACTCTCAAACTCAAACTCAAAGCATTTATTTCAATTAAACCATTTCCAGGCACTTTTGAATTGTCAAAATTAACTAGTCGGTCAGTTAGTCAGAAAGTTGAAGCTAGTTGCCCATTCCAAAACGTAGATCTCTTGGAGAAGAACGGGCAAGAAACTCCAAGGACACTCTTTTAAATTAAGATATTACAAAATCCTGAGTACAGTATTCTTGTTGCTTCTATATGTGAGAACAATGTTATGAAGAAACAATTCAAAATAGTTATAAGATTAAAAAGAAGCCCATCACACATCACACACATCCACAGACACATCGTCATAGCCCTTTCCAAAATTATACATTTAATATCTTAAACCACCTTTTTCAATGGTAACATCAGCATATATACAGCATATATTCTAACCCATTAAGTATCTTCATCATCTCTTTGTCGTCTATCTTTATTCTTGGAAACAACTCTTGTATAGTCTTGCTCATCATGACACGACCTTGAAGTATGGCCATGTGTTCTGGTACCTACTCAAGTGCGTCATGTGTGAACATTGTCTTACTCAAACTGGCCTTAAAGCTGTCTCACACTTCGGGCACGCCGCGATAGCGGCGGTAAGACCCCTCTTTGAGGAGTGGCTAGAGAGGCGCCACGGCGCCCTCACCTACCGCCTGACGCAGGTCCTCACCGGACACGGGTGTTTCGGGAGGTTCCTGCACATTATCGGGCGGGAGGATACGCCCGGGTGTCACCACTGCGAGGGTCGCCCGGAGGACACGGTGGAGCATACGGTGGCGGTATGCCCCAATTGGGCGGAGCACCGCCGTGTTCTCGCAGAGGCGATCGGCGGCGGCGGCGACCTCTCGCGCCCGGCCCTGGTTCAAGCCATGGTCCGGGGCGAGAGGGAGTGGGAGGCAGTCACCTCCTTCTGCGAAGCAGTCATGCTAGCGAAGGAGGTGGCGGGACGGCTGAGGGAGAGGGCCTCACGTCCCAGCCGCCGCGGGAGACGCCCCGGGCGTCGGGAGCCGCGAGACGACTCCCGGCCACCGTAGGCGCGGGCCTGCGGGCGGAGAGTAATGGGTAACTCTCCGTCCGATCAGGACCAGGCCCGTGCTGGACGGCGCGTACGTGTTCCACGCGCGCCTCAAAGAGATGTCAGCATAAGGAAGGGGCCCGAAAGGGCCGAAGCCTGCCGGGGCAACGGGATCGTCCGAAAGGGTTACCGCTACCCCGGAACACAAAGGGCTAAGGAAGGAACACGGGTGGGTTTTAGTCAGTAAGAGTCTGACACTCCCTTCTGCTCCACCCAGAGCGGGAGGGGTCATTGGATGATTTCCCATCCACAAAAAAAAAAAAAAAAAAAAAAAAAGCTGTCTCACAGATTAGCGGCTGCAGGATTATAAAAACTACTCTGTGATGTACTGGAGCTATAAATACTCGTAAAGTGTTAACTTTGACATAGTTTGTTGTGAATAGAATTTGTATGGATTTATCGCAGATATTAGATCATCGGTGCATTTGTGAGATTTACGATCCCTGTTTATGTAATGTAGACAGATTATACACATTTGCATCTATAAAACGTAAGATCTGTAAATTAGGTACTTTATGTATATAAATTATCTTACTGAACTTTATATAACATTCTAAGGAAGCTTGGTGTCCGTAGCGTAACTGAGTTTTCCAATCAATATAGGCACCATGCTTCTGACGCTTTTCCCAATTAATTCGTTTTCGGCGCAATATATCTTATTTATTTATTTAAACTTTTCGCACAAAAAGGTACAAAGGCGGACTTAATGCATTAGGCATTCTCTACCAGCCAACCAAGGGTGGTGAAGAGTTTAGATGGCAGGTGCTTCGTTTGAGAGGAACGTACCTATTCTTCTATACTTCTCTATTATTTGTCATCTCGGTAGTCACCCTTCCACCTATATCATCTTTCACACAGTCCATCCATCGTTTATTTGGTCTTCCTCTATTCTATAGCCATATACATTCATACTCAAAGCTTTCCTCGCGACATTCTCCTCATTCCTCCTCATCACATGCCCATACCATGACAACCAATTTCCACACAACTGGGGCCCAAGTCTGCTATTTTTATAAATTCGTCATTCCAACACGATCCCATTGTCATTTTGCTAAAAGTTTGTAATCTGCTAAATTCATAATGGTCGGTCAATGGTCTGAGAAAAACTACTTACTACTTTTCATGCTAGATTTCATTTAATATATATTTTTACATAATTATTACGTATTAGTGTTTTTAATCTGAAGTAAGTAGTAAGAAGTTCGTAAATAGCAATATAATATAATTACATTTATTCATTTGTCATTATGTACGAGATAACCATTTTATGCCATTTCTTTCAATGGAGTGTCAGTGGTTGACCATTGGAAAGTCATAATGATGCCATTATATTAGTAGATTACCAAACTTGTCAAAATCAACAATTATAAAATCAATGATAGACCATTCTGACACTATTGTAATAGCAGACTTGAGGCCCTGTTCAGTTACCGGTGCCACTTTCAGGCTTCCTCTTATGTAATCATTTCTTATTCTATCCATTCGTGTATCAGCACACATACCCCTTAGCATTCTTATCTCAGCTGCATGTAATAACAACTCAATATCTACAACTACTGATTGGTCAGTTAGGGAATATATTGTCAACTGTAAATTCGTTTTGTTGACCTACAATGCCTTTTAGCTCCACAATGTTCACGACCTTAGAACACAGAAAACGTCCAATAACATACATGACTATACATTTGTTTAAGCATGCATGATGTATCCCAAAAAGACTATACACGAATAATTTGACTAGAAACTACCTAAAACATTGTATTACGGAGGCGTTAACATCAATAATACGCGTAGGCTCGGCTAAAATGGCAGACAAATTATTCGAGAGTTTATGGATAGAACTAGCTGTGTTTGGATATGTAATTGTCTTTGAATTATATTGATAACTTGATTGATTGGTAGGAAGTGTATAATATGTTGGCTGTGGCGCTACAATTTTGATTGGAACACCTTTTTTGGTGCAGCATGGGCATTACAAGTAGGCCATTAATTGTTCTACTACTAATGACCTCGCAAAAGTCAAATAAGAAGTTCGTAAACCATAAATTGCCTGATAGAATTTCTGAAAATTTTCTTCACAGAATTCCATGAAGCATTCGCAGAAGATAAAGAAGATTTCGAAAAATAGCCTCAACACAAGCACTGAATTAGGGTCACATATTACATACAAGATAATAATAGACAATCAAATGTTCCTTATATGAAAGTACTAAAATGTATGTATCACTTTGTATTATATTCATAAAAAAAAAAATAACCAATCTCACTTTATAACAAAAATAGAAAAGCAATTTTTTTTTTGTATCATTTTAAAATTTTCTTGAGTTGTATTACTCTCACTTGCTGTCATCACTGCGGTAATGCGGTTTGTCATGCTGTACACCAAGTTTCTTATACGGTGTTGGGGAATATTCTCCCATTCCTCTACAAGAACAACTTTGAGCTCTTTAAGCGTGATCGGGGAAGGGTTTCGGTGTCTCACACATCGTCCGAGCTCGTCCCAAGCATGCTCAATTGGGTTGAGGTCCGGGCTGCGTGCTGGCCACTCCTTACAGTTAATGTTCACCTCTTGAAGGTAGTCATTCACAATTTCACCAGTATGAGGCCGGGCATTGCCACACATAAATATAGCATCCTGTTCCATTTTTTTTTTTTTATTTCTTCCACTTATCTTTTGCTAGTTATAATTCCGTTTTCTATAACCACCAGCTCCGTGCGACTCTCTGCAGAAATTTCGGCCCATACAAGTACGTATCCACCGCCATAGGCCACTTTCTCTTCGATGCATGCTTGCTTGAATCGCTTCCCGGTCTTCTATACACTCTAGTTCTTCCTTCGTTCTTATAGAGCATAAATCTTGATTCATCTGAGTACATAACTCTTGACCAATCTTCAATACTCCAATTTAAGTGGTTCCGGGCATATGTTAATATCGAAATACGATGCCCACGCTCCAATTTAGGGCTAAATTTACTTCAGCAAGTCGTCGACTTACAATCCATACACTTGGGTTACTTCCTCCGAGGCGTCGGAACTGATATGTAAGTGGAGTTCCTGTGAGAAAGCGGTTTGGAAGCATTGTGTTGACCAAGTACCTATCGATCTTCTCGTGCTGTGATACACCTTGCCGTGCCTGTTCCTGGTCTGTGTAGATTAGAGCCGATTTCCTTGTAACGTCAGAGAACTCGTTGTGCAGTTGACAGCGACACACCAACTGCCCTTGCTGTATCACGCTGACTCCGGCCGATTTCTAGCATTGTGATAGTTCTGGTGCATTCTTCAGGTGGAAGCGACATTATAACAGCTTCAATAATAAATACTGAACATCAGAAACGCTGTTTACATACCTTGTTATATGACAGAATAGAAACAAAAGCAAAAACAGATGCAGAACATTCGTAGTTTCATATACAAAAGTCCCATTTTTTTATTTTGTCATTTTTGATAGCATAATTTTACAGTAACTACAGTCTTATCACTTTCGTATAAGGAACTTTTAACTGTCTATTAAACACTATTTCATCAAGCTAGCATTCTTAGTTTCCGAGTCTTTCAGGTATCTTTATAGAACACTAGCTTTTGCCCGCGACTTCGTCCGCGTGGGTTTCGTACTTTCCTCAAATAAATTTAACACCCTCTCCACCCCCCCCTGAAAGGTATTTCGAAAATTATTGATTACGATCTTTATACTTACTTTATTTAAATAAATAAGTATTCGGGCCAATATTTTAGTTAAACTACCTAAGATGTTTCAAATAAACTATCCTCCCTTTTCATCACGACAGGGCTTGTTTTTGCATTTGGTACGTTTCCATTTTTATGATATAAAGATTATTTATACCCATTTTCGTGTTAATGGAAGTTGAAGTTTCTACTCCTTAAACTTTATTACCCTTTTCCACCCCGGTAGGAGTCGAATAAGTAAAACCCTAAAACTCATACTTTTTTATTTTAAGTAAGTAAGTAGTAAACCCCTAAAAGTGACAATCTTTATTATTTACTGAGGCAAATGTTGAAAAGTTTCAAGTTTCTTAACCAAAGGAATAAGACCACCTTTTCACCTTCACAGTTTTTATCCCCATAGGAGCGAAATATTGAAAACATGTTTGAGACGTTTCCATATCTTGACTCAAAGATTATTTATACGAATTTCCCATTGAATCAAGCCACGCAATAAAATACTCCTCTGTGATATGGACTACCCCCGTTCACCCCGTTAGGGTTAGATTTTCGAAAAACCCAGTCACACTTTTTTATTTATTTTGGTCTTAAACATACTGAGTTCCCAGTTTATATTATTGGACCGCGCGATAAAATTCTTCCATACAAACTGACACCCTCAATCTCCCTTTAGAGCAGAAAAACATAAAATGACAAACTATAATTTACTTAGATAATTATTTGTGCCAAGTTTGAAGCTTAAATTTATTCATACCATTTTTTTGGAGTAAATCAAGCTACGCACTATAATACCGGCCTTAAAAATCGAATTACCACTTTTTTATCCGTCAGGGGTTTACTTTCGAAAGACCCATTTCATATTACTTACTTAGGCAAATATTCCTTCCAAGTTTCAAGTTTATTAACCAAATGAATAAGATTTTTTGTATAAAGTTTTTCCCCACTTTTCACCCCCACAGGGGTGGAATTTTGAAAAATCGTTTGGAATGTGTTCATTACTTGACTCAAAGATTATTTATACCAATTTTCGAGTTAATTAAGCCAGGCAGTAAAATTTGCCCTGTAAAATTAACTACCCCATTTCTCCCCGTTAGGGGTAGATTTTCGAAAAACCCTGATACACGTAATTCTTTATTTTTGGTATTAAGTATAAATACTGAGTTTTGACTTAATCGGACCGCGCGTTAAAATTCATCCACACAAATTTTGACACCCCCCAATCCCCTGTTAGGGGGTAGTTTAGAAAAACAACAAATGCCAAACTTTATAATTTACTTAGATAAGCATTCGTGCCAAGTTTCAAGTTTATTAACCCAAGGAATAACATTTTTCATATAAGCTGTATCCCCACTTTTCACCCCCACAGGGGTGGAATTTTGAAAAATCGTTTGGAATGTGTTCATTACTTGACTCACAGATTATTTATACCAATTTTTGAGTTAATAAAGCCAGGCAGTAAAATTTGCCCTGTAAAATTAACTACCCCTTTTCTCCCCGTTAGGGGTAGATTTTTGAAAAACCCTGATACACGTGATTCTTTATTTTTGGTATTAAGTATAAATACTGAGTTTTGAGTTAATCGGACCGTGCATTAAAATTCTTCCATACAAATTTTGACACCCCCCCATCCCCCTTTAAAAGGTAGTTTAGAAAAACAAAAAAGACCAATTTTCATAATTTACTTAGATAAGTATTCGTGACAAGTTTCAAGTTTATTACCCCAAGGAATAAGAGTTTTCATACAAACTTTCATCCCCTATTTAACTCCCTTAGGGGTTGAATTTCGAAAATTTCTTCCTTATTCCTCGTCTACATTATAAAGAAAACCTCTGTGCAAAATTTCAGCTTTCTAGGTCCAAGGGTTTAGGCTGGGCGATGATGAGTCAGTCAGTCAGTCAGTCAGTCAGGACTTCTCTTTTTATATATATAGATAGATAGAACATTTATTTGCCAGAAACATGGTGTTTACAAAGGTGTTCATAACATTGCATAGTGCTACATGTCTCACCGTTTTAACGGTATGCAAACTAATTAACAATTAAATCTTACAACATTTTCAATTTAAGTACATTACTTTAAAAATATTATTAAAATTATTATATTATATACCTGTATACTACAAACTTACATGTTTACCTATGATTAAATAAAACGATACATTTAAAAAATATTATCACTTAACGTAAATAATTACTTATGCCTGAATTTTAATGCCAGATCAAGAGAAAAAAAATTACATTTTACAAAAAACTCATGAATTGAATAAAAACTTTCCTGCAATAACGACTTCCGTAGTGCCGAACAAAATTTTTTGAAAGGTAGTTGAGTAATTGACTTCGTCAAAGCATTATAAATTAGAGGAGCTTTTTACAAAATGCAAATTTTACTAAAGTATATTTTGTTCCGAGTTTTTAGAGCAGTTGTAGGTCGTAGGTTCGAACCCCGTCAGGCGCTTTATTATGTGTAAAATATTTCATTACCAATGCTCTCAAAACGATGAAGGAAAACATCGTGAAGAAACCGGCATGTCCTAGAACCAAAAATTCGAAGACATGTGACATCTACCAACCCGCACTGCCCGCGTGGTGGATTACGGCCCACTCCCTCTCACAGGGAGGAGGGCTGTGTCCCAGCAGTGGGAACCTTATAGGCTGATTATGTATTATGTATATTTTGATCTAGCTAAGCTGATCTCCGAAACGGCTGAACCGATTTTTATGAAATTTGGTATGGGAGTACTTTGGAACCGGGGGAAGAACATAGTCGGTGTCTTTGGATCTGTATTTTAGTTATTTGCCACCGACTTCCGAAATTAGTTATTTTTCACTTTGTAGTGTTTTTTTATGGAAGTTGGTTTTTTTTTTTTGTTAAAAAGTTTTTATTTCTCGCTTTTTAGGGGGACTGTTTATAATGCATCATCGCCTTTTACAAAATATTACTTTTCCCGATACAGGGATGTTAATTGTTGAGGAGTTTTCCTAGTACTCCACCATCATCTCCATTTCACCATTCGCATTGTGACGAGCATAAATTACTTAGCAACCATATTAAAGTAATCGAATCGCAACCTGTGAAATACTTATTATTGAGTAGTCCCGGTGGCCATCTGTGGTCTTCACCATCAGTTTTACTTCACTAAATTTTGCTTTCCGAAAGCAATTGCACGAGTTACTATAAATAATACCCGAATCGCTATAGATGTGCCTATAATATTTGAAGAGCTCCTTCGATTTCTCCAGGATCCCGCTGATAATCCTGGCAGCATCAGGCCAGACTTATGTCAACATTGCATTGAACTTAAAATTTAGTCCTGTTTAAAATCAGCCCAAACACGACTACGGTGCTGTAATTTCAAGGTTTGTACTTTTTCTGATGCTCCTGGCTTCAGCATCAAGTCTCTATGTACTTCGGTGTTTCTCATTAACAGTACGTTTATCCACACATCGAGCCCTTTTCCATTGAAAAGGGCTACTAACAGCAGATATATCGTGTTTAGGCTCATTAGCCTAAACACGATATATCTGCTGTTAGTTGTCGAGGAGTTAGGTACTCTGCAGACTATCCTGATTGCAGCATCAGGTCATGACTTGATGATCATGAGACCAAATGTGGCAAATGCCCTATCAAACATCAAAACAATTTACTAAAACTGTCCTTGTCTGTTCGAGTAACTTCTTACTGTTAAGGAGTTGTACCTTCCATCATCAGCTCAGCTACCTGAGATGGTGACAACCATACGCAAATACACAAGATACTTCATAAAATATGCGAAAACAATAAGTGAGCCTATAAAATTTGAGGGTTGCCCTCAATTTCTCTAAGATCCCATCATCAGATCCTAACTTGGTGACAATGGGACCACCTCAGAACTATCTTCTTTCGAACAAAAAAAAGAATTTTGAAAATCCGTTGACAATTGGCGGAGTACTCGATGAACAAACATACAAAAAAAAAACATACAAACATCCGAACATAGTACCTCCTCCTTTTTTTGAAGTCGGTAAAAAGGGCATTTACGGAAACGTCAGCTATCAAGTTACAAGACTAATTCACAGTGTCCCACATCAAATATTGACTGCTCATCTCAGGGTCATCTTTACGATGATACCCATTATTTTAAGGTTCAAAAAACCTACCAGTTAGAGAAGGACGTTCACCTTCCCATAATAATAATATCATGTTTAAATAAGTTACACGTGACGCTGTTTTCGTAAAGCAAATTTTTCGACTAATTCTTGTTTAATTTTCTTAGTGAAAATTACACACGGTAATCTTGAACTTTGTTTCTTGTTGCCGCAAGTACCAACAGACTGTACCAAACAAATAAGTGCCGTATTGTGTGTCCAAAGCCTTGTATGATTTTTCATTTATAAACAAAAAAAAATCATAAAATTTTTTGACTTAAATCCATTAGATGTTGGTCCTGCCCGCCTTGCCTTCATTAGATGAGCGGTTGAATTATTGGTCCGCGTTATTAAAAGCCCGCTATTAAAACGTCGCAGGACCCTTGAAGGCAAAGAGTTCAATAAATGATTAGAAAAGGATGACAAATATTATATTTTATCTATTGTAGGTTATCCTTTTTCAACCTTCTTATTGCCATTCAATAAAAATCATAAGCCTGAAGATCTTCTCTAATTTCATCAACAAGTGCATTCCACGCTTCATGCCATTCACTCCCTACCTACTTGAATGAAAAGCAACGTCATTCGACGCATGCCCGCAACACCCGTATCAATTCCATATTTGTCTCAATTCGACATCATCTAATGGTTACAATAAGCCACTGCCATAATACAAGAGATATTTGTTTAGAAGGAAGACAAAACATCCAAACTGATACATTTGTGTTCAGGCGCTCATATTTCTGTGATTACGTACTAGTCGAGGTATTCGCTCGTCATCATATGGATTAACATGAGAACAAGATAAGATTGCGAAATGTCTTGTTACTATGTTAGTAATAAAACAGGGTTTAAACACTTTATAGATTGAGTATCTTGAAGTGGCAGCCTTTACGAAGATGGTTCCTTTTCAAAACGTGTGAAAGCTCTTACACTTACACACAATAATACTGCAACACGACCTCCTTGAGATGGTCAGTAACATCAAGGCGTTGCTGACCTTCCTTGAGGAGCTGGGGTGGATCGAATAATCGATTTTCCCACCCGTACGCAAAATACGTGCATTGACGTGGAGTTGCGGACACCAGCCCATATTACCTTATTACCTACCTACTTCAACACGTCTAAAATCGTAGACGGCTTGATAAGTTGGCAACGCTAGATGAACAAGATATGAATAACATGTTTCCTTTAGTTTAACCAGTGTAAAAACCTCTCAGCTATATTATTTCTCATTCCATAAAGAAAACAAGTTGAGCTCCTTAAGTTTGAGTTGAGCTGCATGATTACTGACAAATGCGTGCACTGACTGGACGGGTCCACTCAATCTGTGTGGTTCTTTTCTCAAAAGTTGAAAAGACCATTACAGACACCAATCTACATGGTCTCTACATGATCTGACCAAGATTATGTCTGGACGTTAAAAGAGACTGTGACCTCTGAGTTTGTGTCGGCCTTTCTTCTCAGAGTAGTCAGATAGGAAACGCCGATCTCATCTCGTTTTAAAAAATATGATTGACGTGTAAGTGTTTGTACAAACCTACTTACAGAAATAAAATCATTCATCATTTAAAGTGTTAGTACAGAAAAATAATGACGCAATGAGAAATTATCGAAAGCAATTGGCATCATCATATAGCAATTAGAAAAAAAGATGAACTGAAACAAATAATTACAACATGTTGTTATTACAAAATGTTGGCAAAAATAACGATTATTATCAAACGCAAGACAAACAGAGAGCCTCTGTTTGTTTTTCGCGCGAATATGTCCGAATTCCTTTGGTACGTAACTTGGACAGTTTGCGAATCACATTCCAGGCCAAGAATTAAAACATGACTCATCAGCTTTGATTAGGAATTTCGGAGATTATTCTTCTAGCTAATGTTTGTTTTTTAATTATTACAGTTTGGCGACATTCGAATATTTTGTGTACATTGCGTAACATCACGGTTACTGACTTTTGTTTGTTGAGTAATATTTTGACTGAATTGGTTATTATGTCTTTGTGGAAACCATCAGTCAGGCTGCCGCAGTCCGGCTGCTATGCAAAGGCCTCTCCCAAGTTGCGTCAAAAAACCTGATTCTCCACCTACGTTCTTTGCAAAGTCATTTTGGGGCAGTTGCTGGCTAGAAGATACTAATAATTGCATATACACAATTGCATATTACCTATTTCTGTGCTATTTCAGCAGGTAGATGCAATCATAAATAATGTGGATCAGTTTTACTGCATCTACTTGGCCTCCGATATTTTAAGTAAGGGTTGCTACAAACTTGTTCGGCTCGGCCTGATTCGGCATGGTTCGGCACAGGCCGGTTGAGCAAAATCTTGCTCGGCACAGCATAACCCTGCTTAATAAACTTAAACAACCGTTGACAGATGAAACAGATTCCACATCATTCAATCTCTCCATCTTTGGTAGTACAATCTTCAACCTAGCTGAAAGGCTACTTACCCCAGATCGGTTCAATGCATGAGAGCGATCAGTTAGCTAATTATAATTAGTGAACACGTACCGCAGGTTGGTTCTTATCTCGTGTTTGTGAACGCTATCTAATCTCTGTTTACCGCAGCCTCCTTGCTAACCTGACCCAATTTCTGGACTTCGAATGTTTTCGTTCGAAGGTGTTGGAGATATTTTCATGTGATTATAAATGATATTATGAGACAGTGTAAGATTTTCTTTAACTTAAATTCACGCATGGTTGCATCGCATTCTAAATTCTAAGATATCTACGCCATCTTTATGCCTTTGACACAGAAGACTGGAGACTAGTCCAAATCAGATTAGGACATCAAATATCAAAAATGAGGACTACTCGTGTCTGTAATTGCAGCATAGAAAACCAACCCACACCTCTCGTACTACGTCTTATCATATCTCCAAACCACGAATTATGCTGCACCAACTGCATAAGTACCTACATCTCCTATTTATTTATTTATTTAATACTTCAAGCACATAAATGTACAGAGGCGGACTTAATGCCATAGGCATTTTCTACCAGTCAACCTTTGGGTGATGCAGAGACAAACAGTGGTAGGTGCAATCATGAAAATTGAGGAATAAATATTTTAAATATAAAGATACGCATAAACCTATTAAAACTATGAATATAATATATACCTAGTTATATATATATATATAAGCACAAATAAATATATATAAATACATGAATATACTTACTAAAAATAAATTAGACAAACAATGAGAAAATATTACCGTTGTGATGATACTGCCAGCTTCTTGCGAATGTGCTCACGAACTTTAACTTTGAAGTATAATCGGTTGGTTGCCATACTGATTTCTTGGGGGAGCGCATTCCTATCTAGCACTTAAACCAAAAGCTTCGCTTTTCCAGGTGAGAAGTCTCTATTGAATTTATTATAGGTAGGTATTGGACTACAACTGCCACATTGCCAAATCAGTTGATGTTTCACAAAAACCTTCTCGAAATTTCCTGAGCGAACCTACAATGTTGAAGATCCTCACAATCCCATAGGCATACAGTATTGCGAAACATCTAAAACGAAACAAAACGGTACAAATTAATAGCGCCAGCCAATTTGCAGTTATCTCGGCCATACATTAACTTATTACGTTATCTGCAACCTTGACTGGTTTTTAACTATTGCTATGAGCGTTATCAAACATGTTATAACTATTAGCGGTTCATTTAAGACATTGCAAAGTCTCTTCAAGAATGTAAGGCAATATCATTTAAGGTCTTCAAGTTCAACGCCTTCTTGAGCCTGATAACCTGGTATTTATCGAATCACTAATGCAATTTTCAGACTCCGTTATCAACATTACCACTGTTCTACTGACCGATGCTGTTTTCAAGACTCGTAGGTACATCAAGGGCTGGGTGAGAGATTGAAAGTTTTGCCAAATAACTGATTCTGAGAGCTACTCATTCTGGCCTAAAACGGGTAGTCCACTTTAGCATGATTCTACCATTACAGGTTTTTTTTTTACATGTGTGTTTGATATAAGCCTAGCTTTACTACCTAATTAAAATAATAATGGACATCCAGCGAAGACTGGTAGAAATTAAAATATAAAGCAACTATAAGACTACCTCAGTTGAAGTGAACATTGCTGTCTGCTAATGTTTTATGGAGACGACGAGATCTCTCTTAGTCATTCTTGTTCAATGTTGGTTAATATCAAATAAAACAGGAGCTTAGCACTTATGTCATCTAAGTTTGCGTGTATCTACATAGTGCAAATAAAGTAGGTTTATTGACCAGCCGTCATTGAGAGAATAGATTCATATTTTAATATTTCTATGTACTTATTCATTTAGTTCAGGTATACGAGTACATTAATTCCTGTCGTGTATTTTACTGTGTTCATAACCTACCCGACTACGTCAAAGCCAAAGGAGAGTTATGATTTTTTTTATGTTTGGCACACAGCACAGCCTAACCCGTCAGGTAATACAGGTGTGTTGTGATATATATTTTAAGTTTCCTCCACAGTCCCTCTGAGCAAAGGCCTCACCTAAATCCTTCCATGTATCCTTTTCTAGAGCCACCTCGATCCAATCCTTGCGGTACGCGTCTAGTTCGTCTCGCTGTGATATTTGTTTTACTTTTCTGCAAACAGCTTTCAGATTTTTTTTGTAAAAAGCACTCTCTTTGTCTTTCCCGAATAAGACATGAATGGAGGATTTCAAGTTTCAGTCCGGTTAGGGCCCCTGAGACAGATGCCTCAATTCGTATTATTTCATAGGTGATAGGTATCGAAGAAAATTGCCTGTGACCTGAACAACTATAGTATTAATTCTTCATTTCAGTAGCTTGTATTGTATCAACATAAATATCAAGCAACTAGATTGCTCAACGAGTGTAATAGCAAATCTGCAAACAGTAGGGAGTGTTATGTAACGCAAAGTAAAACAGTACAGTCGGCAATCGTAGTTCTGTGAGATAATATTTGTTTTATGTTAAACATGCAAGTATCTTGTAGTTACCTTAGTAGGTATGTGTGAGGAGTACTGCGTGACATCATGAGTCTTTGGTCAAGGGACTGCTATGGAGAAATAAATAAATCAACGAAAAAAAATAATTATCGTTCGGATTACAGAAGCGATTAAAGAATAGAATAGAATACTCTTAAATAAATCAACCCTCAATCAATCATTAATCACCTCTTCTCTCTTTCAATTAAATATTGAAATAATTTCAGAAAAGTTTCAGGGTTTTCTAAGGATTTAAGGCGCATATTAGGTACTCTCTTCTGCAAGTTGACTCGTCTATGACATTTTGGAAAGCATATTATTTATAAGACATCCACCTTCAGCATTTCAGCATCCTACATCGAATTCAGATTTTATACGTCTCTAGTTTCAATACGAGCTGTAATAAGTCACATCTTGGTGACTCAACAAGTCAGACAATTAGTGTGGAAGATGAGCTGAGATGTGCACAATTGCTGGATGAAAACTATCCAAACCGATGGATAGGGCGCGGTGGATTCCGTGGCCTGCACGAAGCCCTGACCTGACGCCGCTAGACTTTTACGTCTGGGATCATATTCAATGAAAGACCTAGTCTATGTGAACCCAGTAAATTCAATTGAAGAACTAAGGGAGAGAATAACAGATGCGGCGAACCAGATGAGGGCAGCAATAACTTCAAGAATCACAAAAACCGAAGTGAGGAAGAAGCGAATAAGAACATGTATTCGAAACCGAGGGCAGCACAACGAACAAGACGTATGAAGTGTGTGTACCTAAATCATTTTTAAATTGGCTTCAAATGATTTAATCTGAGATTTTTTATAAAAAAAAACTAAAAATCTAGCTAACCCATAAATTGCTGAATTTCGGTGGAACATTTGGTGGCTTAATTTGTTGCACTATAACCCTATTATGACGTCCTGAGAATACGTCGAGTTACGAATAATACCCTGTAGATTTTGCACCGCCTAAAAGAAAATCTAGGGCCGTCGCTGTGCGTAATAGTAACAGTATCTAACAATGGCCCCGATTCTGTTGTTCACAAACTAAACTTTATTTAAGTTCAGTGCATCTTTTTCTTTCTATTTCATTATGAAAAGGACAGAAGATAAATATTAGTTTAGTCCTGTCAAATTAGTCAGCGCCTGACGTAAATTGACGTAATTTTAGTAGCCAATTTTTTAATCACGTCTTAACTTGTCTATGGATTATCTAATTTGACAGGACTAAACTAATATTTATCTTCTGTCCTTTTCTTAGTGAAATAGAAAGAAAAAGATGCACTGAACTTATATTTAGTTTAGTTCGTGAACAACAGAATCGGGGCCAATGGCTTTCATTTTGACAGTTCAACAACGTTCATTGCGTTATTTACGTTGTTGAGCGGATAAATTTTTCGAACATATGAAGCAATGGATAAGCAATATCTTTCAGAATAATTCGGATTGTGATTGGTAGTGTGTTACATAATTAGATTGCTGGGTACTCCAGACACACAAACGTTTCGTCATTCATAGAGGTAGACCTGAAACTTAAGTTTCTCCAATTTTCATAACAAGACATTCTAGTGAAAATAATGTAAGAGTAATTACTTATACAAGTCTTGCTTATCACCCGATGCACACCGCTCGAGATAACTCAGACAATTGGTATGCGACCTAATATTGTGTTTACTCTGCTATGCACCGAACATTGAGCAAATATTTTCGCATTTTTTGACCCACATTACGTTTGCAAACACCCCACTATGGAAGATCGTGGAGTAACGCTATCTCTGTTTGTTACTTCTTGTTATTAATTAGGAGTAACGTTTCTGTGACAGACAGTGCTTCCAGATTCACTGTAATTTTAGACCTATTTTTCTATCAATATGTAAACAAAGTTTGTCTGTAATTTTACTGTAATCGATTTTGAAATCTACTGTATTGTTTTTAGAAACTCCTGTATTTTTTAGCTCGCACCACTGTAATTTTACTTTTGGGATCTGGAAGCATTGGTGACAGATGTTGTGGTGCCTACAACGCTACAAGGTTATTTGGCGCGTGGCCAAACTCGGAACTAACGCCGCCATCTTGTTTCGTCAATACAATTTATGTGACAATTTCATAAATGTTTACCAACGTCAATGCCATTCAGGCGCCAAAAGAGCCTTGAAGCACTCTAGGTAGGTGCCTTTGATCTAGCTTTTTTTTTTTTGTGGATGGGAAATCATCAAATGACCCCTCCCGCTCAGGGTGGAGCAGAAGGGAGTGTCAGACTCTTACTGACTAAAACCCACCCGTGTTCCTTCCTTAGCCCTTTATGTTCCGGGGCAGCGGTAACCCTTTCGGACAATCCAGCTGCCCCGGGTTTTTGATCTAGCTAGCCATGCACTGCTAAACAGTAGATAACTAGCTGTACATATTATTATAGTCTTGGTTAAGTTGGTTTCCATGAAGACCTTGGCAAATGGGGGTTAATTACCTGCCAGAGTTTTCTGAAAATTTGAAACATTGAGGACCGTCAGTTCAGCCGTATACATATTATGTAGATCGAAGGGTGACCTAAAAAAGGATGGTTTAAAAAATACTAGTTATTTTTAGGATACCTAGGTAGGTACCTACTCGGGTGCGAAAAATTAAATTTCGATAATTAAGAGCCAGAATTAATTATTGAGGTCATAATGGGGTAGGCAATGAGTAAAGGTGTCATTTCTTTCTAAAGCAACTCAAAAACAGTTTTCCTAAAATAGGAAACAGAATCGCAATCGGCGTGCGTGTATGACAAATTTATTCAAAGGTAAACGAAGCAAAAGAAGTAAGTATGTAAGGATCGTAACAGATGGCGTTCCTGCCTACCCTATGGGAAAAAGGCGTGAGTTTATGTATGTCTGTAGAAAAAAGAATCTAAGTTAAACAAACACCAAAGTCAAAATAAAACCTGCATAACCTGGTCACGTCAAGTTTTGGGGTCAGTTGCGCAACAGTTGGGCCACGTGGCGCCACTATCTGCTACTGATAAATTGACGTTATACTTCATTCTATCTCTGATTATATTCCCAAATCTTCTAGTTCGTTAGCCTTATCATAGTAACAACCTTAATTTGGGGTAATTGTCTATTTTTCCATAGAGGTGTATCTGCTGCTGAAAATAATGTTTGGAACATCGCCTGGCACAGGCTGAGGTGCAGTGGCGAAGGTACCATACAACTCGATTCCCGCCGGCTTCCCTTCGAAAATTCAGAACACAACCACTCTATAGTCATCATTGAAATATAATGAAACGGTTTATTGAAATTTTGTTTTACTCCGGCTTACTTCTGTCATAAATTCACCCTTCGCCACTGCTGAGGTGTTTGACGTACCTATTTTTAGCAAGCACGTCTTCAAGATCATAGATAATTTCGTGTCCTTGAAAAAATCAGTCCACTGCCGCTTAAGTACTTGCCTAAGACTGAAAATTCTGAAAGACAATGCTACTATGACATCATAACTAGAAATTCACTATAGCATCTGCACTCTAATTCACAACCATACGACAAGCTATTGTATCGAAAATGACACATTTCAATAACCTGATTTGCCTTGTCCCCGACAGCAAACAGCTGTCGGAAGAATAGTGGTCGTCTATTTGATTTAAACTGACAAAATTTTCGGGTTTTGGACTTGTGAACAGCGTTTATAGGACTCCTACGATAACATTGATTGATGTTCGATACGGTACGGAAACGTATCGATTAGTTGTGAATAGCTATGCTGGCCTGAGAATCAAACCCAAACCGTTAAGAGTCCGCATTCAATCCTCTCCTTACATTCTAGGTACCTAGATTGGTACCTACGGGGGAAAAAGTCGCATGAGAGAGGTGTCTAGGTATAATTTATCCTGCTCCTGATTACCTATGATTACAACATCATCTCAACCACGTGCACAGTAACTAAGAGCCATCTCCCGTTGACAGCTACAAAAACTGGTCGCTGTAACAATCTCATCACTTGTTAACATTGTATGCAGGGCAATAATGAAGATTGGCTGCCATCAAGGACGTGACGGGCACTCGCCCCCGCGGAAACGTTGTTGCACCTGGCGACTGAACTAGCGTTGACACCCGTCGGCACCTGCTTTGAATAATGTGATTTACCGTTATTTCAAACTAAAAGAAAAGTTGGACCCCACACGAAACAGACATCATTGATTCGCTATGATGTATGTTAGTATGTATACAGATAAGGCGTTTTCTTTTTTCAGATAGACCCAATACATTTTACATTTTTTGTTCATGATACAAACTCAAACTAAGGCAGTGTACCGATTCTAACAACTTTTTTATTTTATTGAGTGGTAACTAGGTAGGTAAGTGATCACTCCTATCTATGGTTATCTCAACATGTGCACTGTAGTACCACTGCAGACATCGCAGATGCTTTACCATGAATTACCATCCCAGATACAACACTTCATGTCCTATGCAAGTCGAACACAACAACGCTGCTTGTGACGGTGGTAGTAGGTACGTAGATACCTTCCCAAGCTAGTTCATTCACATTAGCTCTTCTACTAACAAAAATTTCAAAATTGTGATGTCCTTACATTTGTAGCCCATGAGCCAGCCCTACTGATGACGGACCGTAACTTATCAGCCTGATGCTCTACTAATTTTACAATTTACCATGCTCTACAATTTGCTATACTTACACCTACGTAGGGATAAAAATATGTGATGCTTATGTCACTTACGAGTACGACTTGATACTGATCGTGGAGGTACTTATAGTCCTTGAAGTGTTTGTTGTAATAACACCTAACAGTGATGGGTGTCGTCATTACTGGAAATACCTAGAATAATAAGAACAGTTGCCATGTTTAGGCAGGGTCTTTACCTACAGGCTACAAGAAAAAGTCATTATAAATGTCTATTTAATTATTCTATCAGCTACTTCAAAAGTTAAGGAATTCTATGCCCTAGAATATTAGCATGGAACATTAGCCAAAATTACTATCAGATCTTCTATTCAATGCCCACAATAATTGATCAGGCGCTTGTTCTGAAAAACATAATACTTAATTACATTTTTTTTATGTTTTTCTAATATTGTACATACTGAGCTATATATCTATAGCTATATATCTAGCTATATATCTATACCTACTAATCTATACTAATATTATAAAGAGAAAGATTTGTATGTATGTTTGTAACGAATTGGCTCAAAAAGTACTGGACTGATTTTAAAAATTCATTCACCATGAATGCTACATTATCAGTGATTAATATAGGCTTTTTTCTTTTTTTTTCCACCCGTGCGAAGTCGGGACGGGCCGCTAGTAACTCATATAAATCGAATTGTTCATCGGGGAAAAGACTTAGGAACTAATTGCTCAGAAATAAAATCTTGTTTAATTATTGATTGATTCATAAAAAAGTAGGTACCTATATCAATATCAAATTCTATTTACCAGAAAAACAATGCAAGACCGTACAAAGTATCTTCACGAATCAAGACTACTTAATAAATCAAATAATTGAAGAGCATATCTCCACACTTGGCTGGCCCAGTTAACCTGCACTTTGCCCATCCTAGACCTCAATAGGTGATACCTGACTATCCGATCAACACTAATGATGATGGAATAGGCCTGCAGCTGAGGTAATCTAGCCGCCTACCAACTTTTCATAGTCCTAGTCTAATATATAAAATTCTCGTGTCACCAATCCTACTATCCTACTTCCTACTATCCTATCCTACTATCCTACTAATCCTACTTCCTACTAATATTATAAATGCGAAAGTTTGTGAGGATGGATAGATGTTTGTTACTCTTTCACGCAAAAACTACTGAACGGATTTGGATGAAATTTGGCACACAGATACTTTATAACCAGGATTAAAACATAGGATGCTTGTCATGCCGACATTTCCACGGGATCGAAACTTACGCGGGTGAAACCGCGGGGCACAGCTAGTGATATTATTTACAATCGTGTCACAGTGTTAGTTACCATACTCCTCCGAAAAGGCTGGACCGATTTGTATTTGTGTGCATATCGGGTAGGTCTGAGAATCGGCCAACATCTATTTTTCATACCCCTTTTTTTTTTGCAAAACGACGTTTGCGTGGTCAGCTAGTTTTATAAATATAAATGTACCTACGTAAAGGAAGGATAGGTACTAACCAGCAATTAAAGATAAAGAGAATGTTTGTAGATAGTTCAAAACCCAATTCAAGAATGCATTCCTATTTAATTATTGATGAGTCACCAAAGACTGAAGCACAGATAATTACAATCGAAGATCGGAAGATGTACTCTCGAAATGAGAAGTAGGCAATGACCAGTCATCTAGAATGAACGATCATCATCATCATCAAATTCTTGCCCAATTTTTTTGTGGTTGGCGCAACATGTATTTTTCTTCCATACCTGCCTAACTCGCCGTGATAACATAGGTGAAGTGAGCGTGAAGTGAACTATCAATGGAGGCAATCCCTAACATCAGCTGGAATCACAGCTCACTTCGCCTTAGTTTTCACGGTGAGATTTTTACAGAATAGCACTGCTGAATTAGTCGTCACCTCGGTAGTCGTCCTCTTTCAGACATATCTATCACACAGTCCATCCATCGTTTCTGTGGATCAACATAGAGCGAGCTGTAGCTGCGAGTAGGTAGTTGACAGTTAGATTGAGTCTTCTAGTTAGGTGCAGTGTGTTCCGCGTTCACCCGAATGATCTGCTGGGAGTTTGTTGCGCCACTTCTTCCCAGCTAAAGCACCAGGAAGTGGTGAAAGACGGGGGTTTTGCGGGACTCTCTTTTAACGTTTGAAAAGTACTGATTCTCAGCCTAATTTGATTAAATGACTTTTGATTTGATTTGATCGAACCGAATCTTGTACCTAATACTTACCAGAGACAATTATTAATACGGTATTTATGGCGTCGATATAAATAATGTTGCGATGAGTTGTGTGGGCTAGAAACGTCGTTACGGAAAATTTTCTTGCGTTAGTTCCTGATGGGCTGATGCTTCTCCACAATTTTCCGACAGCATCCTACAGTTAAAGTAAGTTTACAAATCATAATCAAATGATTCTTCGTCGACCTGTCAGCGTTTCAAGGTTTCACACCAACACGGCATTCCTCCGTCAATTACGTAGAAACAGATGCCCCACACGACTTGGTTGCTTGCTATTATTCCGCAAGTTCTACAAATAACGCAACGGTGTGGGAACGCGCTATCTTGATTGGACCAATCAGCTGCTGATCTCAGATAAATGTATCAATCAGTCCAAACACGCAAAGGATGAGGCTGACGTCATGGTCTTGATACTTTGAAAGAATGTTGCATACAGTTTATTTTAAATCTTATAGCGTGTTAAGGTAAATAATGATCACACCTCTACCCTTGGTTTTTAATGAGACTTCAGGATTATGTCAAGATAATAGTCGAAGTGGCGGTGCTTGGGTGAGGCGTATAGAAGTAGCGTAATAATGTGTGCGCTCTGCTACCGTATTATACCTTTAAACGTTTTTAACATAGCATAATCAGCATAATGTTCCCACTGTTGGGAGCTTGGGACACGGCCATAGGCGTCCTCTCTATGAGACGGATTGGGCCGTAATCCAACTCGCGGGCCCAGTGACGGCTGGTGGATGTCGTCTTCGAATTACTCACGATGTATTTCGTCTCCGTTTTGAGAATAGCAGTGGTAATTTAAACATTTACCACCAGCATCTCGTAAGTCGCGGCCGTTTCTATAGGGCCACACACTATTTTTTTTTTCACATAAAACACAAATAGAGAAAAAAAAAAAATTTAAAAAAAAAATTGAGTTAAAAAAATATTTATTTCACACAAAGTATTCAATTTACATGATAGCAAATAAATTTTATTAGTTCGATTGGCTGCTCATCACAGAAAACTTATATTTACTAACGCTTATAAAATTTACCTGAATAAATGATGACGAGCTGGTGGGCCCGGCCCTAAAGAGCCTTTCATATAAATACAACATTTATTTATTTTGCCATTTATGTATACAGGGTGTCCCTGGAAGTATGGATCAAATCGATTAGGGGCGTGGGCAAGGTCATTTCCAAACTTTTTAACACTGACAATGTCGGTGATTTTTTTACAGTTCAAAAGTTATGACCAATTTTAGTTTTTTTTTTAATTACTTCGCATAATGCTCAAAGAAAAAAATCATTAAAAAAATCTACAGGGCTGTCAATTTAATTTTTTTAGATAGCCCTGATATTTTTTTTATGTTTTTTTTCTTTGAGCACTAAGCGGAGTGATCAAAACAAAAAACAAAAATTTTTGAACCGTAAAAAATTCACCGAAATTCTCAGGGTTAAAAAGTTTGGAAATGACCTTGCCCACGCCCCTATTCGATTTGATCCATACTTCCAGGAACACCCTGTATTAACCAACAAGAAAAAAAAACAGAATAGATAAATAGGTACAAAGGTGGATGCTTATTTCATAAGAAATCTCTTCCAGTATACCTGCGATAGGACAATAAATAGAGAGATGTAGACAGCGTGTGAAAGAGTAAAGGAGACAAAAAAAATACATAAAATCATAAACAATTCACCTAATAAAACTAAACAATTAGTATGAGAATATACTTACATACATACAAATATAGGGTGACTGGTAATTAGTGACCGATACCTAAACACGTGATTGTACTCATGATAACAAACAACTTTTACTATGGGACAAAACCTGAATTCGCGAAAAAAAAATCTGCTGTTCAGTACCTACATTTTGACCAGTTAGGCGAACATAAACGACTGAACAGCAGATTTTATTTCGCGAATTCAGGTTTGGTCCCGTAGTAAAAGTTGTTTGTTATCATGAGTACAATCACGTGTTTAGGTATCGGTCACTAATTACCAGTCACCCTATATACATACAAACTACTAAAATAAATATCACTACATACAATGTTAATAATTATAACAATAATCAACATCAATGTAATAAGAAAGAAAATAGGTAACATATTTATAATATTCCAGTATTTTTTCGCCCCCCTATTATATGACACGTAAAACATCTGGTGGAATATGGGTGTACTGTATTCTCTGCCAACCCTATCGGGGAGAACAGGCGTGATGGTATATAGTTTTCAGACCGTTTGTGTGATGACGCTATCTGCCATGCGCAAGAGCACATCGCGTTTACGCAATATACACGCAGCAATACTGCGACGTCCAATCGGCTTACGGAACAACTTTGTTCAAACTTTTTTTTTAAAGAGTAACCGTAGAGTTTCTTGCCGGCTTTTCTCCATAAAAAACGACCAATTGGAACCGTGCACCTAGCTTCTGACGTTTCATAAGTGCCCTTGTAAGTTTATGTGAAATTAAATATTATGATTTTGATGAAACTTTAGAAACTGGTAAAAAAAGAACAATATTCGACGTCTTACGAAAGAATACTTATTTCTTAATTATGTTTTCATGTTTCATGCCGTCTCTCTCAATGTTAGACAACCCTATTCGACAAACTCCTAGAAAAAGATTCAGCCTTTTAACATAGGACCTTACAGTCCTTCGGCCGCCATATTCCTGACTTTAGAGCAAGAACATATTATGTAATTTTAGGACTTTTATCCTAGACCCAGTCTACCATAGATCGCCGCCTTACTTATAGATCTGGCTGATAATTTCAGCATTTTGGATTTTTCGTTCCCGTCTTTTTACTGGATACGCATGAAATGTAAAACTCTGGCCACATTGAGGCGAATAGCGCGCGGTATGCGGGATGCCAGTGCGCGGGTCGATTGTTTTGATGTTTAGTTTGTCACGTGACTATTCGCGCCAGTTTGAGCACCTCCATACAAGTTAGTTGACACAATTGGCGCGAAAGAATTTCACTCCCATCCCGCGCAGGATTCGCTTCAGTTTAGCCAGAACTTAAATCTGAACAATGATATAGTTTTTTTATGCTACGTGCTATCATAACCCTTAATCGACGTGATTTATGTATTACAACAGTTTTTTTTTTTTCTGACAATATTACTGATTATATCACGATTTGGTTTATAAACTTACGAGCAATCCCGCCATATACATGACGTAAATATTACCACATGACACAGAATATGGAAGAAATATCACAAAAATGTTTAGGAGAATGCGTTTACTGTGCAGCCAATAAAGCTAAGTTTAAAACGACACAGACAAGGAATGAGTTTGTTTTATCTACATAGAATGTAGAATCAAACTTAATCCCACTGGTTCATCATTATTATCATATCTTATCATAATTACTATTACACACATAATAATCGCAGCCATTAGCTCAAAAATTCTTAAAAATCGTCAATCTTACTGAATTACATTCCCGTCTTTAGGCTGAAAATCACGAACAGCTCAATCATAATTATTGACACAGTCTATCCTGATAGGTATCACTACACCTCATCATAAATGTCACTCATTAATATAAAAGCGTACAGTTGCACTACATCCCGCCTTTACCAACGAAACAATAACAATATCGGTAATATCAAAGAATCTTCAATTAATCACCATAATATTTTTATGATTAATTGATGATTTTTTCTTAATCTCAATCCCCTTTAAAAACAAAACAATAATATTATTATTATTTTGTTTTTAAAGGGGATTGAAGATTCCTAAGGAACCTGACATGCTTACCATTCCGTCATTTTGTTTTTCTTTTTTCAAAATGGCGGGTTTGGTCTTATTACTTATGTTTTCTGTTTGAATTGATGTCAGCTATCGATTTATATAGAAAACATGCGTGGCCGCCATTTTGAAAAAAAAAACTAAATGGCGGAATCAAAATGGTGGGTATGCCACGGATCTTCAAAGTCCTTTATTTTCTAAGGTTCCTAAAACCGAACTAAGCTGGTATTTCTAAAAATCTCACAGTTGTAAACCAAGCTGAGATTTTAAATTTGAGTAGATTACTTAGGTGTTCTGTACTGCAATGAAATTATTGTCTAAATCTAACTATAGGAATTACCGAACTATGCCACATATGTTTAATAATAGTTGCTTTCTGTAGTGTAAAATATGAATGATTGATTGCATTTAAACTGCTAAATAGTTGTTTTGGAATGATACTAGTTATTTTAAACACAAAATGAAATTTTCACTAAAAACCATTCCTATCTTTAGAAGAAGCACTCCAGGTGAATTATAATAGCTTATTTGTCTTAACTACACAGTCTCTTCTTGGCTTTACAACAAACATATTTGTCTGTAGACTGGGCCTTATTCATTTTCAGGCGATGATTACTATTCCAGGGTTAAAAAATATCTAGGTACCAGAGGCGAAGGGTGAATTTATGACAGAGGTAAGTCGGAGCAAGAAAAAAATGTCATTAAACCGTTTCATTATATTTCAATGATGAATTGACTATATATAGTGATTGTGTTCTGAATTTTCGAAGGGAAGCCGGTGAGAATCAAGTTGTATGGTAGCTTCGCCACTGCTAGGTACATTAGAATAAGATCAGTCATTTTTATTTTCACAGCGTTCTATGCGCCACGTAGGACTAGTAAAAAAATGATCTGGCCAAGATGCCTACAAAATAGCGCTCATAGTGCTATCAACTGGAAATGACATTATTCCAAGGTAACTTGTGTGCTCATACTTTTATTATAAACATCCACATCACAGAAAATTTCTAAAGAAGTTTCTTATTCCCTAAGATACAAAATGATGATAATATTTACAACTCATTTAATAGTACACCTTATTACTAAATGTGTACGATTGAAATTAACATAAGCATGCAGTTCCGTCTAGGCTGGGTACTAATTTCTATACAAGAGCTTAATATTCAAACTACTATCAAGGCTGGGCCCAGTGGCATATCCCAAGTCATTTATGACATAATTTCGAGTTAGTGGCCCATAAAGCGTGTTCCAAAAACCACCCAAGATTAAGATATGACCCCTAATGTACTGCTCCTTAGAGGCTAAAGTGGTCAGCATAAATCAACATATGACCTGAAGGCAGGATTCGCCACTGGGTGGGTCTTTCCAAATACAGTACTTTGCAAACACTTTACACGAACGAAGAGTACGATTACACTTGACGCTTCTCAAACGCACTAATTTTAGTATTCGTCAGCGACCCGAGCCGATCGTGCACGCATATACTTGAAACATTACAACATGACACGATATTAATCAAAATCGGTCTCAGAATTGAAACGCCTTCGTCATTGAGGCTTTAACATATTCAGAGCATTTCCCCGATACGCGTAGGCTTTAAATTCTCCAATTTTTTCCCCATCTTTGTACAGATACTGTCTGAAACACGTGTCGCAGAAGAAGGCAGGGTTGAAAGGAACCCTACTGCATCCCACCACGATCCATTTGGCGGAGAATTCGGCGCAAGTTGTGCAGTAAACTGTTTGGTTCTGAGCTATGGCGGTGGAACATGGGTAGTTGTTGAGCCGTAAGGGATCCGTCGGGTTGAGGAGACGTATTTCGGAGAATAGGAATACGTGCTCGCAGCTGCCTTGGTGGACGTAGACCTGGGGAGAGAACACGTCATTGTCAAATACCAGAAAAATAGTATCAAAAAAAAAGTTTTTGGGAGAACCCTTAATGGGGTATCAATAGAATTATGTTAAAGGAATGATGCTCCACCTTCTCCTATCACTTTACTGCGATCACAATTACGTTAGCCACGGTTCTTAAAAAAAAATGTATCCGAGCAATTTGTGGTGCTCACTTTTTAGACAGCTGTAAGCCACTTTTTCAAAAACTTAACATTCTACCTTTGCCCTGTTTATATATCTTTGAAATATGTATTTTTGTTAAGAGGAACTACAATTTATTTGAAACGAGCACGGACAGGCCAAATAGCCGAACACGGCATAAATATAGACTTCGGCTGCCACCAATAAAACTAAAATTATTTAAGAAAAATGTATATTGCATGTCGATTATTATCTACAATCATTTACCAAAAGGTTTGCAAGACTTACCACTGACAATGTTTAAAAAAATACTTTTCAAACTATTGCTATTTAAAAGATATTATACCATTAAGGACTACTTAGAAGACAATTCAATAGAAGCTGCAATTTGTAAGATAGATTAATTGACATCGCTGATTGTGAATACATTTGCACGCCATGTCATGGCAGGATATGCTGAAACAAATTCACTGTAACACCCTATGTACCGTATTCTAGCAAATAAATATTTTGATTTGATTTGATTTGATTTAAACAAGGGGAAATGGGCATGCATTATAGGTACAAGCTGGCAGAAACATCAACGTGCACAACTATGAATTCATCACATGATTCTAGAACCTCTAGTAAAAACATGCAATACCTACGCGGTGAAAATGTACTGAACAGCAAATTTTTTTTTTAATAACCAACGAAAAATTTCAGCACCACTGGTTCACACTCATGTACTGAATAAAAATGACCATATTGCCTTGGAAGATGGGTAGGCCTTTGGTGTGGGATGCAACGTGCGTCGACACCCTTGCGCCATCCCATCTTTCATGTACGTTGAGCTGTGCTGGGGCGACTGCTGCAGGTGCGGAAAACCTCAAACGGCGCAAATACTCCAATCTCTTTGGAACTTATTTGTTTGAGCCGTTTGGGGTTGCAACACTAGGGCCATGGGGCCCGAGTGCCCACTTAGTATTTCGAGACATCGCCAAGCGGTTGGTCGACTCTTCACGTGACCAGAGGGCTGGCCTATTTTTTGGCCAAAGAATCAGCATCGCCATACAACGTGGCAATGCTGCCAGACTTTTGGGCACGTCTCCTGTTGACAGCGATGCGGACGAATTTTTAGATGCCCTGTGATTATTTCCCCTCCTTTTTATATACTTGTACATATTTTATGTAAAATGTACTGAATCCATAGTAACAGGGTACGCGGCGATGTCCTGCCAGCCTATGTACCGCTACCTCACCCTACAGGTGTGTTGTTTGACTTACATCTGGATAACCCAGTTTCACCACCAGGTCTTCTAATCTGACAGCACACATGTCCTTCTTCGGGAACACTCCGAGACCCTTCCTTCGCGCCCAGTCTCGGATGGGTTCGCTGTAGTCCACGCAACCTTCCCGCGTGTCCACGTAGAACACGTTGTTTATAAACAGAAAGCCAGAGGGGAAGATCTCCTGGAATGAAAGAGTTGAAGGGCGATGAAGAATGAAAAGAAGGTAAAGGAAGGGTAAGTAAAAGACACGATTTTTTTTTATCTAAGCATTTAGGTACACATAATCATCGGATTTTATTTTTGTATTTATTTTATTTTATTTACGTATTTAAGGATTATTACCAACGAGATACATTAGATTTATCTTTAACCATAATAAAACATGTATAATATACATTGGCCCCGATTCTGTTGTTCACAAACTAAACTAAATTTAAGTTTACTGCGTCTTTTTCTTTCTATTTCAATAGGAAAAGGACAGAAGATAAATATTAGTTTAGTCCTCTCAAATTAGTCAGCGCCTGACGTAAATTGACGTATTTTTAGTAGCCAATTTTTGAATCACGTCTAAACTTGTCTATGGATTATCTAATTTGACGGGACTAAACCAATATTTATCTTCTGTCCTTTTCATGATGAAATCGAAAGAAAAAGATGCACTGAACTTAAATTTAATTTAGTTTGTGAACAACAGAATCGGGGCCATTATCCTGTAATGCATACTAAATTATAGGCAACAACAGCTTCACAAATAAAGATACTGCAACCCATGAAGACGCGCCCCACTCTTCTTCCGAATCGTTAGTGTTTATCGCTAGTTAATTCCATTAACTTGTAACATCGCCTTGGATGATTCTGTAAAGATGTTATAATTTTGGTTGCAATAAATAAATAAATAAATAATTAGTGTTTTAGTTCTTTCGATACACTCTAATTACCCACTATTAATAATTCGTGTCTATTTACAAAACTAAAACACTATCGGAATGTTGCACACTTCTGCTGTAAGCATTAGGAAAAAGAGTGGGACGCGTCTTCGTGGATTGCACTATCTATATCAGTTGATCTAGGGATGTTACACAGTGTTACATACACAATAGTTTGAGGCACACAGCCTACCTTAGCCTTAGTATTGGGCAACATATCGGGATGGTTGGACACGTCCACTCGCATGTCGAAGTCGTTGTGGCAAACGAAGCGATCTCGAAGATCAGACAGTTTGTTCCGGCCGGTCAGCACTATGTCGCAGCAGAATACCGAATGGCGGGTGCGGGTCTGCAGGGTCACAGATAAGAGTAACATAACATCAGACAATTCATAGCATTTATTTCAATGAAACCAATTACTCGCGCACCAAGGATGAGATTCTCAGATCATCAGAGATAATATATTGGCCCCGATTCTCTTGTTCACAAACTAAACTAAATTTAAGTTCAGAGCATGTTTTTCTTTCTATTTCATTAAGAAAAGGACAGAAGATAAATATTAGTTTAGTCCTATCAAATTAGTCAGCGCCTGACGTAAGTTGACGTATTTTTAGTAGCCAATTTTTTAATCACGTCTAAACTTGTCTATGGATTATCTAATTTGACAGGACTGAACTAATATTTAAATTCTGTCCTTTTCATAATGAAGTAGAAAGAAAAAGATGCACTGAACTTAAATTAAATTTAGTTTGTGAACAACAGAATCAGGGTCATTATCAAGATGCTTCTACTACTTACAACAGTTACTTTTTATAAATTTTATATCTAGCCTATTACAGTGTCCCACAGCTGGGCAAAGGCCTCTCCTTTGATAATATAAAATTAGGTAACTAAAAACTAATTAGGCACAATTTGTACCTTGTAAATTGGTAAGTAAGTAGGTACATACCTACCTCATCGATAGAATGGTACGTAGGTAGGTTGATATATGAAGAATAGCATAGTGGACACTTACTTTAAACATTTACTATGGTAGGGTAGGTTTAATTGTTCAATCACATTAATTTAAGGACAATTGCGCTAATAATTATAGGTTGGTATAATGTATTGCGCGGCCGATCTTTTATAACATTCTAGATTTGGTCGGGTTACCACGCATTCATAATTTTTTTCGATTATCACGTTAATTAATTAGTGTACAAGTCTGAAATTTCACAGGTATACAATTGAACTGTATATCTAATTATTTGTATGTAAGTTTATTTGACTAACTATTTACACTAGAAACTAAATTAAAAGACTAAATTACTATAAAAATAAATACAAAAAAAAAAAACAAAGGACACTTAGGCGTCGAAGTACTCGTCCGCATCACTGTCATCCGGAAAAGTGCCCAGAAGACTGGCAGCATTGCCACGTTGAATGGCAATGCTAATTCTTTGGCCAAAGAAAGACCCAGCCCTCTGGTCACGTGAAGTGTAATTATTGATATAAGATTCAGTTACGACTACTACAGGAAACTCGGTCAATCGGTCGTCAAATAACTCAGCTGCGCGCCGTGGCCGGAACAAATTGAAGTTTCATCATAACTTTTTACTTAGGTACGTATATGATACTAATGAAACTTCAGTACCATTTATAGACAATAATTACCTACACAATGTGTAACACAATTAACGCAAAACCTGATACACCCCAATTAGAGTATTTAGTTTATATTTTTATAAAGCTAACTATTATTTATTATTAAGAAAATCGTGTTACTCCTAGAATAACTTTATGCAATCCTGAAATCGCGAAAAAAAAATCATCTCTTCCCTACATTTTGACGAGTTAAGCGAACACAAATGTAGGGAACAGCTGATTTTTTTTTTCGCGATTTCAGGATTGGTCCCATAGTAAAAGTTGTTCATAATGATGAGTACAATGACCCCTTAAGATGGTGTGCGTTATTTACGTTACAGCTTGTAGATTAGCCAGATGTCCTGTACAAAAATTATAATCATCCGTTTAGTCAATTCCGAGAGCAGCAATCGTGCAAACGTTACTGCAGCAGGATTTTAAATATCTTCGCAACCATAGTAAAATACAAATACAAATTAACTTGTAACATTTATTTCAATTTGATATCTAATTATTCAGATAACATTTAGAAAACAAAACCCATTATAAAACAAAAGATCTGGCTGCAGTAATGTTACTCCTCCGTGGTCAAAATACGGTCTGGAGGGCTTTTACTTACAAATCTATCCTTGGGCTGGCTGTAAGTATAGGGTCTGTAGACCCTCACTCGGTACAGCATATCCTTTCCTGGCTCTAGGCCTATATCAAGGTCAACGTCAGTCGGCTTCTGGGGTGTCGTGTGATATGCCTGCAAGAGGACAAACATAGTTACAGCTCGCAATACGGTACAGTACAGCGACATAAGTGGGATTGAAAATAAAACTTTGAACATTCATTATTTCGTATTACAATTTTTTTTTAAGTTGCCTACGCTGTCCCACTATTGAGCAGCAAAAGCCTTCCCAAATCCTTCCAGGTATCCTTTTCTAGAACCACCTCGATCCAACCCGATGTTGTCTCGACACCCTCTTCCTGGGTCGGCATCGGCGGCGCTGTCCCTCGTCAGGCTTGGTTGCCCAGCGGTCACTGTGCATGCCGCTGACGTGACCCTCTCAATTCCAATTCAGCTAGGCAGCCTTTTTGCGTACGTTTAGGATCCATTTTAGAGCGTATTAAAACATGGGTGCTACGATTATTAAAATTCAAAAATCATCAGCAAATGACAAACATATGAAATCTATTGAACACTTACTTGACATCTACATTGCCAACCGCTAAAATAATGCTCCAAATATACAGCTTACCTCTTGCGTAAACGGAAGACTCCTAACACCTCTGTACTTAAGCTTCTTAGTAAAAAGACCTTTACAGTCGGTCTCCATCCGCAGCTTGTTCTTCTTGAGGATACAGAGGTCCGGGGTTTTGCCCTCTTCGGGGGGATCGAGGTCTTCGACTATTTTCCCGGTTATTACTCCCATGACAGGGACATTGGTCTCCATCACTAATTCATTTCCTGTTTTTAATTGTTCTGGACTGTAATAATGTGTAAGCATGTCATTTTTAAAATGAATGGATTTCTAGTAAACAAACAATATGCATGACGGCACTTTTATTTTGTAAATGTAACTGGTTTTAAAATTTCTAGTGTTACTAAAAATATGCAGTTAACTGTAGTTTTGTTAATCAAACAGCTTTATTGTAATGTTTAAATGTAAACTGTTTTTTAATGTTAAATCAAATTATTTCCCTTTATAATTTTTAAAGGGAAATGATTTGATTTTGTGTGTTTGTTATGCTTTCACGCTGAAACGGCTGCCTTTCAGGCGTTTTAGATCAAATTTGGCACATACCTAGTCATGACCTGGAGGACACAGGCTACTTTGCATCCTGGCTTGCAGACAAAGTTTTGGTCAACAGATAGTAAATATGACATTATGAGAAAACATTATGTTAACAGTGCAGATACTTAGTGGTTACTGTCTTCTGCGTCTGCCATATTCCATGTGATTTTTTTTATTATTCTTTTTTTGCACTAAATATAATCTCCATTTCATTCTCGATGTGTTGATAGAAACAAGCTGAACAAATTCTATATGTGTTTTGACCCTTAGGAAAAATTTGCATGTGCCGAAATGCACATATTTAGTGCAAAAAACGAAAAACAAAAAGTCACATGGAATTTGGCAGGCATAGCCACAATGTCAATATTTCACTTACAGAATATGGTTGAGTAAAAATTCTGACTCACCTGCAATAATCTTCCAGTTGTTGAAACTCATGATCAGTCAAGCCACAACCGACAAACTCTCTAATTTTATTTGAAAAGTAATCTTTCAAGTTACAACTGTCTTGTGGCTTCCCGTGTATGGGCAGGTACTCAAACACCTTCGGCAAATTCTTTGTTATTATTGGTGCTGTTACCAAAGAACCCTTAGCTTTGTACAATTGGGGCCCGGTGTCATCAGCATACAGCCGAATGTAACTTTTCTGGCCAATGGACGGCATCACACGTTCTTCGAAAATGGTTCTTGTTCGTCCTGGATCATGTGTAATTACATTTTCTGGTAATCCATTTTCTTGAATAGCTTTATCAATTTTTGGATCAGTATTATCAGCTATATGAATGCCACCTTGCGATTCTATTTGATCATTTACAACTGTACTTTCATTTACATCCCCGTCCTCCCCTGAAGCAATATCAGGAGAAGGGTCTTCAACTACTGTAATTTCTTTTTTCACTCCATCAGTGTCCGACTCCATCATTTCAACAATAACTTCATGTATAACATATTTATTCTCAGTGTCATCAGCTGAAAACATTTTTAATAAAATGATAATTTTTTGATCCTGTCCTCAAAACCATGGGTTATGAATGAGAATGACAAACAAGCAACCATAGATTTTGTTACTATAGGTACAAGGTGGGTAAAAAGTCGTGGATCAAACGAAAAAAAACGATAGTCAGAGTTATTTGCATTAAAAAATTTAAAAAAAAAAAAAAAACAAAAGAAAAATTAAAAAGTATCATCACTACAAAAGTGCTTTTACGACTGTGGGTACCATGATTTATCAGTAGGTATTGGCACTTTTTTCAATATCTTTTAGATCTCACGAAAAATTAGTTGTAACTTTAGAACCTTACTGTAAACACTCAAATTGTCATACTTAACATTGAAGGAGATTTTTTTTACTGCAAATAACCCCAACTGTCTCCCTGTTTCATTTGATCCACGATTTTTTGCCCACCTGTATAAACAGAAACAGGGGCTTGGATAATAGATAGAGTTCGACAGAAGTCAGCCGAAAGCCATGCAATTACGGTATGAAGATGAAATACCTTGTGCCTCAGACCCCTCCTCATCGTTCTCCTCGGGTATTAATATTATACCTGATAATGTAGTGTCACTACTCTCCTCGTCCATGATTTCGGTGCATACCGACGCCGGCAAATCTTCCGCAGACATTTTCTGTTTACAAGTTCACATGCCTTCTCTAAAATGTGTAGAAGCTGTCGATATCCTGTCAAAATATTTCGGGAATTTGGACTCGTTTTCTTGAAATAATTAGATTTCAACGACAATTTGACACAGTAAGGCCGAAATCGCTATTCGATAGAATCTTTCAACGATCGAGTTTATTATCCGACAAGTCTAAATACTGGATTTGCGTTGAGTTATGAAAAGCCATTTCGCTTATTAACTCGAGTTCGTTTATAAACATTACACAAAGTAGAAATAATCAAGCTTTGATAAAATTAGAATCGCTCACAGCCTTAGACTATAGAAATCATATGGACCTGAAATGTTTGACTATAGAAAAACACAGTTATACAAATAAGAGGCTTATCGACGCCAAAATCATAAAAATATTAACATCCCTTTTTAACTTTCTTAATTTTGCATATTATGTGAAAAAGGTTAACAGTGTTTTTGACAGTGACTATAATGCGCGTCACTAAAATACATATTTGCGGCCAGTCGCCATTTTATCCTCTCACTGTTTGGTACCAAAGTTGGGTACGTCAACTGTCAAATGCTCTTGAGGTGTGGATATAATTTGTGAATTTTGGAGTAATTTGCTGTGTTATTGTGTTTGAACTCGGTTCTATAGTGGAAGTCGTCAGTAGCAAGATGCCCAATTGCAATATAATCGGATGTGGCATCAAAAGAAGCAGAAATCACCCAAAAGCAACCAGCACCAGTATGTGCACTTAATTTCAGCTGAAATATCATTAGATTTAGAGGATAAACAAAAGATTCTGCATTCGTTGAAGAGTTTCAACAGCAAAGCATTCATATTTTCCCTTTTCTCTCTATTTTCAAGTTGTATTTCATGAAATCATTTTCTTGTTATTGAAGGGATAGAGTAGTGCATTTGACATATTTATATTTATCGATAATGCTATTTTATGGTTCTATATTGGTTGGAAACAATCGTTGTTGATTATTTAGAGATGTCAACAAAAACAATTCATATTTTGTTCTCTTCACTTTGAAGAATCATCAACCGGACACTGAATAAAGTAATTGAGACTGAGTGGGAGATATCTCTCGCATGTCTTCAATATCTATTAAAGCTTACTTTTATTTTATTTGATTTCAGATTTATTAAGAGAATTAAAGGACAAATGTCAAAAACAGCCCAAGAAGATTAAGAGACTTAATGAGAAATTTTGAATACAGACGAAAATATTATGGGAAAAAATCTCCTGAAAGAATATCACATCGAAATTATCTGATCAAAATTGTATACTTCAGAAATTAATGAGATTGATTTGTTCATTGTTGATTTTTCCTGTTTGAATATAATTATATACTTAATTATAATTTATTGTATACTTTTAATTAAAGCCGACTATCATCTGCATGTTAGAAAAGGTAGGTGTTGGAAACTTAACACCTAAATTTCAAAAATATTAATTATGTTAGTTCCGTCATTATATCCCGTGAAATTCAAATTTTCATACATTTTTTCCAAATTGCAGTTCTGTGTAAGGTCGTTTGTTGTTCGTAATGTGATACGCGACAATTTTTTTATTATTATCAATTATCATCAGCGGCCCATTGACGGTAACACTTCTTATGGCTTAACTGTGAAAGAAGGACGAACCTACAAATAACTTAAATGAAAGATCTAAGTTAGAAAACTGGGGGTATTTTTATACCCGTAGATATTGTACAGTGAGTCCGTGACACTAAGAAAACATTCCCACAATCTTTTATCGATGTTATTTTATAGAAATATCGATTAGGGGCTGCTCTATTAGCCGCCATTTTATCCTCTCAGTAAAGTGTAGTTATGCACGTTTTTCTTGTAGGTATGCCAGGTCCATGTGATTGGTACGTCGGTGCACCAGTGTCATGCTGTCATGTGTGAATGTGTCATCAGAGTCATGTCACTTATTTCAATAATTCTATACCTGTCACAACAAATGCCGATTGTTTTTATTTAATTTAATATAAATAAAACATTTCACAAGATGCTTACTTTATGGAACTTGTTTGAGGCATCATTGCTTTGCTTGAATGCAGTCTGCGTCTTGCACGAAGAAAGATTCATGCAAAAGAGTAAGTTCGCAACTTAACCTATTTTCATAATTAGTTCGTAAACTGAACCCAAACCTTGCTATTTTATTTACTTTGTTTTAGTGGGTTGGGGATCCAACAATCAGAACCAAGGATTTGAAGATCAATCAACAGTCAAGTTCCAAATTTTAAACTTGGTCAGATCTATTAGGACAGTCACCAGAAGTAAGTGCATAAAACATTTAAATTGCGAAAATACAGCCTTTTTCACTCTTGACTTGTAATTGTAACACAGCTCTCTTAAAATATTTTTCATTGTTATTGGTATTTTTAGTTGTATAAATGTAATGTGTCTAGTATAACAAGCAATTTTTTTTATTATTTTTCACTAAAAACCTTTTTGTTTCAGTTCCATTGATCATATTGAATATACTTACGATAATATTTAAATTATTACTGGGATAAAAGGAGAGTATCAATATTTAGGTTTATAGGAAGAAAACTATTTACCAGCAATGCAGCAAGCTACTCTAAGGAAACTAATTCAGATAATCACGCAAGGAGGTGCAAGTTAATAAGTTTTGTCACTTTTCTTTGTCTAAACTCATTATAAAATAATAGTTTATTTAAAACCAATTTGTCAAGTTAAAATATTATTATTTGTACAAGTTTGTGAAGATGTTTGAAATGCAGGAAGCATTTCAAACATCTTCACAAACTTGAACAAATTTCCAAACAAAATATTGTAAATCATTGCAATATAATTTTTTTATGCTGTACATTAACCTGAATTTATTTTATTTCCTATGTAATGTAATCATAAAAGTAACATTAAACTGTAATGTTTGAAATTTAATATAGATATTTTCTACTTTAGAGTGAATTTTGCACAATACAATAATAGTAGCTCTCAACATAATAAATTCCTATTTACATAATTGGTTTCAATGTGTAGATGTTAATAATGTGAAGTCTTCCAAGCTACCAGTTCAGTTCGGTGTACCGCAAGGCTCAATACTGGGTCCATTCTTGTTCTTAGTATATATCAATGATTTACCATTCTACAAAGGGCATCTGTGATGTTGCACTTTTTGCAGATGATAACTCTCTTATTTTTAAAGTAGACAGGAATAGACAAGATTTTGACGACGTAAACAGTGCTCTCAATATTTACGAATTGGTTTACGTGAAATAACCTAGTTCTCAATGCCAAGAAAAGGAAATGTGTAAAGTTCACCTTACCAAATGTTGGAAATCTCGGCCATCATCTTAGATAAAGAAGTGCTTGAAACTGGGCTCATAAATCAAGCCTAGTAGGAAGGCTCAGTTTGGCTGCCTACGCCGTCAGGAAAGTAAGACAATACACTAATGTTGGTACAGCTTGTTTAATTATTTTCACAGGATTACGTTCTACAGACACTACAGTATTCTAATGTGGGGCAAAGCCACATTGATATACCTACAAAATATATTTGTATAATTTGTCCTTCAAAAACGAGCTGTTCAAGTAATTTACCAGCTAGGTGCCAAAGTTTCTCTAAGACGTTTTTTTTGTAATTCCCTGGCACTACCTACCTACTGATTTTGCTGACCAAAGACATTAAATTATTTACATACTTTTGCTGACAAATAATAACGAAATGAACAAACTGAATTTGACGCCAATGTGTGAACTAGCAACTGTGAACACTGTTTGGGGAGTTCGCCAATTTGGTGATTTTGGCCCAAAATCCTTTGATGTGTGCACGAAAAACTGACAATTCGGTTGACCGGCCAGCGCTGGCGCCAAGCACAGAACACTATTACTCCTGCGCCAAGCGCCAACTACTTACCGGAAATGCGCCAAGTAGCCCTCTACACGTTGGCCCAATGTGTACAGCGGCTTTGAATTGAAGATGGTGACCTATCCACGGACCGACCGCGGCAAGCGTAGCCGCTAGCCGACATAATTAAGGCAAATAATTTAATTTAATGTTCTGTGTCTTGTAGTGTAAGGGTCATTTCACACCGAGACGCGACGCGACGCGACGATACTGGAAGAGGCCAGTGATTTCGCTACGCCGCGAGGCGTCACGAGGCGCAGCGCTGCACGGCGCAACGTATTCTGAATACGTTGTGTGTGAATGAATTCTCTCATAATGCAATGTGTACCTTTTCGTGTAGAAAATAAAGTATATTTTGAGTCACTCTTATAAAGTGTGCGCGCAGCGTCGCGTCGCGTCGCGTCTCGGTGTGAACTGACCCTTAGGCGGATCACCCACTGCAACGTTTCTGTGGTTTCACGCGACAGAGCGCGGGAAACAAAGTCAAATTCCCCGCGCGGAAGCGCGTTTTTATTAAATTTGTATTTGTAAAAAATTACGTGCGGTGGCGCGTTATCTGCGTCCCGCCGCGTGAAGCGGTGCAGTGGGTGATCCGCTTATATTACTTTGCATTACTAGTAGGTATTGCATAGAATCAAGTATTTTCTAACCGAACAGACATCTGTGCTGCTGCTGGGGAGTTTGTTGAAAACATCAATAACGTTACAAAACATAACGTTTTAGAATATCATTTTCGTAGAACGATATTATGAATATACGAATCAAATTTTGATCACAATTATAAACTGACTTGCAAATTGCAATAAACGTAAAAAAATTTGAATTTCGCGGGCTACCTGGACCATCCACTATAAGCTTATCTGCTTGTAATAAATAACGTTACAGCACAGAATACCTAATAGTACGTTACAGATTCATTTATAACGTTATTCTTCATACTTTTTCGTCTTTTTCGTAATTTTTTATGTCACACATTTATCTGGCAAAAGTGGCAACGTTGAGTATCTAAATGAATAACGTTATTATATGGTTATACTAATAACGATATATTGATAATAATGTTACTGAAGAGTATAAGATTTCGATCGGTTTGTCAGTATCGTTATAATCAAGGAATTAATTTTGTTATGTCCCTGGTGGAACGGTACAAATTATCGGTACCGGAAATACGCGTAACGTTATTTTGAATAATGTTTCATGCTAAGGTTTTAATAAGTCAAAACTTTGGATGCACAATGTCAAACAGTGGAGTAATATTCTCCCGAAAATATCGAAAAGTGGCACCTTAAGGGCCAATACTACCTCAAATGGCTTAGCATGATCCTCCGTTATGTCGAAAATACTGCAGCATTTTGAAATAAATATATGGTAAAGTTGAGGATTAATGTTAGGTCTTATGTTTGACGAAAACACGATTCCATAAAATTTTCTCGATAGAAAAAAAATCCAAAGTTACCTCCAAACCGAACAATAAACCGCTGGTATTCAAAAATACTTTAAATTAGATCATGAAACTTTGTATACTAACTGAAGCTTGTTTTACAAGGGGTGGGGGCGATCGCTATGCCGTGGCGCAAGCTAGTGCAGGTACAAACATGTAACGACATGTTTAGCTGTGGTAATAGGAGTATAAATATCGCGTAATATTAGTTGCACATGTGTAATTATACAGTATATACGAAAAATATATTAAATACATATTTGGAAACTTTGGGAATACTTACGGGAATATTAGGAATATTGTGTAAATTTACAATGGGAAAGTTCCCGTAATTTTTCAATATTTCCAGCGGCACATCACTATGGGGGACTGTCTTTTCTTTTGTAATTTTGACGTTCAAAAAGTAAGTGCTGATTCCCAGCCTACTCAAAAGATTTGAGACTCAGAAGATTTTGAGTACCTACGTAGTATTGCCAAATCGAGAACTTAGCCGAAGTCACATATACTTATAAGCTTACTTAGCTCTAAATAAGGCAAATATTTTTCGTTTCTATTATGCGGAAATCATTAAAATACCAGTGGTTTATTCGGTTATATATTTACCATGATTTCTTTGCATGGCTTGGATAAAACTAAAAGTAGAAAGTAAAGTAAAAATAAAAACTGAACACGAACTGCGAACAGCATGTGGATTTCCGCTCTATAATGTCTATACCAGATAATGTTGCTAGTATAAATCTAATTACTTGAAACTTGGGTGTATTGCTTGAGACTTCGTCAAAAGCATAAACTACATAAAGATCACAAACATTTCTATAAAACGGGTACCCAAATTAGAAGTAAAACTTAACTATTGATTTTTGACTTATGTCTATAACTATAAACTCCTTCAATTGTGTTTAAATCGATATTATAAACTAATATTTTCCAAGGATTTTTAAAATTATATATATATGCATGAAATTAATTAATAAGCGTCTGAGGAAGTGAATGGGACTAAAAAATAAGTTTTTTTTTCAGAACAATGAAGCAGCTAAATACGGGTAGTCTGTTTTTACTAGCTGGCAGCCCCAATCGATAAAATTGGCGGCCATATTTTATCAAAGACAAACAAAACGCCGGTCTTTTCCACTCTGAAGCGTCTGTTGTTTCGACGCGGAAAATTGGTAAATGATGGCAGCAAATAATTATTTCGGGTTTACTCATGGAGGAACCCAGTACGGGTAAGTTATATTGCGTATTATTGATAAAATTCATGATGTAGTAAATCGAATGAATGTACTATGAGAGAATTGTGATGGATGTGCCTTGTGCTCATGTTTGTCCTAATCAAAATGGCGTCTGAAATGTATTGATCGGGGGAATTTGATAGTGAAATTGAGTTTTTGTGTGTGTAATGTGAACTTTGTGTGATTTTAGTGCGGCAACGGCTAGCGCAGCGTATGGTGGGCAGACAGGGTACGCCGTAGCACCGGCTGCGACAGCGGCTACGTACGGCACCCAACGTGCGGCCGCTACAGGCTACGACACTGCTTATCAGGCGGCAGCGGCCACGCAAGGTGCGTAAAACCCGCTAAATATTACGAAAATGATGTCAATACACAATTTGTTTACAAAATAAACATCCGTAGGAACGTAAATTTCACTTATCTCCGTAACGACACCAGTTTCCGTAAAATCGATATCACCGCGACATGATTTGCATAATTGAATTATTGAAGAATTGTTACTGAAGATGACAAAATGTCTGGGCAGTGCATTATTGCTTCTAACAAACAGTTTCCTGTCAGTGACCTGTGATTCAGCCACAGATAACTGTACCTACCTATCTCTCTTTGGTTGGCCGACTAAGCTCAATAAAGAAGCTTGTATCACAATGATCTAGATTGCTTCATCAGGTGAATTAAATTGTTTTAAGGTTATATTTTGTGATTTCTGTCAGTAAGCTAGGTACTGTAATTACAGATCCTGCATTAAAAACATTTTAATTATGCAAGTTCAACTTAAACACGACTCAATCATAATCTTGCATTTAAATGATACGCAAAATGTTAACTGTGACTAACTGTTGATTTAAAAAAAAATCACTAGAGATAGTAAACATTCAGTACTGACCATAAGGGTCTAATCATCTGTCAAATTACATGTTGTTAAATTACCTTTATATTATCATATTTTTCTTCATTCCACTGTGAATTAACATCCAGGTAGTCATCTGCCTGCCTTTATTCCAATTAGTTTAGGGTTGGCATAGCAGTAGCCCAGCTGCGTCTTTCACCCGTATCATGCGTATCTTTGCCTTCCTCATTCATACTCAAAACTTTCCTTGCAACATATCCATAATTCCTTCTCATTACATGCCCAAATACTTTTATCGTGGCCAATAGAATAGTGATCATTGCCCTTTCCATAATATCTCTCCATAGGAACCCAAACAATAAACTGCATAGTTTAAATAAAGAATGCTAGAAAATGTAAATCGGTCACTGACCACCTTTGCCATGCTAAAGTGATTTGGGTATAGATGATTTCCTCTCAGCTATTTGGCCAGCTTTGCAACTAGATTTCCCCTCATTTTCATTCAAATCTTTATATATCTTAAGTCTTCCTCTCCCTCTATACATATTCATACCTCATTCACATGTTTCATTTGCTCTTACATACTCATTTCTTCTATCGATTCACATAACAAAATCATCACATCTGCTAATAACCCGTAACTCATGACATGATACTAGTACTGGTAACAGGTGTGGTTTTACCAGCAGCGGCTCACGCGCACGCACACGCGGCTGCAGCGGCAGCGTCTGCTTACGACGCTAGCAAGTCTGCGTATTACCAGCAGGCCGCCGCGGCTTACCCAGCTGCGGCCCCGCCACAGCCACAGCCGACCTACGACGCTACTGCCGCCAAACCAGCATACTCCACACCTGCTACTTACGCTCAGGTGAGTTGTCAATTTAATGTGTTGTGAGTGTTGTGACAAAAGTTTTACAGTCAGGGAAATGTATTGCTCAGCTGTTTGACAAACTTGGCGAAACTGATGTGTTGCAGTCTACATTATAATTGAAAAAGAGTGACAATTTAAGTTGATACTCTATTTGCTAAACAATCTGTTTTTCTGACTGTACAGTCATGAGCACAAATACCTTAAAATTAAGCAATTTTCTCCTTAAGTATTAAAAGAAATTTTATGGTGTCATGAAAAGTATTCTCGAAACTACACTATTACGAAATTAGTCTCAATGTTCAATCGTTATTTCATGAGAAAATCGCTCTTGAATGTTGTATTGGTGTAAGGTTTTTATGCTCGTGACTGATATTTTTTCTTGTCTACTTTTTCATCTGTGCAGACCACCAAACTGATAATTTACAAGTCCCAAATATAATTTATGCCAATTTCATTGTACAATCAACTGGGATTAGACGAGCCAGAATCACTGATGGTCTGCAAGTGATAGTTATTGTTCCAAAGCTTGTAGCAGTAGTAGTTATTTGTGATACTTTTATATCTCCAGTCCACCAGTCCTTGAAAATTGGTCTCAATTATGATTCAAAATTTTTAGGATTCTGTAGCTGTTTCATTAAACATTTTGTGAAAAATGTTCTTATTTGACTGTGCAAGTAACTGTGTTGCATGTATTTTATTTTTCGTGAAATACTCATACTGATTATAATGACTATGGAATTCTTCTACCTTATGCATGGTATGACACACGGTGGTGTATTTTATTTTCAAAGCATGTCCTGTGTCTCGCTGTTAAAGCCTCTGTTCCTTTCAAATATCTTGTCATTCTTCTTCTCAATTTGGGAAATTTCTGACCATGTCTGTCCCGAAAACACATCCACTCATCCAGATGGTCACGCCACATACGCCGCGCTCGATCACAGCGGAAATACCCTACAGGCGTCCAGTGAGTTACAATCATCATTTTATAATGTGGTTGACTAACCATTAGCCTAGCCTTCTCAAAACTATTTTCGGGTATAAACCACCTCAATAATACCTGAATTGAGCAACCCAGTTACTGAGGGATATTGGCATTATAAGGTTAGACTGATTGTTAGAGTGGGGCTTCTAACTGCCCATACGTGTTATATGTATGTGTATGGTAACTGGAACTAATGTAATGAATGGTCTCCCGTCTCCTTCCTGCTCTCCTAATGGACAAATACATCACAGACAAAATATGGCTTTACTAAGCTAGTGTTGCTAAAACTGTCAATAGCCTGCCCAAACTAGCTACCAAAAACTTGCTTCACTTTTTAATCATTGTAGTGAATTAAGCACTAGCTAATTAGTACTTAGTCCTCAATAGTTCCAATACAATCATTTAGGTCAATCTCTTTTATTAGCTTGTATAGTGTTCCACAAAAGAAAGAAAACAGTAATAAAACTAAGGTCAATGTAGGTGAGACTATAACACCTGTTAAAATTGGAAGCTTAACATTGATTTTAAGACATTATAATATTTAGTCGGAAAATTTCGCTTTTTACATATTATTCAGTCCAGCAGATTTATTTTACAGTTCAAACTACTGAATTTGTTCATCTAGAAGTCATCAATTCTGTCCTGAAAAATGTTTATTTATATTGGATGCTCGCCAGTTTACATCAACCAATTAAGTGGGAGCTCCTGTTCCTCCAATATTTTAGTAGTTACATACCTACTTCATATTACAGAATTTTCTAGATTTCATCACAGTATAGGTTTACATTTTTAACTACATTTTTATTCTTAGAACTTTTTGTTTCTTATTTCATCTATTTATTCATTCACTCAATGCTTTATATTAAAATACCTCTTATAAAAGTCGAATCTAATCTAAGTTAATGTTATTGTTACCAGGCCAAACCAAACTAATGTTTGGTCAAAGCAGAAATGTGTTTCAGCGTTCAGAACACAGTTGCGGCGCGAATCAATTAAGTATTATTGTCGATTGATGTGATGAAGCCATACATCACCAGACAAGTCTAATGTGTCTTGTTATGCCAATCGATAGGCAAGACAATGAAATTAACTTATCAAAATACTTCTTACCTACGTACCAATTGAGATTAAAAGTCCACAAGAACATTATAAGGGAAAGATTGCACTTATTCTGGCAGAACAGAATAAGTGCAATCTTTAAAAAAAAAATAGTTACAATCCTTTTTTCTTGATTATAATGACAATTATTATGTAAAGGAATGTATTGAAAACTTCTTTGATAACATATGTAACTACAAGTACTAATATCATGTTTATTAACAACATGCTTCAACATTAAAATATTATCACTCAAAACTTGGTGCTTTTTTCTCATCATTACATATTGTGCACTTATCCGGTTCTGCCAGAATACCCTGGATAATGTCCTTAATATGTTAGGAATTTTCATTTAGAAAGTTGAGGGATCAAAATTAACCCACGTCCTACAGTAAACAAGTATGTCAAAAAAAAAAAAGATAAAATTGGGTATAAAAAGATGTCAAACTTCCAAAATCCATCCTTACAGTAACATTAAAAAAATGCTATTAAAATAACTAATTGTTTGGACATTGAATTAGTGAGAATTTATATTTTGATTGTTTGATTATTAGCATTGTTAAATAGAATAGACTAAGTTAAATTCCAACTGTACATATTGTTTTTTTTTATCGATTTTAATCATTAATAAAAGAAAAAGACAATAACAGTATGTAGAGTTGGAATTTACCATAGTCACTCTATCTTAGCCTACTCTATTCTATACATTGATATATATGTTACACTAGATCAGGGATCCCCAAACTATTTTGGACAAGTGACCCCTTTTCCAAAATGAACTGTTACCTCAGACCCCCATGGCCAAATTACCTACTTTTAAGATCAACCCCGTCGACCCCCAAAATCAGTTATGTCGACCCCTAGGAAACCGATATCGACCACTTTGCGAATCCCTGCACTAGATTATTAAGGCCAGGATATTCGAGCGCAGTAGGCATTTAGCGTTACCCCCCTCCTCGCGTGGCAAGTCCCGCGAACGCGTAGTTCAAATGAACTCGCTGACCCCGCTGTTCAAAAATTTTGCGTCACAGTTTAAAATTGTAACAGTAGGAACAGTTAACTTTGTTTTACGGAATTCATGTTAATATTTCGAGTGTTTAGTTTTTAGGGAAATATAAGTATACTTATCAACATAAATCACTTTATTACCTACCAACAATTGTTTCTTTTTTAATTGTTACCTCTTTTCTTTCATGACTGTTACAGCGCTTCCTTACGATCCAGTTTTTAGAATGTTTGTCTGATAATAAACTACTAGAAGGATTTTGACAGGAGTTTATATTCCGTAGCTTTAGTTTTCACCTACCACATGTATGTTTTATAACTAATTTATAATCCACGCGTACGAAGTCGCGGGCATAAGCTAGTTATTTATTATTAGTTACATACTTACTTACTTACTTTGGATTAAATAAATTCTGATAAAACTCATTACAATATAATACACAGGACAATAAATTATTTATTAGAAATAAGAAATACTTTTTAAAATATATAATAATAACTTAATAATTTACTCAAAAAATAATAAAAAATCATAAATATTAATCGCGAGCGTGCTTGGACCTGGTTGCTGCAAATCAGCGGGGTAATTGCGTAACACACTATTAGTAGCAATGGGTTTCATTTTGACAGATCAACAACGTTCATTGCGTGTTTTACATTGTTGAGCAGACACATTTTTCGAACATATGAAGCAATGGATTAGCAATATGCTTCAAAATTATTCAAATTGAGATCGATAGTGTGTTTCGCAATTAGGGTGCTGGTTGAGGCAGAGAGTGTGTACTGGATGCGCATTTATCTGGTTGCTCATTTTCCTTGTCTTGCTTACTTTTTCTTGCAGTTTTCGCAAAATAAAATTTATGTCGACAATTCTTCGTCCTGAAACGGGTTGAAAGTCATCTTCCTTGTTTTCCACTTCAACAGTAAAATCATATGAATCATGACTGTCACTGAAACAATAAAAAGAAAAAAGTTGCTTTTTATTTGACTCAAGATATTACAATCAAAACTAAAACTAACCAAAGTCGTTAAGTCAGTCGGTAAGTCGAGTGGTAAGTCAGGAGGTAACAGATATCTACATACATTCTAGTCACTATTTTGTATAAAAGTACAACAACATCAACAACCTTGCATTATTATTATAATTTGTAGAGTAGACTTGAGTTGATGCATTAGGTAAGTACATGTCTACCTACCTATTGCGCCTGAGCGAGAAGCAAATACTGAATAAAAAGTCGGTGACGTTGGTTCCGCATTTTCTTTTATTGAGACCGACTTCCGAAATTAAAGTTATTTTTCATTTTGTAGTGTTTTGTTGGAAGTCGGTTGTTTTTGTAAAAAAGTTTTTATTTTTCATTTTTTAGTAGTCCAGTTTGTAACTAATCTAAGTTATAATAGCCTAATGTCAACTGCTCATCACCTTTTACAAAATATTGCTTTTCCCGATGCAGGAACGTTAATTGTTGAGGAGTTCTCCTTATAAGAACTGGAGCTGATTGAGAAGTCACCATCAGCTCCATTGTGCTTAACAACCACATTAAAGTACCTAATCGAATCGCAACCCGTGAAATATTTACTATCGAGTAGTTCCGATGGCCATCTGTGGTCTTCATCATCAGTTCCACTTCACCTAATGGTGCTTTCTGAAAGCAAATGCACGAGCTACTATAAAAAATACCTACCCAAATCGCTATAGGTGTGCCTACAAAATTTGAGGGTTTCCCTCGATTTCCATAGGATTCCCTCATCAGATTCCGATTTGGTGACAATGGGACCAACTCGGGAGCATACTCTTTCAAATAAAAAAAGAATTTTGAAAATCGGTCTACAGTTGACGGAGAATCAGTGAACAGAACATACATAAAAAAAAACATACATAAAGTCGAACATAATAACCTCCTCCTTTTTGAAAGTCGGGTAAAAAATCGAATTGTAGATTAGGTACTTACTGTTCGCCTGTGCATTTTTTTTGTAAATACGCCTTTACATCTTGGTATCGATGAACTGCAAAGATAAAAAGTTTTATTAGCAAAAATTATCTTTGTTGTAGTTGTGCTACTGTTTTGTCCATAAAAACTAAAATATCAACTATACTCCATTTACAATAAGATAAGACATTTCAACAAACCTTTTTTACCGTCTGTTCAATCGATTTTGACTTCTATTCCGTAGGCATAAGGATGTCATTAAAAGCAGTAAAGTTATTATTGTAAGCACTTTTTTGCTTTTAATGCCATCCTTATGCCTACTTAATAGAAGTCAAAATCGTTTGAACAAGCTGTAAAAAAAGGTTTGTTTAAATGTGTAATCTTATTGTGAATGGAGTAGTAGTTTATATTTACTTTGATATTAGTATAATTTATTGTAAATTTATGGTACCTAGTTACCTACCTGCTACTGTCTGCTAGTACTGTGACGAAAGCAAGTAGGTAAGTACATAATTACCTATACAACTACAATATTGCTCTGTCGCGTCGTTTTTTAAAAGTAGGTAGGTATAAATAAGTAGAAAAATAATAATCAATCTTACCTTTTTTTTTTTAAGCTTCCGCAGTTCAATCCTGGATATTTTTTTCTTTCTTCTGTTTTTATTCCCCATAATTTAATCTTAAATACCACTATATTTTACAACATAAACTAACATCTTGTTTAATTATTAATACTAGAACTTAAAAACAATATTTACAGGCTTATTTTTAAAACTAATATACAAACACGGAAAATAACAATAATATAACGTATATTTCGATCGATTAGCGGAGGAACGCGGCGAGCCAGTAAAAGCGACACAGGTCCTGCCTCGGAGACGCCTAGCCGGCTACTAAAGCGAAGCGCGCGGGCCGCTTTGTTATATTATATCTTGTCAAAACAATAAAAAACTGATTTGAAAAAAAATAGCCATAGAATGTTCTTCTAAACATCATTGCCTATTTTTTGACATATTTTTTTAGAGTAAAACTGGTCTACTTCAAGTATGACTTGAAAAACGATAAAAAACTTCCCTATTTTCGATTTGTTTGCGATTTTTTATGATCGAGTGAAGTTGTAAATATCGTGTTTTGAACCATAGAATAATCAAGAATGTTTATTGAACTACAACATATATTTTTATCAGATCAAAACAAAGAATATTTGATTGTTTAATGTTGAATCAAAATAGGTCGATTCTGAGACTCCTGGCCTTAATTACCGCACCAAGGCGTTGCCACTAGACATATGGCCACAGCCATCAGCGTAGCTAACGTCAGTTCAGTTCTCTGTGTGACGCCAACCAAAGTGAACCGAGTGACAAGACAAAAAATATCGCGATTCAAGATCACAAAAACATAATAAATTAACCGTAATTACTTTCCACACGTAAATTAATTGTCTCTGTGTTTATATCAACGTAAATACGCAATAAAATGTAGAATTTTGTAAATTAGGTTCAGTGTTACCACTAAAAACTTAGTTTCAGTTTCCCACGTTTTTTTTTTTTTTTGTGGATGGGAAATCATCAAATGAGCCCTCCCGCTCTGGGTGGAGCAGAAGGGAGTGTCAGACTCTTACTGACTAAAACCCACCCGTGTTCCTTCCTTAGCCCTTTGCGTTCCGGGGTAACGGTAACCCTTTCGGACAATCCCGCTGAGTTTCCCACGTTTGTGGGAGTTTTTAATTTATGGAATAAGAGTTTTTAATTTATGGAATAAGTGATAAATATTGTTTTAATAATAATAACGTAGCAGGGTGTCTAAAGATGCAGCACGCCGTGATAAATGGGTGGAAATAATCCGATTGCTGAGTAAAGAGACTGACTGGCTACCTACTAAATCATTGGATTTCATTAATAATAAAGAAAAAATATTCAAAAAGAAAATGTCTTAATTATTTTCATTAGTTATAAACTTCTATTACACATCCAATAAGAAATACATAATTCAATTATTTTTTAAATTATTTAACTTAACGTTTAACTTTTTTTATGGCTTAAAAAGTTGGGTAAAATTTCGCATGGGTAGGCAACCCCATCCCGCCATTGCATGTTTGTATTGCGGTCTTTGTCTAATCTAAGCGACGGTATTATTCTTGCGCGTGTAAGTGAGACAGATATATGTTTTTTGACACATTTTAATGAGGTTTTCTTCTCTAGTTATTTAACTCAATGATTCTATATAACAATGCTAATAATCGAAAAATCAAGTTAATTATAATTCTCACTAGTTCTATATTTGATGATCGAACAAGTGAAAAAAAAATCTCAGTTGCTTGATGATGGCACTCAATAATTGAAGTCAAGTTAAGAAAGCCAAGTACATATTTCTCAATATTGTAGTTATATTCATTGTACGTATTACTAACCCTGAACGAATTTTCATAGCATTTTTTTTATAGTTAGACTAAGAATGGCGTTCGGAAGTATACCATCGGTTTATACTCCATTTTATCATTATTTTGAGATACTTCTCTTTGCTGTAGGACATGGTTTATTTTTGTATGGAATGTGCCCCTTTCTTCTTTTCTACATTATGCCTATTATTCTGCTACAGGCGCGCCATCCGAATAATAATTAAGATAGAGGGAGTCATAAAAATGTAATCACTGCTCTCTCTTACTTTCTTGTGAAATGAGTATGAATTTCAAAGATTATAAGCTTAGATGGACCTCTTTGTTGGTATGGTCTGTTCCAAAAATGTTTGATTAAAGTGTAAGCAAGGATTAGAAAATGTACCTGTAGTGTCAGTCACAAAGGACATGTTTCATTTTCGGCCATAAATTGTACGGTAGTGAAAAAATAGGAAATAATTCCACGAATTGTGGAAAAATATTCTTTTCTGAATATTCCCCTGATTACTTCGGCACAAAAAAAATAGTTTTTCAAACTATTGCCATAATCTTTTGAACATGGCGTCGTCTCACTTGCATACTGCTTTCGTCCAGAAATCATGTTACATACAACATAATAATATCATGTAGATGTTCTTTATTTAGTTACAAAAAGTATTATGGTAAGATATCTATCGTAAACAACTTTTTGACTAATTACAAGAAAGTGTGACGATTCAATTCATCCTTAAAAAATATATTCTACTTTTGTGGATTGTAGATTTTTAGATATTTCTGGACGAAAAATTCTAGGTTTGTATTATTGAAAATGACATTATATCAGTCAGTCCAGTTGTGGTCTCGTTCCTTTCGACTTCGTGGCTTTCGGTGTTATTTTGCGTTTCATTTCTTTCTTTTAACTTCTTACGACTTTGGCTTTGTACAACGGAAAACAACAATCATAGTTTTGACAAAATTCTAGGTTACGTAAACGTGATCTCTCCAACCTGTCATGGCTGGCTGTCGATGGTCTTAGCAAACGCCAAACATTTTCAATGTTTATTTAGTGCTTATAGAATATTAATTATTATGAAAAAAATCATTCTTTAATGTATTCAGGAGTTCGTTTTCCGAATTTTCTAAAGTTTACATGTTATGGCCGGAGTCCCATACAAAAATGAAATATCTCCTTTAGTGCATTTGCATCTTTGAATATATTACCCTGAAATTCTAGATGATTGTACTTATTCTCTTTAATGAGTGATGGCATATGAATTTAATCTCAACAGGGTCTGTTTACACTTTCGTCAGATCCTTTTGGAACATACAGCAGTGCTATTCTTTAAAAATCTCACCGTGAAAACTAAGGAGAAGTGAGCTGTCATTCCACCTGAGGCTAGGGATTACACCTATTGATAACTCACTTCACGCTCACTTCACCTAAGTTATCACGGTGAGATTTTTACAGAATCGATCGGCTGTACCTCCCTCACTGCTTCTACTGAAAAGTGTAGCAGTAAGGGAGGTACGACATACGATTGTTTTGTTTTAAACTTATTTTGTGCTTGCAAGAATTGAATAATGTCTGTTTAAGTCCAATTCCATGTACCAGGGCGGCGCCCGCGGCGGCGGCGCCAAGGCGTACGGCGGCGTGTACACGGCCACCACGGCCGCGCCGTCCTACCCCTCGCAGGCCTACAGCGCCGCGCCCGCGCAGCCCGCCAAACGTCAGTATATACACGTCAACATAGGTACCGTGCTCTTTGTGCAAGCGACGCCTGGGGACTGCGGTTCTAGTCACTAATTTAACTAGAATATTACAAACGCATAGATAAAACATAACTAACAGGAACATGCACAGGATAAAAAGGATTAAAACTCCCCTCCTGTTTTTTTTTATTATCTTAACCGCACTCCCTCGCTGTCGCCTACTGTACTTATTTGTGCATCTCAACCACAGAGCAGTAAACAAATGGAGTGCTAACGAGTGACAAGACATTAACACATTGTTCTAATTGACTACTGTCCTGAAAACATACGCAAGTTATCGCAGAAATCGCCGAAGTTCACACCTCATTCCATTTGCTTATCACTCTGTGCTCTGTCTGTAAATGTGAAAAATCCAATCTATAAAGCTATTTTCCTTGTCACCAGCTTCGATCATACTTCATCCATTTTGTAGTATTTCAGTAATAAATTAGCTGTGTAATGTGTTGTGTAGTCTATAGCTTAATTTAGCATTAATTACAAATGTCTACAAATAGACTTTAGTATCTTGTCTTTGCCTTTTTGACACTAGGCCAATGAGTAAATTAGTTACAGTCTGGCATTTGAAAACATTGTAGTTGGTTGAGCCAGCACAGTTGGCCTAATCTTCTGATATGACATGACTTGTTTCACCAATCGTAAAACATACTGTTTACTGTAAAGGTTACCGAGAAAGTTGCTAGTAATTTAATTAGTATTCATAATATTGGCCTCGTGTAAGATGGGCGTTATTTATACTCTTTGGCATGAGCAGATGTAGCTGCCTATTTGTAGAAGGCGATAGCACGGAATTGCGGAAAAATACAAAATAGCAGAGAGTATAGTTGCTAGGGACCGTTCAAGTATTACGTAAGCAGATTTTCGCACTTATATACCTCCCCCTCGTCAGCAAAAGTAAGCAAAGCTCTTACTCCCTCCCTCCCATGCTTACGTAAACATTGGTACCTACATGCATTTTTCAATGTGTTGTTTTTTTATTGATTCATGAGCAGCAGTTATATGCCTCCGTTTTCAAGCATAGACAAGTAGGGTTTCCATATGCGTACAACCAAAATCTACTAAATTTTGTAGAAAATCCGAAAAAGTAAAAAAATAAATACTGCTGACGTAATCACCATGCAGACCCCCCCATCCCCCATGTCACCAAAAATAAGCAAAGCAAAGACCTCACCGCCCCCCTGTAGTGCTTACGTAATACTTGAATGGCCCCCTGTGCATGCATTACAGTTTCACTGCACTCCCACACTGTCACCCACTGTACAATATTTAGCAAAACATTGATTTAGTAGGATAAAATACAGCAAATTTTTTAAAATGTTGTATTATCAAGTTTTCTCGTATCTTTCCGCTATCACGCATTTCTCAGATTTTGAGAGTAATTTAAGTTAAAGCGCTCCTTTTTTTCTTACTCCAAGATACACACGGCTATACATCAAGCTATACATTTCCAGTTTTAGCTAACCTCGCATTGTATAGGTTTTTCGTGCAATCAGAAGTCAGCTTATACTGGTTATGTATAGCTTGATGTGTAGCCGTGCGTACCATAACATTGAAAATTCATACATTACCATTATCTAGATTTTTTCTAATCTCGTAACGAATGTTATCTGACCTCTGGAACTCAACTAATGGCAGATGAACAGTGGTATTTGTTTCCAGTTTTTTGATAGATTTAAAATTAGTCTCAAACTACTAACAATATTTACTTATATTTTGAGACTGATTTTAAATCTAGAAAAGAAAAGAAAATACGTTTATTAGCGGCACACATGACGCATAAAAAAAAACAAGCAAAAAAAAATAAGGGTGTAAACGTGTGTCACATCTACACAAAACGGCCATCGCTCAGCATAATGAAAATCTAAGTCTTGATGATTCATATAGTTTCGTAAAATGCATCTTCTAATGATTATTTGATCAGCTCAGATTTAAATGCATCTTCTAATGATTCTTTGATCAGCTCAGATTTAGACATAACTTTCTAGAAGTATCAAATCACATTTGTCATGCAGGCAACCGAAGGCGCAGGTATAAACCTTGTTTCGGTAACACTACATCATTCTATTATCGACGTTGGTGACAAGGTCAAACAGCTCTTTATGCCAAAAGCCTGCTAGATTTCCGAAATATCTTACTTATTAATGAATAATTATGGTAGATACTAGGGTTTCTCTCTGTTATATAACATTCCTCTAATAATGTAGCATAAGAGGTTATAATACTGACACATATGTACACCCTCACAGAGCCGACCAACAGAGGCAACACTGCGTATGACACAGCTCTCTACAACGCAGCTACCATGTACGTGGCTCAGCAGAACAAGACCAGCGGCGGGACGTAAGTATACAAAGATCTACTCTGCCTTAGTTATAACAAACTATTTTACAGTGTTCATGAAATATTATGTTTTTATGATAAAACAAAATTATGTTGGGTAAACTAAACATTTAACAATTTTCATGGATACATTATAATAATGAATATAGTTTGAGAAAGATGAAAGGTTTATTTATTTATTTATTATTAAGGCACATCAATAACACAAAGGTTTTCTTTTATGAGAGGATCATATATTTTATTGAGGCATTCGTGAGTTTTGGAAGACGAGAGTTGATTGCACTGTCAACTGTGGCTCATTAACTAGTAGAACTGACAGGCTGCTTGGCACAACCAGATAGTATCGTGTTTAACAATTATTTGTGTGTTCGTTGAACAGTAGCAGCTGGAAGAACTACCAGAAGACGGGCATAGGCGCGGGGCAGACTCGCCGACCCAAGCCTCCGCCCAAGGCGCAGCAACTGCACTACTGCGATGTGTGCCGTATCTCCTGCGCGGGCCCGCAGGTGACAAACATGTCTTCTACACACATACACGACCAGGGCAACAATCTGACATTGGTTAAGCTGTAGTAATCAGGCAGTTGTTCAACTATTAATTCTGAATTGCGGTTGACCGTACATTTCTAAATCCTATATAAATCTAAAGTGCACTCAAAATAAATTAAATCAATTACGGGTTCGGACTTCCACCACCAAGTTTTACGTTGACATTTGACAATCTTGCAGCAAGTTGTGTAATTATTTTCTCAAAGAGCAATTCTGTTACAGACTTTAATTTTACTCAATATAGCTTGCTTAAAGACATTAAAACGAAGGAATTCTTTGTTCCGTGTCTGAATATGTGAGTGCTGGCGATGCGAGCGAAGAGTTGTATCTAAACGAAATTGTGTTCTGGTCAAAAATAGAGACATTAGTCAAGGTTGTTGACATTTTTTTATTAATATAACTGAGGAAACTACATATTTTTAACTCTAGGACGGTGTGTCGCGAATATTCGGTAATCTTGTAATAAAGTAATACACATTACATTTTTATTTAAATAAGTTCATTAACCCTTTGACCGCCACGGTCGGGAATAGCCGACAAATGAAAACGTGCCCAACACGTCACCGTCGGCTAATGCCGACAAGAAAACACCATGTTTTAAGTACAAAATAAATAAACTAAATTCAGTTTTTTGTGTTTATACTTAAAACATCATGGTGTTTTCTTGTCGGCATTAGCCGACGGTGGCGTGTTGGGCACGTTTTCATTTGTCGACTATACCCGACCATGGCGGTCAAAGGGTTAAAAACATCATCAAGAAAATAAATCAATACTAGTATTTAAAAGACCAAATTATCAAACAAATCAATTTCGAAGGTAAATGCGTTAGCTTTACTAACTAGTTCTGTAAAACCAACCTAATCACCTTTACAAGCAATCAAATCGATTTCAGGCATGGTTTATCAGTAAAATTTCATTGCTTTCTTCAACAAATGAAAAATACCTACAAAGCAATAAGCAAATGCCAGTAAGGGACTAGGTAGAGAGATAAGAAAAAAAACAATGTAAACATCAAATATTCCATAGTTTGAAAGGTCTAACTTTTAAACAGTACTAGAATAATTAAAAAACTGAAATAAAAAAATACAAGCTAGTTGATATGCGTGTTAATTTCGTTTATGTCGTATCCCGCATTATACCGTGTCTGCCCGGCAACCCATTAATTATTGTCACTGTCTAATTAGACGCGATTGTCTGAAGCGTGTCCCTTATCTGTCTGATATAACTCGAGTAATGAATGGATCGTGTCAGTTTGCGTGTCCAAATACTATTAGTAGCAGGAACATGTTCATGATACTGATGATTATAATATGTATCAGCGTCAGTACGGATGTATAAGTTATTATTTTAAGGTTTTGTCCTTGAAAGATACTTTAGGTAAGCAGTAATTGACAGGGCTTTTTTTATTGTTTCGGTTTTTGTCAAACACTTATTTTTGTTATTACTTAGCACGCACTGCGATTGAAACGCAACGGGATAATGAACCCTGGAGAATTTAAGGCTTTGAATATAAATGCACACGTAATTTATTGAATTTTTTAAAACGCACGGTTACGTGCAGTTTTTTAGCGCATTGATTGTATTCGATGCAATGCGATTATAAATGACGAAAATAAGCCTACAGTGCGTGATCTTGAGCATTCTAGCGTTTTTATCTAGCTGATTTTAATGGTGCCCCCTGCTTTTAACGGAAGTGCGTGCTAAGCTTAAAGTATATTGAGTCATTTATTTTTATTGGCCGTGGATGTATGATTCTGGCTCATTTTTATCACAAATATCTGAATACGTAAACTGCTCATCGTATTTAAAACACTGCTCTGTTTCTGTCACTCGTTTGAAGATGACAGAGACATAATTGTTTTATATCTGTTAAACGTTACACGCATTTAGTAATTTGTGGTGTAAGTGGTTCTTAGGCATCTGTCTCACTACCCGTGATTAGTCAGAAGCGAGTCAAGCTAGCAACTAAAAACGAGGCGTTCGTTTGATAGAGTACTCGTCGTCGGTGTGGATGGTCAGCGATCAACTATTAATATATGCAACTCTACTGACCTGATCTTTAGATCTATTAAATAGTCGATCGTCAGCACTGGGACGGGCGCGTGAATGTGTGTTGTCGCAGACGTACAAGGAGCACCTGGAGGGGCAGAAGCACAAGAAGAAGGAGGCGGCCGTGAAGCTGGCGGCGGCGGGCGCGCACGCGGCCGGGCGCGGCGCGGGCGGCGGCGCGCTGCGCTGCGAGCTGTGTGACGTCACGTGCACGGGCGCCGACGCCTACGCGGCGCACGTGCGCGGCATCAAGCACCAGAAGGTCGTCAAGCTGCACACCATGCTGGGCAAGCCCATCCCCTCCACCGAGCCCACCAAGCTCGGCCAAGGTACTAACCTGGAGAACATAACTCATACGCCCGCCACTATCTTGGTTTTTCGATACAGTTTCTGTGACAATTTCCAACACATCCCTGCCCGTGTAATTCAGGTGCCATCAAATGCTTGTAGCATTTAATAGAGCACAATGTCCTCAACCAACCTGCAATACAATCAAGTTAGGCTTTCTATTTTTCCCTACTAACACTTTGAATGACAACTTTTTTATGAAAATCAAATGGACATTGTGCATAATAATTGTTGTTTGGCAAACTTGCCCCTTATTAGATGCATGCTTCCTATTTTTTTTTAAATAACTTTCCTTTCCCAAATGATTATATATATATTAAAATGTCAGTAAAATATCTAATACCAGTTGTGCCATAAAATATTTTCTACTCACTAATAATGTTTGAGTTTCCTTGTTTTAATAAAAAAAAAGCAAAGTTATAGAAAACATTTTAAAGAACTGATCTTTCTTTGACTTGTATGTGAAATTGATTCACAATTTTATCTATTTATGTTTGAATGTAAAATACTTATAATTGAAACAAAATTGATTTCATCATTATTTTATACATTTCCCAGTACAAGTAGATGAAATATTTTCTCCCTAATTTGTTATAATAATCAACTTTCAGTCAGTTAAAAGTTGCATCAGCTGTTGTAGAAACGTGTTAAATGTTGTTTATCAGATATGCTCTCCAAGTACTTCGTCAGTCGTACGGAGAACATATTTGCTGATGCCCCGCATCTGTGCTGACACCCGCATCGCCACAACGCCATATCTGTATAAAAGCGCGCGTCTAGTTGGCAGTTAGTATTGCAAATAGTCAAATTTTCTCAGCGTTAACCATTTTGGCACCCAGTACAGATATGTGGAGTGTGTTATATGGGCCTTTTTTATAACAGTAAAAAGTTTATTGAACAAAACAATAAGACAAAACCAAAAATAGAATGATAAGTAAAAATACATGTAGAAAAGGCCCAAAAAGATCCTTGTCAAAACAAATAAATAAAAAATCTGCAATCAAAACTCTTGGCCATCGAGTAACAAGAGAAAATTTGACTTTTCCGATCTATCAGCCAAAAAGACGGTGGCGGGGACGCCGAAGATCGCATTCGTAGCGTCCGGCGGGCTCAGTACCGTCGCGGGTACACCAACCAAAGACCCAAATCCTGCCCAAGGGGAGAAAGACAAGGACGGCGAGGACAAGGACGAGGACGGCGACAACGAGCCCGAGGTGCAGCCCGTGGGACAGGACTACATCGAGGAGATCCGCGGCGACGACGGCAAGGCGCTCAGCTTCAACTGCAAGCTGTGCGACTGCAAGTTCAACGACCCCAACGCCAAGGAGATGCACATGAAGGGCCGCCGCCACCGCCTGCAGTACAAGAAGAAGGTACGTCACTCGCTAGCAGTCGTGTAGCTTGGCTCTGTCGCAGGGCCGCAACAGCACGTATTCACGCCTGTAATCCCCGAAGGCTTAGGCACAGGTGTATAGTACATCCACATTCCTTTGGCTTCATATTTCGTTTTCAAAATTAAACCGAGTCGCTAGCTGACATAACGGGTAAGCTAATGCGACGCCCTGTCCATTAAGGTCAGATCTTATCTATATCTATACTAATATTATAAATAGGAAAGATTTGTATGTATGTTTGTAACGAATTGGCTCAAAAAGTACGGGACCGATTTTAAAAATTCTTTCACCAATTGAATGCTACATTATCACTGATTAATATAGGCTTTTTTAATTGCAAGAAAAAAATAAAATGTTTAAAAAATAAATGTCCATCTGTGCGAAGCCGGGACAGGCCGCTAGTGTTTTATATTTTTTATCCAATGATTACTTAGTAAAAGGTTTGAGGTGCGCGTGAGCCTGGCGATCGCTCGCGATCGGCAAGAGATCCGCGCGTCAAATGATTACAACTTTCTAATGAGGATAATGCTCCCTTTACAACCACCATCATCAAGCATCAATTATTCAGTGCAATAACAGTAACCCATTGTTGCCGCGCAGGTACAACCGGACCTAGAGGTGAAGGTGAAGCCGTCGATGCACCAGCGCAAGCTGGCTGAAGCCAAGGCGCAGCGTATGATGGTACGTGACGAGATGTGGGCGCGACGACGCATGCATGACGTACGTATACATACGTTGATGTGCTTATACAATGCTACTAGGATCTTAGGCGCGTCGTCAACATCGAAACTAACGCCGCCATCTTACTTTTTCAGTACAATTTCACAAAATATCATCAACATACTTAATGTCATTCATGCGCCAAACGATCCTTGTTGCATTTGTACTTGTTTTTACTCGTACTTGACGAACTAGTTCTTGCCTAAAACATTAAAACTGAACTACTTCGATCATAAAACGCTACCTACAGTATCCATCGAGCTTTAGAAAGTGACTTACCCGGGTATGAGTGACAGACGACGTTGTACAAAAAAGAACTTTTTGAAAAAGCGCGATGTGTCAAATATAGGGTTGGGTACACCCTGCTTGGTGCATGCATGTTTGGGTGGGTACACATTATGTGAAACATAACATGAAATGTAAATATAATTATTCAATGCCATATGAAATGTACAGAGGCCAGCACATCAAGCTACTCCAATCTGTCAGATTTTCCTAATTGAATATGAACCTTATTCCTTTGTGCTAAAGTTGAAAATCTATCAAAGAAATTTGACAGATTGGGGTAGGTTGACCTGCTGGCGTCTGTACCATAACAACTAGGTGAATTTATTTCAAGGTTTCCTGTTGCATTGCATATATTTAGACTGCTGACTGCATGTTCGTTTCGACATAATCAACCTCATGTTTTCATTACGTGTACCACCCATTAGCTTTGATGAAGTGACTGCAGTCCATGTGGTGTGATATATTGCATGTTGAGTGTTTTTAAATTAGAGATAGGGGTAATGATGGCATTCCCGTCCGGCAGGGCCTGGAGGAGGAGGAGCGCATGTACTGGGAGGGCGGCGTGGAGCCGTGGTGGGGCCGCGGGCCCGTGCCGCCGCCCATGCACCACCACCACCACGTCAGTAGGCGCACTCCGCGTGCACACACTTCCTCTTACTTTGTGGTTTTATCAGTGCTTAACTTTATCGTAACGAGTCTCAATAGTTTTATTATTTTCACACACGGCAGGGAAGTTCATAATAGATAGAGAATCGTAGTAGATAATTATTCGTTTTGAAATAAATTGTTATACAAGGTCAAATCATATTATCTGACTAAAAACTTCGTGTGTATATTCTCGATATCTAATGGCGATAAAACAAAAAAAAAAAATTAATGATGACTTAGTTTGTTTGTTTTCTCGTTAATTGAATTGAATCCTGTATAGTAAGTATAGAAGCGTGACCAGTGTGCTCCCGCGCAGGGCATGGGCATGCCGTACGGGCCGGTGGGGCGGCGGCCCGAGACGTCGGACGACCGGCACGTGCTGGCCAAGCACGCCGAGATCTACCCGCCCGACGCGCAGCTGCAGGACATCCAGCGCGCCGTGTCGCTCACCGAGCGGGCGCTCAAGTCGCTGTCCGACGCGCTCGCCGACCAGGCCAAGCCCAAGGTACGCACCAAATAACGTGACACTCATAAAATAACCAAGAAACCACAAAAAAAAACCTTGCCCATTCTTCTCTACACGAAACTAACTTTTGGAAGGGGCAACTACATTCAACATTTTAACACTTCGCACCTTTAGAATTGAAGTGGCTTAACTAAGAATTTTATGAAAATGATTTTGATACAATGAAAATGAATTTGATACAATATATCAAAGTAATTTTCTTAAAAATTTAAGGAATTAACTTTGATACAATGTATCAGTCATGTTCTTAAAATTTTTTGTTAAGCCACTTCTAAAGGTGCGACTTGTTTATGCTTTTTATGAAGAACACAATCTTTAATTTTCTCTTCGACAGGGTGCAAGCAAAGCTGCGAAAGTTGATGACCAAAAGGCAGACAAACCTGAAGGAAAGGAGGACGGTCGTGATAATCAATTGTGAGTAAATATTCTATTTACCCTTTATATTCATGTATTTTGCTCTCATTTTTATTTTAGTTATACTGCACTTATCAGTTTACAATTGGCACATTTTTTGTTTTGTAATTTTTTTTCTATTTACACTGGTTATGTTTGCGCACACTTTTATACAGTTGTAATCGGAGATTGAATAGAAATCAAATAAAGGATGAACCAATGGAGGTTGACCAGGATACGTAAGTTACTGCATCAAAACTGACGTAGAGTTATAGACAATCGTAATTAGTTTAGTGTAGTTTGTGTAGATAGATTGCAGTCAAACGAGCATTAAAAGGTAAACTTACAGGTGTTTGACATTTAATTTTAGGAGTTACATGTTAAAGTATAGTTAATAATTTCTGAGTTTCAAAGATGTACCAATCTTAGAATTTTCTAGTTTTATTGTGTGCGTTACCCCAGCCAAAATATGTTGAAAATCGTCATCTAAGTGCAATAGATAATTAGATATAGCTTCTGTAATTGGTAAGCAGATTTTTTAATTTGGTAAGCTGGTAGTTTTTTAATTATTTGATAAAAACAGATCCAGTTGGAGTAATGTTACCACAGCCAGATCTTTTGTTTTCTTGTTATCTTTAGATATCAATTTGAAATAAGTGTTATAACTTAATTTGTATTTATATTTGCTATGGTTACGAAGATATTTAAAATCTTGCTGCAGTAATTAATTTAAAAAAGTCGAAACTGAAGAAAGTATTTTTCTGTAGCTAATTTGTAATTTTGTAATAGATGTGTGAATAAATAGATATGTTTGTATTGATTAAAAATAAAAATAAATAATATGGTTCTTTATGTGTACAAATATTACATTGTGCCTATCAAAAAAAATGCAAAAAACTGACTAGTATACAGGGTTATTTGTAAAACCCTGTATACTAGTCAGTTTGTAAAAGATTGGGCTGCGGGGTAACTTCTCCAGCTGGAACTGTTTTTTAATCAAATAATTGAAAAACTATCAGCTTACCAAATTAAAAAATCTGCTTACCTGTTACAGAAGCTATATAACTAATTATCTATTGCACTTAGATGACGATTTTCGACATTTTCTGGCTGGGGTAGCGCACACAGTTTTATTTTCTGCAACTCTTTCTCAAAATGTGTTTACTATATGGGGTCAAATAAGTTAGCTAGATGATTTGATGCTTTGTATGGGGTCACCGACGGCGTGTAGTGTGTACTGGAACATGAGCGTGTCCTGGGCCGCAGGTTCTCGTTCGCGGCCGAGGGCGAGGCGGCCGACGCGCCGCCCGCCCGCGCGCTGAAGGGCGTCATGCGCGTGGGGCTGCTGGCCAAGGGGCTGCTGCTGCGCGGCGACCGCGCCGTGCGCCTCGTGGTGCTGTGCCACGACCGCCCCACCGTCACGCTGCTCAAGCGTGTGGCGCAGGAGCTGCCGGCGCACCTGGCCAGGGTCAAGGTGAGTGCCAGGTCTAATGTGGACCGTTGCCTGTTTTTCCCCAGCTTGCCCAGCCATCCCAGTCATCTCTTTTTCACTAACGGTGAATTTTGCTAGACGAACTGAACACGATTAACACATAAACCGCAGTTGAGAACTGTCAGTTTCATTGGTGAAATTCGCAATACAGTAAAAAACGCTTATTTAAAAAAAATTGCAAAAACGGGCGCATGCACATGTAACTACGTTAATTGAATGCCAATCGTTAGTGCGCTCGTATGAAGCTTTAAAAAAAGATATTCGCTGTCTGTTCAAAATCAGACCATTTATTTCAAATAGGCATTTATAACTTTTAAACATCAAATATTATAATAAAATAGAATTGATTCTAGTCGCCTCTTCCAAAAGGTAGTTTTTGTATGGAGAAGAATGGGCAAGAAACTCTACCTTTACTCTTTTAAATATTTTACAATATTTTGCATATTATAATAATATGTGAAGAAGATACACTGGTATTCGCCTGCATCCGGTTAGACTGGAAGCCAACACCAACATATTTGGGAAAGGCTAGGCAGATGATGATATGAAGACAATATATTTAAAATTACCTACTATACCACAATACAATTAAATGAAAGAAAATTTAAAACTCATATAAAAAGTACACTTTGTAAACAAGGATATTACAAATTGGAGGATTATATCCAAGATAACAATGTTTGGAAACATACTGGTCCTGCTCCATAGGACAATCTAGAGTCTAGACAAAATCAAACTGGTTGCTAATTTAATTTATACATACACATTTTTTTTTTACATTGTTTTTTACAGTCTTTGACAAATGTAACTCACACACTTTTTAAAATACTAGTAAAATTTTTCAATCTTTGTAAATATGTGGACACCATGTATCTATCACATAATTGATTTACCAGTCTGTTATATTTTTAATTCTTTTACCATTTTTGGTAGACTAAATTTTATTTTAGGTGCATCGTCTTCACATATAATTATATTAACAATGTATACAAAAACTTGTAAAACATTTTAAAAGAGTAACGGTGGAGTTTCTTGCCCATTCTTCTCCACACGAAAACTACATTTTGGAATGGGCGACTAGAATCAATTCTATTTTTTCATTTTAAATTTTGACGTTCAAAAGTGCCTTTTAAGTGCCTATTTGAAATAAATGATTTGACTTTGACTTTGACTTTAGGTAAAATAGTTTAAAATGATTATCTGATGGTAAAAGTAGATGAATTTCATAAAACAAGCAAGTACCTACATATAAGTCAGGATGTGAGTTAAAGTAATTGCGCAGGGCGGCGAGGAGAGCAAGTGGCGCGTGGAGCTGCTGGCGGCCGAGGGCGGCGTGAGCGTGTCGGACGGCGCCGTGTCGGTGCTGGTGAGCCTGACGTCGGCCGTGGTGCGCGAGCCTGCAGGTCAGTGCGCCCGCCCGGGGGCGAGGTTCGACGCCGCCAATTTCACACACACACCTCTGTACTAGCACTTCTGATCGCTTCTGGCTCTTTACGTGTTCTAGACTAAACTTGCGCTGACGATACTAAGACGGACGAGTGGAAATTGGTAGTCGAAATCGTCACTTTATACTCCACCGAACGGAGGACCGATCAGCTCAGAACAAACTATCTAGAAATCTAGATTATGGTATCATATATTTTATATTCTTTGTATATGTATTTTTACAAGTATTTTGTTTTACATCTGTGTGATGAAAAAAGATAATTTGTTCAAAGTTTACCGCCCGGCGCCTGTCGCGTCGGGCACTGTGTTGAATGCTTATTTTTAGGTGTGAGTAAGTAAGATGCGGCGAGAAGAAAGGATTTTTGATCATCTTTTTCGATATATCCCGTGCGTTGACTCCGCACTGGTATATCACTCTACTGAAACGGAGCAAACATTTCCTTGTATATCTATTCTTATATATTTATTATTTTCTTTATTTACAATTCTATATACCCTATTGATTTATTAGGCCTTAATTTTGTGAAGCTCATCCTTTGCTAATTAAACTAACTTGACACGTTTTGTACGATCCGTAGATTCTCCGTACCGTCTGTTACGATAATTTACCGATCAGCGCACGACGCATGTCTGTACGTTCGCCGCTACGGCGGGAAGCGACTCGCTGTCGCGCAAGTTCTCACCCGTGCGTAGCGCGCGAGCTCCCGACACTGTACCGTTAGGGCTACTCATGTTTGCCCCGTTTTCGTCGATGTTTTGATGGTCAAACACCCTTTGTGTTGTTGTCGCTAGACGGTGGCGACATAAAGCGAGACGACAAGGATGTGCTACCGCGGCAGAAGTGTTTGGACGCGTTGGCAGCCCTTCGGCACGCCAAGTGGTTCCAGGTACATCGCCAGACATTATAAACGTGTGCGCACTCCACCCGACACTTACTCTTAAGTAGACCCGACTAACCGACTCGAACTATCTTTGGTCCTTACTCCCGAGTCGCTACTTAATCCAGCTTTATATTTTTATAGTTTTCAATGCGGGAGTGCGCACGTATTTTTTTAGTCACATGTTTATTTATTTTTTACCATCTAAAGTAGTAGTCTTTTATGTTAAATTCGAGTCAATGTGAACTCCCATGAACATGTGGCTACAAGTGCTTGTAGTGTGTGCCCAAGCTGCGTTTCCCCGCACTGTAGCCAACATCGGGAGGGTTGCGAACGGAAGCGCAGTTTCAGTGAGCGTCGCGCACTGGCGCGGCGGCTCAGAGTGTGCTGTGTGCAGGCTAGGGCGGCCACGCTGCAGTCGTGCGTCATCATCATCCGCGTCATGCGCGACCTGTGCCGCCGCATCCCCAACTGGACGCCGCTCAACCCATACGTGAGTACAGCATACTACTGACATCCAGTGGGCCGATTTTTCAATCGACCGATCATTTCGCCGCCAACGCCGCAAAGGGGCGAACCTCTAATGAGAAAATTTTACAGGAAAGCCAATAAATGATTTTTTTCGAGATGAGACGAGATGTCACAGCTAAAAGGCAAACTTCGAGTTTCGTCTTTTCGTAAAATTTCGCTAGAATTGATTTTGAGATACGCCGTCAATCTTTTTTCTTTTATATCAGTCTTAGAGCTTCGTCTTTTTGTGACGATAAATGGAGCATTTTTGTCTATTAAACTAATTTTTGACCGTTTGTATGAGGTTCGCCCCTTTGCGGCGTTGGCTACGATTTGTATTTGTGGAATAAATTTGATGTTTGACAGAATAATTTTGATAGTTATTTCATACAAACATGAAATAACTATCAAAATTATTCCTCGAATAAAGTTGTCAAATGATTAAAAAATCAGCCCTTATTCAATTATTATATTTTGCAATCAGTTTAATAACTAGGTAATAATTTCACTTTGAAGGTTTTAGAAATGAAAAAGAAAAATGAATTACCCATATTCGAATTATGTCAATGCATGCAATGCTGTTACTGGAACAGCAATAAATAACATTGCAATAGCCGTACATTGCATCGGAAAAGATCACTTTTAGGGCAATTTGGACATGATGAGACTTGATGACGAGTCGTAAAGAGCTCAAAATGTGTGGTGGGCTAGTGACAGTGTTGAGTTATTCGACGCTCCGCAAAGTTCACCGCCGGTTGAGCTCTTCATGACGATATGGCACTCTGATCCTAACACGAATCATACAAAAATACGTACATTTGGCTCGGTGAAATTTTTCACTTATAGTTCACTTCGAAGCTAACAAGCATGTGTTAGCAGATAGCAGTACCTATATAACTATATATACAACGTGTAACGTTAAATGCGCTAAACCTCATACACCCCAATTAGAGTATTGAGTGGAAAGCATAATGCAATGAACAAAACTATTTTTTTTAAAGCTAACTATTTTTATTAAGAAAATCGTGTTGATCCTAGCATTAGTTTATTACATTTTGACGAGTTATACGAACATAATATACTTACACTATCCTGTAATGATAGTGTAAGTTGGAAAATAAATAAATAAATAAATAAAAAATAAAAATAAATGTAGGGAACCGCTGATTTTTTTCGCGATTCCAGGTTTGGTCCCTATTAAAAGTTGTTCATAATGATGAGTACAATGACCTCTTAAGAGGTTGTTGGTGTTTTTCCAATAACTCTGTATAGCAATATAGATTCTAAAATATACTACAAGTATAATTAAATATTATTTAATCGTTTAAAGTAATAAGTGATTTTGACAAGTTAAGACTGTTGTTTTTATAAACAGTATCTAGTCAAATTAGGTACTTCTACATCGGTCTTCTATTAGGTAGTTCTACATTCTCCTAGTCGTTGTGATCATTTTTTGGTTCCTGACTATACCTGGGACCCTTGTGGTAACGACATAATGAATGTCTAAGTTTCGAGAAAACAAGTTTTAAATGTTATAAATTACCTTAATACCTTCCATAACTCTTGTACCTTTGTTTGCACCCATAAGCTCAATGTTTTGTTCAAGGTACATTGCGCGTTGCCGAAAACAGAAATTTTTCACAGCAAAAATAAAAGCTGTTTCCGCCGATAGTTTTTACTCAATGTCACTTAGTTTGATGTACAGAATGCTCAGATAACGGTTATGTGATCGGTATTTTTACATGCTGTATGAATGTTAGGTGTGTCGTGCGTTATTGAAGGCTGTGTGTGGCAGGCCATGGAGCTGCTGGTGGCGGGCGTCATGCAGTCGGCGGGCGCCGCGCTGTCGCCGGGCGAGGCGCTGCGCCGCGTCATGGAGGCGGCGGCCGGCGGCCTGCTGCTGGAGCACGGGCCCGGCCTGCGGGACCCCTGCGAGAAGGAGCTGGGCGTACGTACGCACTACTGTAGCGCTAGCTAGCTATAGCCGGACCTTGCATCAGAAAAGATCACTTTATGGCCATTTGGACATGATGAGACTTGATGACGAGTCGTAAAGAGCTCGAAATGTGCGATGAGCTAGCGACAGTGTCGAGTTATTCGACGCTCCGCAAAGTTCACCGCCGGTTGAGCACTTCATGACGATATGGCACTCTGATCCATGCAAAAATCCATAAACATACTTGTAAACCTGTGCTTAGTAAAAAATAATCACCATTTTAGACGAGTGCTGGTTTTTTTTTTATTTTTGATATTATATTGTTCTACTAATAGTGGTATTGATTGATTTTCAGGATGCTCTGGGTAACCTGCCACCCCAGAAACGTGAAGATCTGACTGCTTCTGCACAACAATTCCTTAGACAAATTGCCTTTAGGCAGATACATAAGGTAAGAACTAATATTTTTTAATATTTGGTATTTTTACTTGTCTTTATTATGTCCAGTTGAACGTTTGAGAGATCTCATCAGCATAGAACGGTTTTGTTTAGCTTGCCCTGTTTCTTGTTGTTATTTATTTATTTATTTAATACTTCAAGCACTTACATGTGCAGAGGCGGACTTATTTGGGTCTAATTTAGTACTTGAAATTTTACCCCTTTTCTGTTGGCAGATTGATCTGATATTGGTACACACATTTAGTTTTGATGACAATACAATTTAATTTAATCGGTATCATTGTAAATCTAATGGCTGCCGCTACAATATGGCGGATTACATCCCCCCAATATGAGTGTCAAATGAAAGGGCTTTACAAGTAGAACACGGTGCATGGCGGATCATAGAGTTTAAGGTGGATGCTCCAGGTAGCCCGCGAAATCCAAATTTTATTACGTTTTTTTTTGCAATTTTCAAGTCAGTATTAGGTTATATGGTGATCCAAATGTGATTCGCGGCTGTAACAAGGATGTATGTACAGAATTATAATCATTAAAGTCATCAATACAACTCCTTAAGACCAGGTAATGCTAACATCATGAATCGTCGTAGTTAGGACTACATGGTCTTATAGAGTTGTATTGATGACTTTAATGATTATAATTCTATAAACACATACTTGTTACGGCTGCGAATCAAATTTTGATCAACATTCAACTTAATACATAATTGCAAATTGCAAAACACATAAGGATATTCGAATTTCGCGGGCTACCTGAAGCATTCACCCTAAGACGACGCCGACCGCACAGTGGCGCCCTCATCGTTTGTTTGCTTATTGCTTTTATTTTAGAATGAAAATGCAGAAAATAAGCATGTTAAGTTGTGCTCCACAAGATAATACATTAATATTATTAGAAACAGTAGTTTTAAATTGTTTAGTTTTAATAAAATCCTTAAACGGAAAATAGTGGCCATGATTTTAATAAAACTAAACAATACCACTTAGAATACCACTTTCGGTGTCATGACTGGTATGTACCTAGGATCTACCGAAATATTTTTAGCTTTTATTACATTATCTACATCATTATTTTCATTAAAAAGCATGTTTTTGTATATAGGATTCTTTATATCCTCGAATCGTCTTAAAGCTGAATGGAATTTATAATATTTGAGGTGTCTATCGACTCGTCTGTGTTGCGCGATAGTTATAGGCTAGATTCGTTTTTATAAATAAGACTGGTCAAGACGGGTCTGGTTAGTGGCATTTGGTGGCAGTTATTTTAGAATTTTAGATACATCTCAGACTTCATGCCACCAACTGCATCAGATTCCTTGAAAAGTGAACTTGTTAGGGTTTCGTGCCAATGCCCCTATTACTAAGACTCCGCTGTCCGTCCGTCTCTGTCAAAATATTAAAAAAAAAAAATGTATTATAAATATTGAATGGTGGTACCTTATGCGAGTCCGACTCGTACTTGGTCGTGTTTTTTTTTTAAATATTTTAGTTGCTATTATTGGGTTATTAAGTTTGTTTTCAATCCATTTATAATATTGCGTTTTATAGGTACTGGACATGGAGCCGCTTCCCAAGCTGAAGCACACGACGGGCGCGTGGAAGTTCCCGCGCAAGCGCAGGCGTTCGAACACAGACACCGAGACCGACACGCCCAATGGTACGTACTCTACGCACACACATGAATTTACTTACACTGCTAGACAACTGGTTCACCGTCGACCTCGAAGCGATTAGCTATCGACTATTTATTTCCGATTAAGAAGTGAAATATTTTGCAAGTAAAACAGATTTATATACAGTGAAACAGGGTGAATCAGGAAGAAACTTTAAAATGGATTTTAACATTAAATAATATAGTTTGTTGCCAAAAAGGATTCTGATGAGTTTATTGTATTACCCCGATTGGTAACGAATTATTGTAATGTCCATTCCAGTCCAAATCCATTTGTTATTCTTAACCCTAAAAATCCTCCGATATATTGAGCATGCTTACAAATATTCACGTACAGCACTTGATAAAGTTTCGTTTCGATTCGTCCCTGCATCCTTATTCACCCTGTTTGCAGTTACTAATAGCCTGTGATGTTCCCACTGCAGGGCAAAGGCCTCCCTACTCTCTTTCCGCTTCTCTCTGTTCAAAGCTGCTCAGGAACAGTTCTTGTTGAAGGAGTCCAGCTCATCCCGCCATCTCCGTCTGGGTCATTTTATGACCCGACTTATATTGCCGGCGAGAATTCTTTGTCCACTAGTTTGTCGCAGCGACAAGAGCTGCTATCAAAGAAAAAAATCTTAGCAACGCTCGCTTGGCGGGAAGAATACTCTTTGCTCGTTAACTCGTTCCTTGTAGCTAGTTTTATTCGATTTTCGCGAATCGTGGACAGCGGGACAGGCGCCTTATAGTGCGACATGGATCTAAGTATTCGTGGCCGGCGACGTCCCTCGGGAGGGAAAATGTTATAATGTTATTAAATCCAGTATGTATATCATGTATACGTGTTATTTAGTTTTGTGTCGCGCCGTAAAGTATCCGGGCTTATATATGACGGCTCGATTTAGGGCGGCGCGTGCCGCCACTTCAATAGAACGAGAGTCTCGCTCACACTCGCGGGGCAGCACGTGCGCGTCCTGTCGCACCGCGTGCACTGCGCGGAACACAACCAGCCTATCGCGCTAACAAATGATTGGACATGATGAGACTTGATGACGAGTCGTAAAATGCTCAACGTGTGCAGTGAGCTAGCGACAGTGTTGAGTTATTCGACGCTCTGCAAAGTTCGCCGCCGGTTGAGCACTTCATGACGATATGGCACTCTGATCCTTTTATAAATAGGTTCATCATTCAAGATATCAAATTCATAATTCAAGCGATATCAAATTCACAAGTCAAGCTAAGCTGAGAATCAACACTTATTAAACGTAAACATTACATAAAACAGTCCCCCAAAACATTCGCCATTTGCCATTTCCTAATGCTTTTATATAGTAACTCGACATACGCATTGCGTGAAGCTAACCACTATGCGAGCATATCAAATAAGATCATTGTTACGTAATGTGTGTGCGAGCGAGCTGTGGCCCGCCCGCGCCAGGGACCGATTTATAACAATAAATCAGTGTGAAACAGGCTAGCGAGTTTGATTGACGAGTGCCGTCCTTGTACATAACTACTTACGTACCTAACTATCATCTTTTGAAACAGTTGCAATCAAATGGACGAGATTATTGGCCATTTCAACTAATGTTTTGAATATGTTTTTTTCTAGGCGAAGGCAAGGTGGTTAAGACGGAAGAAAAAATGGACGCGTCGGAGAACCCAGCCAAGAAGTAACGTTCGACCTCCCCGCGTCGCTTGCCGCGGACGCCTCATCTCTCGCAGCCCGCCCCCTCCCCTCGCGCTGCCCGCCCCCACCCCTCTGGCATCCCGCCCCCTCCCCTCTCCCATCCCGCCGCCCTCCCCATTCCAACTCCTCATCCACGTCCCACTTCCGCCCTCCGACGAGCTCCCTAAACCCACCACTCTGGCCTGCTTCCTGGAACCTTCCAGTCGATACCACTCGTTCCATCGGCTTGGACATTCCAAAATTGCACTCCGAGCTGTCCCTTCTCTTTTCTGAGCCGATCTCCCTCACGGGCGTCGTTCCGCCCCTGCACCCGGGCCCCCGCCAGTGCTAGTGCGCAGCCCGCAGCCGGGCCCCTCCCGTAGCGGGTCCCTGCGGCTGCATGTTGCCCGCCGTACGTGATAGGACACGGCACCAGTTTAAACGAAACCATTCTTAACAGCTGCGAGCGAGGAGCGTCTAAACTAGAACGAGACGCGTCACCCTTATTCTACATTAGTTCTTACGTGCAAATCTATCCGATATTTTGTATTATGTATCTGTGTATGAGTTACACAAAATTTATTTTTTGGTCACACAAACTTGTGGTCATGATCTGTCCAAAATATTCTAGTACACAAAAAAATGCCGCGGTTTACAGTAGTGTTTAATATAGTTAGGTTTAGACTATTCTATATAATGTAAGTAGTGTTAGCGTACGCGAAGAGACAGGAATAGTCGGATTGACAACATACTGATCGCTGTGAAGGAAATGTCATAGAGATGATTGCGATTAGAGTAAATGGCTCTGCCTCGGACTTGCGATACTCAAGGATAATATAATTAGTAACATAACTTGTTGGAGCTTCGCCTTCCTAACGTTAGAGACGAAGCTGTCGCCAGTCCGCAGGCAGTCACGGCTGTAGGGTTACAGTATTTGACTTTATTAATATTTAGTTCCTCGCCGGTCCAGCCTTGCTGGCACGGTACGTTCTCCTGCGACGATGCAGTTTATTTTTAATATACGATTACCCTATATTTATTAGTTTAGTAAGGTGTATATTTTTCGTGTATGTATTTTTATTCTGTCTCTAAAGACGGCGATATGTGAAAGTATACATAATATTGCACCCAAGAATTGGTGTAAAGAATCTGCTTTAGTCCTGTCTTCATCAGAATCAGTTATAATATCGAGATGTGTGGCAGTAGTGCTGTCTAGTACCAAGTGGTACTTCGTTTTACTTCTACGTCAGGTAGGAAAGTAAGTAGTCTGATGTAGGCATAAGGACAGTTGTATCGTAAGCCAATGCATCTGTCGTTACATGTAATTTATACATTTTGTAAACATCGTTCACATTTCAATAACCTTATTTGCGCAAGATCTATGTTATGTACGATTAAAGTTTGTTGGTATTCCGAAATAATGTTAACAAAGATACACGAATCAGTGTTTTGGCAAGGCACACAAAAGCAACATTTTTTACCCCTCCCTATGTCCCAGTCCTACAAAGCGCACGCGAAACGAAACGTAAACAACAAAATGTCCGCACGCCCGAAAGTTACCACGAACGTTTTAAATCACTGTAATTTTGTTTTTAGAGCTACAACTTTCGTTTTATTTTTATTCGATAGTAAAATTAACGTAGTTTAATACGCAAAACATTCTGAGACTAAAACGGGTCTACGAAATGTGAAATATATAGGTTGAAAATGAAAGAGTAATAACGTTGTCGTGCGGTCGACGGGCGGTCCGGTGATATTATTTTTATCGTATTTCAACGCGCCCGTACTACATCAAACATTTGTATGCGATTTACGAAATCTGATAGCCGTACCTGTCAGTGGATATACTACTTACTATAACAGCTGATGTCTAAAACACATCGCACCATGTTTAAGATTTAAAATTCGGTGGTGATGTATCTAATATTTGTTTATTTTTATTAGGGTTATTTGTTGTGACCCATTAAAATTTAGATAGATTAAATAATCCATTTCTGACTAGATTCTGTGAAACCTTTTTTATTTCATTCTATAACTGTACTTTGGGAGATTAATGTCAATAAAGATAATAATGAAAGTTAACTCTTGTTTTGATTTCTTTTTCATACCTGCTGCATTCCGATTCACATGCTATTCTTAATAATAATATTTTTTAATAATAAATCTTTATTTCTCAATAAATACATACACATGTTTAGGTCTAAAAATGGTATTAAGTTAGTGTTCCAGAGTGAAAAACCCTGACTTCTTTCTAAACTAGGTTTATGTACCTGTATCTATCTTAGAAGCCAGTGTCCCCTCAAAGATGTGACATATAGAAAATAGGACACACATTATACACACCAAAATCCATTAAGGCAAGTACAAGAGAAATACAATAAAAATGAAAACATAATATTTAATATTATGATATAATTATATAATATTATATATCATTCCATTTATGACCGAACCCTCACCAGGCGCCCTTTGCCCCAAATGATGTGTACCTACGTTAGCTATAAGTAGGATTGGCATGGGGGGGGGGGGGGCAGAAAAACCCATCTACTTCTGGTATTAACGTCCCAATAATCTATATATCAGTTGCGATCTGTCTTTAACTGAAAATAGGTTATTGGGTTCAGCTGTTAAGGGAGTACACAAACAACGAGTCTGTCTGCAAATACTAAATAGCCACAACGTAACGACAACTCAAATACATATGTTGCAGTCCAACACGTAACGTTTGCTTGCCCCACAGACATTGGCCCCGATTCTGTTGTTCACAAACTAAACTAAATTTAAGTTCAGTGCATCTTTTTCTTTCTATTTCATTACGAAAAGGACAGATGATAAAATATTAGTTTAGTCCTTTCAAATTAGATAATCCATAGACAAGTTAGACGAGATTAAAAAAATGGCTACTAAAAATACGTCAATTTACGTCAGGCACTGACTAATGTGACAGGACTAAACTAATATTTATCTTCTGTCCTTTTCATAATGAAATAGAAAAAGACGCACTGAACTTAAATTTAGTTAGTTTGTGAACAACAGAATCGGGGCCATTGACTAGACAACGCAAGTTTCATCGTCTGTACAGAAACTAGTGTTCCCTACCGATAGTCGACTATCGCTAAACTATCGATAGTTGACGTCATATCAATAGTGTCGATAGGCACCAGCATAGGTTTAGGAGCAATACTATCGATAGTATTGATAGTATCGATAGCTCACACTATCGATAGTTTAATAAACGGCGATAGTATTGCCTTCCAATATTCAATAGTATTATATATTATTATTTTATTTAGTATTGATAGTTTTTATTATTTAATACAATAGTTTTTTTTTATTTTTGAGTATTACTCAAAAATAATCGGTACTATCGATACTACTGATATTATTATCATGTAATAGTATCGATTCTATTGCTTCCAATCAATAGTATTAGTTAATTTGTGATATCGATAGTATCGATACTATCGATAGCACTATCGATATTGTTAGGTACTAGTTTTCGAGGTCATCTATCGATAGGGAAACTATCGATAGTTGGGCAACTCTGACAGAAACCAAGCGTGCCATTATTTTTCTACCTACTGTGACGTCACATGCATGAGCGATTTAGTGATGGGAATCCTAAAATTCTAACAAAAACAAGAACAGATTCGATTACTTTTAAATCGCCAATTCCGCCCCGCCCCAAAAATACGAATAAGAGTTTCCACATCGACGACATTACTGATTTCTATAAAACATTACTTACAGAATTTTAGGTTTTATAGAACGATGCCTAAAATCAATCAGTTAACGCCATCAATTCAATTTGTTGTTACATACGTACGGAACTCTCGGTGCTCGAGTCCAACTCGTAAAGTGCAAAAACCGGTCAAGACCGGTTTTTCTTGTAAAAACGTTGTTTAATAATTTTGAGTTGTTGTTCCCCACTACTAACAAAAAGTCATTAAAAAAGAGTTTTCGAAATCGATCCACAATATGTATACCTACCTACAAAACATAATAAAATACCTACAGTCGAATTGAGAACCTCCTCCTTTTTGAAGTCGGTGACACGATGCTATATTCGTCGCCCTGAACAACCAAGAAATAAAATAATGATCCCACCTACATCAACCTAATTACACAGCACTGCTTCAATTAGATTACAAACAGCCGGACCATCACTCTGTATCGAAAAAGGCGTGAAACAAGGAGACCCGCTTTCACCCAAACGTTTTAACAGCGCTCTTGGAGAAGTGCTTAAAAAGTTATCGGCAATTGGGAGAGACGCGGTATTGAAGTCGGCGGGGTGCGGTGCATTATGGAGGGACCAACATTTAGGCGCGAAGCACACGGCGGGGCGGGCCGAGCCGGTCATTTTGACCGCGAACGATAGTGCAAAGAAAATTCTATACTAACAACGCACATAGAGGGCAAAAAGACCGCGCTGCCGGTGCCCGGCGGGCATGTCCGTGGCTGCCTGTCATGGATCACACAAAGCAGTTTGCGCATCGACGGTCAGAAAGACTGCTCCGCCCCGCCGTGTATTTCGCGCCTTATGGTCGATTTTTCTCAAACGATTCATGTTAGGGACAATCAAGAATTAAGGTATTGTAATATACTATGTAGGTAAGTTACTCCTCCGAGCAGCCTATTCATATGTATGTATATATTTTGTTAGTCTATTTTTCGAGTCTATTTTTATTCTGCAGAAAAGAGCCATCAGAGCAATATATGGCCTCCGCAGGCGCGATTCTCTAAGGGAACTGTTTAAAGATATTAATATCATGACAGTACCTTGTCAATACATCTATGAAAACATCATGTACGTAAGGAAAAATTTAAATCTTTTCAGTAAAAGAGGTGACAGACACACCTATGGTACTAGAAATAGGGAACAATTAGTTCAACCAGGTTTCAGATTGGCTAAAGTAGACTCATCCTTCATGGGGTACTGTTTAAAATGTTACAATAAAATACCCCCCCAAACGAAATTCAAATCTTGCATAAAACGCACACTATGCAGCCAAGCATATTATAAGTTGGGGGATTACATCGCTGACAAAAATGCTTGGCTGAATGCTGGTCCTGCTCCACAAGGGCGCATAAACTAATTAATTAGCATTCGAAAATATAGTTGGGAGCTGCTGAAGATTGAAAAAACTATCTTTGCATTGTATAAATTCAATCTATTAGTATTGTATAATTGCATAGCACACGTGTGAGCACTATGCACCTAAACTATAAAGCTACCATTTACTGGGTACGTCTTTCCTTGACTTGAATGTGCCCTGGCAGCTGAGAGTATGTCATGCTCACTCAAAATGTCTCGCTGATGGTGGCGTGTGTGTTGGATCATTGGGTTCCCTTCAAAATGGTTGAGCTGAATGGTGCTGATCCATACGTCATGTTCGTGAACCGGCGCCGTCAGTAGGGACTGGTCATCTCTTAGCCGCCACGGCTTATTTTAATTTATGAATTGTTCTTTTTAGTACGGACGCCTTTAACGTGCACGTCTTTCTGCATCGTTCTCACATGTATAATTTCAACATGAATGATGTAACCAAGATTTTTGTAACAATTTTATGATTTTTAAAAGAGTGTCCGTGGAGTTTCTTGCCCGTTCTTCTCCACAGGTACCTACGCTTTGGAATGGGCAACTAGCTTCATCTTTCTGACTGACCGACCCTTGACAATTCAAAAGTGCCTATAATTGGTTTATCTATTTAAATAAAAATGAAACCCGTTTTCCGTTGTCACGACATAACATGAAAACGGCTTGACCGATTTGGCTGATTTTTTTTTTTGTAGTTTTCTAATACTCTGTACAAGGTTCTTACGGAAAAAAATATAAAGAAAAAAAAAAAAAACAAACTCCAAGGACACTCTTTTAAAAAGATATTAGAAAATCTTGGGTACATTATTCTATTGAACATCACGCAAATACCCTTAGGAGCCGAACAAAATGAAAAAAGTCAGAAACAACGATAATAACCGCCAAAAAAGTAGTAGCTCGGGCTGGTATCGGATCCCACGCGGTGGGAAGGTTGCAATTTTACGCGGACGAAGTCGCGGGCAGACGCTAGTTTGAAATAAATGCTTTGAGTTTGAGTTAAATAACTATATATTGTATACCTACATTGAGATAGCTAAAATTATTGGAAAGGTAGCAAATTTGGAATCCAAGACTTGGTCCCTCCATCTTGACGGTAACTATACAGGATGTCCCTGGAAGTATGGATCAAATCGAATAGGTGCGTGGACAAGGTCATTTCCAAACTTTTTGACCCTGAGAATGATTGAGAATTATTTTACGGTTGGTTGTGACAATTTTTTTTTCAATCGTTTCGCATAGTGCTCAAAGAAAAAAAATCATTTAAAAAAACTATCAGGGATGTCTAAAAAACTTAAATTGACAGTTCCTGGTATTTTTTTAAATGATTTTGTTCTTTGAGCACTATGCAAAGTGATTGAAAATAAAAGTTGGTTATAACTTTTGAACCGTAAAAAAATTTCCACCAACATTCTCAGGATCAAAAAGTTTGGAAATGACTGCCCACGCACGCCCATCCATGCTGAAACTATTGTTTTCACCGCTGCGACAGCGCTGCCCGAGAATAGCTCCCCATATTTGATTTGATCCATACTTCCAGGGACACCCTGCATTTTGTATCTTATGGCTGTTGAACTTCAGGGCAGAAATCCATAGTTCAATGGCTATTTTCCTTTGGATGGTAATAAAAAAATCAGGCTGTATAACATAATAAAACACAGTATTTTGGCAGTTGTATATATTTAACTATTACAGAATATTTCTTTACAATAATTTCTTTGTACAATATGGAGATAAAAATCTGCTTGTGTTCAATAAAAATAAAATGCAACACAAGACTAAAGTTGTCAAAAACGTGACAAAATATATATCTTTACGAAAAAAAGAGGCCGTTTAGGGGCAAAAATATATTACATGGTCACACTATACAGATAATTACAATAGTATACAATTTAATACAATGTCGATACATAAATTTTACTAATTATTCATAATTAAACCAACAGTAAAATAAAGCTCAATATAGTAACGGAGGACAAACAATTTGCATTTTATTTCTTTGAACTACAAATAAGGAAAATTAAGTACGTATAAGATATAGGTAGGTACAGCAACTTTGAATTTCATAGTAACTTAATTAAACTGAGGGCAAAGCGAAAATTTGGTTTGAAAATACTGCCAAGGAGATCAAATACCATCCTATAACTGAAAATGTCTATTAAATATAATAAGAAACTGCCAATCCTTACAAAAATAGGATGTTAAAATGGCAGTGATGGTTTTACAACAACGTTCCAGATATAGCCCGTAAGTATAACAACCTTGTGTGCTTTGTGTCGGCGAGGCTGGGAATCAAACAGAAATGCTTCAGAATGAGCGGCAACCAAATGTTTATGGTCCAGTTAAGTTATTGAAACCTACGCGGTGTGGGAAGAAACAAGTAGTGAGCTTCCGCGATCGGACAACAACCCTGGTTTCAATAAATCTCTTAAGTTTTGTTGGAACATAATTCCTATATAACTCGAGACGACGATGTTTCAACTACGTCTTACAGTTTGTGGTTACACTATCATAAAATCTATGTAATACAGACATTTGAATCATTTTATGTTGGCATATTTTATATAAGATATAAGAAGATATATATGACACAGTGTAATATCCCCCTAAGAGACGTAAATTATGTTATAAAATGTTTGTTTAGTTCCGCTAAACCGTTTTACACAAGAGCAGCCTAAGGAACTCTTGCTCAAGTACTGAAATTATATGAAGTTTTTATCATTTGTATTTACACGAGATTTATTGACCAAAAACACTATTTTTTTAAACATATGATTAGATGTTATTTTATCATGAGTTTGGACACACATTAGATTTTTTGTGGATAAATATTAGACATACATAAACATTGATTTAACAATCTGTTTAAAAAACAGTGTATTAAAAGGTAGATGGAAGCCAACTAAAACATGCGATAAAATTTTAAATCGTCAAATAAAAATAATTTTTTCTCTGAATTTTACACTTTTTTTTGTATTTTTTTTTATTTTTTTAACTTTTATGTTTTTTTTTTTTTGTTTTTATGGTTTTGTTTTTTTGGAAGTTCAATTTTATATATTTTTTTGTTTTTTCAATTGAGTGTCGAATTTTTTTATAACTTTTCAAAAAATCAAACTGTTTTGAGAGACACTTTTATTTATAAGTCTAATCAGTTTTCTTACATATGTAACTTGTTTTTAAAAATTATTTATTGTACTATAATTATTCAGCGCGGCCAAGTGCCTCTTATGTAAAATCTTTATAAAACTTATACATAACGCGATATAAAATGCCAGGCGTTTTAATATTACATCAAATAGAGTCAGTGCTTCGGGCTATGAGGGACAACGTCCAGATGGTGAAACTTTACAAATAAAATTACATAACAAAACTTAACAATTTCTAGTCTAGATTTAATTCTAGTGGCTAGCTATTGTAAACTTAACGAAACAATAAGCCTGGCATCGATGAAAACATATCGGTAGATGCCGACTCTCAACCAGAACAATAAACTACATTATGTGATCTAACGACTAATTTAATGCACTAAAATTATTTTCCAAAAAATCTGTAGAAATATAATTATTATGAACTTTGATAAACAACAGAATTTCGATTCGAGTTCATGCGTAAAAAGCTTTAAAACTGTGGCCTAGTAAAAAAAGTTAATTTCATATTGTCAGTTCATGATGACGTGCGCGGTTGCTTGTGACGTCATAGTTCACGTCGCAGGTACAGAATTCCTCGCTCGTGTAACTCATATTATACAATCTTTGTATTACTTTAAAGATATGCATTGTTAGTATCCTCACATATTAATAACAGGAATTCTGCTAATCACATACGACGTAGGAGCACAAGAACGCACCAAAATATAATTTTACACATTTCTTCTCATTTTACGCGCGAAAAATGACAATAGGCAAAATGGTAAAACTAATTTTGACACGTCTTGTTGTAATACAAGATATTTGCTCAATATTATTATTAATTAATAGTACAACATATCAATTTAAGCTTTTCTCAATTTGAGAAAACCGATAAATTAACATGTCGATTAACATGAAAATTATTTAATAGGATTATCTAGCGAGGAAAGATTATAGAAGGCGTATAGTATTAATTTGACAAGACTTGGAAATATTCGTTGGACGTATGTGTATATTATTTCAGTCAAACGATGTTGAAATTTGACATTCCCTTACATTTACAGTCAAAGAAAACAATGTGTAAATATATTTTATAAAACTTGTATGTGTCCTTATACGGAAGCCTTCAATAATCTTATGGTATCTAGCAACTGTTACATTAGGTACATCGTATATAAAGCGTAGCCCAGCGCCAAATATAAGGCAACACAATCATTTAGCACCATTATTTAAGTTTTACGCATTCATCTTACTGCAAACGAATCGATATCTTACGCGTGTCTATCGTCGAGCTTGACGACAATGATCGACTGGCGATTCGAACGACGGTCGTGAGAGCGCTCGGAAACTTATAACTATAAGTAATAATATCCGCTATGTAGTGGAGAAATATTTGACCCGAAAAACTATTTCATGAGCGTCGTTCGAGCCGCGGTCGTGTGCGAGTGCGTAGGGTTCGTAGATCTTAGGCGTAAGTAACGTTGTGGTAATTGAGCTGCAACTATTGCATCGGAGCGTAACAACTAATTGTAGCACCTTTCAACAATTACTTCAACATCCAACACTATACATGTACACAATATAGTTTTCTTTCCTATATTATCACAGGGAATTTCTCATCTCCCATCGTACGCTCTCCCACATATAAGGTCGCGCGGCGGGACCTGGCTCCCTCCGCGCAAAGCATGCATATCATTATATTATATCAATCTATATAATATATATTTTTTTGTCATTTACCCTTTCCTCATCACAAAAATACTATTTACATAAAAACCATACACGACCCTAAAACGAATATTTATGTATTTTTTTATTTCTTACTATTTACACGTATTAAATAACTTATATATAAACAATAATAAATATTTAAAAACGAATAGGACGCCTTTTGTCGAGGCAGCGTAACGACTTGTTGCGACGGTCGCTTCAGTCACAGAAGTGAAACAGACTTTATCGACTAGTGAACGACTCTACTTCACGTGAGTCTTGCTTCAGTCTTGTTGACAATCGTGTGCTACAATATGCCTGGAGGCTACAGCAAATTTAGGAACAGCGCTCTACCAACATACACGATTCACTCCTGACACTTTAAGGTCGGGAAGCCATTCTGAGAACAGCCTACAACAAAGAAACGTTTAAATTATTATCTGTATGTGGTTAAGTCAAAGTGGTACACTTTCTTTTGCTACCGACTGTATACAATACCACGTCAGGTAATTACAATGTCTGTTATTTACGCAATTTGTTGGTTGCAGATGTTTATCAATTACAACTACCTTGATATCGCTCGAAATCGAGTATGTTGAACGCATGTTTCATTCAAACATTAGTTTTGAGGTATAATTTTTATTGTGACAACAGAAGCAGGTATTGAGCGAGTAAGTATATATTTTCACTTAACTTTGGTCCGAATTGAGTATTGAGTTTATAATACAAGGCTATATTATAAAGGTGGCTAAAGAAATAATAAAACTGGGTTTGTAAATGTATTGAACTAGCTTTCCACTTTAAAATAATAAAACAAAACTTTAAATTAATTATTTGAGATCTATATGTAGGCAAAAGAAAATTACAAAAGCTGCATGCTCGCTTTTGTACATTCCCTATAGAAATCTTTGCCCGTAACTTTGGTTCATCAGTGCGACTGTTGCCAGCATCTAGTAGTCACTCATCTGGTAAAATGGCACTTACACAGTAACTGAATGTCCCTTTCAATAAAAATTCCACCTCAAAACGAAGCGAAACAACTAATAAATACAACATGGCACTATGGAATGTAAACATATAATTTTCATAGTGGCACATTTATAGTTTTATTATAATATAAATACTCAACTGTCGTTAAATTTTCATATCATCAACATGGATACAATAAATGTGCGTAGGTATACGTGGCCGGGTCCGGCCTGCGACTGGCGGCGGCAGGTCGCGCGGGCAACACCGGCCTGCGACAGGCGGCGGCAGGTCGCGCGGGCAACACCGGCCTGCGACAGGCGGCGGCAGGTCGCGCGGGCAACACCGGCCTGCGACAGGCGGCGGCAGGTCGCGCGGGCAACACCGGCCTGCGACAGGCGGCGGCAGGTCGCGCGGGCAGCACGTGCGGCGCGTCATCGCTGCGGCCAGGCGTCGGCCAGGCGGCGCGAGGCGGCGAGGCGGGCGTGCGCGGTGCGGAAGGCGCCCACGATCTTGTCGAAGGAGTCGCGCTCGTACACGGAGCGCGCCGTGTTGCTGAGGTCGAAGGGCTCCTCCACGCACAGCAGCTTCCACTGGTGCGCCTCGTGCGCCGCCGCGCGGCACGCGCCCACCGGCACGCGCGCGCCCGCGCGCACCGAGATCGCCATCTTGTCGTAGCTGCGCACACGTAAGAAGCTAGTTAATGTAACACCAGCCTTGTATTGACCACTGACAGCCCTTTAAACTGCCCAAAGGCCTCTTGTCATTAAAACAAGGGACAAGCATAGATCACACTTGCTCTAAACGGGTTAGCGATTTCAGACTTACTCGCATATTAACTACTAGCGGTCCGTCCCGGCTTTGTACGGGTGGAAAAAAAAGAAAAAAATAGCCTATAATAATCAGTGATAATGTAGCATTTAAATGGTGAAAGAATTTTTAAAATCGGTCCAGTACTTTTTGAGCCAATTCGTTACAAACATACATACAAACCTTTCCTCTTTATAATATTAGTATAGATTAGTCCAGACTTCTCCACAATGCTTTACCTTCACCAGTGTCAGTAACGTCCAGGATAAACTCAGAGATTACATTTGAATTAAAAGTGAACATCAGAATGACTGGCCAAAATGACCGATCAGCTATTACTAAAATTATTTGCCGTTCGAAACATAAGCCCTTTATAAACAAAATCTCTATTAATTAATAAAATCTTTATTCTTTACCCTAAAAATCTAAAAAAAATATATGTTTAGGTATCAAATAGGAGCAAATTTTTTGTAAAGATGAATTGAAATCTTAGAGCCTTTTTTTTTTTGTGGATGGGAAATCATCGAATGACCCCTCCCGCTCTGGGTGGAGCAGAAGGGAGTGTCAGACTCTTACTGACTAAAACCCACCCGTGTTCCTTCCTTAGCCCTTTGTGTTCCGGGGTAGCGGTAACCCTTTCGGACAATCCCGCTGCAAAAGTGTGCGATGGCCGGGAAACGAACCCGGATCAACTGCTTGGAAGGCAACTATGCTGACCTTACATGGAGATTCTAAACGTCATTTTTTAAATTCATTTTCTAAGTTTTTAATTAGGTACCAATTATAAACAAAGGTATCAAATAATAGCAAATAGGTATAAGATCATTGTGGCCATTAATTCGGATGTTCACGAATTAAAAAGGTCGCATTAGTACTTGCCGGAAGTTGAACCCACAACCTGGTACGATACGTACATCAACTTGGTTGCTGGCAAATAACTGATCTATAAATATTTTAAAAACCAAATCATTGTTGGTTAAAGACCTGTTTCTGTCGCCAAGCTTAACTATGTTCCACTGAACCAGACTAAGGTCAATCGACATCAATAGATGGTGTGGCATTTGCTAGTAACTATGGTCTACGTCAGTGACTACAGTCTGTGTGGGCACGGCACAGCACAGCACTTACAATGCCACCGGTATTTCACGTGGACATAGATATGATTAAGATTGTTAACGTAATAATGGGGATCCACACGCAAAGCTCAGCGTAGATGTCGCCAGCGGCGCGATGCCTGCTGTCAAATCATTTTCGCTTTGTTTACGTTAGTTTAATCGCTATTTTTTGTGTTAAAACCGGTCTACCATTGTTATCGATAACATGTATTATATTAGGGAAAAAAAAATTGAAAGACGAACTAAAAAAAATATTTTTGCGACGTTTAGTCTTTTCATACTTTTTTTTTGTTATAATTTTGGCCACTAAAATGTACACCGGGTTAGTAAATCCTGGTACAGCACACAGAGAGGCATTATCAAGAAAATTAAAAATAACTGAATGGTAGGTTATAAAATGTATGTAATGGTGCTCCCACACTGCTGTTTAAATGTATTAAATCACAATGTTAGAAAATGTTTGTAAACATTTTGTAACAGCAGTGTGGGAGCACCATAAGTGACAGCTTTCAATCAATGGCCATGTCGACGGTGCGCCACCTATCGTGAAAAAATCGGTCGTCTGTAAAGTCGGTTTACTGACGATAGTTGAACGTGACAACGTCATAAGAAAATACTAAAAAAAAAATATTTATTTCATTCATTTTTTTTTCGATTGTGCCTCTTTGTCTCGGTCGTTCCGCGCTCTCGCTTGCACTTCAAGCCTTAAATGGAACGCCTCAGAGCGAGGTAACGCCGAATGACGTCATGTTTTTTCGTGCGTGCAACCAGCTTCATCGAATTATAAGACGTTGTCACGTCAATAATGGTAGTAATGATCCTCATTGCATGTATACTAACGGAAACTCATTGCATGTATACTAACGGAAACTCATTGCATGTATACTAACGGAAACTCATTGCATGTATACTAACGGAAACTCATTGCATGTATACTAACGGAAACTCATTGCATGTATACTAACGGAAACTCATTGCATGTATACTAACGGAAACTCATTGCATGTATACTAACGGAAACTCATTGCATGTATACTAACGGAAACTCATTGCATGTATACTAACGGAAACTCATTGCATGTATACTAACGGAAACTCATTGCATGTATACTAACGGAAACTCATTGCATGTATACTAACGGAAACTCATTGCATGTATACTAACGGAAACTCATTGCATGTATACTAACGGAAACTCATTGCATGTATACTAACGGAAACTCATTGCATGTATACTAACGGAAACTCATTGCATGTATACTAACGGAAACTCATTGCATGTATACTAACGGAAACTCATTGCATGTATACTAACGGAAACTCATAGCATGTATACTAACGGAAACTCATTGCATGTATACTAACGGAAACTCATTGCATGTATACTAACGGAAACTCATTGCATGTATACTAACGGAAACTCATTGCATGTATACTAACGGAAACTCATTGCATGTATACTAACGGAAACTCATTGCATGTATACTAACGGAAACTCATTGCATGTATACTAACGGAAACTCATTGCATGTATACTAACGGAAACTCATTGCATGTATACTAACGGAAACTCATTGCATGTATACTAACGGAAACTCATTGCATGTATACTAACGGAAACTCATTGCATGTATACTAACGGAAACTCATTGCATGTATACTAACGGAAACTCATTGCATGTATACTAACGGAAACTCATTGCATGTATACTAACGGAAACTCATTGCATGTATACTAACGGAAACTCATTGCATGTATACTAACGGAAACTCATTGCATGTATACTAACGGAAACTCATTGCATGTATACTAACGGAAACTCATTGCATGTATACTAACGGAAACTCATTGCATGTATACTAACGGAAACTCATTGCATGTATACTAACGGAAACTCATTGCATGTATACTAACGGAAACTCATTGCATGTATACTAACGGAAACTCATTGCATGTATACTAACGGAAACTCATTGCATGTATACTAACGGAAGCTCATTGCATGTATACTAACGGAAACTCATTGCATGTATACTAACGGAAACTCATTGCATGTATACTAACGGAAACTCATTGCATGTATACTAACGGAAACTCATTGCATGTATACTAACGGAAACTCATTGCATGTATACTAACGGAAACTCATTGCATGTATACTAACGGAAACTCATTGCATGTATACTAACGGAAACTCATTGCATGTATACTAACGGAAACTCATTGCATGTATACTAACGGAAACTCATTGCATGTATACTAACGGAAACTCATTGCATGTATACTAACGGAAACTCATTGCATGTATACTAACGGAAACTCATTGCATGTATACTAACGGAAACTCATTGCATGTATACTAACGGAAACTCATTGCATGTATACTAACGGAAACTCATTGCATGTATACTAACGGAAACTCATTGCATGTATACTAACGGAAACTCATTGCATGTATACTAACGGAAACTCATTGCATGTATACTAACGGAAACTCATTGCATGTATACTAACGGAAACTCATTGCATGTATACTAACGGAAACTCATTGCATGTATACTAACGGAAACTCATTGCATGTATACTAACGGAAACTCATTGCATGTATACTAACGGAAACTCATTGCATGTATACTAACGGAAACTCATTGCATGTATACTAACGGAAACTCATTGCATGTATACTAACGGAAGCTCATTGCATGTATACTAACGGAAGCTCATTGCATGTATACTAACGGAAACTCATTGCATGTATACTAACGGAAACTCATTGCATGTATACTAACGGAAACTCATTGCATGTATACTAACGGAAACTCATTGCATGTATACTAACGGAAACTCATTGCATGTATACTAACGGAAGCTCATTGCATGTATACTAACGGAAACTCATTGCATGTATACTAACGGAAACTCATTGCATGTATACTAACGGAAACTCATTGCATGTATACTAACGGAAACTCTGCGTAGTAACGCAGCATGTGCAGGAACAGCTCGGCCAGCGTCGTGCGGTTGTGTGCACGCCGCACGTCGCCGCCCGCCTCGCTCGCTCGCGGCAAGATGGCCGGGCTCGTGCCGCCTGCACAGAACATGTGTCCTTACATTACTATACATGTATATTACAAAAGTTTGATCCTGACTTTAGTTGGGTATGCGATCAGCGGGGCAATTGCGTAACACATTATCAATGGGAATCGGTTTCATACTGACAGTTCAACAACAGTCAGTTATTTATGTACTAGCTGCGCCCCGCGGTTTCACCCGCGTAAGTTTCGATCCCGTGGGAATATCGGGATAAAAAGTATCCTATGTGTTAATCCTAGTTATAAACAATATGTGTGCCAAACCTCATCCAAATCCGTTCAGTAGTTTTTGCGTGAAAGAGTAACAAACATCCATCCCTCCTCACAAACTTTCGCATTTATAATATAATATTAGTAGGATAGTAGGAAGTAGGATTGAGTAAACAAATTTTTCGAACTTATGAAGCAATGTATTAGCAATTTGTTTCAAAATGATTCAAATTCCGATTGATAATGGGTTACGCAATTAGGGTGCAGGAGGAATGACTGAAACATTGAATATAACACACAAACCCTGATAAGGTTAAATTCTCACGCAATCACTAAAAGGAATTAGTAATAATGGCCCCGATTCTGTTGTTCCCAAACTAAACTAAATTTAAGTTCAGTGCATCTTTTTCTTTCTATTTCATTATGAAAAGGACAGAAGATAAATATTAGTTTAGTCCTATCAAATTAGATAATCCATAGACAAGTTTAGACGTGATTAAAAAATTGTCTTCTAAAAATACGCCAATTTACGTCAGGCGCTGATTAATTTGACAGGACTAAACTAATATTTATCTTTTGTCCTTTTCTTAATGAAATAGAAAGAAAAAGATGCACTGAGCTTAAATTTAGTTTGTGAACAACAGAATCGGGGATAATATCTGTATTTTGTCGGTGACCTTAATATATTTTCGCGACATTTATTAAAGAAATGAATAAATATGGCAATGTATCAGATGGGTCACAAAGGCGGACCCTCAATGCGACCGTAGGACATACTCACACTGCAGGAAGTGTATGACCATGAGCGTGAGCGAGTAGGACGAGAGCGTGCGGCGCCGCGCGTCGTTGATGTCGTGCGCCTGCGCCCACAGCTTGGTCAGCGCCACCAGCGGCCGGACGCGCCAGTCCACTGCCAGTACCAAACAATCACTGCTTACAAATGAGGAGTAACAGATCAAAGTGTTTTAACTCCACCAATGTAACTTTTAAGATACAGGCATAATCCATAATACTTTAAAGAGAGCACACAAACAAACAACCTGGATTTAATATTGTTTGAAACGATGTGCACTTTTAATAAAAAGTAATAGTTTGATGCGTCATATTTTGACATGAGTAACAAGGTTTGAAGTATTTTTGTTATGGTGGGTGGAGTTAATACACTTTGATCTGTTACTCCTCAAATGTCATACATTTTTTTGTTACTTCATTTCTGTGAAGATTCGCCAGTTAATTTTAAAGAATCAGAGTGCCATATCGTCATGAAGTGCTCAACCGACGGTGAACTTTGCGGAGCGTCGAATAACTCAACACTGTTGCTAGCTCATCGCACATTTTGAGCACCTTACGACTCGTCATCAAGTCTCATCATGTCCAAATACTTGTTAGAAAAGAGTGTTAGTCTTAGCGCCTTGCAAAAAACTCTTTGTAAGGATGTTTTGTAAGAAACAAATATATTACTAGCTGGACGCCGCGGTTTCACCGGCGTTAATTTAAGGAAAAAACCTACTAAAACATATTCCATTACTTTAAAGAGTATTACTTATACCCTCATGACCGGCCGCCTTGCGGAGTTATTTTAAAACTATGATTTCTCCTAATATATTCATTGAAATCAAATGATGTCAAGGGCAATTTTGTTAAAAATTAAATACTTGTGATAAATAAAGTATTTATTTGGATAAGGATTAATATCATGTTTATAAAAATACCTTCGCAAATAATGCATTATTTTAGAACAAATTAGATTACCATACCTGCATGATTACTGACAAATGCGTGCACTGACTGGACAGGTTCACTCAATCTGTGTGGTTCTTTCCTCAAAAGACCATTTCAGACACCAATCTACATGTTCTCCACATGATCTGACCAAGATTATGTCTGGACTTTAAAAGAGACTGGGACCTCTGAGTTTGTTTCGGCCTTTCTTCTCAGAGTAGTCAGATAAGAAACGCCGACCTCATCTCGTTTTTAAAAATATGATTGACGTGTAAAAGTGTTTGTACAAACCTACTTACAGAAATAAAATCATTTATCATAAAAAAGGTTATAGTCAGTCAACTTTAAAAGATAGACAGACATATTATGCTGTTGTGGACTTTTTTAGAACTTTTAAAGCGGAACGATTCCGTCATACATGATTTTTGCGTAACTTAAACTGTGTAAGCAGTGTACGCAACGGAAGCTCTCAAAAGGAATAATTTTTCCCGTTTTTGCAACATTTTTCATTGATGCACCGCTCCTATTGGTTGTAGCGTGATGTTATATAGCCTTTCTCAATACATGTACTATCCAACACTTCATTTTTTTAGAATTATAAAGATTAATTGTGGAGTTTAGGGAAAAGACCATCATTTAAGTGTGTTTTTCCCAGCATTGAATATAAGTAAGTATCGACAGATGTTTAAATAGGTATTATTGATTGAGTACCAACAGGAGAAAGTTAAAAGTACCGGCGATATGAAAAGAAGGACATTCAGTGTCAAAAATATTGGGACCAACTGACTGTTCAAAATTAACAGAACTAACAAAATTCTACTGTATCTCAATGACACATACCCATATTTTTAACGCTTTTGGTCGCGTGCGTGAGCGCATGCATCTTTTTGAAGGTGTAGATCTCATTAAATTTTGAATTTACTATTATTATTATTATTTGGTTAGACACACTAGCAGCTAATCAGCTGATGCGTGTGTATCGTATAGCTTGGAGATATTTAATCTGTCCAGTCGATTCTTGAAGCAGTTCAGTGTGGGAGCCGTCACAACATTTTCCGGGAGCCTATTCCATGCTGTTACAACTCGGTTAGACAAGAATTGCTTCAAGGGCTTTTTTTTTACTGTGCTGAATTTTTCTGAATAATCCAAAAGTACTCACGTCTTGAATATTTACTGCGCTAAATCTTTCTGAATAATCCAAAATTACTCACGTCTTGAATATTTACTGCGCTGAATCTTTCTGAATAATCCAAAAGTACTCACGTCTTGAATATTTACTGCGCTGAATCTTTCTGAATAATCCAAAAGTACTCACGTCTTGAATATTTACTGCGCTGAATCTTTCTGAATAATCCAAAAGTACTCACGTCTTGAATATTTTACTGCGCTGAATCTTTCTGAATAATCCAAAAGTACTCACGTCTTGAATAACAATGTAGAAGGTTAGTGTTTCTGATGCCGACGACGTTGTTACAGTTGAGGTCGACCTGCAGGCCGTTGCGCGCGTCACGGAACTTGAGAATCGGTACCTTCGCCTGGATCAGCTCCGCGCCTTGATACAGAACAGTGGACGGAATAAGCACGTTATTATTAGAATTCACAGAGTTACTTAATAGTATTGGTATAGTACAATACAGGGTCAAATTAAATTAGCTAGCGAAAATAAGCAAATGACATTAAAAAATCTGCGTATTTTCGCTTATTTTATATTTGGGTATCTATATAAACAAGAAGAAAGATTTTCTAAACTTAAACATGACCTTGTAGAGAAGATAAAGGAACCTGGGCAAAATATAATGGACCCATCCACAACACCAATAACAACCATACTGTATAATATGTCATCGGAAAGCTCTTTTCGTGATTGTTTTATAAGCAGTCTATAGCAGTGGATCTCGAATCGTAGTCGCTTGGCGCAACAGTCTCGAAGATCTTAAAAATGAATCTAGATTTCTGTCATAAGACTTCCTTTTTTCATTGCCTGTTCAACCTCTGATTCATTGAGCGATTGACTCAAAACAGCAGTAACATCATAATGAACGTGGTGAAATAAAGGACCTACATCCTTAACAGATTAAAATCATGATTAACTTAAATATTAATGTTTAACTGCTGCACACCAGACGGGCAGATCTCGTAATTTTAAGAACGTTCACAGTCTGATCTCAGTCTCAATCTGTCAAAAATACCTCTAATTTCCCTAAATTTTGATAAGTTTTTGACATTTGTTTGTCGCTGAGATGAGACTGCGACTAAATTTTGAATGTTTTAAATTACGAGAATTGGCCTTCAGATATCGAGTGGATAATTCTCGTATTTTTAAGAACGTTCCCATTCTAATCTCTTCAATCTGTCAAGATATCTCTAATTTAGTTACACTGTTTACACTGATGGTCGCTGATAAGAGATATCGAATAGATTTTGAAAGTTTTTAAATACGGGAATTGACCTTTTGGTAAAGTTTAGCTGAAACCTAACAATGTATGTAATATTAGACAACTTATATACTGTGTTCTCACCATTGATATATATGTTACACTAGATTAGCAATTACCGCACCAAGACGTTGCCACTACGCTGATGGCTACAGCCATCAGCGTAGCTAACGTCAGTTCAGTTCTCTGTGTGACGCCAATCGAAGTCAACCGAGTGACATGCGACAAAAAATATCGCGAAAGAGTGCGATTCAAGATCACAAAAACATAATAAATTAACCGGAATTACTTTCCACACGTAAATTAATTGTCTCTGTGTTTATATCAACGTAAAAACGCAATAAAATGTAGAATTTTGTAAATTGGGAATTTACTTTTAACTGTTTAGTGGTTTCAAAGCTACGTCGTCGCGTTTATAAAGTGGCTACACTTTTTTGACTCATTTTATTGAGGTTTGCTTCTCTAGTTATATAGCTCAATGGTTCTCACTCGATATTCTTGCGAATAAAAGATTATTTTTCTTATTTCCTTTCCGCTTTATAGGGTTCCGTACGCAAAGATTGCCAAGGGAATCCTTCATATTCATACTAATTTATTTGATATCAAGATGTTGACAAAATGCTTAGAGCTAAGAGCCGTTATAGACCTTGTCAGGGCACAGCAAAATATTATTGTTTGATACTAATACTTAAAGTTAAAAATCTAAATTGAAATTAAAAAGTAGAAACTAAAATTAAAATAAAATTGTACATGAAAACTGAACATTTGCATAAAAAGTTAAAAACAATAACATAAATAATTCTATTTCGTATGCGAATCCAACTCGCATATGGCAGCTTTTTTTAAAAAAAAATTGTGATTGACTTAATACTCACTAGGGTCGAAGCTCCGGATGTAGCTCAGTATGTAGTTGAGGTGCAACAGCGCATGCGCGCGCGGGTCCAGCTCGTCCACCGGCCGCACGTACAGACACAGGTCCATGTCTGACGAGTCCAGACCGAAGCCGGACATCGTGGACCCCACCACGTATAGGCCGTAGCGAGGGAATATTGTCTGTGTCAACAAAGGAGTATTATAAAAAAATCTTATAGCTAAACAGACAGGACACACGGGTTGCTGGGGAGTTTGTTGGGTTCTTCTTCCCAGCTTAGTAAGGTGAGTTTTGAGGGCTGTCTTTTATAACGGTGACCCGAAAAACTTTTTTTTTTATAGTATACTAGCGACCCGCCCCGGCTTCGCACGGGTGCAATGCTGATACTAAATACACTATATTATACATATAAACCTTCCTCTTCAATCACTCTATCTATTAAAAAAAACCGCATCAAAATCCGTTGCGTAGTTTTAAAGATTTAAGCATTCATAGGGACAGAGAAAGCGACTTTGTTTTATACTATGTAGTGATTTAACAAAAATATTTCTTAATTTTGAAGCTTTCTGAATTCATTCAGAAAGAATATTTATTATAGTACGAACTAAGGAAAATTTTAGCCTTTGTTACGCCACTTACAAGGCTATTTTTTTAAACAAACGTTTTGCGATGTTATTCGTAGGATTTTATTTTTAGTACCTATTAATAAAAAGTGTCAATTTGGTAGATCTAGGGCAGTTTTTCGTCTCTTTGAGTGGTATAACACTCTGGAAGACTCACACTTCATATACCTAATAAAAATATTTTATAACAAACCTTTATTGTGATGAAAAGATATCTCCAAAGGTTCATTTTCTTTCTGAAAGTCTCCTCTGTTTGCTGTGATTTTATGAATTTGTCCCAAATCTCTTGAGACAATGTGTCCCATTTTGAACCTAGAAATGTTTATAGTATTACAAACGTGTGCCTAAAGTCCCTGTCACGAGAAGCTTAGATAAATTTTGTAAACATACATTCAGGAGTTCGTAACCTTTGGAACAAATAAATAAAAAACAGTTTTGTAATGAATTTTATTTTTATAAAGGGGTATAATATTACGTTAACACAGACATTCAATTACTGTCGTCAGACGATTTAGAGAATGCTGCATCTGCATTCTGCGGCATTGACAGCATCAGCGTGAACTTACTGCAAAATGGCGGCTCAAATGTTTACGTTCCATGAGTCAGACGCGTTCCAGTACCACAAAACATTAGACGACAGCGCTTTATATCGCTAAAATATAACCCGACCAAGTGAAATTGCTCGTTAGTTTCGAATTACACGTATATTACTTTGAGTTGATTGAATTTGGGATTATTTGTTGTTGATTAATTTGTCGTTACGTAACTTATTAGAAGTTCTTTATTTACAAAATTTATAGCTTCTCGTGACGGGGACTTTGCTTTTATTGAAGTCTAGTCTATTGAGTATGTTAGGATGGTTATTAAAAGTCTTTATACCTAAGGCTGCTGAGGCCGTAAATTGGATAAAAGACAAAAAACATAATTGGGGGACACTTAAAATTAGTGCTGCTACTTCGCAAACTGACAAATGTCTCTTTTTGAGAGGCGTCTAAAAGATACATGCTACTAAATATTATGGTTTTATTTATAAAGATGCGACTTGATAAAACAGCCTTGAACCCAGACTGTTGAAAAACTTGTCACCTTAACTAAATATCATAATAATTTAAATAAATGCCATATTTTATGAGCATACTATTGCCATTTTATTTCTTGCTTTACATTCGATTAAGTACTTATATTATTTTCTGAAAATTAAACCAACAATGTTAAAATTTTCACAATGACATCGGAAAATTTGTACAAACACTGTTTATTTGTTAGAGTGCATTCTCCCACTTTTATTTGCCATAGCGATGTTTTTATAAACTGCTTAAGTAAGTCCGTTTCTTTGTTGTATATGTTTTTTAATATTTTCAAAAACAAGAAACTCAAGTCACTGCCAGACAAATACATGATTCTCCAGCTAAGTATCAAAACAGTTACGCGAACTTTTCGTCAAGTTTTAGACACTCACGTTTCTACCAAGTGTCAGACACTCACGTCACTTTTCCGCCAAGTGTCAGACACTCACATTATTATTTCACCAAGTGTCAGACAAATAAATCACTCTCCAGCTAAGCGACACACATTTACGTTCCTCTCATCAAGTTTCAAACACTCACTTCATTCTCCCGCCAAGTGTCAGACACTCGCGTTACTCTTTCGTTAAGTGTCAGACACTCACGTCACTTTTCCGCCAAGTGTCCGACCCTCACATTATTATTTTACCAATTGTCAGACAAATAAATCACTCTCCAGTTAAGCGACACACATTTACGTTCCTCTCATCAAGTTTCAGAGTTCAGACACTCACGTCACTCTCCCGCCAAGTGTCAGACACTCAAGTTACTCTTTCGTTAAGTGTCAGACACTCACGTCACTTTTCCGCCAAGTGTCAGACCCTCACATTATTATTTCACCAATTGTCAGACAAATAAATCACTCCAGCTAAGCGACACACATTTACGTTCCTATCATCAAGTTTCAGACACTCACGTCACTCTCCCGCCAAGTGTCAGACACTCGCGTTACTCTTTCGTTAAGTGTCAGACACTCACGTCACTTTTCCGCCAAGTGTCAGACCCTCACATTATTATTTCACCAATTGTCAGACAAATAAATCACTCTACAGCTAAGCGACACACATTTACATTCCTCTCATCAAGTTTCAGACACTCACGTCACTCTCCCGCCAAGTGTCAGACACTCACGTTACTCTTTCGTTAAGTGTCAGACACTCACATTACTCTTTCGTTAAGTGTCAGACACTCACGTTACTCTTTCGTTAAGTGTCAGACACTCACATTACTTTTGACCAAGTATCAGACAAATACATCACACTCCAGTTAAGCGACAAACATTTACGAACCTCTCATCAAAGACTCTCCCGCCAAGTATCAGACACTTAAGTTGCTCTTCCGCCAAGAATCAAACAATCATGCCACTCTCCAGCCAAGTGTTACACTCACACGTTAGTCTCCAGTTACTGTACAAACAAATATAATAAACTTACCGTTTAACAAGTCGTCGGGCGTGAACTTAACCTGGAACGGGTAGGCTCCATTCAGGTACCTCTCGGGCGCTATGCGTCTTTGCGGGCGCGCGTCCCGCCCGCGGCGGCCGCGCCATTCCCGCACCTGACCGTATCCGCCCGTGTAGTGGCCGTTCGATGTACGTTCCGTGTTGCGGGATGACTCTTCACCTGTGACAGGTTTGATACATGAATTGAGAATCTCCAACACACAAAACCAATCATCTTTTGTTTAAATTACGCTTTGAAGGTCCAAAGTTACAAAAACCTAGCTGAGAAGAAGTGGTGCAAAAATCTCCTCAGCAAGAAGTCCTGTCTGAACGCAATAGGCGTCGGCGATCAATGCTTGTGTCTTCTGCGAAACTCTAAATTGTACGTAGATAAGCAAAAAGGATCCAACCCACAACATGACCGAAAATGAGTTAAGTATACCAAACTGCTCGTCAGTCTATATTTTCGATTAGCAAAAACAATAAACACTTCCACACCATAGGAATAACGGACAGTCCCCTGTGCAGAGCATGCATGGAGGCTGATGAAACTGTTGCGCATGTGCTCTTTGAGTGCACAGGCGTCACCCAGATTAGATCAGAAACCCTCGGGACACCCAGATCGTACACAGATGTTCTCAACAAACCAGGAGACCTAATCAGCTTCTGGAGGGAGGTGGGCTGGTTGGAATGACCACCGATTGCCGCCATGGCCCACGCACAATGGTCCAACTGAAGGACTAAGTGCGGAAACTAAACACAACACTAACAACACTAACATAACACAGAACACTAACATAGAACATAGAATATAGCAAAAACAATCCAAGTAAAATACGAATATTTTGATATTCGTATATATTCGTATTTTGCTTGGATTATTTTTGCTTATCTACGTCCAATTATGAGTGGGGCTATTGCCTTGCAGCTTGTACAATTTGGGAAATACAATTAATGCCAGACTTTTCAACCCTTGCAAATTCTTGCACTAATTATGTCGTAGCATCACAGGATGTATCCTGTGTACGCTGTAGCGTAACATCATAATATCGTCGTAACTTTCGAAAAAATGAGGTATATAATGTTAAGCAAACAACAGGTTACCACGAGTCAACGCATAATTGGATTATAAGAAATAGGATATAACCTAATTACGGGGTGACTGGTAAGTGGTGAATTGCTTTGCGAATTACCGTAAGTAGTTTAGACATGCTAACGTTAACGTTCTGAGAGACTTATCTGCTGGCAGTTTTTGACTCTTTGATTGAACGCACCTGGCATGTTTTTAGACTATTGTTTGTGGAACCTTCCAGTTATTTTTTAAACTGCTTATGCTATATTTTTATCAGGATCTCTTCATAATGATAATGCAGCAAAGGCAGCCGAGTATCGTACCGACCCGTTTCAAGTGAAATGCTAATGGAGTTGCAGGTACTTACAATCATGCAAATGAACAGCAAGTCGATACATCAGAAATACGCGCAATGCATTATCTTCATGATGATTTATTTCTTAGTGTGACATAAACCGTTATCGATTGATGGTAAACATTTATTATAATACAAAATAATCTATAACAATAGTACTGTCAAATCATTGATTAATTAACGAATAAAGCAAGTTTATTTATCTATCGCGATTTATTGTAATCGACGTCTTCTCAGTTCGTTGGCCGCTTCCAAATCAGTCTTGTCTAGGTAGAGCTCCATCATCGAAGCCGAATAACTTGGCTATTGGTTTAAATTTATGCCTTGTGCCACGAATGCACACTCTAGTGGCACGTATTATTGCGATAATGATTCCTGATCTTAGCCAACCCATCACTACGCTTAAAAATCTATTCCAGCGGTCAGCGATTGCAGCTCCAAGATGATTTACGAAGGTAGAAATTTGTGGGCGAAGACTTCGTCAACAGATACAACAAGGAGGGTGAATGTCGCATGTCGTATTTCACAAGCGTTTGAATATTTCCTTATTTTTTCTTCTTCGGCGGATTTTAGTACAGAGGCGACAGGGCGTGCAATATAAGGAGCGTCGGTGTCTACGACACGGATATCAATTAACGCCTCTCTTGGAGCATCCCAAACGCCACGGCAAGAAATATCTCCACATAGTCCGCAGTCTCCTTCGGAGATGATGGGTTCTTTGACTACGTTTCCCCGTGCATGTTGACATAAGTCCCAGAATAAATCTCTAATTTCATTATGACGACGTGTTATTATAAGACCACCCTTTTTACAACATAGAACATGATCAACGTTAAATACATCGCAGCCAAAGTCATCACATGATTTTGTTATTGAGACTGGTAATCTGTGGAAACGTAATGCAAGCGTCTCTGAACTCTGATGGGGATAGATCAAAATGGTTTTTCTTAGTTGGTATGATAGATAGCAAATGTTATTCATAGCAATGAAATAGTCAATAGATTTCACTCTAGAAACTTGCATTTAAATTATGATTCATATTTTAATAGCAAAAGAGATAGTATGAATGCGTGTTTATCAAGGTAGGGGATTTCTGAACCGAAGGGATCCACTTGCAGGGTAGTTGCGTAACACACTATCAGTAGCAATGGGTTTAATTTTGACAGATCAACAACATTCATTGCGTTATATGCGTTGTTGAGCAGACACATTTTTCGAACATAAATGGAGCAATGGATTAGAAATATGCTTCAAAATGATTCAAATTGAGAGTAATAGTGTGTTACGCAATTAGGGTGCTGGTTAAGAAATCCGAATACGTAATAATGTCGCATATTTCCTACAGGTTGATTTGAATTACTTGCGGTACCCATGGCAACCAACATGCCGCAATGGCACGAGTTCAAAGTCCCCTAATAAGATAAATTAATAAAATGATATTGAAGTGCTGTTCCTTTATTATAACTAAGTACAATAATAGAACAGATTACCACATGCCCTCCGAAACGTGTGTATGAAGTTAATGAGTACGTGCTAATATTTTTAATTAGCTAGCGTTCGATTTAAAAAAAACGGCTTAGCAACAGCAATAAATGAATATTAACGTTAGTTAAGTGGTGCTAATTCTATTTTCTACGGAATTTTCAACAGGTGCAGTTAAGTTTCTAGCGAGAGCAATATCGTTACTCATTATTATTATAGACTTTAAACTTGAAGATTAGGATTTGTTATGGCGCAAACCGATTAAATGTGTCAAGGCCTATGTTTGCAAGGCAAAAAAAAAAACAGAAATAAACATTAGAAGAAACATTTAATTTCTGTTTAATATGCACCTAGCAAAAGAGTCATGTCATAGTTTGTCAGTAAGGTATCGCATTATGGAAATGGTTGAATTTATGCTACGTGTATAGTCGGTATTTCAACAGTAACATTGATAATACTTACCATAAGTTTTGCTTACCTTTTAAGGGCAATGATATCCCCATTTTCCTCAAGATATCTGAGCATTACCGCGCTACAGATAAGCATAGAATGCACACTGCAAATAACTTCAATTAATTTTGGACCAAATATTTAGCGCACGAGAGATTTGCTTGCGTGATAAGCATACGGCTTCATGCAAGTGCTAAACAAACATGTGAACTTCTCACGACATTGCAGCATAGCCGACTTACTGCATCTTTGCAGTGTAACCCCCCTTCATGCGTTGACGCATTTTATAATGCGCACAATTCGAGAATATTCGCCATGACTACATTATTTCACTACCTACTTGCGTAATTTCTGTGTCATACCAGGTACTGCATCCTGGGAGTAATCGTTTTGAAATAGTCTTGAATACGTAATTTTATGATGCCTATTTTTAGAGAGAAGTTTCAATTTTAGTTACCTATGTGTGCATTGTTAGAACCTTGAAATGTTTTATTGAGTAGACTGTCGATTTGGTATTAAACATTGACCGAAAGTTTTGCCTTTTCAGGATATTATGCGTGTCTGCCAAACTCAAGAGACTCTCTAGAACAAAAGCACAACTTCGAATAGGTCACGACAGAAATATGACCCCAGTTCAAAGTAAAACTAAGCATCTGACATTGCATTGCGTTTTTGGGATCGCTGGTAAAGATCGGTGGACTTTTATTGGGTGAAATAGGGGGCTCGAAGTCCTTGGGAACCTGGTTTTTCATCTAGGTACAGTAATAAAAGTTGGTATGTAGTAATAAATAACTATTGCTGGCACTGTACCACCTGGGGAGTCCTATTCTTAGTCGCGAATCACTAGCCATAACGAACGACTCTTTAGATTTTTATGCTAATTTGGAAATTCAACGGGCGATCTGTTGTTTGAAAGCGGATACGTTGCCACTGTTATTTGGGTCGTCAAGCTAAGTAATGATGCTTTCTCGTTCTATTTAATAATGAGATCAGCAAAATTCTAGCCGTAGGAGCATTAAAACGCGGCTAGCACTTTTTACATCTCACAATCTTACGCAAAATTTTATTGTCTCTGTTATCTGTTATACGCAGTTGTATACCGGCAACGGTTAATAATTTTTCTATTAAAATAACTTATGTTTTCGAATTGAAACGTGTTTTCTTATAGCATTTTAAATAATACAAATTGTACATAATAGGACTTGTAGTCTTTCTGTTAGTGCTAAGTACATATTAAGTAACATGCACGTCATAAGAATCAAAAGGTGTTTTTCTGAACTTCGTGCGTCTTCAGAATGTGCGCGTCATCGCGACAGTCGGTCATCAGGGCAAATGGGGCGGCGGGCAACACACTGACTGTGCGCTATTTTTCAATTTTCTTCGCCTCATATCAGTGTAATGTAAACACGCTTTAAGAGAGAATCATACCGATCTATTTACTTATCTCTGGCGTTCTCAAGGCTAAATCATTTAGATATTATTTACAATGTTATCTAATATTCAAAGTTAACGTCACGTTAAACACACGACGCATTCCATTGTCACCTTTATGTTGATGCAATAAAGCGTAAAATGATAGCGTAAAGTATTCCAAACATCTAAATATATCTCAGCAGAAAATGTGTCTACAATGGGATTTCATTTCGGGGCTAATATTGTATAGGATAACACGTGTGGAACTGTAAACAGGAGCGCCAAACATTTACGACATAGTTTCATAAAAAGTAATTTGGGCATCAAAATTGTTTACTTTTTTTTCTCCCTTCATTTATGTATGTGTGAATAAACTAAACAGGGTGTCGTCATATTGCGCAGTTTGAGAGGCTCACGACGACTGCGACACGACACGCAAATCTGTTGGGAATTTGTTTGAGAGCGTTATCATCAGTCATCACGTTTTTTAGTTACTAACAAAACTACGCATTTAGTGAGGCGCCAGGAAATTGAGAAATAAGATTAAAAATAAAATGTTGGACACGTGACAAGTCGCGTGTTGAGACTAATTAGCATTACTACCCCACTTTTTTATGCAGGATAGTCAGTACATGGGTTCATGCTGTGCTTTATCATTTATGATGAGCTCATTCCATCATCGACATCCATTGGTTTCCATCAGGCGTGATCAGGGTCATGAGCAGACCCATTCAGCAATTCAGATTCATTTATTTGCAAAAACATGAGTAGATAAACACCATTTGATGCAAAAACATGAGTAACACCATAAGCATCACATCGTGTACATATGGCTCAACATGTTTGACCATGGCTGGTGTAAAAATTAGGTTGAAAGACAATAAAATTTCAAAACAAAAAAATAAAATAAAAATAGAATAGATTCAGTCAAGTAACTTCAGAGCGATAAAATGTATCTTAAAAAAATTCATTAACATTTTTCTGACAGTATTAATTTCTTAACACAGGGATATTATTATAAATTATTGGCAACCTGCATACGCTTTTATACAGTAGCACTGTCTTAGCTAGCTGAACACAAATTTTACTATTATGCTGGCAATTATGAGTACATACATGCAATTAATTAATTAAAAAAAAATATGATTTGATCAGCCAATGACCATTTCATTGGCTGATCAAATCAAAACAAGTAATTAAAGCAAGTTCAAAAGTACTGATAGGTTTATAATGTACTACCTCCATATTTCCACTCACACTGCTCATTATTTGAAGGGTCAGAAGTTAGGAACTAGATTTTTAGTTGCCTGTTAATTCATAAATATTAAAATCCACCATCACACACAGAGACATTGCACAGTAAGCATCCAGGGAGTTAAAAAAATCAAATATTTTATCAAAGGAATAATATTGCTTGACAATAGGCTTATTGGCATCACACAGCTTACCATTGACATGTGAGATATAAAATGATCAACGTTTGTAGTTACTACGCTGTAGTCTTCTTATAAATTACTTAGTTGTACTGAACTACATCTACCCACAAACAAATTTAAACACAAAACCAGTATATTTATTTTATATCCCAGTTGCCGTGGCGATACAGGCTGCAATTAAATTAATTGTTTATAGTATTTAAAAATGCAAATCAAGTAAGCAGGATATTTTCAAATGTAACACTTATTGTTTACACTCACATTAGTCTATTTGAGGCTACATTTACCTTGAGCTACTTGTACTTTCTACATTTCAAATATTTATCTTATTTCAGCAATCTTCTTCATACATTAGTACTGAATGTTTCAGATAAACAAAATTTAATTTGAGGGTGGCATAAAAAATTGGTGCATTGGTAATGTGCAACTGTTAATATTCAAATGAGATGGTGATTTTAATTGGAAATAATTAGAATTTTTCTTTTATCACACTGACAAATAAGTACAAATAGAGCATAAGTACTGATAACATAAACTTGAGGGATTTTTACCTTTTTCTCCCGACTTGTTGGAGCCGGAAGCGTTGCTTGAGAGGCTGGAGTCATCCGAGTCGTAACCGAAGGCTGTATTGTCTCCCGTAGCCTTGGCGTTGGGGTGGCGCTCGCGGCGTGGCTGCCAGCGGCGCGGCGTGGCCTGGCCGGCCGGCGACCCCGCCAGGCTCCCGTCCAGCGGGTAGGGCCGTGCCGTGCGCTCTTGTCCGTTCATCATGAACATCTGTCCCGGCCCTCCGAAGGCCCCGCTCCCGTGATACATCATCGGCGCGCCTTCGTTCATGCTCGCCTCTTTACCCTGACGGCAGGTCAAGTTATAACTATGAGCGAGGTTCATGTTCACCGGCGAATTTTTAGACATTAATTTTTAGCATACCGACCTGTATTTCGACCGTTAAATCCGATGGCGTCCGGCGTGGCGGGCGACTATTGCGTCATAGTAGGCGTAGTAAATTAATTAGAGTCTGGTGCGACGTCGAAATCTAGTGATTCTATTTATCTTGAGTACGCCGAAATTCGAGACGATCGTCAAGTGGGACGTTCTTTTCGATATGATGGCTTCCGGCCTTCAATTGTGTCGATTGAAACGTTTTGCTGGACTCTCACTGTGTGAAAAAAACTAACTACAATTATTTCGACGCCGGTAATAATAAATCTACCCACGAATTATGGCAAATCTGTAAAATCTAATGAGGAAGATCCGCCATGACTTTAGGGAGCAACACTAGCGACATCTGACGGAAGTGAATGAAGTACTACACGTGATTTTACTTTTTTCTACTTCAAATTCCGAAGTTCCATTTTATGCCAGTGATAAAAATATAATAATTTACCCTGCAATCTTTCCGATGCTATAATTAAATCACATTTTCTATTAGAAACTATTAGTTTTCCTTTAATGCTGAAAATTAAAATTTAAAATCACATGACATGTATTTATTTCTGTTTCTTTTTTCCTTTTGCAATATTTGGATGGCAGTGACATTCCAATAAACGTTCCACTAATGGAAACTCATAATTTGAGCATTTTTAAGTTGAGTCCTTGTTTTTCGAACAGGTAGGTATTGTATAATGCTATCCTTGTCTAACAAAATAAATGCACAAATTTATACTGCTGTTTAACATGACATTATTATTTGCTAGACACACGTAAAAATATTAAAATTACGTACAAAAATAAATCTAATTTCCCGTTAAAAATTGTTTACAGTGATAATGGAAAGGATCTTGAAATCTGTGCAATTATTAACCAAATTATAAAATCTTTATAGCGAGTGATGACGTTAAATGGGGAAATATGTAACCTTAAAAGTGTTAAAAGAAACAAACTTTGCTTTCTCATTGTTTGATAATCATTGTTATCTCGGTGGCACAGTGCGTTGATATGTCACATTTCGGAGATTTTATGGACGGTGTGCCCGTTAAAATATCGGAGAAGTATAAGCGACCGCTAAGATTCAATTTACCTTATACTGTTAACGAATGTCCACTAAGAGCGCAGAATGCCGTCGACAACGCTAATTATTCGTGTACGTTTGAGAAGAACGTCCTTGCTAAACTCAAGGAGCTTAGGAATGCGAAAGAGACGAAGAAGAATGAGAGGCGGCACCGTCTGCAATTGCTACAAGAGGTGGAACTGAAGAGACTCGACGCAATAGCCGCCGCCGAGGACGAGGAGCGATTGAAGCAACTCAGCGTATCCGAGGTGTCGTACCCCAGCACCGACGACATCAGCCCCCTGTCTGCTGACGAGAGAGCTGATAAAAACTGTGATAACACTGCTAAAGTAGATAGAACCTCTGACCATATGGATGTGCCCACAAACATTACCTACCCTACCACTAGTATTGCTGCCGAGTCTCAACTTAACATACTGCAGCCCACACTAGTGAAGGCATACCAACAGGAGAATAGCTTGCTTGATGACCCTGATCCACTGCAGAATTTAAAGTTAACTACAAAGATATCTAGAATAGCACACAACCGTAACATAGATACACTAACATTTAGAGATTTTGAGAATGATACATCAAGTCCATTTGATAATGTGGAGCTAAAGACTATAAATGATATGGAGCTGCTGGCCCAAGTGTTGCAAGATCAGAATGAGTCAACTACCAGTTGTAACGCCCAGTCTAACTATGCTCCGGAGCATGGATACACCATGCCTAACTGTGCATCTCAACCACATGTTGATGGAGTAACGTATTTACCAGCAACATATCTAGAACAACCCATGCAAAATACAAATATGATGTATGGCTCTCCACAGCATTACCCCATCTCAAACGGGTACTATATCCCAGCAGATACTGATACTGCCAACATGTATATGCAAAATTACCAATATTACGTTCCTCCTAATCCATACCCTGCAATTGAACAATATTACAGTAACCAGTTGCCAACAACATCAGCAGAGATGGGTCAAGTGCCCAATGGTTCTACATACATTCCACAGCCTTATTACTTCCAGTTCCCTCATGTTCCTGTGCCGTATCAGCCTGCAAATGTGCCGGAGCCATACCAAATGGTTGCACAGAACGAAAATATGGATCAAAATCAAGCAGCTACAGGACTACAGACTACAGTGAAGTCTAGATCGCGAAGTGTGCCAGACATTGTTAGGGAATTAAATGAGGAATTGGCTAAACTGCGGATGAGTGAGAGATCATATAATGTTAGTCCAGCTCCTAAGACGCAGGCTGCTCAAGTAGCAAGTCCTGCTACAAGTGATAGAAAAGAGGAGAAGAGGAGTAGAAGGAAATCGGAGCATCTTCCGAATCCGTTTGATAAGTTGTCACCAAAGTTGCAAGATATGTGTCGGAAGATTCATGGAATGGGTTTTCCTCTTGACAGGGTAGCGAGGGTGTGTACGCTTGTAGGTGATAATGATAAGAAGGTGAGTGTCTTCTAGTAGAATGTTATAGTTTGCTTACAGTGGCATTTTACAGTTTTAAGGCAATATATTGCCTATAAACATAATAGTTGCTATATTTAGCAACTATATGTTTGGCCAGCAGTTTCTTGATTAGGACACACATGTGGTTGTTTGATCGAATTTTACCCTAAACCCTGTTATTCAATGGAATAGTCCTAGGGACCAAGCACAATTTAATAACTTTGGCTGTTGTGTGCCTAATGTCTACTACAGAGAAAAAAAAAATACTTCTAATATATAAAATTCTCGTGTCACAGTGTTAGTTACCATACTCCTCCAAAGTAGTTTTTTTTTTGCAAAACATTGTTTGCGGGGTCAGCTAGTATGGTATATATTATGTAATACAACGTGTAACGTTAAATGCGCAAAACCTGAAAATAGTTTGTTCATTTATTGACTACTGAATCGATTTCAGTAACTTTTAATAAAGGTTTTTTTTTTTTCAAAAATCATGTATTTTGCCATACTATCCGCCGATTGAGCCAAAGAAAATTAAGTCTTATATTAAGGCTATAAGACTCAATTTTGAATGCATAAAGCAATACTAGGATCAACACGATTTTCTTAATAAAAATACTTAGCTTTAAAAAAATAGGTTTGGTCATTGTATTATGCTTTTAACTCAATGCTCTAATTGGGGTGTATGAGGTTTTGCGCATTTAACGTTACACGTTGTATACTTATTATACAAATATCTAATAGTATGCCACCTTGAATTCAATGCCAATTCTATTACAGAGGTCACATTTCTTACCAATTAATTTGACCTGTTTTTGTATAGAAATATTTGTTATCTGTAAACGTTTTAAGGATAAGGTTGTTGGAAATGTGGTCACTGAAGACTGCCATTAACATTTCAAAACTTAATCATAAGTTACACTGCAACTTTATACCCTGTATCAAGAGTATAAGGACTTCCCATTAACATTTCAAAACTTAATCATAAGTTACACTGCAACTTTATACCCTGTATCAAGAGTATAAGGACTTCCCATTAACATTTCAAAACTTAATCATAAGTTACACTGCAACTTTATACCCTGTATCAAGAGTATAAGGACTTCTTTTGTGTGGCCAGTCATTCCCGCTTTTTAGGACTTCCAGTCTGTATTTTATTTAATTAGTTACAAACAGCTTCAATAGTTCGTTATATAATAACCTAATTATGTCGCTTATTTGGAGACAGATAATAAGGTTTACCTAACACATTAGTGGCTGCTGACGTTTGCAGTCGGCCGAAACGAACAATTTTGATCATTATTACAAACGGACAAAGTTTCAAAATGATTTTTGAATTGTTATTGTCTGAGGATGCAGCGCGATCTTAGTTTTACAAAAAATTGCACCCCCTCTTATATGATGGATAGACTGGCGCTGAATTGATTAGGCTGTTTCGCCATTTTGTTCGTTATGAATTCGAAGGTAGTTGCTCAATTAGCGGTGATTGTTAATATTTTTAATTATTGTTATGGGTCGACGATCAATTGCAATAGTCATTATTTACGTGATTGTTGCGCAAATTGATCGTCTACCAAACTCAATTGAAGCGATTGACGATAAATACACAAAACATTTAAAATCGCAATTGATCTTTCGGGAACCCTTTAAGGAAAAAGCAGGGGGAGATAACGATTTACCGGTGTCCCCGTCATCATTAACACTGAGCAGACGATGGACTATTTTGTCCGCGAAATGGCAGACTTGTCCGCCAGTCTATTTGTCCTGTGTCTGCGCTATTGCATATATTTCCATACGTTCAAACTTCGCGGACAAACTGTCCATCGTCTGCTCAGCGCTTTATTGTAAAAATTGTGCTTAATGATCCACTATCTAAATGAAATAATTTTACTTATAAATTCCAGGTGATCGAAAGTCTACTGATACTGGGCGACCTCATGGACCTTGGCTTCCCAGAAGGCAGGGTATCCGCAGCGTTAGCCAAGCACGAATTTAACCGGGACAAAGCTTTGGACGAGCTTGTACCGTAGCGGAGTAAGATAACCCCGAAATTATTCTACGTAAGAGGACTCGAAAAGTCGTAAGGAAAATGATTTTTGTAGGTGGATATGAAAAAGGATATACTCCTTGATGAAGTAAGTGAGTTGTGGCTGACAGAAAATGGCGTCTAAGCAAAGATTTGGGACTGACAAATATCTTGCAACTACATAGATGTACTTACTGTACAGTCGGGGACGAAAACGTTAAGTATCTTTAGCGCCATTTTTACGTGCACAGTGCATGATATTTTTTTCTGACTATGTACTGCCAACATTATTAGAGAAGTACTACGAATATTATGAATACAAATGACAGTACGAATGGTAACAATTGCCCGCTATGCGAGAGAATCATGTACATATTGAAAATATTCTTAACCTTCTCGCTCTATCGCCGCTGTTCGAATGTAAGTTAATCTATCTTGTTGGCCAGCAAAGTGTATCCGCAAGAAGTTTTTGGGAATGGTGTAGGGAATACCCGTTTAAAGTGTTGCACCGTGATTTTATATGCATTTGACTATTTTGGTAGTTGGAAGATAATAATATAGAGTCTTTAGAAACTGGTATAAGCAGTCGATGTCTAGTAGCATGCCAACTTGCCGTTAAAATTAATTTAGTTTATTTCGTTATTTGCTTCGATGTTTTGCATAAGTAATGTTTTTAAACCTTTAAGGGCCAACGCAGATGCCGTTGACGCGCGAAAACGCGCTGTAAAAGCAACTGGTTTGGCATTTTAAGGCAGAAAACGGAATATCCCCAATAGTCCCCTCTAGCCCTGTCCTCCGGGGTGACAGCTGGGAAATTTTTAAAAGGGAACAGTCGGCACAAATTGTCACCCCGGTGACAACTGGGAAGACAATTTCCAGCTGTCACCCCGGAGGACAGGTCTAGATGGGACTATGTGGAATATTCCCAGAAAACGAGCTGTGAACTCTAAAAATACGCCGTGCAGATAGGCCCTAGGGTTTAGCGATTATGTCTGCCGTTTATCTGGTTTTATGAGCTAAACAATTGTTGCACATTAAATATTTATAAACTTATCACTCGATTTACAATTTGAGTTCTATTCAAAATGTCTTTTATTATTATTAAAAAGGGGGTTATACTATATTGCTATCTCACTCTATTAATATGACAACGATAAAGCAGGGACAAAAAGTGAAAAATGCCATGCTTTTAAGAACAAGGGATTAGGTAATTTAACCAGACATTTTTTTTAGGGAAAACATTGATTCTAAATCTATGATTATGTAATGTATGAGCGCTTAATGATATACGAATTTATAGAAACCTAAACATATATGAACCGTAAATTATTGACAAAATAGGTATTTTTACAGCAGAATACGGAATTTCGATTATGCGTAAAATATCGATAAATGCTAATACGATGCTAGAAAAATGCGATGCACGTTACTGCGAAAGAATGTCTCTGCGAAGCCACTACACTTCGATGCACGTTACCGCGATAGATTTTCACTAAATACTACTTGACTTCGATGCACTTTACCGCGAAAGATTTTCACTGCGATACTACTTGACTTCGATGCACGGTAAAGGTATTTGTATTCACATTCGCTCGCTCTTGCATCCTATGTCGCGTCCTATCGCGGTAATGTATATCGAAGTGTAGTGGCTTCGCAGAGACGGTCTTTCGCAGTAACGTCCATCGCAATTTTGTAGCATCGTATTAGCATTTATCGATATTTTGTGTGTCGAAATTCCGTAGTCTACTCGTATATTTATTATACACTCTCTACATGTTATTTACATAATATAAACTCCATACAGACGTTTACTATTTGCCCTTTTGTAAAACAGTACAGGCTGAAGAGAAACCTTACTAACTTATTTCAGCTTAAACAAATATCAACTTTACACTAGTGTAAATTAAGCTGATTTTAGAATGACTAGTACTGTTGAAAAAGTCATGAAAATGTTTTAACTTGTAGCACAAACAGAACTTTATATGAAGTAGTTGAAAGTTATTTTTTCAAAAACACATCTTTGTTTACATTTTTGGTAACTTTATTGCATATCGTGGTTGCAAATTTAAAATCTTCTATGTGACATTTTTGCCGAAAATGAGTTTTACAAATATTTGAAAAGCGATTTTGAATACCCATACTTAACAAAAACTTCCATGTGAATAGCTTATTATTTCGAAATAGTACGTAACGTTTTTAAAAAATCTCATGTGTCAGCCTACATTTAATTGTAAATCAAAATGTCCTTTGTGTCTCATGATGAGTTAGTAGTTTCATTAATAATATTCTTTAAAAACCGCTTATGTGACAAAAAGTTGCAGTATTTGAACTCCCATGTAATAAATCCAAAAATAATTAAAATTATATAATTTGTATATTTTACTTTTATTCCTATTTCAATACATTTTAACCATTTAGTTTTCTATTATTCTATTAATTAATATTATAAAGAGGAAAGATTTGTATGTATGTTTGTAACAAATTGGCTCAAAAAGTACTGGACCTATTTTAAAAATTCTTTCACCATTTGAATGCTACATTATCACTGATTAATATAGGCTATTTTAATTGCAAGAAAAAAAAAATGTTTAAAAAATAAATGTCCACCCGTGCGAAGCCGGGACAGGCCGCTAGTCCTTTATAACCCACGGAATAATATTTTCTAAGATTTTTTTTTCAGGGGGAAGTTTATTTTTTTCTCGAAAAGTAACTTCATAGATATACACATCGGAGATTTTAAATTTGCAATGACGTAATGCAGGATATAATTATATTGTTGACTTGCCTGGATTAGTTCAGTGTTGACGTTAGAAACGATGTTTAAAAAACCTAAACACTTTCTGCTTTACCTTGGTTTTCTCAAGTAGTAAGTTGTTGTAGTATGCAGTTTCCAGATATTTGATCAGATGGACTTAGCACCTTCTAAGTGATCGAGATTGAATATGGCCGCTTTTCTGTATGTTAGGCCTAAGAAGCATGAACGATTTTTAAATGTAGACCACAAAAAAGATGAAATTTTGAAATGTCAACCAATTTAGTTTTTCTTGCTGTTCCATGCATTTGTATTCATATAAATCAACAAAATGTATGGAAGAGGTGATTTTGTTTTAAATCGACAAAATGTATGAAACAGCTGATTTTATTTTCGTGATTTTAGGGTTGGCCCCAGGTTTATTATAAACAAAAACTAAGGTTGTAATTTTCTGAACCCAATGAATGCACCATTTTCTAACAAAGCGCTTGTAAAATCATTCATGCGGTCAGTTTTCATATGGTAGTTTAGAATAAATCTAAGTGGCTTTAAAATTTTACTTCTAATAAATATTTAAAATACAAAATCTGTTGATTGGTGATTGCATAATGTGATTCAGTTTTTCCTACTTTGATAGTAAATTCATTGCGATTCTGTAGGTTATTCGTTATTATGAGATTATTGCAAAAATGTGTGTTGTGCAATTTTGGAATCAATTATGTTATTATTTGTATCTAGGTTGTTAACAAATTGCTGGCAATTAATTGTTTTAAGGCCTTTCTCTCAACGTCTATTGCAAAAATATTGATGTTGCATTAAGAACTTAATCTCATAGGGCTTAGAGTATTTTGAAAGTAAAGAATCTGGTTGCTAGAGGTTTACAAGTCAAATTAAGTCTGCGTTTACTTTATAGCAGTGCTGTAGCATGTAATTTTGTGTAGAAAAATGCGTGTCCCGTACCTTGTCCGCACGTCTCCGTCACGTTGTTGCGTAAACGCCGACTTAGCCCTGGTTCAAGCCATGGTCCGGGGCGAAAGGGAGTGGGAGGCACTCACCTCCTTCTGCGAAGCAGTCATGCTAGCGAAGGAGGTGGCGGGACGGCTGAGGGAGAGAGCCTCACGTCCCAGCCGCCGCGGGAGACGCTCCGGGCGCCGGGAGCCGCGTGACGACTCCCGGCCACCGTAGGCGCGGGCCTGCGGGCGGAGAGTAATGGGTAACCCTCCGTCCGATCAGGACCAGGCCCGTGCCGGACGGCGCGTACGTGTTCCACGCGCGCCTCAAAGAGATGTCCTCAAAGAGATGACCACTAATAAATTGGGATATGGGCAGGAGAATGATGATGACTAGCTGACCCCGCAAACGTCGTTTTGCAAAAAAAAAAATAGATAGTAGCCGATTCTCAGACCTACCCGATATGCACACAAAATTTCATACAAATCGGTCCATCCGTTTCGGAGGAGTATGGTAACTAACAGTGTGACACGAGAATTTTATATATTAGAAGAAGATTTTGAAGATTAGTTTATTTAGTATTTTGTCAGATGCTTATATCTTTCTTTTCTTTTTGCGATACAACACAGAGTTCCTTCATCTCTCCTTTTTTTTGTAAGCGTTATTTTGGCACTATATTTTAAAAATTTTCTCTATTCCTTAACATTGTATGCCCCTAGCACGGATCTAGGATGTTATTTACATTAGTGCTCAGTATAACTTTTAATAGTTCAGTATTTTAATAATTTTCCTGTTGGCAAATTTTTTCCTATTAAAACCACTTAGTTTTATAGTCTTGTACGGAAGTACTTACAGGTACACTAAAAACATTTATTACTATAGTTCTAAAATGTCTTATCGAATCTTTGAAAGCAATCAGTTCTGATCACCAAAATAACGGAAATGTTCCATTTTGTTTTGGAGACATACCATTAAGATAGTTGATCTTGTTTGTTTAATTGGTTACAGCGATTTTCTAGCGAAACATGTTTGTACTTATAATACACTTAGATTTTGTGATACGTATCTATGTATTTATCTAGAATGTTTTATAAAAAATCTGCTTTGATTGAGCGATAGATAACGGGGCGCTCAAAAATCGTGAAAAGTAATCACCTTCCAATAAGGAGTCTAACAAGTATAACAATGAGTTGTGAGACCCAGTAATACTCGAGAGCTATTTAAAACTGCCACAGGATATCCACAGACTCGAAAAGCTGAAACCTGTAATAATAGTTAATAATTCATCTGTGATCAAATTATTTGTCAAAATTTTTATTTACAACGCCACATCAGTGTTCGCCCTTATCTAAACAGAATTGTACCATTAGAAAACCTATGCATTTATGATTACGTGAGATACAATGTATGATAAATAATTGTAATGTGCCTATCGATCTTTTGCTTGTTAGCACGGATTCTTTATTAAAAATATTGCCTTTTAAAGATTTGTACGCATAGGGCGTTTGAACCGCTCGCAACAAATGAATGACGAAGAAGCTGCTAATCGCTGCGTTTCAAACGCTCGTATGTACAGAGGCCAGCACATCAAGCTACCCCAATCTGTCAGATTTTCCCAATTGAATATGAACCTTATTCCTTTGTACTAAAGTTGAAAATCTATCAAAGAAATTTGACAGATTAGGGTAGGTTGACCTGCTGGCGTCTGTACAAACCGTGTCACTTTCCAAAATAATAGAGGAATTATTAAAAATAACTTGAAAGCTTGTAATATTATAATGACGATTAAATACGAGTGAACGCCATTTCCAGGTCCTTCTTATTCGAGTCTCAAATGCACTGAAAGCACTATGAGTTGTATTTTTAATTAGTAATGTTAATATTGTGAACATCACAACGTGCAACTTTGTTATATTTTGTATATTTCTTTCTTCGCCGCAACCACGACTTTTTTTTTTTTTTGGAAATGGCATCTCGCAGTTCAACCTGTAGGAGGTTGTCGACTGCTTAACCGGACTTTCCTGTGGATGCCTTGAAGTTAAGGCCTCCAGCCAGGGTGCAACCACGACTAATTGCATGAACCTTTTATAGTCCGACCGCTTAACTGTGACGTTGCCTGAGGTAGCAGCGCGGTGTGGGAGGGGTGTGGTGACGTGATGCGAGAGCTCAGTGATTCGTCAATTTGTGACAACTACAACCCTTCCCGCACCGCGCAGCTACCTCAGGCAACGTCTCAGTTAAGCGGTCGGCCTATAGTAACACTTTTGCGATTGACTACACCAGCGGGAAATAGGCTAGTTTCCACCATCAATAAATTGAAAATCTAATTAGTCCGTCAGTTAGATTATCAAAAAATATTTGACCAGAATTTTTTCTTTTGTTACATAAACCAAAATTGACGAAGATACGACGCTTTTAAAATTCTCAATACGTCACACCTTGGTATAATTTATAGTGCGTTCTGACGTCACGAGCGGGACTCCCGAGTTTTGATGCGTTTTATATTTGTCAATATTCATTGATTTACAAAAACAAAAAATACGTGTCCATTATTTTCCAATACTCTAACTGACGGACTAAATAGATTTTCAATTTATTGATGGTGGAAACTAGCCTATTGCGTGACGCACTATCAGTTACAATGATTTTCATTTTGAAAGTTTAACAACGTTCATGACGTTATTTACGTTGTCAAGAAGTACAATTTTTCGAACATTGAAGCAATGGATTAGCAATAAGTATCATTCAAAACGATTCAGATTGTAATTGATTGCGTAACAACCTAAACTTATTTAAAGTGAGCCACAAAGGTGAAGAATTGTTTATTTTATTTCTTGAAAGAGATATAATACATTTTGTCCCTAGGGAAAATTTTAAAATCCAAATCGATGTTAGAAAATTCAGAGTACATTTTCCGAAATCTGAGGAATTTATATCGTCATACAAGGAAATAAAGGCTCTTGCAGACAGGCACGACGCGACTCTAGTAGAACAATTTCTATGAAAACTTCATGGAAATTGTTTTACCAGAATCACATCGTACCGTCGGGTCGCGTCTGCCTGCGGGGGGAGCCTTAAGAGTTTAAGCATAGTCCCTGTTAAATCTGTTATTCTGTCAGTCAGTACTGATACTGAAAATGTGTACTGTTCAAATCTAATGACTTAAGTAGACCTACAATATAATTTTTATTTCTCACTCGGCACGCGTTGCTAAGATATTAGTTGCGTTTTCATACAAAATTCCTCCATACTGTATTTTTATTTCTAGACTTTCGCAGTTACAATTTTAATAAAGGATTTTAAATTACTGTGATTTTGTCACGAAGAACTTTGTATGAAAATGTAACTCGCGGATCACAATAAAGCTTATAGGGGAGTTGTGCTTAAGATGACATACTTTTAATTCAACTCAAAGATTTTAAATAAAATAAAGTCATGTGAAATCAGAATTTGGCGTATAATAATAAATGTTTCATAATCAACGAAATTAAAACACTTTTGGAACAATCAACATAACATAAAATTATAAAACAAACATAAATCGTACTTAGGTCGATGCGTGTAAGATGACATATCAATAGTATAAAATGACATAATATGTCATCTTAGACTTAAATGGTATGTCATCTTTAACAATATTAATTTTGAGGGCAAAGTTCGCAGATAAAACTTTTCTTTTTTGCAGGTATGCCTGCGCATAGTGTATGACACCAATTAGAGCAAAGTTGACACTTCACCCAATGTTCTTTTGGCCTAGATTGGCTAAATAGCTCATTGCAATAAATGCAAGCTGGATCATCGTTTTCCTCGTCCTCATTAGCGTAAGGATCCTCGAGGTCCTCGTCATCATCCTGAACTGGCTTCGTCTGCTTTTGAACTCGTGTGGATCTAGATTTTTTAGGTGCAGGCTAGGGTTCCACATTCTCATTGTCAAAAATAACACGCTTCGTTTGCTTTTGTTTTTTAAGAGATTGGCGATTTTCCTTTTCTTTTTTCTTCTGTACTGCTGCTTTTATATCACTCATAAATGGACTAGCTGTGAAAACCTGCGCTCCACCGACTTTTCTGTTAGCCCTGGATTTTCCTGTTGAAGCAGCTTTTGGTAGTGGTGAAATTTCTTTAAGTATGCACTTCGTTGTGAATAATATTTCAGTTTGCGAAAGTGGATGTCCAGTTAAAATTTGATTGCTACCCGACATTTGTTCTTTATCCTCTTCACAGATTTTTTCTGGAACAGCTTCGATGCCTATCTGTTCTTGCCCAACAGCATCGTCACCTCTCTGCTCTTGACCAACAACTTCGTCGTCTATTTGAACTTCATTTTCTATCTGTCCTTGTTCAACAGCTTCATTATCTAACAGTTCTTGTTCAACAACTTTATCGCCTACCTGACTTTGCTCTCCGTATATTAATAAATGCGTAGCAACATTTGGTACCAAAATTGTTGGGGATGAGTGACGACTTTCAACGTCTCTGGAAGTGTCACATGTTTCAAAATTTATTTGCTCGTATGAGTTAGCAGTTGCTACCGCCATTAATTGTTCGTCAATATCAGTAGATTCTGAGGAATCGCACTCTTCATAATTTACTTGGGGTTGTGATGAACTACTTGCCACCGGCTCTTCGTCGTTAATCAATTCATTTTCGGTAACTGCGCTAGGTAAATACAGGTCTTCTGGAAAAATGTGTGGGTTAAAGGGATAAATTCCAGATTTCTCAAAACCACTCGTTATATTTCTAACAGAGGCTGCAATTTCATAGGCTCTTCCAAAAAGTTGAGCAACTTGGTACAGGCCTATGGTTCTGCCAGGATGGTTCTTCATCCAGGTTGACATCTCGCGGTCATAATATGCCTGAAGTGGACCAAAAAATGATAAATCAGTTGGTTGCATTCGATGAGTGCAATGGGGAGGAAAACAGAGCATTATCACGCCGTTGGCCTTAGCAAATTCAAGTGCATCCAGATTTTTGTGACTGGAATGACCGTCAAGAATTAGCAAAACCTTGTTTGCTAAAGAAGCATTCACAAAAGCAACAAAATGGCGCATCCACTTAAAAAATAAGTCACCGGTCATGTACCCAGAGGGGTGGCACAGCTCTAAACTGCCTGGTGGAGTACCGTCAAAGTATTCGGCCTTGTAGTTTTTCCTGGGGATAATTAGTGCTGGTGGAACGTAATTTCCGATAGCATTAGCACAGGCAACAACTGTGAAATGTTCACCACGTTCAGCACTAGTAACAGCACCGACTTGTTTTTTCCCTTTGGATGCAAACACTTTTGGTGGCTTTTGAACAGTGTTGAGTCCAGACTCGTCCATATTGTAAATTCTATGTGCTTGAATCTCATTATCAGTCACTGCTTTTTCCAAAAGGGAAAAAAAATTCATTACTTGAGGTTTATTGAATGCCCTTGCTCTTGCAGCTGACGTTGGCTCTGGAGCTCTGAGAGAGATATTAGGATTACGTTCTCTAAAACCTTTCAGCCAATCCCAGCCAGCTATTTTTTTATTCTTATCAAATCTGTGATCCAGTCCCAATTTTTCCGCAAATTCAAAAGCTAATTTTCTTATTTCGGTTGTATTAAATCCAAAAAGTCGACTTTCGAACTCGAGCATGTGATCTACCAGCGTTTTTTCCATATCTGCGTTAAAAGTTGGTTTAAAACGACCAAGATTTACTGGAGTTCTATAATAATGGCGACGAAGAGTTGCTTGTGGTACATTAAAATGTTTCGATGCTAAAAGCCAACCCATCTTATTCTCCTTTACTGCTTTAATGGCCTCATTCATGTCTTCTTGTGACCAACTCTTCCGCGTCGATTTTCGTTTATAATTGCCAGGCATCCTATACAGAAAGCAAAAAAATTAAGTACCTATCTTCATCATCTGTATGTTTATTTTATAAGGGTAAGATGACATAATATGCCATCTTACACCCACGTGCCGTATGTCATCTTACCAAATGGGTAATGCAAGTTTTATTTAGCTATCATCAAAAAATCTTTTAGGTTAGAATACGCCTTTATAAATATTTGAGCCATAAAATAATCCTAGTTTATAATTTAAATTAGTTAAACTAAAAGATTCTTACCTTATGTGTATTTTCACCACTAAACGAAATCGTGATCAAATATTTTTTTGTATTAAAATTACGAAAACATTCACTACTTAACAATCCGCGTGTACATTCCGCCATATTGAACTTTAAAACTAGCGACACCTACCGGTACTATCTAAAACGTCACGCGTTCACCCTTAGCGCCAGTATTTAAATCGATATTGATAGTGTGTCAACTTATCTGACTATGTCATCTTAAGCACACCTCCCCTAATATATTATTTTTGTATGTAGATAATAAAAGTACTCTAGTGTAAAATAAATTCAGTGAATATACCTTTGGGTGAATGAATTGAGGCGGGGAGGGACGGAGGTGACATAAAAGACTAAAAGAAGGAATATCAATATGAGTAGAAATCTTGGTCCTTTCTGTGACTCTCTTCGCCTCAGTAAGTTTCATGAGGAGCAGTTTGTTTCAAACGAGGTTTTTATTTATTTGTAGTATAAAGAACGTTATTAGTAGTAAATTGTAAGTGAAGGCTTCGGTAAAGCGGATGGAGATTTTATACATTACAGCTTCACAAACGAAATGTATAAATAAAAATTGTTATTTTCACTTTCTTGTTTTATTGAGCTTAACTTTTTTCTTCTAATTTAGTGCGGTTGTTATCAGTAGAGATATATATGGCATGCGGTTCATCTTGATGTATTCAAATCACACCAGCGTGGGGTCCATCTTACCTCAATATTTCACCAGGAACCGAGAAAAATGCATTATACCTACTTCATCGTATGATCTCAGTCTCAATCTGTCAAAAATACCTCGTAACTACATTCTTGATAAGTTTTTGATAATTGTCACTGAGATGAGATTGCACCTAGATTATGAACGTTTTTAATTACGGGAATTCGCCTTCTGATAATGGAGGTACCTACGGGGAGGCTGCTCCTCCTAACCTTATCTTCTGTGTAGGGTAGTCTACTCACTTTTGGAGTATTTGGAGCGTCTTCGACTTTTATTAAGTAACTAGCTTCTGCCCGCGACTTCGTCCGCGTAAATTTTTTTTGTTTCCCCGACTCACCCCGTCGCAACGTGTCGCCGGCCTGCGCTATTACTTCATTTTCGCTTGGCGAAAACTTCAGACTTTTTTCTTTTTGCTCAACTCCTAAGGGTCCTAGCGTCAAGTTTAATAGAATATAGCCTTCCTCAAGAACTGGGCTATCAAACGCAAAAATATTTTTATATATGCGACCAATACTTCCAGAGATTTAGAGCTTTCAAACCGTATTTCAAACAAACAAACTCTTCAGCTTTATTATTAGTATTATTTTAAAACTATGATATCTCCTAAGATATACATTGAAATCAAATGATATCAGAGGCAATTTTGTTCAAAATTAAATACATGTGATGAATAACGTATTTATTTGGATAAGGATTAATACCATGTTTATAAAAACACCTTCGCAAATAATGCATTATTTTAGAACAAATTTGGTTAGCATAAAAGAGGTTATAGTGAGCTAACCTTAAAAGATAGACATATGCTGTCGCGGACTTTTTTTTAAAGCTTCTAAAGGGAAACAATTCTGTCATACATGATTTTTGCGAAACTTTAACCGTTTACGCAGCGCACGCAGCGGAAGCTCTCAATAGGAAAAAAAATCCCCCGATTTTGAAACATTCTTCATTGGTGCTCCGCTCCTATTAGTTTTAGCGTGATGATATATAGCCTATAGCCTTCCTCGATGAATGGGCTATCTAACACTGAAAGAGTTTTTCAAATCGGACCAGCACTTCCTGAGATTAGCGCGTTCAAACAAACAAACAAACTCTTCAGCTTTATAATATTAGTATAGATTGGTTCAGTGGCCCCGATTCTGTTATTTACAAACTAAACTAAATTTAAGTTCAGTCCATCTTTTTCTTTCTATTTCATTTTATAAAGGACAGAAGATAAATATTATTAGTTTAGTCTTGTCAAATTAGATAATCCATAGACAAGTTTAGACGTGATTAAAAAATTTGGCCACTAAAAATACGTCAATTTATGTCGGGCGCTGACTAAGTAATTTGACAGGAATTAAACTAATATTTATCTTCTGTCCTTTTCATATTGAATTAGAAAGAAAAAGATGCACTGAACTTAAATTTAGTTTAGTTTGTGAACAACAGAATCGGCTGGTCGCGATTCTGTTGATTGACGTAAAATAAATGCTGTTTGAGAAGTTCCAAATTCCTGAAACAAAAAATCATAGCCTCATCATCACAATCATTGTGAACTTAGTTAATATCACTTGGTTCGCTCTCTGTATTTCAGGTTCATTCCCCTCATGAGCAAGTCACCAGATTCTCAACTAACTGGATTCGCATTCAGATGTGAAAATAGAGCCCGTTATTCAAGTCGCAGAAGACGGATACTCCGTGCTGCATCAATTGACAATTAGGCCTTCAATTATCAAACAGATAGTTAAAATACTTTATCCGCATAGCGAAATTAGAATAGAGAAGCCGGCACCGCCAAATGCGACAAGTCAATGACCACTGTTCTTTGTTAAAATATGACCCGAATAAACTAGTGTTTGTCTTCCAACAAACGCTTAATTAATTGACATAATCGCCAACTTACTGACTTCTTGCTACCGAGTACCGAACGAACGAGTAAAAAACAGGAAGGGGTTTTATACTAAACTGCAGTGCCGACAGACAGAACCCACACCAGTGCAAATGATCTTCAACAAGTCAACACCACATCTGGTTTTAATATTCTTACAATCTTTCATCATTTTGATACTCTAAAACACTCCTTCGCGCCTTGTGATAAGAGTGTGTTACAATGTGGGTTTTTGGTTATATTGTTCCATTTTGCGTAATAGGTCAATGCCAAGATTGTGATTAATGAATGCGTGCACGCATGCGGTTGTTTAAACACAGGCTGCATGTTTGTGCCTATAACGTGGAGGTTAAGTTTGATGTGCCAGATAGGTAACTCGCCGGGGCGCCGGAATGTTTGTAGAAGAGTCTAGCGAAATCTTGGTATCAATGGTGTGGTCGAAACTAAGAACATGAATATGGACACCTTTTTCAGGCTAAATCATTCACTTTGGAGACAAAATTTGCAACTCTCGCTTTAAAGTTTCAAGGGATAAACGCCCTTGAAACTTTAAAGCGAGAGTTTTAAAGTTTCAAGGGCGTTTATGCATAAAAGAATTTCGTCACCTCTGTCAAGTGAATTTGTTACAGCATACTCAAGTAAAGGAACTCGGCTTCCTGCGGTCTCGCGTAGTTCCCGGATTTTCGCAAATAGGTCATATAATGTAGTTTCCGCGAGCTGGTGACCCACCAGACAATGGGCGACCACCGCATTGTCTATTGTCATCACCGGCCAGACATGCCGCGATGAATGGGGCAAGTTCATTCCGATCCGGCCCACATTAGCCGTCCGAGGGAGACGCAGGTACAGCGATTCCGCGAGCGCGATAGAGAGGCAAGCAAGAATACGGTCTGCGCGGACACTCGGAATTACCGCTGCTTGAGTTTTGTTTTGGAACGGTCCAGTTGCTTGGCGGGCGGCGCACGAGTCGAACTGTTCCCACGCGCGATACGATTAGCTCGACGCTGTGTAACGTAACATGAACGGGTCGCATTTCTATACGCGCCGCGCCTCGCCGCGCTCGCACCGCCGATAACATCTGCGAAACTGATATTTAGGCCGGCGATATCGTGATAGGGTTCGAATTCGTGCGCGACATTTCACCGGCACCGCGCGGCCATGTGATCGCTCCCCGACCGATGGGAGCGAAAATCCAACAAAAAAGCCGCCCGCTAATGTCTACCCCTCCCGGCCGCTACAAAAAAGGGATAAAAAGGTTATTCCTGGAATGCACACATGTGGACGCCGGGTAAAAGTGGGTGCTCGTATTGAATCCTTAGTGTTGCCACGATGCCTCGGAGGAGCAGGTGGATGCATCTGGCGGCGGGCATCGCGCTCGGTGTCACTTTCGGGATATTTCTCAAGTTGTGTTTAAGGACTTCATCCAGGACAACTATAGAAACATGTCCAGAATCGGCCAAGTTGTTGGTCGATCCCGACCCTCTTGCCCTGATAGGCTTGATGCCGAACGAGACTGTTCACAACTCGAACAGGACATTAGTGTTCGTGGGTGTTATGACAGCTGAACAATATTTAGGGTCGCGAGCGAAGGCAGTGTACGAAACATGGAGCCAGGATCTGCCTGGTCGGATCGCGTTTTTCAGTTCGGAAGTGTCGCGTGCGCCGGGTTTACCTTTGATTCCCTTGCGTAATGTGGACGACAGTTATCCTCCGCAGAAGAAGTCGTTCTTGATGTTGCTGTACATGTATGAGAAGTATGGGGATAAGTTCGAGTGGTTCATGCGTGCGGACGACGATGTGTATGTACGAGGTGATAAGTTGGAGGAGTTCTTGCGATCGGTGGACAGCAGGAAGCCTCAGTTCATTGGGCAGGCTGGTCGAGGGACTAGTGACGAGCGGGATGCGCTGTCTCTGGACTACAATGAGAACTTTTGCATGGGAGGGCCGGGCGTGTTGTTCTCTCGGGAGACGTTGAAGAGAGTGGCGCCTCATGTGAAGTACTGCCTGAAGCACCTGTACACCACGCATGAGGACGTGGAGCTGGGCCGCTGTGTCGCCAAGTTTGCCGGGGTCTCGTGCACCTGGAGTTATGACGTGAGTAATACCTACATTCTTGTATTGTAATTTAACCTAACTTTAGTAAACAAGGGACAATTAAATCACCAACGATTTCTGCTGCGAAAGATAATATTTTTGGTACATAAATACCGTGAATTATCACGCAAGTTTCGACATCCTCAGTTATATCGTTATCGTATGATTCTAATTGATATGTGGATGTGTAATAAAGTTATAACGAACAACGTTCGCATTATGTGCAAGCGGTTGCGTGTCAGCATTTTGGCTAATGTCGATGTTATTCTAGCCGGTTTACCTACCCAATACCGCGTAATTTATCAATATTTGAACTGTCAATACGATCTCTTACGTCCGCAAACCGATATCAGGTTTTAAGTGGTTTTTCTTGTGAGATACTTATTTTAAAGTATAAAATTAAATTAAAGGATGGTATATAAAAAATATCAACAACATAAAATTAATTTTGGCGTGAGTTATTGAACTAACATAAAAATATTTTTTTATGTTAGTTCAATAAGTCACGCCTGTCGCGTAGCTATGTAAATTGTGGACTTATAGTTGAATTAATAGTAGATTATTCAGTAAGGGGTTAAAGCAGGGCGCTATTTTTAATCCTGAATGCAACGAAGGATTCTAGGGCTCCCGAGCGTAGTGAGTTAACTCCTGAGCGAAGCGAGGGAGTTGAGACTAGAATCTTGAGTGCAAATTCAAGCTCGCCCAAGACGCCCGGAGAATACTCTACTTTTCGCACCTACTGCGAGGTAATAAAAACCAATTCGATTATCGATTTAGGCCTGAGTTCACCAACATTCAAACCAACGGTTAGGTATTTAAACAGTTGGTCTATGTCAAATTTCTTATGGAAATTTAAATATAGAACTGATTAAATATTTAATCAGTTGATTTAAATGTTGGTGAACACAATGCTTAGTAGTTTATAAAACTGTTAAATAACCGGGGAATACCTAGTTATGTGCAGTGTCAGCCCTGGATCTAGATTTTTTTCGAGGCGGGCAAAGCTTGCAGTCTGCCACCCCCGCCCCGCCAATCCTTTAACCTTTTCCAAACCTTTCCTTTTCCAAAAAACGTTTCTTTGCGTTTTTAAATGATAAATGACAAATATTTTATCTGGTTTTTAATAAAACCAATAATAATAATTGAATAATTAACGATAGAAAATACGAAAGCGATATTAATGAAAGCAAATGAAACAAAATAACGACTTTAATCTGCGAAGTTTTATTGTATGTAATAGTTGGGCCTGATTATCTTTGTCTTACAAAAAAAAAATTGCTTTATGCACTAGACCATAAAAAGCGATTTTATGTCGCATACGCGCAACATATAGAGAAACTTTTAGAGCTTTAGAAGTGTTTATTTTTTTGTTAATGTTTCCATACGATTTTCTCAGTTAACGTTTCAAATTCAAATCACATTAATGACCAGCGGCTCATAACGAAATTCAGTACAATACGAATGCCCGGCTAGAGCCTAGGGCTTAAATGACTTGCTTTAGGTTAGGTAATAGGCTTACATGACATATAATTTGACGTTAGTGAGCAGGTGGTGTGATAATGTATTTTATTTAACTTTACGACATGACTTAACCCTGAAAGAAATTGCACCGTCCGATCCTTTAGAAGTTTAGGCGCTTTTAAACATAAAATGGTCAGTTTCCTTATTGAACAGGAACTAGCAGGGCATGATTAGTAGGTACCAGTTTTATTGCCAAGAGTCTAAATAAATCGATTTAGTTGGCTCAAAAGTAATTATTCGGCGATTCATTGAGCGTAAACTATTCTTAGTGGGCAGTGTTTTTCAGTTATAGGATCATTGACCGCGGCTACCTAGGCAGTTGGTCACTTGACTTTACGGTATTTTTTAACATTTACTTTTCTATTTTCTACTCAGCTATTCTTGGACGTCGAGTGAGGTAATACTACAACCTACCTATTACTGTAGTAAAACGTATTAATGCAATTAATTATAATACCTACTAAGGTACGTACAGGTAGGTATGATAAGGCTAAAGTTTTACTATTTTGTGTTTAGTCTTATTGAACTTGACTTGGGAAATAACTTCGTACCGACTTACAGGACCTATAATTTTACGGGAGAACCGAAAAATCTACTTAGAGATGAGGATTAAATCAATTAAGATTAATTAATTTTTCGTCCGGTTATAAAACAACCCGGTGGATAGCGTTTTAACAGCAGTAACCAATTAATTATTTTAAAGGAAAAAACATTTCATACATACCAAGTTATAATTGGGCAGATTTGTGATTGAAACACTTTCGGAAATGGCGATAAAATTGATTGCCTTTGTTTCCTGTAGCAAATTGGGACTAACCAGCTTGGTCAAATACAGAATATATACGGTGACTGATAATTAATGACCGATACTTAAACACCTGCTTGTACTCATGATAACAAACAACTTTTACTATGGGACCAAACCTGAAATTGTGAAAAAAAAATCTGCTGTTCAGTCATTTATGTTCGCCTAACTCTGGTCAAAATGTAGGTACTGAACAGCAGATTTTTTTTCGCGAATTCAGGTTTGGTCCCATAGTAAAAGTTGTTTGTTATCATGAGCACAATCACGTGTTTAGGTATCGGTCACTAATTACCAATCACCCTATATACATAGCAATTCTACTAGGAAAAACGGATTTGCAACTGCGCAAATTGTAGGAGATACTGCTGAAATTTGGGGGAAGGAAAGAAAAAAATAATTCCATCCCACACACAAATGTCTCCACAATGTCCACTCACAAATGTCTGGCTCAAATAGGTAATAAAGTCCTCAAGAACATGTTATCTCAAATGACTCTCCTAGTTTCAAGCAAGTTTTAACCCAATCCCAAATATCATATCGAGACTTCATTCCCTTATCCCAATTTATTGGGTGTCGGTGCAACATGGCTTTTTCTTCCATACTTTTTTCTCTAGTCACGAGTATAATAGCCTATAATGTAACCGTATTTCGAATTGGACTGATGACAAATGTATGAAAGATGACATTAGAAGAATGCCATCATTGTAGCCAAAGAGAGCCTCTCTCAAACGAAGGAAAAGACATACATACGCACTGTATTAAAAGCTGTATCATGAAACATATGCGTATAATACAATAATATGCACCGTTACATTTGCTCTTGTTGCCACGGTTCGCGTTAATTCGAGCGGTTGCATTGCAGAACGAAAGTGTTACAATTACTTACTTAAGTAATGGTTACTTAGCTCTTCAAATGTTTGTTTATGTAAGGATTTCTTTGTATTGTGATCTTATCTCCTGTATGTGAATGTAGATTTTGACGTGGCTTCTTTTTCATCTACATTATTACCACCTCCACCTTCGTTACATCTCTCTGCAGTGGGTAAACGAAACTGTGGCCTTCTTTCTACAATATATTAGTACATTCGTATTTCTACAAACAATGACTTTCAACAGGATTGAGATTAGCTTTTCAGCAGCTTATGTCAGTCCCATACATTTTAAATTCCATTATTGTTAGATATCTCATATAGAATGTCACTTTGTCTAGTCCCTCTGGTTCTTTCCGACTATGTCATTCACCCGTCTTGTAGTTTTGCTGCGCTTCCTTCTTTGACTTTGTAGTCTCTTTCATCTGCCTTGAGCCGGATCTACGGAGTCCGGTCCTTTGATCCTTGATCATTGAGTTTCTGCACGTGCCTACAGCTAACGTCAGCTGACTTATCTCCGTAGTTTGAAAATCAGGAGATGCTACATCTCATTATGCATAATGTTATATTAACATATTAGTTTCTTCATCCTCCTTGTTTTCTAAAGCGGTAATATTTCTCTCGTAGTCTTGTGCTATTAAAAGATTATTTAGGTATAATTACGGTTAACCTTACAGTATGGGTCTAACGGTTCCCTTCCTGTAGTAGAGATCTGCTTATGACGTCAAAGCTGATTTCTTTCGTCCGATAGACTTTTATAAACATCAAAAAACTTGTTTACCTATCTACTCAGTTTTTTCTCTCAAGCCGAACAGTTGCAAGCGGCGTCCATAAAGCGATGTTACGTGAGAACTGCAAAAACGTTGAAATGAAAGCAAAAACAATATTATCTTCACGTTTAAACACACGTGTTACAACTGTTACATATTCATATCTCTACACAACATGCTGTAATCCTTTAGTATATAAACATGTAGGCCTTTCTGTAGTCCTGTGTGAAGCTTGTGAAGAACCAGAAGTTATTGTGGTTCACTTCTTTAGTCGTGTGCTAGAAACGACTGGCAATTTTATACATGTTGCTACTACTCTTGATACATTATTTGTGATCGCAGTCCTGTCTTAGATTATGGTTTCTGCGTTTTCTGGAGTCGTTGCTATCCCCATGGTTAAGGACAACACAATATTCCTATATGTAAAAGTAAGATAATTTATTCATATAATAGTTTGGGTTATGCATAATTTATGTATTTCACCTGGTTTAGTATCCTCTGGCACTACGGCAATTATTTAGAAAATCATAGTGTTAGTACTAAGTAGTAAACATTTAAATCTTCTTTGTAGCCATTACTGCGCAATACGAAGTGTGAGTAAGTCCAGGGGTAAAGATCAACCTATTATCTAGCACTAAGCTAATTCTTCCTGTGTAGGTTCATTCTCGTGACACTTCACTCGTTTACTGCTGTGGTGTAGGTACAATAACTGACGTATTATGTACAATAAATTGTCAAGTACTACGCAAAATTATAATTGAGTTTAGGTATCTATAACTTAAGAATATCTTTCAAGAATTCAATCATGAACAGAATGAAGATGATAAAGTCATATCGAAACGATCAAAATTTATTTGAAATTACATTCTTAACTATTGTGCGTGTTTCTTTAATTGAACGTTCTAATCGACACTTAGTAATTTTTATAAAACAAGGTTCTTACAATTAATCAGTGATTGTCAAAAAAGCACGTTTACAATCTAGTCTCAACTTCCACGTTAGTTTTAATCTATGATTACGTCTGCGGCCGTAAAGTTCAAGGTAAACGGTCGTTTATTTTAAAGCGAGTTTCCGTAATACAGGTCTGCACAAGGCCTTAGAAAAAATAATCATTTGAGGATGATGGAGTTTGATTTATAATAAATAAATTCGAACTTCATAAATTCCAGACTAGTTTTTTGGGTGAAGTGGTTGAATCTAAATGTGTTTTGAAATCGAAAGTTATATATTTATAGATTTTATGGTGCGTAGAATATTGGAACAATTTATTTTTTTTGTAGTCGGCACTACATATAAAAAAAACGAGTGTGCTTATGACCACACGACTGAAGTGAAACTTCTTTCGCTCCATCTGTATGTATATATATATATATATATGTGTGTACAATATATACATGTATACACATATACATATATTAATTTTCTACAAATATTTAAATTTATTTCATGGTTTCATTGGTAAATTAATATTTTTGCATAGATCTTCTATTGCTTAGATATACGGAACGTATTTGGCTATGAGAGGAAGAGAGAAAGAAAATGTGCGCGCGCACTGCTGTCTCTTGCTTATATCCCCCACTTAACTTCCGTTCGCCTTGCCCGATCACACTTTTCGTAACGCTTACGTCACGCGTTCGCCAGCTTACTCCCCAAGTCAAGCGTGCGTAAAGAAGTTTCACTTCAATAAATTGTTATGGAACTGTAACTGTTATGTGACTGGGCATTCAATTCTTTCTATCATAATAAGCTAGGCTAAATTGCCTTCCAAAATCATCAATAACCCAATTAGATGAAACAAATCTAAGCTGAGTTATATTTTCGACAAAGTCTGTGCAATTTTCGTGAGACTCCTGCCAACTAGAATAAATTTCTTGCCAGTATCATGACTTGAATCATGAACATTGTTAAATCACAGTTAGACTACATCAGTATGATAATGACTAAGAGTCATGAATGTGTCTCAATTAAATTAAGTGGTCACATTAGACACTACGGTAAAACAGTAAGTGCAAGAAACGGTTCACACTAATCTGCATAACGAGATTTTCTCGTTACGGACACAGCATGTAAATAAGTTTAAGGACTTGGTTACCTTAGCTGGTGATTCGATCTAGCAATTAGAAACAATGTTGCTACACTGTAACTAGGTAATGAAATACTACTACTACATTCATTGGTTGCTACTGCATTCGTATTTTCATCAGCACCATTTGAGGCTGTGTCGACATTTATCTTTTCCATAAAACAAACGTGTCAATGCTCTTGGTCTTGACCATTCCTTAACATTACGACAATAGCACAGTTGAATGTATTTGAGTATGCAACTCCCCAAAAACAAACTCGGTTATGGCTCAGAATCAGATAAAGGTGCATTCACCTCTAAAACCTTGTGTGTAATACAAACATTATTACTTTGCAAATCGGCCTGCACTATCTTATTGAACGATAAAGATCAAGCCAATGTGTATAATAGGGAATTTCAACCTAACCATTAGCTGAAGAAGTGAAGACATGTGTTCATACGTGTACTAACATACCCAAGGGGCACGCGTCAACTGTAGCCGTCGACGCGTTTACTACAGACGTCTACAGTGTCAACGGCTGCAGTTGTTTCTGCCGTTGACAACGTTTCGCTCGTGTATATGAGCACTAAGACGTCAATGGGACTATGAGAGAGGATGATGAGACGCTTTCTTTGTATGAAAAGAGATAAGACAGAACAAAAAAAAACATGTAGGTATGGGTTTTGTAAAAGATGACACAGCTGAGAAGGAAGTGAACACTGAGATTGCAGCTGATAATATGGCAGAGATTGCGAGGATTCTAAATAATGTTACATGACAATCAAGTAATTAACAAAGTTACCTTCAAAAGCAATCCCTCCTACAGTGATATCCGTCAAACAATTCTAATTTAGGTTTAGCATATAGTTCGATGTAGTACCTACCCACCGTTTGCATTGGTTGTTGTTTTAAATTAATTTGTATTCAAAACATTGTTACACGCGTTACACCGTATAAAATTGCAGTTCGGTATAAGGATTTAGTTAGACTGCTAATATTTTCAAGGTGATTATTTAAACATGTATCTTGATTTGGAACACTTTTCAGATTTCTATCACTTGTCTGGTCGGTCTATTCATCATCACACCTTTGGAAATATTTACTGCTACATCAATGGATTGTTCGTTTTCCTTCTCAAGTCTTGTTAGGTATTCTTTAGCGTCAGTATTTCGATGTTTTCACTCAGTTATTTACTATCACATTTTTCTTGATTTATTTGCCTATAATTTATCTACTTGCTTGTTAATTTATTTTCAGACTGCAGACACGATGCTCCATTATATTTACCATAATTAACTATCTCCATAGAACCAAAGAAACAATTGAAAGGCAAAAACAGCACCACTTTTTTCAATACATGTTCAAGTTAACGCAGAACCGACCCAAGTTATATTTGTAATGGCATATTAAAGTATTAAAGCAACCATCCTGGCACTCGGTGGTGCAATGGCAACCGGTTTTTTGTAACCGCGAGCAGTTTTTGCGACCACGTGATGTTCAGAGATACGGCTGGTCATAGAAGAGCGTCATAAGTGACGTAGAAGCGACACTATTGTGGCTGTTGTGCCTCAGATACAGTGATAATCAGCTAGATTTATAGACTGGACTGGACTGGGTTTGAAAATACTGGAGTGCACATAATATGTCTGCCAAGATGACAACTTTGCGGTCCTCATGGTGTTTAAATTATTGAGTTAAATATTATGTTTACAGCATGCTGTCTCCTGACTACTAGACCGGCACTAATTTCAGAGAAAATCTTGTACTTTTACAACGAATGTTGTATTTCTGAACCTTGTTGAAGTACAAGATTGGAAATCTCAGCTGTACGCCCTTTCAAATTGTACAGTTTTATTTTTACTCCTTGTTGACGTTGCTTCTTGGTCATTACTTCATTTTAAACTGTCTTGAAACTATGTGCTACTGAAGTTATTTAGCAAATGATGCAGTAGCACCCTACAACATTGATTTAGCTAACCAAACACGTCACGGCCTGTAGGCTAGATAAGATAGCCTGGATCTCTGCAACAGTGCAACGGGCCTTATCACACGATCAGTCTGTTTAATAACTGAGCGTGAAAGTGAGAGTTCGGGCCTGGGCGCTTATCAACTTATTTAGATACAAGGTCATAGAGAAATGGGTTAGGTATGTGATTGATATGTCTTTATGGCGAAGGAGACTCTTTGCTTAGATTTAAGTATATCTATTTTTTCGTACGTTATTGGTTCCGACGATTATACATTTATAAGCAGCCTTGCAGCAGGGATCCTTGTATTTATGTACACCAGTTCTATCAACGAAGGTTCGAGGGAAAGTCTTAAACGATTGAATGCCGTAATTACAGGAACAATTAAAAAGCCAGTGTGTCTCGCATGGATCCATGCTCGCATACGAAAGGTTACTATGATTTGTGCCTTATCTTATAATAGAATATAAAAAATAGGAGTAGAATAATTCTATAACAAAAGTTAACAGATTCCCAGCCTATTAGTAATCAAGATCTTGATTATTAATAGGCTGGGAATCGGTTGTTCTGTTACGTTTGTGAGGATATCTAAGGTACCTAGGTACATACTCAATTATGTATGTATCAACTGCACACTCACGCATCATCATATTTATAATTTTTCATTAGCACTAGCAGATGGCCTTAACATACGTCACCCAGAGATAAGATATCAAAGCTCGTATAAAAATAATTTTAGTAGGTGCAGATTTGATAACAGTTTCATTTCTCAGACGGCTTAAGGAGTAACAAGACCGAATGTGTATACAATTAGGCATAGTAGTAGTACTACGTGCTTGCCAATTAGTTCGCAAATTTTTATGCATGAGTAGCATTTTGTTTCGTAAAAGCAAACTATTGCGAGAATGTTATAATTTCCCGAAAAACGGCTGAATTCATAACAGCTGTGATGATTGGTGTTAAACACAACCTATAATATTTTATTTCATATACAAACACGAACAAAACAATTCCCTGTAGGGAAGAACATAATCCCTTACAAACTTGAGAGGTATTTAATAGTAGCGAATACCTATTATACTTACTGCTACTACATGAAACTGTAAATGCCTATGGTAATGTATTTTTAATCCGATACAGATTCTTGCAAAGCTTTCGATGAATACAAAACAGGTGGTAGTGATGAATGACTCTTGCGCAGTGTTACTAAAAAAAAACAGTGATAATCAAATGCACTATAACTTACATCATTGATAGTTTCTATGAAATAACAATAGCTGCAAGTATGAACTAGGAATGAATTTAATATAAACTCAAGCACCACACAGTTCCTATTTTATATATTTTGCCAGTCCATTTGCAGGCAAATTATGCAAGTTATACTTACACGAAACAAGACGAAATAATATCCTGTCGAATAAAAACTTGGATATTCGAACTCATTTCTAGTTTTTTGTAATATCTTTATCGAATTTAACGCCTAAATATAATATGCTTGATAAAAATTATCATTATGTCACAAAGTTAAGCACTGTGTTTTGATATGCGAACGATTTTCAATGGAGCGTAGCAATAAAAATGATATTAAATGGCCTGAAGATATGTACGTATTTATTTAGATTTCGTGCTTTGAATAAAGTACTGAATATTAAACAAGTTTCTTGGAAAATACATAATTCGGTATCTGCAGAGGATGTGAGAAAGCAAAAAGATAAAAAGAAATACAGTTTTTGTACCGCAGTTTGCTTTTGTAAGTGAATGTGATATTTGCACAAGATAATACTTAGTACAAATGCATTTAAAGCAATACTAAGCCTTAGTTCAGGTTTCATTGAACGGGCAAACAAGTAGTTGCAAAAATTGCAACTACTCAATTTGTTTCTGGGCCTGCAAAAACATATCCACAAAACTGCTCAAGACTAAAAAAAAAAGAAACTTATTGGTGCCATAATGGCCCCGATTCTGTTGTTCACAAACTAAACTAAATTTAAGTTCAGTGCATCTTTTTCTTTCTATTTCATTAAGAAAAGGACAGAAGATAAATGTTAGTGTAGTCCTGTCAAATTAGACAGCGCCTGACGTAAATTGACGTGTTTTTAGTAGCCAAATTTTTAGTCACATCTAAACTTGTTTATGGATTATCTAATTTGACAGGACTAAACTAATATTTATCTTCTGTCCTTTTCATAATGAAATTGAAAGAAAAAGATGCACTGAACTTAAATTTAGTTTAGTTTGTGAACAACAAAATCGGGTCCATTATCTTGTTTTGTTACCTAATATTGTTACGATTTCAAAAGCATCTGCTACCAATATCCATACTCCAAACAGCAAGCAATTTGATCGTCAAATTCCGATCTTATCTCACCATATCTCCCAAGACATTCGGAGGCGATTCTCTACTCTACCAGTTTCATAATGTGGTTTGTCATACAAAACACATTGTCTCCTTTATGATGAGCCCTACGTCCAGCAGTGGGTGCATTTGGCTTGATATGAATATGATGCGGAAACATTCACGGAGCATCTTAAGGGGCCAGTTGTTACGATATCGGTGCGTGTACGCAGCTCTTATCTCGAGGTTCCCCGACTATCTCGTAAAGGGTTACGAGAACTTGCGAAATACATAAAGATATAGTTAGGGTTACTGCTTGTGTGAAATAAAATGATTGGAAGCTATGTTCGCTTTAAAGTTTGTAAGGAAGAAATCAGAACGTTTGTTTTCCTTGAAAGTCCTCCGAGTATTAATTCGTGTTTTTAAGCAAACTTTCCTTCACTATTTATGTAGTCATTTTGTTGTTTTTATTCATTTTCTTCTGTAGGTAACTTATGCTTAGCTAATGGTGGTCCATTTCTATTTTGTTTTTAGCATTTCTTGATGTTTGATTTTCTCTCTTTCTCTGTTCTTATATGCTGTACCAGAAAGGATCTCAATGCCTTATTATTGTATAGTCTTAACATCCATTCTTTAAATATTGAGAGATTTTTGGGACTGTGATAGCCCTGCGTCCTTATATCTCCTAGGTTTGTTTTCTACATAGGTACATAATTATGTATATACGAGTACAATATTTAGTTGTATTCTCGCGCATGTATTTACAATAGCTATCGTTCATGTTTATGAAGACAGTGTTTTAGTAAGCTGTCAAGGACGGAGTAATGTCCTCTCTCGAAAGCGTATTGTATTGATGATATCATTTAGTTGATCGTTTATGTTATTGGTATCGAGATACCAATAACATAAATGACAGATTTTGATCTTTAGTGTTTCGGCTGCTTAGTTTAGCCAAATATTTTAAAGGAATCGCTAAAACACGAATCATCTTTAAATTAACCATGTCTAAGGGCCGCCGTACACAGTCAATCTCGATCGCGATCCGCGATCAAAATCAATGATCGCGGATCGCGAAAATATCTAGATATTTTGAAATCAGATGCATCAATCCGTCAATCTAATTCGTACATTAACAATCTGGATCGCGATCATTGATTTTGATCGCGGGTCGCGATCGAGATTGACTGTGAACGGGCCGCCTATGATTTTTATTTAGATCACAATCTAATCAAGATTAGATAGGTAGATAGGAGACCAGAGCTAGTACTGTGTTGATGACAAATATTCAATAATTCGACGATTCATTTTCATAATTTATTACGATTACTTACTAACTATAACGTTCTGAATTTCTTTGTCTTTCTTGTCATTCTATCTTAATATATATAAATTACGTGTCACGTTGTTTGTCCGCAATGGACTACTAAACCAATGTTAATAAAGTTTTGCACATTGTGTGCGGTTTCATCCAACTTGAAAGATAGGATAATTTATATCTCAATTTATAATCGAAATATTATTTTATTGCGAATATTGCCAGGACAAGGTTTGTATGGGAGAAAATTTCGAAAATTTCAAAGAAAAAGTGCATCCGTGCGAAGCTGGGGTGGGCCGCTAGTAGTACGTATATATAAGCTGGCTACCTATATCAAACTTCGGGATTTAACAATGAAATAAAGCGCCCGATAATGCCTGCGCTCATTGTTTCCTTGTTGAATGAATAAGCTTGATACCGTAATAACCGAACAGCTTTTGTAAAGTGAATTAACAAGAATGACAAGAATAGTGTAAAGAGTACAAACCATAACTTTTTGTACTTAGGTACACACTTAGATAGTATACAACACAACAACATTCCTATTGTTATGTTTAAATAGAAGTAGTTTCACAGCAAACACTCCAGTAACATAATTCTGTACCGTACTAGTGCTATTCTGTGATAAATTTCCTTGAAAACTTAGGTGTAGTATGTTCACTTCAAGTTCGCCAGTGCGATTTTTATAGAATAGACTTGCTGCACTAACAACGCGAATTGACAAACATTTGACATCGAATAAACATTAGTAGCAATATCAAAAGACCTTTGTACACTACGTATCCTGTGACGTCACGAACATGCATGACGCGAATAGTGAACACGTCTAGCGAGTCATGTTGAATAAACATAGAACATTATTGTGACAAAATGTGGCGACAAAATGATAAATATTTATTTTATTTGTGACATTGTACTAGCATTAGACAGAAGTAAAAATATCTACAATGGCCCCGATTCTGTTGTTTACAAACTAAAGTGCATCTTTATCTTTCTATTTCATTATGAAAAGGACAGAAGATAAATATTAATTTAGTTCTGTCAAATTAGTCAGCGCCTGACGTAAATTGACGTATTTTTAGTAGCCAATTTTTTAATCTCGTCTAACTTGTTTAAGGATTATGTAATTTGACAGGACTAAACTAATATTTTATCTTCTGTCCTTTTCCTAATGATACTTATATAGAAAGAAAAAGATGCACTGAACTGAAATTTAGTTTAGTTTGTGAACAACAGAATCGGGGCCATTGTGAGATTAAGTATAATTATGTAGATGCCCTCTGTGACTGCAAAACTATCAACAGTTTGTTATTTTTAATAAATTGTTTGTGTTGCAAGATACTTAATTAAGAACAATAAATAGCTGTCTCCAAACTTTGAAAAGTTAGCGTTTGGTTCGCCGGAATTGTCACGGTGTTTGGAGTTTCCGTTGATTATCTTTGGTCTGTGTTTCTATTTCGGAGTAACGGCACTTGACGGTTAAAAATAGTCTTCGAATCTTCATTTTCAAGATCATCAAAAAGTCCACAATTTTGCAAAACCGTTTTATTAAAAAAAAAAAAACTTTTTGCAATTACAATTTTATCTGCAACCTCATTATGACATGGTTATCGGTTCTGTAGGTGAACAGTTGAACACACACAGGCAGACGCGTGAGTCACAGACTGATCGTGAAGTAATATCAGGACAGTGAACTGGTCGACACAGCGGATTATACTGTGATATATTATTGTGATTTTACATAGATAATAGTTTGACCTATTAATAAATAGGTCGACTCGTTTTTTCTGATGAATAGGTTGAAGGTTATTCCCCATCCCCTGAAAAAATGTTTTCTTCGGTTTTGCATAATGTCTGGTAGGTAATAATAACAGCTTCATGGGTCGATTTTCAAGGTTAAGCTACGCTTGCCGAGTTTGGTCCGTGGATGGGAACAAGACTCCTCCAAGTCTCGAAGAGCACGTTAAGCCGTTGGTCCTTGCCAGTCGTTGCTGGTACCTAGTCAGAAAGTCTGCCAACCAGTCTTATCAAGGGGTAATGTGTTCCCCGTGAGGTAGTAAATGAACTATACCTATTAAGTTCTATATGGATGCGTTTAGCCACTATCTCACGAGCGATGATGCATTCGACGATGGTAAACTCTTGCATAGATGTACTATCGACGATTTTTGTCCGTGACCCCCATAAGGGCGCTTTTCGCATGCACGGGCCAGTGGCTACCAATGCAGGCGGAGACTGCATTGTTAGGTAGGTACCTACCTAACTTACTCACTCTCGAATGATTGAACTCTAGCTAGCTAGCACAAGTTTTACCTATCCGGAAACATAGACTCTGGCTAGGAGTTCCGCTCCTTAGCCGTACGCACAACGACGACCGTGTTTTCACGGTGCACGGTGTTTTGTTTTGTTTCAGTAGAATAAGAGGCCAGCTTACACTGCGGGGTAATTGCACAACACACTATCAGTAGCAATAGGTTTTATTTTGACAGTTCATCAAAATTCATTGCTTTATTTACGTTGTTGGCCCCCTAAACACAAGTTAAATCTTATTTTGGGTGCCAGAGTTCATTGAAAACACTCTTTCTCTTAGTTGTAACGCTGCATAGTGTTTAGATAAGTGTTTTTGTACAACTGAAGGTAATAAAACTTTTTTTTTTTGAGCAGAAAGATATTTTGAATATATGAAGTAATGAACAATGCCCTTTCAGATTGTGATTGATAAGTATGTGTTACACAATGGCCTGCCTTATGTTTGTTTGGTGACGTCCGATTATGGAAAGGACTAAGAGCTGATTTTTACATCGCCAGATAACTTTTGTTCGAGGAATTAAATACAATTGACGTTTGACAGTTTTTGTTGTATGAAATAACGGTCAAAATTTCGAAATAATTATTCCTCGAATAAAGTTATTAGATGATTGAAAAATAAGCCCTTAAACGAATAAATTGCAATTTTAACGCTCATGAAAAAACAATTAAATATTTCCTTAGGATAAGGTTAAGTCATCATCAGATTGGCCTTCTCTTCGGCTAGTATTATGGACGGTCGTGAGCTGTAACTATTGCTGTTATTATCACGATTGGTAGAGCTGTTATGACTGCAATATCCATAAACTAGCATTTGATTGGACAAGAACTAGGTATCTATTTTTAACCGACTTCAAATAAGGTTCAAATGTTCAAGGTTCAGTGTTCGTCTGCACTTATATTTGTTTCGTGGCAAAAAACGAAAATACAAAAGTTATATTACACTTTGCAGTGTTTTTTTTTGGAGGTGGCTTTTTTTTTTTGTAAGAAGTCTTTTACATTACTACATTTTTCTTTTTTAGTGTTGGCAAATCTCTCTATCCTCTAATTGACTCATCCGTTATGCAGTATTTTTATGAGCTCTGCGAATCGTAAAAATATGCACTTAGTGTTACCTGAATTATGGAACGTTGTCCAATAAAATATGAAATGCGAAGTTGCTTCATAAACATTGTTGGCATTCCCAGCAATTTATGTCAGTGTTGCCAGACCAAAACATTGGAGTACCTCGTGACTTTTTTGGCGGTAAGTGAGGTTTACTCGGTTTGATTTTTTGTGGAATACTATTGTCTTTGTAGAAAAGTAGACCAAAATAAGTCTTCAATTTCTTTAAGCAGTTCAGTATATTCAAGACTGTCTCTCAGAAACTTCAAAATAATCTCTAGAACAAAAAAGTTTTGGCAGATTAGGATTTTCGGAGTGCAAAGCTCGATGATGAAACGGCCTCAGGTTTTCTCACGACGCTTGCCTTTGTACGCACGGCTACACATCAAGCTATTAATTCATAATCAGTATAAGCTGACTTCTGAATGTAAGAAAAACCATACAATGCGAGGTCAGCTAAAACTGGAAATGTATAGCTTGATGTATCGCCGTGTGTACCGAAACTAAATATGTACAGTCAGCAAAGGAGATAAGTATGCAGGGTCGTCGAATATAGTTGAAGTTTAATAAGAAACCGATTGATGTTTCCGAATAAAATTTAATGTAATTAATAGAAAACAAACAGCTCATTTATCAAATTAAATTTCATTCGAAAACATCGATCGGTTTCTTAGTAAACTTCAACTGTATTCGACAACCCTGTATACTTATCTCCTTTGCTGACTGTACATTATATATTATTTTTCGTACTGATATGGTCAAAAAATGTACAAGTCACTTTGTAGATTTTACAGTAACGTGTGGAAATAAAGTGTCCGGCCAAAGATCACCAATGCAGTGACTTACGTAAGGTTTGTGAAGTAAATTAGAGTGACAACTCAAATGTCACGATTTAACCAGTAAAAGTAATGTTACATTTAAAGTAATTGTTACTTTGAGTGCTGGTTCAAACTGTTTCGACAAACATGCGGGAAGCTCAGGAATATTACCTTACTTGCATATTATTAGGTGACAGTTATTTTTAGAATACGGTTGAAACTATAGGTACCTACCCTAATCAGCCGATCGATTCTATAAAAATCTCACCGTGATAACAGGTGAAGTGAGCGTGAAGTGAGCTATCAATGGAGGCAATCCCTAACAACAGCCGATCGATTCTGTAAAAATCTCACCGTGATAACTTAGGTGAAGTGAGCGTGAAGTGAGTTATCAATAGAGGCAATCTCTAACATCAGGTGGAATGAGAGCTCACTTCAGCTTAGTTTTCACGGTGACATTTTTATAGATTAGCACTGCAGTTTGGCTTGATACAAAGCGTAAATAACATTTGACTAGGTAGGTACTCTTAATAAAGATATATTCTGTAAAATATATCAAAACATTAAATATGTAACAAAAACAATTGATGTTGTGTAACAAAAAGAAGTACTTAGTGTGTTTCGAATTTTTTATTACCTAGTTTCGTATTTCACCACAAAAAGATACAGTAGGTATGAGTGTAACATTAAATGTAGGAAAGGATTCTGGTAAAACCAGACTCATTAAGCAAACACTTGCTCTTTTGACTGGTTCGGTCTGGTCTTTGGTTGAGCAAAATGCTAGTCTGAGTTCCTTTAAACAAATCTGAGCGATGCTGTTTTACAAATAATTTTGATATTTCCGTTGTACAGTTCATACCAGCGGAAAGGAAATCTGAAGTGCTCTTTATAAGGAGTCATTAAACCTTTGGGTCGTTCTGATCCTCGCTGACGAAAGTTCATTAAACCTTATAAGATTATAAACATAATTATGAGGTAGGTACCCTAAGGGACCCCCTTGTCAAGGTTACTACTTTTGTAAAATGCACTTGAACAAAAAATAATTCAATGATTAATACCTATGCGAAAAACAGGTTCCGTTTTTATAATAAACTGGACACCGCTTATTATTTTATACGCACATTAAAAAGCCACATTATGCTGTTGTGCGTGCCCTTTGAGTTTTGACGTGCCGCAGAATCTTTTTTCCTTTCGAGGAACTGCAGGGTAATTGCGTAACACACTATCAGTAGCAATGGGTTTCATTTTGACAGATCAGCAACATTCATTGCGTTATTTACATTGTTGTTCAAACACATTTTTCGAACATATGGAGCAATGGATCAGCAACATGCTTCAAAATGATTCAAATTGAGAGTAATAGTGTGTTACGCAATTAGGGTGCAGGTCTTATTATTCATCAGATATTCGCTCCGATAATCTGACAAGAAAATATTAACATGAACATTCGCCATTAATCTAATTGCCTATACCAGTATTATTATAGGGTTTATTTACAACCGATGATAAAAGTTAAGCGACGTTCAAACGTATAAAATAATTAAAGACTTACCAACTAAACACAGTCTTTGTCGTAATATAGATCTCGCATGTACCTAAATTATAGAAAAGCACGGCACTATGAAAAGAGGAAAGAAATAAGAAATCACAAGTTCTAAACTGCCGATCGATTCTGTAAAAATCTCACCGTGAAAAGTTAGGTGGAGTGAGCTTATAGTGAGCTGTCAAGAGTATCAATCCCTAGCATCAGGATGACACTGACAGCTCACTCCACGCTCACTTCACCTAATTTTTCACGGTGAGATTTTTCCAGAATCGATCGACTGGTTTTCAAAACCGCAGATGTGCCAGCCATGTAGTCAAAAATATACATAGTCATGCTTTAGCTACGAATCTTAATCCTCTTTGTACCAAATTAATCATTAGACCACGACAGACCTTAGCAATTAAATCGCCTCTCATTAAGGCCTTGAGGTTTTAGGTAAAATGCAAAAACTGTTTATAACCACCTGCATTGTTTATTTATTGCTCCACCACGAGAATAAAAACCTGAATTTGTGCCAGTCATATAAACAAGCGAATGAGTTTTAATAAAGCCATCACTATTAATACTCGTATTTTTTATAAAAGTTTCTTAATGAACATGGAGTAATAAGTTTTATTATTTTTTTATTTATTCTCTGAAGTTTCATTGGCAGGTCAATGTCGGGAATACGCTGTCTGATGCAACACCTTTACCGAATGACAAGCATGACAACGTCAGAACACTTTCCCACGCTTATCTTACAAATTGAATGGGTGGAATTGCTATATCTAGGCGTTGCTCCATTTACTCATTAATCCGTAACAATTAATAGAAACCTGTAGAACATTGGATCGCTTTGAAGTTTTTAAACGATTGTAAAATAATTTTATAGCTACATAATTTTATGCAAATAACTTGCTTACGTTGAGAATAAGGTACTGTACTGTTCTAGGCCAATGGTGTATGTGCAAATTATTTTTATCGGTAGGTACTTATTTAATATGTTGAGCTGTCTGCTTGAACATAAGCTGACAGCTAGCAGCTAAGGCTTTTTTTTCAAGATGCTATGTTTTATAGTAAATGACTTTCCCTTTTTTTAATTTTTCACTCAGTCTGTTAAGCTAATATTGTCGTCAGCATAGGTACATATATTTATTTATTTAATACTTCAAGCACATACATGTACAGAGGCGGAATTAATGCCATAGGCATTTTGTACCAGAAAATATATATATTTATATATTTTATATCTACTAGCGGCACGTCCCGGCTTCGCACGGGTGGACATTTATTTTTTATACATTTCATTTTTTTCTTGAAAATAAAAAAGCCTATATTAATCAGTAATAATGTAGCATTCAAATGGTGAAAGAATTTTTAAAATCGGTCCAGTACTTTTTGAGCCAATTCGTTACAAACATATATACAAATCTTTCCTCTTTATAATATTAGTACAGAAATATAGATTGGTACTTAGAATGCTTTCAATGAAGGGTATTCATTACTGGATAGATACCTTTTTAATTTGCTTGCAACTCATTATTGGTTTTTCTCACCCTGTTTCTGGCAATACTAGTAGTAACCACTGTGGAAGCCGTCGCTTGCATCCTAACACGTCTGCTTCATTGATAGCCATCAGATCTACAGATAAAGCCCCTATTAGCCTATTAGACCTATTATTTATAATTATAACTTAATGCTGTAGCAAAGGATGCTACTACAGCATTCAGTTATAATTATAACTCTTCGTGATAATCCATTCTTATACCTGCCTACATAATTAAGTATTATAAATGCGTGTGTATTTTTTTTCCGTCTGTCTATTACCTTTTCGCACCATAACGGCTGAACGAATTCCGATGAATGGCATACAGATAAACCACGACCTGGGTTAGGAAATAGCATAATTTTTATCGGTACGTTATTGACAGATAATTTCCGATCATCACGCGGCCGAGGCCGCGGGCAAAAGCTAGTCTTCAACATGCCAGCTATTATGAAATAGATGCTATGCTGTAACCTCATTGACAGAGCACGTTTGTCTATACACCAGCTGATCGGTCATTGTCCATGGCTATGCTTTATTAAAACGTTCGCGCTTTGTATTGCTACGTCCAGTAATTATGGAAATGTTGCCAGCTAATAATAACCGTATAAAGCAGACATAACTTTCATATTCAGTAAAAGAGGGTTAAAGATAGTATCAGTAAAAGATCCCATTAAAATGAAACGACCAGTTCTTGAAAGCGGATAAGCTGAATACAATGCGACAAGTTTTGTTTTGAAACTTGGTATCGATATTTAATCTGTTATAATTGGTATCTTTGCGAAATCCCATATTATAGATATTCAAAGAAAAAAGTCGGATCATGAATGAAAAAAAATATATATATAAACATCCAAATTGAGAAGTTTTTTGGAGTCGGATAAAAATGAAAGTTATGTACTTAGATATGATTTAATGATAGCTTTCTATTATCTATACCTCAAGAATAAGTAAAAATAAATAATATATTTTATGAAAAAGGTTTAGGGTAGTATATTATTGTAGCAATAAATTAGTATCTTTAAAATCTGTTAGTTAATTGTAATTTTTCCAGTAAACGATCTCCCACAAAGCAAAAAATATGAATGATCACATTGATCACGCTAAGTTGATTTCCTAAGCAAAACCCAAAAAATGCATGTTTTAAGCATAAGTATCATAGTGAATTACTTAAGACTGTGCCGACCGCACAGTGGCGCCCTCATCGTTTGTTTGGTTATTTCATACAATTTAGAATGAAAATGCAGAAAATAAGCACGTTAAGTTGTGAGGGCGCCACTGTACGGTCGGCACAGTCTTAAAATTACAGAGACCGTAACGTACTCTGAGCATGTTAATATTTCATAAATAAGCTGGTATACCGTGAGAGGAAGATAATAACATATAACTATACTAGTTACCTGTAGTTAGCTCTCGTAATTTGCGTGTTAATAGATAATATATACCTACACTGGGTGGTTCTAGGAGTGCAAGATGGGGAAGTTGTCTTCGAACTACAGACTTCCAAAAAACACTACAAAGTGAAAAAGAACTTTAATTTCGGAAGTCGGTGTCGTTGGTTCCGCATTTTCTTTTATTGACACTGACTTCCGAAATTAAAGTTATTTTTCACTTTGTAGTGTTTTTTTGGAAGTCGGTAGTTTTTTTGTAAAAAGTTTTTTATTTTTCAGTTTTTAGTGGGCCAGTTTAGTTTTTAGTGGGTTAGTTTTTAACTTATCTAAGTTACAATAGCCTAATGTCAACTGCTAATCACCTAAAAATATTGCTTTTCCCGATGCAGGGACGTTAATTGTTGAGGAGTTCTCCTGTAAGAACCAGGAGAACTGGAGCTGATTGAGAAGTCACCATCAGCTCCACTGCACGATACGCATTGTGCTTAGCAACCATCGAATCGCAAACCGTGAAATATTTATTATTGAGTAGTTCCAATGGCCATCTGTGGTCTTCATCATCAGTTCCACCTCACCGAATGGTGCTTTCTGAGAGCAAATGCACGAGTTGCTATGAAAAATACCCTAATTGCTATAGGTGTGCCTACAAAATTTGAGGGTTTCCCTCGATTTCCATGGGATTCCTTCATAAGATTCCGATTTGGTGACAATGGGACCACCTCGGGAGCATACCTTTTCAAATAAAAAAAGAATTTTGAAAATCCGTCTACAATTGGCGGAGTATTCGATGAACAAACATACAAAAAAAAAAAACATACAAACATCCGAACATAGTATCTCCTCCTTTTTGTGAAGTCGGTAAAAATAAGATATTGCATAGCTCTTAAATATTGTATTTGATTGGATAACTTTAAAATATTTTTTAGGCAAAAGAAAACAAACTAATTGAAATATTATTCCATGAGCATTTAAGATGGATGTAGGTAGGCATTGGATGGCTCAATTCCTAGACTATTAACTTTATAAAGATGATGCCTGCATTACAGCCATTTTCTGCATTTATTTGGGCATAAGTCATTCTGTACATTTTCATTCCCAAATCCCACACAAGACCTCTTAACCTAATATCAAGCATACACTATCTGAAGCCTCAGTGCGAATTACCTTTAACATTGTATGATCCACGAGACCATGACCTCAGATTCGGTCCTCCGGTGGTTCTGCCCCACCGCTCTCTGCCTCAAAGTGGGTGCACTCAAACTCAAACAATTGCGTATTAAGATGTTGAATGTGATTTATGTTTCCTATGTCTAGATTGAATGACTTAGAGTTTGGTTCCACTGGCACATTGAGGAAAATATGAATGTGAAGGCCCTATACGACCTCAAATGGCTTAGCATGATCCTCCGTGATGTCGAAAATACTGCAGCATTAATTTTGAAATAAATATATGGTAAAGTTGAGGATTAATGTTAGGTCTTATGTTAGACGAAAACACGATTTCATAAAATTTTCTCGATAGAAAAAAATTCCAAAGTTACCTCTAAACCGAACAATAAACCGCTGGTATTCAAAAAATAGTTCAAATCAGAACATTAATCTTTGTATACTAACCGAACTAACTATAAAGCAGGTCTTATGTTATTTACTTTTTTTTAATTACCATTATTTTCACCGTAAAAATCAAATACCTAAAATATTGACGCTGCCTGCCGCCTAGCACCGCACTCTGTCTCGCTCTCACTCAGTCCGCGAGCAGTATCGTGCGAGCGAGTTAAAGAGTGAATTTTAGCTGGGGTAGTGTAGGCTCTTAACGCTGCCTTTTCCAGCAAATTGGTTGTTTATCTGATGTAATTCTTTTTATTTGTTATGGGCCTGTTATGTCTCTACAAGGTAAAGGCCTCCATACCGTCGTTCCATTTTTTTCGGTCAATTTCAATATCGGCCAATCCTTGAGGTAGGACACTTGAGTTGATATAAGATCCTATTTTTTTTCAAGTTTTTATTATTAGACCTTTGCAATGCAAAAAAATGAGCCATAATTTATCATTCTCCTGGCCTTATCCCATTTTATTTAGTGTCTGATGCAAAGACATGAGCCAAATACACGTAAAGATGGATATAAGGTGAGAAAGAAACAAGGATAAATGTTTAATTTAGGACAGGAACAGGAAATACATATAAACAATATAAAGGAATATTAAATCTAACAAAATCCTGAAAAAAATAAAAAAAAACCGGTCAAGTGCGAGTCGGACTCGCGCACCGAGGGTTCCGTACAAATTTGTAGGTATGTAACTACAAATTTACGGTTTCCGGATTTCTTCCTTTACTTGTGCTACATGACATAGCTTCTTGCCAAATGTCATAATTCTAGGTCAATGGGAAATACCCTATAGGTTTTGATTTCCTTACGAGTGCTAAAATATACGGCATAAACGGAACATAAACGCCCGTATCTTTTGATTGCGTTGACTTAGAAATTTTATTTTTTCACTGCTTCAAGGGATTGCAGCCCTGAGTGTTTGTTATTAATTTCAACTTGATAACTTCACTTCTTCTTTCTTGTCTCGCATTCCTGAGAAAAAGTGTCTTGACAGACGGACAACGAAGTGATCTTATAAGGGTTCCATTTTTCCTTTTCAAACTCAAAGCATTTATTTCAATTAAACCATTTACAGGCACTTTTGAATTGTCAAACTTAACTAGTTGGTCAGTTAGAAAGTTGAAGCTAGTTAGCCCATTCCAAAACGTAGATCTCTTGGAGAAGAACGGGCAAGAAACTCCAAGGACACTCTTTTAAATTAAGGTATTACAAAATCCTTAGTACATTATTCTTGTTGCAATATGTGAATACAATGTTATGAAGAAACAATTAAAAATAGGTATAAGATTAAAAAGAAGCCCTGGCAGCTAAGAGATGACCAGTCTCAACTGACAGCGCCTGTTCACGAACATGACGCATGGCCATGGCGCATGGTACGGAATTTTGAGGTACGGAACCCTAAAAAGAAAATAAGAGAAGGAGATAGATCAAACGTCTTATGATAACTTCAATAGAGTTGATAAGCAGGCAGAAGTAGTTAAAAAATCTACAGGGTTATTTGAAAAACACCAGCAACCTCTTAAGAGGTCATTGTACTCAGCATTATAAACAAGTTTTACTATGGGACCAAACCTGAAATCGCGAAATAAAAATCAGCTGTTCCCTACATTTATCTTCGTCTATCTCGTCAAACTGTAGGGAACAGCAGATTTTTTTTTCGCGATTTCAGGTTTGGTCCCATAGTAAAAGTTGTTCATAATGATGAGTGCAATGACCTCTTAAGAGGTTGCTGGTGTTTTTCAAATAACCCTGTATAAACGCGATGAAGATTCCCGTATATTTTACTATGCACACATTGACTGTATTAGACTGCTTGCCGACTTGTTGATGTACATTTTAATGAATTCGCTCATTAGCAAGAACAGGCAAGGATTATCGTGACAACTCATTGTTCTTCAATATGGCGATCATAACGGATGTCCTGTCGTAACTTGTAAAGTTAATTCGGAACATTGTCATGATTATAACAAGTTGCCAAAGCCGGTTACAGAACTCAGCGATGGAAAGTTCAAAACCCTCATCAAACGTGTCCTTATCAAAAAAGCATATTATAAGATTAAAGACTACGTTGAAGACAAGGTAGTTTGGCAATAATTGCTTCTGCACATGTGGCTTCCCTGGCATCTCATTAACGGCATAACTACATAAATGTCTATTAACTGCTCTCAAATTACGATTTTTATTTAATTTTTACATACTTCTTTGACATTTTATCTTTTTACTATTTGACATTATATAGAGACAATTCTAATCCTCCAACTCTTTTAGTGGTTGTAATGGAAATTATGATCACTTGGTTTTAATAGGTTTTTATATTTTATTTATCTTTTTTTGAGTTTTTGATTTTGTAAATGTGAGGACTTTGTAGGCCCTGTAGATTTTAGATCTGTAGATCATTTTTTATTTTATCAAGTACCTGGCACTTGTTGACAGGCCTAGCCTGTTCTCCCAGTCCCGTACCTACTGTAATTAGAAAACATTGTAAAAGCCAATAATTTTTAAAAGAGTAACCGTGGAGTTTCTTGCCGGTTCTTCTCCATAGGAAACGACCAATTGGAACCGTGCACCTAGCTTCTGACGTTTCATAAGTGCCCTTGTAGGCTTATGTGAAATAAAATATTTTGATTTTGATTGATTACCACGCATTGCAAATGCATAAAAATTATAGTTGTTTATTTAGCGGGTGCTGAATAGCAGAAATTTATGGAAATCAAAAGATACAATTTGCCAGCCGTTGGTGATACCAGCACCCAAATTGCACTCTATCAGTCTCAATCTGATACATTTGAAGAATATTGGTAATCCATTGCTTCATATGTTCGAAAAAATTGTCTGCTCGACAACTTAAATAACGCAATGAATATTGCTGTACTGTCAAAATGAAACGCGAAAACGCGAAACCGAAATGGAAGATTGTACTCATCATTATGAACAATTTTTACTAAGGGACCAAACCTGAAATCGCGAAAAAAAAATCAGCTGTTCCCTACATTTTGACGAGATAGACGAAGATAAATGTAGGGAACAGCTGATTTTTTTTTCGCGATTTCAGGTTTGGTCCCATAGTAAATGTTGTTCATAATGGCGAGTGCATGTTTTTTTTTTATATCCCATAACTCTAGGGGGTCATAGAGTTATAGGATATAAAAAAAAAAAACACGTTGTATAAGTCTGAATTCGTCAACCCGTGAAGCGTGGTGATCGTACCTTCAGAAGAGGCATTTGCCCTGCAGTGGGACAGTAATAAGCAATTATTATTATTTATTTTATGCTCTAGTCTCTCGTAACGTACTGCAGCTTCATTAAAAAAATTAAATTCAAAGATATTCAGCTCTTATTAATCTTCTAAAGACGCGTTCCAATGTTAATTGTTACCAGCTACATCCTTTTGACATTCCCTTCATATCCTCGCGATTGTTCTGAGTTATTTGCTGATCTCTGTAGGATAACTAGTACAATGGGCCAATGACCTCAAATGTAAGACTCCACTGGGAAATTGAATAATGATATTCTCCATGGCCGGAACCGTGACGTCTCCGTTTATCGTAATACCTACACTGGTTAAATACGTCAAAACTCACAACTAGTGAATCGTCCACGTCTATGAAATATATGGAAATACATACGTGCACGTTATCGTGGACGGAAATTTAAAAGAATCTTCTTATATTTCCATACATTTTACTTCCCTGTGTTATCGTGATACCGCATGCCGTGACGTGGACGTCCACGATAATATCGTCACATTAGAATTGATAAAAGCGCACATTCTTTGACTTTATAAGTAAGTTTTCAATGCCATGCCAACAATTTCTTCTAAAAAAGTACGCAAAATACGCGCATTGATGTGGAGTTGCGGACACCAGCCCGTATTACCTTTTACTTCTAAAGAAAATGGATTTGCTTGATGATGCAAGCATATCCATTTTCTCCTCTTTTCCTCCTGTGTCATAAAGGAATGTACAATAATAGCTCAGTAGTACGAAGAGTAATCAACTTAGACCAGTCGAAGATTAGCAAGATGGCAGATGTATTTGTATCAAAGGTTGTCTTTAAAAGATAAGACCAAGCGTTGTGTCACCCTTTGTAAAATGTATATATTTATGTCTGTAATTTATATGGTGTACATAATATAGAGTAGTATTCTATTCTATTTGTTACTTATGAATATTCTTTCAATCTACAAAAACAAAAAAGAATCAATAAGATTTATCCTAATATAGATTTATAAAAAAATATATTGAAATTTTCCTAATTTAGAGCCAATTCGCTATTATACCATACCTGATTTTATAATGACTATATCCCGATTTTCTAGGAATCATAACCGCCGCTAGTATAATATGTGGTGAACAGAAGATTAGTTGGCAGACTAACCGCAATAGATCAACGTCCTTAGCCATTCCAGTCCATGTCGTAACACAACGTAGCGTGATTTAGTGTTATCTTACACACACCGACACCAGGATGCAATCAAGTATAAGTAGTAGGTTTGGGAAACTTGCGAAGGGAAGTTTAAGTCATCCAACTTCCCCGAACGTCGACTTTATCCGCAGATGAGTTTTAATTGGCAAAGCAAAATGCCCGTATCTTTCGGCTTTATTGAATGAGGACTCGAGTAACTTTTTAAGACACCTTGATGGTGTCTTAAAAAGTTACTCGAGTGATGATATGCTATGAGTTATTCCTGTAAAGACTACGAAAGTCAAGCTTGTGTCGATAAGAGAAGAAGAACACCAAAGACTATGGCTATTACTTCGAGCCCGCCAACTAGGTAATGGCAAAATCAGCAACAAACATGCATATTCAAACATTCTATGAAAATAACTTTGACGTCAACAGAACGACTGTTCCATGACTGTGGTCAAGAGCCCTTTTGTTCAAAGAATCCCAAGTCCAGGAATCAAATAAGATTTATTGTACACAGAGTAGTATCTTTTTGATAATTCATTGTCATAATTTCGCCAGTGCAACGGCCTCAAATAATCTAGTCTGTGTCGAAACGCCGCGGTGCGGTGGCGCGATTGAGGTGTTATCTTACCAACACGGGTATGCTATCGAGTCGAATCGGCATGTTTGTAACACACTTATTTGTTTGTGGAGCAAACAGGTGTGTTTGTAGGTGGCAAGAATTTTTGATGCGTTGTGCATATTTTTAAAACGGTGAAGGAAAACATCGTGAGGAAACCGGCATGTCCTAGAACCGACAAATTCGAAGACATGTTTGTGACATCCACCAGCCTGCTCTGGGTCCGCGTGGTGGATTACGGCCCACTCCTTCTCACAGAGAGGAGGCCTGTGTCCCAGCAGTGGGAACATTATAGCCATATAGGCTGACAAGCTGCGCCCCGCGGTTTCACCCGCATAAGTTTTGATCCCGTGGGAATATTGGGATAAAAAGTATCCTATGTGTTATTCTGATGTATAAACTATATTACTGTAAAGTTTCATCAAAATCCGTTCAGTAGTTTTTGCGTGAAAGAGTAACAAACATCCATCCATCCATCCATCCTCACAAACTTTCGCGTTTATAATATTAGTAGGAATTAGTAGGATAGTAGGATTATGTGCATATTTAGTAGACACATATACACCATATTCTAGTAGGTATATTTGGAGGTAATGATCGAAGTAATACAGATTAGTTATTGGTGGTTAAGGAAAAAATATAAGATGGATATCGTTTTAGATACTTCTTCTCCACAGCGAAAGCACTAGGAAGTAGTGAAGGGCGCGCGTTTTAGGTGACTGTCTTATGTAATTTTGACGTTCGAAAATTGTTGATTCTCAGCATAATCTGAATAAATGACTTTTCATTTTGATCTTTGCAAATTCTTTGAAGGAGATGAGAAAGAAAAAAAATATCTGTTGGTAACAAAACATTATGCATAGGTAAGTATCCGTATGTTTCCGTTTTAATCATGGTCTGGCGGTTTGAGTAATTTATGCGGCCTACCCAAATGTCCTTTCTTTGGTATTGTTCGTCGAATCGTTGAGCTCCCTAAGTTTGAGTTGAGCAGCATGATTACTGACAAATGCGTGCACTGACTGGACAGGTCCACTCAAATTTGTGTGGTTCTTTCCTCAAAAGACCATTTCAGACACCAATCTACATGGTCCTCAAAATGATCTGACCAAGACTATTTCTGGATTTTTATATACACATTGACATTGATAAATTTTACATATACAGTGACATGAATATTTACTTTGTAAAGTATTATATTATTTTAATGACTGTGAATGTGAAGACTATGTGGGTTATTTTGTTTTTTTGCCTTTTCTTCTTTTTTTTTATTTTCTCAGATAGTTTTAGTCATGGTCTGGCAGTTTGAGTAATTTATGCGACCCACCCAAATGTCCTTTCTTTGGTATTGTTCGTCGAATCGTTGAGCTCCTTAAGTTTGAGTTGAGCTGCATGATTACTGACAAATGCGTGCACTGACTGGACAGGTCCACTCAATCGGTGTGGTTCTTTCCTCAAAAGACCATTTCAGACACTAATCTACATGGTCTCCACATGATCTGACCAAGATTATGTCTGGACTTTAAAAGAGACTGTGACCTCTGAGTTTGTTTCGGCCTTTCTTCTCAGAGTAGTCAGTTAGGAAACGCCGACCTCATCTCGTTTTAAAAAATATGATTGACATGTAAAAGTGTTTGTACAAACCTACTTACAGAAATAAAATCATTTATCATTTATCATTTATCATAGATGCAAAAGTTGAAAGAATCAGAATCAGCTTTTATTTGTGAAACATAGGTTTTTACATTTATAAGATCATAGATTGGGTATTATAAGTGCGCTATGTTTTGCCGTGAAGGCCTAAAAATATTGAAATGATGAAAACAAAAAATCATAAAAAATTACAAATAAACTACTAACATACGAAGAAAACAAAATTAAACTCTTAGATGAGAAAAGGAACTAATAACCTTATAAAAATTATAAGTAATTGAAAACCATAAGAGATGAAAAACAAATATATACCTAAGAGAAAATGTAAACCAAATAATTGCACTTCCCCAAATAGAAACCGTTCTCAAGCATTAAAAAAAACAGTACCCAATAAAATGTAATTAGCATAAGCATATAAATCACAAGGACCCACAACAGCTACAATTACGAGTGTGTCTAAACAAGATCACAGCTTCATTCTTCAGACAATTCTCACGTTCTATTGTTGTCCTCTGAAGTTCACAACAACTGGTTGCCAAGTGACAATAGCTGTGAACACACATGGACTTAACTGGTTTTGTTCGAAACCACCGCCTTTTACAGCTTTGTGGGGCAACTCCTGATAATTTACAATTCAAACTTGTAAATGCTTCTAAGATATCCGACTGGATTGGTACCAAGAATTTTATAAAATGCTTGGAAAATTAATTGTACCTTAGCTTAAAGCCATTGTAAGATCTTGCGTAAATAAAGATATGAATTTAAATATGAAGATAGAATTAACTTTGTCTTATATTTCTCTGACTACAATGGACCTGAGACAAGCATAGCCCAGGGAAGCAAGCAGGAAAATATTCCGCAGTGTATGGGACAAATCAATAATGATGAACTTTGAGAAGAGAAGATAGTATTCTAAATTACATAGTGTATATAGAATCCAGTATACTGTTGAAGACTTAATTAGGTAATGCACGTTATTTAATTTATTATCTAATAGAAGCCTATGAGAAACGGTAATTGACTCAATCGAAAAATTGTTGATTGTAATGATATCCGAGCTGATTCCATCAACAAAATAATTGTTATTGATGATTCATTTACTAAGTCTGACGGCGCAAATAATCGCAAAGAACGATATTGATATTATTATACGACTGTGTAACAACATTATAATTAGATGTCTACTATTAAAATGTTAATCGGAAAGAGGAGGAAAACACAGGTTAGGAATCGGTTACGGGTAATGCCATTATGATAGCACTTACGATACGTAAAGATCTCTATATCATATTGCTGTTCGCTAAATAAGGACAAAGATCCACTAGAGGTTTGGAATTCCTGGGAGGTTATTATACTTACAGAGTCGTAATACATGTCATATACTTTTATTCTCTATTGTTATTTTTTGAAGCAATGCTATTGTCTCTTTTACTGCTTCATGAGCAACAACCCATCATTAATGATTCTATAAAACTTAGCTATGTTTTTGGACATAAATTAATTAATATTTATCTGCCTTGTGGCACCCCTTCTTTACGAAGCCGAAGATAACATAAATTGTCTATGTCACATTTGGAATACAAAAGCTCTTTAAAATTACCTGCCTAATAATTTACGATATAAATTAATTGGTAAGGCACGAATAAATTTTAAGATAGCTGTACCCGTAATAACTTTTCAAGAAAAGAGGCAATAACACCTAGAAATC